>BTHU01000009.1:16692550-17945050 GCA_036184795.1 Tokudaia tokunoshimensis | reverse complement strand
ATGAACATACACAAGTCTATGACCTACAGGATTTTCCTAGTAGATGACAACTTCTGTCTCAAGAGTGCACATTTCAAGGGTAAGCAGAAAATAAGGAAATATTCATAGCATCTCTCGATGGCTGTGTTTTTCTTCAATAGAATGTGAAGTCTTTAATTTGGCCAAGAATCCGGTTCTCTTTTGTCATCGTAGCTTGAATCATCCCACATGCAAACACAAGCAAAGATTCTCAGGGGTCTCTCTGCTGGAGGTGAAGGCGGGACTGCACCCGCTTAGATTCAGGTATGGCAAACCATGCTAGCAGATGAGGGGAAGAGAGTCTGGGAAGGACAGAGTAGGAAATGGCAGACTGTGCTACTGAGACAAGGCAGCACAAGGCTCGACGTCTGAATGAAGTTCTAAGTGGCATCTCATAGGAGGCAAGCACAGTGTTGATCAGGCTCACCCAGCTGATGAGAGGAGCCCAGAGGACCTGCTGGGAGCACTGCCACCCACCATGCCATGGGAGGTAGTGTCTAAGACATCCTTGGAGAGAAGTAAAAGAAATCTAACTGACCCGAAGTTACAAAGGGTAAAAAACAAACAAATACAAAACACCAGTAACAACAAAATCTCCCTCAAATTCAACTCTAAAGATACGGAAATGTATCATTATAAAAGTTAAAAAGTTATGTGCCAACTTGACTGAGACACAATGTCTTTTGTGAAGTCTGTCTCACTTCTGCAACACTCACTGCTGTCAAGCATTTTGCTGACCACTTGAGATAATGGTTCTGAGAAGCACTGGTAATTGTACTTTGCTGCGTTTCCAGGGTTATCTTACACCACATCTGGGCTGGTGCAATGCCAACGGTCCTTCATTTAATCTAACCCAATAGAGCCAGCTCCTACTGGATGTCTGTGCAGATGGCTGCCTCACCCTCTCCCAGGTACTCTCAAGTATTTTCTTAATCAGACCTGCTCAGAGCACTATTCAAATTGCCAGCCCTGTCTTGCCCACCCCCAGTTCTCTTGATCTCTTTTGACAAGAGTTCTTTGTTAAAATCCATAAAGCACTTCTCACCATTAAATCTATTTTCTATTTTGTCAATATCTTATCATTTGTTCCTTTGCCCACTAAAATGGCCACTATTAGACTTTGGGCTTTGTTTGTTTTATATACTGTATCCCAACATCCAGTGCAACAACACCTCCAACTGTCGAGTTCGGCTTAGAGCAGATCCTCACAAACTGTTGAGTGCTTTAGCAAGCCCATAATTTTTATATATTTATTTTATTTTGTTTTCTTATAATGCTTGGAACACAGATGTCAAGCAAGTGCTCTATCACTGAGCCAGTCCTCCAGTTCAAGTGGCTCTCCAAGACACATGAGCCATCTGTTTCCTGTCCTGTGATTTCAACCATTCTGATTTCATCACAGTCCTCAGGTCTAGCTCTTCTCTATTCTTAACCCTGTCTTTTCTCATTCACAGATTCTCGAGAGAAACATAACCTGATTAGCTCTAGTCACTCACGATCTTACTTGTGGCATCTCTATGTGGGACACTTCTAGAAAGACCACTGGCCTCTTCCAGGGCTTCTTAAACCAACTCCGAGGACACAGATTGATGAACCTCAACTGTTTTTACCGTAGCAGAATCAAAGAACAGGAAACATGACAGCATTTACAACTCCAGCACTCTGTAGCTCTGTGGTTACCTTTTCTTCTGCAGCAGGGGGTGGGGAGGGGGGAGGGGGCTGTTTGGTGTAGCATGGATAATCCTGCACAGTTGAAGCTGTCAGAAACCTTCTCAGCTGGGCTGGAGTTTCGCAACAATGTATTTTCTCTTTCTAAATGAGGTCAGTGGGAAAAAAACTTATACTTGGGTTGTGCTTGAAACAGTTTAATAAAAGCACAATGTGTAAATATATATGGATGTTAGCTGATGGCCTCGGGGTTCTGGCCCTCTGTCAGTTGGCTTACACAAACACCTCTTTCGGGAACCCTTGAGAGAAATCATATCTCATGACAGGCTTGCTGGCAAGGAAAACAGCACAAAAGAGAGTCCTGGAGCTTAAACGGAAACTGCCCTCATATTTAAGTAAATGTGTTTATAGATTATAGCCTGGAAGTGAGATTAAAGGGGCATGTGGATACAGTGATGCTTTTGACTTCCATGAGTCCATAAAAATTAGAGCGAAAAAGTAAAAGTTAATGCCGTGGAAAGACCTAAACACCAGTGTTCTCGTCCAGCTTCTGTGTCTAAGAAATGACGCAATGCTAGGCAGGCAGGCACTTCAACCTCTCTAGAACCCCATCCTTACATTTTGAAATAATGGGGTTGGAAGGCAGAACCTCCCAAGGCTCGCCAGCTTGGAGCCAGAGTCAAAGTCACTTAGAAATGTAGATGCAGAGGGCTGGGACAAGCATTGTATTCAACAGCCCCAAATACATCACAGACTCAGTACTTGGGTTTTCTTTCTTTCTTTTTATTCTTTCCTTCCTTTTTTTCTTTTTTCCCCCAGAGGTGGAAACCTCTGTATACGTCTCACAAAGCATAGTTCAGACAAAATTTAAAAATAAACAATTAGTATTTTCAAAAAGAACCTTTTGTTCATTATCTGGCACTAAATGGTGCCTTGTGGATAGGTTTAACCCCTTGGGGATGGCACGTTTTAATCCATTAAGATATTGCATGTATTACTAACCCATGCCCCCACTGCCAAAGGTCACAACAGACAGTACTGCCAGCACAAGCTTCCTGTGCTATGGTGACAGTGATGAGTCACATGCACAGGACACCCTATCACTTCCAAACAAAACCTTGCAGTATTTGAGGTAGGGCCCACTACATCTACTCTTTAGTTCTGTAGACTTTGTTCAGCGGCCTCTTTCCAACAATTTCTTTGTTCACTATCTTCATAAAACGTCCAGGAGCATATGTAATATTCGTTTGTAAAATATCTATTCTTTACAATTCCTGCTCTGTTACCTTGAAGTCATGGTTAGAAAACTCATAACTTTTATATTCTGAAAACATAGCACTCTCTTCAACACTAAATAAACTATAGACTAAGAGGACTCAAACTTGGAACTCGACGGTCTCCGTCCATCCTTTGACACATGGAAAACCTTTTCAATGAAGTGACAAGCTATAAAACCATGTTTTAAAAGTCTAAAGCAACAACAACAACAAAAACAAATATAGCCTTGGTATGTGCCAAGCATTGTTTGAAGAGTCAAACATGTATTTAATTAATGCATATGTGATCTTAGATGAAAAGAGAACCTCACCAAATAGAAATGTTTTTAGGAAAATTTAAACACAGAAATATTTGCATTCCAATCATTCACACTTCTAGATCAAAGATAACAATCTGCTCTCTCCTGAGTGAGTTTTCTTTGTTGGCTTGTGAATACTACACTGTAGAAATACATTGTGGATCTGCAGCAAACAGCAGCAAGGCACACTGGGAGCCCACTCTGCATTTACAATATGCTCATCACATGTCATGTTAAATAGAGGCACAGACAGCTAGCTTTCAGGCTTTTAGTGAGACTAATTATATATATTTAGCATGCTCTAGTACTCACTGAATGAATTTAACATAAGGGATGTGCTATTTGGCACAAAGTGAGAAAATTCAAATATTCATCATGATTCAAGGGAATGAAGAAAGAAAACAGATCCTGAACTGCCTATAAAATTTAGCAAAAGAATAAGCGAGAAGCCAAAATCAAGCTGAAAAAAATTTTTCCCAGCTGCGCTTCAGAGGAAAGTCAATTCATACTGTTGAGTCCCCATCAAGTTTTTTTTTCTTTTTTTTTTTTGCTATGCACCAGAATTATATTTATGACTGTTGCAGAATTATATTTATGACTGGTTAATTTAATGTTTCAGATTGAGTAGTCCAGGGGATAGCTAACCAAGATAACAGTTATTTAATGTATATCAATATACCTCATGAGGGTGACCTGGAAGACTGTCAGGCAAGCTGATGAAACTAGAAAAGGAGATGACCCTTGCAAGGAGAGTGGACATCATCAAAATCTTCGAGGATCTGAATAGAACAAAAACAGCAATGGGAGGTGAGTTTCTGCCTGACTGCTTCAAGTGTGGTATCTCTCTTCTCTACCCTCTGCATGGGTCCACCTCAGGCCTTTTGAGACTCTAGAATTGGTATAACAGGCTTGTCAGCTGTCAGGCCTTTGTATCCCAAATTATCAGCTCCAACATACCACATAAGCATGTGCTCAGCATTCTGAGCCACACAATCCAAACTTTGTAATAAACCATTTTAAAAGATTGTTTTAATTATTTGTATGTTCTGGGCTGTGAACACATGTGTTTGACCATTCACCATGACTAGATGGTCAGAGGTCATGACATGGGAGATAGGGGACATTGTAATCCACCCCTCAAGGATGCTAAGAATAAGACTCCAGTCCTCTGAAAAAGCAGCAGTCTCTTCAGCCCCAATAGAAGGTATATTCTGACTCACAATGCATTGTAAAAGAGAAACTAAAGCAGTTGAGGAGTGTGAAGCAGGTGGTTACCTCACGTCCTCAATAGGAAGGCAAAGATGGAAGAATGGGCTCTGCAGCTCAGTTCTGTATCTTCATTCATAAAGTTCAGGTCTCCATCACTGGATAGTGTCACACACTGTGGGGAGGCATCCTACCTCTATTAATGTAAACATGATAATCCTTCCCAAGTTTATCCAGAGGCCCTTCTCTCAAGTGATTCTACATTTTGTCATATTGACAAATAACAGTAACCATAGTAGGATATTGAACGTGATCATTATTATAGGTTCAATGTAGTTTGGAAGTGTCCCTTTGAGAGGGTTGTGTGGAGAGGTATGTAAGAGGACATTGCGGTGATGCCACAATACAAGAATATCTCAACCAGACACTGCTGGCTTTGACTGAGGCAGAAGAGCTATGAACCATGCAATCCTACAAAAGGCACTGATTTGGTGTGGGAGGTGATTGATTTGTTGGAATATTTCTCTTTGGAGGAATTAATGTTGTTTGCATGCAGTGAGTTGATTCTCACAAACACAGTTGTTACAGCACAACAGGTATGACCACCATTCAGTAGTTTTCTGATTCCAGCAAGTGGTCTCTTCCACATATTCTTCTAACAAGATGCCATTAAGCTATACCCAGAGAACAAGCAGATAGGACTACCCCATCATAGGCTTTCATCTTTGAAATTTGGGAACTTTATGAGTAGTTTTAGGAAGCAACTAGCTCTCAGTATTCAACATAGAATATTTCCATGACCCCAGCAAGTTTCCTCATGCTCTTGTCCAGTCATCTTCAGGATATTGTCTTAAGATCAAATTATCAGCAACCTATCTCTTATTCTTTAACCACAGCTACACTATTTTCATGCTGACACATTGGAGGATAAATTATATTGCTTAGGGAACATAAAGAGGATGCTGTAATTATTCATTTTATACTACCATTTCACTTAATGTTCTCCATAATTTAGTCCCTATTCCCATATCAGTTTGATCCCTGACCCCATTTCGAGTTCTCCCCTCAGAGCATTTGTCCCCTATCACAACACATCTGTCTCCTCCACCTTATGCACCTGAGTAATCAGTATTTCTATTGAATAGTCATCCAAAGGCTACTTCTTTATGGAAGACTTTTCTAAAATATTTCCTAATTTAATATTAATTCTCCACTTACTTGTGTTCCAGCTACTTAAGTCAAAAACATTTGGAGGGTTGGTACTGGGGATACATCAGTAGGAGAGAGATATAGCAAGTACTCATGAGACACTGGATTCTATCTCCAACACACACACACACACATACACACACACTCACACACGCACACACACACATACGCAACACACAACTATTGCAAGAACTAGGCCTGATGGCACAAGTCTATAATCAGATACATGAAAAGGTGAGGTAAAAAGAGCTCACTTGGAGGCCTGCCATAAGTCTCACTAAAATAATAGTAAAAAGAAAGCTGACATTGTAGCTCAATGATAGAGCACTTGCCTCACTTGTAGTTGTAGGTACAACCCCCAGGTAACTGCTTTGCAATTGTACATTTTAGACCACAATGTAGGGTCATTAACTCAAATCTCTTTATGACCAGGAAAGCATAAATGAGTGAGAGGCTACATGAAAATAACCTGGAATTATAGAAGCGTTGAAACTAGAATGTACACAACATGCCTGCAGCATACAAATTCATTTATTTAAAATTTATGACACTATCCCCTGTAAGCATGAGGCATTGAAGTTGGTATGTAATTTTCAAGATGAAAGAGCACATGTGCTGGTGACCAGACTAAGTTAAATGAAATCTGTAGGTCAAAGAGTTTCTTAATTCAACACAAGTCCAGCAATCTGCCCTACTCTGTAGAAAGTGAAACCAATTTCCAAGTAAAATCTGAAAACGTAGAAAGTCTTTCAACTTTACCTGATTACACAAAAAAGCTATTGTAGTTCCTTACAGAAAGTTGGCAAAAATGTTACTTCTCCTAAATGCTATATTTTTCTGGTTTGAATCATATACCAACTATTTCCTATTAAGTAACATGCTTAGATTTGTGGTTTCAGAGAATCTATAACATGTTCACATATTATAGGCAACCAGTGTACATCATGCATTTAATTGGATCTAAATTTATGGTAGGTTGGCAGAGTCTATACACAAATGCTCATAAGATCTCCTACTAGATTTAATTACTTTGAAAACACAGTTTGATTTTTCCACTTTTTTGTAAGTTGTTTTACTTTAAACTATATTTTATGGAACATGAGCTGAGAAATAATATATTCACATGCACATATCCAAACACAGAGACACACATATACATATGATTAAAAATAATCACCATAAGTATACAAGCTAAATGATTAAGTAATGAGCCTGGTCAGATGTTGTTTTGAAGATATCAAGTCTGAGAACTTTCCAGGGAAAGTGGGGTTCTGGGAAATTCTTAGTCTCTAAAAGACTAAGTTTAATGTAGTTTAGATAGGGGAAATACAGTTTGAAGAAGCCACTAAGGCTACATAGTGTGGTGGATAATAGTATAGGCTCAGAAGTCAGTGGCCAAACTGAAGTTAGCATAATCACTTAATCCTCAGGTGCATCTATAAAGTAGGAATACTAATGACTTATGAGCTATTTAACAGATCAAGTATGGTAGTTTTCAAAGGATTTAGCATTCCTTTTGATCCACAATAGGACTCAATAAATGATAGCATATATTATTTAAATGACATTGCCAAGAAGTTAGATGACAATATATTTTCCACGAGTCTTTATATAGACTCAGAAAACTTCAGCATCTCTGATGGATGAGAATAACCTGCACAAACCTCATCAGCAGTCTTGGTAACTATAGTGCAGTTACTAGGCAGTCAAGCCTCTGCATGCTAATTATTGACTTCACTGACCTTTCAAATTTGTACTCAAGCAGGCAGAGTAGAATATGCTATATGCAGTCTCTCGTTTGGTAATTATAAATAATTAAATCTCATTAAGCCCTAATTATGTATACTGAAACAAACCTGTCATTTCCTTAGGCTGTGGATGTTCCTGCAGTCTCGTGATAAGAAAATATAAAAAGCAGCAAGTTCCACTTATTTAAAGTGGGTCCCCAACAAATGACTGGGCTTTGGTAGGACTTAGCTTCATCACCCACTTAACACAAGGAATAACTAACTCATTCCAAGGTTTCTGTTAAGCTCTAAAGTCTGTATTCATATGTGGTCATCTGACCATTCTCCCTTCCAAGTTCAATTTAGGAAAAGCTGCACATTTTCATCCTTAGCAGTATCATCGACCTTCAGATCGCTGGGGCCCTCAGTTGCAAGGTATCAGATTTGCTAGTGATGTATGAGGGAGAAGTGGAAGACTAGAAATTCTTGCCCTTGACTTCATTGACTGGAAACTCAGACACTAAGATATCTAAAATTATCATCTTATTTAGGAAACACTAAATTTAAAGATCCCAAAAGGAGAGCTCTCCAACCAGTTTCTTTTGCAAGATCCAGCAAACCGGGGTCTGCTTCACTTTCTTATAGCACCAAGGCTGTTGAGGCTGAACCCAAGTTACAGTCGCCTGTCCTCCAGTTGTCCAGCGCCCTCTCCTCCCAACTTTCTCATTTATCAGCCTGTGTTGGTCTTTCTTTGGTCTAGTGTAGAAATGTCTCTGACTCTTAACTCTCAAGAGTGGAAGAAAAACTAGGTAGACTTTACTGTCTTAGTTTACCCGTTTAGCATGTTTGTCACCTTATTTCAATCATCATAACTGCTCGGTCTACTTCCCATCTACTGGAAAAACCAATATCAAAAACTGATTTTCTAAGCTGGGTATGATGGTGCATGCCTGTAATCCTGATACTCAGAAAGCTAAGGCAGGAGGATTCAAGGGTAGCCTGAGCTATATAATGAGGCTATATCTCAATTTTTCTGCTTTGTAGTTTTAACATTACTGATTTTGATATGGGTTCTTTGGCTCTTATGCAGTTAAGTAAGAGAAAGATCTAGGTCCTAAAAACTCAAACCAACAAAGCCATCCTGAGTCAGTACCTTCTGAGGTCATTGCCTCATACTCCCAAAGTAAGGAAACTTGGACAAGGAGTAAGCAGAAGGAATGTAGTATCATTCAGGGAAAGTGAGAAAGAACTCCTAACATTAGGAGAGTCTGCAAGTCAGAGACATTACAAAGTTGTCTTGTAAGATGGTTTATTTTTTATTAGATATTTTCTTCATTTACATTTCAAATGGTATCCCTTTTCCTCATTTCCCCTCTGAAAACCCTCTATCCCATCCTCTCTCCTCCTGCTCACTAACCCACCCACTTCTGCTTCCCTGTCCTGGCATTCCCCTACACTGGGGCAATGAGCCTTCACAGGACCAAGGGCCCCTCCTCTCACTGGTATCCTCTCACTGGTGTTCGACAAGGCCATCTTCTGCTACATATGCTGCTGGAGCCATGGGTCCCTCCATGTGTACTCTTTGGTTGGTGGTTTAGTCCCTGGGAGCTCTGGTTGGTTCATATTGTTGTTCCTCCTATGGGGCTGCAAACCCTTTCAACTCCTTGGGTCCTTTCTCTAGTTTCTCCATTGGGGACCCTGTGCTCAATGCAATGGTTGGCTGAGGGCATCTCCCTTCTCTATTTGCCAGGCACTGGCAGAGCCTCTCAGATAGGCTTTTGTAGATCGCCAATGCATTGAAAGTCCGGCCAGTAAGGAGTCCATATGCCTTATGCATGCTGCCTTGTCCCAAGTAGGAAGTTACTTGTCCACTTGGGGTGGGGTTGTGTGTGCTGCTGGACTAGCTCGTGCTCCACCATGGGCCCTGCCCTTTCTGCTTCAGGGGATCTGAACTTTCAGCCTATTTTGACCATATTTTTGTATTTCTTATTCACATTTTCTCAGGAAAAGTACCATGTTTTTCTTTCCTTTTAAGCTCATTTCTTTTAATAAAGTATAAGATGTACCTATATCAAAATATGTAAATATGTGTATAATTATGCAAAAAGGTAATATTCAAGATAGATGCCAATACTCATAAAATACAAGCAATGATTTCATATAGGTTATAAAATGTTTTGAAAGGTATAAAGAGTATCTACATATGGGAAGCAGCATTATATATTTATGATTAAAAGATACACTAACATAAATGATACTTATCCCAAAGTTGCTCATGAAATCAATAAAACTATAAAAGAAAATTAGTCTGTTTTTTCATGAAACAATAAGTTGATCCTTAGATTTGTGCATAATGGCAAAGTGGTCAAATCTTTTGCTTCAAAAGAAAAGGCTGGAAGGACCTGCTCTAGAATATTCAGGAATGAAGGGAGGAAGTTGACAGAGTGAACAGGAAGCAAAAGGAGCCTACAAACCTTTAAATCCTACCTACAGTGTTAGACTTCCTCCATCAAGACTCCACAAATGTTTCATAACCTTCCCGAATAGCACCACCAACTGCTGATCAACTGTTCAAACACATGAGCTTATGGGAGATATTCACATTCAAATTGTATATAAAGTCAATGGGAGGAAGACAAAGGAATGAAGATAAAAGGGGATAGAAAATAGCATGAGAGGGAAGCTGAACACATCCGTATAACATCAGAAACTCAATCCTGTAATGACTGATTTGCTCCATGCCTGGCATTATGCAAAAGCATAGCCATTGTGACCTAATCACTTCTTAAAAGCCCAGATCTTAACACTGTTGCATTGTGGGTTAAATTTCTAACACATGAAGTTGGAAGGTAAAGACTGGTATAATATCTTAGAAAGATACACAAGGGGGCCGGTGTGAGATGAGGGATATCAGAATTCTTTCTGAAAGTGGAAAAAAGAACAAAGGAAAGTGTGGATTGTAGCTATTTTGCTCCCTTCAGTGTTACTTGGCCTAGTTGCAAGATGTTTTAAATAGTTTATTCAGTGGATAAAAGAGAAATGGTGGTGTGTTTTGTGCCAGTAACAGAAGAACAGGATGATTTGATTGTTTCAAATTGTTTAAAAACAAATAATTGAAGTCAGTGTCAACAGTCTTACCAGTCAAAGGAAGTGAGAGTTGGGACCTTAAATGAGTGTTCTGACACCTAGCTGGCCTTTCCGCAAAGGTGTGGCTTTACCTGCTGTTGGAAGGAGAAATGTGTTATATTTTACTAGCTTCTATTTTTAGTGCATACAATGAAAAAAAAATAGCTGCCTATTCCTTCCTTTGGCCTTTATTTTTTCTTTTGAGGCTTTGACTTTTGAAAATCACTTTCTATTTAGAATGTTAAACTTACAAGTCCTAGATTGACTTAGTAAATGGCTACATTATTAAACGCCTCACATATAAATGCTCATTTGTAAAGCATTTTATAGAGCCCAAATGAAACATTTGCTTCTCTTTCAACATTACATTTGAAAGTAGCTGTAGAAGACAGACACTTCAGTGATTTGTATGTACAAAAAACAAAGGTAGTAAGGAACTGCAAAACAATTTTCTCCTTGTTGGCTACAATGATGTTTTTCCTAATGAAAAAGATACTTAAGTACCTGATGTTTTTTTTTTCCCTCTCCTTCCATTAATGGTATTTTCTGTCTTCGGTTTTGTTATTAGTGTTGTTCCTGAAAGTACGACCTATGCCATCTCTTAAATTTCAAGAAGTTTCTTTTAATACTGTAGCATAATTTAACATCAGCAGTTGGCACTTATAGTGTCTGTTCTCATGGAGAGCTATATTTGAAATGCACTGTAGAACTGTCACATGTATAAGCCCCCACAAAGGCACCTTCTGTAGCTGCCAAGGCTTGGCAGTAGTATCTTCAGTGTACAACAGCAACAAAAGTAATAGTGAGTAGAAACGAAGCCAGCCTTTTCTACTCTACACATGCCGGGCCTCTGTAGAGGCTGTTACTTGAATCTTATTTAAGGACACAATAGAAATGTTCAAAATGGTTTCATAGAGTGAAAGAAAGTCCAGCAAAAATCTCTAGAATTGCCACCTCCTTAATTTCAGATGGTTTAGAACAAGAAAGACCCAGAACTCTATTTGGATAGACAATAAATAAGATGACACAGCACCCTGGATGCCATGCTTGGAGATGGTATTGCTTTTATGATGTTGGACAATATACCAGAAAATGGCCTCAAAAGAGAGACAGTTTGCAGAACTTAAGTGATAGGGATGCTGAGCAAGGACAAGAAGCTTCCCCTGCCCTCCTCTGCTTGTCACTTCGTCAGCCTTCCCAGCTGGAGCTGATAGGAACAGACACAGGCAATCTCTTATATCTTCTCATTCAACTAGATTTTGCCTTGTAGCTCATCCTTCTTATTCTGTTCTAATTTTCTCGATTTTCTTTCTCTTGCCTCTAGTTTAATATTTTCTATAACCTTTTCATCTGGTTTCTACTTGAAAACACATGTTCTTATGACTTCTTCTTATAGCAGTTATCGTAATTCTTTGCAAGCTGGTTTCGCATCTTAAAACAAGATCATAACTTGGATGCCTTTAAGGAAATGAAATAATATAAACTTCTGTTATACTAAATTGCAATATTGGAAGCTAAACCAAAAGTCATTATCTTTCATAAAATTCTGAGTTATTAGCAAATAGTTAGAAATTTTTATCGAAAAAAAGAAAGCACACACAAAAACTTACTTTCATCATTTAAGTGAACAGAATACAAGTTTTTACCCATTAGCTGGGAAAATTTATGGGTAACTAATTCTGAAGGAAAAATTCTCTTCCCATGGTTGTAATTAGTGTGACTGAAATATTAGATTTCTTCTCACATTTTCTCGGGTTTCCAGAGTGTAAGATCTAGTCCTATTGGTCTGAATGTATAGCAGCTTTTGAAAGAGGACATTACTGCACATGTTCACATACTCATTGACCCTGTTTTGTCAACAGTTCACCACAGTAATTAATGTACAGTCTGATGGCTTTGTCTTATGGGCCACCATTTTCACTTGAGAGGTCTTTAAAGGAGTTATTCCACCAGGCAAGAGTGAATATGCAAGATTTTGTTTTAGGGGATGGAAGAAGAGTTTTTATAGCAATGTTATGACTCTAAACCAGTCATGATAACAGATCTAAGTCCCTTAATTTCCAAAAACGTGTTTACAGATGAAGGTTTGTTTTCTCTGTTGGTTATAACAATATAGTTTATTGTTGTTTCTGGAGAACTTTAGTAATAGGTTATCCAGATGAGAATCATAGCTTTCTCACTGCTAAATCTCAGCTGAAAGCACGTGATTTATCTGTAGAACATTTTAGCTTTAAAAAAATTTAAAATATATTTTTTGAGTAATACACACACACACACACAATGAAATGTGGTTAGACACACCCCATTTACTTCCTCCAATTCCCTTCAGAGCACCCTCATTCATTCCCCCTTCTAACATCATGTTCTTTTCTTGTGTAATAACTCTTTAAGCTCAGTTAGTGCTACTCGTATGTGTTCCGTCACCTGCTAAAGTAGATGTAACCTATTAGTGGCCACACATACGCAAAGAATGACTCTCTAGAAAGAAAGAAAAAGTCAACAGAACCTTGGTAAGGAGTAGTAGAACCACAGTGGCATGAGTTAATGTGTGCAGTAGCCATGGATGTTCAGAAGGCTGCATTTTGCAGCTTTTATCTTTGCTACAGTGTTCTCTGAGTCTAACAGATAGAGAGATTAATAAAGATATATCATTTATGACTAGAGAACTCATAGTCACTTATCTGCAGCACTTTGGCCAATTATTGTTTGTCTTGATTGTTTCCATGACAAGAAAATGTTCTCTGACCAAAGTTGAGAGCTGCCAAGATGTAGAATTTTATGTACACTATTTTATTTTATTTTTATATATTTTATCATATGTATAAGTGACCTAAGCAATAAATTACTTATTTTTTCTTGTTTTTCAAAATGCTGTAAAATTACATATAATTTTTTGTCATTTGTTTTTTTTCCAGTGTGTATTGTGTTTCTAGAATTCACCTACATTAAATAAAATAAGTTCTTGTTTGTAAAAGTTCTTAAAGTTTTCAAAGTACTTTGATACATACTATTCCATTGAGTTCACATAAAAGCAATTGGAAATGAGTGGTCTAACATTCCTTATTTATTTTGTTATAATAACATCATAGGCTGCTAGAAGCTATTATTGAATACATATTTCAGTAGATTCTATGCATGCATCCAGGCTCTCATGTCAATATGACACCTACATTTTGCCTCAAACAGTGGTACTATAAAATTTACATATCAGAAAGTTTTATGAATTTGAATAATAACTATGAATTTCCTACTGTGGGGCATGTGTGTTTCTGTTACACTGAAAGGTAAAATAAAATGAGTCGAAGTACTTTCCTCAGGATTTCTTGGAAATTCATCTTATTTCCATATGTTGGTCACATAAATAAAGCTTTCTTTTCATTCCAAATGTGACTCTATGTCTCTTTCACCATATCACAGAATATGCTAGAGAACAGGCTATGCAAATTCCCAGAAAAAATGTATCTGAGGGAAATTCTGTCTCTTATTTCTTTCCAAATATCCTTTTTTAGACATTCTTCCAGTGTACTTGGCCAGCATGCAAGGCAGTAAGGAAACCCAGTGTTCTTGTACTTTTTGGTTATTTATTTAGTGATGCACCATTATCTGTCTTTACAAGATGACAGGAGCTAGCAGAGAAATTAAAAGTCTGCTTCCTATATAAAATCTTCAAATCAATAGCAGTGAACCATATGCCTGTGATAAGATTTAAGAACCAAATATCATTTGTGGGACACACTGAAGAGAATACTGAAACCATTGGTTATTTCTTCAATGTCATTGGTCCCACTGATAGCTCTGTGACTAGAATAATAACTTTAATACAAGGTGAAATAGTTGCTTCATAGGTTTTCACTAAGGTTATGCCTTATGGATAGATTTATCAATGATGAAGGAAACAAGAAGGATAGTTCAAAGTGCCTTAAACTGATTGTCAGAAAACACACAAGGGTAACTTCTTCACATGAACATTTAAGTTTATTATTAGAGATGAATTGATTCATTGATATATTTGTATAGCTACTAAGAATTAATTGTTTTCATCAAATAAATACAAGCAAGTCCTATGACAGGGTACATGTTTTCTGCAGAAATAATTGTCTCATGTTAAACAGTGAAATGGGAGCATCAAAATGAGAGCATTCAGGAGCATTTAAGCACCCAGGTAATGATCTGCTGCATTATGGGGTTGTATTATCTCAATAATTGCAGAGCAAGAGCTGTCCATCTCCCTTTTATCCTTGGCTTGTAATATAGGAGCTCATGATTTAAGCAGACAGACTGGAGTTCATGTCTCATTTCTACACAGAAAATTTGAAACTTAAAAATTACTTTACCTCTTCAAGCATCATTTTGCAAAAATCATAATAACCTGGCTCCTTTTTCCTTCCCCCTGCTTTGCATTTTGTGTGGTCAAGTGATTGGTTGACTTTGATTTTTATTAAGCAGGATTTCCATGTTATATACGGAAGTCCAAGATCATCACCATCTCAGTACCTCTGCCTTCCAGATGCCAGGATTATAGGCATGTGTAACTGTGCCTGACTGTTCTTTGTTCTTTAACTGAAGACACAGTTGTTATGAATTTTTTATGAATATTAAGTAAAATTATTGGGTCCCAGAAAATGATAGCCCCAAAGTGAAGGCTTCAGATATCGCCCCAGAAGTCATATTTCTCTGAGGGTCCTCTGTTTGAAATCACTAACTTTTGCATGAATCAAGTATATAACTCCTTTTCTTCAAAGTAATTGATACAAACCATTGAGACATAAAACTAAAAAATATTTCTTTATCTTTCTCTTGAAGACCATTTAACAGGTGTAGGGAAATTATCTTGGTTGTGGATACCAGACCCTATCCAGCCCTGAGCCCCACAGGAAGGGATGTTACCACAGAAGCCAAGAAGTCTCTGGAAGGACAGGTCTTGCAAGATATATTAATACCTTTTTTCTGCTGGAATAAAAGAATAGAGCCAAAATCAACGTGAGAAATAAGCCATTAATTTTGGGCTGTGGTTCTAGGAAGCTGGAGTCCATATGGCAGGAAAGTATGGCATGTGGGTAGGCGGCCAATCAGGTCTTAATGTACTCTCAGGAAGCAGAATAACCGAACAAGAGAGTGGGCCGAGAGTATCAACCGTCAACGACCACTCTCTCAGGTGTGGTTCCAGATCCACCAACAATGTTCCACTTCCAAAAGGTTCCATAGCCTTCCAAACTGCCTACCAATTGGGGAACAAGTGTTCAGATACACAGTCCTTTAGGGGGTCATGTCACATCCAAACTATTAACAGTGGTTCTTCCATTAATCTATAGATATTCCATCATGCCTTGTTTTCTAGAATCACATTTCTACATGTTGGCCCACATCTTGATAACCTGAGTGTAAAATGGACTACTTACTGGAATCAGCCTTTCCTGTATAGGGCTCCCATGCCACATAAAACAATAATCAAATAGAACATTAAGGGTTTTCTCCCACCAACCTGTGTTTCCTTCTTAGGAGTGTCCACCGTTGTAATCCTTTCTGGTGACAAGAAAGAGGTCAACCCCTTTTCTGCCACATACAGAATTTCCCTGAGAATATCTGACTAATATAAGAAGCAGATATAGAAGAATACTTTCACTGGGAAACACCATAGCCTGACTGCCTCCAGGAAGTCTAATATACATGCCATTTCCCTACAAGCAGAGGGCAGATGGCTGTGTTCCCAGGTTTCACTGTGCTTATGGATTACATGTGGCTTCCATCTGGAACAGAGGGACAGGAGTCTGTGCTCTACCCCCCTAAACATGGAGCAGTCAGTTCCCACCGGGTGTGATTTCTTTGCCCAGAATGCTCCTTGATTCCCAGGGCAGACCTTATGGAGCATCCCTATTCACAACCCACTTTCATTTTGTTTCCATATGGCTATTACTGTTATTTTCCAGGGCTTTGTATTTTCTTTCATACAAAATATTTTTCAAGTTTAAGTTGGGCAAGGAGGCCATGCTTTGGAGGCAGCTTCTCTCCTCCAAAGAAGTATCTAGTTCTTGTTTATACACCTTAAGATTAAATATGGTTGCTTTTTGAAACAAATAGGCTAGAACAAAGGTAGAGCAAACAAGATATGCAACTACTCAGGAGAGAAAGGGGAGGAATAAATCCTACATGGGATATGTACTCTCGCCTATTTCCTCTGCGTTAACCCTTGTAGGAAAGCAAACAAAGCCTGTACATTCCTCAAAAAATATAATTAAATGACAATTACCACATTCCCTCACAATTCATTTTTTGTCTCAGAAACATCATGCTATTTTAAAGATAAATATCATTTGGAAAGTATAATCAAACAGCTTACATGTACTGATGATATGAAAATGAACTTATGAGTTCTGTTCTAAGAAGCGATTTACTCTACAGGGCTCTCCTCATGACGACCCTATCTCTCAATGACTGCTATGTGTCACAGAGAAGGAAATGGAGAAGGAAGACACCTTGTTTACTTCCTAAACAGATCTTGAACAAGTGTAGAGTGGAGAAAGGAAAAGGGAAGTAAAAAGTCATGTATTGGGTGAAAAGAACCACCTCCTGTAAGAAATGACCTCCCGGAAGGCCTAGTTTACCCAAGTCACTTCTCGTGCCCCACACGCCTCCTCTCTGGATGTATTCAAGCAGATGGTCAGTTCCTGGTACACTCTCAGTTGCCAATGCCCTTGTCTGTGTGTCCGTGCTGTACCTTCACTTTTGCCTGTTAGTTTGTCTTTTCTTTTGCCCTGAATATAATTCCACTGACTTCCACCAGTCTTAAGATCTGTACCATCACCTACATTGATCAAAGCAACCTGGAATTTTCTTTTTAAATATTTTAAACTCTGATATATTTCTACTGAAATTAATTTTATAGCATTCTACAACACACTTTTAAATTTATTTAATTTTTAAGAAATAAGTGAGACTTTTCACTCACTCTAAAACACATAGAAATAGTCCCTAAAAGCGTCAAATGTATTTTTTATAGTTATGCTTCAATTTTAAAGTCTATTTTAGAGAAGAAGTAAATTTTGCCAAATTATCAGCTACAGTTGAACAAAACAAGTTGGAAATTCAGTACAGGGTACTGAATCTAGAACATGACAAGTCCAAACTTTTAAGGCCAATTAAACAACTCATTAATGGCATAACCTTAATTTTTAAGGACTGGGTTTCACTGTCTGTAAAATGTAAAATTTCTTTCAATTAGGATTTCTAAAAGCATATTTGAAAAAATAATGCTAATCTTTAGAATTCCGTTAGTGTTTATCTATCCTCTCCATCTCCCTCCTTTCTCTCCTCCCCTTTCTCTCCCCTGTTGCAAGATAATTCCTATCCATTCACATTGAGGCAGTGAGAGGTCAGTGATTGGAGGGGAAAGAGGAAGAGAAGTGAGGGGAGGAGAGAGATAGGGGGAATCAGTGGATGAGGCAAGCAGAACAGAGAGGGAGACGCGGCTATCCAGATGGCTTCAGAAGTAATTCTGGAGTTTTGGAGAGGTTAGAAATATTGGCATAAGAATTTATCATTGTAAATTGGCATTATGAAATTGGGAGTTTCTTATACATAAATATATTTGGTTAACTATTCAAGTTTAAGAGTCATGCTTTACTGGATACTTGGAAGGAGTGGTGCAGAGACCTGGTGGGGCAGTACTCATTTTTAATTATTACCCACTACACTCCCCCTACCACTCTCTCCTGCATAATCTGGGGTGGCATTCTTTAGACAGCATCTACATTAAAAAAAAAGTCTCTCACTGGCCTAGAACTCACCAGTAGGCTGATTAAGCTGGTAAGTGAGCCCTGGGAATCTGTCTGCAGCTCTCCAGCTCTGGGATTACAGCACGTGTTTTTCCATGTGGGTTCTGAGGGTGATATTTTGGTCCTTATGCATGCACACCATGCATTTTACCAACTGAGCTATCACCCCAGGCCTGTTTGTAGCTTTTATATGGAAGAAAATCTGCTTTCCTGTCTGATATCTGTTTAGAAAGTTTATGTCAGACAAAACCACAGAGTTTTGCTTACTTAAGAACTTCTCAAAGGTTCTTAATCAGTCTCAAGTGTGTACATTTCCTAAGCCTATCTAATCACTGTGCAGATTATCTGTTCTGGACCAGCGTTCAGTATCTATATGTTTAATGCATAAATACTTGGGAAATGCTTACCAAGTCCTTTGCCAAAGAACTATCTCAAAATGGTTCTGATAATTTTCTCAGCCCTCAGTTTTATTTGACCACTTAAGTGTGTGTGCACACATACAAACACACACACACACACACACACACACACACACACACACATGTACAGGCAGAATGAAGCCATTCATGATTATCCTAAGTGATGTGCCACAAAGATACTGAACAATTAGGACATTTCTGTGCTTCTTGCTGCATGAGCAGACAGAGACATGCATTCTGTGTTAATCAGGAAAATACATTTCAGCCTTACATTAACACCTTGTAAATGGATAAAGACTAAAAAGTACACTAAAACACTCAAAGATAAGAGATGGAAGCAGGTGCAGAGGTAGAAGCAACCCACTCCCTAAATTAAAAATAAAATAAATTGTCTGGAGAGTTTGTTCTAAACTTCCATTAATTATTTTCTCTTTCCTTTTCAGCAAATATAAAACCTGTTACAGTATAAAAATAGACCATGTTATTGATTCTATTCTAGAAGGTCATACACTTATTCTTGGGTATCAGATGGGAATGTGGAGTCCAGTGTGTTGAATGAGCTAGGAGAATCAGTAGAAAATTGTTTAATGCTACTTTCAGCAGCCTAACTTTCTCCAGCTGTGTCTCTAGGGAAAGCACTATCCTAACTTCTCCAACATTCCTTTGGTATACATCATGTGATTTATATGCTGTTGACAATTGGCTGAACCCCCGGTATCCACACCAATGCACAATTCCTAGAAAATTCAGCCTGTGATGTTTTTGAAGCTGTTTTCTGCTTTTCCACAGGGAACAAATCCAGCTATATTAATTGGAATTGGCTCCCTTTGCTATTCTTTTGCAATACCAATGTTCTGAACAGCACAGATATAGGAAACTTAAAGACAGTCCCAAGGGGTGGATGGCTACTTCTGGAACAGCCTAGACCCATGCTGTATGCGATGAGCCCAAGCAGCCTCCTCCTCTCTCTCCTAGGAATACTTAGTAGGAACAATAGCTGTTTCACTTATGTTACCAGAAACAATAGTCTCATAAACAATTTCCAACATCCATTTTAGGTAGGCTAATACAAATAGAAATCTTTCAAATTGAGTTAATGGCACAAAATTCTTGAAAAGAAGTTGAACAAATGCATTAAAGAAATTATAGATATCTTAGAGTTTTAAAAAATGGAATTGTAGTGTACACAGGAGGATAATAGAAATGTGTGGCTCTCTAGAGCAGCCTCAATAGCCACTTAGTACTGGTTTAACTGTCTCCTCCATGATAAATATATGATTATTTATATTTAATTAAAGCCTTAGTAGAAAAATGAAAATACAAGAAAAATCTTTTTCCTATATACTGCAGTATTTAAACATTATCCAACTAAATGATTGATATAAGAATCAATTACAATAGGAAATGACCCTCTACTGATCCTATGATTCTACTGTAAACTGTAAGTGAGTAAAGGCAACCTGTTAAGACTCTTAAAAAATACATATGAAGCATGAATCTGAGTTAAATAATTTTCATGAATTAACAGCTCATTATCAGTTTCTGAGCTACATAGTCTTTTAATCATTTTCTTCATCTCTGCTTCCAAATGTGCCCAAGACTACATATCCATAACTATAAAATTCCTACATTAGTTTAATTATTATGCCACTAACATGGAATCAAACCTCTAGAATTAATACCATTAGCTTCTAATATAAAAAAGTCAATTAATGACTTAAAGATCAATAGTAAAATTCTAATGAAAGAATTTTATTGGTCTTTATATTTTTAATTTTTCTCTTTTTTGAAACCACATATTTACAAAATGACCTAAAATAACATATTCAAACTTGTTATTCTATAAAATAGCTATATTTAATACAGATGTGTTGTTCTGATATTGTGAAAGAAATGAAAGAAACTAAAACATTGTTTCAACACTTACAGGTAATACATTCAAAGCACGTAAGAAACTAAAATGGCCAGTGAATCAAAAGAACTGCTAAGATTTAATGATTTGATAAACAATGCCAGCAAATTGTTATCACTCCTATGTTGTCAGAATTAATCCATTGGCTGAAAATCT
Source organism: Tokudaia tokunoshimensis (assembly GCA_036184795.1). Classification (NCBI taxonomy): domain Eukaryota; kingdom Metazoa; phylum Chordata; class Mammalia; order Rodentia; family Muridae; genus Tokudaia; species Tokudaia tokunoshimensis. Next base: position 17,924,261 of record BTHU01000009.1, on the reverse strand, counting down.
TGAAAGGTTATAGAATAAAATAAGATACTAAGCCATCTCTCTTAGTATAGCAGAATATTAGGCTGACTGTGCTTTAGGCATAGAGAGAAGTTCTACCTGGTATTCTTCTCAAATCCAGGAAGTTCCTTTCAAAGGGAAAGCAACTACCTGCTTTCTGTATTCTCTAAATACAAAAGATGAGTCTATGCTTCTTACCATCCTGCTATATGACTCTCCTTTATGTTAAAAGATTCTAGTAAAACATGGGGCCCTACATGTGAGACAGAACAGAAATGATGCTTTCTAACCAAGAATATCACTTTCATTTCCCCTAAATTGCTACAGTGTTGCATTAGTGAAGAATATATAAATTTTTTAAAATGCAGGTATTTATGTAAACAGTATCCTTTATGTTTATCAGTGCAAGCATATTTGATCCTATAGGCATCTCTGATCTAGTAGCAGAGACACATGATGTGCTACAAAGCATCTATTGCTACCTGTAATCTCCTTCAAAAAAAAAATGCTGCCTTCAACAGTAAACTTTCTTTTGAGTAGAGCTTAAAAGATTTAAGGGGGACTTCTGCCTGGCAGAGGGACCCCGCACTGGGCGGGAGCCTACCAGCTTCCCTTCCGCGACCTCTGTTCCCATAGACTGCACTGAAGAGACAGGTACCCAGGCTCTCCCCAATATAACATTGCTTGGGATATGGCCTGTTGGGGCTTCCGCCTGCGCCCAAGAATGGGAAAGCGCGGTGGTCATCTGGGTGCAAGATCTGCAGGCCATCGCCTCTGCAGGGTGACCAGCACCACGGAGAGAGTGCAGAGTGCACTCCGCCATCTTTGCTCCAGTGGCCGGGAAGTTGGGACTGCCAGGCTCTAAGACAGACAGGCATAATATTGCTTGGGTCTCGGGCGGATTGTGTGTACGTGGCTCCCAAGAGCTGGGCAGATATGCAGTAACCAGTGTACTAGCTCTGCTGTGGGACTTCTGCCTGGCAGGGAGACGCCCCCTCCCCTCCCCCCACTCTAGGAGAGATCACACACCCCTGCACAGGGCAGGAACCTACCAGCCTCCCTTTGGCGACCTCTGCTCCAGGAATCCACTAGGCTGAGCCTTTGGATGTGCAAGGACTCCCCAATATAACATCACTTAGGGCAAGGCACATCAGGGCTTCAAAGTCACTCAGGAGCAGGGCAGGCTCCAGAAATCTGTGCCAGGGGAATCCTGGTAAACCAGGGGGGGCAGAAATAGCTTTGCAGGCTCACAGGAGGTCCAACCAACAGCCAGTGACAGCAGGACCAACTAACATCAGAGTTACCAGATGGCAAAAGGCAAACGTAGGAACGTTACTAACAGAAATCAAAGTAATATGGCACCATCCGAACGCAACTCTCCAACAGCAGCAAGTCCTGGATACCCCACCACACCCGAAAGACAAGATCTGGATTTAAAATCACTTCTCCTGATGCTATTAGAAGATCACAAGAAGGACACAAATCAATCTAATAAAGAATTACAGGAGACCATGAATCAATGGTTAGAAGCCCTTACAAAGGAAACACAAAAATCGCTTAGAAAATGCAGGAGAACATGGATCAAAAGATGGAGGCGCACAAGGAGACAACACAAAAATCGCTTAACGAGATGAATCAACGGGTAGATGCACTCACAAAGGAATCACAAAAATTGCATAAAGAAATGCAGAAGAATATGGGTCAACAGACGGATGCCCATAAGGAGGCAACACAAAAATTGCTTAAAGAAATGAATCAACGGTTAGATGCCCTTACAAAGGAAACACGAGAACTGCTTAAAGAAATGCAGGAGACGATGGATCAACAGATGGATTCCCATGAGGAGGAAACACAAAAATCGCTCAGAGAAATGCAGGAGAACGTGGGTCAACAGGAGAAATCCTGAAAGAGGTAATGCAAAAATACCTTAAAGAAATACAAGAAAATACAAACAAACAAGTGAAGGATCTCAGCAAATCCATCCAGGAAATAAAAAAGGAAGTAGAAACAACTAAGAAATCACAAAGGGAGACAACTTTGGCGATAGAAAACCTTGGGAAGAAATCAGGAGTCATAGATGCAAACATCAACAATAGAATACAAGAGATGGAAGAAAGAATCTCAGGTGCTGAAGATTCCATAGAAAGCATCGACTCAACAGTCAAAGAAAATGCAAAATGCAAAAAACGCGTAACCCAAAACATCCAGGAAATCCAGGACACAATGAGAAGACCAAACCTAAGGATTATAGGTATAGATGAGAGTGAAGATTTGCAACTCCAGAGAGGCAAGTAACCCTATTAAAAAATGGGCTACAGAGCTAAACAAAGAGTTCTCACCTGAAGAATATCTAATGGCTGAGAAGCACCTAAAGAGCTGTTCATCATCCTTAGTCATTAGGGAAATGCAAATCAAAACAACCCTGAGATTCCATCTCACACCAGTCAGAATGGCTAAGATCAAAAACACAGGAGACAGCAGTTGTTGGCGAGGATGTGGAGAAAGAGGAACACTCCTCCACTGCTGGTGGAATTGCAAGCTGGTACAACCACTCTGGAAAGCAGTCTGGCGTTTCCTCCGAAAACAGGGCATGACACTCCCGGAGGATCTGGCTATACCACTCCTGGGCATATACCCAGAGGCTTTACCTGCATACAATAAGGACACATGCTCCACTATGTTCATAGCAGCCTTATTTATAATAGCCAGAAGATGGAAAGAGCCCAGATATCCCTCAACAGAGGAATGGATTCAGAAGATGTGGTATATCTACACAATGGAATACTACTCTGCAATTAAAAACAATGAATTCACCAAATTCCTAGGCAAATGGTCAGAACTTGAAAATATCATCCTTAGTGAGGTAACCAAAGCACAAAAGAACACACATGGTATGCAGTCCCTGATAAGGGGATATTAACCCAGAATCTAGGAATACCCTAGACACAATTCGCATATCAATAGATTTCTAAGAAGATGGAAGGAGAGACCCCTGGTCCTGGAAAGACTGGATGTAGGGGAATGCCAGGACAGAGAAACGAGAGGGGGTTGAATGGAGAAAAGAGGGAGGGAAGGGGGCTTATGGGACTTTCGGGGAGGGAGGAAACGGGAAAGGGGAAATGATTTGGAATGTAAATAAAAAAAATCTTAGTCCCTGATTTTAGTGGGATTGCTTCAAGTTTCTCTCCAAGGCTGCCCTCTCTCTCCATATCTTTTCAGTATAGTACTTGAAGTTCTAGCTAGAGCAATTAGACAACAAAAAGAGGTCAAAAGGATACAAATTGGAAAGGAAGAAGTCAAACTATCACTATTTGCAGACGATATGATAGTATACTTAAGCGACCCAAAGAACTCCACCAGAGAACTCCTACCGCTGATAAACGACTTCAGCAAAGTGGCCGGATATAAAACCAACTCAAGCAAGTCAGAAGCCTTCCTATACTCAAAGGATAAGCAGGCTGAGAAAGAAGTAAGAGAAATAATACCCTTCACGATAGCCACAAACCATATTAAGTATCTTGGCGTGACTCTAACCAAACAAGTGAAAGATCTGTATGACAAGAACTTCAAGTCTCTGAAGAAAGAAATTGAAGAAGACCTCAGAAGATGGAAAAATCTGCCATGCTCATGGATTGGCGGGATTAATATAGTAAAAATGATCATCTTACCAAAAGTAATACATAGATTCAATGCAATCCCCATCAAAATCCCAACTCAATTCTTCATAGAGTTAGAAAGAGCAATTCAAAAATTCATCTGGAATAACAGAAAACCCAGGATAGCTAAAACTATCATCAAGAGTAAAAGAACCTCTGGGGGAATCAGTATCCCGGACCTCAAGCTGTACTACCGAGCAATAGTGTTAAAAACCGCATGGTATTGGTACAGTAACAGACATGTAGATAAATGGAACAGAATTGAAGACCCAGAAATGAATCCACACTCCTATGGTCACTTGATCTTTGACAAAGGAGCTAAAACCATCCAGTGAAAAAAAGATAGCCTTTTCAACAAATGGTGCTGGCTCAGCTGGAGGTCAACATGCAGAAGAATGCAAATTGACTCATTCTTATCTCCTTGCACTAAGCTCAATTCTAAGTGGATCAAAGATCTCCACATAAAACCAGACACACTGAAACTAATAGAAAGGAAACTAGGGAAGAACCTTGAACATATGGGCACAGGGGTGAATTTCCTGAACAGAACTCCAATAGCTTATGCTCTAAGATCAAGAATAGACAAATGGGACCAAATTAAATTACAAAGTTTTTGCAAGGCAAAAGACACTGTCAAAAAGACAAAGCGACATCCAACTAACTGGGAAATGATCTTTACCAACCTTACATCCGACAGAGGGCTAATATCCAATATATACAAAGAACTCAAGAAGTTAAACTCCAGAGAGGCAAGTAACCCTATTAAAAAATGGGCTACAGAGCTAAACAGAGTTCTCACCTGAAGAATATCTAATGGCTGAGAAGCACCTAAAGAGATGTTCATCATCCTTAGTCATTAGGGAAATGCAAATCAAAACAACCCTGAGATTCCATCTCACAACAGTCAGAATGGCTAAGATCAAAAACACAGGAGACAGCAGTTGTTGGCGAGGATGTGGAGAAAGAGGAACACTCCTCCACTGCTGGTGGAATTGCAAGCTGGTACAACCACTCTGGAAAGCAGTCTGGCGGTTCCTCAGAAAACTGGGCATGACACTCCCGGAGGATCCGGCTATACCACTCCTGGGCATATACCCAGAGGCTTTACCTGCATGCAATAAGGACACATGCTCCACTATGTTCATAGCAGCCTTATTTATAATAGCCAGAAGATGGAAAGAACCCAGATGTCCCTCAACGGAGGAATGGATTCAGAAGAAGTGGTATATCTATACAATGGAATACTACTCTGCAATTAAAAACAATGAATTCACCAAATTCCTAGGCAAATGGTCAGATCTTGAAAATATCATCCTTAGTGAGGTAACCCAATCACAAAAGAACACACATGGTATGCAGTCACTGATAAGGGGATATTGACCCAGAATCTCGGAATACCCTAGACACAATCCGCATATCAATAGATTTCTAAGAAGATGGAAGGAGAGACCCCTGGTCCTGGAAAGACTGGATGTAGGGGAACGCCAGGACAGAGAAACGAGAGGGGGTTGAATGGAGAAAAGAGGGAGGGAAGGGGGCTTATGGGACTTTCGGGGAGGGAGGAAACGGGAAAGGGGAAATGATTTGGAATGTGAATTAAAAAAAAAACTTAGAAAATAAAAAAGAAAAAGGAAAAAAAAGATTTATTGGATTGGAGAGATTGCTCAGTGGTCTACAGAGGACCTGAGTTCAATTCCCAGTACCAACATCAAGTAGCTCACAACCACCTGTGACTCCATCTCCGGGCAATCCAACCCAACATCCACTCCTGTCCTCCCCAGTCACCTTCATACAAGTGGTATACATACATACATACACACACACACACACACACACACACACACACGCAGATAAAACTGAAAGCTACATTTTTTGAAAAAGAGTGAGATTTATGGCGCATAATTTAATCGTTTTCTAAAATCATTTTCCCTTGCATAGTGTCTGTCCTTCTGTCAGTGTTATGCTCATTTTCCTTTGATACAATTAGTTCCCTAACATATCTGTTTTCACACAAGTTGCAATTTTCTTTATACATCCAATATGTAAATTAATGCAATTACAAAAGAAGTGGGTCAATAATCTTTGGATATGTCAGCTAGGGAACCGTGTAGGTAGCTTAATGATTGGCATTTGCTCTAGTTTTAGTCTTACAGCAAACGTGTCCACAAAGCCTAAACAACTGTTCACAGTCATCATATGTTTTGTCAGAATGTTTAGCAAGCATTTTACCAACACTTAAAAGCAATAAAACAAAACAAATAAATGTCAAATGTATTTTATTTTCACCTTGTACAAATCTATTCTATACACAATATTATAGAAGTAGAAGAGAATTATATAACAAAACCTTAGATGATAAGTTCTACCAAAAACCTGGATGTTGGGACAGGTTTCTAACACTATCATGTCTAGTTGCTTCAAGCATCTTCTTTTATTCAAACCTTTACATTTTCAATTGTTTCTGTGTTCCTTGTTATTTCATAATTATTTCTTTCTCATGACCCCTTAATCTTGGTGACTAAGCCATTGGTGAGGAAAGGTACCCAGAGTTTCTCAAAGGAATGATGCCTTTTCTGTAGCACAGTCTTTAAGACCTAATCTCAAGACTGATTTTGGTATTAATACTTTAAAAAGATAAGTTTAAATTCTGTGTCTCATGGTCTTATTTCCCCTTTGTAGGGATTATACCACCTGTAATTATTTTGTAACCCTTTTCTGTGTTCTTGTTCATGCCTCAAATCAAGGACTTCTTCTGTGTACTTTCTGTGCATCTTTAACACCAAGCAAAATATATGAAGTATCAGTTACGTGTGAGAAAGATGGTGAATCAATCAATCAATCAATCAACCATCAAAGAACTAGGAAATGAAATCTAGTAATGGAACAAAGCAGATGTATTCTTTGTAGGGGGATTTCTTCATAAATTCATGGGAGCCCATGAGAAAAGAGAGCTTATAAGAAGAAATGCTTCTCTCTTTGTTTGTCTTGTACAAATCATTAATACTAGTTTAGTACGATACTTCCAAAGCAGAAGTCTTTAATGAATCCCTGCCTCCCTGGGTATAGCCACTGTAGAGTTAGTGCAGGCTCATGCTTCTATTGCCCATAACTACATCTAAAACTTTACTCAGAGCAAATGAACATATAGTACATTTTCTTCTCCATGCTTTACCATCTTAGTCTACACAAGTTTGGATCTATATATTGCCAACAAACATGTTCTGTAACATTTACGACATCTGGTCCACAGCTTCTAGACCCATAGGATGCCTTGAAATAAGCCACAGTCAACACTGTGTTATGAAACATTTGAGTTATATTATGCCGTGAGTTGGATATATGCAAGTGTTAAGAGTAATATACAATCCCTAACAGCTGATATATGCAGCACTTGTCATTATTTGTATTATCATTGTCTTAGGAAAGTCGGAGACTTATTTTCTGTGTCATATATTCTGTTCTTTTGGCATTTAAAAAATAACTATGTCAGCATACAAAATAATAGATCTCATTGTGGCATTTTGATACATATATGTCATTATACTTTGTCTTTATTCATTCTTCCTCTGCTGATACTCACCCTATCTCACTATCTTTTTATTTGGCCACTAAGCAACATATTTTCAGGTAAGAAATTATTTAATTATTTCCTGGCATCAAAATAAGAAACTTCCGCAGCTCACGTTCTTTCTTCTGAGCACAATCACAGAAGGGAAGCCAGCAAACCAAGCAACAGTCCCCCCCCAAAAAATATCTTTGATCCTCAAAATAATGAATGGACATTTCTCAGCAGTTTTCATTTTCAAGAATGTGTTCCTGACTATGAACAGTAATTCTCAATTCCCTTGACGCAAACTATCTTCTCTATCTCCTTATTATGTCAGTGAACACAGCAACCCCTCAATTCACAATGGACTCATTAGGAGACAACTATAAATTAAACACTATAATGTGAAACACATCAGAAAGGCCTCCTCCCCTACCCCCCAGAAGTCTGCTTAAAGGTGTAGGTCTTGGAGTTAGATAAATTGAGTAATAACCCAGTGCCCTTGAATACTTTCAATTATCAAGCAAAGCTCATCTAAGCAAATGGCCATACGAAAATGTGTGTGTGTGTGTGTGTGTGTGTGTGTGTATGTACAGGTATACCATTACATGTACATACATACATATATACAAACATACATACATACATATACATGTATATATGTACATGTATATATCTATTAAAATAAATGCTGTTAAAGCACTTAATGCAAATGCCACAGAGAGGACCTTGTAAGTAAATTCCTGTTTCATTATTTTGTCCTCTGCTCTTCGAGGACATCCAGCCCTCTCATTAGTATTTCCTGTTCATTCATATTTTTAAGAATGCATGCCAAGAGTCCCTGATAGTTATGACTTATTAAATGATAGAACAGACACTGTGTAAGGTACTATTTTTAAATGTGTAGTTTACTATTATGAGAAACTATACTGAAAAATAACCAGTTCACCAGACTTTAAAGGAACCAAAGCCCTTTAAAGGAATTTGTCCTTCATTCAACACCTTGGGTTCCTCTGCCATTCTGGTAATTACACATGTTGCCAATCCAATTAAGATTTCAGAAGGAAAGATGATTATTCATTGTAGCAATTTCACTTTTTAAAAATCAAGACTTATTTTTGAGTATCAGGATTCTCCCCTTCCTTCAACTCTGAGAAAGTGAATTCTCATAGAATTTTTCAGGGGAGAAAAATCATGAGTGCTGCTTCATCATCTGCCAGATGACAGAGGACTCCATCAGTGTTGACAAAAGCTGCGCACTGACTTGTCGCATCACTGATAGCTGGGCTGGAAATTGGCATCTGTAATGAACCTTTGAGCAGAATCCAGCAGCCTTTTAAGATATGTATAATTTTTATTTGAAATTTCCATAAAGTAGACATTTGATTCCGCTAGTGACCTTTCATGAACTCTAGCCATGTGTAGTCTTTTGGTGAAAAGGTACAAAATAAAGACTCTTATTTCCCTACTAACGTGGTAATTACACTTAAGTTGATGTAATTCTGATGTTCGTGGGAGACCATTGTAATTTACTCTTCCATACGCTCTCTCTGTGAAGCTCTTTTTCCCTTTGAGAGAGTTTAGAAGAAAAAAACTAACATGCTTGCAAATTGGATAAGTGTTGCATTACAGTCGTTTGCAACCCATTGATAGACCTTTATGCTTTGAACTTCAGTAACAGCATTTGAGAGATTAAAATCGCCTTAGCTAGCAAGCATTCACTTTCTAAAAGTTCCTATTTGTGAAGCATGAAAGCCCCGAGTTTTGAAAGCTGTGTAATTCCAAGCAAAGCAAGCAGTACCTCTCTCAAATGAGTCCAATGGTGGTTGAGGCTTTTAGAAAACGACTTTTTTTGAGGCTGTCTACAAATAGCCAAAGGAATTTGTCCTTCATTCAACATCTTGGGTTCCTCTGTCATTCTGGTAATTACACATGTTGCCAACCCAATTAAGATTTCAGAAGGAAAGATGATTATTCATTGTAGCAATTTCACTTTTTAGTCGGCAGTAAGTTCTGTGAGAAAACTTCCTTCTGCAACTTTCCCATCCTCCTGGAATGGGGGCTCTTGGTTTTCAGCCAGAGAAACATGCAAACCTATCAGTATAATGCATGCTGCTAAAAGTGGGAGAATACAAGCATTTCCCAGGCCAGGGCAATTAGCCTTTGGCATTGGGACCCTAGATTATTTATCTACTCAGAAACATCTATACAATGGAAAACAACTGCCATGAAAGGAATTAAAATGGTGCGTACCATTCCCAGGGGCCTCTGTGCCTGATGAAACATTTAATCAAGCACTCCTTAGAGTCATTTGCATTTGATGGATCTGCACAGCCACTGGAGACAGTGACTGAAGCAGCTAAACAAAACAGTTCTTAGAGAAGTCTATCTGAAGTAGGACTTGTCACTACAGGTCTCCAAGAAAAGTCCCAAATCTACTGAGAGCTCTTTTATTTTTAACAGAAAATGCTAATAAAAAGGAATTGAGATATGTTGTGGATGTTCCCTCAAACTCTCAGAATACTGGCTAGCATCATGTACCTCACTTTATGCGTTTTTCTTTTCTTTCCTGAATAACAAATTAGACAACCCAAGAGCACAATGATGGGGGTTCATGTGATGTATCTTAAATAAACAGTCCTTTGATGGATAACTTGTTCTTGAAAAGTATCTTCTAATTGGTTAACTAATAGCTCCCATCTAAACAAGATTTCCATTGAGGATAAGAAATATCCTTCATAATTAATTCCCTCCTTCAGTTCTTTGAATCAAGTTCCTTCCTGCAACCCATATTCTTTATGTTAGAACAGTGTCCTGCACCTTCACACCAAGTCCTACAGCCTGAATCAAGTTATACCTCCCACAACTTTCTCTGCAGCAGAGGTTAAAAGCTGTCTATCAACACACACATGACTTGCACAGGTTCAGAATGGACAAAATCAAGCACAGAGAAGAAGAGGATGTGGACAACAAGAAACCATTTGCAACTGTAGGCTGCTAGGAAATGGAAAAACATCTTTATTCACTGGGGTCACAGGGGATATATCAACCATATACCAGAACGGGTTCCTTGCTCAAGAATAGTTGGCCAGCACAAAATGCACTCCATGGTCTGTTTGGCTTCTGTTGGTGCTCTTTCTTTGTTCTGGTTTGTTTTTGGGATTTGTTTTGTTTCCTTTTCTTTAAGAGAAGTAAAGAATGTGCAATTTAAGAATGAACCTCACTGGCCGCCATCTGCAGCAGGGAACCAGGCAGCTCCAGAGGCTTCTGTGCTTAACCCGCCAGGAGAGAGTGATCTCCCAGCAGCAACTTCACTTCTGAATGTGAAGGTGAGATCTCCACCTTCTCTCTGGAGAGGTACAGCTAGGAGCGCACAGGGCGTACGATCAGTGGAGCTGCTGGGACAGGAGTCTTCCCTTCTGGCTACCATTTGCTTCAGGGAACCAGATAGCTCCACAGCCTTTCACTTCTGAATGCGGAGGGGAGATCTCCACCTTCTCTCTGGAGAGGTACAGCTAGGAGGGCACAGGGCACAGGGCATACGAACAGTGGAGCTGCTGGGACAGGAGTCTTCGCTTCTGGCCGCCATTTGCAGCAGGGAACCAGACAGCTCCACAGCCTTTTGTGCACAGACCCTGCCAGAGGAGAGTTGGCCTCCCAGGAGTATAGAAACAGGCTACAGGCCCATAGGAGGGACAAGCTCCAGTCAGAGTCAGCAAGACCAACTAACACCAGAGATAGCCAAATGGTGAAAGGCAAGCGCAAGAACCCTACCAACAGAAACCAAGGCTACTTGGCAAGATCAGAGTCCAGCTCTCCCACCACAGCATGTCCCAGATACCCCAACACACTGGAAAAGCAAGAGTTGGATTTAAAGTCTCTTCTCATGATGCTGTTAGAGGACATCAAGAAGAAAATAAATAATTCCCTTAAAGAAATAGAGGAGAATATGGGTCAAATGGTAAAAGCCCTTAAAAAGGAAACACAAAAATCCCTAAAAGAAATACATGGGTGAACAGGTAGAGACCCTTAAAGAGGAAACACAAAAATCCCTTAAAGAATTATGGGAAAATACAAACAAACAAGTGAAGGAACTGAACAAAACCATCCAGGTTCTAAAAACGGAAGTAGAAACAATAAAGAAATCACAAAGTGAGACATCTCTGGAGATAGAAAATCTTGGAAAAAAATTCAGGAGTCATAGATGCAAGCATCACCAACAGAATACAAGAGATAGAAGAAAGAATCTCAGGGACTGAAGATACCATAGAAAACATTGACTCAACAGTTAAAGAAAATGCAAAATGCAAAAAGCTTATAACCCAAAACATCCAGGAAATTCAGGACACATTGAGAAGACCAAACTTAAGGATTATAGGTATAGAAGAGAGTGAAGATTTCAAGCTTAAAGGGCCAGTAAGCATCTTCAACAAAATTATAGAAGAAAACTTCCTTAACCTAAAGAAAGAGATGTCCATGAACATACGAGAAGCCTACAGAACTCCAAACAGACTGGACCAGACCAGAAAGTCCTCCCGGCACATAATAATCAAATCATCAAATGCACTAAACAAAGAAAGAATGTTAAAAGCAGTAAGGGAAAAAAAGCAAGTAACCTATAAAGGCAGGCCTATCAGAATTACACCAGACTTCTCACCTGAGACGATGAAAGCTAGAAGGTTCTGGGCAGATCTCATACAAACCCTAAGAGAACACAAATGCCAGCCCAAACTCCTATACCCAGCAAAACTCTCAATTACCATAGATGGAGAAACCAATATATTCCATGATAAAACCAAATTTACACAATATCTTTCCACAAATCCAGCTATACAAAAGATAATAGATGGAAAACGCCAACACGAGGAGGGAAACTATGCCCTTGAAAAAGCAAGAAAGTAATCTTTTACCAACAAACCCAAAAGAAAGTAACCACATAAACATAAAAATAACATCAAAAATAACAGGAAGCAACAATCACTATCCCTAAATATCTTATAGTATCAGTGGACTCAATTCCCCAACAACAAAAAAAAAGGTCTAACAGAAATATTTTCCATGTAAATCTTCAATTTTGTCAGAAAATGTTTGTAAGAACTTCAAGAGTCTGAAGAAAGAAATTGAAGAAGACCTCAGAAGATGGAAAAATCTGCTATGCTCATGGATTGGCAGGATTAATATAGTAAAAATGACCATCTTGCCAAAAGCAATATACAGATTCAATGCAATCCCCATCAAAATCCCAACTCAATTCTTAGAGTTAGAAAGAGCAATTCAAAAATTCATCTGGAATAACAGAAAACCCAGGATAGCTAAAACTATCATCAAGAGTAAAAAAACTTCTGGGGGAATCAATATCCCGGACCTCAAGCTGTACTACAGAGCAATAGTGTTAAAAACTGCATGGTATTGGTACAAGGATAGGCATATAGATCAATGGAATAGAATTGAAGACCCAGAAATGAATCCACACTCCTATGGTCACTTGATCTTTGACAAAGGAGCTAAAACCATCCAGTGGAAAAAAGCGTTTTTAACAAATGGTGCTGGTTCAACTGGAGGTCATTTACTCTATTAAATTTAAGATTTTCCATGTCCTCTGTACTCATGATGTTTTCTGATTCTGAAGTCTTATAAATAAAAATTGTGTTCCTTAACATTCCCATACCATCTTTAATAAATGCATAATAATTAATACATCTCAGAAAGAAAAATATTCATTTAAATAATGGATCTTTGCACACAAGAATAACAGAAAAATAATCTTTCGGAATTCAAGCTATTCATCAGTAGAGGAGTATCCATGCCAAAAATCTAGGTTCTATATTGTTAGGTAACACATAGACCCTTGTTTCATATATTTGACGACTGTTAGTTCATTCTGATAAAATTGGGAGTTCTAAATGAATTCTACTATGAATTTTTAGATTCTTCTTACTACAGAAATAATTGGGAACCATTTGTGGTCTAGATGCACTCAGATATCCTGGAGGATTATCTCAGTTCTTCAGTTTATGTGTCATATGATTTGACCTTATGGTTTGCCTTCAGTGCCTCAGTTTCTAGATCTGTGAAAAAGCAGTAACTTGCAGTATTTTATGAGGAATAAAGGCATCAATACAATTAAAGCATTTGGTAAGTATTGTCAAATATGAGTTTTGTACTACTATCTGACAGAATTTGGAACATTACCATGCATCCCAGATACATTTTGTAAGTTTCTTTCATAGGGTCAATTTTCAAAAGTTCCGGATATAGAAAGTTGACACCCCCATGTTTCTTCTGTCTTTATGTGATCATCCTAAAACTCTGTCCTAAACTTTCCACTGGCACAGTTAACATGGTGTTAGTGTTCTGCAGTGACTGTTGTGTAGTGTACCCTGCTCTTTCCACTTCAATCATGGCCCATCCTTATGATCATTCCTCCATTCCTGTCCCCTCTCTCCATTTCTTAGTCTATATTATTGATGTTTTGGTAGGCATTACAGAACCTGCACAACATGTCAGTAGCTAAGAAAATAACTCAGAAAGGTTTCAGAAAGACAACTTCTTGTAATAGCATTTTTTTAAAAGTAGATACTTTTCTTTATCCCCAGATAGTTCCAAAATGAATGAGATGGAGACTGTAAGATTTATTTAATTAGCTTTACAGCATGGTGGCTGGACAGTCATTGATCTAATCTAATTCTCTAAGCTAATTTCCAGCCAAAATTCCCGAGATACTTGTATTTTAGTATTGGTCTGGCTCTCTGGGCATCAAGTATGTTCTCTCATGATGTCTTTCAGACTCCTTCCTCATGGTGAATCCTCTCTTGCTTCTCTCTCCTCCCTCTTCTGACTGGCAGAAGCTCTGCCCTATTCTCTCTTCTGCCGAATCATTAGCTGATCACTTTTTATTGGCAAGTCAGAGAACAATGGGAGCAATGTTCACATAAACTTGAAACAAGAGGTATTTGGAATAAGCATTACAATGCAATGTCCAGATTTCAACAAGATATAAGTACAGAGAAATCAGCATTTGAATCATACAGGGATAATCTTTATACAGTGTACAAAATCATCATGCCAACACCAACCCATTTGCTCTTAGAATCTTTCTTTGGGATGATCAACTACCTACATAGCATAGGCCATAAGACGGGGATGCTTTTCTCCAAAATAGTCATGAAATATATATTAGTCTAACTTTTCTTTACCTTCTGTAGAAGAGTTGGTATAAGCATATTTTCTAGCCCTCATTGTGATAGTAGAATATAAAACCCTTAGTCCAGAATGAGTCTTACTTTATATTTGGGGGAATAAGCTACACAGAAACCCAAGAGAAATTGAGTGACCATTTTATTGTCCCTTATTTTATCAGTGTGAGATTCTATCCTTTGTGACCATTCATGTTTCTTCATGGTTGTCTATGTTCCATTGAACTTAAGGGTAAAACGAGTTTTCCTAGGTCTTTAGATCTTTGAATGATCCTATGCACATGAAACTTTGACTAAAAAGTTTGATGTTTTTCTTTCTTTCAATCTGACTTTTGCTATAGTTATGTCTTTCATGACCCTTGTGATAGATAAAGAAAGATACTACTCTCTATAGGATATGTTTAGTGGAAAAGAACCTACTGTGTAAACAAAGAAAACTGATGAAAATTTAGACTTTACTTAATTGCATTATTCCATGAATTCTCCTGTGGTCCAAGTACTAAAGTGTCAATTTTTTACTAATTCATTGCACATTTGAAGGTATATTACTCTCTCCAAAAGAGCCTACCAGCAATACTAGAAAATAAGTAACAGAAAATTGCAATGAAAATATTTACTAGACTGGAAGGAATTAACTATAGGAAGTTTGTTCTTTGATTAGTCTTTGCCTTTCCACGTAGGCTTATTAACCAGTTGTATTTTTCAGCATCATATTGTGATTATTGTTAATGTTATTATCTTGCTATTTCAGATAGCATGGGCACATCTTTAGGTATCAACTTATCCTTTCTGTTCCATCTCCTTGACCTAAAAGTACCTCAGTGATTCTTTTAATTTTTCAATTTTTAATAGCTTATTTTTATTGGATATTTTATTTATTTCCATTTCAAATGTAATAGCCTTTCCCAGTTTCCTTTCCGCAAACCCCCTATCCTATCCCTCCTCCCCATGCTTCTATGAGGGTGCTCCCTCATCCACCCAACAACTTCCACCTCACCACCCTGGCATTCTCCTACACTGAGGCATTGAGCCTTCACCAGACCAAGAGCCTCTCCTCCTATTGATGCCAGATAAGACCATCCTCTGCTACATATGCGGCTAGAGCCCTGGGTCCCTCCAACATGTACTCTTTGATTGGTAGTTAGTCCCTGGGAGTTCTGAGAGGTCTAGTTGGTTGATATTGTTCTTCCTGTGGGGTTGCAAACCCCTTCAGCTCCTTCAGTCCTTTCCCTAACTAATTCATTGGGGACCGCATGCTCAGTCTAATGGTTGGCTGAGAGCTTCCATATCTGAATTTGTCAGGCTCTATCACAACCTCTCAGGAGACAGCTATATCAGGTTCCTCTCAGCAAGCACTTTGTGGCATCAGCAAGAGTGTCTGGTTTTGGTGTCTGTATATGGGATAGATCACCAGGTAGGTCAGTCTCTGATGGCCTTTCCTTCAGTCTCTGCTCTACATTTGTCCCCATATTCCTCATGTGAATATTTTGCTCTCTCTTCTAAGAAAGACTGAAGCATCTATACTTTGATCTTTCTTCTTCTAGAGCTTCATATGGTCTGTGAATTGTATGGTAGGTATTCCAAGCTTTTGGGCTAATATCCACTTATCAGTGAGTGCATACCATGTGTGTTCTTTTGTGACTGGATTACCTCTCTCAGGATGATATTTTCTAGTTCCACCCATTTGCCTAAGAATTTCATGAAGTCATTGTTTTTTATAGCTGAGTAGTACTCCATTGTGTAAATGCACCACGTTTTCTGAATCTATTCCTCTGTTGAAGGACACCTGGGCTTTTTCCAACTTCTAGTTATTACAAATAAGGTTGCTATAAACATGGTGGAGGACATGTCCCTACGGTATAGTGGAGCATCTTTTGGGTATATACCCAGGAGTGGTATAGCTGGGTCTTCAAGTAGAACTATGTTTAATTTTCTGGCAAACAGCCAGATTGTTTTCCAAAGTGGTTGTACCAGCTTGTAATTCTACCAGCAATGGAGAGGTGTTCTTCTTTCTCCACATTGTCATCAGCATCTTCTGTGGCTTGAGTTTTTGGTCTTGGCCACTTTGATGGATATGAAGTAGAATCTCAGGGTCATTTTGATTTGCATTACCCTGATGACTAAGGATGCTTAACATTTCTTTAGGTGCTTCTCGGCCATTTGAGATTCCTCAGTTGAGAATTCTTTGTTTAGTTCTGTACCCCATTTTTAATAGTGTTATGTGGTTCTCTGGAGTCTCATTTCTTGAGTTATTTGTATATATTAGATATTAGCCCTCTATCAGAAAGTTTATTGAGTATTTTTACATTGATATTCATAAGGGAAATTGGTCTGACATTCTCTTTCTTTGTTGGATCTTTGTGTGGTTTAGGTATAAGCATAATTGTGGCTTCATATAACAAATTAGATAGTGTTCCTTCTGTTTCTATTTTGTGGAATAGTTTGAAGAGTATTAGTCTTAGGTCTACTTTGGAAGTATGATAGAATTCTGCAATAAACCCATCTGGTCCTGGACTGTTTTTGGTTGGGAGATTGTAATGACTGCTTCTATTTTTTGGGGGGGGGAGGTAATGGGACTATTTAGATGGTTTATCTTATTCTGGTTTAATTTTGTTACCTGGTATTTGTCTAGAAAGTTGTCCATTTCTTCCAGAGTTTCCAGTTTTATTTAGTATGGGTCTTGCAGGAGAAGATTTGATAAAAGCATCCCATTTTAAGAATGAATGCTCTAAGTCTCACACTCTCTGCATATTGTTCAATTGTGAGTCTTTGACTTATTTCCCATCTATTGAAAGAAGAAACTTCCCTGAAGAACAATGCTGTGGTCTACAGGTATAGCAATATGACCTTTGAGGTCATCTTATTGCTTTGGTCTGTTATCTGAGTAATAGTAGTTTTTTCACTAGAAGACATGACCTAGCTAGCCTCAGGCTCATGGTCACTTTGACAGTGTTGGATGCAGATTCTGTCTCATGGAAAGTATCTTAAAGCCAGAAAAAAAAATGTGACGGGTTACTTACACTAACATAGGTACCAGTATCACACAAATTCCTCTTGCAGGCTGATCACTTTTCTAGATTTCAGGGTTTATAGCTAGGTGACATGGATGATTACCTTTATCTTCTGATAGCAAAGTACTTTTCAGCACCATAAATGTTAGTAGAGGTGAAGCCTCTAGTTGGGCATTGACTTGATTTCTCCATATTCAATGACATGAATAAGTAGTGTCTTCGACAAATAAGCAGACATTTTATATATGAAAACAGGCTACCTTATCTAGCATCAATGGGAGGGGAGGCCCTTGGACCTGTGAAGGCTTGATACCCCAGTGTAGAAGAATGCTGGGGTGATGAGTTGGGAGTGGGTAAGTGGGTGGAGGAGCACCCTCATAGAAGCAGGGTAAGGGGGGATAGGATAAGAGGTTTGTAGAGGGGAAACTGGGAAAGAGGATAGCATTTGAAATGTAAATGAATAAAATATCCAATTAAAAAGAATAAAATAAGATACTCTAAAAAAGAAAAAGAAAAATAGTAAGGACATATGATTGCCTAAAGAGGGAGCAGGAGTAGATTGCAAATGAACACAACTTTTCGAGGTAAGGACTCTATTGTAAAATTAGGCTAGAGCCATGTATATACAACTATATGAATGTACTAAAATCAAATCTTTCATTGAAAATCAGTTAATTCTAAAATATATAATTTATACCACCATAAAACTGTAAAATAACTGTCAAAACAAAGAACATATGCTGGCCTTTTTGTGGTAAGTTATACATGTAACTTATTTCCCTTTCATCTCTCTGCCTTGTACATTATAAATCCCTGACATAATATGGTATATTCACTTGTTTTTTTATGGGTAGGTTTTTCTAGTGAAGAATTTTTAAGTTTTCTTAATATTTGCTTTTTAATAATGCTTTTCTAAAATTCAGATACTTAAATTTTATAGAAGACATTTGAATTGAATTACTAAGCAAAAATGAACTATTGGAATACACTTGGCTTGAGTGTTGATAATGTAAAATGAAAGCTACTTTGATTAGTTGGTGATTTTTATATAAGAATATTTGTACTACAATGATAATAGCATTATATTATTATTGACTATGACTTATTAGTAAGTAAATATTAAAAAAGCATATCTCTTCCCATTCAAATTGTCATAAATATAAAAAAATTATGGTTACAAATGTGTCCAGTCAGTTTTGATGGTTTCCAGAGATATCATGAAGCTCCTTATGTGTGCGGTGTTGAGGTAATAGCTGCACAATGCCAAGGTCAGTGAATTCAAGAGAATGTGAGGAAGAAGGATTCCAAAGGTAGGAGCAGAGTTATCTCTCTTTGTACAGCCATCTCTTTCCTATCATAAATTGTAAGAGGGGTTAGCAGTCCAGAATTAAAAGTGGAACTGCATTTGTAGTTTCAGAAGTAGTAATAGGCTTTTCAGAGCTCCTTGAGGCAGACAGTAACCCTGCTAATGACAAAACCTTAACTTCTTTATGCTTCAATTTCCACATCTATAAGAGCTGAGTATCTTTTCTCACACCTCACATAAAAGAAAAATGCTAGACACATTGAGTTTTTAAACTCTAATTATACAGCTTTGAATCTTCCTCCTAGCTATTTCTATACACATAAGGTGAAATAGAGAATTGGGTTAGTTTTCTTCCTGCAACATTTGCTGCATAATTATCCTTTGAAAATCTACTTAAGTTTCCTGCAACCAGATTCCGTGATAAATAAATAAACTGAATATAATCCATACCTTCATACTTACAAGTCACTTTATTTCAAACTCCTAGTTCATATTGAAATGACCTTTGCTCCAAATATCCTCCCTATATGCAATATCCCATGAAAAGTTTGGATTCATATCTAAATGGAACACTGGGCCACATAGCATTGTCCAAATGCTCACTGTTTCCACATTAAAAGCATTTCTTCCTTTTACTTCAATGAAACATGAAGAAGAAACAAGGGCACAGACTCTTAAGCCACAGCAGATTAATTCTGAGCCCACCAACCCCTAGCTAAGGAGCTACTTGACCTCTCTTTGTTTATGGCTCCTCATCTTAAAAAGAGTAAGGCTTAAACAAAACTTTTCCAATAGACAACATCTATCAAAGATCAGCTTATTTACTGAAGTGTAGGTTTCTCTTTTCTTCCTATTGTCTCATGGTCTCAATAATGTCTTCACCAATACTAATTTCTCTACCTATCCCATACCATCACCTTTATTCTTCTACAGCATTCACTCAGAATTCTCAGTTTCCATGTAGGTATCTCCTTGAGGGTTTGAGGATCTAGTTTCTCTGAATCTCTTTACTACAAAATTTCACTCAGTTGTAACATTAGTATCTCAAATTTAATATGTATCTATAACAACACATATACCCATTACTAGAACATTGGCTAGCAGAGATTAAAAACATAATAATTTCACTCATAGCTCATACTGGAATGCCACAGGAGTGAGTGTTGAGTGAAGGGTGACTGTTCTATAGGTTAGTCCCCTTAGGTAAGGAACTGTACTCTTAGAAGCTTGGTTTGACTTACATAGTTTTAAGACTTGCCTATAATCCTAGATTACATTCTTTAGTAAATGGGGACCAGCTTTTATATTAGTTACTAGTCTAGTGATATGGTCCAGACTGTACACTCTGTGGTGATCATTTAAGTAAGTAGCCCTTGAGAGTTGCTAACTGACAACTCACATGAGACAGTATCAGTGATCTTTCCAGTGTCGCTGAGTGAGCAGAACTCTTTCTTACCATACATTTGTTAATAAAGAGCAAGAATTATCACTCTTTCTAGGTAGAGTCAGTAATAGGGATGTCCAGAGATAAGAGTGATTTATGATTGCTGCACACTCACCACACAAAGTTTACTCAGGAGGAGCTTCGATAGTTTTACCGTTCCACTCGATAACTATTAAACACAACACTGTGCATTAGATACTATTATAGATGCTGGGAATACACCAGCAGACAAACTGATCCAGATTTCCATGCTTAAGGAATGTTGCACTGAGAAAGGTTTTCATATATAAAGCATGTTTAATTGGAGATTTTGCTTAGTTGTTCTGTTGAGAGCATATTCTTTGATTGCATGCTTCTGTTGGAGTATTTTTAAATAGTAAGAAAAAGCACACATTCTTCTACAGACACAAAAATATATACTAGTATATGTATATATTCACATGCAAATATATATAATTGACAGCACCATTCCCCTCACCCATATATATTTCTATAAGGGGGAAGGGACTCGTTTTCTCATATGTTTCACAGTTGCAAAGCAGAGCATCTGGTGCTTCTAGAGGAGGCAGCTTGCTTGCTGAAATGTCAGGGATCTACAGAAATAAAACACAAAATGAAAGGAAGAAAACATTCTCATTTGAATAATGAACTATCTGATGTATCCTCAAAGTTGCACAGCTCAAATAATGAAAATGAATGCTCTTGGGCCATTGGTTCTACATTACAACAAAACTCAAACCACATGTCTGTCATGTAACAAGTTACTCTGGATAATTTCTCAAAGCATAATAATCATTATTTGATGGAACAACTTGTAAAACCCAGAAGGTACCCAGGAGAGTTGGCACTTGAAGCAAACTATCTAAGGGGTAATTTGTAGTGACAAATGATCTTTTGAATATTGCATTTAGATTTTAAAACAATTGCTCACACAAAAGAAAACAAAAGGCTATGGATATACTCCATCCTACCTTCCTGCCCCTTTTCATTTCTCTGTTTTCTCTAGTTGAAGGAAGCATTAGATAGTCATGATAGCAGATAGTCTAAATGAGGCCTATGTAGCATTCATATTTACTATTAGCTTAAGTGAATAATTTGATTACATTTTTCTACGACTATCTGAGCTTATTTCAATCAGATTAGTTTCCAGATTAAGCTGTGTGATGTGTATCTTGCTATGTAATGCACAGAGCACTGGAATTGACAACAATGAGTAACTTCAGGCTAATCAACACTTTGTAATTATAGGTACAGAGTTGGCTTTACTCCCTCGGCTTACCTTTGTGGAAGAAGCCTTTTGACACTACAAGCTGAACTGTCCCATGGAATCAGTTGTTTCTTTTCCCTGTCATCTGTTACATACCGAATTCTCAGGAGCCAAGAAACAGTTCTGCAGAAGCTTGGCAAATGTTCCCTGCCGTTCTAACTACTTGCAGCATGGAGAGAGACAACAGAGAAAGATGAAGTAAAATATATTGGAAATACGATGAGTGACTCTGTCATGCTATACTAGAACATGTGCGATTCCCCCACCCTGCAGTGGAAACAAGCGTTGTGTAACTACACCTTGTGTTTGCCATCCACTTCAGCTTTCCTACATCCAAAGCTGCTGCTGAGAGCAAAACTGACGGCCCACTACTTCAGGTAGGGAAGGAAAAAACACTGCCCCAAAAGTGAGCAGGCACTTCCTTTCCAGAAGAAAAAGCAATGTGACTAATCATGACGAGTTTGGACAAGTTAGTTGGACCTTTCTCCCTTAAGAGTCACTTAGCTGACTAGAGAGATGCCAAGCTTAACTATCTGAAAACAATTCAAAAGACAAAGAAATCCTTCAGCTGCAAATGCCTTCTCTGCCCCAGAGCTTGTTCTTATAAGAAAGAAAAGTCTCTGAGGAACCACCAGACTGCTTTCCAGAGTGGTTGTACCAGCCTGCAATCCCACCAGCAGTGGAGGAGTGTTCCTCTTTCCCCACATCCTCGCCAACAACTGCTGTCTCCTGTGTTTTTGATCTTAGCCATTCTGACTGGTGTGAGATGGAATCTCAGGGCTGTTTTGATTTGCATTTCCCTAATGACTAAAGATGATGAACATTTCTTTAGGTGCTTCTCAGCCATTAGATATTCTTCCTGTGAGAACTCTTTGTTTAGCTCTGTACCCCATTTTTAATAGGGTTGTTTGGCTCTCTGGAGTCTAACTTCTTGAGTTCTTTGTATATATTGGATATTAGCCCTCTGTCGGATGTAGGGTTGGTGAAGATCATTTCCCAGTTTGTTGGTTGCCGGTTTGTCCTTTTGACAGTGTCCTTTGCCTTACAGAAACTTTGTAATTTTATGAGGTACCATTTGTCAACTCTTGAGGCTTCCCCTGCATGCAATAAGGACACATGCTCCACTATGTTCATAGCAGCCTCATTTATAATAGCCAGAAGCTGGAAAGAACCCAGATATTCCTCAACGGAGGAATGGATTCAGAAGATGTGGTATATTTACA
This sequence comes from Tokudaia tokunoshimensis, assembly GCA_036184795.1. NCBI lineage: Eukaryota > Metazoa > Chordata > Mammalia > Rodentia > Muridae > Tokudaia > Tokudaia tokunoshimensis. Next base: position 17,901,614 of record BTHU01000009.1, on the reverse strand, counting down.
CAATGGAATATTACTCTGCAATTAAAAACAATGAATTCACGAAATTTTTAGGCAAATGGTCAGAACTGGAAAATATCATCCTTAGTGAGGTAACCCAATCACAAAAGAACACACATGGTATGCAGTCACTGATAAGGGGATATTGACCCAGAATCTCAGAATACCCAAGACACAGATCACATATCAATAGAGTTCCAAGAAGATGGAAGGAGAGACCCCTGGTCCTGGAAAGACTGGATGTAGGGGAATGCCAGGACAGAGAAGTGAGAGGGGGTTGAATGGGGAACAGGGGGAGGGAAGAGGGCTTATGAGACTTTCGGGGAGGGAGGAAATGGGAAAGGGGAAATCATTTGGAATGTAAATTAAAAAATATAGAAAAGAAAAGAAAAAGAAAGAAAAGTCTCTTCAACTAATGCCAGGGGCCGGGTGGTGGTGGTGCACGCCTTTAATCCCAGCACTTGGGAGGCAGAGGCAGGAGGATTTCTGAGTTCGAGGCCAGCCTGGTCTACAGAGTGAGTTCCAGGACAGCCAGGGCTACACAGAGAAACCCTGTCTCAAAAAAAACCAAAAAAAAAAACTAATGCCAGGGATAACTGCCCTGCTGAAGGTCCCAATAAGGGTTGGCGAATTGGTTGACAGCTGGTAGCAGAGACTTGCAATCTGACAAATCCTGCTCTCAAAATAGTAGACTTCTCTCTACATATTGGAAGAATCAGAAAACTATTGGCTACATGATTGTAATTAACATCATGGACAGTGTATGAGGCATAGTTTTCTAGAGGAACAAAACTGATAAAATATCTACAGAGAGAGACAAAGACAGAGACAGAGACAGACATGCAGAAGAGCAAGTAGGCAGATCTATACACACATGAATGGCTTGCAGCTTTTATGTCATGGGTAGTCCAACAGTCTATTAGAGAGGCCGAGACCCCAATAGCTGTTAAGTCCCTGAAGCTAGATGCATCAGAAGTCCCAATCTGGTGTTAACAGCCCAAAAGATTCCTTCAGATTATTTAGAACTCATATTCAGTTCAAATTGGAACCTAAGACTCTAGAGCGTCATAGCAACACCAGAGACAGACACACTATCATGAAATGAATGAAAAAGAACATCATAGCTTGTTCTTCTGACTCCTTTATTATGGGATTCAGCTTCTGGAAGATACCTCATGAGGGAGAGCTTCTTCTCTCAGTTAACCATTTAGATATACGCTCATAGACTTGTACAGAGCTGTGTCAACTTTTAGAATACAATCTGTATTAAGTAGGGTCTCTACAAGAATAGAACTCTCTGTCTTTCTGTCTCTGTCTCTCTGTGTTTGTGTGTGTGTGTGTGTGTGTGTGTGTGTGTGTGTGTGTAAGGGAACCTATTATGATAGCTTATGCTGGGAGAGTCTTTCTAGTCCAAAACTGGCCATCTGTCTATCCAAGATGCTCGAAAACTGGTGACTATTCACTCCACAGAGCTGGATACCTCAGCAACTTCGATCAGATTTCAAAGGTCCAAGGATTCCTGGAGATCCACAAATCTCAAGTCTATGTTGAAACCCTGAGTGCTTCGAATATTATGTCAGTAAATAATGTCAGCATCAGCAGAGACAGTTGTAGGAGAACTAGGAGGACATGGCTTTTCCTAAGCCTTTTATGTCTGGAATACTCACTCCTGATGAAGGGATTTCTCTTTTCAGCTAATCATTCCTGGAATGTCCTCAGCTATACAATCAGAAGTATGTATTTTTGTAGATTATAGATTCTATTAAGTACTTGACAGTAAAAATTAACCATACCAGAATAATAGATCCCAGCACTTGGGAGGCAGAGGCATGCGGATTTCTGAGTTCGAGGCCAGCCTGGTCTACAGAGTGAGTTCCAGGACAGCCAAGGCTATACAGAGAAACCCTGTCTCAAAAAAAAACAACAAAAAACAAACAAACAAAAAAAAAAGAAACGGCACAAATGTCACTGAGGTAGTCTTTTAACATGCATATATAAATTGTATATAATCCTAGGAAAACAGAAAGGATAAGTTACCAATACTTCCTTTTTGAAAGCATTCTATTTTAAAGGTAACAATGTAATACAAAGCAATGAGTAGTTGATCATCTCTAAATTAGAAAAGGAATAAAACAGACATAAAAACCAAACATAATATGGCATACTCAACTGAATTTAAAGAACATTGGACAATCATGGGAAAAATTAAATGCTAATTATAGGCTAGATGAGTAATATATTGTGATTATATAAGATAAGGTCTCAGTGCTTAGAGACACACACTGAATTATTTAGAAGTGAAAGAGTCAATGGTATTGCCTGTGAGGATGTATTCTTAAATATTTTGGACACATAACTTTTTCATTTCGAGATAAAGACATTTATATGATGCAACAATAAACTAGGACAAGAAGCAAATAACCTGAGACTAAGAGCATGGGGTACGCCTTGTCATAGGCATCTTTCCTGTGAATTTGAAATCACTTCCAAATATGTGTTTTTTAGTCTCTCACAATAAATTTCAGAGATGTCCTTTGGCTCCTATGTTGATATGTTCTAGATCATTTTATGATCTTCTCTGATTAAGGGTAATTAAATGACAGAAGATAATATATATGGCACGAAGGCACCAACTAATTAGTTTATATGTAAGGTGATATGAGTTAATTTTCATTTTGTGATATTTACCTAGGAAAACACTTGAAAGATATTTCAAAAACTTTCTAAAGTAATGTTTATGACAGATTTTTCAATAAGCTTAAATCAGTTTCTAAACTTGAAGGAAAAAAAAAGCTTTCCATTAAAGGATGAATCCTCACGCAAGATACTTCATAGCAAACTGGCAATGACAGTATTATCTGAACTTCTGCTAAGTTCAGAAAAGATAATGTGGGCATCAGTAGAACACCTTTCAGCATGAGAAGGATTTATCATTTGATTGATGAGAATATTCCAAAACAGGACTTTTGTCAGTACCAATGCGCCTCCCATGCTCTTCTCCATTTTTCATATCACCAACCAGTGTCCCCAGCTGTTTAAAGCCAATGAGAAGCAGAGGGCAGGAGAGATACTTAACACAGTCTACTCAAGTCATTAATTTGGGCACTAAGCAGAGTGAAGCAGGAGCAGGAGAGATATGGAGAAGCAGAAAGAGGTCTTCCACAGAATGGTTGATTTCACCGACCTCACCTGAGTACAAGCACCCCCTCTGAGGGAGCAGAACAAACAGACAGCAATCCACAAAAGTACAGAAATATAGTGGAGTTCATAGAGAGCAGTACAGTAGAGTTGAAAGGATGAGTAGAGCAGTCCAGAAAGGGAGAAGGAGGCTGTTCAACAGGGGGAGTTTTGCAGAGATAGATTGAAGAGAGAACAAGCTAGATACAGGTGAAGACAGAATGAGCCAGAGAATGAGAAGGAGCTAGAAGATTAGAACAGATTGTCAAAGTTAGTCTGAGGCCAAGCAGAGCAATTCAGTAATAAACTGAGAGAAGCCAAATTGAATTTGTTAGCAAAGAGAGAAGTTTGAGCCAGAAGAGCTGCATTGAATCAGTCAGCCAGAGATCAGAAAGAACTAAGAAGGGGTGAGTAAGGTTATTTAGTGGCAAGTCTCAGGGACCAAAAACATTCTAGGCCTAGATTAAATTGTAGTGACTAGCAGCTTCCAGGATTAGAGCTAAGATAGCAGACAGAGGCGGTGAGCCTCAGAGATGACAGCCTCAGAGAGGACAGTTACTACAGGAGAATAGTTACTTTTACATGCTCGTGATTACAAAGTTTTCAAACTGTGACACATTTTCTCTCAGTTTAGAGAGTTTATAGCCAAGATGACGCCAATAAACAATAGTAACATGCTATATAAGAATATAAGATAGGATACTGCATTAAGCCATATCTAGTTTTTAAAATATATACTTCAGAAGAGACACTTTATACAGAAAATAATATTATTTACCTCACAGATCAGGAGGTTGAAAGTCCGTGACTCAGGGTAAGTTTCATCAAATTAGCCTAAGTTGAGGACTTCATGACAGAAGGCATACTGGTTAGAGCATGTGCAAGAGCCATTGCACAGTGAGACAAGGAGGCAGAGAGAACAAGGCAGAACCAGTCTTACTATGGTATAACAGCTCATTCTTCCAGGAATTCACTTACTCCATGAGATCAGCAGTGTTTCCTTTTGAGAGTAGCATCCTAGCATCCTCAATGACCTAACACCACATCTCATTTCTCATAGGTTCCACCTTCTCTTAGCAATGCTATGTGAAGAAACATTTAGAGGACCAACTGCATCCTAACCATAAAACCTGTTAAATGTACAAGTCAAGATTCAGGCAGAGACAAGTAATAGTGTTTTTTCAGGACATAGTCTGAAGTGAGTAAGTATGTAAAGTAAATATAAGAACTTAGATATGAATATGTTCTCCAAGCTTTGATGATAAGCTATACATCCTGTAATGGGAATTACTACATTGCATACCCACACACCTTCAGTTTCTCCTTCTGTAGTTTCCCATCACCATACTTACAACGTTCTGAAAGTTTTAAATAGAAAGTATCAGGAATAAACAATTTAAATGTGTAAAAGACAATGCCATTCTAGGTGCCGTGTGTCATCTCTAAGGTTCTATCCTGCCTAAGATACCAATTATACTTTTGCCAAATGTATGTGCTCACTGTCTGTCCATTACTCAATTTAAAAGCATCTTGTTCATCAGGTGATCTGTTTCTATTTGTAGTGATGTGTTCCAATAACCCTTACTTAATAATATCTCCAAAGTTTGAGAGGAGTGAAGCTGACAATTTGGATATAATAAAAAGAATTTATTTCCTGTATCATTTCACATCACACCAATAATAGTGAGGTAAAATATAAGGAATTTTTATTGGGAGGAATCAGTATCTACATAACTTTATCACAGTATTTGGATTAAATTTCTCTATTTTAAGTATTGTTAATTTCTTACTATACCTAATTTATGAATTAAATTTTATCATGGAAATGTAAGAATAAGACAAAGCAGTCATATAGAATTTATACTACATGTGGTTTCCCATAGCTATTGAGAGTCTAGGAATGTAGCCTCAGAAGAATATGGGAACTACCATTGCACAGTTCAAGTTAGCACTCATGATCATGGACAAGGGCAGCTCTTGTTCACAGACTGACTTCACATTGCCTGTCCTGCAGGGAGCTTCAGTGGCCTAGTGCTCTTTGATGACCACCACCTGATGCTGGGGTTTCCATCAGTCTCTATCAAGACCATGACTAGTCACACCTCCAGTTATCCTGACATGCCATGCCATCATCAGCACTACTATTTTTTATTTGCTGTAACATCTCTTGCATAAATTTATGCATCCTGGGGATGCCAACCTTCCTCACTAACTGGGTCATTGGTTGTGTGTTCTGGTACTTATGAGCAAGCTTCTTTAAGGAAAGTTCTCACCATGTTTATGACCAGTGTTGGAATCCTTAGGAAACACAAATCTCTCAGATAGCCCAGACCTTTCATGGTATGATGACTGTAAATGGGATACAGAAGCTATGATGGCTGCTGTACTCAGGTCCCTCCAGGAGAGAGCTGTTCTCCCAGGAGTGCTCTCACCCACAGGCTCAGAGGTAAGAGAACCACTTTGTCTCCAATAACTATCCAAAACAGGATCGGTCAGGAGCACACAGGGCACAAGAACAGTGGAGCAGCTGAGACAGGAATCAGTTGCCATCTGAACCTGGGAGCTAAGGTTATTCCACAACCCTCTGTACACAGATCCTTCCAGGAGAAAGCTGGTCTCCTAGGAGCTGACACAGGCTTAAGACCTACAGGAGGTACAAGATTCAGCCAGAGACAGTAGACCAACTAAGACCAGAAAATACAGATGGCAAAAGACAAACACAAGAACCTTACCAACAGAAATCAAGTTATGTGGCTTCGTCAAACACAGTTCTCGCACCACAGCATATCCTGGATAACCCAACACACCAGAAAAGCAAGACTGATTTAAAAATCACATGTCATGATGCTGATAGAGGACTTTAAGAAGGATATAAATAACTCCCTTAAAGAATTACAGGAGAAAACAGGTAAACAGATAGAATCTCTTAAAGAGGAAACACAAAAATCCCTTAGAGTATTACAGGAAAATACAACCAAACAGGTGAAAGAATTGAACAAAACTATCCAGGATCTAAAAATGGAAGTAGAAACAATAAAGAAATCACAAAGGGGACTACAATGGAGTTAGAAAACCTAGGAAAGAAACCAGGAGTCATAGATGCAAGCATGACCAACAGAATAAAAGACACAGAAGAGAGAATATCAGGTGTAAAAGATACCATAGAAAACATTGACAGAATAGTCAAAGAAAATGCAAAATGAAAAAAGCTCTTATCCCAAAACATCCAGGAAACCCAGGACACAATGAGAAGAACAAACCTAAAGATTATAGGTATAGAAGAGAGCAAAGATTTCCAACCTATAGGGATGGTAAATATCTTCAACAAAATTATAGAAGAAAATATCCCTAACCTAAGGAAAGAGATGCCCAAAAACAAATAAGATGCCTAGAGAACTCCAAATAGATTGGACCAGAAAAGAAACTCCTCCCGCCACATAATAATCAAGACACCAAATGAAAAAAACAAAGAATATTAAAAGCAGTAAGGGAAAAGGATCAAGTAACATATAAAGGCACATTTACCAGAATTTCACCAGACTTCTCGCTAGAGACTATAAAAGCCAGAAGATCCTGGACAGATGACATACAAACCCTAAGAGAACATAAATGCAAGCCCAGGCTACTATACCCAGTAAAACTCTCAATTACCATAGATGGAGAAAACAATATATTCCATGACAAAAATTTTTTTACACAATATCTCTCCACAAATCAAGCCCTTTAAGAATAATAAATGGAAACTCCAACACAAGGAAGGAATCTACACCATAGAAAAAGTAAGAAAATAATCTTCTATTAACAAACCAAAAAGAAGATAGGCACAGAAACATAATTCCAACTCTAACAAAAAAATTATCAGGAAGCAACAATCACTTTTCCTTAATATCTCTTAATATCAATGGACTCAATTCCCCAATAAAAAGACATAGACTAACAGACTAGATACGTAAACAGGATCCAACATTTTGCTGTATACAAGAAATCCACCTCAGTGAAAAAGACAGTCACTACCTCAGAGTCAAAGGTTAGAAAACAATTTTCCAAGCAAATGGTCTCAAGAAAAAAGCTGGTGTGGACATTCTTATATTGGATAAAATTGACTTTCAACCAAAAGTTGTCAAAAAAGATAAGGAGGGGCACTTCACACTGGACAAAAGAAAAATCTACCAAGATGAACTCTTAATTCTGAACATCTATGCTCCAAATGCAAGGGCATCCACATTCTTAAAAGAAACTTTACTAAAGCTCAAAATACACATCACACCCCAAACAATAATAGTAGGAGACTTCAACACCCCACTCTAAGCAATGGAAAGATCATGGAAACAGAAACTAAACAGAGACACAGTTAAACTAACAGAAGTTATGCTCCATCAGGATTTAACATATATATGTATGTATGTACATATATACATACACACATACACACACATATAAAACATTTTATTCAAAAACAAAAGAATATATATTCTTCTCAGCACCTCACTGTACCTTCTCCAAAACTGACCATATAATCAGTCACAAAACAGGCCTCAACAGATACAAGAAAATTGAAATAATCCCATGCATTCTATCAGTTCACCACAGACTAAGGCTGTTCTTCAATAACAACAAAAACAATAGGAAGCCCACATGCACATGGAAGCTGAACAACACTCTACTCAATGATAACTTGGTCAAGGAAAAAGTAATGAAATTAAAGACTTTTTAGAATTTAATGAAAATGAATGTAAAACATGCCCAAACTTATGAGACACAATGAAAGCAGTGCTCAGAGGAAAACTCATAGCTCTGAGTGCCTCCAAAAAGAAACTGGAGAGAGCATACACTAGCAGTTTGGGAGCCCATCTGAAAGTTCTAGAACAAAAAGAAGCAAATACATCCAAGAGGAGTAGAAGGCAGGAAATTATCAAACTCAGAGCTGAAAACAAACAAGTAGAAACAAAAAGAAGTATGCAATCATTCAAACCAGGAGCTGGTTCTTTGAGAAAATCAACAAGATAGATAAACCATTAGACATACTAACCAGAGGACATAGAGACAGTATCCAAATCAACAAAATCAGAAATGAAAAGGATGACATAACAACAGAAACCAAGGAAATCCAAAAATTCATCAGATCCTACTACAAAAGTATATACTCAGCAAAACTGGAACATCTGAATGAAATGCACAATTTTCTAGACACACACCAGGTACCAAAAATAAATCAGGAGCAGATAAACCATCTAAACAGTCCCATTATCCCTAATGAAATAAAAACTGTCCTTAAAAGTCTCCCAACCAAAAAAAGCCCAGGATCAGATGGGTTTAGTGTAGAGTTCTATCAGACCTTCAAAGAAAACATAATACCAATACTCTTCAAACTATTCCGTGAAATAAAAACAGAAGGAACCCTACCCAATTCATTCTATGAAGCCACAATTACTATGAAACCTAAAACACAAAGACCCAACAAAGAAATAGACCTTCAGACAAATTTCCTTTTTAAATATTGATGCAAAAATACTCAGTAAAATTCTTACACACTGAAAAATCCTTCATGATGAAGTAGGCTTCATTCCTGTTATGCATGAATGGTTAAATACACAGAAATCCATCAACATAATCCACTATATAAACAAACTTAAAGAAAAAAATGTGATCATTTCATTAAATGCTGAGAAAGCATTTGACAAAATCCAACACCCCTTCATGATAAATGTCTTGGAAAGATCAGGAATCCAAGGCCCACACCTAAACATAGTAAAAGCAATATACAGAAAACCAGTAGCCAACATCAAACTAAATGGAGAGAAAGCTGAAGCAATCCCACTAAAATCAGGGACTAGACTAGGCTGTCCACTCTCTCCCTACCTATTCAATATAGTCCTCAAAGTCCTAGCCAGATCAAGTAGACAACAAAAGGAGGTCAAAGGGATACAAACTGGAAAGGAAGAAGCCAAAATATCACTATTTGTTGATGATGTGACAATATTGCTAAGTGACCCCAAAAATTCCCATGAGACAACTTCTACAGCTGATAAACAACTTCAGCAAAGTGGCCAGATATAGAATTAACTCAAACAAATAACTGGCCTTCTTCTACTCAAAGTTTAAACAGGCCAAGAAAGAAATTAGAGAAACAACTCCCTTCCCAATAGTCACAAATAATATAAAATACTTGGTGTGTCTCTAAGCAAGTAAAAGATATGTATGGCAAGAACTTCAAGCCTCAGCATGAAAAAGTCGAAGAAGATCTCAGAAGATGGAATGGTTCCCAAGCTCATGGACTCACAGGATTAATATAGCAAAAATATCCATCTTGTCAAAAACAATCTACAGATTCAGTGTTATGCCCATCAAAATTCCAACTCAATTCTACATAAATTTAGAAAGATCAATTTGCAAATTCATCTGGAATAACAAAAAACCCAGGATATCAAAACAATTCTCAACAATTTAAGAACTTCTGGTAGAATCACCATCCGTGACCTCAAGCTGTACTACAGAGCAATTGTGATTAAAAAAATAACAAAGCTGCATGGTATTTGTACAGTGACATGCAGGTAGATCAATGGAATAGAATTGAAGACCCAAAAATGAACTCACACACCTACAATCATTTGATCTTGGACAAATGAACTAATACCATCTAGTGGAAAAAAGATAGCCTTTTAAACAATTGGTGCTGGTTCAACTGGTGGTTAGCACGCAGAAGAAAGCAAATCAATCCCTTCTTATCTCCTGTATCAAGTTCAAGTTCAAGTGGATCAAGGACCTCCACATAAACCAGATACACTGAAACTAATAGAAAAGAAAGTGGGGAAGAACCTCAAGCACATGGGCACAGGGGAAAATTTCCTGAACAGAACAACAATGGCTTATGTTCTAAGATTAAGAATTGACAAACAGGAATAAAATGGCAAAGCTTCTGTAAGGCAAAGGACACTGTCAATAGGATAAAATGGCAACAAACATATCGGGAAAATGGCTTTAACAACCTTCCATCTGATAGAGGCTAAATATCAAATATGTACAAAGAACTCAAGAAGTTAAACTCCAAAGAACCAAATAACTCTATTAAAAATGGGGTACAGAGCTAAATAAAGAATTCTCAACAGAGGAATACCGAATGGCTGAGAAGTACCTAAAGAAATATACAACATCCTTAGTCATTAGGGAAATGCAAATCCAAACAACCCTGATATTCCACCCCACACCAGTTAGAATTGCTAAGGTCAAAAACTTCAGGTGACAGCAGATGCTGGCAAGGATGTGGAGAAAGAGGAACATTCCTCCATTGCTGGTGGGATTTCAAGCTGGTACAACCACCCTGGAAATCAGTCTGGAGGTTCCTCAGAAAATTGGACATAGAACTACCTGAGGACCCAGATATACCACTCGTGGGCATATACCCAGAAGATGCTCCAACATGTAATAAGGACACATGTGCAACTATCTTCATAGCAGCCTAATTTATAATAACCAGAAGCTGGAAAGAACCTAGATGTTCCTCAAGAGAGGAATGGATACAGAAAATGTGATACATCTACGAAATGGAATACTACTCAGCTATTAAAAAAATGAGTTCATGAAATTCTTAGGCAAATGGATGGAACTAGAGAATATCATCCTAAATGAGGTAACCCAATCACAAAAGAACACACTTGGTATGCACTCACTGATCAAATTGATATTATCCCAGAATCTCAGAATACCCAAGGTTCAATTCACAGACCACATGAAGCTTAAGAAGAAGGAAGGCTGAAGTATGGATACTTCAGTCCTTCTTACTAAGGGGAAACAAAATACCCATGGGAGGAGATACAGAGACAAAGTGTGGAGCAAAGACTGAAGGAAAGGCCATTCGGAGACTGCCCCACCTGGGGATCCATCCCATATACAGTCAACAAACCCAGACACTATTGTGGATGCCAACAAGTGCTTGCTAACAGGAGCCTGATATAGCTGTCTCCAGTGCCTGAAAAATACAGAGGTGGATGCTCTCAGTCAACCATTAGACTGAGCACAGAGTCCCCAATGCCTTCATTGAAAGGACCCAAGGAGCTCAAGGGGTTTGCAGCCCCATAGGAGGTACAACAACATGAACCAATCAGTACCCCCAGAGCTCCCAGGGACTAAACCACCACCAAAAAGTACACATGGAGGGACCCATGGCTCTAGCTGCCTATGTAGCAGGGGATGGCCTTGTTAGTTATAAATGGGAGGAGAGACCCTTGGTCCTGTGAAGTCTTGATGCCCCAGTGTAAGGGAATGCCAGGACAGAGAAGTGCAAATGCGTGGGTTGGTGAGCAGGGTGAGGGGAATGGGATGGGGGTTTTTGAAAGGCAAACCAGGAAACGGGATAACATTTGAAATGTAAATAAAGAAAATATTTAATAAAAATAAAGCTATGATGGAGATTCTGTCTTTATGCAAATCAAAACTTGGCCACTGTGCAGTGACTATCACTGTTCTATAAGTCCTAAAATTATCATAGCCCAGGATTAGGTGGGCATCAGTGAGCAGCAAAACATTTATTTTATATCAAAAGATACCCAAACACTAAAGAGCAATTTAAGAGCACCCACTGTTCATTATCTAGGTGGTTTGTACAGTGTCCTGATGCCCTTTAACTAGTGTCTTAGCACCAAGTAGATAATAAACACCCAACAGCCAGCAAGAAATACTGAAATAAAATACAACAAACTAGCATTTGTAAACCACGGATATACATACAAAGAAGAGAAATCTTTTGTTTTCAACCCTACTTAGTACATGGCATGGACAGAAGATTACGATTAAAGAGGAGATGGAAACATTAGTGAAACACGGACTGCTGTGCTCAGTTCTTGCACTGTTATGGTCTGTTTACATCAGAGACCTGACCTTTCATAGGGGCTGGGAATCGGGACGGATGCTGAAGATGGAACAGTGTTTTACTACATGTCACCTGAAGCCAACTACATGGGAGATACCAAAGGCTCAGATGTAAGGGCAGGCCAAGGGACCCCATTTCAGTCTCACAGACTCAGAAATTTGGAAGGGCTTTCACAAATGTACTTGGAGAAACTGTTTGCACAACAATCTTCTAAAATTTGTGTCAACTGTGATAAAAGTACTCTTTAGTCACTAAAACAGGACTAAACAAATATATTTCTCTACAGTGGTCTGTCTTTCCCATTTTTAGGACCATAGCATCCATGTGAGTCTCAGAAGTTACCCCATTTTATTTTGCTTCTTACTTTCTATGGCAGGCTAGGTTAAAATGAAAAAAGACAAGGTGTCCTTATGGACTAGATGTTTCAAAAACAATTCTCTATTTTCACACAACAGGAAAAGGGCAAACCTGAGAAATTCCTTTGAATTGGTAATTCTCAGGTAGCTCCAATTGTTTGACATCACCACTAGAAGATTAGCTGTTTGGGTGTTTGAATTACATGTATTGAATCCTATTTTGTCTTCCATGTGATACATGGCAACTCTCCAGAAACTCTGGCCTGTTGTCATACTATAATATTTTTCAATACAGAAGGGAAATGTATCCCCATTCTCCCCTTCCTTTGAAATTATTTCCTATGCTTTTCAAGGACCTTGGCAATGTTCCAGAACTTTTCTAATCAATTTAATATTGTAAACTGTCAAAATGAATTTTCTTTGCTAGAGTTCATATGATACCATGCATTTAATATCTGTTTTACATCAAGCCTCCTACTATTTAATTTTGCCTTATTTTTGTTGTTTCTTGAGTCTTTTTGTTGTTGTTGTTGTTGTTGTTCTTGTTCTTTTCCAGTCTATTGGGATGTTTTCAGTTTAAAAGATTTTATTAAAATGGCTTCAGAATTACATTCCAAAATTATCTGAGTCAGCAAAAATGTATAGCAGTTGGGGATACTAGCTAACTCAGAATTTACAATAGGTCCAAAAGGAGTGACTTGGGAGCTTTGTGGGTAGATGACCTCTTTGGTCAGAACCGACATGTAACCTGCAGATTCTACTGGCATGCTTGATGCATATGTGCTGGCTTCCTCTTTTTCTCTCTTATAGTGTGTGGTTGCCTTAGCCAGTTGACCAGAATACTGGTTTTGCCTAATTTTATTGTTGCTTCATTGCAGTCCACAATCATGAAAATGACTACTTATTGAACAGAAATATACATCTCCTTTATATGAGCATCTTCTAAGTCTTCCATGCTTTCTGGGTTACTGTCCTTGCCTTCTTTGTCAGTTAAAATCATTGACCCTTATAAGCCTCTCTATTGAACATCTACAGTAAATGCTCCTCCATGCCTAAAGTGAAGTGGCTTGCTGTTTGTGTGAACAGGAAAATAATATTTGTCTGAAAGTTCCGAACAGGCAGCTTTTGTTCATTCAGTAACAGATCAAAAATGAAAACATTGGCCAGAAGATGGCTGCTGTTGAGCTCTGGACTTTGGGAGTTGCCATTGCTGTCATGCTTTTGCCTTCAGTAGCAGGGCACTTACTAGGGTAGTCTTTCATTACTTGGTGAAAGGAGAAATGAGGGAGAATCACCTTTCTTTGGAAAGTGTCTGAGTAGATGACTGCATACCCATTCACATATGAACAGAATGAACTGGAATCAGTTATTTGTTTGAAAAAGGAGCAGATGAACTAGGGAAAGAGATATCTTTGGAGAGAGGAGGCATTGGAAGGAGGGAAGGAATTGAGTTGCATTAATTTGATTAAGAAACAGTGTACACATATATGGAATTTTCAAAAATAAAACAGTATTATTATATAGAAAAATAATTATAATCCAGAACAATGTATTGTCCAAGAAATTATCAGGAAAGGTTATAAAAAGAGCATAAAATGAAATTGAAAATGTAAATTTAAGTCTGATAGATACCAAGTAAAATACTAAGCCTTTTTACACATATTGTCCAAGTAACTAAATCTTGATATGTCAACATTATATTCACTTTGTGAGGAACATACTTTGGAGACTATATGCATAATTCTACTCATGACTTACTTATGAACCAATGTGAAGGTGTGAATATGAATATATATTGAATTTTGCATCACTTGCTCCTGCAGAAGTTTTATTTTGCATTTATTTTCCTGAGGTCACTTTAGTTCCTAGGATGAATTATTTTTATTGTACTTAAAACACCTTGATATTATCTGTAATACTTTTGTTTGTTTTGAATTTTATTATTTTTAGTATAATTTGGAAAAGACTATTGAGGGATATGTGACTAATCAAAACCCATGCTCACAAGTTAGTAAAACTGGTGGTTATTTGCAAGATGATCCTTCCTGTTAATTTGGATTTAAAACTAAATAAGCTTTATATAATGCATTGAAATTAGAATGCTGACAGACTAGAAATGTTTTATTTTATGAAAACACCACACACAGACTATTTTTAAAACATTTAAACATTGGCATTAACTATATCTTCCAAGTACTATTCTCTTATTTTGACGTATGAACACATATAGTCCACATGTTTCTGATTCATTTGTAGACAATCCATTGAAATTGGCAAGACCTTTGTGCTAACCACATTGGCCAGGGAGACAGTTTAAAAAGAAAAGTCTCAAATCTTTCATTTGGATCTCTCAGTTCCTTCACAGAGGAATGAGCTCTGATTGTGAGAGCTTATGAAAAATTGGCCAACACAGTGCAGGTGTGGAATATCTTCCCTTCAGTTATTGATCACTAGTATCCCAGAGACCCCAAAAACAAAATACCCTATTGCTATTGCTCTCAATTGCCCACCCAAACTTGACAATAGGACCATATTGCTGTTGGCATGACATATACACACACAGGTCATGAGATATGGAGAAATCAGGCTGACACTGACCAGAAAGCTTCCTTCTTGCTGGTCAGCTTATGGCCCTACAAGGTACTATGCAGGTTTCTGAGAACTTGGCGGAATTATCAATAGCTGTACCTTCCTGTGAACAAAATGACAGGCATGGGAATATAAATCCATGGGTAAAATGACAGTATAATTGTCACAGGAGTAATCAACTGATTCATTATTAGATTTGAGGCCCACTCTACAGGAGGAAACACATACTTGGTACTGTAATTATGGCCAAAACCCCATGGTTGAGGCATTTTCTGGCCACAGAGGTGAACCTAACAAGATCACTCTGGAAAATGGACATAGTATCAACCTATCATATAAATTCATATCTATCTACTCATAGATCAGTGCAAGTCTTAGACATCATCAGAGATATATTTTGGAGGCAACAGATGGTAATTAACTAAAAACTCACAATTGGTCAAAATGCAGATAAAAAATATCATTTAAGTGCTCAGTCACCCCACCCCACTCCCAAGGCTCAGGGGCCTTCCAGAAGAGGGAGCAGAAAGACTGGAAGAGCCAGAGGTTGTGCCGAAGCACTGGAATGAAGCAGTGTCTTCTGAGTATGAAAAAAGCCACTGTGTTCATGAAGTCACAGGAGCTTGTGGTTGCCTGTAAAAGACCTTCACAAGATCAAGGCATTCAACATTCTGACATAGAGGAGGAGTGAGTTCACAGTTCTTCACTCCTAACTGAAGTACTGTACTGTTGACTATTGATGGCTTCTTAATGAGTTTTCTTTAAGCATATACCCTCTGGTAGTTTGACTATGTTCCAGTAGATGGCCCAACCCCTGGGAGTACATAGCCAACCCAAATTAAACTCTAGTAATTATAAAGAAAATATACTAAGAACATGAAGTTGAGAGAAGTGGTAGGGTTTAAGAAAGAAATAGAGAGGCGAATATGATTTAAAAATATATTGTTAGGGGATGTTTTGTATAGTGTGTATTGAGATTTCTATTCCCAGATATCTGGTGGCAGTCTGGATATTGTCATAGTCAAGCATCTCCAGTCTCAATGTTATGTAAAAATTATATTCTATCACCTCTGATTATTTTTTTTACATTCCCAATTATTTCCCCTTTCCCGGTTCCTCCCTCTCCAAAAGTCCCATAAGCCCTCTTCCCTCCCCCTGTTCCCCATTCAACCCCATCTTGCTTCTCTGTCCTTGTATTCCCCTACATCCAGTCTTTCCAGGACCAGGGGTCTCTCCTTCCATCTTCTTGGAAATCAATTGATATGTGAATTGTGTCTTGGGTATTCTGAGCTTCTGGGTTAATATCCTCAATCACAAAAGAACACACATGGTATGTAGTCACTTCTGATTAATTATTAAAGAGCTGATCAGAAAATTAGCTGGGTAGAAGAGAACAGGGAAAGACTTCCAGTCCCAGTCAGAGGTTCCCAGAAAGATGAGAGTAGAAAAGAAACATGAGAAGAAAGTTGAGAAAAACCATGTGGAGAACCAAGGAAGATTCGGCATAAGATCATAAAAGAGCAGCCATGAGTAGACAAATGGACCAGACTGAGTCAAGGCAAGATTCAAATGCGGGTAAAGGACCATTTGGCTGGGTAGTAGCAGCCCAGTCAGGTTAGAATAGTTCAGAATCTGCCCAGCTATTAGTGTTTCCAGCTTGTTAATAAAAATACTAGGTCTCTGTCATTTACTCGGGAGCTTAAATGGACTGGAGCAGGCATAGAAATATCATTTGGGAACAAGGTGGGGAGGGGAGAGAACCCCTGAGAATTGCTTTTAAAATACATCACTTAAAATTTTCAAATAATAAATAAAATGTGTTTTGGAAAACTGGACTGCTATTGGGTGTTTCCTTTCACTTTATTTAGACTCTTTCATCAGTCTAAGAGGCCCCAAGTTTCCTTTGTTGGCTTTGTGTAAGGATAGAGTTTGGGATATGTTCATTAGTAATATTACAAATAATAAATTCCCCATATATATTCTGAATAGATATGTTTTAATTTCCCATAGACCTTCCTTTTTATTAGAAAAGAGTTGTAATAATCCAATTACATAATAAATTCAGCACATTTTACTTCTTTCACACTTAACTGATGGTGTGAGCCAGTACAGATGTCTTCTGCTTGAATTTCCCTGAAGACCCAACACAAATAGTAAGCCTGAACATTAATAATTAAACACTTGAATACCTACATGTTGACTTATCTGTTAATTAATCGGTTAACAAACATTTTAATTGTACTTCCCATATATTCTTTCTCCCAGATGTACCACTTCAGTAGATGTACTACTACTTGGGCTCCTATTTAATATATAAAATCCTCTGGGGTCCAGAGAATTCATGTTCATCCAATATCTCAAAATTATTCTTGGCAACAAATAGATACTGTGCTGGTTAATTAAACTTGCTATGAAGCAAAGTTTCTCAAATGTTACTGAGGTCAAACCATTTTACTTATTCATAGATGATGGTGTTTGGTACAATTTTATACCATCCAATACTTACAAATCACAGTATATGGGAACAAATGCAGAGATTCATAAATAAGCAAAGTACAGAAAGTGAGAGATTTGGAACATTCAGTTCTAAGTGGGATGTCTCCAAAAAAATCTATTCATTTGGGCTCAAGGAACTCTGCAGAAGAGTAGGCAGAAAGATTTAGGAGGCAGTACAGATGGAAGATACCAACAAAATAGTGTCTTCTAGACAAAAAAGGACTGGCACACAAATGAATTCACAGAAACTGTGATAGCATGCACAGACAGGCCAGCACGAGCTGCAGCCCTTAACTTAGGAGCTATCACCAATTAATAACCAATCATAAAAGAAAAATTAGTTTTCTCCAATGGAGTCTCACTGGGTATACAAATCACCCTAAAGGACAGGCCCAATCCTGAACAGTACATATACAACATAAGAGAAACTCAGTAGTATTTTTGGAGGGTTTTATCTGTTTTTGTTTTTGTTCCTGTTTTTGTTTGTTTTGTTTTGTTTGCTTTTTAAACTCATAATACTTTGGGCTTCCCCCATACATAGGTGTTTTGCTTTTTATAATATGGCATTTGATTATTTGACTTAACGGAATTTCCGTGTGTAGAAACATGTGTCTCTACATGTGTGTTTCTTGTGCTTTTACTTTGGCTCTTTTGTTGTTGTTGTGTACATTTGTTTGTTTTGTGCAATTCAAGTTATGCTTGTTCTTATTTTTATTGTTTAGCTTTTATATGCTTGTTTTTTCTAATGAGAGAGAATATGAAAGGGTGTGGCAGAGGAGGTGAGGAGGATCTGAAGAAGGTAGGGACACTGTAATCAGAATATATTGTATGAAAAAAATCTATTTTCAATAAAATCATAATAATGATAATAATATTGATAAATAAATAAAAAGAAACTTCCATGAAATTCCAAGAGTCAGGATAACAATTCTATTCCAAAGGAAGGAGATCGAGATATCGTCTGACATCATGGAGTGATAACTAGAAAGTATGGAGAAACCAAGTAACAAAGGGTCAAAGAAGAGAAGCACATAACTGGGGTCACAGCTTCTTGGAAGGTCAAGGGGCAACAAAACTTTTATTCAAAGAGAAAGCCAGGTAGGCCTGGAATAAAGAGACCAAGAGTCTTACCCACTTGGCAATACCACTGTTCTCAGCAGCCTCAAATCTAGTAAGGAGTTTGCATGAGACAATGACCATCTCCAACCACCTCCACCATGGTGGACAATGACTAAATGTAGATTTATTGCTCAACCCACCCCTGAGGGCCATGGATGGATACCATCATGAATGGGAACACATTAAGACATTAACAAGAGAACCCCACTGCACTAAGAACAGTTGATAAGAACCCTCCCACCCCCTGCCTCTGGAGTCCCAGAGCTACTGCTAGGGGCCCAGAAGTCTCGGGACCATCACCCACCAAAAACTCTGCCCTTCTGAATGCCACTCCCCTTCTGCCCCTTATGCCGTCCAGTCCTTTCTGCTGGGGAAGACTCTTGGCTAGTCTACTCCAGTGAAGCCATATCCTGATTCATCTTAAATAACCACTGCACTCAGAGCAGGTGAGAACCCGCTCTACTCAGAGAAGTTGACCCAACAGTCTGAAAGCTTCCCAGAAGATCTACTGCAGCCAGGGCAACAGATCAGCAGCCTCTCTGCCCCTATGAAGAGCCTCCCCCCACCCCATCGGAAGACCCCACAGGTGATCTGCTACAGCTAAGGCTACAGGCCTACCAGGAGACTTGAAGCAACCCAGGGTCAAAAGAGGCAGACTCCAGACAATCACCTAGACCAACAAACACCAGGAATATCCAGATGGCAAAAGACAAGCACAAGACCATAGCAACAAAATCCAATATACATGGGCATCATCAGAACCTAGTGCTCCTATGACATCAAGTCTTGAATACAACAACACTCCTGAAAATCAGGAAGCTGACCTAAAATCCTATCTCATAAAGATAATAGAGTCCTTTAAAGAGGATATCAATAACTCACTGAAAGAAATACAGGAAAACATAGGAAAAGAGGTGAAGGAATTGAATGAAGTGATCCAAGACCTAAAAGTGGAAGTAGAAACAACAAAGAAAACACAAATGGAGGCAAATCTGGAAATGGAAAACGTAGGAGAGAGGTCAGGAATTACAGATGTAAGTATCCCCAACAGAATGAATACAAGAGATAGAAGAGAGAATCTCAGGTGTAGAAGATACCATAGAAGAGATGGACACAACAGTCAAAGAAAATGCAAAAAGCTCCTGACCCAAAACATACAGTAAATCCAGGACACAATGAGAAGACCAAACCTAAGGATTATAGGTATAGAAGAGAGCAAAGATTTACAACATAAAGGGCCAGTAAATATCTTCAACAAAATTATAGAAGAAAACATCCCTAACCTAAAGAAAGAGATGCCCATGAACATATAAGAAGCCTACAGAACTCTAAACAGACTGAACCAGAACAGAAAGTCCTCCCATTACATAATAATCAAAACACTAAATGCACTAAATAAAGAAAGAATATTAAAATCAGTAAGAGAAAAAGGTCACGTAACATATAAAGGCAGACCTATTAGAATTTGGCCAGACTTCTCACCAGAAACAATGAAAGCTAGAAGATCCTGAGCAGATGTCATATAGACCCTAACTGAACATAAATGCCAGCCCAGGCTACTATACCCAGCAAAGCTCTCAATTACCAAGATATTGATATTCCATGACAAAACTAAATTTACACAATATCTTTCAACAAACCCAGGTCTACAAAGGATAATAGGTGGAAAATACAAATACAAGGAGGGAAACTACACCCTAGAAAAAGCATGAAGGTAATGTTTCAACAAACCAAAAAGAAGATAGCCACACAAACAGAATTCCACCTTTAAAACAAAAATACAGGAATTCATAATCAATTTTCCTTAATATCTTTTAATATCAATGAACTCAATTCCCTAATAAAAAGGCATAGACTAAGAGACTGGAGACATAAACAGGACCCATCATTTTGCTGCGTACAAGGAACCCACCTCAGTGACAAAGACAGTCACCTTCTCAAAGTCAAAGGTTGGAAAACAATTATCCAAGCAAATGGTCCCAAGAAACAAGCTGGAGTGGACATTCTTATATTGGATAAAATGAACTTTCAACCAAAAGTTGTCAAAAAAGATAAGGAGGGGCACTTCATACTGGTCAAAGGAAAAATCTACCAAGATGAACTCTCAATTCTGAACATCTGTGCTCCAAATGCAAGGGCACCCACATTAATAAAGGAACTTTACTAAAGCTCAAAGCACACATTGCATGCCTCACAGTAATAGTGGGAGACTTCAACACCCTAGTCTTAACAATGGACAGATCATGGAAAGAGAAACTAAACAAAGACACAGTGAAACTAACAGAAGTTATGAACCAAATGAATCTAACATATATTTATAGAACAATTCATCCTTAAGCAAAAGAATATAAATACATCTCAGTCAACCCATTGTACCTTCTCCAAAATTGACCATATAATTGGTCACAAAAATGGCCTCAAGAGATAAAGGAATATTGAAATAATTCCATGCATCCTATCAGCTCACCATGGACTAAGGCTGGTCTTAAGTTCCAAAATAAATAAATAAGAAAACAAACATACACATGGACGTTGAACAATGCTCTACTGAATGATAGCTTGGTCAAGGAAGAAATAAAGGAAGAAGTTAAAGACTTTTAAACTTTTTATGAAAATGAAGACACATCATACCAAAACTTGTGGGAAACAATGAAAACAGTGCTAAGAGGAAAACACATAGCTCTAAGTCCCTCCAAAAGGAAAACGGAGAGAGCTTACACTAGCAGCTTGGCAACACACCTGAAAGCTCTAGAACAAAAGGAAGCAAATACACCCAAGAGGAGTAGACAGCAGGAAATAATCAACCTCAGGGTTGAAATCAACCAAATAGAAACATAAAGAGGGATAGAAAGAATCAACAAAACCAGGAGCTGGTTCTTTGAGAAAATCGACAAGATAGAAAGTCCCATAATCAGACTAACCAGAGGGCACAGAGACAGTACCCAAATTAATAAAATCAGAAATGAAAAGGGAGACATACAAACAGAAACTGTGGAAATTCAAAAAAATCATCAGATTCTACTACAAAGGCTTATACTCAACAAAATTGGAAAATCTGGATGAAATGGACAATTTTCTAGACATATACCAGGTGCCAAAGTTAAAACAGGATCAGATAAACGATCTAAATAGTCCTATAACCCCTGAGGAGATAGAAGCAGTCATTAACTGTCTCCCAACCAAAAAAAAAAGATCCCAGGACCAGATGAATGTAGTGCAGAATTCTATCAGATCTTCAAAGAAGACCTAATACCAATACTCTCCAAACTATTCCACAAAATAGAAACATAAAGAACACTATCCAATACATTCTATGAAGCCACAATTATGCTTATACCTAAACCAAAGACCAAACAAAAAAGAGAGATGCAGACCAATTTCCCTTATGAACATTGATGTAAAAGTACTCAATAAAATTCTTGCCAATTGATCCAAGAATATATCAAAATGATAATTCACCACAGTCAAGTAGGTTTCATCCCAGAGAAGCAAGGACTGTGCAATATACAGAAATCCACCAATGTAATCCACAACATAAACAAATTCAAAGAAAAAAAACCACATGATCATTTCATTGGATACTGAGAAAGCATTTGACAATATTCAGCATCTCTTCATATTAAAAGTCTTGGAAAGATGAGGAATTCAAAGCCCATTACTAAACATAGTAAAAGCAATATACAACAAACCAGTAGCCAACATCAAACTAAATGGAGAGAAACTTGAAGCAATCCCACTAAAATCCTGGTCCAGACAAGGCCACCCACTCTCTCCCTATCGATTCAATATAGTACTTAAAGTTCTAGCTAGAGCAATTAGTCAACAAAAGGAGGTCAAAGGGATACAAATTGGAAAGGAAAAAGTCAAAAGATTACTATTTTCAAATGATATGATTGTATACCAGAGAACTCCTAAACCTGATAAACAACGTCAGCAAAGTGGCCAAATATAAAATTAACAAACAAATCAATAGTCTTACTCTGCTTAAAAGATAAACAGGCTGAAAAAGAAATTAGGGACATAACACCCTTCACAATAGCCACAAATAATATAAAATACCTTGGTATGACTCTAACCAAGCAAGTGAAAGATCTGTATGACATGACAAGAGCTTCAAGTCTTTGAAGAAAGAAATTGAAGAAGATCTCAGAAGATGGAAAGAACTCCCATGCTCATAGATTAGCAAGGCTAATATAGCAAAAATGGCCATCTTGCCTAAAGCAATCTACAGATTCAATGCAATCTCCATCAAAATTCCAACTCAATTCTTCCTAGAGTTAGAAAGAACAATTTCCAAATTTATCTGGAATAACAAAAACCCAGGATAGCGAAAATTATTCTCAACAATAAAAGAACTTCTGGTGGACTCACCATCCCTGACCTCAAGCTATACTTCAGAGCAATAGTGATAAAAACTGCATGGTATTGGTACAGAGACAGGCAGGTAGATCAATGGAATAAAACTGTAGACCCAGAAATGAACCCTCACACCTACGGTCACTTGATCTTTGACAAAGGAGCTAATACCATCCAGTGGAAAAAAAAATATAGCTTTTCAGCAAATGGTGCAGGATCAACTGGTGCTTAGCATGCAGAAGAATGCAAATCGATCCATTCTTATCTCTTGTACAAAGCTCAAGTGGATCAAGGACCTCCATATAAAACCAGATGCACCGAATCTAATAGAAGAGAAATTCGAGAAGAACTTGAAGCACATGGGCACAAGGGAAATTTTTCTGAATAGAACACCAATGGCTTATGCTTTAAGGTCAAGAATTGACAAATAAGACCTCATAAAATTGCAAAGCTTCTGTAAGTCAAAGGACACTGTCAATAGGACAAAATGGCAACCAACACATTGGGAAAGATCTTTTCCATTTCTACTTCTGACAGAAGGCTAATATCCATTATATATACAAAGAACTGGAGAAGTTATACTCCAGAAAACCAAATAAACCTATTAAAAATGGGGTACAGATCTAAACAAAGAATTCTCAACTGAGGAATACCAGATGGCTGAGAAACACCTAAGGAAATGTTCAACATCCTTAATCATCAGGGAAATGCAAATTAAAACAACCCTGAGATTCCACCTCACACCAGTCAGAATGGCCAAGATCAAAAACTCAGGGTACAACAAATGCTGGAGAGGATGTGGAGAAAGAGGAACACACCTCCATTGCTGGTGGGATTGCAAACTGGTAAAAAAAGACTCTGGAAATCAGTTTGGCAGTTCCTCAGAAAACTGGACATAGCACTATCTGATGACCCAGCTATACCACTCCTGGGCATATACCCAAAAGATGCTCCAATATGTAATGAGGAGACATGCTCCACTGTATTCAGAGCAGTCTTAATCATATTAGCCAGAAGCCGGAAAGAACCCAGATGTCCCTCAACATAGGAATGGATACAGAAAATGCGGTACATTTGCACAGTGGAGTATTACTCAACTATTAAAAACAACAAATCCATGAAATTCTTAGGCAAATGGATGGAACTAGAAACTATCATCCTGATCGAAGTAACCCAGTCACAAAAGAACACACATGGTATGCAATTGCTGATAAGTGGATATTAGCCCAAAAGCTTGGGATACCCAAGATACAACTAACAGATCACATGAAGCTCAAGATGAAGGAAGACCAAAGTGTGGATACTTTGATCCTTATTGGAAAGTAGGTCAAAACACCCATGGCTCACAGCCAACCAATAGAATGAACGTAGGGTCCCCAGTGGAGCAGCTAGAGAGAGAACCCAAGGAACTGAAGAGGTTTGCAGCTCTGCAGGAGGAACAATAATATGTACCAACCAGTACCTCCAGAGCTCCCAGGGACTAAACCACCAACCAAAGAGTACACATGGAGGGACCCACGGCTCCAGTTACATATGTAGCAGAAGATGGCAATTTCAGACATCAATGAGAGGAGAGGCCATAGGTCCTGTGAAGGCTCGATTCCCCAGAATAGAGAAGTCAGGAAATTGGGTGTGGGAGGGGGGCGGTGAGCAGGGGAAGGGGGGATGGAATAGGAGGTTTTCGGTGGGGTAACATAGAAAGGGGTTAACATTTGAAATGTAAATATAGCAAATATCTAATAAAACTTTTAAGTTGTTTAGCATTGAATGTTTAAAAGTATGGTTTTCAGATGGCAATAAAATTTAAAATCAAATATGATTGAGGTACAGAATTGTAAACTCGTTTTGTTTTGTTTTGCTTTTTGAGACAGGGTTTCTCTGTATTGCCTGTGCTGTCCTGTGACTCACTCTGTAGACCAGGCATGCCTCGAACTCAGAAATCTTCCTGCCTCTGCCTCCCAAGTGCTGAGATTAAAGGTATTCGCCACCACTGCCCAGATGTAAACTCTTTAAGTTAGGATAAATGATAAAATACTTTATCTAAATTGCCAAATATAATGGGTGCGTTGTTATAAATGTATATCATACCTTATAATTTATGCAATTGTTATAAGTGTATTGAATTTATACTTGAGAGAAAAGGAGCCTTTTATTGAACTGAAAAGGGGAATTGTTGAGGTTGTCTTTTACTGTCTACTATAATGCTAAGTACAGTCCCCAAGACCTGGAGTCTGCAGATATACCTGTGACCCTGACATCAAGTTATTTCTGATTGGTAAATAATGATTCCAACAGCTGGACAGAAGAGTCATAGGTGGGGTTTAGATTTCCGGAGCTTTGGATATCAGAGAGGGTAGACAAGGAAGAGACTGCAGGAGGAGGAAGAAGCCATCAGAGAGTTAGGAGTCAAGAGAAAGTGGCCCCATGGACTGACCAACTGCAATTTAGTGTAGCACAGTGAAACACAGTAAGTAATAATTCAGGGTTATGGATATGAAAGTAGATTCTGACAACATGGAAAGTAGTATCTGCCCACCTCTTGTATAGTTTAAGACTTAATGTGAATGTAAAGGTTGTGTGTGTCTTTTATCCAGGATTTTAAATAATCTAAGGAGGCATAGAAACCCCAGGTAGGGATTTAATATTTACCACAATAGGTGTGTCCTTCCATCACTCTCCACTTAAGTCTTGAGACAACGTCTCTCATTGACCCTGGAACTTACTCTTTCAGCTAGACTGGCTGGCCAGTTTGGCCCCAGTCAGTATCTGTCTGCTTCTATTTCCCCATTGCAAGGTTTTCAGATACATGCTGTCATAACTGCCTTTTGTGTCAGCGCAAGGGGTTCTTAATTTGTGTCCTTATGCCTGTGCAATTAGAGTTTTACCCACTAAGCCATCTTCCCTGTCCCTAAACCAATCTTTAAAGACTTTATACTGAAGGGTTTATGCATCACATAAGACCACTTAGAAGAAACAATAGCAGTTTGTGTGCTGGAACTACTCCTGGCAGTTTTGCTACTGTGAACAAATATTCTGAAAACAAGGCTTCTCCATACCAATGAAGGGTTAAGAGGCACAGCTCTCAACCTCTAAATGATAATTACTTTAGAGACCAAAAAATGTTATTTGCCACAGATCTCAGAAATGACAGGTGGAAACAAACCAAACAAAGGCACCAACATCAGAGGCCTAAAGTCACTGTTTTCTCTGAGAAAATAACAAATGTATTATATTTGCTTTGTCAGCTGTACATTCACATGAAATAGAAAGCGACTTTTGGTGACTTTTTTTTCATTTTCTCTTACTTTTCATTAATATTAGTAGGATAGAAGACAGAGTAGATGTGCTCGTGGTCTAACTCGTTCTGATCAAGGTAGCTGCTATTAGAAAATTTGCCGTAAGAGGTTTTAAGACTTTCAGTTTGAGCTGAAAAGGAGTAAAAGAAATTCTTAGTATAGAAATAATTCAATAAAGAAAAAAGAAAAATAGAGAACTCCCCTGCTAAGGGAATATTCTAAAGACAGCCAGATTTTCTTGGGTTCATTCATTCATTCACAAAACCGGTGCACACATTAATGATGTACCAAGCCCTTTCCTGTGGTAAGCACATTGCCAGTGCTCAGGAAAGAGCAGAAAGGAATTGGACAGGGCCCTTAGTCTGTGGAGCCTCCAGGCTGGAGGGGGAAGACTTACATAAAGCAGTGATTAAACAAAGTGCCACATGCCTGTGTGGCTGGAGAGAGATAAATCGAACATTTTTGTGGCTCTGGGGCCTTCATTAAGGTTTTTAATCTCCTCTTTCCCTAGAATGCTATTTGCCTCACATCTCCTCATTCTCTTTCTTTTCCTTTCTTTAAGAATTCTTTTGATTTTAACAAAGACAACAACAAACATTTTTAAAAGTTGGTTATACAACAAAAGTTGAGGAAATTCCTTGGCTTAACACTGAGTCAACAGCTACACTTTATAACAGCCAAATTCATGGCAGACACTCTGACCCAAACAATTCCTGCAAAGCACCTGCATTTGTATTTTATAAGCATTATCAAATGTTTTTTGTTTGTTACTGATGGCACAGCAAATGCTAAGAAACTGACAATGATTTCTCCTATTTGCCATTATATCAGGAACTCTTTCCACAATAAGACCAAAAGGAAGTGATGTCTTGCACTTCGCCATGGTATTACAAAATCAGTGAAGCTGTAGACTTACTCTCAAAGGACATATTCAGATTTTAAAAAGCATATAGCCATAAAACTTAAAATTATTGAACCAAATATCTTCATACAATACTAACACAGCAGAGTAAAGGCATATTTACTGGCAGGACACATGATCAAGAAAGAAAAATAGTATAGAAGTGAATATATCTGGCATACTCTGTTTTTACTTGAAATATACAATGTTTAAGCAGTCATTTCTCACATATTATGTACTCACTGTGAGCAGGCACTGTACCTGAAAATCAGGATAAAAGCAAGTAATTGATAAATAATGCCTGCCTCATGATATTTGTATTCTAGCATCTAAAGACATAGAGTAAAATTTAAACACACTAAGTAAACATGTGTTGCATTCAAGAGTAATAGTTACAATAGAGGCATATAATAGTTTAAAGGATAATTGAAGGTTAAGACTGAGAAAACTTGTTTTTTTATTGCTGAGAAAATATTGGTTAGTCTCTGGTGTAGGTCTAAGAACAAAAAACTTTCAATGAATCAAGCTAACTCACTTCAATGAACACTTTTTGTAATCCAACCAATTGGCATCAGCTTCTGTCATCTCAAATTAGTCAGTCATGAAGGAATGCATTCTGAAAGCCACCATTCACAGATCACTTGCCAGTCAATAGTCAGTCTCACTGATTTTATGTCTAGAGTTGAAAGCCATGCTTCTTATATTCTGTAATCCTGAAAACTCAGGCCTCCCAAGCAATATATAATCATAATACAATGATGTGTTCTTTGTTGTCATTGGGTGGCATAACTCTTCTTTACCATGGTAAACCAAGCAATTGGTCTTTATCTTTTTATCTTATTCCTGTGTGGTAGCAATCAAGTAGAAGGTACTCCACTTTGGAAATGATTTTTCAGCAAAGAAATAAAGAAGGCCAAAGAATTTATCAAGTTATAGATTTGGAAAAAGTTTTCTTTATTATTATTATTATTATTATTATTATTATTATTTTATTTTCTATATTCTTTATTTACATTCCAAATGATTTCCCCTTTCCCAGTTCCCCCCTCCCCAAAAGTCCCATAAGCCCTCTTCCCTTCCCCTGTTCCCCATTTGCCTAAGAATTTCATGAATTCATTGTTTTTAATCGTTGAGTAGTATTCCATTGTGCAAATATACGTGGAAAATATCTCTGATAAAAATGAAGAAATATATAGAAAAACACATTAAGATTGACTATTTCATGGAAAAATTATACAGATAAAATGGTAGACATAAAAATATTCCTAAGTTGCTTGAAAGTGGAATTATAAACATTTTCTGATAAAACTGAAGATTTACATGGAAAATATCTCTGATAAAACTGAAGATTTACATGGAAAATATCTCTGATAAAATTGAAGATTATCATAGAAAATTATACAGATAAAATAGTAGGCATAAAATATTTCTAAGTTGATTGAAAGTGAAATTATAAACATTTTCTGATAAAATTGAAGATTTACATGGAAAATATCTCTGATAATATTGAAGAGATATATAAAACACGCATTAAGATTGAGTATTTCATGGAAAACTTATACAGATAAAATGGTAGGCATAAAAATATTCCTATGTTTTTTGAAAGTGGAATTATAAACACTTTCTGATAAAATTGATGATCTACAAGGAAAATATTCCTGAAAAAATTCAAGAAATATATAGAGAAACATGTTAAAACTGACTATTACATGGAAAATTATACAGATAAAATGGAAGGTATAAAAATGTTCCTAAGTTGATTGAAAGTAAAATTATAGACATTGTCTGATAAAACAGAAGATCCACATGGAAAATACTTCTCACAAAATTGAAGAAAAATACAGAGAAACGATAAAATTGAAGATTATCATGGACAATTATACCGACAAAATGGTAGGCACAAAAACATTCCTAAAGTGATTGAAAGTGGAACTACAAACAGCCCCCCACCATGAAACCAAAGATCTACATGAAAAACACCTCTGACAAAATTGAAGAAATACACAGAAAAAATGTTAAAATTAAAGATTATCATGGAAAATAATACAGTCAAAATGGTAGACAAAAAAAGCATTACTGAATTGAAAGAGGAGTCACAACCATTTTCTGATAAAATTGAAGATCCACGTGAAAAACATCTCTGTTAGATTATGTTTTTTGTTGGGGAATTGAATCTTTTGACTTTATAAGATATTAAGGAATAATGATTGTTGCTTCCTGTTATATTTGATGTTCTTTTTATGTTTGTGTGGTTACTTTCTTTTGGGTTTGTTGGTAAAAGATTACTTTCTTGCTTTTTCTAGGGTGTAGTTTCCCTCCTCATGTTGGCATTTTCCATCTATTATCCTTTGTAGGACTGGATTTGTGGAAAGATATTGTGTAAATTTGGTTTTATCATGGAATATTTTGGTTTCTCCATCTATGGTAATTGAGAGTTTTGCTGTGTATAGTAGTTTGGGCTGGAATTTGTGTTCTCTTAGAGTCTGTGTGAGATCTGCCCAGGATCTTCTGGCTTTCATGGTCTCAGGTGAGAAGTCTGGTGTAATTCTGATAGGCTGATAGGCCTGCCTTTATAGGTTACTTGACCTTTTTCTCTTACTGCTTTTAATATTCTTTCTTTGTTTAGTGCATTTGGTGTTTTGATTATTATGTGCCGGTAGGACTTTCTGGTCTGGTCCAGTCTGTTTGGAGTTCTGTGGGCTTCTTGTATGTTCATGGACATCTCTTTCTTTAGGTTAGGGAAGTTTTCTTTTATAATTTTGTTGAAAATATTTACTGGCCCTTTAAGTTGGAAATCTGCACTCTCTTCTATACCTATAATCCTTAGGTTTGGTCTTCTCATTGTGTCCTGGATTTCCTGGATGTTTTGGTTCAGGAGCTTTTTGCATTTTGCATTTTCTTTAACTGTTGAGTCAATGTATTCTATGGTATCTTCAGCCCCTGAGATTCTTTCTTCTATCTCTTGTATCTCCCAGCAGCAATTTCACTTCTGAGTGTGGAGGTGAGATCTCTACCTTCTCTCTAGAGGGGTACAGCTAGGAGCGCACAAGGCATATGATCATTGGAGTAGCTGGGTCAGGAGTCTTCCCTTATGGCTGCCATTTGCAGCAGGGAACCAGGCAGCTCCACAGCCTTCAATTAAGGCATAATTAAGTGACCTTCCTCATTCTGTATCAGTGAAAGTACAAAGTAACATTGCAAATACTCTCATGGCAAGATGTAAAATCCCTCCTTGTCATTAAGTCCTCATTTCCTAATGTGATCTCTATGAATTTATGGACTGACTTTTAAAATTAAATGAGACTTAAACAACTGTAAATGCAATGATCTAGGAGGTTTTTGATAAGGGGAAATCATAGAATTGTGGAATTAGATGGTAATTGAAGAAGTGAACTAATTAGCCCCTTGTCTGTGGATTTATACCTTAATATATGAGATGATTTCAGAATGCAAAAACATCCATGTAGGGCTACTGAAAGTTTTCTGGAAAGCACTCTTCAATATTGTCAGCCCTCTACTTTCCAAAGGCTAGGAACGGCCTCCTCCTTTCTAGTTCCAAAATGCAGGCCATATTGTTCTCAGGTAGATCTACAACAACTCTAGAGCTCTAATCCTCTTGCCAAAGTTACACCATTAAAAACTCCAAGAGCAATTTTGCAGCAGAGAACCAGACATCTCCATAGCCTTCTGTGCTTAACTCACCAGGAGAGAGTGGTCTCCCAGCAGCGATTTCACTTCTGAGTGCTGAGGTGAGATCTCCACCTTCTCTCTGGAGGGGTACAGTTAGGAGCACACAGGGCATACGATCAGTGGAGCTGCTGGGACAGGAGTCTTCCTTTCTGGAAACCATTTGCTTCAGGGAACCAGACATCTCCACAGCCTTCTGTGCACAGACCGTGCCTGAAGAGAGTTGGTCTCCCAGGAGTACAGACACAGGCTTACAGGCCCAGAGAGGTACAAGCTCCAGCCAGAGACAACAAGATCAACTAACACCAGAGATAACCAGATGGCAAAAGGCAAGCACAAGAACCCTACCAACAGAAACCTAGGCTACTTGACAACATCAGAGCCCAGTTCTCCCACCACAGCAAGTCCCAGATGCCCCAGCACACCGGAAAAGCAAGAGTTGGATTTAAAGTCTCTTCTCATGATGCTGTTAGAGGACATCAAGAAGGACACAAATAACTCCCTTAAAGAAATACAGGAGAACATGGGTCAAATGGTAAAGGCCCTTAAAGAGGAAACACAAAAATCCCTGAAAGAAATACAGGGGAGCATGGGTGAACAGGTAGAGGCCCTTAAAGAGGAAACACAAAAATCACTGAAAGAATTACAGGAGAACACAAATAAACAAGTAAAGGAACTGAATAAAACCATCCAGGATCTAGAAATGGAAGTAGAAACAATAAAGAAATCACAAAGGGAGACGTCTCTGGAGATAGAAAATCTTGGAAAGAATTCAGGAGTCATAGATGCAAGCATCAACAACAGAATACAAGAGATGGAAAAAGTTTTCAAAAGAGGGAATAGTTGTTCCAGAAGCTTAAAATAGGAACACCATTAGTAACAAGTAAGCTGTTTTTCCTTCTTCATCAAGCCTAAGCACCACCTCCTTCATCCAGAGACTCCTGAGACCTAGGGAAAGCAGCAAGAGAGATGTGTCACAATAATTAGTTGCACCATTGAAACTCTCTTTACCCACCTCAGCCATCCAGAGGCATCACAAGGAGGAGGAGGATGCTTAAGATAGCCCCATCCCAAGGAGTATGTTCCTTCCCATGTTCTAGTGGATAGGCCATCAACATAAGCATAGAACTAGAAAGCATCTTCATTCCACCTTGCAGGTTTCTTTCTTGCTTATAGATACTAGACAGAAGAGCCAATGTGACTTTGGCTTCAAGTCACAACTGAACTGCAGTGGAAGCCCCTCTGGCACAAGATAAATCAAGCTAGAGCAAAGGCTTTGCAAAACAGATATCTACTGAAATGGGCTGGGAGTGGAGCAGGACCTGGATGCAGACCCTAAACAGATTGACTACATGCTGAAAATATTAAAATTAAATGGATCTGAGTCTTACCCTAACATAATAGCAAATATTCAGAACTCATTAAAAAATAACTCACCATACCAAGAACTAATTTCCATAAGACAGGAGAATTTACATGAAAAAAGATAATTAATAGTTCCAAGATGAATCAATGCTGGAACTATCTGACAAGAGTTTTAAGCAACCAATATAAAACTGAATCAATAAACAGTTACAAAAAACTAATTTGTTTTGAATCACAAAAGAATAGAAAAAATCTTAGCAAAGAAATAATGATTTAAAAACAAACCTCCTAGAGATTATGTAACTTAGGAGTGTGACAGGAAACAAATAATAAAGTGGTATTATAAAATATCAGTAATTATATTAGGTTTAAATGATTTAAAGGAAGGAACAAATACTTCAAGAATATTAAGTTTTAAATAACTTAAATATAGGCTCTGAATACAAAGCTTATTCCAGATACAAAAACACAGCAAGGTTAAAAGTAGATAGTAAAGCTAAAAAGACAAATTTCAATAAACATAGAAAGTCTATAATTTTTGATACTGCTGCTTCTCTATTTTTTGACATGGTGGCATAAAAATAGTACATATTGTTATAAATCATGTCGTGAATTTTGATGTGTGTGTGTGTGTGTGTGTGATTATCTGTTGTGAAATATGCTCTTGGGTAATACTGAAAATGATTCATCCTTCAGGAAGTTATGTAATCATGAGATAACCAGCAATCCAGTGTACACTGTTATGTTCCATTCTTTACTTGTATACATTCAACAAATTACATTAAGTAAGATAATAGTAAAAGTCTTTGCAAGTGATGGTTTTACCCAAATGTAAGCTAATGTGAATATTTTCTGATATATTTAAAGAATGGTAGACCAAGCAATGATCCTCAGTAGATTTAGTATGATGTGCATATTTTTCACTTTGTTATTTTTAGCTTATGGTTTATTGAGATGTAGTCTCATTGTAAGTTGAGAAACAATAATATCAGATAAGTGTATGCTATGTTCTTAATGCTTATATTCTCCAAATTCACATTTTGAAACCTATTTTCAATGTGGCAGCATTTAGAGGTAGGAACTTTTGCATGTGATTAGCCCATGGAAGAGCCTCAAGAATGACACTAAAATTCTCATAAAACAAAACAAAACAAGACAAAACAAAATAAGTCGACTGCCCAGAGTGTCCAAGATGAGAGGTCATAGCTAGAATGCAGTATTCATGAGAAAATAGACCCTTGCCCAACAGCAAACCTATTAGCACTGTAGTCTCAGACTTGGCCTTCAGAAGTGTAAGAAATTTCTGTTTGTTTGTTTAAATACTGGATTTATGGTATTTTAGCACATGAGCCCAAATAGATGAAGGCATTGAGTTTTAGAGTATAGAAATTCTTAGAGGCAAAAGGCAACACTGTGCAATGATAAAAGAATCAGCTAGCCAGTGAGGCAACCATCTCAGGTATGTATGGACAAGGCAGCTAACAGCCAACACATATGAATCAAAAGTAAAAGAACTAAGAAAACGTAATGCAATAATGAGTAGGCAAATTGGAAATATGATGGAGGCTGAAGGACTGATCATGACACCTTCATTATCAGAAGGAGCTTTGATGGCGCTTTGGGATCACAGTTTCAGCTCTGAGAGGTAATGGGATTGATCTAATCTGGTAATATGTGGGGAAATATAGGAACATTTTAATATTGCTGTCATTCAAAATTATTCAGGGAGTAATAAATAATTATACTTACTCCAGAAATGAAGCACCACTTTACTTAATAAATTTGACTTAATTTTGCTTCTCTTCCCCTAATGATAATTAAGAGTTGTTCCTCAAGATGTCCACTTGATATTTAATTTTGTGAATTCAATGATCCTGTCTCAACAAAAAATATATATGGAAGAGTTGTTTAAAAAAGAAGAATGCAATCACCGTTTAAATTAGGTCTTCTTTCTTGCATGCAGTCTCACCAAGTAACCTTGAGCTAAAGAAGGATCCTGCCCCCTTTCTCTAGGCAAATTTCCCAGTCTTCTTTCTGAGGGCCTCTTACCACAAGGCCAGTGGTTTTGACATACTTTGCTGCCAAAAGCTCAGTCAGGGAAACTAATTAGTCTCTTCCACTGCTGTAGGGAAATTTTTCACAAGTGGTAGTCACAGAGGTGAGCTATGGGTCTTACATAACTTCCTAAGGGCTTTCAAGAACATGTTGAGTGAGTAGAAACTACATACCATGTAACATGAAATTTCACAGTATTGAGACATAATGTTACCAGTGCTATAAGCCACATACGACTAAACAAGTTGATTTCTTTAATCCATATAATTAACCTAAATAAACATTCATAGGTGCATGAATATATATGAGTCCTCTCCAAAAAAAAAAAAAAAAAAAAAGACAGATGTAACAACACAGAGTTTGGGTTTTAAATATAAGCCAATTCCAGAGTTTAGGCTGTAAGACTGGGGTTTATGCTCCTTTATCAATAGTTTTATAAGTAACCATGACTTTCACAAATACCTAAGCAAAATAAAAGTTCCTCTTATCCTCTCTACCAGTCACTATGAAGTCATCAAATGTACTATGTAGTCAGAAAGATAGCTTAACGTTGAATATTCTATGAGTATAGAATACACAGATTCTTGCTAAAAACAATGGAATCTCTTCCATGTGGGAGGCAGAAAGTTCCTGGCTCAGAGGCTCCCTAGCACTTTTTGGGAGCTAACCCCTCACTTGCTCAATGTTCTTTATGCTCTTAATTTAACCACCTGCCTCTCCAGGATGCCACCACCACAGGGCAGTTCCACTGTCTTATTCATAAGAGAGCTGTAAATGTATAGCTTAGTATTCTCCAAATGCCCAAAATTAGTTGACTAAGGTACTTTGAATTTTAAAACAAGCAAACAAACAAACAAACAAAACAAGAAAGTTGTGACTTAGATGGTGAGTAAACGTCAGTTCCTCTTTCTGTCTTTCCATGGTGATGTACATGCAGATGTACTTTACCAACAAGTTAGTGGTGACGACATTCTGTAAACACCCATTAAGACCAGAAACAACAACCTCAGAAGTTTGTCTCTCTGGGACCATATGTGACCTAAGGCAAAATTTGAGTGAAGAAAGTGCCTTACATTTAGTACCTTTGCTGCCACTTTTGTAATAAGAGAAAAATGGGTACTTTTTGAGTGAACAATAGGAATAAAGAAATGCTAGGGGCATGGCCAAATTCTTTGCTGACTTCCAAAGACTAGCAGTAAAGACTGTTAAAGTTCAAAGATGTTCCTTTTGAGGGGACATTGTCTCCCCTTCCCCTACTTCCTCCAGGCTATCTTTGTTCTTTGAGAAGACAAACTTGCTAATTGGTATCCTCCTCTGACAAAACTACCCTAGGCCCTTAAGTGTCTGTCAGCAAAGGAGGACAAAGGGAGATAAAGTGCCATTAAAAGGTACTTTGTCCTCCCAAATCAAGATAGCCTACATGGTTTAATAACTCACTTCCTAAGTGTGTACTAATTGTAAGTGGAATATTCCTTCAAATTAGATCTAACGGGGAAACTTAAAATAGAGCCACATTTCTACAGGTGCCTGAGATGGCTGGTTTTCATTTTATCAGACATTTTCCCTTCACTCCATGACATGTAGCTAACATATTTCTTAGAAGAGTTCTTGTAAATTGAGCATGAACTTTGTTTTTCTTTAGATTTTGCTTCCTTTCACTATCCAAATGCATGATGTGAACACAAAGAGAACATATTCCAAGCCTGTAATTTTTTATATATATATACATATATATGTATGTATATGTTTTTATATATAATATATATGGTTATATATTACATATAATATACATTAGAAAATTTATATATATCATAATTTATATGTATATATAAAACAATTCTGTGAATTAAAATATTTTTACTTCATGCAATGAGTTCCCAGGTCCTTCTCTTGTTGCTATGGTGGCACCACACCTACAGAATCAGAGTTCCAAGCCCTTGCCATGAAATTAATTCATGTGTAAATAAACTTGGTCACTCTTCACCTGGGGAAAAGCCTGAACAATGATATGCAAAACTGCTTAAGTTTTTAGCAAAGAACTAAGAGCTAATGTCTAGATAATGGTTCTGAAACATGCCTGCGTATCAGAGTTAGTCAGGGAAATTATTGAACAGACTCCTTGGTCACGACTCCATGAGTTCTGATGAAGGAGATGTGGTGATTCACATGCAGCCAGCTCCCACATGAGTGCATGGGAACTGTTGGTCTGGAAACCAAGGTGAACTCACAAATCCTCTAAACAGCATAAGAAGTGCAACAGAAAGAAGAGATTTTCTAACTTTGTTAACTAGTTGGATGGGCAGATCATGGGAAAAGTTAGAAGCCAAGAGGGGAGGGAATCTGTCTAAAGAAGTTTGTGTAACAGCCAAAGCATTGCCAGGGAAAAGTGCTGAGAACCGAAAGAGCCACTGCTGGGTGGATTTCCTTCCTGCCCACTTCCTGGCACAGCCAGGCACCGCATCTTATCAGACGCAGAGAATCAATGAAGGTTAAATTGTTATGACTAAGTTCCAGGAGGCTCGGGTCTCTAATGCAACTGTTTAATTGTCAAGGAAAACCACTAATGACCCAGGCAGTCAACTTTTGTCTTGTTATAGGGAAAATCAAATTATAATCAAAAGGTTGTTAAGTACGGATGGAACCAGGGAAGAGAGGAATAAGTTACAGAATTACAACATTTACAGATAACTACATTATGATAACTTGTACTTATCTACAAATACATATTGGCAGAAGCCTAAAGTGCAATCTCTGATGGATAATTCCTAATAGGCACATAAATAATTTGTTCCCTTTATTCTGTTTGTGTATGCTCTACTACTGACTGGTGAGTTGACATCTCATTGCTTTGATATCCGAATAACCTCAAGCAAGTAAGGGATGCCTCTTCCTCACCGCACACAGCATGTTTCTCATGCTTACTTACTGCAGTTCTCACTGCAGTCATGACATATTTCATAGTTTAGTTTTCAGAGAATAATTCCATTTCCATAGTCCAAAATCTAAGGTTCTTCTTTAACCTCACCATTGCTACTTAACAAATGTTTATACTGGTGGAAAAACCAACATGTAGGTCACAGTGTGACCCAGATATAAGTCTACCCAGCCACAGCTATCTGAACTTTCTTACAAAAATATATATTGGAGAAAGGACAATGTCATGTATATTCTAGTGCCTCTTCAGGAAGTGCCATCAGGAAAAGTGGATATTCAAATGCAAAGAAAAAAAAGAAATAGATCTCTATTTCTTAACATAAATAAACTTTTGCTTCAAATATCTCAATTATATTGATGTAAGATCTAAAACACTGAGACTCCTAGAGAAGACATGAGGGAAACACTTCAAAACAGTCACAGGCAAAGATTACATGAACTCCAACTGCATGGAAAACAGTCCCAATTGACAAATGGGACCTCATGAAATTAGAAAGCTTCTTCAGGGCAAATGAAATATATGTTCTCTAAGAATTAATAAGATAATTTATTACAAAAGAAAGAAATCAAATAATAATAAATACTAGCAAGAATGTAAAGGAAAGAGAGCCCATCTACTCTGTTGGTAGGAATAAACATTCCTGCATGTCCTATGAAAATCAGTTTTCCACAAAAAAATAATAATTACAATTAGAACTGCTATGTGATCCAGCTATACCAGTACTAAAAGGATCACTCTGTAAAAGGAATATTGGCACATCTTCATTTGCTGAAGCATTAAATATGATGGTAAAGTTATAGAAGCAAACTAGATACCAGTCAACGATGGAATGAACTAAGAAAATATGAGATGCATATACAAGAGTATGTCATTCAGTAGTAAAGAAGGAAGGGATGTCACTTGTTAGAAAATGAAGGCCACTGGATATAAGATGGATAAGATGACTATCTTAAATGGATAGTCATACTCAGAAAGACAGATGTTGCATGTTTTTTTCTCATTTGTAGATCCTAAACTTTATATAGATAAATAAAATAATATATACACACACATGACATGAGAATAGAATCTAAACTGTGTATTGTGGTGAATGGAGGTCAAGAAAGGGCAGAGTGAGAAAGGACATTACCCACTTGTATGAAGTTGTCCCTATGGACCCCAGTACCATGTATAATGAATATATGCTGATACATGAAAACTTACTTTCTATTCTTAGGAACAGAAAATATACTTAAATAGGAGGCTACATTTTTTTATTGGTAATTTATCTTCATGCTTTTTGTGTAATTTGTATAATAAACTGTATAATTTTACTTTCATAAGGAAAAATACATAGTTAACCAAATGAATCTTTTATACTCAACTCATGTGGCTATAAATACCTGGGTCCCTTTTAACCTACGAGTTTATTCAAAATGCAAGCAAGCAACTGAACTTAGAACGAGAGAACCAAAGGTTCCTACTGTGCTTGCAGATCTCAGCCACAAATTAAAGACAAGTATTCCAAATGTTTCTTAGAAATAAATAACTGGAGCTTTCTTGAGAGCCTGATGCAGAACAAAGCATTTTAGAATGCTTGGTGTAGATAACAAGAGACATTAATCCAAATTATAGCAATCATTTAACGTTTTAGGGGGTAATATAAGAGAGAGAGAGGTTCCATATAGAATCTCCAAATGCACATCTGCTGCCTGGTGTTGGTTTAGGATTACTTCTTCACAAGAAGGGGAGAAGGGGGGGTGGGTGGGAAATGTTTGAATCTTCTTTCGATAGAGCAGACAGGATGTACATCATCTCTGACCTCTTAATTCTCTCTTGCTTGTATCAGGATTTCTTCTTGATTGTGTTCAAATTTTTATTTAAATTTTAAATTAAATTTGATCTACAACTTGATAAAACACTTTTCTATTTTATCAAGAAGGCAGTATTAATAGATTTTGTATGCAGACCAGAGTAGATGTATCTTCCTGTTCTTTAATATTTGGTGGTCTTCTTAGAATCATTGGGGTAAGGGAGGAGAGAAGAAAAAGAAGAAAGGGGATGGGGAAACACTGGAAGTGAATATGTGTTTTTAATTTTGTGAAAAATTAAAATATTGCTTAAAGCATTTTAATTTTTTTTAATTTATTTATTTTATTTTTTTTTAATTTACATTCCAAATCATTTCCCCTTTCCCGTTTCCTCCCTCCCCGAAAGTCCCATAAGCCCCCTTCCCTCCCTCTTTTCTCCGTTCAACCCCCTCTCGTTACTCTGTCCTAGCGTTCCCCTACATCCAGTCTTTCCAGGACCAGGGGTCTCTCCTTCCATCTTCTTAGAAATCTATTGATATGCGGATTGTGTCTAGGGTATTCCGAGATTCTGGGTCAATATCCCCTTATCAGTGACTGCATACCATGTGTGTTCTTTTGTGATTGGGTTACCTCACTAAGGATGATATTTTCAAGATCTGACCATTTGCCTAGGAATTTCGTGAATTCATTGTTTTTAATTGCAGAGTAGTATTCCATTGTGTAGATATACCACATCTTCTGAATCCATTCCTCCGTTGAGGGACATCTGGGTTCTTTCCAGCTTCTGGCTATTATAAATAAGGCTGCTATGAACATAGTGGAGCATGTGTCCTTATTGCATGCAGGGAAAGCCTCTGGGTATATGCCCAGGAGTGGTATAGCTGGATCCTCCGGGAGTGTCATGCCCAGTTTTCTGAGGAACCGCCAGACTGCTTTCCAAAGTGGTTGTACCAGCTTGCAATTCCACCAGCAGTGGAGGAGTGTTCCTCTTTCTCCACATCCTCGCCAACAACTGCTGTCTCCTGTGTTTTTGATCATAGCCATCCTGACTGGAGTGAGATGGAATCTCAGGGTTGTTTTGATTTGCATTTCCCTAATGACTACTGATCTGCAGTAACCAGCGCGCCAGCTCTGCTGTGGGACTTCTGCCTGGCAGAGGGACGCCCCCTCCCCCCCTAGGAGAGATCACACACCACTGCACAGGGCAGGAGCCTACCAGCCTCCCTTTGGCGACCTCTGTTCCAGGAATCCACTAGGCTGAGCCTTTGGATATGCAAGGCCTCCCCAATATAAGATCACTTGGGGCAAGGCACATTAGGGCTCCAAAGTCACTCAGGAGCAGGCAGGCCCCAGAAATCGGTGCCAGGGGAATCCTGGCAATCCAGGGGGGGCAGAAATAGCATTTTAATTTTTTAATTGTTAGCATTGCCTCTTGTTTTGTCGAGTTTCAGAAATATATGACCAAGTACTCCCTGCATTTGCAGTGGGTCCACACAGACAACAGAATAATTGTCAGTATCCCAGGAGGATATAAGACTCTCTTTATGTTATGATCCCTCCCTGACTGTCTGTTATCTCTCTTCTTATGGAATATTCCATGATATCCATGCTCTTTCAGTTTTCCTAGTTGGGAGGTATCTCACGCCTCTAGTTTGTCCGAACGTGATAATTGTGCAGAGTGTATAAATTGTTGCCTGATATGGCTGTGTTACATTATTAGCAATGTGACT
This sequence comes from Tokudaia tokunoshimensis, assembly GCA_036184795.1. NCBI lineage: Eukaryota > Metazoa > Chordata > Mammalia > Rodentia > Muridae > Tokudaia > Tokudaia tokunoshimensis. Next base: position 17,860,899 of record BTHU01000009.1, on the reverse strand, counting down.
ATACGGAAACAGCTTAGCCTCTCTGTGCTTCAGTTTTTCTTCTATATCCTCCATAGCAGTGCTTCTCAATGACTCTAATTCTGTGAACCTTTAATACAGTTCCTCAGGTTTTGGTGAACTCAACCATACAATTATTTTTGTTGTTGCTTCATAACTATAATTTTTATACTTTTATGAACTGATTGAAAATGTTATTGGAGATAAAGATTTGCCAAAAGGGCTACCACCCACAAGTTCAGAAGTGCTACTCTATAGCAAGGATAACAGTCAATAAATACATATGTGTAAGACATCCAGCACATATACTCATAGAAAGGTGTCAAACACCAGGGAGGCATCATCCAGCAACTAATGAAAGAAATCCACAGCCAAACACTAGGCAGAGCCAGAGGAACCCTGAACAAAAGGGAGAGGATGAATTGTAGGAGCCAGACAGGTTGAGGCTATCAAGAAAACATGACTCAAAGAATCAACTAAGCAGAACTCATAGGAGATCACAGACTGAAGCAGAAATCATGGAGCCTACATGGGTCTGTGTTAGGTCCTCTTCACATGTGTTATGGTTGTGTAGCTTGGTGGTCTTATGGCCCTCCTAACCATGGGGGTTGGGAGTGTTTCTGACTCTTTTGCCTGCTCTTAGGATCCTTTTCCTCCTTCTGGGTTGCCTAGTTCAGCCATGATATGAAGGCTAGTTCCTAGCCTCATTGTAACATTTTATGTCATGTTTCGTTGATATCCCTGGGAGGTCTGCTCTTTTTTTTTTTTAAGGGAAACAGAAAGGAGAAGAATGGATCTGGAAAATTTGGGCAGGGGCGGGGGCTGGAAGGAGGAGAAACTATAGTCTGGATATAATGAATGAGAAAATAAGAAATAAAAGCTAAGTTTAAAAAACTTTTTAAAGACACCCAGCACAACGGGTGACACATAGGAGCTACTTTATATTGGAACTTCCACTCATTTGTAAGTCTAAGGCAAAAACATCCCTGGGCTACAACCATAACACATGTGACGAGGACCTAACACAGACCCATGCAGGCGCCATGATTGCTGCTTCAGTCTGAAAATGTCTCTTCTAACCTCATTTATATTTCTATCATGTGTATGCACATGTATAAGTGTGTGCACATGTTGAGTATGTATGTGAGTGTATATATGTGAGTGTGTGTGCGTGTCTGTCTATCTGTTGTTCTTTTTGAGTGGTGTGTGTGTGGATGTGTGTGTGTGTATGTGTGTGTATATATGTGTGTGTGTGTGTGTGTGTGTGTGTGTGTGTGTGTTTTCAGGGTATGCTCACATGTGTGTGGGTATGTAGTGCTTATGCCTGTGACTCTCTCACTGAACCTAGAGTCAGACTGTTAATGAGGAATCTACCACACCCTTGGGCTACACACATGTATATGTGCCTGATAGGTTTGCTTGTGGTGTAGCAAATGTTCTTACCTACTGAACTGAATCTCCAGCCCTTGTTTTAGATTTTTGAGATAGTGTTTCAGTCTATAACCCAGAATGGATGGGGGCTCATTATATACCCAAGGCTGCCTTGAACTGATGGTAAGAAACCCTCTTGCCTCATTGTTCTGATGAGGAATTACAAGTGCCTACCAGCATGCTTAATGTATTGTTTATTCTTACATCTTTATTTAAAACAATAAAGAATTAATTATTTTTACGTTTTATGACTAAAGCTTAGTGATGCATATGTTGGTTTATTGAATTACAATTTTCTTGATGTTTTTAAAGGTGTGTTGTATTTTTATTTATATGCAGGTGTGATAGCATGTGTGTATATGCATATATGTGTGGGTAGTCAAGTAGTCCAGAAAAAAGCATTAAATCCCGTAAAGCAGGAATCACTGGTAATTCATTGCATGTGGCCTGATCTGAATGTTGGGAATATCTAGTCCTCTACAAAAGCAACAAATGTTCTAAATTACTGAGCCGTTTCTCCATCTTCAGCTTTCAGGCTGCACTTTAACGATCTTAGATAACTAGACAGTGTTATTAAGCAAGTGATATTCTTTTTTTTTTAATTTTATTTTATTTTCTAAGGTTTTTTTTTATTACATTCAAAATCATTTCTCCTTTCCCGTTTCCTCCCTCCCCGAAAGTCCCAAAAGCCCCCTTCCCTCCCTCTTTTCCCCATTCAACCCCCTCTTACTTCTCTGTCCTGGCATTCCCCTACATCCAGTCTTTCCAGGACCAGGGAGCTCTCCTTCCATCTTCTTGGAAATCTATTGATATGCGAATCGTGTCTAGGGTATTCCGATATTCTGGGTTAATATCCCCTTATCAAGACTGCATACCATGTGTGTTCTTTTGTGATTGGGTTACCTCACTAAGGATGATATTTTCAAGTTCTGACCATTTGCCTAGGAAGTTCGTGAATTCATTGTTTTTAATTGCAGAGTAGTATTCCATTGTGTAAATATACCACATCTTCTGAATCCATTCCTCCGTTGAGGGACATCTGGGTTCTTTCCAGCTTCTGGCTATTATAAATAAGGCTGCTATGAACATAGTGAAGCATGTGTCCTTATTGCATGCAGGTAAAGCCTCTGGGTATATGCCCAGGAATGGTATAGCCGGATCCTCCGGGAGTGTCATGCCCAGTTTTCTGAGGAACCGCCAGACTGCTTTCCAAAGTGGTTGTACCAGCTTGTAATTCCACCAGCAGTGGAGGAGTGTTCCTCTTTCTCCACATCCTCGCCAACAACTGCTGTCTCCTGTGTTTTTGATCTTAGCCATCCTGACTGGTGTGAGATGGAATCTCAGGGTTGTTTTGATTTGCATTTCCCTAATGACTAAGGATGGTGAACATCTCTTCAGATGCTTCTCAGCCATTAGATATTCTTCAGGTGAGAACTCTTTGTTTAGCTCTGTACCCCATTTTTAATAGGGTTACTTGCCTCTCTGGAGCTTAACTTCTTGAGTTCTTTGTATATATTGGATACAAAGGGATATAAATTGGAGAGGAAGAAGTCAAACTATCACTATTTGCAGATGATATGATAGTATACTTAAGCAACCCAAAGAATTCCACCAGAGAACTCCTACAGCTTATAAACAACTTCAGCAAAGTGGCCGGATATAAAATCAACTCAAGCAAGTCAGTAGCCTTCCTATACTCAAAGGTAAGCAGGCTGAGAAAGAAGTAAGAGAAATGATACCCTTCACGATAGCCACAAACCATATAAAGTATCTTGGTATGACTCTAACCAAACAAGTGAAAGATCTGTATGACAAGAACTTCAAGTCTCTGAAGAAAGAAATTGACGAAGACCTCAGAAGATGGAAAAATCTGCCATGCTCATGGATTGGCAGGATTAATATAGTAAAAATGACCATCTTGACAAAAGCAATATACAGATTCAATGCAATCCCCATCAAAATCCCAACTCAATTCTTCATAGAGTTAGAAAGAGCAATTCAAAAATTCATCTGGAATAACAGAAAACCCAGGATAGCTAAAACTATTCTCATGAGTAAAAGAACCTCTGGGGGAATCAGTATCCCGGACCTCAAGCTGTACTACAAAGCAATAGTGTTAAAAACTGTATGGTATTGGTGCAGTGACAGGCATGTAGATCAATGGAACAGAATTGAAGACCCAGAAATGAATCCACACTCCTATGGTCACTTGATCTTTGACAAAGGAGCTAAAACCATCCAGTGGAAAAAAGATAGCCTTTTCAACAAATGGTGCTGGCTCAACTGGAGGTCAACATGCAGAATAATGCAAATTGACCCATTCTTATCTCCTTGCACTAAGCTCAATTCCAAGTGGATCAAGGACCTCCACATAAAAACAGAACACTGAAACTAATAGAAAGGAAACTAGGGAAGAACCTTGAACATATGGGCACAGGGGAGAATATCCCGAATAGAACTCCAATAGCTTATGCTCTAAGATCAAGAATCGACAAATGGGACCTCATTAAATTACAAAGTTTTTGCAAGGCAAAAGACTGTCAAAAAGACAAAGCGGCAACCAACTAACTGTGAAATGATCTTTACCAACCCTATATCCGACAGAGGGCTAATATCCAATATATACAAAGCAAGTGATATTCTAAGCAAGCTGGTTAAACTAAGTCACTTACCCCAGAAATAATACCATAAGGTCGGCATTTTATTTTCCCCAATTTTGAGATGGGGAGTCTGAGGCAAACGACAAAGCTGAGCTTGGACTCAGTCATGTTTTAGGCGTTTGTCTTCGTCAGGGATTTTTATTGCTTAGACAAATCACTGCGGCCAAAAATCAAGATGGAGGGGAAAGGGTTTATTTGGCTTATACTTCCAGATCACAATCCATCATTAGAGGAAGTCAGGACAAGAACTCAAGCAGGGTTAGAATCTGGAGGCAGGAGCAGAGGCAGAGACCGTGGAAGGGTGCTGCCTCCCGGCTTGCCTACCCTGGCTTGCTCAGCCAACCTGACTTATAGAGCCCAGAACTACCAGCCCAGGCATGGCACCACCCACAATGGGCTGTGAAAAAATGTGCCATGGCTGGATATCATGGAGGCATTTCCCCAGCAGAGACTCCTTTCTCTTGAAGACTCTAACTTGTGTCAAGCTGACCCAAAACCAGCCATACCGGCCTGTACAAAGAGACACTAGTAAGCCCCTGCACATGAGGGTGCTCATGAGAAGGCCTCTGACTTGTTGCAGACTTTTACTTTCCAAGATGACTGTAGTCATTGGTTTCTTCTTATCTTTCTCTTGGTTATTTAGTCTGTGGCTGTGGCTTCTCCGGCAGTCCCATGGGAGAATCCACTGATTTTTAAGCACAAGATTCACGAGGAACACAATGACAGCATAGAAAAGAACAGGAAAAAAATTGCAGATAATTTGTCATTTTAACCTGCAGATGAACATGTAAAAGTGCTTGGTATGTCATTTTGAAAATTACGATATATGCAAGCATTCCCAGGAAAGCTTATTTCCCAGTCTTACCCTCCAAAATACTGATATCTGGGGTTTTGTCCAGGACCATACTCTTTAAAGCAACCCCCAGTGACCTGGATGGGGGTGGTTCAAGGTGCACATCTGGTGAAACATGTTTGTAAATGCGGAGCTTGGAAAGGAGAACTAGCTAATCCCAAAAGAATACTTGAGTTTTGTCTGTATATTAATTCAAACCACCTGGGTGGAAGCTTATTAGCGCTTTTCTTTTCGCTTTCTGGGTAACTCACAAGGACTGGCACCAGGAGCATGATTGAAAGGAACGTGAGGGAGGAAGGAGAGAGAAAGAAAGGGGTAGAGGCAATTAAAACCACCTTGAAGCAGAGAATTGTTTCCTAAAGGACAAAGAAGGGCTCGAGGCACCTTCCTTAGCTTCCAAGGCTCCCTAATTGGCTGTTCTGGCTATCATTCCACCCTAGGGAGGTTAATGGAAGCAAGAAAAAAGCAAAGGATGCTACATCACTGAAAAACGGGAACAGAAGAGGGCAAGCTCATTTTCATGAAGAGGTTGCCCCTTGGCGTCCTCTTTCCCCAGGTCCTTCTCATACCTTCTCTATATAAATCCCCCACCCCCTTCTTTTTCTTGTTTGTCTCAGAGGGACCAATAAACATGGGTTGTCTGCACAAGCAGTTAGTGCTTTATTACTAATTATCCAGGGAAAAATCCAACGGCTTAGATTTTTTTTGCCGTAAAATGATATTGTGCAATTGTGGCTGGTGGCTTTAACCTGCTGAATTACATTTTCTTGGAGACGTACATGAGGATATTCTAAACATCTTTTCAATCAAGCATCTAAGTCATTTTGATTGTAATACTCAAGCATTATATGACATGCATTAACTGTGTATGTAATAGACAACATGCTTTTCACTGAACTAAGTAATTTAAGGTAATTTCAGCATACAGTGCAGCACGGTGATTAAGACTTCCTGGCTTCAGTCCTAACCATGCAAATTGCTAGCTGTGTGACCTTACTTTGCATCTCTGAGATGCAAGTACTAATCTGTAAAATTGAGATAATAATAGGATCCTCCTCCCAGCACACACTTCAGTGGGTTGCTGGACCACCAAACGATGCCTTGTATGGAATAGTGAATCTCTCACATTAAATCTACTGTAACCTTTGCCTCGGTTGTTTTTGTCTTTCTTTCCTAAGGTATTTATTTATGTTTGGCATTTTAATTTAGTATTTGAACAAAATTACCAGAGAGATTGAGAAAGAAAAGCCATTAGAAACAAGGGTGCATTTATTCATTACTCTTAAATATTCAAAATTGATCATTCACCAAGCTGGACAATAGATGAATACTTATCCAAAGGAAAAAGATACACATCTTAAGAATCAAACAGGATATTGTTATCAATTACTCAATGGCTTACCTCAAAGACTGTGAGATACTGAATGTGGATTAGAAGTTTACTCTCTACTTCTGAATGGTTTTCTAGTTCCACTCTGCAAATATTTACCGGAGTCATAGATTTATCTATTTATACAGACAGGCGTGTGTGTGTGTGTGTGTGTGTGTGTGTGTGTAGCTCTCTGAGTGTGACTGTATGTATGTGTGTATGAGGGAGGGTAGAACAAATTCATAAACAGGAATAGTAAGAGCTGTGAAGTTCTCTCTGCACCAGGTAACACTCTGAGTAGAAGTGGTGCTGACAGCCTTCGCACAGGCAAGTTTCTTCAGTGCATAGTGAGAGCCATAGCCCCCAGCCTATTCAGGGTTACTAAGCAACTAAACTCCCAGGGAGGTATGCAATGAGATGGTGTTTATTTTAGAAAGAAGGAAGAATAAAGTTCTTCTAAAAAGAGTTCATTTGTTGTCTCCATTAAGTAAGTTCACCTCCAAGTGAGTTTACCTGTACCAGATGTCAGAACTTCACAGAAATCAAATTAGAAAGTATGCTATAATTTCATAAAATGTCTCCAAGCAATGCTTTAAATCGTCGTTAATAAATTGTACAATGAAGTGGGACCTCCCACAGTTAATCATACCAGATCATTCCTCAATGGGAAACAAAATATGAGGGAATTGCCCTTTGAAATACTGTTGCAGCAACTAAGTCAACTCTTAGTTTGGGTCTTAAAAACTGTTTCCTTGTTATTCCATGTTATCTGTGTTATACAGTCTTACATCTCAAGCTATTATTTTGAAATAGCAAATAACCCCAAGGTGATGGCTAAGAACTGAGCAGACCCTCAGCATTTAAAATAAATCCCAAGTAGATCTGAAAATGAATGGATGTTTTTGCTGAGTTGCCTTGCAGGAGGGTACAATGAGAGATTTTCATGTTGCAGCTTTTAGCGTGGTTATTTATTGAGTGCTGGCTTTATGGAGAACACTGCATGACCCCCTAGAGTTGAAAAGGGAAAAGGAAGAAGATGGAGAAAGAAAGACCAGAGGCATTGTACATGGATCATTTAAGAACCTTTGGAAGAATGGGAAAACTCTTAATTATGCAGCAGTTATGGAAATCAACAGCTTCACACTGAAACAGCTTGGTTCTCACAGGGGCTAGGCACAAGAGCAATCCAGAGGGAATGCCAAAGAATTAGGCCTTCCCCGTATAACTTAGCCTGCACTCAACACCATCACATACTTCCCAATCTTTTTCATATTGTGGGGCACACACATAAACATGTATACACACACACACACACACACACACACATCTGAGTACAGTCACATATATGCATATAGGTTACAATTTAATTTCTATGATGCACCAAATCTAATGGACTTATTTCAGAGGAAAATGAGGATCCAGTGACTTACGCATGTTCCAGTTACTTTCAAGGATGCCAGAATGGATGCAAAGCAATCTCACACATTCACTGAGAAACTGTGTACTGGGGAATGCTGCTTCTATGATTATGCTACTGAATAGCCAGAACCTCAAATACAATATGAAAGGAGGCTTCCCCACCAAACCTAACTACAGGACGTACGATGTGATAATCTCAGCTAGGATGAAACCCCTGGCTCAGCACTCGCTAGCCTCTGTGACCTTGGCCAAGTTAGCTTACATGTCTAAGCTCTAAAACACAAATGTCACTGATAATATGCATTTCCATCAACATGATGGAAATTGAACCCAAAGGAAGGATTTGTATGTTTTATAGTTATCAAAATATTCTCTATATTTCAGTCAAGTAGAGAGAGTCAGTACAGTAATAAAGCATGACTCTGAAAAGCCCTGTAATGCCAAATGAGCTGGCTTGCCAATGTCAATTCTCATGGATTAACTAGAGGGGATGCTGCTGAGTGTGCATGACTGTTGCACAAAGATACTGAATTGTAGAATAACAAGTAGCCTGTTTTTAGTTAAGATTATGATGCTTTGTTCTTTTATGAATTACGAATTTTTATGTCAATTTCTATTTTAAAAACAATATTTCACTAAAATACTCATTGTCGCTCCCTTCAATTTTTACATATCTTCATAAAATTTGTACTTAGAAATAGCAATTATTGCTGCGTGATTTTATAATAACTAAAGATAGCCCATAGTTATTACAGAACACCTCTGTGAGGAATTCCTCGATCAACCATGGAAATTATAGCAATGTGCATTGTATTAACTATGCTCAGAAGATACACACAAGATTGGCAATCAAGCCCTGGGTCTTTCTCCAGAAGAGATATTTATGACCTTTAACCAGAGTGAGCAAAGAAAGCCCTGGACCTACTGGGATTTTTCTTTCTTCATGCTCTGGGAGACCTTATACATCTCAAGACTGGTTGTACCCCAAAACTTACCTGTTGCTTTAGATTCCAGACAAATTTACCTAATACTTAATAAGTTAAGTATTTGATTATGACTATATGCAAATAGTCTGCAAGTACCAAATGACTAATAGATTTCAAACAACAAGAAAAATTTTAAAAAGTTAAAGACCACTTGCCTTTTTGCCTCATCTAGTCAAGTACTAGTTCTTTTCCAATATTAATTCTTAGGGTCCAGACATGCATAGCTTCCTGCTAGGAAACTGGACATAGGTATACCCTACTAGCAAATTCTTTGAAGGTAAGTGGCCTAGGTCCAAGTTTTTTCCTTAGCACACACAGCTCAACAGCTTTTGTGTGGACCTAGAATCCAATTGTACTGTGTTAAAGGCCTGGTCCTCAGTTAGGGGTTATTGAGAGATGTTAAAAACCTAAAGAGACAGAGCCTAGTGAGAGGTCTTTCAGCCAATAGGAGTGTGTCCTCAGAGAAGACTGTCAGATGGCAGTCTCTTGTTCTCCTTGCCCACCATGAAGTGATCTCTTGCTCCCCGTGTTCTCCTTGACATGACATTCTGCCTCATGACAAGGACATGGCAACGTGGCCAACTGAGAAAAGACTGGGGCCTCCAAAATCATGAGTCAAAATAAAGTCACTATTATAATCTGTTTATATCAGATATCTTATTCTGTGACCTCCACTTATGACAAAGGATACATAGAATACTAGTAAGGTTACAGAACATCTGCTTTTGCCCTGAGAAAATAGCTCAGGGCCATTTAATAGCAAACACAATGAAAGTACTGATGTATGGTTGTATTTGATAAGTTTTTAAAAATTAGTGCCTTAACTGGTTCTAATTTATCTATTCTCTGAAACATTGTGTCTAAAGGAAAAAGTTCGGTAGTGGAAGTTTCTGGTTGTATCTTGTGATACAGACTCATGAGATGTTTTGATGAGGCAAAACCCTTCAAAGGACATGTAATGTTTGGAAAGAGTTTAAATAGGACTCAACAGAGAGAGTGTGCATACATAGCTAGCCTTGCAATGCTTAGTTGGTCTGGAGTCTGCTTAAGAAATAATGGCTGAGGATCCGGTGACCCCTCCCCTTCTTTGTTCTAAGAATTACCTGACCAACCTGAGAAAGAATTCAGAGTTCTCATAATTGCCTTAGTTAAGAAACCCTAAGGGCTTCTCAGCCCTACACCCTCTTTTTGTTTTTTAAAGATTTATTCATTATCTGTAAGTAGACTGTAGCTGTCTTCAGACATCCCAGAAGAGGGTGACAGATCTCATTACAGATGGTTGTAAGCCACCATGTGGTTGCTGGGATTTGAACTCAGGACCTTCAGAAGAACACTCAGTACTCTTTTTTTTTTAAATTTTATTTTCTAAATTTTTTTTATTTACATTCAAAATCATTTCCCCTTTCTCATTTCCTCCTTCCCCGAAAGTCCCATAAGCCCCCTTCCCTCCCTCTTTTCCTCATTCAACTCCCTCTCGCTTCTCTGTCCTGGCGTTCCCCTACATCTAGTCTTTCCAGGACCAGGGGTCTCTCCTTCCATCTTCTTAGAAATCTATTGATATGCAAATTCTGTCTAGAGTATTCAGAGATTCTGGGTTAATATCCCCTTATCAGTGACTGCATACCATGTGTGTTCTTTTGTGATTGGGTTACCTCACTAAGGATGATATTTTCAAGTTCTGACCATATGCTTAGGAATTTCGTGAATTCATTGTTTTTAATTGCAGAGTAGTATTCCATTGTGTAAATATACCACATCTTCTGAATCCATTCCTCCGTTGAGGGACATCTGGGTTCTTTCCAGCTTCTGGCTATTATAAATAAGGCTGCTATGAACATAGTGGAGCATGTGTCCTTATTGCATGCAGGGAAAGCCTCTGGGTATATGCCCAGGAGTGGTATAGCCGGATCCTCCAGGAGTGTCATGCCCAGTTTTCTGAGGAACCTCCAGACTGCTTTCCAGAGTGGTTGTACCAGCTTGCAATTCCACCAGCAGTGGAGGAGTGTTCCTCTTTCTCCACATCCTCGCCAACAACTGCTGTCTCCTGTGTTTTTGATCTTAGCCATTCTGACTGGTGTGAGATGGAATCTCAGGATTGTTTTGATTTGCATTTCCCTAATGTCTAAGGATGATGAACATCTCTTTAGGTGCTTCTCAGCCATTAGATATTCTTCAGGTTAGAACTCTTTGTTTAGCTCTGTACCCCATTTTTTAATAGGGTTACTTGCCTCTCTGGAGTTTAACTTCTTGAGTTCTTTGTATATATTGGATGTTAGCCCTCTGTAGGATGTAGGGTTGGTAAAGATCCAAGATCATTTCCCAGTTAGTTGGTTGCCGCTCTCCTACACCCTCTTTACAGCTTCCTGCTCCTGCCTGGAGTCAAAGATAAGCCAAATTCCGTTCTCCACCCAGGAGGAATTCCTAAGTAAGAATGCTCAGAAAAAAAAAAACACAGAATGTGTTAACTGACCTCTGGAAAATCCCAGGCAAATCTAAAGATCAATACTCAATAGATGTTAGCTAATGGGTTTAAACTGTAACCTAGATTATGTAACCTGTGCCCCTAAAAAGTATGAAAACTTCCTGTAATGTCCCTTCAGGATTGCCTCTCCTTCATGGGTAGGACAACCCCATGTAGGCTTATTAAACCTCTTGCCTTTTGCATTGATTGCTGCCTCCGTGTCTCCTTGGCAGGGGGTCTTCCAGAGCAAGGATCTTCAAGTCTTATATGCTGATCTTCACTTTGTTGAGAGAGTAATGGCAGAGAACTTTTCCTGATGCCCTGACTGGTTCTAGCTGCTTCCACTGCTGATTCATGTTTGGAATCCTGACACTACTGAACTGGAATACTGTTATCCTAACAAACAGAGAAGAGGATCACCCCCAAAACCTACTTCTAAACAGTTCAATATTCCCTTGTCCTATTTACCATCTTTTCTCTCCTACCTTTGAACAGTGGGCTAGAAGGGGAGGATGGATCAAGACATTTAAAAAACATTATTAAAAGTAGGTTTAAAAAAATCTAAGGCTACACATTTCCTGGTAACTTCAGAATACGTTGTTTTCAGCAGAGGAAGACTATCTTATATTTGCTGTCTTAACTTTTCATTCCTTTGGATATTCAGAAGGGATTAAAAAGAAAATAAGAATCCAACTTGCTAAATATTGAAAAATATCAATCATCAAAACAGGAAATTACTTATAAGAGGAAAGACTTGATAAAAAGTAATGTTTAGGCATAGCCCAGGGCTTTTCACTTCTGAAGAGTGTGCAGCCTGGTCATAGAACACTAAAAATGTGTTACTTTCCATTTTGCCTAGTTTCCACAGAGTCCAAGGCTGACAAACATCCCTGAGCCAATGGTTATCACCCTTTGTCTGCAGGGGATGCTGAAGGCCCTGTGAGCAGAGAATGAGCAAGTGTGGGGTAAGTGTTCTATGCTGGCTTCATTCTTACTTGGCATTTGGAGCTCCCAGCAGAGCATCAATCTGATTCATTTTCATGCTGGGGTTTCTTCCTTTACATTTTCCTCTTCATGTGTAACAAAACTAAAATAAAACAGCGTATGGAACACAGAAAGCAAGAATGTTTCAAAAGATCACTACGAATCATCTAATTATTTTAAGGAATTTATCAAAAAATTCAAAGTAACATTTGGATCTAATCTCTGCATTTTCTCTGACATTCTCTTGTTTATTCAATACTCATTCGTTTCCTTTCTCATGAAGAATACCTCATATAGTAACTTGCTACCTATTCATGAGTATATGTCTAGTCCCAACAGCAATATTTTTACATTGACTGATGGAGTTGTAAGTGCTTTTTGGGTACTTGCAGATGTGGCCTAGGATATGAGAGAGGATTGATTGTTCTAAGAATGCAGAGGCCTGGGGTCCCAAATTCTGTTTTTAAGAGACCCACTTTCATCACACATCTCTATTCTTACATTGTCCAAATAAAATTTATACCATATGCTCTGCATCAGTTTTCTACTAGGCACAAAAAATTTTGGTATCATCCTTTTGTGGTAGCCACTTGGCTAAGAAAACATCAGGGTTATCATTCAGATGTGAAGATATTTTCCTATGGCAAAAGGCAATTTGTATGTATAAAATATTCATATAGATCTGGAGTGTAGCTACAGAATGAAGTGGCTTCCCTCACTTGATACATTAATGATCTCTGGGTATATCTGTCCTTTTTCAAACAAGAGATTATACATATAAAGCCTTTTAGAATATATTTCAAGAATGTTTTTGATGCATACTTTTAATGTCACTCTGTTATAATAATCTAAAATTATCTTGAATTGAAAGTTTACAATAAAATTAATGTTTTCATTACTATAACCTTATACTAAAATTTTATATTTTACTGGGAAAGCAGCATTAGGTATTTTTATGGTTTTTCTTTTTGATTCTCTTGGTGAATCTTACTTGTTAATTAATCTAGGCACACTTATGTATATTTGGTTAAGAATTTGATTAAATTTGACTTCAAAGAAACACAATTTTTGGAAAGTTAAGAAACAGTAAGACTGTAAAAGCAAATTCTTAAATGCAAATCAAGTAAACACTGGAGACGTTTTCTTCCAGAGGATCCTCAGAAGCTAAGATGACCTTTGCTACCTACCATTTGTCCTCATTATTTGGCAGAATTTGTGAGCACAGTGGGAGGTTCATTGTATTTCAGTGGTTCACTTTTCCCAGGAGAATGTCTGCAAAGTGTGAGCCTGTTGTCTGATCCATCAGCACCTCATGAAGGTGAGGTGTTACTGGATCCTAAGTGCCTGCTGCTCCTCTAATAAGAATCGTATGCTGTAAGCTGCTGCTAGGAAAAAGGATGGTCAAGTAGACATGGTAAAGAGGAAGGAACTTAAATTATACAATGGAAGAAGAATTATTGAAGACACCTTTTTATTTTTCTGCAAGCATTTGCTATTATTATTTGATATTATTATTAATATCAGAAAAAAGATATTCATATGTGACTATACACAGCCTCTCCCCTGTGTTTCAGTCTTTCTGTACATTACATTGTCTCAAGCTATTGTGAACAGATACAATCGAGTTGCCTCAGGTTATCATCTATGTTAAAGGTACCTGGGGAAGTCATGCATCATGAAGCTCTTGAACAGAAATAGCGTGCTCCTTAAGTAAATGGCAGAAAACAACATGAGTTTTACATTCTGATGTATTATATATTAATTGTTATTTTGGGGGTTCAGTGTCTTACTATACAGCCCTGGCTGAGCTGCAACTTGTTATATAGACCAAGATGGTCTTAAAACTACAAATCTCCACCTGCCTCTGCCTCCCAAACACCATAACTAAAGGTGTGCCTCGCCATGCTTGGCTATTATTGTCATGTATATATGTACGTGACATGGCTCCAGTGAACTCTGCCTTGTTTCTGAGAATCTTGTGTCTCTGACAAGTTGCCTCCAGTAATATTATCCTTTTTGCTTCAGAGCTGCCTATAATTCAGCGCCAGACTTCTCCCTGGTACCCTTTTTTTTTCTTTGTCTTCCTTATTCTCCGCGACTCCAGTCTGCCAAACCTCTGGATGTCTGGCATTTAGATTCATCAAAAGAGAGAATCTGATTAGTTCAGCTTGTCACCACACTTACTGAAAAGCTGCTGTAGACATGTCTAAACAGGCTGCCTTTTTATCAGAAATCAGTCCCTGGTCTTAGTTGTGGCCAGGTCAGGGTTACATGGCAGAAGGCATGAGATTCAATGCCCAGAGAAACCCCCTGCAGCTGCCTTTCTCATAAAGATGCCATGCGTATGCCAGCCTGCAGACTAGAATGGCCTGTGTGGTATGGGAAAGTGTTAGATTCCTATTCACGGTCCCTAACTCTTATTCTACCGCAGACACTAGACTTGGAATTGCTCACTGAAATGGCAAGAGCACTGCAGAGAGTGGCTTAAGCAGCCTGTGTTGATGGGAGAGATTGTTTGGCCTTCTTCCCTCATGAAGTTGGTGACTTCAATCAAAATGTGTAGCAGCTGGGATGGTTGGTCTATGTGTGCCCTGTGTTTCCTAAGTCACATCAGCCTGGAGAGGGCACATGAGCAGCAGCTAATTTCTACATACACAGGTCTACCCTCTCCTGAGTTGAAGGAGCTGCTTCTCTCAAAATTATCACTGATGGAGCCCAGGGTTCCCATATTTTCCTATGGTTGTTGAGATCGAGCCTGAATTCTATCCCTCCTTTCTTTTGAGTTCTTGCAGTGAACACCCTGACTGCCATTGAGGCCAAGAATAGCAGCTATGGCTCCTGAAAAAAAAATGTCAGCTGCTTCAGCAACTGCCAGTGCTTTCCTGGCTGAGGGCACACCGTCCTCTAAAAAACAAGTTCACAAGGTATGCATGTCCAATGTGGACAGAATGCATGCATGCTGCTGCTGCAGCTGCTGCTTCCAATGCTAGCGCTGCAGTGGCCATGTTAAAGATCACTCATACCAAGGAGCTGTATGTCTTTTGTTCATAATGTCTTAGAGAGGAGAAAAAATGCTTTGATAATTTTATTTGCTCTTTTATTAAAACTTTATCTCCCAGAAACTCAGGCAAAATTTGTAGGAGCTGTGTCACCAGAGAAATTAGGTGGCAAGTTGCACTGAGAATCTGCCTTCTGTTGGAACATTGGTACACTAGCATTTCTAAAACTCTTCCCTTCCTTTGGGATAATTTTCTTTTATGAAATTGTTAGTGTTTTATGGTTCTGGGGAAAAGACAGGATTCAGTCATCCCAATAGTAGTCAAGTAGTTGACCATTATATCTACAAGTTGACATATGATTGACTAATTTAGGGGGCACTCTAATTTAATATAATTAATTTATTTTATATCTGATATATATATGACCTATATTTTTTTAAAAGCATGTAAAATGTAGTTGGAAATGTGATAATCTTCTGAAATATCTATATATACATGTGTATATGTGTGTGCATATAATAGACACACTATATGATTGATATAAAGAAGAGTTGGAATTTTATGACTTTTATTGCTCCTTATCTAAAGAAATGATGGAAACATTAATTGGTCAGCTGGGATTACAAAAATAGGAGAATAAAGAAGTTGCAATTTTTGCATTTATTCACTGTAATCAAGAGTAAGAAGACACAAAATCTAATAGACAAAAAGATCGTAATCACTGTAAATGTGCAGTCTATATTAGTACAAATACTAAAGTCACAAATAATAATTAAAAGGAGAGTCCAGAGAAGAACAAGAAAAATGGGGTGTCCTAGAAGCAATTTGAAAGGCCCTGTGATGTAATGGGAGTGGTGTGCACTGATAAGTGATCTAGAAGTATGATGTTTGGGAAACTAGACACAAGACTTTCGTAAAAACAAACCCAAGGAATTATTAACTTTGAAGGCAGGAAACAATGTGCTATTTAGACAGCTATTTGGAGAATTCGTGAATCAGAGATCAAGTCAAAGTTATGAAAAAATTAATATGCTTATAAATAGAAAACTAGACACTAGCATATGAGACAATAGCCTGTAAAGCTTGGGGTTATCTGTTGTAATTGATAAAAATCAACTACATATATTCTTAGCCAAATCAATTTTTATTGTGGGAGGCAAGGATCATTTAAATTTCTCTTAGCCAAAAGGCAAAAACATTCATATTACTTTTATTTCTATCCCAAAGTTTACAAAGTAACCTGATCAGTAAGAAAAAAGGGAGAAGAAAAAGAAATATATATGTATGTCCTTATAGACTTATCTAATAACCAGGTGAACAGACAAAACTCTTAGGAGAAAAATCAGTCAATTATTTCTCTTGTCAATTTCCAAATCTGAAATTAATTTTCTTAATGGTGTGCACAACAGGTAGTTGCAGCTGCCTGAAGTTGGTGACAAAAACAAGGCAAATAAGTTGTCAAGTAAACAGAGAACAGAATAGCAGACGCTGTGTATGACTCCCCCAAGCACGGAGGGCAACTGAGAACATGGAAGGGAAAGAATTTGGTTTTTCCTTTTTTAAACATTGGAATGACTCCAATATCAAAGCCTGCTTCAAGCTTATTCCTCAAACTCAGTGAACAGATTCCAAACTCTTTCAAATTTTGTCATTTTTAGATGCTCTGAAAAGCTTTGTTTTACACTATCTTAACAGACACAGTGAAGAAAATTACAAAGAAGTGTGAAGGAATATTGTTCTAAATCCCTTAGGAAGAATTATTTTGACCCTGCCATGCTCACTCCAACATGATTAGCATCAAACTGAACACATCTCTTGTGAAAACTGAAAATGGAATATATGGAAAGAGGGGGCAACAGGAATGGAGAAACATACATACAAAAGTGGGCGATCACCTGTGAGGATGCAGATGCCTAAAGGAAGGAAGAACTTGACAAGTCGGAAAGGGATGAAATGGCTGGATAGATGCTGGCCAGAAATCTCCTAAAGGGGTGCTCCTGAAAGGTTCCTCGCCTCTCTCTAGTGAAGTTTGTAAAAAAACGGATATTTGATGCGCCTGCTGTTTTATCTGTCAACAGGAAGATGTCTTTAACTGTTTTTCATTTTTCTAAATGAAGATTTTATTCCTATAAAATCTGACAATAAAATGTAGTGCTATAGGCTCAAATATACAAAAAAGAACCACCGTGAACTGGTGGGTCTGCTTGCGCTTCAATATTGAGTCAACACAAACCGTACTTGCTGATTAGTTCCTCAAAGTCTTAGTCTTACTTACTCAAACTAAACACTTTGCTGGGAATTATGGATGCCTTTGATTCTCAAACATTTTTATTTTCTTAAATTTATGTCTCATTTATAATAATTATGTTCATTAAGAAATTAGAGAACTGTTGCCTAATTTCTTTAAAAATAATACTTTTTTTTTTTTTTAGATGTCACAGAATGGTTCTTCGGTGAAAGGAATAAAAAAGAGTATTTGCATGTTTTTTTCTCCCTGAGGCTACTAAACACTGTGGTAGTCCTTTATCAGCAGTGTTTATACTTCATGATTTTGCTTATTTAGATGCTTGCAGAGTGTAAAATTATGGGTCTGGTGATTTGTGACCAGAATTTTGCTTCTCTACATCTATTCTCTTACTTAAATTTGAAGTTCTATTTTGGTATGTTTTTGTTTTCCTTTGAAATACACATAAAGAGTATGTAAAGTCCTGAAGGAATGTTCCATGAATTGATAATGGCAGAAAATCTCTCTGCACTGTACTCTTTCCTGGCCATAAGAATAGTGTGGCAGGACCTGTGCTACAGAATCAGGCTGATGTGTGGTTCTATTGGTAGAGTACTTGCTTAGCATTCACACTGCACTTGATTCTATCCCCACACAGCATAACCCAGACAAGGAGGCACATTGTGGTAATCCCAGAAAACCAAGTGGTAAAAACAGGAGGATCTGTAACTTGTTTATTTTGACCTTTTTGGCTAACATCCACTTATCAGTGAGTACATACCATGTGTGTTCTTTTGTGATTGGGTTACCTCGCTCAGGATGACACTTTCTAGTTCCATCCATTTGCCTAAGAATTTCATGAATTCATTGTTTTTTAATAGCTGAATAATACTCCATTGTGTAGATGGACCACATCTTCTGTATCCATTCCTCAGCTGAAGGACATCTGGGTTCTTTCCAGCTTCTGGCTATTATGAATAAGGCTGCTATGAACATAGTGGAGCATGTGTCCTTATTACATGTTGGAGCATCTTCTGGGTATATGCCCAGGAGTGGTATAGCTGGGTCCTCAGTTAGTACTATGTCTAATTTTCTGAGGAATAGCCAAACTGATTTCCAGAGTGGTTTTACCAGCTTGCAATCCCATCAACAATGGAGAAGTGTTCCTCTTTCCCCACATCCTCTCCAGCATCTGCTGTCCTCTGAGTTTTTCATCTTAGCCATTCTGACCAGTGTAAGGTGAAATCTCAATGTTGTTTTGATTTGCATTTCCCTGATAACTAAGGATGATGAACATTTCTTTATGTGCTTCAGATTAGGACTGAAGTGGGGGTGCTTGGGTTCCTCTGAGAGAAGGAACAATATACTTACAGGAGCAATGATAGAGGCAAAGTGTGGAGCAGGGACTGAGGTAGAGGCAACCCAGAGACTGCCCTACCAGGAGATTCACCCTATAAACAGTCACCAAAGCCCAACACTACTATGGACGACCAGAAGTGCATATCAAAGGGAGCATGCCATGATTGTCTTCGGAGGGGCCCTGCCAGAGCCTTACACATACAGAGGCAGATGCTGGCAGCCAACCATTGGTCTGGGAGTGGGGTTCCCAAAGGAGGAGTTGGAGGGCAATCTGGAGGAGCAGAAGGGGTTTACAGTCCCATGGAAAGAATAATGATGTTGGCCACCCAGATGCCCCAGTACTCCCAGGGACTAAACCATCAACCAAGGGGTACACATGGTTCCAGCCAAAAATGTGGCAGAGGAATGCCTTGTTGGGCATCAATGGGAGGAGTGGTCCTTGGTCAGGTGAAGGCTCAATAGATGCCCCAACAAGGGGGTGAGAGGTGGGAGTGGGTCAGGTGGAGGGGCATATACTTGGAGGCAGAGAATGGGAGGAGAGCTTGGGGGGTTTGGGGGAGGGGGAAAACTGGGAACGGTTTTACCACTTGAAATGTAAATGAAGATTATATTTAATAAAAAAAAAATCAGGAGGATCTGAACACAGCTGTTCATAGCAGAGTAATCCATCTACCTGCCAGTCTCCTGTCCCAGAAGGATTCTGTTCCCTCTTTAATTGAGATCTCTCTTGATCTCTCTCTCTCTCTCTCTCCCTGTCTCTCTCTTTGTTTCTCTCTCCCTCATTTTTAAAGATTTATTTATTATTTATAAATACACTGTAGCTATCTTCAGACACACTTGAAGAGGGCATCAGATCTCATTACAGATTGTTGTGAGACACCATGTGGTTGCTGGGATTTGATCTCAAAACCTCTGGAAGAGCAGTCAGTGCTCTTAAGTGCTGAGCCATCTCTCCAGCCCCTAACTGAGATTTCAGCTTAGCCTAATTGGCTCAGGGTTGATAGTTCATTATTCTCTGTGTGTAATAAATATAAAACCACATGGAAATAAAACCTAAGTCTTCAGAGTGTTGCTATGTACTCCTGCTTCTAGCATATCTCCATTCTGTAACTCTTCAGTGACTTCCGAACTCTTGAGAGCTGAAGTTAACCTGTGTCTCTCAAACCCTTTGTGATTAAATCAGATGAGTCTATCCAGTTGTTTAAAGCTCTATACCATCAAATATGTTCTTGTTTTCTTTCCTTGTCTTTTGTTTTTGTGAGTTGAGAAAATCTTTCCCCTTTGTCTATTTTTTTCTTTTGTGGTTGCAAGTAAAGGAAAATTGGCTCATCTAATATAGGCAACTAAAATAGGAAAAGGAATTTATTCATTCACGGAAACTATGAATTGAATAAACAGAATGGTAAATCATCAATGAACATAAGCTTTCTTTATATGAAATATTCTGATTATATAAAATATTCCCGAATTCTCCCAGATTCTCATCACCTACCTACCTTCCCAACTTCAAGTCTTTTGTTGCTGTCTCTTTAGAAGACAATCAGAAAACAAGCAAAAAAGCAAAAAAAAAAAAAAAAAAAAACCCAAACTCAAACCTGAATAAAAAGAAAAAAGACACAGGCACACACACACACACACACTCACACACACACAAACACAAACACATAGCAACACAAAATAAACAAGCATAATATGCAAGCAAAAGATCAGTAAGACAAAATCATAAAACAAAACGAATTAATATGGCAAAAAAAAGTCTACAAAAACTACTTAAAGGTAGGGTCTACCTTTAAGTATGGTCAATATTCCCAGTGGGACTCCACTTAAAAAAGTTAATTTTCCCTTTGTAAACAGTTATCAATTGGAGCTGGCTTCTTAGGGATAGGATCTCATGTCCACTTTCCCCTCTCAGCTCTGGTACTCCATCAGGCTTGAACCTGTGCAGACCTTGTGTGTGCTGCCACAATTTCAGAGAGCTCACCTGTGTGTCGGTCTCACTGTATCTGGAAGAAACTGTTTTCTTGGTATCTTGTAACTCCTCTGACTCTTATTGTTTTACAATAAAAGGCACTTAGAATTTGCAGATATGAAACAATATACATTTCTCAGTGAGAGGTGATATCAGTCATGGGTGCAAAAATATTGAGTAACTTTATTTGAGTAAGCAAGTTGGCATAAGCAATTTTGTCAATGAGCCATCCCCATTCCTAAATTGGTTAACGTTAAAAGGGAGAAGCCCATTTGTTTCTGTGTGTACTTAATGGTAATCAGTTTTTATTTTTATGTGTATGAATGTTTGGCTTCATGTATGCCTATGCATCTTATGTTTTTCTGGGGACTTCAGGGACCAAATGAGGGCATTCTGTTCCCTGGAACTGAAGTTATACATGGTGGATAAGTTTTTGTGCGGGCTCTGGGAACAGAACCCATGTCTTCTACAAGATAATCATGTGATTTTAGCAGAGCCATCTCTCCAACCCTTTTAGTCCTATGTACTGTGAAATGTAATCCCACAGAATGCACTTTTGTTGGCTTGCGTGTTCCTGTGTTTGTTAGTTGTCTGACTTTAAATAATGTAAAGTGGTTTAAAGAGAACCTAATCAGTGCTACAAATGACCCTTGATTTCAATCCCCAATCTAAGCATCATTGTATAAGCCACCCTGCTGAAAACCCATTACACTGTCTTTGGGGGTCACTTTACATCTGTGCTGACTCCACATTGAAGATTATATAAGCACTGTGTAACCTTCAGCTCATTTGGAAGCTGCAGAAAGCTTCCAAGAATTTCTCTGATATAAATTAATAGAGAGTCTGGAATGTTTTGCAGTGCGTGATAAATTTGACAAATGATTACTCATTAAAAACATAAACCAAAAAAAAAAAAATTCCACTCGAGGCTTGAGGAAGGGCCCTGTGAATGATGATTTACCCACTTGGCTTCCCTTTGCCCCTCTCAGATGACATGAAGCACAATACACTGCTGAGAACCTCAGCTACCGGCCATTGCAGCGTACTTCTGCTTTGCTTTCTCCTGCATTCATCTTGGCACAAAGGGTGCTAACAGTCTATCTCAATAGCCATGGGAAGGAACATTGGAACCAGGGAACAATTATTCAACACTGTGAGCTATATCTCATTCTGAGAGACTACCAGGCACCAAGGACAGTACTAGATGCTGGAATTACAATGATGTCCCCATGTTTTTGTCAAGTTCTGTCCTTGAACACTTGGTTTTTTCTTGGTCTCATTTGAAGATTACATTTAGCTTCTATGTGTATAAGTTTTACTTCTACACATTTTTGTTACAGATACACATCTCCAGAAGCTCCATTAGCATGAAGCATATTCTCAGTTCATGGATAGCAGGTCCCATTCACCACATCCTGTCAAGGAACACCTACCACGCACTCCACTCTCCATTGACTTCATGTTCCCTAAGTCTGATAGTTAAGGCCCCACTATTACAACTCTGTTGTCATCTTAAATATTCTTGCTAAATGAATATTTATGACAAAGAATTTTGCAATCTAGGCTAGAGATGGCATGGAGTTAGAAGCACTTACTGCATTTTCACAGATCAAGAGTTATTTCCAGTATCTACTTTGGAAGGCTCTCAAACTCCTGTCACTCCATCTCCTTAGGAATCCACACCTCTGGCCTTTGTGGGCTCCGATACTCACCTGCTCACACCCACACATAGATATATCCACACCACCATAAGTAAAACGAAAATAAATCTTAGGAAAACATAAACCTTTGTAATCTATGAAATTTATGTGAATTATGTTATCTATGACTCCTGGGTAGGTTCTCTTTGCTCTAAGTTATTATGTTCCTATCTAACAGATGAGGTATTGTCACCTGCTTACATTGTCCAAGGCCAGATGCAATCTACCTTCTAGCTATATTTCACCCGTATCTGCTGTTGAATTTTCTGTGCATCAAACTGCCTGAGTTGCTCACTGTTTCTTTCCTTCCAGTCAAAGCAAAGACACTCCTTGTGTAGATTACACCTTCTCCTTGGAAGAGCATACCTTCTTTCTCATATCCATATTTTCCTTCCTGCCAGAAGAAGCAGAAGCCATGGGGTAGGAGTAATTGAATTCCACAAGACATGGGATGACTGTCACTTTGTTAGTTTGTTAGCATGCACTTGTGTTTGGAAATTTCCACACATGTGAAAAAGCTAGGAGAGGGTTTCTAATCAGGGGCAAGAGAACAGAAAGTCTTACAGAACTTTATCAGGAAGGGCCAGCCAAAGGATGCTGGCTTCAAAAATACATAGAGAGATGTTCTTACAGTCTGGGTTTTCGGGAAGTCAAGAGTTTTTTAAGAGTAGTAGGGAAGATGAATTATGGTGTAAAGTCCTTTGCAAGAGGAGCTGATGAAGAATAGTCCATGGATCACAAGACATGAGAGGGTCATTGTGGAAAATTACCAGGTCTCAGTATCACAGCACATCTCTGGGGCACTGCCTTCACTCCAGATGTACCCAGAACAGAAAAAACAAAGCCTCTGCCAAGTTGCAAAATAAAAATCTTCAAGACAGAGAAAAGTGAATAGATTCTTTTTTTTCTTAGTAGTTCATTCGACTTGCATAGACAAAGAACAACTAACACTTGGAAGTAACCCAAGATTTTCTCTTTTGTTACTGCTTGCCAGCACACCTGAGTACAGTCAAATTGTTAAGAATTATCTAATCTGACTTTACAGGTGGCTTCAGGGAGGAACTCATATCTGAATGCTTAAGGGAAAATCAAGTATAAAATGTGCTTTATGAAAAAACCCTGTGGATTTTGACATGTCACACTGTACTGTAACAATGCATGATCTGATATGAGGGCCCTCAGGCCTTTGAGTTTCACTGGTGTTAAATTGGAGAACAAGGATAGAAGCTTTTATCTCTGGGCTCTACTATTATGCTTTATTTAGAAGCGCTTTTAAGAAATCTTATGGATTATTATTCAACAAAAACAAAGCAGATATGTTACAGCCTCTTTCTATGTGAGATCCAAGATCATTATCTACTTATAAATTTATCTTGTGGTGTTCTTTCTTAACTCATTATAAGAAATGACTATTTAAAGATATAATTTTATTTATTGAATATACATAATAGCTTTTCTTCCATGTGTATATGAATCTTCTCAAATTTGACAAGCATATACTTAATTCCTACTCTCTCCACCAGTCCTCCACATTTTTACCAAAGCAAACTAGAACGTCATTATTTTTCTTACTGAGATCATGACCATTAAATAATCCTCTCCTCCCTCCTTTTCTTCTCTTTCCCCCTTCTTTTCCTTCCTCCTCCTTCTCTTTCACCCCTGCTCTCTCTCCCTCTTTCTTTCTATGTCTCTCTTTGTCTGTCTCACTTTTTATCCTTTTCTGTGTTTCTCTGTCTTCCCTCCCCACGGAGTGTGTGTGTGTGTGTGTGTGTGTGTGTGTGTGTGTGTGTGTGTGTTTCTCTCTGTTTCTCTCTGGCTCTTTCTTTGTCTCCTATGTCTTTCTGTGTGTCTCTGTATCTCTGTCTCCCTGTATTTGTCTCCCTCTCACTCCCTCTTTCTCATTGTTTTGAGACAGTGACTTCCTATACAGCCCTGTCTAGTCTGAAATTTACATGGATACTCCTGCATTTCCATCCAAAGTACTAGAATTACAGACATGTTGGATTTTCTCTTACACTTATATCCCAGTATTCAAATGATCAGCATGTCCCATTGACATTGTTTTCAAAAGATCCAGTATCAAATTACTTCTTATCCCGTTCGCCATCATCTTCCTGATTCAAGAAACAGTGGTGTGCATAGTAGCTTGACAGAACAGACTTGTCTGGCCTTTATCCTTCTTTTATGTTCTGTACAGCCTAATTTCAATAGAAGGAGGTCTTTTAGGATCTGTATATTCTGCCTAAAACTTTGTGATAAACTCTCATTTTTTCCATAGTAAAAGCCCTTCAAAATCCTCCCAAAGATCTAGAAAACCCAAACTCTTTCCTCAGCATCCTATTTATACTCCTGACCTCCTGGTACCTATTAGCCCTCATAGTCTTTGCCTTCTTTGTCCATCTCTTTGTCTGAATAATATCTATTTCTGAAGCCATAGAAATCAGCCCCAGAACTAGCAGCCCTGACACTAGCTGAAGTTGTGTGTTCAAAGCACGTGTTTAAATTGCTGATGGAGAGAAAAGGAAGGCAAGATCATGATACACAATGTAGATGAAAATAACCATATGCCACTGACAAAATCATTTCCCAAGCACTTCATATTTACATTTAACAACTTCACATTCCATTAAAGCTACAAACTTCATGTGACCCTTCCTATGCTATTTACAAGAAAGGCAGACATCAGAGAGTTTTCAGCAGGGGTTTTCCTTAGCCAATATATTATATATATGAATATATATATATATATATATATGAAGAGCGTGACTCCTAGGCATCCAACTAAAGCTCGAGGATGGGTTTTCTTCAAAATTCTGGATGGCTTTGGCAGATAAGTATGGTCTTATCATCGATACCTCTGGCTTATTCAAACAACTGAAAATGATGATAAATTTCCAGAAGATTCCAACCAAGAAAAAGAAATAAAATGGCTTCCCAAAGAATACATGTCTGTGAGGCACACATTGAGAAGCAGAGATAACTCTTACCAAAGCAAGCTCTGCTATCCACTTTAAGCAAACGCTCTATAGTTCTTTAATTAAAAAAAAAAAGAGTGACTTTTCAACAGAGTTCTAGGAGTTTCTGGAACTAACTTGTACACACTCAACCTTTGCAAGCATGGGAAAGAAAATCTAATGATATTCAGCTATTCCCAGTGAACACTCTGGGATGTAAGAGGTGGACAACAGTTCTCTAATAAGAGCACAAAGCCAGTGTTGAACACTGCTCTGAAAACACAGGATACTGTTGAAAGTCTATGGACACAACGGAGCATTACTGACATTATACTTGACTATGCAGCTGGAGAGGTGGCTCAGTGGTCAAGAACAGGTGGCTGTTCCTCCTGGGGACCCTGGTTTGGTTCCCAGATCACCTATAGGATGGCTTACAACTACCTTTAGTGACAGCTCCAGGGAACCCTATCTTCTTTTGCTGTTTTCCATGGGTACTGGTGTATACATGGTATATACACATAAATAATAATAAGTCTATTAAAAATAAATGTTTTTTAAAGAAAATAACATTCACTTGTTTGTCAGGTACATGTGATTTTTATTTTTGCCTAATTTCATCTATCAAATTAAATTTTACTTGTGTCTCTTAGATTCAATTTCAGCCTTATTCAGAAAAATAAAGTTCTATTTTTATAATCTCTGAATCTGAATTTCATGAAGATCTTATCAACAATATTAACTATTTAAATGTTGGGTTTATTTTTTCTCATAAGCATTTTTCATGAAGTAATACGTGTATGTGTTTAAATTATGAAGTGGTACCAAAGGACTTCAAACAAGCAAACCAAACAACAGTCTCTCTCACCCACACCCACTCCACATCCAGAGCATCTCTAATCCTCAAAGGAAACTATCCTTATTGTACCCCATTTTTAATAGGGTTATTTGGTTCTTGGAGTCTAACTTCTTGAGTTCTTTGTATATATTGGATATTATCCCTCTATCAGATGTAGGATTTGTAAAGATCTTTTCACAATCTGTTGGTTGCTGTTTTGTCCTATTGACAGGGTCCTTTGTCTTACAGAAGCTTTGCAATCTTATGAGGTCCCATTTGTCAATTCTTGATCTTAGAGCATAAGCCATTGGTATGTTCAGGAACTTTTCTCCTGTGCCCATGTTTTCAAGACTTTCCTCATCTTTCTCTTTTATTAGATTCAGTGTATCTGGTTTTATATGAAGGTCCTTGATCCACTTGGACTTGAGCTTTGTACAGGGAGATAAGAATGGATTGACTTGCATTCTTCTACATGCTAACCGCCGTTTAAACCAGCACCATTTTTTCCACTGGATGGTTTTACCTCCATTGTCAAAGAGCAAGTGACCGTAGGTGTGTGGGTTCATTTCTGGGTCTTCAGTTCTATTCCATTGATCTACCTGTCTGACACTGTACCAATATTATGCAGGTTTTATCACTATTGCTCTGTAATACAGCTTGAGATCTGGGATGCTGATTGCCCCAGAAGTTCTTTTATTGTTGAGAATTGGTTTTGCTATCCTGGGTTTTTGGTTATTTCAAATGAATTTGCAAATTGTTCTTTCTAAATATATGAAGAATTGAGATGAAATTCTGATGGGGATTGCATTGAATCTGTAGATTGCTTTAGGCAAGATGGCCATTTTTACTAGGTTAATCCTGCTAATCCATGAGCATGGGAGATTTTTCCATCATCTGAGATATTCGATTTCTTTCTTCAGAGACTTGAAGTTCTTGTCATACAGATCTTTCACTTGCTTCATTAGTTACAGAGCTATTCTACCTCATAGCAGTTCAAAATAGCTAAGATCAAAAACTGAGGTGACAGAAAATGTTGGTGAGGATGTAGAGATAGAGGAACATTCCTCCATTGTTGGGGAGATTGCAAGCTGGTACAACTACTCTGGAAATCAGTCTGGCAATTTCTCAGAAAATTGGACAAAGTACTACCTGAGGACCCAGCTATACCACTTCTGGGCATATACCCAAAAGATGCTCCAACATGTAATGAGGACACGTGCTCTACTATGTTCATAGCATCCTTATTTAAAATAGCCAGAAACTGGAAAGAACCCAGATGTCCCTCAACAGAGGAATGGATACAGAAAATGTGGTACATTTACACAACGGAGTACTACTCAGCTATTAAAACAATGACTTCATGAAATTCTTAGGCAAATGGATGGAACTAGAAACTATCATTCCTGAGTGAGATAACTTAATCACAGAAGAACACACATGGTATGCACTCACTGATAAGTGGATATTAACACAAAAGCTTGGAACACCCAAGATGCAATTCACAGACTATATGAAACTCAAGAAGAAGGAAGGCCCCAATGGAGGAATTAGAGGAAGGACACTGTGCATTCACATCAATTTAATAAAACTAGAATTGTTTCTAGCCAAAGGCTATTATAATAATCACAGGGAAATAATATTATCAAATTGCTGGAGTACTAGCATCAAGTATTGGTATCAATATACACAAGGGACCACATTTAGCGTATAATCAGTAATAACTGTAATAGAAATGGAGGGAGACTTAGAAACAGCACACTAGTTATAGCAGGGGAAGTAGGTTCTAGCTGAGAGCTGATGTCTGATTTCTTTTGTTATTTATATAAATGTTCTGAATGTTTTACCATTTTCCAAAAAGATTTGCTTGATTTTATATTAATAATAAACTAAGATTTCCAGAATTCTCTATTGGTACTGAATTTGGGTCACAATCTACACTCCAATAAGCTATTAGGTTCAGTGACCTAACCTGGAAAAGTCAAGTGATAAAGCCAAATTAATAGGGAAAAAGCAGAAAGGAGGATAATTCAATGTGATGGCTTTGAGAAGAGGGATAAAGAGATCCAGTGGCCCCCACTTCAAGTCCATTTTCAGGTACTAAAATTAAACAGAGTACAAGAGATATGCACATCTAAGCAATCCTGGTGTAGGTGTGGTGCCCGTACCCTTTTTGGAATCTAATCTCTCTTGCAGGGTAGTCTAACAAGCTGTCAGTACTCTGTAAAATCCCTTTCTAGAAGTCATGCCTCTCCTCTGCCTAATGCCAAGCTTCAGCTTTTCCTCTCTCCCAGCACGAGATCCCCGGGGGATGTCTAGTCTCTGGGAGTCTATTACTTCATTCATCTGATGGACACATTGAGAATCACAGTCATAATTTTAATCTATACATTTATGACAGGGTAGTAATATTATCAAACTATTTGGATATTGCTACGAAGTATTGATATCAATATATGCAAGGGACCACATTTAACGGGCCTAGGATCAGGATGGTGTTGAGCTCTTTGTCTCCATGACTCACTGAGACAGAAAACCCTCCTATGATGTAAATCTACAGGAATTAAGTTTTCTCAGGAGACTTAGGCAGTGAAGTGATGTTCTATCATTTTTAGACTTTACACGAAGGAACATATATACTACTTATGCTAATCACATATCTGATAACACCTAGTCAATTGTGCCAATAAATTGCTAACATGATAAATTTCTCCAATATGATATTGGAAATTTACACTTTTAAGTGTATAAGTTTACAAATATTCAACTTGAAGTATATCTTGGTTCTCCTGGTCAGAAATCTCTAGGTTTCTACTAAATCTCTCTCACTTAGGCAAAGTTTGCTGTTGTTAAACAATTCTAAAAGTCCAGGATGCATTACCTGGCAAGCTTACTAAAATGCAAAATCAGGGCCTCTGGTTCAGAGCACAGACCTGGGCTCAGAAATCTTCATCGAATTATCCAAACATTACCGTGTAAAGGGTGTTCAGACCTTCTTTGAGAATCTTACACCTAGGCATTCAGTAAAAATAAGGCATACTAATTAATATATTTTAACCTTCTAATAAATGTCAGAAGAGGAAATAGACCAGAGAAAATAAATATACAAATGTCTACCATATCTATAGTTCCTTAGGGTTAAAACATGGTAATTCATCACATTAAAACATGTAAATGAATCAAAGAATACAATGACTATCATCAAGTACATTTCACTTTTTAAGAAAGTAGCCCGCCTTTTGCAGCCATTGGTGGATCACAGCCACCAAAATAAAGTTCAATCCCTTCGTGACTTCTGACTGAAGCAAGAACTGCAAATGGCATTTCAATGCGCCTTCTCACATTTGGAGGAAGATCATGTCTTCCCCCCTTTCCAAAGAGCTGAGACAGAAGTATAATGTTTGCTCTATTCCTATTTGAGAGGATGATGAAGTGCAGGTCGTTCGAGGACACTACAAAGGCCAGCAGATTGACAAAGTGGTCCAAGTGTACAGGAAGAAATACGTCATCTACATTGAAGGAGTCCAGAGAGAGAAGGCTAATGGCACAACTGCCCATGTGGGCATCCACCCCAGCAAGGTGGGCATCACCAGGCTAAAGCTGAACAAGGACCACAAGAAGACCCTGGAGAGGAAAGCCAAGTCCCAGCAAATAGGGAAGGAGAAGGGCAAATACAAGGAAGAAACGATCGGGAAGATGCAGGAGTAGAGACGTCTCATGCACAGCTTCATTAAAGACTGCTTCAGTAAGAAAAATCAAAAACCAAAAAAATAAAGAAATAAACCATTCACTTAGATAAAGACTACTAAAAAGGTTGTGGTGGTTAGAAAAAAATGCCCCCATAGGTTCTTATATATAAAAGCTTAGTCGCCAGGGATTGGAACTCATTGAAAGGATTAAAAAGATTAAAAAATTAGACCTTGGAGAAAGTATGTCACTGTTATTGGGAGTGGGCTTTGAGATTTCAAAAGTTCAGGTCTCTCTGTCTTTCTGTCTCTGACTGTCTCTGTCTCTCTCTCTCTCTCTCATACACACACACACACACACACATACACACACATACACACACACACACACACACACACACACACACACACACACACACACTGCCTACAGATAAGGATGTAGCTACATCTCAGCAACTTTTCAGCACCATGCCTGTCTGCTGCCTTGTCCCTGTGATGATGATAATAGACTAAGCATCTGCATCTATAACCAAATCCCCAATTAAGTGCTTTCTTTTATGAGTTGCCATGATCAGGGTGTCTTTTCACAGAAATAGAACACTAAGACAAAGGCCAGGTTTTGAAATGACAGTATTTCTGTTTGTTGGATGAAATGTTAATTTACAACATATTGTACCTTGTTCCTAGTAGATTAATGATCTCCTTTCAGATGCAAAAGGTATATAGCCTCAATATGACCTTTACAAATAAATAGCAGTTTCCAAGCATTCCTTTTTGCCAGAATAACTTCTACTCTGAAACCCTCTGTATTAGCCTATTGTGTCAAGGCAAGTTACTGACTCATAGAAAACAGGCGAGAAGCATGTTGTAACGAGAAGGCATTTTCTGCTGTCAGTCAAGCATTTCACAGACAGGATCACCAAAGGGAATTGTGTGGTTGAACACAAGTATTCAAATCAAGGCAAGATTAAATTCAGGCTATTTGATTCACTTTAAAAAGCCCTGGTTTTTCACTGTTATAAATGTGGGCAGGTAAAAACCTGCAGACTCAGAATGTGAGGTCAGTAAAAGCGACAGAAATCTTTGTCAGATTCCTGATGTTGGATTGGCTCCTCTTCCTCCAGTGTCCCCAGACAGGCTTTTATGATTGCTTTATAGATATTAATTTCTGCAGGGAAGTCACTCACTCTGATTGAAAGGTCTGATGTAATTGAGCCCCAAATACCCATGGCCAGACGCCAAATGAAATTTCCCCTAAATATGAATGCCTTGTCTGTTTTTGCAATCAAATACAAGAGCTGCTTCAACTCCACCCCTCCCACCACCATCCTTCTGCTAGCTGGAGCAAAAGTTCGTGTCTCCCTTTCCTCTGTACTGCTCTTCCAGCCTAGCTCTACCTGCTCCTGAGGCTCACAGTCCGTGTCTAACAGCCATGTGTGGTTCAATCTGCCAAGCTGGCAGCTTTGAAAAGGTTTTTCTACCCTAAAACATTTATACTCTATGAAGAAATAGGAATTATCTCAATATTGTTACTCATATTGGAGACAGGGGAGGGTGAGGAGGGCAAAGGAGAAAGACAGTTGTCTCCAGGCCTACTTTGTGCAGCTTGTTGATTCAGTTCCTCTGAACCAATGGGTCTTATATCTGAATTCGGAAATGTTGTTTGTCTTGCAATTTCCTTTTTAAAAAATTGTTTAGTACTATCATATACAAAAAAGAGACCCAAACCAAAGGTATTCATTTCTGTTACAGTGTAATAACAGCATGATGAGCCTTTGTCTGCCTGTGTGTCACTAAGTCATCTATTTATTGACTAGATGCCCACTGTGTCCTAGACACAGAGTAAAATAAAGATCCCCACTGAATACTACATTTATCTCACCAAAACTTAGAATTTGAAGAATGTGATCCTAATTTATACCTGTCACTGTCACTTGCATTTATTCATTTTATCCCACAAAGAAAGCTTTTCATGCCCTGCCCTTTATTGCTAGAAAAAAAAAATTTCCTGTGCTTTCAAAATCTTTTATAAGAGTTCATTGTTTGACTCAGTCCTCTACACTATGATATCATCTATGATGAGTCTGTCATCTAAGCCTTGATAGCCAACTTGGGGGATAGATTAGGCAAGCAATCTAGCCCTCTAATCACATTTTGTGATTTTATAGCTTATTTATTTATTTTTGTTTTATGTCCATTAGTGGCTTGCTTGTATGTATGTCTGTGTGTGGGTGTTGGGTCCCCTGGAACTTGAGTTACAGAGAGTTGTAAGCTGCCATGTGACTGCTGGGAATTTAAACCTGCTCCTGTGGAAGAACAGCAAGTACTCTTAACCTCTGAGCCGTCTCTCCAATCTCCACATTAGTGATTTTAAGTCGAGAGTTTTATCCCTAGGCAAGATGAAAACTGTTCCTACTTTTTGCAAGTACTAACAGTCAACATTGGAGATGTATAATATCAGCATAAGTGATTCAAATATGGACAAGCAAAATTATTGCAGTAAAGAACTAGTTTACCCATCGTCATTCTGTGATATTCTTATATTTTTGAAAAGATTATTTTCCTTGACTCCTCTGGGCCTAGGAATAGAAAGACACAACAATTTCATGGCAAATTGCTAAAAGCAGTCTCTCAAACAGAACATACACAGAGAAGAATGGAAGGGATGATAAAGCCCCTGAGTTCAGACCAAATCATGTCAAATAAATAGTTTAACAGTATTGATTCAAAGAAGCTGGAGGATATAGGAGGTTTCCTGTGGTACCTATAAATCGCAGGGTTAGCTGTCCAACTTTCTGCTGCCATCCAGAGTTACAGAAATTATAATAGCAAAAAGGGATCCTAACACGGGCTTATTTATAATTGGATGTTTTCTCACTGCATTATAGTATCTTTTTCTTCAGCAAAAATGTTGTTGTTGGTGGTGGTGATGGTGGTGGTGGTAGTGGTGGTGGTGGTGGTGGTGGTGGTGGTGGTAAAAGAACTTTCATAGGACATAGAGACGAAGGACACTATCTGATATCGACCTCTGATAGATTCTTTAGATTTAGTCTTCAAGACCAAGAGGGTCAGCTGTAACATGAAATAATTGTTCAGCAGAAAAATGTGTGTTGGCACAGGAGCATGGGGAGGATGGAAGGACTGAAAAAAAAGGTTTTGCTCACCTTCCCCATTCTGCCACAGGATAAGATAATCCTCCCATCAATCATTTCCAGAGTCAATTTGAAGGCACAAACAGCACAGAGACCTAGAAAACTTACAACATTGATTTTTCTTTTATGCATGGACTCATCTGAAACCTAGAGTAGTTGGAATCCTTGGTCTCTGAACTAATGACAGAGTTTAGAAATAGAAACAGCTTTATAGAAAGAGAACATTAAAGTTGGTCAATTATTTTTCTGAGTAATTTTTTAACTTTGTTTATGATTTAAGATTTAACCTGATGCAATTTTTAAAATTATTTATTTATATCTCAAATGTTTCCCTCTCTTTTGATCCGCCCTTTCAGACTACCTCCCCCATCTGACTCCCTTTCACCTCTTAGAGGTCAGCCCCTCCCCATATCCCCCACTCTGATGCAACAAGTCTCTGTATGATTAGATGTACCGTCTCCCACTGAAGCCAGACATGGCAGCCTTCTCCAACATACATGCCAGGGGCTTCAGACCAGCATATGCATTCTCTTTGGTTGGTGGTTCAGTCTCTGGGAGCTCCCAGGAGTCTAGATTAGTTGACACTGTTGGTCTTCCTGTGGGGTTGCCATAAAAAACAAAAACAAAAACAACAAAAAACCCAAAATTTTCTCCACCATTACTATAGAACCTTAAAAAGTTAGTTGATAAAATTGATATCATAATCATAAATGCAATAATATACACACAGACACAAACAGACACATATACATACACACGCGCGCGCGCGCACACACACACACACACATCTTATGGTCAAGAGCTTAATTAAAGCTCAGAGTTCCATTCCAAGCACCTCAATTGTGTCTATAGATTGGAACCTCTATTAGAAGAAATCTCTCTGATTTACTGATTTCCTCTTTAGAACTTACTGAATAAGGCTCGGCAGATCAGTTCACACTATATAATACAAAATGATGAACATATCTCTTACATTCTAAAAGAGAGAGAGTATTGATGCACCTTTCACTCAGAGTTAATAATATACTTCACAGTCACTTAAGACTGATCTACTGTGTACTCAGCCTGCGTGTTTAACCTACATTTAAATGAACAATGTAACAACCAGCTTTACTTGCCTTAAATTTCCCATGTAATTAACCTTTACAATCTAAGCTGATATATTCCCTGCCGCTGACCAAGAAGAATGCACGTGTACCATTTGTTGAAAGCAGAAAGTGTAGAGGTTGAAAGCAACCTTCTAAAATCTACCATAATGGTTGAGTGTAACATTTGTGGCTATTGGTTGATAAACAATGGTATTTGTTATCTGGGTCAGTTGGAATAAGATGGAACCATTAATTTAATCCATTTTAAAACTCTCAAAGACTTCTGTAAAGTGTCTCATTCTGTTCCCTATGTGATGTGATCTGTGCTGCACAACAAAAACAGAGCAAAGCCCTTTGTAAGGGGAAGACACATAAAGACACAGACAGACACAGGAACGGAGTCACAAGATAATCCTCAGACAGGCACAGTTTCAAACTGATAGGACAGACATACGTAAGACAAGAAGCAGAGGTATCATGAAGTGGAGAGTTTAAATCTGGACTTACTCTTCATCAAATGACTCCAGAGGAAAGTGCTTTTATTTCTTCCTTTGTAATACCAATGCATTACTGGTAACCTTGAGCTAGTTGTTAATGCATTTGGTCCATGCAGCACTCAAGGAAAGATTACATATAAGACATGTATATAACAGAGCAAGAATTTGGAAAGCAAGGATCTCAGAATTCTGCCTCCTTCTGTAGCATACACAACCTAACATTAGTCCTAGAGTAACTGTTGAATGGTCATCCTCCTGAAATGTTCATCAAAGGTGTTTAATGTAGGGCCAAAATTAAAATATTAGGTATTTTAGAAACTGATACTCAAACATTTATCCTAGTCATCTTGCTACAAAAATAAACTCATAGAAAACAGAAATATAGAGGTAGAAAGGGGGATATTTTAAAGAAATGATCCACATTCCTGGGAATCAACTTGATCTGAACTCTGCAGGTTGAGAGAGGAGGCTGCAGACCAAGGAACAAAATGCTGCCTCAAGGTGTTTTCAGTAAAATTTGCTCGTTGACAGTTTCATCCATGTATATAATATGTTCTGTCTACTCTCTCCACACTCTTCATGATTTCCCTCCCATTTCTTCCAGTCCCCACTTTTTATTTATAAATCTTTTCCCCATAATCATTATCTTTTGTTAGTATTGCAGATTTTTACGAGGTCTATTTGTGTCCTGTGGCTATCCACTAGAGCCTGATGTCCTCACTAATGATGATACTATGTTCCACCCTCTCCTGGAACCATTCAGTTGTCAATTAGTTAATAGCTTCTTGAACTGGGTAAGCTCTTTCCCCATGCCTAGCTTATTGTAATGGGTCTTAACTGTGTGAGTTCACTGTCAAAAGACAGTTCTTTAGAGTTTAGGATTGTCATGCTTACATAATGCTTGACTTGAACAGCCCTTCACTCTATATACTGATACTAAAGTTCTTTCCATCTTTTCTCCCTCAATACTCCAAGAGCTTTAAGGAGCTGGTACACGCATCATGCTTAGTGCTGACTGTATACCCATGGTTTACTCTCAGCATCTTGTGCAGTCTTGGGTCTATGCATTTACTTTCATCCACTGGGGGTAAAAAAGGATTCTCAGATTAAGGCTGAGCACTAGCCTATCTATCTTCATGGCAACATCTGAATATGTTTTTGACCAAACAGCCTAGTGCCAATAACCTGGGCAGATGAACACACGAAATTAA
This sequence comes from Tokudaia tokunoshimensis, assembly GCA_036184795.1. Lineage (NCBI taxonomy): Eukaryota > Metazoa > Chordata > Mammalia > Rodentia > Muridae > Tokudaia > Tokudaia tokunoshimensis. The sequence goes on along the minus strand of BTHU01000009.1, from coordinate 17,825,068 downwards.
CTATTGAAAGAGGGATGCTCACTTTAAATTCTAACCAGTTGCACCATTGGAAGATTTTAGTTTTGTTTTTTTTTAAGTATTCTTTTGCACGTACATGGATAGTTCTAGAACTAATCTGCCCAAAGCCTGTTTGTCAAGATCCACTAATAGATAAATATCACAAATTATTTTGTATGATATTTAAGTACAAACATATTCATATACAAGCTTTGTCAGCTAGATTTCTAACCTTTGCAAAAGCACTGTTTTTTCACACTCAGTGGGCAACTTGAGTTTCCCCAAACATTGCAATGTGAAGGGCATCAGCTGGATCCACAGTTTGTTTCTGGTCATTCAGGTTGTGTTGTTATATTGCTTGTTTTTATTGTTTGGAGGTTTCAAGAATGTATACAGTGAATTTTACTTGTTTTCATCCCATTCCTCTCTGTTATTCCCCTTCTTCCCAGTAAGTACACCTCCCAGTTCCATGTCTTCATTTTGTATGTGACATTTCTGTAATTGCTACATTTAATGTCAATGGCTAACACCACTCACCCATCAGATCAGATACTTTCTTAGAAAAGACTCCTCCTTGTCATGTAGAAAACACGTCCCTCACAAAGTACTTGCCTGTGACTAGTCCTTGGTTATGGCTTTTACTATACTTAGAAATGTCATTAACCTATTCTGACTTTGTCACCAGACAGTTGACTCAGCGGAAGAATTAGCCATGTTTATTTTACTTACTATATATTCACAGTGCCTATCACAAAACAGAGCAACACATCTGACGAATGAGTAGTGTACCTGTGCAATCATTTCTAACAATCTAGTTTTATTCAAAGGATATGGTTATCTGCAGGGGTGGAAATTCTAGAAGCAGATTTGACAAGCAAAAACTTTATCAGAAGAAGGAACTGAGAGGTTAGGGCCACCAGAGCATTTAAACAGACCCCGATGAGGCCAGTGTCCCTACAGTGAGCCACATTTCTTCTCTCATTTCTGTCAATAAAGAACTAAGTGTTTTAGTGGGGTTCAAGGTTATTCTTCTATATGAGGGCTAAATGATAGAAGGTTGGTACTGAAAGCAAAACAGAAATGAAGAATTACTTTAATTATGACCAATGTGTGAAAAGAAATACTTCCAAAATTCACCATTTCTGGAAGGAAAATAAATCGTTTTATAATTTATTTTAACCCTTAGTTCTTCTCTTTTATACATGTGTGTACATGCACACACACACCCATACACCACCCCCAACACACACATAGGCTGGTGTTCAGCTTAGTTTCTAGTATTATTAATAAAAAAATGTGAATTAATTACAGACATTAAAATTTTTCTGTTCCAGGTATTTATTTTCAAAGACTGAGTTTTCTCTTGTTAGCTGAGGAAGGTGTGACTGTTTAGATTGCTTAGAGTGACAGGAAAGGCCTCAGTCTCCTCCCCTCCCCTACCTAGCACCTCACCTCACATCACAAACCACAGGGGCCCACGAGTCAGAAATTCCACACCTCCAGTGGTGTCTTTGAAAGGGAGTCCAGCTGGACTGTTCCTGGAGAGAGGAGAAAACTCTTGGGGTGGCTCCATTGCTGACATTTGTTTTTAATCTATCACAATTCTCCAACCCAGGTTCACGGAGCTGCTGAGCACTCTCTGAAGCCTTAACACAGGCATAAATCAGCCCCAATCACAGTGGAAGGGTCGCATTTAAAATGAAAGAAGAGGTGTAGTTTTGATTTCTTTTTTCCTTCTATGTCAGCAAGTAAGAAAATCCCAACAGTTAAGAAACATCTTCTTTGGAAGTTAGTGTTCCCTACTACAGCTCTCTGCATGTGGCTCAGGGAAGTGTGCTGGGAGGAAGGGTAATCAGAGAACAGGAGGGAGAAAAAGATGCAGACAGAAGGAGGTCTATACTTTTGGGATGGTAGATGCAAGCTCTGTATGGTGGCATTGTAATAATCTTGCAATCTGAAACCTCAGGAAAAGCAAGACAAAAACAGTTTGTAGGGAAATTTGAGGTTTCCCATGTGATAAATTTTCATGGCCATGGGCCCAAAACTTTTCAGTGTTTTGAAGTCATTTTCAGACTACATAAATTTCTTTGTTATCTGTTTTTAACTTTGCATACTTAGACATATCTTCTAGAAGTTCAAGATGAGAGTTCATTATGTGCAGACCATGGCTGGTGTGATCTGTGATGTATGGTGACTCTTATAAGAATATGTGAGCCTTCTGTGAGTCTCATGGGAGCACAAGACAACTTTCTAACAACTTCATTCCATTCTAAGGAGTTGTCAGCTGAAGAGTGCATGCAACAAGAGGTCTGTGTGCAGAGAAGAGCAACTGTGAATGGAGTGCCTAAAGCCAGATGAGGAGCTAATGCCAAAGTCAAGTGGAAAGCAGCCAGCAGGACATAAAATGTCAGAGCTGAGACCAACCAAATGTGTATAGAAATTGACTATGATCTGGAAGGACCAGACTGAATTGGTTTTCTGCCCCACATGCAGGAAAGATGAACATCAAGGAAGAGTAGATACTCCTTGCTGTACTGTATTTAATTGGTATGCCTGGTGGTTTACCGACTACTAGACTTTCCATTCCAAAGAGATTGTCAAGGGTATTGAAACAAAAGTAGTGACTTAGATACTCACTATGTTTGTTACTATTGTGTTGAAAGAAACAGGGAGGAAAGTTTCATTGGTTCAGAGTGGCTTCAGTCCATCATGGCAGGGAGAACATGACAGTGTAAGGAAACAGCTGTTCATATTCTGAAAACAACATGACAGGATGGGACCAAGACCGAGCTATAACTTTGTTAGTTAACTCACACCTCCAAAAGTTCCATAACTTCCTCAATAAAGTACCACTAGTTCTAGGAAACAAGGGCCACAAATAAACTCTGGTAAACATTTCAAATCCAAACCACAGCACAAGTTTGCTCTGGGTTATCATGGAAAGTTTTTCTCATATGACTTCTTTCTAAAAAGTTCAATGCCTAGGACCTTGTGAAGGACATCCAGCATCCCTATTTCTCAACACTGCTATTCCATCTTAGATGCATGCCCAGGACAGGATAGAAGCAATACCTTGGTGATCACTTTGTAGTTTAAGTTCCAATTTGTAAAGAATGAAAATCAATGGGGAAATATCTGTACTTGCATTCATAAAAGAACCCATGGCATAAAAGGCCCTTATATTCTTCTCCATCACCTACTAATTAGAACAACCCCGCCCACTCCAGGAACTATACATACAGCCCACTTTCATCTAATAATGACTGGACTCAAGCTATTTCCCTTTGTTCAGCTTTCAAAGATGAGAGATAAGGAGGAATAATACTTTACATTTCTCTCGTTTGAAGTCCTGACGTGAAATTACTTACGATTTTCTTCTCAGAGAGAGAGGATGATAGTAGAGAAATCACAAACTGGCTTTATATAGAATTCTATATAGAAAGCATACATAATTTATGTTTAATAAAGATAAGACACTAACTTAAAGTAGAAAAAAAAAGAAAAATTATCAGAATATGTTAAGTGGAGAGAAAAATACCAGAGACAGGTTGATCACAAAGGGTTTATTAGTTTAGTTTTGGATGCTGAAAGTCATCACAATATGTCGTTGGCTCTGTTGAGGGGACTATATAAAATGTTATGGGCACATATCAGACAGAGAGACAGAGAGGTAGGTATGAGCCTTAGCTTTGTATAACCACCTGTACTCCCAAGAACTCATTCCATGAGATGCTGGCTCAGTTACTATTCTATTGCTGTAAAGAGACACCATGATTTCTTATACAGTGCCACTCCCTGTGACAAAGCATTGAAATATAAGCTTATGAGGAACAATGATCATTCAAACCACTGCACTCCACTCTCTGGCCCTCAGAATCTTGTAGCCTTATCATAATGCAGCATGCTTTTAGCTAAGGTTTAAAAGTTTCTATAGTCTTTTGCAGTCTTAAACTTTTTAAAAGTCAAAAGTCCTAAATTTCTTCTGAGTCTCAACATAATCTCTTAACTATAATCCCTATAAAATCAAAACATACAGTTACATATTTATACAATGGCATTAAATATTCATTGCCATTCCAAAAGGGAGGCAAGGAGGCATAGAAAGAAAATACTAGCCCAAGATAAGACCAAAATCTATCAGGAAGAAGTCCAAATTCTGCACTTCTGTGTCTAACTTTAAGGTGTTCTTCAGTTCTCCAATTCCTTTCAGAGTTGTTAAAACACCCTTCTCAGTCTTGAACTGATTCCATACCCCTTTAGCAGCTCTTGGGAAGTGTCATAAGATCTATTATTTCCAACATCTTGTGTCATCAACACAATCCAGACTTCACCTTCACAGCTCCACGCAACGTTTTCCCTGGGCCTCCATGAAGGTACTGTCCTGCTAAATTCCTGGACTCAATGGCTTTCCTTTGCTTCAGAGGAAGACTCCATAACTCCTTTCTTGTATTCTTCTTGACTCTAAATTTGAAACCACATGTCAAAAGCTGCCAAGTTCTTCTACTTTCTGAAGCTGGAACTTGTCCCCCTCCTGGAATTACATTTGCATCAGCTTTCTGGTTTGGATAGTTACCTTTGTTTCTTAAGCTTTCCTTTATCTTCTTTTCACAAGTTGCAAGTTTGTCTGGGTGTGTCTTGCTCTGAGGGCACCACTCTCTTTGCTACATTTTTCAATCAGGCCTTTCTTTAAAGTTTTTATCTTCTTAAACTCAGGATTTCGGTCCAATACTACATTTTCTAGTGTTTTTAGGTTTTGGTTTTTGTTTTCTCCTCAAACCTTACATTTCACTTTTCTTTTTCATTGTAGGTTTGCACAAAAATGATCACAAGTACAGGACACAGTCAATATCAGACTGTCTTGAAATCTCCTTTGCCAACAGTATTAGTCCAAAACTCTTCAATTTAACTTCAGACTGATTTTTAGGATGAGGGGGACAATTGAGCCAAATTCAAGATTGATTGTTAGGCAAGATGATAATATTCTTTCCCCATGATAGCTCTTGAGCAGGGCTTCAACAAAGAAAATTGCCCTCAGCACCACTGTCCTCCACACTCCTACTAAGATGGCCCAGTAAGCACCTCTTAAAACATTCAATTGCTTTTCTAGTCCAAAGCCCCAATGTCTTCCATATTATTACCCAAAACAGCAGCAGGGTCAGGCCTGTCACAGCATGCATCACTCTCTGGTGCCAACTTCTCTCTTAGTTATTGTCCTATTGCTATGAAGAGACTCCATGACCAAGGCAAGGTCTTATAAAAGGAAGCATTCAATTAGATGGATGCTTACTTACAGTTTCAGCAAGTTAGTCCAGTATCATCATTGTGAGAAGAAGAAAGGCACCACACTGGAGAAGTAGCTGAGCACTTTACATTTTGATTCATATTCAGAGAAAGGGGGGGGGAGAGAGAGAGAGAGAGAGAGAGAGAGAGAGAGAGAAATACAGATAAAGAGATAGATGCATGGGTAGATAGATGATAGATAGATAGATAGATAGATAGATAGATAGATAGATAGATAGATAGATAGATAGATTGATTGATTGATTGATTGATCTTGTGGGATTTTTGAAACCTTAAACCCTACCCCCAGCAATACACCTCTACTAACAAAGCCACACTTATTCCAACAAAGCAACATTTCCTAATCTATCTAATCCTTCACAAACTGTTCTATTTCTTGATGTCTAAGCATTCAAATATATGAATAGGGAGCCATTCTCATTCAAACCATCATAGATGTATATCCACTTATAGGGCACCTGTACTAAGTCCTTAAAGATAGCATTATTTATTGTACATAGTGGGGTCTAAGCCTCCAACACATGAATATTCAGAGAACAAAGCACAGTAGCAATTCTTAAGCATATATTATTTTCCTCTCTCTCTCTCTCTCTCTCTCTCTCTCTCTCTCTCTCTCTCTCTCTCTCTCTCTCTCTCCATAATTTCTACTTCTTGGCACAAACTTTTGTCTGTAGGCTAGTGGCTGCCAAAATCTTTTTAGTTCTGTCTTTCCTATAAACCTCAGATTTAAAGATACTCAAATGACTATTTGTTGTCTCATATTTTTTTGTCTAACACAGCTGCATCAAGAGAAACATTCTAAACACTGGCATCATTGTGGATGTTAGTACTGACATATTGTAACACATTATGAATACTATTGACATTATTATAACTGCCTACATATTCAGCTCCTCCTATATTCTTTCCTCATTGATCACACAATCAGTCATGTATCAAATTGTTGAAATCATCCTGTCTCATTTGGGTCTGTTCCTTCTTTCTCCTATCAATTTGATCTCTCTTCTATTAGAATAAATGCCTTTACAAAGTGTGTATTATACCCCAGAAGCCACACTAATTTCTATATATGTACTATTTTATTTAATTCTCATTGTTCTAAAGATTATTACTCATATTTTAAAGAGAGAAAAACCTGAGATTCAAGCTCATGAAGTGGTAGAGAGGATGCAGTTTGAGCAAACAACTGATGATGTTTAGGAATGGGTCCATGTAGGACAAGGACAGAACACTGTTTAAACAGCAGCAGAATTTCCTTTCATTGTAGGCCTGAGTTCTACTCAAACTGTGGCTATAAAAACTCTACAGCAGCTGCCCACACAAGCTCACCTCTTGGACAAATCACCAAAGCACAGTGAGCTTCTATGGATCATAAACCATGTATCTAAAATATGAAGTTCAAACTTCACATCCTGTCTGCAGTTCTATACAATTCATCTATTCTCTGACTTCATCGATGATCATCAAACTAATCTGACACTAACATGATCTGTCTCAAATGGTGCCATGTTCTGAACATGGTTTCTTCCTTTATCCCATTTTTCATAGTTATAGTCATTATTCAATATCCAAGCTAGGATGTTGGCTCAGGACCCATTATTCCCAAACCTGAAGATTCTCAATTCCCTCATTTGTATTATCACAGTATTTGTATGTAAGCTGTGGATGTCTCATGTACATTAAATTAGATATAAATTACTTATGACAGATAACTATCATAGTTAATCTTGATTTCTATGCAGAGTAAAGATTCTAGTAAGATTTTTATGCTCTTCCAATTACATCTGTTGGGACATTCTAAACACACTTAAGATACAAAACAAAAACTTGCCTTGGACATAGGTGGCCCCATCTAATAGGATAGCAATCTACAAGGAATGAGAATGGTAAAGGAAGCCTAGCAGTATGTGCACACTTCTTTCCTCCTAACCAAAGGTATCTACTGCTTCTGCCATCATATGTGGTCATCATACCCCTTTTCTTCAACCAATCAACAAGAACTCACTCTAGTGTCTGCCCAGGTGTCTTCAATGCCTCCAGCCTCAGATTTGGGTTACACTGTTCATCCCTCTTGTTCTGGAGCTCCATGATTCTTGGAGTGAGCAGCTAGTGGATTCTCTTGTCCTCTGTCCATCAGAAAGAACACCTTTCATTAAATAAATTCGATCACCTTGTGCTAATCTAATACCTTTCCTAATATCCTATCAATTCTATACCTCTCGAGGGCCTTTTTCAAGCTCTCAGAATAGTCATAGTCATCACAGCACTCTGTTTAGGAAATAATGGGTAAACAACTGTATGTGCTCAGTACAGCTTCTTAGTTTTTAATATATTTTCAAACCACTGGTTAAATCCAAAAGTGCAGACAAAGAGAGGCAGCTTTATTCTTTAGCCTTTCTTATCTCTCTGAAAACTCTGTCTTTGGATTTGGAAATTTACTACTGTGAATTTCCCTTTCTCCCCCTAACCTTTACAGTGAGTAGAGGAACTGCTATGGTCTGATATATTTACTCACATATTTGCTTAAGACACATTGTCATATACCGTACATAGAGTAAATAGTTCATTTCTTCTAACTAATCACTGGACTGAACTCTTCAAAGTAAGACACTAACCAATTCTGTGCATACTGCATAACACTCCAGAGGTCCTCTATAGATGCTAGCATAGTAGAAGAAAGGGACCTTAAACTATTCAGGTCATCAGGTCACGAACATCATTTGTTTTTGCTGAATGACATATATAGTATGCTTACTTTCATTCTATCATTTTATGTATGAAGGATAAATTAGTAGGAAACCATTTCAGTCAGTGGTTCTATTTTCTTCAACCAACACAGAAAAACTTACAAAAATCCTTCAGTAAAGAGTCAACATCCTTCAGTGAGATGCTTTAATGGAATCACAGGGTGAGGAAAAGCATTTCTCTGTGTCAGCAACTTAATATCTTCCTGTTCCTGCCAGGGATTGTAATTCAGAAAGTAATCTCAAACTGAGGAGAAGAAAACCTGAGATGCTTCATGAAAAAGGCTGAATGTCATCAGCAGCTATTTAGTGAGGGATGATATGTCAGGAGCAATCTATACATAAAATGCACTTTCACCAAATCCTGGCCATCTGCAGGATCAGGAAGACTCACAACACTGACATCTCCCGCGGGAGTCTTTTCAGCTTTGTGCTTTTTCTGGCAACAAGAAATACAGACACTTGTGATTTACTACTGGGTACTTACAGGGATAGAGTGAATTGTTTCTTAGAAAATTCAGGCTGAGATGAGAATTTAGAAAATAAAAAGTTTCTGTGTTAATATATATGTATATTAACACAGAAACTTTTCATATGTCTTGCTATATATATATATAGCAGAGAGCTTGGAAACTGATAAAATAGTTTATATTCATAAGGAGAAAATCTCAATTCCATTATAGCTTTGGAATTTCTGAGCCACCTTGGTTCCCTTTCTTGCCTTAGGGATTCCAGTGTTGTGACTATCTGAGAAAAGCTATTCTCTTTGTTTCTTGCTTCTACTTCCCCCAGGAGGAAGGAGTGGCTTAATTAATTGCAGCAATTAGATACAGTGGGACTTCTTAGTTCTTTTTCTTTCTTTCTTTCTTTCTTTCATTCCTCAGGGATGTAATCAATCACCATTGTTTTTATGCAATAACATTCTTTCGGAAGTGGAAGTCTATTATCTTTGCTGTTAATTGTTCTAGAATCAAGAACACAGGATAGATTATTAACTGATACTTTCCAGTAATTCCAGCAGTATTATTTGTGATGGTACTTCTGCACCATCAAGGCAGAATGAACAATAAATTCACTTTGATCTCCAGATAGACTATGACAGTTCCAGTGACTTTACCAAAGGCAACAATTAACAGCATTAACAAAGAAGGTAATGAGAGACAGGAGTGTGGCCTGGGCTCAGGGTGGGGGGTGGTTTACCATGAGAACAGATATTAAAATAAAATTTGGAGAGACAAAAAGTGAAATTTTTGAGACTCTGACATTATAAAATCGAGCTGAACAAAATGAAGATCATATTCTACAAAGGGAGGTGGAATTGAAGGGTTTTCCACTGCAGACATAAAATTGAAACTGGCAAGTAAGGTGCTGGGTGGAAATGAAAAGAGGAGCAAACAAGAGGGATTTGAAGCAAATAGCTAACCAATTACCTTTGTCTCTACACCAGCTAGCGAACAAAACAATCTCTGTGAATAAGTAAGTAAACCACTGTAGGCTTCTATTGGAATACAGAAGTTTCAAGATTCTTTGTTCTAGTATTTAGGGAAAGTACAGCTTGTCATCTACTATCTGTTTGATTCACCCTAAGGTGAAGCAAGTTACAAAATACCTTTGTCTGCAACCAAAATGCTGCTGGGGAAATTCCAAAGCCATGATGAGACTTTTTGAGAAATGATCTATTCACAAAATAAAAACAACAAAGGAGATATACAAAAATCATCAGAAGAAAGGAACCTCATTTATAGTTCTGAAGAATGATTGGATTTGAACAACAACAACAAAAATCTATATTGGAAAGGCAGAAGTACAAAAGAAAATGACCAAAGCAATAAGACAGAAAAACCCAGTTGTAGAAAACAGAATAAAAGTTAATAACAAGAAATTGCTTTGATGGCACATATTGAGTGTCAGGCCTTGTTCCAAGGACAGTGTGTGTGTGTGTGTGTGTGTGTGTGTGCGTGCGTGTATGTCTGTGTGTGTGTGTGTGTGCATGCATGCATGTGTGTGTTTCTGTGTGTGTGTGTGATACAAAACTTATGAATTATGTGTTATTGAAACCTCCATTTTATACATATGAAAACTGAGGACAGGAAAATTGCCATGAGCAATCAAGAGTTTGTAACTACTCAGTGGTTAAGTAAAAATTCTAATTTTCATCAGACATGATGTGAGAAGTCCTTGCCTCCATGCTATAATAGAATGTGATAATACTGAACAATTCAGCCTCAACAGATGTCTTAGAGATGAAGAAAATAAGAGTTATAATAGAAAAGTTTAATAGGAGTCAGAAGACTCAAAGATAAAACCAAGAAAACATCAAAGAAAGTAGAGTAAAATTAATGTAAAGTCTGAAAACAAAGAGACAGGTTTTTTTTTGCCCCCTCCATAATGATGTCTGATCTTTGGGGTATATATATCCCAAAACGTGTGTTCATGTTTGTGTATTCCAATTTGATGTGTGTGTGTGTGTGTGTGTGTGTGTGTGTGTGTGTGTGTTCCAATGGACATATTGATTTTTCAATGATATTCCATTTGAATATCCAATTAGAGATAAGCATTCCACTGTCTCTTATTCTCTGCATGTTGGCCATGTGGGTCTCTTTAGTGATCACCATCTACTGCACAAAGAACTTCTTAGATGAGGATTTAAATATACATTAATCTGTGGGTAAAAATATAAGAACTTAAGAAACAATTTATTCCTAGATGTACGAAGGAGAATAATAGTATTAGATTCTCTGCTATGACCTATGTAAGTAGTATGAAAGGGGAACAAGAAGAGTTAAATGTAGCAGAGAATGAGTGGATTCTCTAGAGTCACAGAACTTATGGGTAGTCTCTACATAGTAATGGAATTTGTTGATGACTTACAGTTTGCAGTCCAACTCCCCAACAATGATCAGCAGTATCTGTGAATGGAAGTCCAAGGATCTAGCAGTTGCTCAGTCCCACAAGGCAAGCAGGCAAAGAAGAGAGTGAATTTTTTTTCTTCCTTATGCAGATCTCCAGCAGAAGGTGTGGCCCAGATTAAAGGTGTGTGCCACCATGCCTGGATCTGGGACTTGCTTTGTCCCAGATGACTTTGAACTCAGGGATCTCCCTGTCTTAATCTTCTGGGATTCATAGCCACTATGCCTCAAGATCTCTATGCTGAGATCCAGGTCAGAAATTTGTATCTCCCAGCCTCCAGATTAGGAAAACAGGTGAGCCTTCCAATTCTGGATTGTAGTTCATTCCAGATATAGTCAAGTTGACAACCAGGAACAGCCACTATAGTGGGCAATACAGGTGGGAATATTGGGAAGAATAACTAAAGAAAATGGAATATGGAAATTGACTTCTATAGAAATTTCTTGAATATATTATATACATATGCAAAAAGAATGTAAATGAAGTGAATTTACCCTATATCAGGGAGACAATGCCTTCTTTAGAGATTATAGGCTAACAAAACAAGATTGGGCTATATCTTTTAAAGTTGTTGTTCAGTGGGGTCTGATAGGTGCCATCCCTGCAAAATTATATCCTATAGATGCTATTCTTGGTTTCTCTCCTTAACTTGATGGCAAGATGCTAACACTTTAAAAACCACATGTTTGATCCATAGGACATGAGAAATCAAGTTGGCATCAACCTGAATGATTCACACCTGTTGGCTGGCTTTCTGAGCATTACAAGGTCCTATGCATTTGACATGGAGAGAAACTAACCATCTATTTCACCTAACTGTAAAAACTGTGATTAAAAACTGTCAGCAAATAATGGTCTAGTAAGACATGCCAATGACACAATAGTTGCAAAAATATTATAGGACAAATTAATCAGCCTCTAGTTGGATTTAACGTCTGAGAGAATGTATACCTGATACCCTGATAATTTCAGCTGTATTAAAAAACTGTGGATAACTATCTCTGAAGTCAGAGACCTTGGGGGAGAACTTAGACATTTCTGAAGAAAATGTAGGTCACTTACAAAAAGACAAATGAACCTATCTTCAAAGGTCTCTACAGCAGAGTCTGAAATTCTACAAGTCAGTGAACCATTTTCTTCAAGATTTTGAAGGAAAATAATTTACAACGTAAAATTTCATACTAAGTCAAATAGCAATTGTATATGAAAAAGTTGGAACATTTGGAAACAGAAACTTCTAACAATATTGACGGCCATGTATAAGACTATATTTAAACACACGATTGATAATTACATAAAGAATAGAGATCCCCAAACCAAAAATTCCACCCCCTCCCTTCCCCCCCAAAAAAAAAAACAGTGAAGAAAAATATGAAAATCACTGTTGTCTTGTTGTCCAGACTGGACGAAGATGCTGGAACATTCAAGAGTGCTTCATACAGCATACTTGTAGGATTCCAAAACCTGACAGATGCTAACATACTATACTTACCAGTGATCATATTACAAATATAAAGGTCTAGGTTATAGCATAATTTCAATATTTATTTTAATTAACTTATGCCAAGAAAGAAATGGAATCTATTTGACCTTGATTCTAAGAACAGTCTTGTATAAGTAAATAATAGAATGGTCATGACTCAATAGAATTAATTCTAGCCACTACAGTAAGCAGTAGCTATCCTGTCTGGTATAGATTGTTCTCTAAAGCTCTGGTCAGCCATCTGGGACAGTTTTAGGGGAAGCCATACATCCTTTAAGAGATTTGTAGCCTACTGGGAGAAAATGGTGTTATTAGGATGACTTGCAGGGGATAAGAGTACCTCAGCTTCTTTCTGCGGGCCTTTTCTTCCAGACCACCATAATGTGAATAGTGTTCTTCTCTCACATGTTCCCACATCGAGCTACTGTGGTGCCATGGGCCAAAAGCAACAAAGCCAAGGGTCACCAACTGAAATTTCTGAAACCAAAGCCAAATTAAACCTTTCCTTTATGAGTATTTTTTTTTTATCTCAGAAATTTTGTTACAGAGGCAGAAAGTAGACTGAGATATTTTTATAATATATGAACTGCTGCTTGATTTCTGAAATTTGTAATCAAGCTACAGACAAATCAAGAAGCCAGAACCTTAATTGCAGATTATAACATAAATATCAACAACACTGATGTCAAAAAATTAAATTTTAGCAAATGAAGAGAAGTAAAGGTGTTAGGGAAACTGAAGGTGGGATGCACTAAAACTTTTCTTTTACATAGAAAGAAACACAGACTCAGTTGGAACTCCCTAAAAATAAACAAATAAAAGAAAAAAATAGTAAAATAAATATAAATGATTTATAGTTACACTAATGACCACTACATGCGAAGGCAAGGCAACTGATACAAGCAATAAATAATAAAAACAAATGAGGGTGCCCAAAGCAAAGGATGTCCTTGCTCTTCATAGCAGCTAGTACCTAATCAATGAACCATTGCATAAGTGGAAAAGTCTATGTGACTGTAGATATAATTATCTAGTTAACTAAAAACAAAAGTTTTAAACACTTTGCTGTTAGAGAATACAATTGAATTTAAGAAAGATATGATGATTTTATTTTTCAATATTAATTCTGTAATTCTATAAATTATAGCATTTAATAATATTTTAAATTATATTTATATTAATATTTATCTGTCTATTTTACAGAGCTGGAAGTGTGGATATGATAATACATCTTTGAAAATATCACATACTTGAGAGAAGACCATTAGTACAGGTGAAACCTGCCCTGCAGCTCAGAGGAACCCATCCAGAACCCTCTGTCAGAAGCCTTCCAGTTTCTGTCTCCAGCTTGGGACCATCCTCTACCACAGCGCACCATCTCAAAGTGGTGCAGGAAACTAGCTATCCACCCAGCAGCACAGAGAAGACAGCACAGGTGAGACCTGCAGCTCAGAGATTCATGCCAAGAAAGTTCTGGCGGAAGCCCTCTGGTTTCTGTATTCAGCTTAGGTCCATCCTCTGGCACAGCGCAACATACCCAAGTGGCACAGGGAGGCAGCTTAGCCACCCAGAAGTGCAGAGCGGCCTGCCTACACAGGTAGAACCACCCTCACCAGAGGATTACACCCGGAACCCTCTGGCGGAAACCCTCCAGTTTCCTTCTCCAGCTTGGGACCACCCTCTGCCAACGTGTACGATACCCAAGTGATGCGCAGAGGTAACTAACCCTTAGGACTGCAGAGAGGATGGGCAGCACAGGGAGGAGCACCCCTGCTGTACAAAGTAAAAAGTCAGAAACCCTGAGGACACATGAGCCTAGGAACAGCCTGGGACAAGAGTCTTCTGATTACAGCCTGGACCCAGAGTGGATCAGGGGCACAAAGCTACATACTCAAATACAACCACAAGAGAACGGGTATCCCAGGAGCACAGATAAGTCACAGTTAGAGACAACACCACCAGCTAACACCAGAGATATCCACATGGCAAAGGGCAAAAGCAAGAATATTACCAACAGAAACCAATGCAACATGGTACCTTCTGAACCAAGTTCTCCAACAACAGCAAGTCCTGGATACCCCAACACACCAGAAAAGCAAGACATGGATTTAAAATCACATCTCTTGATGCTGATAGAGGATATCAAGAAGGACATAATAACTCCCTTAAAGAAGTACAGAAGAATATGAATTAACAGGTAGAAGCCCTTACAAAGGAAACACAAAAATCACTTAAAGAAATACAGGAGATCATGGGTCAACAGACTGAAGACCATAAAGAGGAAACACATAAATCACTTAAAAAAAAATACAGGAGAACTTGGGTCAACAGGCAGAAGTCCTGAAAGAGGAAACACAAAAATATCTTAAAGAATTACAGGAAAACACAAACAAGTGAAGGAAATGAGCAAAATCATCCAGGATCTAAAAAAGAAGTAGAAACAACTAAGAAATCACAAAGGGAGACAACTTTGGAGATAGAAAACGTTGGAAAGAATTTAGGAGTCATAGATGCAAATATCAACAACAGTATACAAGAAATAGAAGAAAGAATCTCAGGTGTTGAAGATACCATAGAAAGCATTGACACAACAGTCAAGTAAAATGCAAAATGCAAATAGTTTGCAAACCAAAACATCCAGGAAGGCCAGGACACAATGAGAAGACCAAACCTAAGGATAATAGGTATAGAAGAGAGTGAAGATTTGCAACTTAAAGGGCCAGTAAATATCTTCAACAAAATTATTGAGGAAAACTTCCCTAACATAAAGAGAGAGATGCCCATGAACATACAAGATGCCTAAAGAACTCCAAACAGATTGGACCAGAACAGAAATACCTCCCATCACATAATAATCAAAACACAACATGCACTAAACAAAGAAAGAATATTAAAAGCAGTAAGAGAAAAAGGTCACGTAACATATAAAGGAAGACTTCTCAGAATTACACCAGACTTCTCACCAGAGACCATGAAAGGTATAAGATTCTGGGCAGATCTCATAAAGACTCTAAGAGCACAAAAATGCCAGTCCAGACTACTATACCCAGCAAAAATCTCAATCACCACAGATGGAGAAACCAAGATATTCTATGATAAAACCAAATTTACACAATATCTTTCCACAAATCCAGCCCTACAAAGGATAATAGATGGAAAACACCAATACAAGAAGGGCAACTATACCCCAGGAAAAGCAAGATAGTAATCTTCTTTCAACAAATCCAAAAGAATATAACCACTCAATCATAAAAATAACATAAAAAGCCATCTTTGCTCTGGTGACAGACCAGACAGGCACAACCAGGTACACAATGATATCCCGATTATAACATCGCTTGGGACACAGGCAGTTAGGGTTCCACCTTCACCCAAGAGCTGGACAGCTCTGTGGTCGTCTGTGAGCCAGCCCTGCTGTGGGACGTTTGTCCTGTAGGGTGACCCACACTTGCAGGGCATCCCACAGCCTCCACCATGATTGCTCCAATGATGGACCAGACAGGGACAACTAGGTATACAGAGATATCCTGAGTATAACATCATTTGGGGCAAGGCACACCAGGGCTCCAATGGCACCCAGGAGCAGGGTAGACCCTCAGCAATCTGTGCCAAGGGAAAACTGGTCACCCAGGGGTGTGGAAATAGCCTTGCACGCTCAGGAGTTTCAAACACCAGCCAGTGACAGCAGGACCAACCAACGCCAGAGATAACCAGATGGCAAAAGGCAAACATAGGAACATTACTAACAGATATCAAGGCAATATGGTACCATCCAAACACAACTCTCCGACAACAGCAAGTCCTGGATACCCCAATACGCCAGAAAGGCAAGATTTGAATTTAAAATCACCTCTCATGATGATATTAGAAGATTTCAAGAAGGACATAAATAAATCTCTTAAAGAAGTACAGGAGAACATGAATCAACAGGTAGAAGCCCTTACAAAGGAAACACAAAAATCACTTAAAGAAATACAGGAGAACTTGGGTCAACAGGCAGAAGTACTGAAAGAGGAAACACAAAAATATCTTAAGGAATTACAGGAAAACATAAACAAACAAGTGAAGGAACTGAGCAAAATCATCCAGGATCTAAAACAGGAAGTAGAAACAACTAAGAAATCACAAAGGGAGTGTATTAGTTTGGGTTTTACTGCTATGAACAGACACCAATGACCAATGCAAGTTTTATAAAAGACATTTACTTGGGGCTGGCTTACAGATTCAGAGGTTTAGTCTATTGTCAACAAGGCAGAAGCATGGCAGCACCCAGGCAGGCATGGTGCAGGAGGAGCTGAGAGTTCTATGACTTTATGCAAAGGAAGCCAGGAACAGACTGGGCATCTTTAGGCATCTAAGAGGAAGATCTCTAAGCCCAACCCTACAGTGACACACTTCCTCCAACAAGGCCACACCTTCTAATAGTGCCACTCCCTGGGACAAACATATACAAACCACCACAGGGAGACAACGTTGGAGATACAAAAGCTTGGGAAGAAATCAGGAGTCATAGATACAAACATCAACAACAGAATACAAGAGATAAAAGAAAGAATCTCAGATGCTGAAGATACCATAGAAGGCACTGAT
Source organism: Tokudaia tokunoshimensis (assembly GCA_036184795.1). NCBI lineage: Eukaryota > Metazoa > Chordata > Mammalia > Rodentia > Muridae > Tokudaia > Tokudaia tokunoshimensis. The sequence goes on along the minus strand of BTHU01000009.1, from coordinate 17,808,043 downwards.
TCAACAGTCAAAGAAAATGCAAAATGCAAAAAGCTTGTAACCCAAAACATCCAGGAAATTCAGGACACTATGAAAAGACCAAACCTAAGGATTATACGTATAGATGAGAATGAAGATTTACAACATAAAGGGCCAGTAAATATCTTCAACAAAATTATGGAAGAAAGCTTCCCTAACCTAAAGAGAGAGAGACCCATGAACATACAAGAAGCCTACAGAACTCCAATCAGACAGGACCAGAACAGAAATACCTTCCTTCACATAATAATGAAGACGACAAATGTACTAAACAAAGAAATAATATTAAAAGCAGTAAGAGAAAAAGGCCAAGTAACATATTAAGGAAGACCTATCAGTATTACAGCAGACTTCTTACCAAAGACTATGAAAGCTATAAAATCCAGGGCAGACCTCATATGGACACTAAGAGAATGCAAATGCCAGCCCAGACTACTATACCCAGCAAAACTCTCCATCACTATAGATGGAGAAACCAAGATATTCCATGATAAAACAAAATTTACACAATATTTTTCCACAAACCCAGTGCTGCAAAGGATAAGAGGTGGGAATCGCCAATACAAGGAGAAAAACTACACCCTGGGAAAAGCAAGACAGCAGCCTTCTTTCATCAAACCAAAAAGAGGATAACCACTCAAACATAAAAATAACATCAAAAATAACAGGAAGCAATAATTCCTTAATAGCTCTTAACATAAATGGACTCAGTTCCCCAATAAAAAGACATAGACTAACAGACTGGATACATCAACAGGACCCAACATTTTGCTGCTTACAGGAAATGCACCTCATTGTCAAAGACAAATACAACCTCAGAGTAAAAGGCTGGAATACAATTTTACAAGCAAATGGTCCCTAGAAACAAGCTGGAGTAGCCATTCTAATATCTGATAAAATTAACTTTCATCTTAAAGTCATCAAAAAAGACATGGAAGGACACTTCATACTGGTCAAAGGAAAAATCCACCAAGAAGAACTCTCAATTCTGAACATCTATGCTCCAAATGCAAGGGCACCCTCATTCATAAAAGAAACTTTACTAAAGCTCAAAGCACACATTTCACCTCACACAATATTGTGTGACTTCAACACTCCACTCTCTGCAATGGACCAATGAGGGAAACACAAACTAAACAGAGACACAGTGAAACTAATTGAAGTTTTGAACCAAATGAATTTAACATATATATATATATATATATATATATATATATATATATATATATACATAAATATATATATATATATATGTATGTATAACATTTCATCCTAAATCAAAAGAATATACCTTCTTCTCAGCACCTCATGGTACCTTCTCCAAAATCAACCATATAATTGGTCACAAAAAATACCTCAACAGAAATAAGAAGATTGAAATAATGCCATGCCTCCTATCAGATCACTATGAAGTAAGGGTGGTCTTCAATAGCAACGAAAACAAAAGAAAGCCCACATACACATGGAAAGTAAACAATGCTCTACTTAATGATACCTGGGTCAAGGAAGAAATAAGGAAAGAAATCAAAGACTTTTTAGAATTGAATGAAAATGATGGCACAACATACCCAAACTTATGGGACACAATGAAAGCAGAGTTAAGAGGAAAACTCATAGCCCTAAGTGCCTCCAAAAAGAAATTGGAGATAGCATACACTATCAGCCTAATGACATACCTGAAAGCTCTGGAACAGAAAGAAGCTAATATACCCAAGAGGAGTAGAAGTCAGGAAATCATCAAACTCAGGTCTGAAATCAACCAAGTAGAAATAAATAGAACCATAAAGAGAATCAACAAAACCAGGAGCTGTTTTTTTTTTTGAGAAAATCAACAAGATAGATAAACCCTTATCCAGACGAACCAGAGGGCACAGAGACAGTATCCAAATTAACAAATTCAGAAATGAAAATAGAGATATAACAACAGAAACTGAGGAAATACAAAAAATCATCAGATCCTACTACAATAGCCTACATTCAACACAATTGGAAAATCTGTAGGAAATGGACAATTTCCTAGACAGATAACAAATACCAAAATTAAATCAGGATCAAATAGATCATCTAAACAGTCCTATAACCCCTAAAGATAAAAGTGGCCATTGAAAGTCTTCCAACCAGCACTCGTACAGGGAGGGAGCACACCAGGCTCCCCTTGGCGAACTCTGCTCCTGGGGTGGACTCCACTGAGCCTCCAGGTACGCAGAGGCTCCCCAATATAACATCGCATGAATTCACTTTTTTTAAATACCTGAGTAGTACTCCATTGTGTAAATGTATGACATTTTCTGTACATTTCTCTGTTGAGGGACATCTGGGTTATTTCCATCTTCTGGCTATTATAAATAAGGCTGCTCTGAACACAGTGGAGCATGTGTCCTTATTACATGTTGGAGAAGCTTCTGAGTATATAACTAGGAGTGGTATAGCTTGGTCCTCAGGTAGTGCTATGTACAGTTTTCTGAGGAACAACCAAACTGATTTCCAGAGAGGTTGTACCAGCTTGCAATCCCACCAGCAATGGAGGAGTGTTCCTCCTTCTCCACATTCTCTCCAGCATCTGCTGTCCCATGAGTTTCTGACTAGTGTGAGATAGAATCTCAGGGTTGTTTTGATTTGCATTTCCCTCATAATAAAGGATGTTGAACATTTCTTTAGGTGTTTCTCAGCCACCCGGTATTCCTCAGTTGAAAATTCTTTGTTTAGCTCTGTACCACATATTTTAATAGGGTTATTTGGTTCTTTGCAGTCTAACTTCTTAAGTTCTTTGTATATATTAGACCATAGCGCTGTATAAGATGTAGGATTGGTAAAGACCTTTTCCCAATCTGTTGGTGGCCTTTTTGTTCTATTGACAATGCCCTTTGGCTTACAGAAACTTTGTAATTTTATGAGGTCCCATTTGTCAATTCTTTTTTTTTAATTTTATTTTATTTTCTAAGTTTTTTGTATTTACATTCAAAATCATTTCCCTTTTCCTGTTTCCTCACTCCCTGAAAGTCCCATAAGTCCCCTTCCCTCTCTCTTTTCCCCATTCAACCCCCTCTCGCTTCTCTGCTTTGGCATTCCCCTACATCCAGTCTTTCCGGGACCAGGGGTCTCCCCTTCCATTTTCTTGGAAATCTATTGATATTCGAATTGTGTTTAGCGAATTTCGAGATTCTGGGTTAATATCCCCTTATCAGTGACTGCATACCATGTGTGTTCTTTTGTGATTGGGTTACCTCACTAAGGATGATATTTTCCAGTTCTGACCATTTGCCTAGGAATTTCGTGAATTCATTGTTTTTAATGGCAGAGTAGTATTCCATTGTGTAAATATACCACATCTTCTGAATCCATTCTTCCGTTGAGGGACATCTGGGTTCTTTCCAGCTTCTGGCTATTATAAATAAGGCTGCTATGAACGTAGTGGAGCATGTGTCCTTATTGCATGCAGGGAAAGCCTCTGGGTATATGCCCAAGAGTGGTATAGCCGGATCCTCTGGGAGTGTCATGCCCAGTTTTCTGAGGAACCGCTAGACTGTTTCCAGAGTGGTTGTACCAGTTTGCAATCCCACTAGCAGTGGAGGAGTGTTCCTCTTTCTCCACATCCTCACCAACAACTGCTGTCTCCTGTGTTTTTGATCTTAGCCATTCTGACTGGTGTGAGATGGAATCTCAGGGTTGTTTTGATTTGCATTCCCCTAATGACTAAGGATGATGAACATCTCTTTAGGTGCTTCTCAGCCATTAGATATTCTTCAGGTGAGAACTCTTTGATTAGCTCTGTACCCCATTTTTAATAGGGTTACTTGCCTCTGTGGAGTTCTTGAGTTGAACTTCTTGAGTTCTTTGTATATATTGGATATTAGCCCTCTGTCAGATGTAGGGTTGGTAAAGATCATTTCCCAGTTAGTTGGTTGCCACTTTGTCTTTTTGACAGTGTCTTTTGCCTTGCAAAAACTTTGTAATTTAATGAGGTCCCATTTGTCAATTCTTGATCTTAGAGCATAAGCTATTGGAGTACTATTGAGGAAATTCTCCCCTGTGCCCATATGTTCAAGGTTCTTCCCTAGTTTCCTTTCTATTAGGTTCAGTGTGTCTGGTTTTATGTGGAGGTCCTTGATCCACTTGGAATTCAGCTTAGTGCAAGGAGAAAAGAATGGCTCAATTTGCATTCTTCTGCATGTTGACCTCCAGTTGAGCCAGCACCATTTGTTGAAAAGGCTATCTTTTTTCCACTGGATGGTTTTAGCTCCTTTGTCAAAGATCAAATGACCATAGGAGTGTGGATTCATTTCTGGGTTTTCAATTCTGTTCCATTGATCTGCATGCCTGTCACTGTACCAATACCATGCAGTTGTTAACACTATTGCTCCATAGTACAGCTTGAGGTCTGGGATGCTGATTCCCCCAGAATTTCTTTTACTCTTGATAATAGTTTTAGCTATCCTTGGTTTTCTGTTATTCCAGATGAATTTTTGAATTGCTCTTTCTATCTCTATGAATTGTGTTGGGATTTTGATGGGGATTGCATTGAATCTGTATATTGCTTTAGGCAAGATGGTCATTTTTTCTGTATCAATCCTGCCAATCCATGAGCATGGAAGAGTTTTCCAACTTCTGAGGTCTTCTTCAATTTCTTTCTTCAGAGACTCGAAGTTCTTGTCATACAGATCTTTCACTTGTTTGGTTAGAGTCACACCAAGATACTTTATATGGTTTGTGGCTATCGTGAAGGGTATCATTTCTCTTACTTCTTTCTCAGCCTCCTTATCCTTTGAGTATAGGAAGGCTACTGACTTGCTTGAGTTTATTTTATACCCGGCCACTTTGCAAAAGTAGTTTATCAGCTGTAGGAGTTCTCTGGTGGAGTTCTTTGGGTTGCTTAAGTATACTATCATATCGTCTGCAAATAGTGATAGTTTGACTTCTTCCTTTCCAATTTGTATCCCTTTGACCTCCTTTTGTTGTCTAATTGCTTTAGCTAGAACTTCAAGTACTATATTGAAAAGATATGGAGAGAGAGGCAGACTTGTCTAGTCCCTGATTTTAGTGGGATTGCTTCAAGTTTCTCTCCTTTTAGATTGATGTTGGCTACCGGTTTGCTGTAAATTGCTTTTACTATGTTTAGATATGGGCCTCGAATTCCTGATCTTTCCAAGACCTTTAGCATGAAAGGATGATGAATTTTGTCAAATGCTTTCTCAGCATCTAATAAGATGACCATGTGGTTTTTTTTTCTTTGATATTGTTTATTTGGTGGATTACATTGATGGATTTCCTTATATTGAACCATTCCTGCATCCCTGGGATGAAGCCTACTTGATCATGGTGAATGATCGTTTTGATGTGTTCTTGGATTCGGTTGGCAAGAATTTTATTGAGTATTTTTGCATCGATATTCATAAGAGAGATTGGCCTGAGATTCTCTTTCTTTGTCGGATCTTTGTGTGCTTTTGGTATTAGCGTAATTGTGGCTTCATAGAACGAGTTGGGTAGTTTTCCTTCTGTTTCTATTTTGTGGAACAGTTTGAAGAGTATTGGTGTTAGGTCTTCTTTGAAGGTCTGATAGAATTCTGCACTAAAACCATCTGGACCTGTGCTTTTTTGGTTGGAAGACTTCCAATGACAACTTCCATTTCTTCAGGGGTTATAGGACAGTTTAGATGGTCTATTTGATCCTGATTTAATTTTGGTATTTGGTATCTGTCTAGGAAATTGTCCATTTCCTCGAGATTTTCTAGTTGTGGTGAATACACGCTTTTGTAGTAGGATCTGATGATTTTTTAAATTTCCTCAGTTTCTGTTGTTATCTCTCATTTTTGTTTCTGATTTTACTAATTTGGATACTGTCTCTGTGCCCTCTGGCTAGTCTGGCTAAGGGCTTATCTATCTTGTTGATTTTCTCAAAGAACCAACTCCTAGTTTTGTTGATTCTTTGTATGGTTTTATTTATTTCTACTTGATTGATTTCAGACCTGAGTTTGATGATTTCCTGCCTTCTACTCCTCTTTGGTGTATTTGCTTCTTTTTGTTCCAGGACTTTCAGGTGTGCCATTAAGCTGCTAGTGTATGCTGTCTCCTGTTTCTTTTTGGCGGCACTCAGGGCTATGAATTTTCCTCTTAGCACTGCTTTCAATGTGTCCCATAAATTAGGGTATGTTGTGCCTTCATTTTCATTAACTTTCAAGAAGTCTTTGATTTCTTTCTTTATTTCCACCTTGACCAAGTTATCATTGAGTAGAGCATTGTTCAGTCTCCATGTGTATTTGGGTTTTCTGTTGTTTTTGTTGCCATTGAAGACCACCCTTATTCCATAGTGATCTGATAGGAGGCATGGGATTAGTTCAATCTTCTTATATCTGTTGAGGTCTGATTTGTGACCAATTATATGGTCGATTTTGGAGAAGGTACCATGAGGTGCTGAGAAGAAGGTATATTCTTTAGCTCTAGGATGAAATGTTCTATATATATCTGTTAGTTCAATTTGGTCCAAGGCTTCAATTAGATTCACTGTGTCCCTGTTTAGTTTCTGCTTTCCTGAACGATCCATTTCAGAGAGCAGGGTGTTGAAGTCACCCACTATTATTGTGTGAGGTATGATGTGTGCTTTGAGCTTTAGTAAAGTTTCTTTTACGTGTGAGTGTGCCCTTGCATTTGGAGCATAGATATTCAGAATTGAGAGTTCTTCTTGGTGGATTTTTTCTTGATCACTGTGTAGTGTCCTTCTGTGTCTTTTTTGATGACTTTAGGTTGAAAGTCAATTTTATCTGATATTAGGATGGCTACTCTGGCTCGTTTCTTGGGACCATTTGCTTGTAAATTTGTTTTCCACCCTTTTACTCTGAGTTAGTGTTTGTTTTTGACACTGAGCTGTGTTTCCTGCACACAGCAATATGCAACTGGATATATAAATATGTTTATATATCCAGTCTCTTAGTCTATGTCTTTTTATTAGGGAATTGAGACCATTGATATTAAGAGAGATTAAGGAATAGTGATTATTGCCACCTGCTATTCTTGACGCTATCTTTATGTTTGAGTGGTTATCTACTTTTGGGTTTGATGCAAGAAGGTTACTATCTCGTTTTTTCCAGGGTGTTGTTTCTCTCCTTGTATTGGCGGTTTCCACCTATTATCCTTTGCAGGGCTGGTTTGTGGAAAGATATTGTGAAAATTTGGTTTTAAAATGGAATATCTTGGTCTCTCCATCTATGTTGATTGAGAGTTTTGCTGGGTATAGTAGTCTAGGCTGACATTTGTATTCTCTCAGTGTCTGCATGAGATCTGCCCAGGATCTTCTGGCTTTCATAGTCTCTAGTGAGAAGTCTGATGTGATTCGGATAGGTCTTCCTTTGTATGTTACTTGGCCTTTTTCTCTTACTGCTTTTAATATTCTTTCTTTGTTTAGTACATTTGATGTTTTGATTATTATATGATGGTAGGTATTTCTTTTCTGGTCCAGTCTGTTTGGAGTTCTGTAGGCTTCTTGTATGTTCATCGGCATCTCTCTCTTTAGGTTAGGGATATTTTCCTCAATAATTTTGTTGAAGATGTTTACTGGCCCTTTAAGTTGCAAATCTTCACTCTCATCTATACCTATAATCCTTAGGTTTGGTCTTCTCATTGTGTCCTGGATTTCCTGGATGTTTTGGGTTACACGTTTTTTGCATTTTGCATTTTCTTTGACTGTTGAGTGCATGCTTTCTATGGTCTCTTCAGCACCTGATATTCTTTCTTCCATCTCTTGTATTCTATTGTTGATGTTTGCATCTATGACTCCTGATTTCTTCCCAAGGTTTTCTATCTCCAATGTTGTCTCTCTTTGTGATTTCTTAGTTATTTCTACTTCCTTTTTTAGATCCTGGATGGATTTGCTGAGATCCTTTACTTGTTTATTTGGATTTTCCTGTATTTCTTTAAGGTATTTTTGCATTTCCTCTTTCAGGATTTCTGCCTGTTGACCCAAGTTCTCCTGTATTTCTCTAAGTGATTTTTGTGTTTCCTCCTCATGGGCTTCTATCTGTTGATCCATCGTCTCCTGCATTTCTTTAAGCAATTATCATGTTCCCTTTGTAAGGGCATCTATCCATTGATTCATTTCTTTAAGCAATTTTTGTGTTGCCTCCCTATGGGCATCCGTCTGTTGACCCATATTCTTCTGCATTTCTTTATGCGATTGTTGTGATTCCTTTGAAAGTGCATCTACCCTTTGATTCATTTCTTTAAGTGATTTTTGTGTTGCCTCCTTGTGGGCCTCCATCTGTTGATCCATGTTCTCCTGCATTTCTCTAAGCGATTTTTGTGTTTCCTTTGCAAGAGCTTCTAACCATTGATTCATGATCTCCTGTAATTCTTTATTAGATTTATTTGTGTCCTTCTTGAAATCCTCTAATAGCATCATGAGAAGTGATTTTAAATCCAGATCTTGTCTTTCGGGTGTGGTGGGGTATCCAGGACTTGCTGTTGTTGGAGAGTTGGGTTCGGATGGTCCCATATTACTTTGATTTCTGTTAGTAACGTTCCTACGTTTGCCTTTTGCCATTTGGTTACCTCTGGTGTTAGTTGGTCCTGCTGTCACTGGCTGTTGGTTGGACCTCCTGTGAGCCTGCCAAGCTATTTCTGACCCCCCTGGATTACCGGGATTCCCCTGGCACCGATTTCTGGGGCCTGCCTTGCTCCTAAGTGACTTTGGAGCCCTGATGTACCTTGCCCCAAGTGATGTTATATTGGGGAATCCCTGCACATCCAAAGGCTCAGCATAGTGGATTCCCGAAGCAGAGGTCGCCAAAGGGAGGCTGGTAGGCTCCCGCCCTGTTCAGAGGTTTGTGATCTCTCACAGAGGGGTGTGGTGGAGGGGGGGGTCCTTCTGCAGGGCAGAAGTCCCGCAGCAGAGCTGGCGTGTCGGTTACTGCAGATCTGCCCAGCTCTTGGGAGCAGGGTACACACAAGCTGCCTGAGACCCAAGCGATATTATGCCTGACTGTCTCTGAGCCTGGAAGTCCCAACTGCCCTGATGCTGGAGCAAAGATGGTGGAGTGCACTCTGTACTCTTTTGGAGGCGCAGGTCACTCTACAGGGGACATGGCCCACAGCAGAGCTGGTGCCCAGACGACCACAGCACTGTCCCACTCTTGGGCGCAGATGGAAGCCCAACAGGCTGTGACCCAAGCGATGTTATATTGGGGGGAAACCTGGGTACCTGTCTCCTCAGTGTAGTCTATCCAGGTACAGAGGTCGCCAAAGGGAAGCTGGTAGGCTCCCGCCCAGTGTGGGGGTCCCTCTGCAAGGCAAAAGTCCCGCAGCAGAGCTGGCGTGTTGGTTACTGCAGACCTGCCCAGCTCTTTGGAGCAGGGTACACACAAGCTGCCTGAGACCCAAGCGATATTATGCCTGTCTGTCTCTGAGCCTGGAGGTCCCAACTGCCCTGATGCTGGAGCCCCATTTGTCAATTCTTGATCTTAGAGCATAAGCTATTGGTGTTCTGTTCAGAAAATTTTCCCGTGTCCATGTGCTCCAGGTTCTTCCCCACTTTCTCTTCTATTAGATTCAGTGTATCTGGTTTTTTGTGGGGGTCCCTTATCCACTTGTACTTGAGCTTTGTACAGGGAGATAAGAATGGGTCAATTTGCATCCTTCTACATTTTGACAGTCAGTTGAGCCAGCACCATTTGCTGAAAATGCTGTCTTTTTTCCATTGAATGGTTTTAGCCCCCTTGTCAAAGATCAAGTGACCATAGGTGTAAGGGTTCGTTTCTGGGTCTTCAATTCTATTCCATTGATCTACCTGCCTGTCACTGTACCAATACCATGTAGTTTTTTATCACTATTGCTCTGTAGAATAGCTTGAGTTCAGGTATGGTGATTCTGCCAGAAGTTCTTTTATTGTTGAGAATAGTTTTTGTGGGAGAATCAGGTTTGGATGGTGCCATGTTGCCTTGATTTCTCTTGGTAATGTTCCTACATTTGGTATTCACCATTGTCTTTGGCTGACAGTTGTACCTCCTGTGTGCCTACAAGCCTGTCTCAGCACTCTTGTGTGACCGACTCTCCCCTGGCACAGACTGCTGTGGCACTGTCCAGCTCCTGGTTGCAGGTGGAGCCTGGATGAACCCTGGCCCAGCTGCTCCGCTGCTCCTGTGATCCCTGCACTCCTGGCTCAGTCCCTGGAGAGAAGATGGCGGCCTCACCTCCAAAGCTGAGAGTCAAATCACTTCCTGCAGAGCAGTTCTCATCTGGCAGGATTGGTGCACAGACAACTGTGGTGCTGTACAGCTCCTGGTTGCAGGTGGAGCCTGGATGGACCCTGGCCTGGCTACTCTGCTGCTCCTGTGACCCCTGCACTCCTCGATGTACCGGTCCATTCAGTCACCAGAGAGAAGATCAAGGTTTCCCACTTTGACTGTCCAGCTCATCATGTATATTCACATTGCTTTACAACAAACAACACAGTTTGTCTCAGTACATTTTCATCTGAAGTTGAAACTCTGGATTCATATTTTTTTTATTTTATTTTTTTAATTTACATTCCAAATCACTTCCCCTTTCCCGTTTCCTCCCTCCCCGAAAGTCCCATAAGCCCCCTTCCCTCCCTCTTTTCTCCATTCAACCCCCTCTCGTTACTCTGTCCTGGCGTTCCCCTACATCCAGTCTTTCCAGGACCAGGGGTCTCTCCTTCCATCTTTTTAGAAATCTATTGATATGCGGATTGTGTCTAGGGTATTCCGAGATTCTGGGTCAATATCCCCTTATCAGTGACTGCATACCATGTGTGTTCTTTTGTGATTGGGTTACCTCTCTAAGGATATTTTCAAGTTCTGACCATTTGGGACCATTGGAATCTCAGGGTTGTTTTGATTTGCATTTCCCTAATGACTAAGGATGATAAACATCTCTTTAGGTTCTTCTCAGCCATTAGATATTCTTCAGGTGAGAACTCTTTGTGTAGCTCTGTACCCCATTTTTTAATAGGGTTACTTGCCTCTCTGGAGTTTAACTTCTTGAGTTCTTTGTATATCTTGGATATTAGCCCTCTGTCGGATGTAAGGTTGGTAAAGATCATTTCCCAGTTAGTTGGTTGCCGCTTTGTCTTTTTGACAGTGTCTTTTGCCTTGCAAAAACTTTGTAATTTAATGAGGTCCCATTTGTCTATTCTTGATCTTAGAGCATAAGCTATTGGAGTTCTGTTCAGGAAATTCTCCCCTGTGCCCTGTAAACTTTTATCCATGCCCCCAGTAACAGCTCTTATTTCTATTTCTATGAATTTAAGTTCATTGGACATTTTAATGTTTACCCTAACAGAATCACCTCCTGTTGCCCAGCATAGATCGTAACATATGGAATGCTCCAGCTTTTTTCAAATGAAGACACGGGGGCCATGTTCCATCAGCCATACCCACATGATTACTTTACCCAGATAATAAGGCCTGCAGAGCAGAAGTAGATGAGTGACACATTTTTGGTTGGGGCAAGGTGGCAGAAATTGGATGAGATAACAATGGCTTTCTAATTCGAGTTTGGGGAATATGACCAAGTGTTGGTCTGGAAACAGCTTCCTCATTGTGTCTGAGATTTGTTCAACTTTAAATTTGCTGCCATTTTAATGTTCCTACACATTCCATAAATATTTACAGGTAAAGAATTAGAAATACACCGCATTTAGATGGAACATCCCAATGATTTCACAACAGGCATGGGAATGCTTCACTATGAGTGTATTCCAAAGCATATGGTTTCATGAGTCTATACTCTGTTACTTTTCTCATCAATTTGACAACATACCAAAGGCAATGCTAGAAGTTACTTTGGTTTCCAGTTTTAGGGACATTCACTTCATCACCATGAGAAAGACAGATCTTTGGAGCAATGAATAGTGTGATGCAATCTAAAATGGTTGATGGCATCATGGCTAAACTAGGAAGTAGAGCATTAGACTAGAACTATTGGTGGATTTAACTTTCCAAGTCTTATCCTTCTTATTATGTGGGTTAGTTAAACCTCGTGTCTTAAATGTTACATGATTTCCCAAAACATTGACACCAGATAGCAATTAAGTGTTCAAGTACATGAGCCCATGGTATTAGGTCACATAGAAACTAGAACTCCCATCTTTATTAAATGGGCAGATGTCATACAGACCCTAAGAGAACACAAATGCCAACCAGCTTACTATACTCAGCAAAATGCCCAATTACCATAGATGGAGAAACCAAAGTATACCATGACAAAAACAAATTTACACAATATATTTCCACAAATACAGCCCTTCATAGGATAATGAATGGAAAACATCAGCAAAAGGAGGGAAACTACACATTAGAAAAAGCAAGAAAATAATCTTTAAACAAAGCAAAAAAAAAAAAAAAAAAGAGAAAGCCACACAAACATAACTCCACATCTAATAACAAAAATAACAGGAAGCAACAATCACTATTCCTTAATATCTCTTAATATCAACGGCCTCAATTTTCCAATAAAAAGACGTAGACTAACAGACTGGGTATATAAACGTGACCCAACATTTTGCTGCATATAGGAAACTCATCTCAGGCACAAAGACAGATACTACCTCATAGTAAAAAGCTGGAAAACAGTTTTCTGAGCAAATGGTCCCAAGAAACATGCTGGTGTAGCCATTCTAATATCGAATAAAATTGATTTTGAACCTAATCAAAAAAGATAAGGAAGGACACTTTGTACTCATCAAAGGAAAAATCTACCAAGATGAACTCTCAATTCTGAACATCTATACTCCAAATAAAAGGGCACCCACATTCATAAAAAATACTTTACTAAAGCTCAAAGCAGATATTGTACCTCACACAATAATAGTGGGAGACTTCAACACTCCACTCTCACCAATGGATAGATCAGGGAAACACAAGTTAAACAGAGGAACAGTGAAACTAACAGAAGTTATGAACCACATATATTTAACAGATATCTATAGAACATTTTATCCTAAAACAAAAGAATATACCTTCTTCTCAGCACCTCACGGTACCTTCTCCAAAATTGACCGTATACTCGGTCATAAAACAGATCTCAACAGATATAAGAAGATTGAAATAATACCATGCACCCTGCAAGATCAGCACGGACTAAGGCTGGTCTTCAATAACAACAAACACAACAGAAAGCCCAAATAAACATGGAAACTGAACAACATTCTACTCAATGATAACTTGGTTAAGGAAGAAATAACGAAAGAAATTAAAGACTTTTTACAATTTAATGAAAATGAAGGCACAGCATACTCAAACTTATGGGATGCAATGAAAGCAGAGCTAAGAGGAAAACTCACAGCTCTGGGTGCCTCCAAAAAGAAGCTGGAAAGAGCATACACTAACAGCTTCACAGCACAGCTGTAGGATCTAGACCAAAAAGAAGCAAATACACCCAAGAGGAGTAGACAGCAGGAAATAATCAAACTCGGGGCTGAAATCAACCAAGTAGAAATGAAAAGGACTATACAAAGAATCAACCAAACTAGGAGCTGGTTCTTTGAAAAAACCATCAAGATAGATAAACCCTTAGCCAAACTAACCAGAGGGCACAGAGACAGTATCCAAATCAGCACAATCAGAAATGAAAAGGGAGGTATAACAACAGATACTGAGTAAATCCAAAAAAATGTTCAGATCTTACTACTACAAAAGCCTATACTCAACAAAAGTGGAAAATCTAGATGATCTGGACAATTTTCTAGAGAGATACCAGGTACCAAATTTAAATCAGGATCAGATAAATTATTTAGACAATCCCATAACCCCTAAAGAAATAGAAGCAGTCATTAAGTCTCCCAACCAAAAAAAAGCCCAAGACCAGATGGGTTCAATGCAGAGTTCTATCAGACCTTCAAAGAAGACCTAACACCAATACTTTTCAAACTATTCCACAAAATAGAAACGGAAGGAACACTACCCAATTCGCTCTATGAAGCCACAGTTACTCTGATACGTAAACGACACAAAGACCCAACAAAGAAAGAGAATTTCAGACCAATTTCCCTTATGAATATAGATGCAAAAATACTCAATGAAATTCTTGCCAACAGAATCCAAGAATACATCAAAATGATCATCCACCTTGATCAAGTAGTCTTCATCCCAGGGTTGCAGGAACGGTTCAATAAAAAGAAGTCCATCAATGTAATTCACTATATAAACAAACTCAAATGATCATTTCATTGGATGCTGAGAAAGCATTTGAAAAATCCAACACCTCTTCATGATAAAAGTCTTGGAAAGATCAGGAATTCAAGGCCCATACCTAAACATAGTAAAAGGAATATTCAGCCAACCAGTAGCCAACATCAAACTAAACAGAGAGAAACTTGAAGCAATCCCACTAAAATTGGCGACCATATAAAGCTGCCCACTCTCTCCCTATCTTTTCAATACAGTATTCAAAGTCCTATTTAGAGCAATTAGACAACCAAAAGTGGTCAAAAGTATACAACTTGTAAGGAAAGAAGTCAAAGTATCACTATTTGAAGATGATATTGTAGTATACTTAAGTGACCCCAAAAATTCCACCAGAGAGCTCCCAAACCTGATAAACAACTTCAGCAAAGTGGCTGAATATAAAATTAACTCAAACAAATCAGTAACCTTCTTCTACTCAAAGGATAAAAAGGTTGAGAAAGAAAGTAGGTTAAAGACATCCTTCACAATAGTCACAAATAAAATAAAATACCGTGGTGTTAGTCTAATCAAGCAAATGAAAGATTTGTATGACAACAACTTCAAGTCTCTAAAGAAAGAAATTGAACAAGATTTCAGAAGATGGAAAGACCTCCCATGCACATGGATTGGCAGAGTTAATCTAGTAAAATTGGCCATCTTGCCTAAAGCAATCTACAAATTCAGTGCAATCCCCATCAAAACTCCAAACTCCATTCTTCACAGAGTGAGAAAGAGTAATTTCCAAATTTATCTGGAATAACAAAAAACCCAGAATAGCGAAAACTATTCTACAATGACAGGCAGGTAGATCAGTGGAATAGAATTGGAGACCCAGAAATGAACCCTCATGCCTATGGTCACTTGATCTTTGACAAAGTTGCTGAAACCATCTAGTGGAAAAAAGCATTTTCAGCAAATGGTGCTGGCTCAACTGGCAGTCAACATGTAGAAGGAAGCAAATTGATGCATTCTTATCTCCTTGTACAAAACTCAAGTCCAAGTGGATCAAGGACCTCCACATAAAACCAGATATACTGAATCTAATAGAAGAGAAAGTGGGGAGGAACCTGGAACACATGGGCACAGGGGGAAATTTCCTGAATAGAACACCAATAGCTTATGCTCTAAGATCAAGAATTGACAAATGGGACCTCATAAAATTGCAAACCTTCTGTAAGGCAAAGGATGCTGTCAATAGGACAAAACAGCAACCAACAGATTAGGAAAATATCTTTACCAATCTTACATCTGATAGAGGGCTAAGGTTCAATATATACAGAGAACTCAAGAATTTAGTTTCAGAGAATCAAATAACCCTATTAAAGGTGGGGTTCAGAGTAAACGAAGTATTCTCAACTAAAGAATACGAGATGGCTGAGAAACACCTAAAGAAATGTTCAACATCCTTAATCATCAGGGAAATGCAAATCAAAACATCCCAGAGATTCCACCTCACACCAGTCAGAATGGCCAATATCAAAAATTCAGAGGAGAACAAATGTTGAAGAGGATGTGGAGAAAGAGGAACACTCCTCCATTGCTGGTGGGATTGCAAGCTGGTAAAATCACTCTGGAAATCAGTTTGGCGGTTCCTGAGAAAATTAGACATAGCACTACATGAGGACCTAGCTATACCAGTGCTAGGCATATACCCAGAAGCTTCTCTAACATGTAATAAGGACACATGCTCCACTATGTTCATAGTAGCCCTATTAATAATAGCCAGAAGCTGGTAATAATCCAAATGTCCCTCAACAGATACAGAAAATGTGGTACATTTACACAATGAAGTACAACTCAGCTATTAAAAATAATGAATTTATGAAATTCTTAGGCCAATCGATGGAGTTAGAAACTATCATCTTGAGTGAGTTAACCCAATCACAAAAGAACACACACAGTATGCAATCGCTGATAAGTAGATATTATTTTAGCCCAAAAGCTTGGATACCCAAGATCGAACTCACAGACCACTTGAAACTCAAAATGAAGGAAGACCAAAGTGTGGATATTTTGAGCCTTAGAGAGCAGATCAAAACTCTCATGGCTCACAGCCAATCCATAGAATGGTCCCCAATGGAGCAGCTAGAGAGAGGTCCCAAGGAGCTGAAGAGGTTTACAGTCCCATATGAGGAACAACAATGTGTACCAACCTGTACCCCTAGAGCTCGCAGGGACTAAATCACCAATCAAAGAGTACACACGGAGGATCCCACGACTATAGCTATATATGTAGCAGAAGATGACCATTTCAGACATCAATGAGAGGAGGGGCCATTGGTCTTGTGAAGGCTCGATTCTCCAGAATAGGAGAATGCAAGTCAGGAAATTGTGAGGGGTGGGAGGTAGGGTTGCTGAGCAGGGGGAGGTAGGATGGGATGGGGATTTTTGGTGGGGTAATATGGAAAAGGGTTAACATTTGAAATGTAAATAAAGCAAATACCTAATTAAAAAACAGAAAG
Source organism: Tokudaia tokunoshimensis (assembly GCA_036184795.1). Lineage (NCBI taxonomy): Eukaryota > Metazoa > Chordata > Mammalia > Rodentia > Muridae > Tokudaia > Tokudaia tokunoshimensis. The sequence continues at coordinate 17,791,392 of BTHU01000009.1, read as the reverse complement.
AAAGAAAGAAGGAAAGAAAGAAAGAAAGGAAGGAAGGAAGGAAGAAAGGAAGAAAAAGAAAGAAAGAAAGAAAGAAAGAAAGAAAGAAAGAAAGAAAGAAAGAAAGAAAGAAAGAAAGAAAGAAAGGAAGGAAGGAAGGAAGGAAGGAAGAAATGAAGAAAGAAAGAAAGAAAGAAAGAAAGAAAGAAAGAAAGAAAGAAAGAAAGAAAGAAAGAAAGAAAGAAAGGAAGGAAGGAAGGAAGGAAGGAAGGAAGGAAGAAAGGAAGAAAGGAAGAAAAAGAAAGAAAGAAAGAACGAATTATCCTGAGTGAGTTAACCCAATCACTAAAGAACACACAGTATGCACTCACTGATAAGTGGGTATTGGCCCAAAAGCTCGGAATACCCAAGATACAACTCAAGGACCACATGAAGCTCAAGATGAAGGAAGACCAAAGTGTGCATACTTTGACCCTTGTTGGAACATGGATCAAAACACCCATGGCTCACAGCCAACCCATAGAATGAGCATAGGGTCCATAATGGAGCAGCTAGAGAGAGGACCCAAGTTGCTGAATTGGTTTGCAGCCCTGCAGGAGGAACAATAATATGTACCAACCAGTACTTCCAGAGCTCCCAGGAACTAAACCACCAACCAAAGAGTACACATGGCATGACCCATGGCTCCAGCTACATATGTAGTAGAAGATGACCATTTCAGACATCAATGTGAGGAAGTGCCATTGGGCCTGTGAAGGCTTGATTCCCCAGAATAGGGGAATGCATGTCAGGAAATTGGAAGGGGGTGGAGGTTGTTAGCAGGGGGAGGGGGATGGCATAGAAGTTATTTGCAGGAGTAATTCCGAAAGGGGATACCATTTGAAATATAAGTAAAGCCAATATCTAATAATAATAAAAACAAACAAACAAAAAGCAAAGTGGGAAACCTTAGATCTCTCCTGTAACCAAAAGGTAAAAATCTCCCCCAAATTATTAAAAGATATTGAGGTAATCATGAGTGAGAAATATTTATTGGCAAATGAGTGTATAACCATTTAAAAATGGCTGTGAGTACCTTGTTCAGACCACACCATACAAGCAGAACTTCTAACTAAAGAAAGAATGCTAGAGAAAGAAATTCCTCAATTTCCTTTGTAACCTCTTCAAATATTTAACTACTAATATTTTAAAGATATTTTTTATATCTAACTGAAATCCATCTCCCTATATCTAAAAACATTTCCTTGTTGTCCTCTTTGGTACTGATAGGGAACAGCTGGGAGGAGACATTTATACTTTGCCTTTGGCTTTAAATAGCCATAGTTACTTTATTTTTTCCTCTGTGCTTTGAATTCTTCTCCTAATAGCTCTTCTTAAGTCACTTCTATTTGTCTGCAATACCCCTTCACAGGTAAAGCCTGCATGGGTAGTAGACACTTACATTATCAATGCTATCTCCTTGTTGATAAACTATTCTTGAATTCATACGGAGTCGCTATGAGAATATTACATCCTGAGAACACTGACAATGGGACCTGCAAGATATGGAACATGGTTTAGAAGCCAGAGGGACAAGGAAGCTTTTACCATGGTGTGTCATGTGGACAGTAAGATGAATGGATCTGAGCCTGGGGAGGATTAGTTACTCTCCAGTGTCCTCAGATGTGACTTTGGAAGGAGAGTTCTTTGTGTGGTGAGGCAGGGGGTCATATCTCAAGGGTAGTGACTTAGGAACTAGAAAAGGTGGATTGAATGAGTAATTTAAATAGAAAACACTATCTTCTGAGGATGACTTGTTCTTCTGGCTCTGAAAGAGAAAAGATTTCTTTTCCTCAAGAGATACTAGGCCCTGATGCCTGCAGAATGGAGTGACTCAGGTTCTCTACAGCAGGCCATCAAAGGACTCAAATACAAGTAATATCTTACACTTGTCTAGCACATTATAGAGTCATGTCACTTATACACAATCTTGACTTAAACTATGCCACCAATTTCCCTGAGCTGTTGGCAAGCCACATGTGCATACTGTCACCACTCCCTGGAGAAGGGGACCCATGCATGGTCACATGACCAGTAGAAGAGTTAAGACAGATCCATTGCCACTTGAGTCTTCTTAGCTCCATACAATGCAGTCTGTCAGAATAGGATATACTAGGATATAATTTGCTGAGATTCTTTCAGACAGCAGAAGAATGCATAATTAGCTAAGGACTTCCCTCACTGATCCTACTCCATTTACCCAGCAGAGGCCATAGAGTGAAAAAGAGGTGGTGATTGAGAGGAAGAAATAGGAGGGGGAGAAACAAGAGGAAGAAATAGATTTCACAAGCAACCTGAATAGCCTATGTAGTTCCCAAATAACATTAGAAACATTGTTTCCTGCGGTTTGAGATTGGAGGAAGGCCCCTTTAACTATTGTTGGACTTCTTGGTAAATAAACACTAAAAAGGAAGAATACAATGTTTTTTGATCTGTGTTATATAATAACATAAAAACTATGTCCAAAGAACCACTAATGCCATTTCACATTAACAATACCCTAAACCAAAACATTATCCCAGATAGTGTGGGTTGTGTACAATGAATAGGTTATGAGTCAAAATAGAAATAAATACTCTATTGAAACCAAAGCAAAATTAATTTTTCCCTAGCAAAGAAAAGGCTCCTTCTTACCACCCCCAGAGTTTCCATGCAGATTAGATAATGGCCTGTTTTGTTTGAAAACAGCTTTCATTGCAATGTTGACAAGCCACACACACGGCCTTTGAACTCAGGATCCAAAAAGTCTGTTGCTGTTCCTTTGGGAAATTCACATTTTGTCCAGCAGATCATAATAGATAGGAAACCATGATGTACTGGCTGGTTTTGTGTGTCAACATAACACAGGCTGGAGTTATAACAGAGAAAGTAGATTCTGTTGGGGAAGTGCCTCCATGAGATCTAGTTGTGGGGCATTTTCTCAGTTGGTGATGAAGGGGAGAGGGACCATTATGGGTGGTGCCATCCCTGGGCTGGTAGTCTTGAGTTCTATAAGAAAGCAAGCTGAGCAAGCCAGGGGAAGCAAGCCAGTAAGTCACATCCCACCATGGCCTCTGTATTAGTTCCTGCTTCCTGACCTGCTGGAGTTCCAGTCCTGACTTTCTTTGGTGATGAACAACAGTGTGGAAGTATAAGCTGAATTAACCCTTTCCTCCTCAACTTGCTTCTTGGTCATGATGTTTGTGCAGGAATAGGAACCTTCACTAAGACACTATGGGTATCTAACTTCAAGCCTCAGTTAGCAAAGTCATTGGTTCTAACAGTGTTAAATTTCTCATAAGCCAACTGCAAGGAAACCAAAGCAACAGCACTAGCTCTTCTTTGGACCTTTAGTCTTGTGAGTTGGGTAAAAATTGAGATAAGCTTAGTTTGTTCAGCTCTTTATTTATGTCATACTCGGGTAGGAATGCAGAAAGCATCTAGCCTATGCAATTCTGCAGACCAAATATACCTCAACATAGTTATTTGATTGGCTTTGGCCAACTGTATGTGTCTATAGGATCCATTTGGAGGAAAAACAACATGACATCTTGTGTTTTATCGTGTGTCTGTAACTCTGAGAAATGAGATAGAAAACTCATTTTCCATATATTTTTTATGATATATGCTTCATTTGAAACATAAAGATAGAAGATTGATAAATTTGAGTTCCTAGTTATTGCATAATATACACAGCTTCTCTGGATTTTAACATGAATCTGGGATAACAAAACTGAAGTTCTATACAGCAAATGAAAACCAACTAGGGAAGTGGCCAGTGGTAAATCGATGTATGAGTTCCTTATTCTTGCTGTAAGGAAATATCACAAGCTTAAAACATGATTTTTATTATCTCAGAGTTCTGAAGGTCAGAAACCTACTTTGACAGGGCTATGTTCCCACTGGAGACTCTGGTTAAGACTATCTACTGCTTTTACTTTTTGAGTTTCAGGGACTGCTAGGAGTTTTTGTCTCAGTGACTCTCCATCTTCAAAGCCAGCAGTGCACCATTACAAAGCTTATTTCTTCTATTTCTGCTTCTATTTCTATATCACTTTTTGTGACTCTGCTGCTAACAACTTACTCTAGACAGACATTTAACAACTACATTTACTCACCTAGATAATCCAGGACAATCTCCCCATCTGGAGATTCTTAATTTAGTCACAAATGTAAAAAAAAAAAATGTTGGTTTATTAATCAAGATTCTCTAAAGAAACAGAAATAATAGAATAGGATGAACATTGTGGGAGGGGGTATAGGGGGGTTAAAGCATGTTTATTGTCCTAATTTGTATGGCAATTTGATGCAATCAAGAGTCATCTGAGAGAATGGAACTTCAATTGAGAAAATGCCTCCATAATATAAGGTAGTAATCCTGTAGGGCATTTTTTTAATTAGTCATTGATTGGGAAGGTCCCAGTTGCTGATGGGTGACTACATCCAGAATAAACTTATAAAGCAGTGCAACTGGGCATACCTGTGAAAGAGAAGGTTTGGCCCAGATTGAGGGTAGGTCTTCCTACTTTAAATGATTCAGACAAGAAACTCTCTCTCATCTGTATACCAACCTCTTCGGTTTTTTAGCTTATTCCAGATGTAGTCAAGTTAGTAACCAAGATTAACCACTTAAGGAAAAATATTCACAATTTCAGAGATTGGGGGAAACAGATCATTATTCTAGCAGAAATAATAATGAAAATAACATCTGCTCTATAATTAATAGCTCAGCAAGCACATCTGCTCATTTCACTTAATATAAATTAATATAATTTATATTAATATAAATTTAATACTTTAATATGCATATAGTTTAGTATAAATTTAGTATTTTTTTCTATAAGCCATGTACATGCCTGATAAGCACAACAAAGCAAATAATAAATGCAGAGCACTCTTTGTTTGGAGGTTTTGTTGTTGTTATTGTTGCTATTTGTTTATTTTGAGATAGGGTCCCATTTTGGAGTCCAGGCTAGCCTGGGACTTACAATACTTCTACATGAGGCTCTCCAGTGTCTAAGTTACAGATGTGAGCCACCATACCAGGCCAAGTAACCTTTAATGGATTTCAAAGGTATGTATAAACATCACACATATGCAAATGAGGTATTTTAAAATACTAAAGAAAAAACATTAAAAATGAAACTACACTAATGTGTAGAAGGACTCAGATTCCCAACATTTAAAAATATGATTTCACAAATCAAAACTAAATAATGAAAGAATTCAGTAGGAAAATGTGAACAACAATGAGAAAGTGATATAAGACATACAAATGGATATACATGACTCAGATGAAAATTTCATCAGGAGAATAAAAGATATTTTATAGTTGTCTTGTAGGCAGGATACTCTTCCTACTTTGTTGACTGTTCTCTTATTCTTACAGGTCCTTCATCTCCTTTTAAGAGGACCTATCTCACTGTGAGAGATCCATTCTCCCAACCTAACCAAAACCTAGTAACATCATCTTGGGAATTAATATTTGAACACTTAAATACTCAATATTTATATGTGCAATTTAAAGCAATTCCTAACCTGACAGGAAAAGAAGAGTGTGTGTGTGTGTGTGTGTGTGTGTGTGTGTGTAGGAGATGAAGGACCTGTAAGGATAAGAGAATAGTTGGCAAAGTAGGGATGCCCTGCCCACAGGACACCTGCAAAAATATCATTTATTTTCCTATGTAATTGTATTCTCCAAGGTTTACTGCCTCTGTCTGCTAACCAAGGCATAGTTCTGGAAGCTTCTAGCCTCTATGCAATCTAATCTATCCCTATGTTTTCAGGCTCTGAGACTTGCTGCTCTTTTTGGTCACTGGCTGGTTGGTTCAACATAGCTCTTCTGCTCAAAGTCCTCTCCCAGCTGATGTACTCCATTTGGCTTCTCTCTCAGCCTCTGAATTGCTCTGCTTGGCCTCAAACTAACTCTAGCAGTCTTTTCTAATCTTCTGGCTCCTTCTCATTCTCTTGCTCATTCTGTGTTTACCTGTGTCTAGCTTGTTCTCTCTTCAGTCTGTCTCCCTTGGTAAAACTGCCCCTCTCTTCCCTTTTTTCTCTGTGCTGCTCCCTTAAAGAGCTTCCCTTTCCTCTCTCTTCTCATGAAAGTTGGGGATATCCTAATTTGTCAAATCTTTCTCTGATTTGTCACTTTGTCTGCCACTCAATAAGACATCACTTTCAAACATAGATGTTTCCTTTTACAAACCAACTTTACCTTCATTGTTTGGGATAAAAGATCTGATAAGGAGATATTAACCCAGAATCTGGGAATACCCAAGAGACAATTCATATATCAATAGATTTCCAAGAAGATGGAAGGAGAGACCCCTGGTCCAGGAAAGACTGGATGTAGGGGAACGCCAGGACAGAGAAACGAGAGGGGGTTGAATGGGGAAAAGAGGGAGGGAAGGGGGCTTATGGGACTTTCGGGGAGGGAGGAAACGGGAAAGGGGAAATCATTTGGAATGTAAATAAAAAAATTTTAGAAGATAAAAAAAAAAAGAAAGGTGTGTACCACCAACCCTGGACCTAAATTTTTCTTTACCTGGAACTTGCTCTATACCAGGCTGGCCTTGAACTCAGAGATATGCTTGTCTCTGTCTCCTGGAATTAAAGGCGTGTATGCATTCCAGCCAGATCACACCGACCTAGAAGATCTTTGGATATGATTTCTTGCCAGAGCAGCCATGTTCTGAATTAAAGTTCCTCTACAGACAACAAATATGGTCAAGACTCACTCAGTCTCAAACTGTGAAAAATAAATGTTGACTATCTAAGAAAACAAGATTAATGATGTACTTTACAATGGTCTATAAATTAATCTAATCCTGTGAGAAAAACAAAGCACATATGCACTAAGATTAAAGGATAGCTGGAAGGATACTTTAATACACTTGGTAATACCCATATTTACATGCTGCATTTTATTAATTGTCTCTTATTGATAAAATAAATTAAAATAAAATAAAACATTCTTATGTGTGTCCCTTCCAAACACCTGAAGGTGGATGGAAGAAGAATGACTCCTTTACATTTAGCCAAGATTTAACATATGGTTTGTTCTAGAGAGAAAAAAGCATGAAGGAGATTCAATAAAGTTGTTCAAAAGAGCAATGAAATGGAACCAACCTAAGTGTTTATCACCAGAGGAAAAGATAAATATTATACAGTGTATGTACAAAATGGAATTTTATTTAGTCATAATGAATAACAATATCATGACATTTGCAGGAAATATATAAAATTTAAAATCTTTATGCTAAGTCAAAAAAAGCCAGACTTGGAAAAAAAATATACTGTATGTATTCTTTCAGATGTGGAATTTGAATTTAACTCTGTGTGTGTGTGTGTGTGTGTGTGTGTGTGTGTGTGTGTGTGTATGTGTGTGTGTATCATGGAAGTAGAAAGGGGAGGGAAAAGTAGAGAGAGAGAATACTCCAAGAAAGCAGAGTGAGGGACTATTTGGAAGAGGTGTGTAACCATTAGCAGGATATGTAGGTGAGGGGTAGAAGAGTTATAACATATGCATAAAAAATGCCATAATGAAACCTGTTACTTTACATGTTACCTTTAAAATTGCAGTTAGGTACAAAGTTGATAGTAAGTGAGAGATAAAGCTTGGTGTGTATTGCTTATGGATCATGAACAAGAACATATGCTCAATCCCCTTTAAAAAACAAAAAAGACTAAATGTTGAAATAATTTTTGAAAAGTTTTGTTATTTAATAATCATTGAAACTCACTAAGGAATTTGATCTCTGGTTTAAAATTTTAGTGTTGTATGCTTTTAATTATTTCCAAGGGATTTTTTAATGTTAATCAAAATAATAGAATAGAATATAGTGATTTTCCTTTTATAATATAAACAGTTTAATTAAATAATAAAATAAAATTAAAATACACAATGAAAGAGTCATGAAATGAAAGTTTTGTCCCAGGGAGTGTTAATGCCAAGACACACAAGACACATCTATGAAATGTGTTGGATTTAAAGCTAAGGAAAAAACACTGCAGACAGAATAACAAGAACAATGTATAATAGAGAAAAGTCTGGTGGCTCGAAGACATTTCCATGCACTTCAATGCCAGAGGTGGTTTTAAAAATATAAACAAACATGTACCAGAGTCTACAGACTGCTTCATAGTCTTGTATCATGCCAACCAGTACCAGAACGCATTATTCTATTGTCTGTGTTCCCGGAGACTTCAGGCTAGAAAATAGTTGGTGGCAATGATATTTAAATGCAATTCAAAATCAGAAACAAATGTTCCCTGAGTGCAACCAAATAGTATGTACATTTTCCAAACACTGACGGGAGAGAAACGGCACGGCTATGAAAAGGTGGCAGAGGAAAAGAAACAGAACTTGAGTAATATCCTCGTTGTCTCTTTTAGTGTAGTTGAAGGTAAAAGGAAGTCATTTGAAGCAACTGAACCATATAATCTCCATGGTTAGTCTATTTAACAGAAAAATTGGCCATTAAGAAAGATAACAGTATCAATTAGGTTAGGTAATTGTTAACACAATATCGTAATCATAATCTATGAGAAATATAATTAATAAGCTCGATTTCATTAAAATTAAACATAGATCAAGCAGTCAATTGCTTGCTGTACAAGCATGAGGACCTGTGCTTAGATTTTCAGAACCCTTGCCCAAGCCAGATGTAGTGTTGTAGCCCTGTAACCCTAACACTGGGAAGGCAAAGACAGACATATGCCTGGACCTACCTCACCAGCCAGGCTAGCAAATCTGTGAGCTATGTAAACAGTTAGAGAACCTGTGTCAGAAATAAAGGCAGACGGCAATTAAAGAAAACATCATACATCAACCTTGAGCCTCTCAAGCCATAAGGACACATAAAAGATAATTAAATGCTCACCACTGGCAGCTTCTGAGTATAAAACGTCTATGGTCTTTATTATCACAATGATATGACATTCTGGAAAATGCAAAATGATAAAGTAACATAATGATTAGTAACTATTAGTGGCCCAGGGAAAGGCTAAATTGGTAGGACATAGGGGAGTTTTAGGACTGTTAAATTGAATTCATATTCTGTTGCTAATAGCACAATTCTATAGAACAGAATTAAAGTGTGACTGACAGTTCTACTCATGGCCTTGTTCACATTCTTCAGGTGACATGGGTTCATAGTGATGAAAGACAGAGCCTGAGTGATGGACAGAGTCAACCTATTTTTTTACAGCAAATTTTCTCTTAACCCTTAATCTTCCACTTGGTTGCATCGATTGATTTTTCCATTCATGGAAACAGAGCCCTTATTAATTTTTGACAGATCTCACCTGGTTCCATTTCTTCATATTGCAGGATATGGATTCTGTCTAAGCATGAATTTCAGAGAGGGCAAGCCTTCTCATACCATAGAGGAAAGTCTTCTTTGTGACACTACCATGAGGCTAGCACATCATCATGTCATTGTACAAACCGTGTAATACCAAACATCAGCATGATTTTAATTCAGACTGGCAAGGTTAAGAAGACCCCAGCGCCCTGGGTCACCTTCCCCTGAAGCCACACCCAGTTCCTTTTAATTTGTGTTCAGGAACATCCTGGTGAGTAGAGAGAAAAATAGCCTGCTCATCTCAATCTGGGTTTGGACACAAACATGGTGAAGACCAATCATCTGTTCCTGAAGTGACTTGTTGGGAAGAAAATCCTATTGGCCATATCATGCACATGCATATACAGAACAAGGCATGCATATACTTACAATTTGGATATACAATTCCTGTCTCCTGGCACACACACCCATACACAAATATGCAGAGAGATTATTCACCAGCTGCACTTGTCAATCAGTGTAAGGATCAATGGGGAGCACCCATTCTGGGAGTGCACTCTCAGTACATATATTGTCACTTTTAATAAATTTGTATTTTCACTGCTGCTTTCCTGCATTTTGTTCAATTATTTCATCACAAGGTACCTGTAACCAAGGACACAGGGAAACCACCAAACTAGACATGAATAGAAGGAAAGGTTTATTGAGGATCAAACTGCCAAGGCTATCTCCTGGGGTGGCGTGGGGACACAGCGGGTAGCAAACTGGTGGAAAAGCAAATGGTTTTATATGACAGTCAGCAAGGTGTAGCTATTTGAGCTGATATAGGCTGTTTGGAACTAAATGTGTCCTTGCCCAGGGTTGTTGACCTCTGGGGACAGATTAAGGAAGGTTCTTGATAAACATAAATCTTCCCTAAGAAATCTATTTCTCTGGTAAACATAGACTTGCCTTTAAGTTTTGGTTTACCCAATAACAATGCTTCTGTTTACTTGGTCAGCACTGCCATGTTAGGAGGCCACATTGAACCAAACAATACCTTGACATTGTATCACAGAAAAAGCAGAAGATTCCCTCTGGCAACAAAACCTTTATATTTTGAATAATAATGATGCCTCAGTGGTTCATGGAGTGTGACAAATATTCTACTATAATGATGGTGGTGTGAATGCTGTGGGCAGAACAGGCGCATAGGCTATGCTATGCCGGACCTCTCTATACTCTCTACTCAATTTTGCTGTAGACTTAAAAAATGTTCTAACAATAAAGTTTATTACATTAAATAATGAAGACCTGAGTGACAGAGGAAAGTGTTGGAAATCTGGAGGGAGTCACCAGACATTACCAGGAAATTCAGAGTCAGCACTTGGATTTCTGAATTTCAGTGATGAAAGAATTTAAGAACAAACTCAAACAAAAGCTAAAGGACTGTTTTATTAGAGCTTAAACAGAAAACTCCAGGACAGACAATCTGCAAATCTGGGCAACTGTCTGGAGGAGGGGAATGGAGAAGAGAACAAAAGCTGTGCTATTTGAGCTAGTGTAGATATGAGACACACAACCATCAAGCAGCCACATGGTAAGGTAAGCTTTAGATAAGGAAGTCCAAAGGACCAGAAGAAGATGTTATGGTCAGCATCTACAATGAAGATACAGAAAAGAAAAAAGAAGAAAAGAACTCAGAACATCAGACAGAGCCATGAGACTTCCCAGAGGCCTATAGGGCTGCACTAAGGGGAAGAAAGTCTGTGAAAGAAGAGTACATTAAAGAGCTAATTGTTCCTCCTATGTTTAGCATGGCTTATATTTGTCCTGTGGCCAGTCCAGATGAATTAACTCTTTTATTTTAAATATAACGAAATAAAATAATATAAAACAAAAACTGTCACATTGAAGTAGGATAGGACAGACCAACAGAAGAAAAAAGAGCCCAAGAGAGGGCACGAGAGTCAGAGACCCAATCATTTGTACACTCAGGAATCCCATAAAAACACTAAACTGGCCAGGTAATTGTGGTGCGTGCCTTTAATCCCAGAATCCTGGAGGCAGAGGCAGGAGAATCTCTGTGAGTTCAAGGCCAACATGGTCTACAGAGCTAGGTCCAGGACAGCCAGAGTTACACAAAGAAACCCTGTTTTAAAAAACAAAAACTCAAACAAACAAACAAAAAACAAGCCATAATATAAGCAGAGAGGACAACATAAATGCAAGGCCTCGGATTTAATGGGGTTGCTCAGCAACAATCATACACACCCACTTCTATTGATTTTATTTTAAGTTGTTGTTGAATTTAAGACATAAAATTTTAAAGTTATGGTTTAATGCTTTTCCAAATGTTTGGACACACTAATTTAGATTGTCAGATTTTTAAAATCTCTCCATTATCTTCTACAGACAAGAGATTATGGGACAGTCTTGGTAAATCAGCTGATTTTAAGAACTCTGGATTACATCTGTGGCTTCAATCTTATATTATGCCTAACAATGTTTTTCTACAGCCTGGTTTAAAGACTGTGTCAGGGTGGAAATCTCAGGAGTTCATTGTTCCACTTTTGCTGAGAGTAATAAAAGGTGTAAAGAGTTAAGAAACCAAGATAAGTCTACAGATTCAGTGTGGAATCAATTAGAACCCTGCCAAGAACTCTAGGAAGTACACACTGCTCAGGTCGAGACCTGAGCCCCAGTGGAGAGGTGGAAATCCTTGCAAGTGGGAAGGAGTGAAAATATTAAGGCATGTAGAAATACATTGGTCCTGTATCCAGTATATACATATAGAAGTGGCTTTGCACTTGTTAAAAATTATAGCCAGAACCACTCTCAAAGAGGCTGGGATTCTGCCTGCTTCTACCCAAGTATGGACTCTGAAGTGTATGGGCTTTCTGGAGTTGCCCTTCTCTTCTAAGCTTCTATTGGAGAGAAGCCACTCCCCAGTCAATGCTGGTAGAGTTTTGCAGAAGAGTTGGGACCACATTTTATCTACCTTTCAATTGTTCTAAAGGGAACTGTTGCATAAGTGCCTCAACTCAATGTATTTTCTGAAGGAAAACAGAAAGCACAAGTGAACAAAACTTGTTCTCTGTACAGTAAATGTAGGCAGCTCTCTACCTCTTACAAGGTAAAACCAATATACAAACTATGACTATGCAAAGCCTTGGGCAGAATCAATTCATTTTAAAACACGTTCTACATATGTTTATAATCTATTAAAAATATTTTCCAGGGTTAATTCTTCACATCCTGGCTTCCTCCTTACTTTGACGGTTTGGTTTCAGAAAGCACTTTAATCAGTAAGAACTAACAAAAAACACTGGGCTTAAACTATCTTCTTCTTCTTCTTCTTCTTCTTCTTCTTCTTCTTCTTCTTCTTCTTCTTCTTCTTCTTCTTCTTCTTCTTCTTCTTCTCCTTCCATCAAAATAGGATAAAAACAGGATCAGTACAGAGAAAACATAATAAGTATACAGATGTAGTCACATGAGTCTGGTTTATTGAAGAGAAACCACAACCAAACTGATGTCTGGTTCCCTATTAACATCTCACAGAAATTCACATAAGTCAGATTTTATCCAAACAATGGCTTGATTTTGCTATGCTTTGCATTTTAAAGTATGATGTGTCAAAGACAGATTTATTTCCCTTGGGTTTTGTTTCCAAGTAACATTTAATTTGATGTCCTTCCATTTGCCACGGGCTAGCAATAATAAATATACAAAGTAACAACAAATAGACTGGAGAACTTCATTGGTTGTGTCCTTGAAGTAAAGTGAGTATCTAACCATATGCATCTTGAGTAGTTATGAATTATACATGTGTAGGGGCTATTCCTCGTTTTCAACTTGACTATATCTGGAATGAACTACAATCAAGAGTTGGAAGGCTCACCTATGATCCTAATCCGGAGGCTCAGAGAAATAAGTTTCTGACCTGGATCTTGGCATGGAGATCTTGAAGCATAGGGGCTATAAATTCCAGAAAATTAAGACCGGGAGATCTCCAAGTTCAAGGTCATCTGGGATTAAAGGCACAGTGGCACACGCCTTTAATCTGAACCACACCCTCTGCTGGAGACCTACATAAGGACATTGGAAGAAGACTCACTCATTCTTCCTTGCCTGCTTGCCTCGTGGGACTGAGCAACTGCTAGATCCTTGGACTTCCATCCACAGCTGTGGCTGACCATTGTTGGGGAGTTGGACTACAGACTGTAAGTCATCGACAAATTCCCCAACTATATAGAGACTACCCATACGTTCTGTGACTCTAGAGAACCCTAATACACACATGGGAGCAAATACTGCCCTATTATGGTTGGATTTACCTTACATTGTTTTCAACACAATGGTTCAAGAATTTTTATGCCATATTTATGACATATTTGCATGCCAACCTATAAATCTCTTTATATTACAGATATGAAGGTGCTTATATGGCACAAGGCATTTCAAATGCTTAAGTATGCACATTTATATATGGTTAGTCCCTTGTAACTACCACGATTGACTACCATCACAAAACCACAGACTGGGTGGTTTAAATCACAGAAATTAGTCTCATAGTGCTGAAGGTTGTAAGTTCCAGAACAAAGTTCTGGCAGGACTGGCTTCTCCTAAGAACTGCTTGATCTACAGATAAGGTTTTCACATAACATTTTCTGTGTACACAGGTGTCCTTGGTGTCCTCCCCTTTTGTTAAGGAAACCAGGATCACTGTTTTGTTTTGTTTTTTAATCTTAATTACCTTAATAAAACTTATCTCCAAATGCAGTCATATTTGGAGTTAAAGCTTTAATCTAAGAAATTGGAGGAGACATAATTAATACATAGTGTCCTAAAACTTTGGGGGCATAGTGAAGTGTCTATTATGAGGCTTATAGCTAAAATCAACATCAAAGGTCTCTATTTTTTTTATGTTATATAATTTTAATCCCAATGTCCTAACTCATAAATCATTGTGTCCAATATTTTAATTGAAGTAAATATTTCTAGGTGTTCTCTGATACTGGAATCATATTAGAGATAGTTTCATAATTCTTTCTCATTATAAATAATATAGAATAATACTGTTTTAGCCAGAATTCTCAAGAGGAACAGAACCAAGAGTGTGTGTGTGTGTGTGTGTATACTATATAATATATATATATAGGCCTTTATGGTTGAATTTACCTTGCATATATATGTGATATACATATACATAAATATATATTCTGAATATACATATACATATACACATATGAAATATATTAAGTGAGCTTCAAAATAATAACAACAAACAAATCACATTTAGACACTGAGAAGCTAATACTTACCCTTGTGACTGGGCACCTTAATAGTTAGGAACAATGAAAGGGACAGGGTTAACTTGTTAAAACATAATTTGTTGCCCCTTCACCTCTTCCTTAGAGGAAATGCAGATGTTGAAAGAACTTATCTGGGGCCTATATTCAAAGAGAAATAAGAAAGTTCCTTGTTTAGGAGTTGTTTCTCTGATGATGGTAAGGGTTTTACATTCAGGAATCTTAGAAACTGCCACAAAAGAAATTGGTCCTCTGTTAGAGTAGTAGAGAGCTAGGATGATCTCTACCTTTTAAGCATTTACTGGACATGTTATATTTCAGAAAAGAGAAGGTGCTAGAGATGCTATAAGAATCTATCATAGGAAATCCGGGTTAAAGTTTAATTATCTAAAAGAATAATTCTGACAGTTAGTTTATTCCTGTCTTCATCTGCTAAGACATCAGTAGGCATTTAATGAATGGATATCAATAGCAATTATTCACTACATACCTTCATCAGACCATTGAAAAGGTTATTATGGTAGTTGAAATCAGGTCACAGAGAAGCAATTAGAGATTAGAGGGTCACAAATAGCAAATAGTTATGGTTCTGGGATCATTCAGAGATTCACCAGTTTGACCATGAATACATTTTAACAATGAAGAGGTTTTATTCAGATACTGGCATAGGATACCCATGAGCACTCTTAAGATCCAACTCCAAATTACATTAGTCAGTGTTTTTTAAAGGAAAACTTACATGGCTACATACTTCCTTCCTTTATGCAATCAAGAGCAAGCACACATATTGACATAATTCCTGCCTATGTGTGATCAGACACACATGTCACTTATATGCATCAGGGGCAAGAAACCTTGTTTACAGAAGAGAAAAATTGCAGTTCATACAAAACCAGGCAAGAGCAGCACGAAGCAATCCAGAAAGTCACCTGTCCTTGAGCAAGTGAGGCTTACAGGTTAGAAGCATTCTTATTTTATACATCTCTTCCACACAGTAATTTTAAACTTAAACATAATGTCACAAAATCACTGAGAAGTAGACAAGACTTGAAAAAAATACTGGATATATTCTTTCACACTTTTCAAAATTTACTATATGTTGTGTTTTCATTGCTACCTTTAAAAATATGTGAATAGGCACCAGCTTCCCCTTGGCCACCTCTGCTCCAGGAATTGACTGCGCTGAGCCTCCAGGTATGGAGGGATTCCCCAATATAACATCACTTGGGACACAGTCTGTTGGGCTTCCATCTGCGTCCAAGAGCGGGGCAGCTCTGTGGTAGTCTGGGCGCCTGCTCTGCTGTGAGCCTTCTTCCCTGCAGAGAGATCTTCGCCGAGAGAGTGCACAGTGCACTCCACCATTTTTGCTCTGGCAACAGAGCAATTGGGACCTCCAGGCGCAGGGATAATCAAGCATAATATCACTTTGGACTCACCCAGCTTGTGTGCTCCCTGCTCCCAAGAGCTGGGCAGTTCTGTGGTCACCTATGCTCCAGCTCTGCTGTGGGACAACTGCCCTGCAGAGGGACCCGCACTGGGGGAGAGCGCACCCGCACAGGGAGGGACCTCTGCTCTGGGGATTGACTACGCTGAGCCCTCGGATGTGCAGGGTTCCCCAATATAACATCACTTGGGGCAAGGCACATCAGGGCTCCAAAGTCACTCAGGAGCAGGGCAGCCCCTCAGCAATCAGTGCCAGGGGAATCCCAGTAATCCAGGGGGGGCAGAAATAGCCTTGCAGGCTCATAGGACGTCCAACCTACAGCCAGTGACAGCAGGACCAACTAACACCAGAGGTAACCAGATGGCAAATGGCAAACATAGGAACGTTACTAACAGAAATCAAGGCAATATGGCACCATTCGAACACAACTCTCGGACAGCAGCAAGTCCTGGATACCCCATCACACCGGAAAGGCAAGATCTGGATTTAAAAATCACTTCTCATGATGCTATTAGAGGATTACAAGAAGGACACAAATAAATCTCATAAAAATTATGCTCTAAGATCAAGAATTGACAAATGGAACCTCATAAAATTACAAAGTTTCTGTAAGGAAAAGGACACTGTCAAAAGGACAAAGCGGCAACCAACAAACTGGGAAATGATCTTTACCAACCCTACATCCGACAGAGGGCTAATATCCAATATATACAAAGAACTCAAGAAGTTAGACTCCAGAGAGCCAAATAACCCTACTAAAAAATGGGATAACGAGCTAAACAAAGAGTTCTCACCTGAAGAATATCTAATGGCTGAGAAGCACCTAAAGAAATGTTCAACATCCTTAGTCATTAGGGAAATGCAAATCAAAACAACCCTGAGATTCCACCTCACACCAGTCAGAATGGCTAAGATCAAAAACACAGGAGACAACAGTTGTTGGGGAGGATATGGAGAAAGAGGAACATTCCTCCACTGCTGGTGGGGTTGCAAGCTGGTACAACCACTCTGGAAAGCAGTCTGGCAGTTCCTCAGAAAACTGGGCATGACACTCCCGGAGGATCCTGATATACCACTCCTGGGCATATACCCAGAGGCTTCCCCTGCATGCAATAAGGACACATGCTCCACTATGTTCATAACAGTCTTATTTATAGTAGCCAGAAGCTGGAAAGAACCCAGATGTCCCTTAACGGAGGAATGGATTCAGAAGATGTGGTATATTTACACAATGGAATACTACTCTGCAATTAAAAACAATGAATTCACGAAATTCCTAGGCAAATGGTCAGAACTAGAAAATATCATCCTTAGTGAGGTAACCCAATCACAAAAGAACACACATGGTATGCAGTCACTGATAAGGGGATATTAACCCAGAATCTCAGAATACCTTAGACACAATTCACATATCAGTAGATTTCCAAGAAGATGGAAAGAGAGACCCCTGGTCCTGGAAAGACTGGGTGTAGGGGAATGCCAGGACAGAGAAATGAGAGGGGGTTGAATGGAGAGCAGAGGGAGGGAAGGGGGCTTATGGGACTTTCAGGGAGGGAGGAAACGGGAAAGGGGAAATCATTTGGAATGTAAATAAAAAAACTTAGAAAATAATGAAAAAAAAAAGAAAGAAAAAATACAGGCGAACATGAATCAACGGGTATAAGCTCTTACAAAGGAAACACAAAAATCGCTTAGAGAAATGCAGGAGAATATGGGTCAACAAATGGAGGCCCTTAAGGAGGAAACACAAAAATCGCTTAAAGAAATGAATCACCAGGTAGATGCCCTTACAAAGGAACCACAAAAATAAAAAAAACTTAGTAAATAATAATAATAATAATAATAAAATAGAACATACCCTAGTTGGGCCAGGTTCTGGGAAAAGAGGTATGGTGACTATATGATGGGTGTATGCCTAGCTTGGGGAATAATGAAAGTATTGGGTTCTAGAAAGAGGTAGTGGCTATATAACACTGTGGGTACATTTGTTCAGTTTTAAATGACTGGTTGGGGAACTTAATTGGCTTAGTCAGTAAGTAATTTGCTGAGCAGGCAGGAGGACCTGAGTTCATAGCCCCAGTACTTTTCAAAAAAATCTGTACTGGCCCTAAAACATTATACAAGTATTATTATACACTGAACAGGTTATATTTATATATTCAGGAATGTATGTAACAGCAATTAATATGAAAAAGAGACCATGAATTTGGGAAGGGCTAAAGATGTAATTATATTATAATCTCAAAAAATAAACTATTGTTTAAAAAAAAAGAAATACTAGAAGCTCAAACACACATATTTATTTATCACCTTTTCTATAAGAGTGGGTGTGTGCAATGCCGACTATTCTGCAGTATTTCTTTAGCAAACATGTGAAGCTTAGTCATTTTATAAAGTCATTCACTGATCACCCATATGTACTCATAAAGGCATTAGTTTACAAACATAATACAAGAGCTGATGACTTTGCTCTGCTTTAAAAGGTGAAAATCCTGGTGACTACAGTGGATATGGAACACTAAACTCTCAAGTTTATACTTTTCTAAATAATTTCTCTTTTAAGATAGCCATCTTGTACTTTTATGATGGGTGGATAAGCAAGGGAACAAGAGGAGAAAAAATGGCTAGCTTTCATGTGATAAAGTGCGAAAATCATCCAGGCTGTAATTCAGGCTAAATTTAAAATTGGCTATGATTTTTCTCTTCACTTTAAAAAAAAAAAGTTCAAATATT
Source organism: Tokudaia tokunoshimensis (assembly GCA_036184795.1). Lineage (NCBI taxonomy): Eukaryota > Metazoa > Chordata > Mammalia > Rodentia > Muridae > Tokudaia > Tokudaia tokunoshimensis. The sequence continues at coordinate 17,772,622 of BTHU01000009.1, read as the reverse complement.
TAAATACCAACTTTCTGGCTCTATGAAGAAAACTCTAAGAGCACTAAACAAACCTTCATCCATATTCCCTAAATAAATCATTATCTCTGGCAGAAGCCAGATTACATCCTAGTCCTCCTAAGCAAGGTTTCCTTCAAAGCAGTCAATCTTATTCATGCACACCCTATGACCTTGTAGGAGAATTCTGACTCAAAGCTTTTTGTGTGGTCAAGGTGACTAAAAACTTTAAGAAACACAGAGACCAGTAAATTTCCTGAGAGATTTGATTTCTATGACTTACATTTGTTATTGTGATTATTATTATTATTTCTTATGCTGAAGTAAGGCTTGGAACCAGTAGAAGGAAATCTTTGTTTCATTTGATCCTCCTAAGAACCCACATAAAGCCCAGGTCCCAGCTGGGGAAACCCATGTGAGGACAACCATTCTGACAATCTGAATGCTTGGCAGCATGTTTGCTTTTAGTACACTTCAGAGTCCCCTGTGTGAGGATTCCTGAAAGAAATTTCTTTTAGTCTCAAATATGATTAAAAACAACTGAGCATTAATTTGTTCATTCTTAACAATGTAGATGTGGCAACAAGCTCTATTTCTGGTTTTATGCTGCAACCTAGACTTTTTCTAAATACCAGCAGCAGAAGGGCCCAGAGTAGTTACATTAACATTTGAGAGGATCCCTTGCTGTGCACATCAGCATATATTATGTATGCTTATATTCATTGGCTGTAAGTAGTGAACTCCATTGTTATAGCTTAAGCAAAGAATAAGTTACTTAAAATGATTAGAGATGATCCATAAAGCCTAAGGGGATAGAGGCACCCTCCATTTCCTGTGTCTTCCTCCCCATCTTCCCCTCCCCATCTACCCCCTCTCCAACCTCCCTCTCCTTCTCCTCTCTCCCTCCCTTTTCTCCTTTCTCTATACCTACCTATTTATTCTCTCTCAGAAACAATGGATAAAGCCAACTGAGAACTTTCAAGTTTACAAAACTCAGACCCAATCACCTGGACAAGTAAGAAATCACCTCCTGCTCCTTCTGGGTAGTATTTGTGATTATTTCCTGGTGCAGGAGAGGTGGAGCCTCAAGAGACTCCAAAAGCTAAAATCAGCAAACCAGTCCCCACACAAACAATTGCCAGGAGAGAACAGACTGTATGGTGCGGTCATCTGTAAGTCTGTCAGGAAATTGTTCCAGGGATACACCTTTCATGTGCCATCATCCATGCATGGATGGGTTTTCATTATTGCAATTGTCACCCACGCTCCTGTTAAGAACCATAGTAAACTCCATTGCTTCAGCAAGCTAGGTGTAGGTCAAATAATTTCTGTGGTCTTGTGTAAGGACAGGGAGGTGGGGGGGTGAGAAGGCCCTTGTACATAACTTACCAAGAAAGCTCTCATAATAGCTTCCAGCTGTGAGATTCTATAGAGCGAATTGGTAATCACAACTTGAGCTTTTCCTTCCAACCCTGCAAGGATGACAAGGACAAGTGACTTTCAAATGGCCTGATAGTCACATGAGTGTTACTCCCCTAAGAAGGGGATAAAGGAGGTTACATTGGCAGCACACAACAGCTTAAGTCAGAAATGTGTGACTTCTGTGTATTTACCCATGTTTCTGAAGGCCACACCATGCAAGTAACATGCCTTTTCTGAGACTCACTGTAACAACATTGCAACAAATCTAAAATACACAAAATCTCAAGGTGCCAAAATTGATTCAACTGTATTGGGAAGACGATTCCACTGATAGGTATGCATCTGAAGGAAACATTTATGTGCATGTTCAAAACCATGTTTTAGAATAATCACAGCATTATTCATAAAAATTGAAAATCACCAAATGACCATTAAAAAAATTAATGGGCAAAATGTTACAATATATCTCACAATTCAATGCTATGCAGTAATTAGAAATCTTTTGTTTTCTTGTCTATTTCATATTTTTCGTGTCTATTATTTTCATCCAGTCCTCCCTTATCTCTTATATTTAGCCTTTCTTGTTCTTTCTTCTTCATGTTATACTTTATCCATATGTATGTTTGTTTACATATATACTTATATTATTGCATATGAGAGAACATTTAGGTTTTTTTTTTCTAAGATTGTGTGACCATTAATATTATACATTTTAGTTGGGCAGTGGTGGCACATGCTTTTAATCCTAGCACTTGGGAGGGAGAGGCAGGCAGATTTCTGAGTTCGAGGTCAGCCTGGTCTACAAAGTGAGTTCCAGGACAACCAGGGCTATACAAAGAAACCCTGTCTTGATAAAAACCAATATATATACACACATATACACACACATATATATATATATATATATATATATATATATATATATATGCATTTTAAGTCCATCATTTAACAAAAAAATTTGAACAACATTTTTATATATTTAACAAATTATCATTGTCCATTCATCTCTTCATGAAAAATGAGAGTGATTCCAATTTTTTGCTACAGAGAATAAAACAGCAGTCTCCAAATTGGTTTCCACAGTGACTGAGTTAATTTGCACCCACACCAACAGTAATAAGAGTTCTTATCTGTATATAATATCCCCAAGATTTGCTGTCAGATGAGTTAGCAACTGGGATGAGAGGTTATCTCAGAGTAGTCTTAATTTGTATTTTACTCATGGCTAAGGATATAAAACACTTTAAAAATTATTTTTATTCTTTGAAAGTATAATTACATCATTTATCTCTTCAGTTTCCTTCTTCCAAAATCTCCCATCTAGCCCTCATTACTCTCTTTCAAATTCATGATCTTTTTTCTCATTCAATATTAGTATTCATACATGCATGCATACATATGTACACATACCTATATATTCCTAAATAAATAAGAAAACCTTCTCAGTCTGTATGATATTACTTGTATGTATATTAACACTCTTAAAAGTATGTAGTGGCCATTTCTAGTCCTTATTTTAAAAAACCAAACAAACCTATCTATTCAGTTCATTTTTGTTTCCATTTGTTATATTTATTTATATTTAATTTCTGTAATTATTTGTAAATTCTGGATGTTAGCCCCATGTCTGAAGTATAATTGATGAATGTTTTGTCTGTTAATGCTACTTGTTATTTTCTTTACTGTATAAGCCATTTTTATTTTCGTGTAATCTCATGTATTGATACTTAAGGTTTGTCCATGTGCTATTGATATTCTATATAAAAAGCTCTTGCCTATCCCAGTTTCCTAGAGAGTACCCTTTGTGTTTTCTTCTAAAAGTTTCAGTGCTTTGAGTTATAAATTAAAGTCCTTGATCCATTTTGAATTGATTTCTGTACAAGGTGAAAGATAAAAATCAAATTCCAACTTTTGCAGATAAAAATACTGTTTTTAAAAGGTCATTTGTTGAATGAGCTTTTTAACAAGTACTCTTTACTTCTGTCAAAAATTAAGTGGTGAGATGAGGAGAGGCAAACGGTTAGAACACACAAAGGGAAGATAGTTGAAGAGGTAGACTCGATAATCTGGAGTCAAATCTGGGCAATAGAAGCCAACAGAAAAAATGACTCATATGTACCTTAGATATTAAAGACTTTCTAGAGTTTAACGAAAATGAAGGCACAACATACCCAAATTCACACAATAAAAATGGGAGACTTCCACGAAATTCCTAGGCAAATGGTCAGATCTTGAAAATATCATCCTTAGTGAGGTAACCCAATCACAAAAGAACACACATGGTATGCAGTCACTGATAAGGGGATATTGACCCAGAATCTTGAAATACCCTAGACACAATTCTCATATCAATAGATTTCTAAGAAGGTGGAAGGAGAGACCCCTGGTCCTGGAAAGACTGGATGTAGGGGAACGCCAGGACAGAGTAACGAGAGGGGGTTGAATGGAGAAAAGAGGGAGGGAAGGGGGCTGATGGGACTTTCGGGGAGGGAGGAAACGGGAAAGGGGAAATGATTTGGAATGTAAATTAAAAAAAAATAAAATAAAATAAATAATTAAAAAAAATGGGAGACTTCACATCCCACTCTCACCAATGGAAACAGAAACTAAACAAAGACACAGTGAATTGAAGAGAAGTAATGAATCAAATGGATTTAACAGATATCTATAGAACAGTTCACCCAAAAACAAAAGAATATACCTTTTTCATAGCACCTCATGGTACCTTCTCCAAAATAGATCATATAATCAGACAGAAAGCAAGTCTTAACAGATACAAGAAGATTGAAATAATCCCATGCATTCTATCAAATCACTATGGATTAAGGATTCAATAACAAAAAAAAAAAACAAAAAAACCAAACAAACAAAAAAAAAAACAGAAAGCCCACATACACATGCAAGCTGAACAATGTTCTACTCAATGATAACTTAGTCAAGGAAGAAATAAAGAAAGAAATTAAAGACTTTCTAGAATTTAATGATAATGAAGGCACAGCATACCCAGACTTATGGGACACAACGAAAGCAGTGCTAAGAGAAATACTCATAACTTTGAGTGCCTTCATAAAGAAATTGGAGAGATTTGACACTCGCAGCTTAACAGAACATCTGAATGCTCTAGAACAAAAAAGAAACAAATACACCCAAGAGGAGAATATGGGTGGAAATAATCAAACTCAGGGCTGAAATCAACCAAGTAGAAACAAAGAGAACTACACAAAAAAAAATCAACAAAACTCTGAGATGGTTCAACAAGATAGATAAGTCCTTAGGCAAACTAACTAAAGGGCACAAAGACCCAAATTAACAACATCAGAAATGAAAAGGGAGACATAACAACAGAAACTGAAGAAATTAAAAAAAGTCATCAGCTCCTACTACAAAAGCCTATACTGAACAAAATTGGAAATCTAGATGAAATGGATGATTTTCTAGATAGGTTCCAGGTACCAAAGTTAAATCATTATCAATTAGCCATCTTGATAGTTCCATAACCCTTAAGGAAATAGAAGCAGTCATTAAAAGTCTCCCAACCAAAATAAGCCTAGGACCAGATGTTTTTTTGTGCAGAATTCTATCAGACCTTCAAAGAAGACCTAATACCAATACTTCCCAAACTATTCCAAAAAAAAAAAAAAGAAACAGAAGGAATACAACCTAATTTATTCTATGAAGCTACAATTTCACTGACACCTAAACCGCACAAAGTCCTAACAAAGAAAGAGAACTTCAGATCAATTTCCTTTATAAATATCAATACAAAAATGCTCAATATAATTATCACAAACTGAATCCAAGAATAAATCAAAATGATCATTCACCATGATCAAGTAGTCTTCATCACAGGGATGTAGGGATGGTTCAATATACAGAAATCCATCAACATAATCTATTATATAAACAAACTCAAAGGAAAAAACACAGGATCATTTCATGAGATGCTGAAAAATAGTCTTTGACAAAATACAATACCCCAACATGTTAGAAATTTTGGAAAAATAAGGAACTCAAGGCATATACCTAAACAGAATAAAAGCAATATACAGCAAACCAATAGCCATCATCAAATTAAATGGAAACTTGAAGCAATCCCGCTAAAATCAGGGACAAGACAAGGCTGCCCACTCTCCTCCTATTTATTCAATATAGTACTTGAAGTTCTATCTAGAGCAGTTAGACAACAAAAGGAAGTCAAAGGGATACAAATTGCTAAGAATGAAGTCAAGATATCACTATTTGGGAATGATATGAAAGTATAATTCTACCAGAGATCTTCTCCAGTTGATAAACAAACTGGCTGGATATAAAATTAACTCAAACAAATCGGTAGCCTTCTGCTACACAAAGAATAAACAGGCTGAGAAGAAATTAGGGAAACAACACCCTTCACAATAGTTACAAATAATATTAAATATCTTAGTGTAACTCTAACCAAGAAAGTAAAAGATCTGTTTGACAAGAACTTCAAGTCTCTGAAGAAAGAAATAGAAGAACTCAGAACATGGAAAGATCTCCCATGCTCATATATCCACAAGATTAACACAGTAAAAATGGTCATCTTATCAAAAGCAATCTACATATTCAATGCAATCCCCATCTAAATTCCAATGCAATTCTTCACAGAGGAGAAATTTTCCTGAACAGAACACTGATGGCTCAGGCTCTAATATCAACAATTGAGAAGTGTGAACTCATAAAGTTGAAAAGCTTCTGTAAGGCAAAGTACACTGTCAATAGGACAAAACGCCAACCTACAGGTTAGGAAAAGATCTTTACTAACTCTACATCTGATAGAGGGATAATATCCAAAATATACAAATAACTCTATTAAAAAATGGAGTACCGAGCTAAACAAATAATTCTCAACTGAGTAATCTTGAATGACCGAGTAACACCTAAAGAAATGTTCAACGTCCTTAGTTATCAGGGAAATGCAAATCAAAACAACCCTAAGATTCCACCTCATACCAATTGGAATGGTCAAGATCAAAACTCAAGTGACAACAGATGCTGGCAAGGACGTAGAGAAAGAGGAACTCTCCTCCTTTGCTGGTGGGATTGCAAGCTGGTAAAATCACCTTGAAAACAATCTGGTGGGTCCTTCAAAAATTGGAAATAGTTCTGCCTGAAGACCCAGCTATACTACTCCTGGACATATACCCAAAAGATGCTCCAACATATAACAAGGACACATGCTCCACTATGTGCATAGCAGCCTTATTTATAAAAGTCAGAAGTTGGAAACAACCCACGTCCCCCAACAGAAAAAATGGATACAGAAAATGTGGTTCATACACAATGGAGTACTACTCAGCTATTAAAAACGATGACTTCATGGATTTTACAGGCAAATGTATGGAACTAGAAAATATCATCCTCTGTAAGGTAACCCAGACCCAAAAGAACACACATGGCATGTACTCACTGAGAAGTGGATATTAGCCCCAAATCTCAGTGTACCCATGATACAACTCACAGATCATGTGAAGCTTAACAAGAAGGAAGACCAAAGTATGGATGCTTCAGTCTTACTTAGAAGGGGGAAAATAATTGCAGGAGGTGGAAGGAGTCAGGGACCTGGGAGAGAGAGAGAGAGAGGAAAGGGAGAGAAAGAAAAAGGGGCAGGATCAGGTATGGGAAGAGACAGAAGAGAAGTCTAAGGGTCAGGAAAATGAGTAGAAATATGAAGAAGTAGGAGGTAAGGAACAGGCATTAAGGCGGGGAAATATAGGTGCATCATCTCTTAATGAACACAGACCCGGCTGTCCTCTACTATATGTGTGTTGAGGGGCCTCATATCAGCTGGTGTATGCTGCCTGTTTGGTGGTCCAGTGTTTGAGAGATCTCGGGGGTCCAGATTAATTGAGACTCCTGGTTCTACTACAGGGTCGCCCTTCTCTTCAGCTTCTTTCAGCCTTCCCTAATTCAACAACGGGGGGACAGCTGCTTCTGTCCATTGGTTGGGTGCAAATATCTGCATCTGACTCTTTCAGCTGCCTGTAGGATCTTCTGGAGTGCAGTCACGCTAGGTCCCTTTTTATGAGTGCTCCATAGCCTCAGTAATAGTGTCAGTCCTTGGGACCTCCCCTTGAGCTGAATCCTACTTTTGGCCTGTCGCTGACCCTTCTTTTCCTCAGGCTCCTCTCCATTCCGTCCCTGTAATTCTTTCAGATAGGAACACTTATGGGTCAAAGTTGTGACTGTGGGATGCACCCCCCCCTCACTTGATGCCCTGTCTTCCTGCTGGAGGTGAGCTTTATAAGTTCCCTCTCCTTGTTGTTGGGCATTTCATCTAAGGTCCCTTCTTTTGAATCCTGAGAATCTCTTGCCTCCCAGGTCTCTGGCGCATTCTGGAGGGTTTCCCCAACCTCCTATCTCCTGTTTCCATTCTTTCTGCTGACTCTCAGGGCTTCAGTACTTTTCCCTCACCCCATACCTGATCAGGTTCTCCTCATTCCCAACTCTCCCCTCTTTCCTCTCCCATCCTCTTTCCCTCCCAGACCCCCCCCCCACTTGTGGTTGCTTTCTTCTCCCTCCCAGGTGGGACTGAGGTAGCCTCACTTGGTCACTTCATCTTGTTGAACTTTTTGAGTTCTGTGGACGGTATCTTGAGTATTCTTATTTTTTTTTAATTGAAAAATGAAGTAAAGACATTTTATGATAAAATTGAAAATTTACGTGGAAAATATTTCTATAACATAGAAGAGATATATAGAAAAACACATTAAAATTGACAATTTTCATGGAAAATTAAAGAGTAAAGTAGTAGACGTAAAAAATATTGCTAAATTAATTGAAAAATGAAATAGAAACATTTTATGGTAGAATTGAAGATTTACATGGAAAATATTTCTAATAAAATTCAAGAAATATATAGAAAAACACATTAAAATTTATTATTTCATGGAAAATTATACAGATAAATGGTAGATATAAAAAACCTTTCTAAATTAACTAAAGGTGGAATTAAAAGTATTTTGTAATAAAATCAGAGATTTACATGGAAAATAGTTCTGATAAAATAGAAGAAATATATAGAAAAACATGTTAAAATTGAAGATTATCTTGAAAAATAATGCAGATAAGATGGTAGACATAAAAAATTACTAAATTAATTGAAAGAGGAATTACAAACATTTTTGATAAAATTGAAGATTTACATGAAAAATATTTCTGTTAGTCTATTTTTTTATTGGGGAATTGAGTCCATTGATATTAAGAGATATTAAGGAATAGTGATTGTTGCTTCCTGTTATTTTTATGTTTGTGTAGATACCTTCTTTTGGGTTTGTTGGAAGAATATTACTTACTTGCTTTTACTAGGGTATAGTTTCCCTCCTCGTGTTGGCATTTTCCATTATTATCCTTTGTAGGACTGGATTTGTGGACAGATATTGTGTAAATTTGGTTTTATCATGGAATATCTTGGTTTCCCCATCTATGGTAATTGAGGGTTTGCTGGTTATAGTAGTCTGGGCTGGCGTTTGTGTTCTCTTAGGGTCTAATCTAGCTTTCTTTGTGTCTGGTGAGAAGTCTGGTATAATTCTGGTAGGTCTGCCTTTATAGGTTACTTGCCCCTTTTCCCTTACTGCTTTTAAATTCTTTCTTTGTTTAGTGCATTTGGTGTTTTGATTATTATGCACCGGGAGTACTTTCTGGTCTGGTCCAGTCTGTTTTGGAGTTCTGTACACTTCTTGTATGTTCATGGACATCTCTTTCTTTAGGTTAAGGAAGTTTTCTTCTATAATTTTGTTGAAGATATTTACTGGCCCTTTAAGTTGGAAATCTTCACTCTCTTCTATACCTATAATTCTTAGGTTTGGTCTTCTCATTGTGTCTTGGATTTCCTGGATGTTTTGGCTCAGGAGCTTTTTGCATTTTGCATTTTTCATTTTCTTTGACTGTTGAGTCAATGTTTTCTATGGTATCTTCAACCCCTGAGATTCTTTCTTCTATCTCCTGTATACTGCTGTTGACGCTTGCATCTATGACTCCTGAATTCTTGTGAGATGTCTCACTTTTTGACGTCTTCATTGTTTCTACTTCCACTTTTAGATTCTGGATGGTTTTGTTCAGTTCATTCACTTGATTGTTTGTGTTTTCCTGTAATTCTTTAAGGGATTTTTATGTTTCCTCTTTAAGGGCTTCTGCCTGGTGACCCATGATCTCCTGTATTTCTATAAGGGATATTTATGTTTCCTCTTTAAGGTCTTTTACCTGTTGACTGATTTTCTCCTGTATTTCTTTAAGGGAGTTATTTAAGTTCTTCTTAAAGCCCTCTATCAGTATCATGAGATACGATTTTAAATCCAACTCTTGCTTTTCCAGTGTGTTGGGGTATCCGGGACTTGCTGTGGTGGGAGAACTGGGTTCTGATGTTGCCAAGTAGCCTTGGTTTCTGTTGGTAGGGTTCTTGTGCTTGCTTTTCACCATCTGGTTATCTCTGGTGCTAGTTAGTCTTGCTGTCTCTGACTGGAGCTTGTCCCTCCTGTGGGCCTGTAAGCCTGTGTCCATACTCCTGGGAGACCAACGCTCTTCTGTCAGGCTCTGCCCACAGAAGGTTGTAGAGCTGCCTGACTCCCTGGTGCAAATGGCACCCTGAAGACCTCTGTCCCAGCTGTTCCACTGATCGTATGCCCTGTGCTCTCCTAGATGTCCCCCTCCAGACAGAAGGTGGAGATCTCACCTCCATACTCAGAAGTGAAAGCGCTGCTAGGAGATCACTCTCTTCTGGTGGGCTGTGCACAAAAGGCTGTGGAGTTGCCTGGCTCCCTGGTGAAAATGATGGCAGGAAGACTTCCACCCCAGCTGCTCCATTGATCGTATACCCTGTGCGCTCTTACCTGTTATCTATCTTGAGTATTCTGTATTTTCTTTTCTTTCCTTTTTTTTTTTGGTGGCTAATATCCACTTATTAATGAGTACATACCATGCATGTCCTTTTGGGTCTGAGTTACCTCGATCAGGATGATATTTTCTAGCTCCATCCATTTGCCTATAAAACTCAGAATGTCCTCATTCCTAATAGCTGAGTAGTATTCCATTGTGCTAATGAACCACATTTTGTGTATTCATTTTTCTGTTGTGGGACATCTTTAAGAGGTATGGAGAAAAAGGAAGAATCCTCCATTGTTTGTGGGATTGCAAACTGGTACAACCACTCTGGAAATCAATTTGGAGGTTCCTCATAAAATTAGAAATATATCTGCCTGAAGATCCAGCTATACCACTCTTGGGAATATATCCAAAAGATGCCCCACCATGCCACAGGGGCACATGTTACACTATGTTCATAGCAGCCTTATTTGTGATATTCAGGAAACTAATATTGTTTTTATAAAATTTGAATCTTTAAAATTTACTGTATTTGGTCCAAAAGTTTTCTATCATTTTCAATGTTTTCAAGTAAAGAATTATTTCATTGGCATAAAAAAGTAATTTGACTTCTCTTCCTATTGTTATACCCTGTATATCTTTCTTTTATCCATTTATTACAACTAAGATATTGAATAAGAGATGAAAGAATGGGGTGGATCAGCTGGAGAGATGGCTTAGTGGTTAAAAGCACTGGCTGCTTTCCAGAGGTCCAGAATTTCCAGTACCTGCATGGTAGCTCCTAACCATCTGCAATGGAATCTGAATCCCTTGGCTTGTGTGCATGAAGACACACACACACACATATGCATATATATGTGGATGTCTTTGTTTCATTCCTGATTTTAGAGAAAATGCTCTCAATATGTCTCCATTTGATAGAATGTTAGCTATAAATTTATGGTATATAAATTTTTAGATTTATATAGCTTTTATTAGCTTGAGGTACATTCCATCTATTCCTGAAGTCTCTAAGAATAGATAGTTTTATCATGAAGACTTGGTAAATTTTATCATCTGCATTTCTAGCATCTATCAAATATTTGTGTGGTTTCTATCTTGGGATTTGTTAATATTTGTATAACATTTATTATAGTGTTCTTTCTTTTCTTCCTCCATCTTTTCTCACTCTTGTGTACAATCTTTATCTGGTTTTAGCATCAAAGTGATAATGACTTCATAAAATGAATTTGATATGTTTTCTATGTTGTAAAATAAGTTGGGAAGAATTGGCATGAAATCTTCCTTTAAAGTTTGGTAGAACTTGCAGTGAACCTGCATTTGCTTTGGGTGGAGGCTTCCAGTGACAGATTCAATCTCATTGCTCTGAATGGCTCTGTCTATTTAAGTTATTTATATCTTTAGGGATTAACTGGTAGATAATATGCTTTTGGAAATTCTTGAATACCTTCTGGGTTACCCATATTTTTAGAGTATAAGCTTTCATAGTAATTTCTAATGATGCTCTCAATTTCATTGAGATCAGTTGTAATTGCACCCTTTTTGTCTATAATTTATTAATTTCAATCTCTTTTTTTCATCAGATTAGCTCAGAGTCTATATTATTTTTCAAGAAAACAACTAATGGGTTGGTTGTTTTCATGTATCCTTCTTTTATTCTTAATGTTATTCCTAATCTTTGTTACATTTTGTGTCAAATGTATTTGAAATTAAACTTTTTTGGCTTTGTAATCCTTAAATTGCATCATTAGGTTGTTTATTTGATATCTCCTAGATTAACATTAGTTCTTAATGCCATAAACTTTCCTCTTAGAACTTCTGTGACTAGATCTCAGAGGTTCTCATAGAATGAATTTCCATTTTCATGTCTCTAAGTTTTAATTTCTTCTGTGATTTATTAGATGACCCAATGCCCATTTAATCATGTATTATTTAAACTCCATGCGTTTTTGCCATTTCTATGGTTTATTTTATTGTTGATTTATAGTTTTGTGGCAGTATGGTATGATAGAAGACAAGAAACTCTCACTCCCTCTCCCCTTCCTCGCCCCCATCTCACTTTCTCCTATATTTGTTGAAATTTGATTTATGCCCTACTATGTGATTGATTTTGGCGAAGGTTCTATCTGCTGTTGAGAAAATTGTGTGTTCCATATCTGTTGTGCTTAATATTCTGCATATACTTAAGTCAGTTCATCCAGATTATATTTTAGCTCTAAAATTTCTTCCACAAATTTTAGGAAAATTATTTCAATTAACTGTTCAATTTCACATTGCAACCATTTTTAAAGTTAGAAATTTAACAAATTAAATATTGTTGGATAAACTGTAAATTGATTTTAAGAGTCTCAAATTGTTGACTTTCCATCATGATAGTTGCTGAAATATAATACAGTCTGGTAGACCCATATCTGAAATATTTTGTACCTCTGAAATTTAATTGCTAGGTAATCTTGCTAAGTAATCTTATACAGGTGCCTTAACCTATCTGTATTGCACTTTGTCACATTGATGAAATTAGGCCAGTACATATTCATGAGGCTATTTAAGTATTAATACATTAATTCATATAAAACAGAGCATCCAATCATCTTTATTTTGTGTTTAATGATTATCTATTATAATTTGATTCACAATTAGAATAACCAGATCTATTCATAATAATATCTACATATTTTCAGTAAAATGATACATTTATAGTTGTTACTGAATACTAAATGACTTTTAAAACAGAATTATTACATAAATATATATGTATGTATATATATATATATGAGTACACTGTAGCTATCTTTAGGCACACCAGAAGAGGGCATCGAAACCCATTACAGATGGTTGTGAGCCACCATGTAGTTCCAGGGAATTGAACTCAGGAACTCAGAACTCAGGAAGAGTATTAGTGCTTTTAACCTCTGAGCCATCTCTCCAGCCTGCATTAAGTGATTTTTAATGCAAGCAGTTATCTTACATTTTACATTTTACCAAAAACGGAAATATCTTCAGGTTTGTGAATATGAACAAAGTTTAAAACACAGAACAGATTGTCAAAACAAACACAGATTCCCCAACCCCGGAAGGGTATGTCTGAAGGTAAAACATGACCACAGCCATTTCAAAATACAATAGCTCTTTTTGTCAAGTGATGGCAGTTGGAAAATCTTGGTATTTCTTTGGATGTACATATGTTTTTCTTCAAAAAGCAAACCACCACATGACAGTGCACTCTGAATTCAATAATTTCCTTAAGTGCCCGAGGCCACAAGTATAAAAACATGGCCATATTTCCCTTCAAGCTTGACTGAATTCAGTGTCATCTATTGTGTTGGAAATGTCTTTATCAATATATGATAGCTACTGCAGAAGGAAATCCTCCACACTAGTTAGATAATAAGTATTATGTTCAGGAAATTATTTGGTCATTTATGCTTTATGAAGTAGAAGAAAATTGTGATATGCATTTGTCTACTAAATATTTTGATTATCAAAATTGATTTTTTTTGCTAGCATTCTGAATTGAAGAGCAGAGAAAAAAAGATGAAGCAAAGAATGGCAGTGTTTACACAAGGAAGCTGTGCAGTTGCTCAGCAATGAGTTCCAGATGCTCCCACCTTGCAGCCTCAGGCTTCCAGGGAGAATCTTGTGTTTGTGGTACAAGAAGCTCAAGAGGATACATTTCCTTTCAAAAATGAACCAGGCAATTCCTTCCGTAATTGCAATTTCTAAGAGGATTTACTTACTCTGTCAGGTATGCCAGCCCACCTAACAGGAGTGTGTGAAGCCAGGTTTATTGGAGAAACTGGAACATCTCATAGGAATTTGGATGAATGAAGTGTCAATATCTTACAGTTCCTGTTGCTGTTTAATCTATTGCTCATTTATCCCAGCTCAAATGATTTCTATAACATCACACAGAAGAGCATCGAAACTCAGAGTGTATGGCAATAACTTATAGTTTGAGGGCATTCCTTAGACTTGAGAAGTTCAGTGGCTTTTGAATTATTAATTAAGACATTAATTACGACATCTTTAGTAAAATGTCAAAATGTTTGATAAAAAAGTTATTCTAAAAATTTAATTCTGCAAAACATTTTTAGAATAAGTTGTGTGCATGTTATTATGTGTGATTCTGTTAAAAGGAAAACTTTCTTTTATTAGTTTTGCAGATATCTTAAGTCATGAAGAATTTACTAAGCAACAGTGTAAATATACTGACATTCAGGCTACAGTGATCTCTGGGCCTTGGAAGCATGGTTTCAGTGTACCTGCTCCCTTTAGGACTGAGTATTCAATAGTCTCCTATTTTCTATACTTCAGTCAGTTGTGGCTCTTTGTATTAATCACCATCTACTGTTCATAGAAGCTTCTCAGATGAGGGTTGAAAGAGCCACTGGTGTTGTGTGTATGCAGAAAGGAACACAGAAGCAGGTAGGACACCTGTTCTTTAGGTAGGTCACAGGGGTGTCTGTAGATGTGCATTTTAAACATAAATAGAGAGACTGGCTCAGCTTTTCATTCTACCTGTGGACCAATTCCCCTCTCACATTAACTTCTTTCTTATTTATCACTGATATGATGACTATCATGAAGCAGAAGAAAAAGAAAAGAAAGTAATGCAGTCCTCCCAGTGTTGGTTTATTTTATGTTATTTAAACTACATCTCAGTTACTAGTATATACACTTACACAGCAGAACTCAATACTTGGAAAAATTCCATAGGGCATGAGAACAATGACTGTGGGAATCCTGCCTGCACTACTTTAGTGTTATTATACTGCTTTCTCACTGGTTTGAATTCGATCAAGCAGGGGACACAGAGAAGAGGTGGTGATGTTTTGCCCTTTACATTCATTTCTTCTAGGTATAAGCACAAGATTCTTACATTTGGATTTGAATATGGTCTATGTGCATACATTTTCTAAACATTAGGTTTCAATTCAACTCTTAAATGTGGGACTTCCATTAAAGACAAGAATCTAACCTACATGGCCCAACTATATTACCTAGAAAACAACTTACAAGTACTTGGCGAAGAGAAATCATAGTGCTTCTCATCCACTTGAGAAAACTGAGAGTTGAAGAACTGTATTCTAATGAATAAATGCAATAAATGCAAATTTATTGTTAACCATGGAACTTTTCTTTTATTCTGTACTGGTAGGTACTCATGGTTCCCAAACTTAATTGATTGGAGGTTAAAGTTCAGTGCTAATAACAGCAAAGTCATAAATGTGAACTGAGATTTTCCTATGATTCATAACTGAAAAGTTTAACATTTAACCCTAGCCAATCAATATATAGTTTTATTCACAAGAAAGAATAAATGAGAGTAAGTAGAAGTAGGATTCAGCCAAAATCATTATTTTTTTTCTGAAAACAATAACATATTTAAACTAAGAAATATTTTTCCTGAAATAGACAAAGGGAAAAGAAAACAGAGAATGATTGAGCTGGCGTTAAGACTGACTTCCGTTGTGCATATTTGGTATAATCCTTTCACTTGATAGATTAGAGGACCAATTAAAATTCATAAGAAGGGACAGAGGTGGGGAGTGGTTATTGATTATTACCTCAGTATTTTAAAGACAAAGATTGAGGAAAGAGTTCAATTCTACTGACTTCTGATTATGATTCCTTCTGTCACACTAGCAAGGAGCATTGTGGCCCCAGGACTGGAAAATGAGTTGCTGGCTACTTCTCAGGTGTAAGAAACATGGAACAAATAACCTGCCTCCAGGGGTAAAGGGAAGAGTGGAGATCTTTGTTTTCCATAGAAAGTGGACAGTTAGACGCTCCTTAGTATTAGTTTCTGGATGCCATCTACATTCATTTACCTTAAGCTACAAAATTTACATCAGCAGTTTTCTTCGTTTATATCATTAATTCCCCTCTCATGTTCAAGACCTCAAACCCTCTTCCAGGAACTGGATTTCATGCTGATTTACTTATAAAGCAGCATCCAAACTCTTCTCTTTTATGCCATTTCAAAAACTAGGATATTTCTCACATATTTATTTGCTTTTCTTACATAGAAAATTCTGGAATTTTTCTAGAACCTGAATAGTTTCTATAGAAACACTAATTATGTAGGATGGATCTATATGTAGGTGAATTCTACTTTAACTTTTAATCTACATATCACATATTTATTTGCTTTTCTTACATAGAAAATTCTGGAATTTTTCTAGAACCTGAATAGTTTCTATAGAAACACTAATTATGTAGGATGGATCTATATGTAGGTGAATTCTACTTTAACTTTTAATCTACATATCTTGGGTAGCTGACAGTGATAGTCAACAGAGACTAAGGCAACTATATAGAAGAAATTAAACAGAAATTCAAACCCTTAATACATACATGACTTACATTGATATTTGCAAGTTATAATTGCTTTCTTTATATAAACTTTAAACAAATGAAAGTATTTGATTGCTTTCAAATAACATTAAAGAAAGACTTTTATACAAATCAGTATCTTTTTTTTGTTTGTTTTGTTTTTTGGTTTTTGCTTTCTTTCTTTTTTTTTTTTTTTTTTTTGGTTTTTTGAGACAGGGTTTCTCTGCGTAGCCCTGCTGTCCTGGAACTCACTCTGTAGACCAGGCTGGACTTGAACTCAGAAATCCACCTGCCTCTGCCTCCCAAGTGCTGGGATTAAAGGTGTATGCCACCACTGCCCGATTCAATATCTGTTTTTAAAACTGTACTTTTAAATTTGACTTTACATCTCCATGATACTCAAATAAAAACTGTGAATGACTATTTAGGTTTTACTCCCACTCATGGTATTGTTGCTGAAAATTATTCAGATGCTTGACACAATGAATAATGTCTCTTTCTTTTTTTTACTTATGCCCCTGGCTCTGAACCGTAGTGAGCATCAGAGGGCAGAAAGGCTGGTGAAGCATAGGTTGCTGTGTTACTTCTCTAAGAATTTCTGGCTCAGTTGGTCTGTGTAGGACTTGAGAGGTTGAAGTTCTGACAATTTCTCTTGTAACATTGATCCTGAGATCATTGGTGGAGAGCCACTCATGCATAAACACAAAGATTCCCATTTTCCCTCAAAATCAACAAAGTATTAACTCATAACAAATTTTCCACACTAATTCAACTTGAAGCGAGTTTGGGCTTTATGAATATCTGGAGGAAATGACTCCGTGAAATTCTACTTATTTCTTTGTGAAAATATTCCTTATTCTAGGAAAGTTCCAAGTTACTAATCCAAGCCAGATCATCAAACATAACTCCAAAGACAAGGATACCTGGAAAATGTGATAAAATACTCACACACACCATTGGTCTAGTGATTACCAACAATCTTCCTTGAAAAGCATTCACAGCTCCAAGTATAGAAATGAAACACCATTTGATAATGTACGAATGAGAAATACCAAGAGAAGAACATCAAACACTGGAGAGGTTTGTTATTAAGAACTACCTGGGTGGCACTGTTCCCTCGCCCTGCTCCCATCCTGGATGAAGTCAAAGTCACTGTGTGAAGCAGTCAAAATAAATATTAGCAAGATAAGAAGGAAGGAAATAACAAGAAAAGATTTATGTAAATAACTGCCATGTCATGACTTGCAATTCTAAGGCTGTTTTTAAGAACTATAGAAATAGTCTCAGCTCTCCTTCCATTACAAAAAAGAGAGAGATTTGTAGTATAAACATAAATCACCACCATTTACTTCCACAGTGACAGTGTCTGCTTCCACAGCACAGTTTGCAGAGATTTACTGTGCCAGACAACTGTTTTAGATCCATGGAAGCTGTTTAGGAGACAGATATGTACAACAGAACTTGAGAAATGCATGCAATCACTTCAGTGTGGTCTCTCTGGATGCTTTTCCTTCATGAGACTATTTCCTAGAGAGGAAAAAAAATCTGCCTTATAATATATTTTAATGCCTTTTGTTACGGACCTCTTTGCTCAAAGTCTAAAGCAGGAACTTCAGTTTTCTTTGCAGTAGGCCTCTTCAGAAAGGCCAATAACAGCCATTAAAGAATTTATAATTTAAGGTGAATGGGCATGATTATGAGTCTCAATGTGCTAAGTGCCAAAGAGCATTTTAAACAGGAGAAGACTGACAGGCCTGTCAGCGGTAATGCATGTGCGTTCACATCTGACCTAAAAGCCCTTTCAACATCTACAAGGACAAAAAGGGGGGAAAATCAGCAAAAGAAAGCTTGTCTTGAAATGAAAGATTAATGACATAGAAAAGCCTGCTTCCATCAGGAAAGACTTATGGCCTTATATCTCCACTCCAGTTGCAATTCAGAATTTGACTCTTTGGAATAACATGTCGTTGGCTTTTTTAGGTCTCTCTCCACATGTGTGTGTGTGTGTGTGAGAGAGAGAGAGAGAGAGAGAGAGAGAGAGAGAGAGAGAGAGGAGTGCTAAAGTTAGTGTACAGGGTACAATGCAGCTTATCTTTGCGCTGCTGTGACCCCCACAGACTGTCACAGATGAAGACTCAACTACCTGTCAGCTTGGATAGATGTCTTCTTTGCAAAGACTTTAGTGTCTAGATTCTTTCTGATCTGGTTTGTGTTCTTAATCATTTCTTAGCATAATTTCATTAGATTAAGAATGCTCAATTTCTGTTTACAAAATTTGATGTTAAAGCTCAAAATATTTTTGACTAACTTTTGACTTATTCTCTTATTCAGTGTGTAAGTCTATACATGAAACTAATAAATAGATCTTTCAAAGGGATTTACAAACTGGAGAAAGAATTGAAAATGCCTTGTTTGTATTTATGTTCTGGTGTTTTCCATCATTTGTGTAATATAGATTCTCAAATCTTGATTCAGAGTTGAAGGAGATCCTCTTAATGGATAGTACCACAAAGGTGTTTAAATTGATCAAATGAAGGTGCCATTGCAAAAAGGAAAGTTTTGAGGTAATTTTACAGTATTTTACAGATATGCTTAAGTCCAGTCTCTGCTGCAATTAACATAAGAAGAGCTCTCTAGAAGCTATGTACAGAATGAAATGTCTCTAGGGGTTAGTAAATTGCATGCTTTTGAGGCAATTCCCTTCAGTAAAAGCACTGATACCTTACTATGAAATATCTTGGACATCTCCCATAGAAACTAAAGACACTTTCATAAGCGACATAATGACTACATGTCAAGGATAGCGTGATACACTGAGTCTTCAAAGGAATCAAAGGAGTCTACAAGCTTTCTTTCTTCTGAACACATGTAGCATAAAATTAGCACACAAAGCCATTTGAAAATATACTTTCTTTTCCTAAGGTGGATAATTATTTTCAGCATCACAACCGTAGACTATCCCATCTCTATTTTGTTAGCAAAGAAGAAAATTCCATGAAAATATAAAATTATTTTAAATAAACATTTAAAAATTGAATGAAATACAGTTTATTCTTATATAGTATATGCTGGATAATATATAACATGACTTGAATTTTAAAATCTAGCTTTTATTCCCTCCTAGACATATTCAGTCCTTTCTTAAAGATTGTATTTATTTATTTTACCTATGTGGTTGCCTTAGTGTATGCATGTACATCATATGCATGCAGATGCCAGTGGAGGCAAGAAGCTGTTAATCCACGTAGAACTAGAGTTGCAAACAGTTATGAACCACTTGATATGGATGCTGTCAACTAATCCCAGTTCCTCTGCAAAAAGAGCAAGTGCTCTTAACTGCTGGTCTACTTCTCTAGCCCCCATTTAGTCCTTCTTACTCTTTACAGTATTAACTACAATTGGCGGCTCTTAAGTCAGGCATTAAACAATACTTCTCACCACAGTGTGTATGGTGGTTTATGAAATTTGTGTCTCATGTTTATTATAATATAGATTTTATATGTTCCTGTGGAAGAAACATGATCATAGAATCTTCCACACTACATGTAGGAGAAACAAGCAAAGAATCTTAGTGTATGCATCTAGGAAATTATCAACCCAAAGCTATGAAAAGACAAATTCACATATGCAGATAAACATCTCTTTCATTGGAGCTTATGGGATTCTAAATATCCTCTGTGCTTTTGTCTAGCACAATGTGTCGTCCTGTGTATCTTCAGTCTACCCTTCCGAAGTATATATACATTGCTGCCATAGATGTTCTTGGGTACTTTGTACTTTTTGGTGGCTTATTGCACTAGTGAGCTGGAAAAGGAACCTGCTCAAATATTTTTAATGAACTCCTTTTGGTGATAAACATTACTATATACAATAGAAACAAAACAATTAATCATGATATCATGTTATTTTGGAGGCTTAATTCAAAATAGAATTAGTTTGGGTTCCTTGCATTATCAAATGGTCCTATTGAGAAGCTGGAGGCAATGATATGGCCCAGGGGGCAGTGACAATTCCTGCCAAACCTGAGGACCTGAGTTTAGTGCCCAGAACCCACGGAGTAGAAGGAGAGATTTGATTCCTGTAAGTTGTCCTCTGATCTTCACATGGAAGTACATACACATTCCCCTACACATACAACTAGTAAACAATTGTTAAATAACATTTATAAAAAAACAAAATGGATGCAAAACTAATGTATAATTTTAAATTAAATTTTTAATGTTTTATGAGGGGGTGGGTTTTAAAGTACATTCAAAACTATCTTCTTCCCTACTGTTAACAGGAGCATCACCAGCACACAGGACTGATTACTATTTCTCAAGTGGGAAACGGATGTTCAAAGTGCTCAAGTAACAAATACAGAAAAAAATCTGATAACACCAAGTCTATAATTTATATTATCCAACCTCAGTCCAATGTTTGTGCTATGCAGATTCCTGTTATAACAAGACATGGACATACTTTTGAAGGAACTCATCTTCACATAGCTATAAACAAACATTGATTTCCTATGACTCCCATACTTGGCAAGAGTCAAAGTCTAGATTCTGCTCTTGAATATCTATGCCATTCATTACCACACCCCCTCCCTTGGAACTTCAGGAACCTTCTCCCTTAATCCAACAGCCAAATGATAATAAAGGCCTGGCTAAGTAAGAGTCCTGGATGACTCTCTTCCTGCCCTCTGTCAGCAATGTCTTCAGAATAGTTAGTGGCTACTACAAACTGGCTATCCAACACTCAAAAGTCACCTTCAGTTTCACATGGTCTCAGCAATATGCAAATAAGTCAAAACTCAGCACTGTAAGTATTCCACTGTCTCAAACTGCTTGGTTCCTTTTCTTTCTTATTGGTTTGCTTTAAAAAGAAAAATTACTTCATAACAAAGTATAAAAGTAAAGAAAGGTGTCCATCTCTCTTTTTCTTTAAGATTTATTTTATGTATATGAGTGCTCTATGTACCTATGCATGCTAGAAGAAGGCACCAGGTTATATTACAGATGGCTGTGAGCCACCATGTGATTGCTAGGAATTGAACTCGGGACCTCTGGAAGAACAGTCAGTGCTCTTAACCACTGAGCCATCTCTCCAGCTCCAGATGTTGAACTCTTGTTATTGATGATGAACTTAAGCAATTTGCAGTACATTAAACATTACTGGTTCAGGACAACAAGAATTAGATAGATGAGGTAGGATGTCCTCTTCACTGCTCACTTACAATAGCTGACACTAATCATTAACAATTCAAAGATAAACAAAGAGTAGCTGCTCAAAGTAAAGAAATGTTTTTAAATTCAACTCAATTAAACTAAAATGTCTCGATGCTTTCCAAATTGTGGGCTCTTTGCTAAGTACTATTTATGCAAATATAGAAAGGAAAGCTGCTAGAAAGACCAATGTACTAGCAACTTTAGAATGACTTTTTTTTTGTTTGTTTCCTAATTCATTTTCATAGATTGTATCCCTAAATAACTTATCATATTGAGCTCAAGTTCCTAGAAAGAAACAGATAAATATTTACACCAGGGAGGTAGTAATAATCTGGAAGGTGAAAAGAGGAGTAGAGGTTAGGTATATATTTGGAAACAATTGTTTAAAGGGGGAGGGGAAACCTTATAGGGTCCAACCCCAAGACCAATAACTCCTGAGAGAGAATTAACCTCATCTTGGGATGAGTCTCTGATTAGTTATTCAATACGGAGTGGTCATTTCTGAACTCACATGCATATAACAACAAAATTGGGCTTGGCAGGTCATGTGGTGTGAGTGTGTGTGTGTGTGTGTGTGTGTGTGTGCGCGTGCGTGCGTACGTGCATGCGTGTGTGTGTGTGTGTGTGTGAAACAGAGAGAGAGAGAGAGAGAGAGAGAGACTGTGTGTGTGCAATAATAACCGAAGCAAAAGATGCTGCGAGTGGGGAGGGGGTGTGGTGAGTGGAAAGGGAAGAAGGGATGTGTTAGAGGGAAGAATGGGAAAAGTAGAACTGGCATTCTTATATTTTAATTAAATATATATATATAGAAAAAATATAAAAAGTGTAACTCAGAGCCTGAAGAATAGATGGTAGTAAAAGAGGAAGACTCCAGAGGAAGAAACCCAGAAAGAAAAAAGCTACTAATGGAGCTGTGTCGGAGAGTGTTGTTACCATAGTGCCAAAGTAAAGAAAATCAAAAGTATAGTATAGCAGCCAAGGGAGGAGCCGTCAAGATGGACTTTCCACCTACATCACTGCTGTATTCTGTTGTTTCAAATGTGAAAGAAAGAGCGAATGTTGTTGGGGAGTTTGGGGGAGTAGGGAAAGGGGGAAGTGTTGCATGGTTGTTGACCCTGACTGGTTTACTACAGACAACACCACATGAGAACATGGACAGGGCTGAACTTTACCTTCTTGGCTACAGAAAATATATCCAGTAGATGTTTCTAATTTTGACCATGGTAGCCTGAACAAGGGAACACAGTTCACAATGGGTGTCTCTAAGTATTTTCCTGAGTGTAATTTATGAAATAAAAAGTGCCAGTTGCCTAGGAGACTCATTATCCTCTGTTGATAGAAGCGTGATCTGTGAAACTATTAGTTTTTATTTTGAAAGTATTCATTGCAATCTGATAGTTGCAAATATTTGGATGTGTGCTTGGGTACATAAAAACAGGAACAGTGGCTGTCATTTGAGTAATGAAACTTAAAAAAATTAACTTAAAAAATCTAGGAAGAGTTTGCGGAAGGGGAAAGAATATAATCAAAATATATTGCGTATTTTTTTGCAATAAAAAATGAAATTTAAAAAAATGTTTTATATTTCTGATATTTTTGCACAGGACATATTTCACTCTTTAAATTATCAATAGAATTACAGTATAATTTAAGTAGATTAAAAAATGCTTAGGATTATAAAAATGTTAGATTATAAAAACTGCTTAGAAAATTTTATTTTGCTTTACTGACCCATATTTACTAGATTTTATATGTGCTCAAATAAGTTCATACAATTGAGTTTTCTTGTCAAAGCAGCTATCTGCACAGAGGTAAGCATAGATCAGGAATATTTCCCTGTGTGTGTATTTAAATAAATGAAGGCAGGAAAAGAACCGCACACTAAAGCAGCTTTCGTTGTGTTGGGATTAAAATGTATTAGTCTTATTGGAAGTATATGGGACATCAGCTATGGTTTAATTTTTCCCTCTATGCAATGTGTGGAAGGAAACTGGCAAAATGCATGACCTGTCTTTGAGCCATAAGATTGTCTTCAGCTGATAGTGGGTGGGTACACTTTGTTTACTTTTCTCAGTAATGTCCTTTGTTCATGCTGCTGAATGTATCACCTTTCATGCTGTCAGCCGGGATGTAGAACACTGGATGGGTTCTACAAAATGAGTTCATCTTTCTCTGATGGAAACCTGAAATGTCTTTTTTTTTTCAGTTTGAAGTATGAAGAGGATTTAGTAGAAGATGTGAAATTCTTCCACAAAAGGCTTTAATTAGCAAGAGACAATGTCATAGCTTTGAACCCTGCTGAGGATCTAGTCCCTTCTGACCCCTGGGGGTATTAAGAGTCTTTTTAGTTACTATGCAGGGAACTAAAGCCTTTCCATTAGTGATTTTCAACTCCTTCAGGCTAAGAGCTCTTAAGCAAGGGGGCAGGGGAGGAAACTGGTAGAAGAGGAAAGAGGGAGGGAGAGAGTGTGTGCATTGTTGCCGGTCAAGGGAACATAGGGTCTCAGAGATTTGCAGTATATTCACTGTCTTTGGAACAGGTATTTCATTCAAAAGATTATCATAGCATTCACATAATTAAAAATAATAGTAATTAATATGGATATTTATATAATAAAAGCATAAAATAGAACTTCCCAGTTTTTCTATGTGAAAACATCCCTGTTTTCAAAAGCAGCACAGCTGATACAAGAGCTGGTTGTTGTGATGTATGATATCCAGTGAGGGTACATGCCAAAGAGCGCTGATGAGCTACATGACCTCCTCAAGCAACTGAAGCATCCACACATCTATCTTGTTGGGTGGTATTTGGAGAGCTACAGAGATTTTAAGGATTTAAGTGGCAATAATTAAAATTCCAATTTTCTTTTTTTTTTCTTTGTCTTGTTTATTTACGTATGCAATGCAAAGAAAATCTAAAAGAATCCAAATAGAAAACTTGAAGGAATGAATCAAGCTGGCACTTTTCCTGTACTCTTTTCAGATACCATCACTTTGGAGCAGATTATTTCCAATAGTCTAAATAAACAATGTTTTTAGGTCAGGACAATATTTTGCTATAGAGTTGAGCTGGCCTCCAACTCCTATTCATCCTGCCTCAGCCTGCTGAGTACTTTGATTGTAGGCACGCACCATCACATCCAGCTAAATAAACCATCTTCTACTGTACACATTTGATGTATGTAAAGGGTGATTTTTCAGATTTTAGTGTGTTTCAGATTCTTTTCATTTTCCCCCGGCTATATCAAATCATGGAGAACAGTGTGTCAGCAGACTGTCATTGTAAAGCTGAATTAAATGACTGCAAAGGCTTAATTACTGACACCCA
This sequence comes from Tokudaia tokunoshimensis, assembly GCA_036184795.1. NCBI lineage: Eukaryota > Metazoa > Chordata > Mammalia > Rodentia > Muridae > Tokudaia > Tokudaia tokunoshimensis. The sequence continues at coordinate 17,747,491 of BTHU01000009.1, read as the reverse complement.
TGGGAAGTCTAAGCATGTTTTAAGGTTCAAGTAATAATACCCATCTCTCTTATCTCCCGTTTTTCTTTAAGCCGACTTCATTTTAATATGGACTCTTTCCCTGACTTCTGGCAGTTCCAAGTTGATTCCTACCTCTGTGGCCCCCACTCCATCAGTTAGGCCCTAACACACATCTCCTTCATTTCTGAGTTGGGTGCTACTAACTTAGTTTGTGTCTTCTTCCCATTTCTTAGTCAATCACTACGGTCCAAGGGATAAGATATGCTATGAACCATGTATCCACTTCAAAAAAGACTACATTTTTATATAATAATTTAGATAAGCAAAATCAAAAGAGAACATGTGTATTCCCAAAGGAAATTGATGCCCTTTACCAAAGTAAGAAACTGTTACAAGAACAGAATATAGTGATACAAACAGGAGACCTTACAAGTGTCCACAGAGAATATCCAGTGATTTTCATTCTGTGCTGATAGAATATAGACATCTTGATTCAAATGTGTGAAAGGAAACCAAATACAGAGTAGAATAGAATTTCCTATCAAAGACTAATATGCTAGGTTCTTTTTGTTTGAAGACTAGGCATTAGGACAACACTTATAACATTAACACGAAGAATTTTTAATATGTATAGATTCATATTGCCTCTTTAAAATTATATGACACTTTAGTTGTCTGTGAGCTTTAGATTGGAGTTATTCTGTAGACCAGATAATGGTTCTTTGATTTAGATGCTAAATATATTTCTAAACATTTCTAATTTCCCTCCTTCTCCTGTCTCTGAAACCTTAGCCACCCACAGAAAATGCAATTAATAAATGTGTTCTCTAAGAATATGCATTTTGTAGTTAGACTTCCAGGCTTCACACCCTCACACCAATAAAAACAAACAATAAATACTTTCAATAGCTTTCGAGTTGTGTGGCCTTGGTAAAGCTAATTAATTTTTATAAGTTTTCATTCCTCACCTTTAAAATGAAAACTAAAGCAGTACCTGCCTCACAGACTGATGTTTTAATAGCCTATTGTTTCTAAGGGATTGATGACTGCAGCATATAGTAATTTCTTGATAACTGTCAGCTACTATTATGAATCATACTTGGAGGCTCTAAATTCAGTTTGAAGGGCAAGGTTAAGAACGACATTTTCCAAAGAGGTTAGGGAACAGGAAGAAGAGTGTGATTCTTGGTCTTCAGATCTCCAGATACATTTGCTCAGCAGTGGACACAAGGGCTATCACTTGTTCTGTTTATATCCATTATAATCTAGCCGTCAAAAGAATGTCCTGCCACCTTCATCTGCAGCCATTAGCCACCAAGTCTGCTAGCTTTCACCTGTGCATTCCTACACGGAGACACACACACTTACCTCACTTCATGACTGGAAGGCTGCATAACTTCCAGTCTTCGGCAGCTCATACTGTGATCTTCTTGAATCTTCCCAAACTACCTTGTATTGATTTCCACTAATCTATAGAAAATAACTCAGGTGAGTTGATTTACGCAAAAGTTTAATTCAAATCAAGAATTACATGCACACTAAAACTTTCCTTCAGTTTTACAAAGCCATGGGAAGCAGGCACACTTCACTCTGCTATATTACAAGATGTACTGCACCTACTACTCTCTTCTTCTTTTACCCTGACCTCTTGGGAAAAGGTCATTCTTAAGCTTGCCCTTCACAATGAATTTATAGCCTCCAAGTGAGATTATAAAGAAATATTTTTCACAAAACAGTTTTCTTACTGAGGAATTCTGTTGCAGTTTCTATGCAAGTAATATTTCAATTTCATGATATTATGTTGGATTTCCTTATATGCTTCCATTCAGGAGGTTCATATCCAGGGTAGCTAACATCCACTTTTTCATATGAATGAGGTAATGAGTGTAAAATTGTTACTGCAAAGATTTTATAGACTCATTACATCCTTGGTGCTCCTTCATGGTATGTTCAAATGAAATATTAATTTTTTTAACTGCTTGAAATGTGGATATTTAAGTAGTGACTGTGATTGAACTTTACATTTTTAAAATAATTTTTATTTCATTTATGTATTTGAGTGTGTGTGTGTGTGTGTGTGTGTGTATAGATGTGTACTTGCAACAGGATGTACATGTGGTGGTCAGTGGTAGTCAGAGGGCAACTAGAAGATTTCTTTCCTTTGATCTGTGGGATTAGGATAGAACTCAAGTTCTCAGGCTTAGATCCATTTCCCTTTTTGAGATGTATTCTTGCTATGGTGTCCAAATGGATTCACATTTGGTATCTTTTTGTCATTTGTTCTGGGTTTAGAGGCATGAGCTACTGTGGGCCTGTGTACTGGAGGCTTTCCATGGAGATCTCTGGCTCGGTCGGGTGCAAGGGCTCAGGCAAGGGGAGAGAGTGTGAACAGGAAGGGGGAGTCATCTCCACCACCTCCACTGCAGCTGCCTCCACCTCGGAGTGTGGAGTGCGGGAGAGTTTCAGGAGGTGTTTTGGGAGAGCAGAGCTCTTCCCAAGCAGCAGTGTCACAGGTCTTATGATGGAAGCTCTCAGATGATGGAGTACTCACACACCTTTATTCCTTCCAGGTAGAATTCTTATATACAGTTTTGGAGTGGGTCAGGGTCTGACAACAGGTACTTCTTATTGGCTTGGTCTGAGAGCTTGGAGATACCTTGTTTGCATGTGGGAGGGCTTGGTGCTGCTCCTATGTGACTGATGGCCACAAACCTCTCTGTGGGGCATTGTGGGAGGCTGTAGCCAGGACAGGAGCCAGGGACCCAAGAGGTGTGGCCAAACTCCTGCTGTTCCTTGCAGGTGACAGTCCCCTGCTGGTTCACTGGGATTTTAAGCCTGTGCTCGACCAGGGATCAGGCTGCTTATCACAGTTCACCACCCCACAACTCCCCCATTTTCTTTTTATAAGGAAGAGGTGTCATCAGAATAACTGTCTCCTATGTTGGGAACAGTTTGATACTGAACCAAGACCTGATTGGTAGTGATTTTTGCATGCTACTCATCTGTTACTTTAGAAACTGAATGAGATAGGGTGCCAAGAGAAGCAAGGCTCCAATGGCTAGTATGGGGCCAAAGGGGAAGAATCCAGACTACTAAGGGCTTATAGTGCCAAGGGGAAGGGGTGTTAGGAGTATAGTGTGCCAGGAGGTTCTTTGAGCATTTTTATATCTTGTTTTACCAGCCCAGATTCATTGACATAAAAGCAACATGTCTTCCCCAACAAAATGCAAGTCCCTCTCTGTTCAGCAGTCAGTAAGTCCAGGACTCTCCGGTGTTGGAGAACAACTCCTGCTAAGGAGGTTATCTGGTGTTGAAGAGATTCAAGGCTGTCTGTAGTGGAAGCCACTGCCTGGTCAAGCTTGTCTAGGAAGTTGCTGACCAGATGTTGCTTTTGGACAAGGGCTGCTCCAGCAGTTCCTGTCACACCCAGTGTGAGAGCAAGGCCTAGTCCAATGAGCAGAAGGATGAAGGTCTCTCTCTTCTTTTGACTTCCTCCCATCTGCAATGCGAGTTCTTCAGGTTCATAGAGATAAACCTGGGGGACAATTATCACGGGGGAGGGGTGCAGGAGCCTTGAAAAGGGGAGTTAATACAGGCACCTGAAGTGCCTTTGCACAAGAGGAGGGTAGGAAGGTTAACACATACTGATTTAGTGATGGTGATGTCACTGACACATGCAAGATGGGGTTTTGAGGAGGGACCTACAAGGCAAAGAGGCAGGGGATAGGTCAAAGAGAGGAATGTCATGTTTTCCTCGTGGATAGGGGTCCATGGAGATCGAGAAGGGAAATGTTAATGGGAATGGCTGCTAATAATGGTCGGGAGAGAGAAGCACAGAAAAAGCACTGAGAGGAGTTGGGGTGGGTTGTTAAGCGAAGGAGATCAGCTGCATATTGGATGTTCATAGCCAGGAGAGTGTAGCTCATAGCTCCTTCTGAGACTTGATTTTCCTGTTGGATAATATTAGCATGAGTAAAGACTGATCTGGAGGCAGGAACAAGCTCACAGGAGATGTGCAGGTCAGCTACTATGTATTTGGCATAGCCATTGGGGTAAGGTTTACCCGTGACTCCAGTCTGCCAACATTCATTCCATGGATCACTGATGGAAAACTGAAAATGAGTTTTAAGGTTGGCGATCATGGTGCCGCCATGACTGGTGGATTCCATTCTGCAGCTCCAGTATCTGCAACCTCCTTATGTGCAGCCCTCTGGAAGATATTCTCCTGTGTTTCAGTAAGGCAAGCAGAGAAAAGGGCTGGGGATAGTGGAGATGGAATCTGGGTGTAGAGGGATCTCAATCCTGGTTCGACATCCTTCGAGTGGACAGTTCTAGGTTCCTTTAACTTTGTTGTATCTGTTGTAGGTTTCCTTAGTGTAGAATCTCCAGTGGTAGGTATTGAGAAGGCTAGAAAGAGGCTGGGCAGTAGCAGAGTTAGCATGAAGAATGACAAAAACAGCCAAGAGATTAGAGGATAGTGGGGCTTGTGGAGGGCATATGGTCTGGGCAGCAGTCACCAGGTCATGGATGTCCTTCCAGGAGATCTTGTCCTTCTGGATGTGGTATTTCCTCTGCCTCCTTCTCTTCTTCTGTCCTTGATCTGCCAGTGAAAGACTGGCCATCTTCTTGGTTGGTAGAGTGGTGTCAGACATTTCTGGCAGGAACCCAGATAGGATTAGGCTGGTCCCATGGAAAAACACAAATGAAACACACACACACACACACACACACACACCACTCCTGGTTGTAAGGAGGGGGTCTGGTCCCTTCCAAATTCCATCCACAGGATAGCACCATCATACTGGGATGGGGGGTGGTTAATTTTGGTGTGTGATACTGGAGGAAGAATGTTAGGAGTTTTTGTAGATGTTAAATATGTTTAGCGTAGTCAGAGCCATCATTGATTGCACATTAGTGGTATAAGTGGTTGTCTTTTGTTTTAGGAGTTGGGCTTTAGGGTTTGATGTGTTCTTTCTATGATTATTTGGCCCTGGGGGTTGTGGGGAATTAACATGTGATGGGCAATTTCCCAGTGAGTGCAGAAGGCTTTGAATTGAGAGCTAGTGAAGGAAGGGCCGTTATCAGTTTTTAATCTGCTGAGGAGTGCCCATGATGGCAAAGTTAAAGAGCATATGGTTAATCAACCTTTGTGAATTTTCACCTGTTTGGACTGTAGCACATATAAAATGTGAGTACACCTTTAAACCCTCTGGACAGGATTCTTATATACAGTTTTAGGATGTGTCAGGGACATTGGCTTGGTCTGAGGGCTTGGGGAAACCTCATCTGCTTATGGGAGGGCTTGGTGCTGCTCCTATGTGACTAATGGCCACAAACCTCTCTGTGGGAGCCAGGACAGGAGCCAGAGGCCCAAGGGGCATGGCCAAACGCCTGCAGGCGACAGTCATCTGCTGGTTCACCAGGATTTTAAGCCTCTGCTTGCTCAACGACGGACCAGGCTGTCTATCACAGCTCACCATTGCACAAGCCACAATCCTTTATCTTCATTTCCAAAGCTCATATTTAATATAAGCTGTGTTTTTTATGTTATATTTCATTAATTAAACTCAAAATTGAAACAAAAAAAGCCCGAATATATTTTCTGATCTCTAGAAAATTGTGGTTTTCTTGGATTATCTAAATTCCCAAAAGAAGAGAACTGTAAAATTGCAAGTCTATTTATTGGTAAAGGTAAATAATGATTAAAAACCTCAGGAAGTTCAGTCTTCACTCTGTTCTGCTTACTAATCTTTTTCATGATCCTGGAAGAGAGCATGGTGGCACTTGGATTAAGTGGTATGAACAAGACACTAATACACATTTTATAGAACACAGGTTGTTATAGGCCTATCAGAGATGCATCTGGTTTTAGGTGAAGTAGAGGTACAACTTCATTTCTATGGTCCCCAGAATCAGGCTCTTAATTAGAATGTATGGAGATTAAGAGTTCAGACAGCTATGAAGACTCCCCTGATGGCTTGTTTCATTTGTCCCCTTAACTTTCCTGTCTCATTCACAGTTACTCTATTAGTACTAGCTGTGCCTATTTCTGACATGTACAACTTACTTGAACATGGCATTATACTCCAGCTGAGGCCTCTTGAGCCACTTTTTCAAGAAATGCTAATTCAATAGGTCTAGGCACAAAAATAACTATTCAAATATAGTTTCTGAGGCATGGAATTTTGATGTTTTTATTAACAGAAAGGTTCCCCTTTTTTTCTTACCTTAATTTTGAAACTTTTTCAGAATGATAAAACACACACACATATATATATTTTATATATCATGTTATATTTATATAATACATGACATACTGTATATTATATTATCATATAAGATGAATATGTAAGTAGTATAATGCATTATATGTACTATATCTCATATATTACTAGATTAGATATTTATATAATATTCTTGTAATGTATTATATATTATTATCTTTCATATGATATATAACATATATTATATATTACATTATTATATGCTTATATAATATTTATGTAATCTATATTATATATATTTTATATATACAATGAGATTCCAATCTGTGTGTTTTGCCTCATAATTCTAAGCTTTTAACTTTAATGGATGTATTAATTACTTTTCTGTTTCCAACAAACCTATAAAAGAAAGTGTATTTTGGCTTATGGTTCCAGAAGGTTAAAGTCATTAATAGAGAGGGACACATGGAAGCAGGCACCAGGCATGGAAACAAGCAGGAAACAGAGATCTCACATCTTGACCACAAACATGAAAAAGAGAAAGCCAACTGGAAGCGACAAATGTTTTTAAATCTTAAAGCCCACCCCTGTGGTTTCCACAGGGTCATATATCAGTTATTCTGCACATCATGTATTTACATTATGATTCATAATAGTAGCAAAATTACTACCAAGAAGTAGCAACAAAAATAATTTTATGGTTGGAGGTCACCACAACATGAAGAGAGTATTAAAAGGTCACAGCATTAGGAAGGTTGAGAATGACTGATTTAAGGGCCAATTGCTCAAATGAAGGACTATTAAAGACATTTTTTGGACCACTATAATGTCTCTGCTATGATCACATACTTAATTGAGTCTGCCTCCGGCCTTTCCTTATTGCTTTTGGCTAACTGTGACTTTTGTTGTTCTGTATCTCAGGAAAATCTTCATGTTCTAAGCACCTTTTGTTTCGTTTTGTTTTTAATCTCTCCATGGTAGGCAGGAGATGCTTAACTTCAAAGTAGCTATTTGTTAGTTAGGTCCTACTAAGTAATTAATTTTGTCTTTCTTCTTCCTAAGAGCAAATATTGTTACATTTGGGATGAATTTTCCACAACTCTGTGCTAGACATAGTTTGAATGGGTTTGTATCTATTTCTGGCTCCAGGTGTGAACTCTGATTTGACCCCACCTGTTATTGGTCAAAGATGGAGAAATTAATTGAGACGTAAGTGAGTCGGGACATCAAGTCTGACTTCAGTGACAGACTCGGGTTAATGTGTAGTGAAATGTGAGCATTTATTATGACAGGAGGAAGAAATGCCTCTGTCTGTTCTGGATAAGGTGCTGTTTGTAGATGAGACCTGGGATCACTGCAACTGTCTCTTCACATGGTAAAAGACAGACCCATCAAATAGAAGCACCGGAGGAAATGGAACCAGACAAACTGCTGAAGCCTCATCTGGGTTCCTGTATAAACCATCACTGAAGATTTCTCAATTCAGCTCAACTAACAGTTATGTGAGGCAGGAAATATTTGTTTCACCAAGACTCTGTTACTTGAATCTTAGAATTTTCAAATAGATATGATTGTTCTCACTTAACTTTTTTTTTTCTTTCTTTTAGTTTGGTTGGAGCAAGTTTCTTCCAAATATATTATTTTCAAAAATAACTTGTATATTTAATTCTAATTTAGAGATAATTGAGGGTTTCATTTGTTTATTTCTTTTTAATATTTTTGAGACATAATCTCATGATGGAACCCTGGCTGGCATGAAATCTGCTATATAGACCAGGCTGGTCCTTAGCTCACAGACATCCTCCTGCCTCTGTTTCCCCAGTCCTGGGGTTAAAGGTATGCACCACCATTTCCAGGCTATTACAAAATTGAACTGGATTGATTTTGTAGTCTGAATGAGAATTATTATAATTTTCATGGCTAAAATTATTTTTAAATATTCTTAGATAATAAACTAACTTAATCCTTTGATGAACTGTTGAAGACACAATTAGATTTGTTTATAATATAAATTTTCATGCAAAAATGTTATTTGGTAGACTTGATTTTTCCTTTAGTAAGATGGTGCTGTTTAGATATTAAATGTTTTTGTGTGCCCCCTATAGAGGAGACAGATGAAAAGCTATTTCTCAACTGCCAAAGAAATGAGCCAGCCTATTTAAGGCAAATTAGAGTAGATTAGATTCAAAGCAGTTTTATTGGGAAACTGCTCTCAGGTTGGTAAATTCCCTGGCCCCAAGGACCAAGGCCAGGGAAGTCCCCAAAGGGGAAAGCAGATGGTGTATGGGAGGAGAGAGAGAGAAAGAAGAAAAAGAGGAAAGGAAAGGGGAAGGAGAAAGTGGAGAAGGACGAGAAGGAGGAGGAGGAGAAAGGTGCAAAAGTCTGGATTATACAGGGAAGAGCCTCTGGGAGAAGGGCAGCCCAGACCCTGGACTGGAAAATTCTGGGTTTGGGCAGAGTATTCCAGGTATTAACTGAGGGGTGCTTGAAGAACTTGGAGGACAGGCAGTTTTGATATGTAAAATATACTCCTCAGTTCTTTGTCCTGCATCCAAAACCAAACAACAGGCATTCTTCTTTACCCTGGGGCAAGGTGAAAGGACAGACTGTCTTATCATTTCCTGTTTCATTTCTCTGCATTTCCATGTGGTAACTAACCAGAGTTAAGTTTCTTCCTTTAAAATATAGAATGATTTGCTGACATGATTATTCCCGAATAATGCAAATTGAAATGCTGAAACGTATTTTCAGATCACCATCTTGAAGTGAACATTAAGAAATAAGAAATGCCAACATGGGACAGAGGAGATGGATGTGTCAGCATAGTGTTTGTCATGCAAGGATGAGAACACCTACCATCTATGTAAAAGATGTGTATAAAGTGATGCATGCTTGCAATCCCAGAGTTGGGGATGTGAACACAGGGAGATCCTGTGTTCATAGGGAGATCCCAGCTTAGGCTGGGTAACTAATCAGTCTAGTGAAGTCAGCAAGCACTGGGTTCCATAAGAGATTCTATCCCAAAAGTAAAGTGTTGAACAATAGAGGAAGATTGCTTATGTCAATCAACTTTTAGCATCCACAGGCACCCTCACCTTCCTTCCCCCACAGGTGGTGGTGATGTGTATATTCTGAGAACAGATTAAGTGCTATTTATTATAATATGGTATAGAAATCTGTGAATCTACTCTGTTTCAAGACCATGACTCTCTAGCTAAGTAATTTGATAATAGCTGAGACAGTCCTCCATTTTCCACGGTAGTCACTGTGGTACCTGTGGCAATAATTGCTTCTCTGTCACTGCTAATTTTCACAATCTAGACCAATAACTAGTCTGAATAAAAACAACTTTGAACATGTACTGCCTGAACAGGTATGCTGAATAGAACTGGTGTCAATCCCGGCTTGGACTTATGGTCTATGGCACCCTCAAGACTATTCTGCTTGCTCCTGAGCATGAAAGAAGGGCTCCTGAATTCAAGCAGAGACTCTCTGTCATCCCCAGTCCAGCTATGAGCAACACTGATGGAGCCCAAGGCAACCTTTAATTATCTATGAATTTTAACTACTTTGGAAACTTTACCTGTGCATCTTATCTGTTTACCTTAAATCATGAAAATGCTTCTATGCTCATTGTTTACATTCCAAATCATTTCCCCTTTCCCGTTTCCTCCCTCCCCGAAAGTTCCATAAACCCCCTTCCCTCTCTCTGTTCCCCATTCAACCCCCTCTTGCTTCTCTGTCCTGGCATTCTCCTACATCCAGTCTTTCCAGGACCAGGGGTCTCTCCTTCCATCTTCTAGGAAATCTATTGATATTTGAATTGTGTCTAGGGTATTCTGAGATTCAGGGTTAATATCCCCTTATCAGTGACAGCATGCTATGTGTGTTCTTTTGTGATTGGGTTACCTCACTAAAGATGATATTTTCCAGTTCTGACCATTTGCCTAGGAATTTCGTGAATTCATTGTTTTTAATTGCAGAGTAGTATTCCATTGTGTAAATATACCACATCTTCTGAAACCATTCCTCTGTTGAGGGACATCTGGATTCTTTCCAGTTTCTGGCTATTATAAATAAGGCTGCTCTGAACATAGTGGAGCATGTCTCCTTATTGCATGCAGGGGAAGCCTCTGGGTATATGCCCAGGAGTGGTATAGCAGGATCCTCCAGGAGTGTCATGCCCAGTTTTCTGAGGAACTGCCAGACTGCTTTCCAGAGTGGTTGTACCAGCTTGCAATCCTACCAGCAGTGGAGGAGTGTTCCTCTTTCTCCACACCCTCGCCAACAACTGCTGTCTCCTGTGTTTTTGATTTTAGCCATTCTGACTGGTGTGAGCTCAATTCCAAGTGGATCAAGGACCTCCACATAAAAACAGCCACACTGAAACTAATAGAAAGGAAACTAGGGAAGAACCTTGAACATATGGGCACAGGGGAGAATTTCCTGAACAGAGTTCCAATAGCTTATGCTCTAAGATCAAGAATTGACAAATGGGACCTCATTAAATTACAAAGTTTCTGTAAGGCAAAAGACACTGTCAAAAGGGCAGAGCAGCAACCAACTAACTGGAAAATGATCTTTACCAACCCTACATCCGACAGAGGGCTAATATCCAATATATACAAAGAACTCAGGAAGTTAGACTCCCGAGAGCCAAGTAACCCTATTCAAAAATGAGGTACAGAGCTAAACAAAGAGTTGTCACCTGAAGAATATCTAATGGCTGAGAAGCACCTAAAGAAATGTTCATCATCCTTAGTCATTAGGGAAATACAAATCAAAACAACCCAAATATCTTCTAAATGAATATTTACATCTTTAAATTAGACCCAAGAACTTTAAGTCATCCATGTGATGGTTTATTGATAGTTTCATAGTTAAGTCAAATCTTTAAAATAATTTTTTACATATGAAGAAGTTTCGTGTTATGAGTTATAAATATTCATTATAGTTATATATTACAATTAAATTTCTTAGTTTGGATCTTCCTCATTTATATATTGAGAAGAGGCTCAGTGGTCTTCATGAGTCTGAGAAGCCATGGTTTTATAGCCACATAGAAGCTAGTAATTAAATCTTTAGAGGCCTGGAGAGATGGTTCAGCAGTCAAGACCTCTTCCAGAGGTCCTGAATTCAATTCCTAGCAACCTCATGGTGGCTCACAACCTTCTGTAATGGGCATCTGATGCTACCTTCTGGTATGTCTGAAGACAGCGACAGTATACCCACATACATGAAATAAATAAATAAATCTTTAAATCTTTATTTTTATTTCGTTTGTGGGGATGTCTGCTTGTTTCTATGTACAGTACATGTAGACTACAGAAGAGGGCATTAGAACCCTTGGAACTGGAGTTATGTGTTGTTGTGAGCTACCATGTAGGTACTGAGAACTGAACCCAGGTAGCATTGTTCTTAACTGCTAAGTCACCTCTTCAGCCTCCACCATGTAGATGCTTTCAAAATATAGTCTGTGACAATATAGTTGCAATGCCACTGTGAGTTATTTGTGTGTGTTAGTTTTGGTTGCTTGGGATCTGGTCTACATGATGTCCAGGTCAGCCTTGAATTTACTATGTCACTGAGGCTAGATTTGAACTCCCAATCTTCTGCACTGCTGGATTATAGACATATCCCATCATGTTCTGCCTTTGCTAGTGGATTTTAACAATTTAATCACTTCTTCATTAAAATTCAAATCAAAAGTACCTGTTTGTTGACTCATCCTCTGAGATTCCATATGCCTTATAACGTGGGCATGTTTTCATTCTTATAGATAATACTTCTTCATTCTGATCAATCTCACCCACTGGCATTTCCTTTTATTCATTACTCAGACAAAATAAATCATATGTCCTATCTCACATATTGTTTTGTATGTCCTGTCTCTCATATTGTTTTGATGGGAAGTGTCTTATTTCTGTGGGTTCAAACAGCATGGAATACCTTAACCTGCATGGCTGAGATTCTGTGCTGAAAATGATCATGTGTGTCATTCATATATACTGATTTACTTTCCATGTGGAACTACTCTTTTCAAGAAATCAGCACAAATCTGTGGTGGGCCCATTGGCAGGCTGTGTAAGTACTTATGCTTCCTTCAAAAACCTTAAATCCAGGAGAAGGCTGGATTCCACAGAGGCGGCCAGGATGGGCACATTTAGCATCATCTTGCAGCTCTGGCTCACTCCTTCCTGTCTGAGTTTCTAAGCAACATGTGCTTTAATCATTCCAGCTCACTGACTCATGAAACGTAAACACAAAGGTGATAACTGGTTAGAAGGGCATAGTCATTTCTTGCAAGTTGAACGTATCTTCCTGCTAGAATTTCACTCTCAGAAAAGGCATGTAACACCTGACACTTGAGTTTGCCTTGGTTCGGTTTTCCTCAAGCTTGATACTGGTGGCTTCACATTCATAATATTTTGTTTGGATTTTCAACTGTATTCAAATCTGCATAACTTCCATAACCAGCTGAGACAAACCAGATGAAGAATTTCAACCACATCTACTCACCATGTCAATTTATTTCTATTTCTTTCTTTTTTCCTTTTTTCCAGTTTGGTTTCTGGTTCCCCATCTGTGTGGCTTACTTCCTGTGAGGCCAGATTTAGAAATGGGTGGAAAACTATTGCCTAACTAAACAAGTGTTAATCATTTCCCCTTAATAGAAGTAACATTTTTATTGCTGCTTTACTGATGGAATCTTTTCCCGAGGCAAGAAACAATAACTAAATCCCTCCTACATACCTGTCTCCAAAGAATTCTAATCTGTCTGGGAAGCAGCCACCCCTGAAGGATGCTTAGGTTGTTCTCAGAGGGTTGGTACGCTTGGGGATATGCTAAAGATATTCAGCAGTTTAAGTAACTTCCCAATCATCCACAGAGACACTGGATTTGGACTTCAAGCATTTGGGGTTCTGGTTCTGGTCACATTTTGTCAGGTGTGACTTTAGAGCAGGCAACATTTATTTAAATTCACCTAGCCTTTTCCATTCATTCTGGAGAATGCCTGCAATGTTGTAATTTGCAGACTAACTTAAACTAAGGCTCAGAGAGAGCCAGTAAGCAGCTGGAGTCCACACAGCTAGCTGTTCTCAGAGCCAGATGCTAGCCCCAGGTTTTCTTTTCCTGTCTCAGATTCTACTGCCGTCTACAGTCCAAGGATATTTTCCATTACTGGGTTTGTGTTTTGATTTATTTTAATCTGAAAAATAAGGTGACTGAGCTAAACCTCAAAAACCCTTTGAACTTGGACACCCTATGATCCTATAATGGAGTGCCATCCTCAAATCTGGGGAGAATACAATTTGGTTCAGTTCAGCCCAAACAATACACATATTTATAAAATAAAGTTGAGAAGCAGTGGGTCTGGAGTGGTATGAGATTAAGGGTCTGGTATTAATCTGGGAAAGCTTCCGGACTAAAAGGGTTTCATCTGGTACAGGCAGGAAGAGCTGTGATGTTGGCTGGCAGATGGGAGGGACTCAACTCAAGCCTCTTCAGAACTCTAGTAACGTGGTTGCAGAGGATTCAAAAGGAAAGGCCATTAGCGGGGCCTCCTGATGGAGTGACAGGGTCTCAGGATGAAGCATCTTGCTGAGGAAAATGAAAATGGGTCTCTCATTCAGAGCCCTTCCTTTCTTGGGAATTCATACATTATTGACTGACTGCCTGACTGAGGTGAACAGAGCTGCAGAGTTGCTTTGAGGCTTGCAGTTAACAAGCTGTAATTGAGAAACTGTCCAGAGATTCAAGTGCATGGAAAACCATGAAAGAATAATGTCTCCGTGTTTTTGAGCTTGCCAAAATACAGTTTCCTTTCTCCTGTGCACTTCCTCCCTCTTTGAGTTCATAACATTTACATCAAGATGCATTCTATTTTCTAACTGTTCATAATTAATCCTTATCATGTTTTTCCCAGAATATTGACAATGTTAGTGAATGCTGATACTGTATCTTTTCTAGTGTGCTAGGGTTAAAGCATCCATATTGAAAAATCATTTCTCTTTTTCCCTCAGTTTGAGACATTTTTAAGAGGGGAATTCTAAGATTTGCAGGGTCACTGTGAGTGAGACAGCTGAAGAAGTACATGCAGGCTGGGGAACAAGAGTAGAACTCTACACAGTGAGCTCTCTCTGTTCCTTTCCTCTGACATGGAGCTAATGGTCTGCACTAAGTGCAGCTTAGAAAATGCAATCTTTGAACCTATAAAAACAGTTATATCCAGTGACTGTAAAGATCCTTTAGTCAGTGAACTATGGGCTTGAGTTCAAGCTCTCATCCATGTAGAAAAAAAATGTATCATGGTAGCATGTGCTTGTAATCCCACTACCAGGGAAGCTGGAACAGCCCATCTCCTGGATTCACTGGTTTAACCCAAGATTGACCGTAGGACAACAAACATACATTTATTCATGTGCACATGCACACACCCCAACATACACATGAAGATACACACACACACATGAGGAAGCACGCACACTCATGCACCCACCTATCATATACATGCACCTACTCATGCATGCACATACCCATGCATGTACATACATCGGCAAACAAATAAAAGAAAAATAATTGTATCTCCTAATGTGCCAGAATCTATAACTAGACACTTTTTCTGTATGATCTTTAATTTTTACAGTACCTCTTTAAAATAGAGATTTCAGTCAGAGTGGTTCATTTATATGCCACACCAGGGCTGTAGCACTGGTCAGCTTGACCCAAATGTCCTGCTTCTTCTAATCTATACCTCTTAGAGACATGTATGGGTAATTAAATATCGGAGGTATTTAAACAAGTTAAAGGCATGCTATAACTATGTTGGAATATCTTTAGTCATGTACATTCACATGCCACAAAGGATAATAGCTCCAGGTCATTTCTCCCCTTTCCCCAGAAGGAAATTTTTGCCTTTGGGATAATGGATTAATGGGTTAGGAATTTAGGAATAAATGTACATATATATATATATGCATATATACATGTATATATATGCATATTCATATATAGTGTATGTATTTATATTTATGTTATATATATAATATATATAAGTACTTACAAAAATATATGTATATATACACATATATATATACACATACCTACATACACACACACACACACACACACACACACATATCAAGAGACTTAGAGGTGCTGATTAAACTGACCTTTTGTGAAGAAATACAGGCAACCCTGTGGTCAGGAATTGTTGTGACATGCAGAGTCCGTTTGTACTCAGCAATTGCCACCTTAGAAGCTGTCACCTATATTTGGTCAAGTAGGTTTGCTACAGAAATCCCCATTTGTGGAGCTGATTTACTTGACTTGGGAAAGGAAGGGAAAGTCAGAACATAATATGGGGGAAAGAATAAATCCAAGCAAACATCCTGGGTTCTTGACCACTTCCAAAAATATCCCTTTACTTTTCTCACCATTACATGAAATGAGAAGCTTTAAAAGTCACAGGAAAAAAAAAAGATTCATGAGCCCAGAGGGGTCTAGGTGGGACTAACAGGAAAGGGACAGGGACAAGAGAGGATAAAGAGAGGTGAACATGATTGGAATACATTATAGACATATGAAATGGTCACGAAACACATTATTATGGATAATTAATATGTACTAATAAAAAAGATAAAAGAGGACTAAATGACTCAGTCACATAACACCTGAATTCTAACTTTCCCCCAATTTATTTTGCTCAAAGAGGAAAATACAATAGCCTATGGCAAAGTAGTTACAAGTTGTAAATTTTTCTACAGGAAAATGAGAAGTTACAAAGCAGAGGGTGCCTGGCAATTTTCACAGAAGAACTGATGGAGCTACAGACACATAGATAGGTCTGTATAGATGTCTCTCAATCTCAGCTGCCCAGGTTGCAGGCTTGCCACTGACTCCATACTAACTTGCTTTGCACACTTTGTAATTACCATGACTTCCATCTGATTACTCCCCACCCCAGATCTGCACATCTCCAGCACGGGAGCCAAGGGCCTACTCCCATTGACCTTGTATTTAGCTCTGTCTTGGGAGTGGTGTGCAAAGGGTGAGGACTTGTGCTGCCACATAAACAGATGGTTTCTTTTTCTCCTCAATCTCTAATGTGATACAGCTTAATCATGAGAATCTAGTGCTTCTGGTTGGACAGACTCTGGGGAGTGATGCAACAGTGGAGCAGTGAAGTCTGCCTTGGCCTCAGTTTGTTATCCATCCTGCTTGTTAGGTAAGAAAAGTAAATTAGTTACTGTCTCCAGCCATTGCTGTCATCTCTGTTTCTTTCAGCCCCAAACAGCCCTTCCTAATAATAAGGAAACCTCTGAAACCCTCCATTCTTAGTGCCCCACAGCTGCCCAATAACTGCTCTAGTGACTTCATAGAAATTAATAATGCTCAACAAACACGGCATAGTGTGCTAAACCATTCCCACTTGAGGCCAGTTCCATTCCAAGAGAAGGCATGAATGGCATAAAAGATAGTAAGGCACAAGTATATTAGCTCGGTGTGCTGGCTCACATCTGTAATCCCAGCAATCAAGAGGATGAGGCAGGGGGACTTCCGTGAGTTTGAAGTCAGCTAGGGTTATAGAGTAAGTTCTAGGCCAGTCTGAGCTACAGTATGAGGCTTTGTCTTGAAAATAAATTTCAAGAAGTAAACAAATACATCTACATTTAAGCACGTACTGAGGGACACAGGGAAAATATTACATTATTCTCCTTTGGTAGTTCATTGTTGCAATTTTTCAGGATTTGAGTTTTTTTTAAAGAAAGCTCAGTGACTGATAACTCCAACTCAATGGGATATTTAAGATTTTACTATGTAAGAACACAACTTTGCTCTTCTTAAAGGATCCACACACTGCGGATAGAAGTATTATGGAATAGATTTATAATCTTAAGCAAAAGAATGAAGTGTCTAGAAGTCATAGGAAAGTGTTCATTTCACTTTATTTGAGAGAAAATTATAAATGCCACAGAAATGTCAGCAGAAGACAAAGTTAAGAATGTTGAATTTCTTTTTTTTAAAGTTTATTTATTCACTTTACCTCCCAATATCAGCTCCCCTCTTCCCAGTAACCCCTCATGCAGAGAAGAGGGAAACCCTACCATTAGAATATCTTAGAGAATTTCCTTATCATGTAAGGAAATTAGGAGACCATAAAGGGTAACTTTCTTCATAATGCCTTCAGGATGTAATTGCTATATGTTTTTAGGGTGAAAATTGTTCCTGGGTTTTTTAAGCCAGATAGAAAGTACCAGAAGCATGAGTGGGTACAGGTAAATAGATGTGACTCTTGAGCTCAGAAACATTCCTCAGCGGCAGTGGTTTTGAGTCAAAAACACTAAGAAATGTTTTTATTTTTAGTTAAATGCCACCTCCATGACTGTTCCCCATGGGCACTCAGAAGTTCTCATCTGTGAAATGGTTCTGGAGGGTTCAGTGTTTGGAGACCATAGCTGGAGGGCCAGGTCAACAGACAATATAACATCTCATCAACAACCTCTGTAACGTCTTATTTCTGGGGTTGTCAGGGGGCTTCTTTTCCTTCCAACATATGTCTGTCTGTTTGCTTCTATAGCTATGTACTTACTCTTGCTAAAAAAGGTATTAAGTCCTTTGTTATAATTTTAAAAATGCACTATATTTGTTTCATGTCTTTGTGATTATAATGGAGTGTCCTTTTACTTTTTTTTTCACCATTGATAAACTTTGTCCAAAAGGAAGACATTAAACAAATAAAAATTCATATTTATTAAGATACACATGGATTTTCAAGTCCTTTTCAATAAGTTTATTTTTAAAAAGAAATAACACAGAGAACAAGAATCAGAAAGGTATTTTTAAAAAAATTCAACATTTAATTGTAAAATTTTCCCCAGCGAAGCAGCTCAAAGGCATTTTAGAGCCATTTTCCTCATAGAAAGTGGTCCAAAGACAGGTTTCAAATGTCCCTAACGTTGACCTCTGCCCTCCTTCCCTCCCAGGAAGAGAATGTGTCTATTTGATATTTCCCTGGAAATATATCAAGGGACAAGATTCTTTGTTATTTAATAACAAGCTAAGGAAGTAAATGGTGTGAGCTGAGCTTGACTCATTCTTTCAAAAGTATTTGCCATGGATTTTCTTAATGCTTTAAAACACTCAAGTGTTTTAAAGCATTAAGAAAATCGTGCTGATTGGTAGAGCCTCGTGGTTTCTTCTGGATCGAACTGTTGTTGCTAAGTCATGAACAGTGTTTGTGAATGTATTGAGCTATCGCTGCTGATTCGTGTGAACTGAATTGCTGATATTCTGACAACAAAGATTGGAATCTTCCCAAAGAACTATTTCTAAAAAGGTCCACATCCCCCTTTGCCCTATAACTACCCATCCTTTCCATTACCTGTGGTCGTCGGTGAACTAGAAGGCAGGTTAAAACATTATTAAAGTATGTTTTGAAAAAAAAAAAACACTCTCCAGGAAGCTCAACTACCTAGTCTGCAACAAGTATTTAAAACTGAATTATCATTGACTTTCCCCATTGGCATTGCATTTTATTTTAAGAAAAGCACTATGTCTTCATTTTATGGCCTGGGTTAGGAAGCATATAATCAAGCCCAAGAGACCTGATTTCTTCTTATCAACAGCTCCCCAGATGAAATGAGTGTATCTTCATAGCATGATGATTTAAGGTCTGATGGCTAATCTGCTCTTGAATGTTTTTTAAATACAAAAAGAAATTCCCCAGAACTCTTTTCAGGTAGGATGGTGAAGGTCGTCAGGAAACAAATTCATGGATGCTTGAGGTTGAAGGTGTTGGTATGAAGTTTTACAGAGTATTTTGTAAAATGAAGCACAAACTGTACATGAAGTAACAAAAATTCATCATTCCACAGTAAGTTCCCATTCTCCTACAGTCATCAGTAAAGTTATAGGAGGACCACAACTTACCACACTGTGAGTGTGACCGAATAAATACCTTTTTTCCTTTTCATGCTTAATTTCAAAGCAGGTGACAGGGAGCAGATGGGAAAAGAGGCACTAGCACTGAAGCACAAGACAAAGAAAGGAAAGTCACATTTTCTAATATATGAAGAGAATTAAGGATGGCTTCGATAGGGTTTTCCCTACCATTGTGAATATTGTGTAGTGAGAATATCAAGTCTCACCTACGGAAAAACGTGAGCAAAGAAAGCTGTCATTGTTATTTCCCTGAAGGAAAAGTTTTATTCTAACCATTTTTAGTGAATATTTTCACATTCTACATACTTACCATTCAAGCTTATATTATGTATATTATCTACTTATGGTTATAGAAATTGAGGTATTAGTGGTATCTTTTTTATGTGCCTGGAATAGACATTTCAAATGATATATATTTTAAGACATTTAAAGTTTGTCAGGGATCATGTCTTTAATGTACAAAGATGAGATGAGTTATTCATTCCCTTTACATATCTTCCATGTGGTAGTGTTATTTTACCTGACAGATGGAAGCACTTGCCACCCCTTTGGATTCACATGGGAAAATCAGTCTTGAATTATGCATGCTATTCAACATAATAGAAGGAATGCTTCTTTTCCCATAGACTATGATCATCCCATTATTAAGTAACTTGTAAAGCATCAGAAAGTGGCTGGTGTGTTATAAGGAGATTCAATGACAGGGCTGTAACAGGAAGAAATAGAATGGTGTCATTTCAGGAAAATAGGCATGCATGTACAAGACTGGAGCATGTTTGAGCATAAACCTCAGATCACACTCATCTGGTGGCTAGGGGGCAGGACTCATGCTTGGTAGGCATCTATTGGCACAAGTATTGATGTTCTGATGAGGGCACCATGGGCAGACTCTCTGGATGGGTTTTTTTTTTTATGCACTGGGGGATGACAACTGGAAACCAAATGACAAGAAGTTGAGGGAAGGCAAGTGTTGCCTACAGCTGACAAATGAGTGTTATTGGAACCAAAATTATTAACGTATGGTGACTGCCAGTCTTCCCGTTCTTTCATTTCTTTCAACAGTAGTCTAACTTTCTGTACCATTTCCAGCTTTTCTCCAGCAACCCAGAAGAATCCTGTCTTGTCAGTTCTATTCTTTAGACTTTCATAGCTCAGAATGAAAAAAACAGAGATTAAACTCCTGTTCCACTGTTGCTGCATGACAACAATCTTCAAAAAACAATCAATCTACACACCAAAAGCCCTTTCTCTAAAAATATTTCATGCAAAACAAAGGTAGAAAATCTGAAGCAGAGATTCTAGAAATACTCTCGGGGTCGTATTTTTGGGGCTAGATCTGCTCTATTGTAATTTGTACATACATACAATGTGTATTCATTAGATACTGTGATGTGAAACAGTTACATGTGTATTCATTAGATACTGTGATGTGAAACAGTTACACGTGTATTCATTAGATACTGTGGTATGAAACAGTTACATGTGTATTCATTAGATACTGTGGTATGAAACAGTTACATGTGTATTCATTAGATACTGTGATGTGAAACAGTTACATGTGTATTCATTAGATACTGTGATGTGAAACAGTTACAAAAGGCAGAGGTGACAAGCTGAGAAGACTTTGTTTTATTAAACAGGGACTAGGAAGTCAATAAATGATCCTAAATAAGATAGGGATGTGGTTTGTATTCTTTCTTTGGAAGAAAAGTCCAATAACCAATTTAAAATAGTAAAACAATGTAATAAAGACTATTGAAAACAGGAGGCTGGAAAGTGGTGGTGAAGACAATGAGGAAGCATGTTCCAGACACAAGTACTGAGACTAGAAAGGGAAAGGACAGCCAAATAAATGGCAAGATAGCAAAATGCACAAGACGATTGTGAGAAAGCAGCAAAGGAAAAACAGGGTTAACAAGGTATTGTTTAAGGCCAAAGGGAGTCAAGGGACAAAAGTGCTATTGGGAGGAGTATGGGTGCTAGGACAAAAGCTAGAGGGTAGAAGTGACTGGTGTATTCACTCATGATGTTCAAGAGGAACAGCTGTGTGAGGTATTGTCACAGAGAGCAGGGAGTCTGTGCCTGTACTCCTTGCCTTTCATCATTGAATCTCCAGATACCAGTGTATTACAGGTGACCAGTAAGTACTGCCAATGAATGGACAGCAATGTAAGTTGTCTAGTGCTGTTTTAATATATAACATGTTGTCCCATGCTTGATTCCTTTATAAATGTGTGTGTGTGTGTGTGTGTGTGTGTGTGTGTGTGTGTGTGTGTGTGTGTGTGTATGTGTTCACTCTCAGACCAGTCTAGTTGCCTAGAAGATACTCAGACAAGCTCAGCCACATGGAAGAAACAGAAACCAGCCAAGCAGCCTGAAAGCAGAAGAGACTAGAACTCCCATGAAGAATAAAATATTAGCCGAGCTTTCTGGAAGAAGCTCAGACCAACTGAGCACCTGGAAAAGAGACTCTCCAACCTGTTGAGCAGCATGCAGACTGTGTAGTGAGTTCCAAGTTCCCAGCTTTGTGAGCTGCCACCCACAAAGTGTGGCCTTTGATAATGAAACTGTCTTTGAGTAATTCTGCTCCTGTAAGTAACCCCTCACCCATATTTCTGATAGAATTAATTAACTCACCAAGTTGGACTTCTGTGGTATATGTACTTTGGTCTGTTGTGGGATCTGTACGTGGGATGAGTGGATGTTGTTCGTTTGTTTGTTTGTTTGTTTGTTTATAGGATTGAAAAATCTTGCTTTTAATAAAAAATGTAACAAATCAAAACTCTATATTTTAATAAGGTATAATAAAATGGCTCAATAATGCACATATTGCATAGTTTTCATTATGGTGAATACATTTAGTTTTCAAATATTACTTTTTATGGTGAAAATATTCAAAGTCCATTCTTTAAACTTTTTAGATATACAGCATGTTGTATTTGTCTTTTTTACCACATTATACAGTGTCTTTCCAAACCTTCATGCTTCTAATTTCGATCTAGTTCCCATAGGGTAACCATTTCTTCCATTCCAAAGCACAATTCTCTTGGCCCCTAGAAAACATTGTACTATTATCAATTAAAAAGTGATCAATATTTTTTCCCTTTCTTTTTTATTAGATATTTTCTTTATTTACATTTCAAATGTTATCTCTTTCCTGATTTCACCTCTGAAAACACCCTATCCCATCCCTCTCTCCCCCTGTTCACCAACCCACTCACTCCTACTTCCCTGTCCTAGTATGCCCCTATACTGGGGCATCCAGCCTTCTCAGGGCCAAGGTCCTCTCCTCCCTCTGATGTCCAACAAGGCCATCCTCTGCTACATATGCATCTGGAGTCATGGGTTCCTCCATGTGTACTCTCTGGTTGGTAGTTTAGTCCCTGGGAGCTCTGGGGGTACTGGTTGGTTCATATTGTTGTACATCCTATGGGGCTGAATCTCCTTCAGCTCCTTGGGTCCTTTTTCTAGTTCTGCCTGTGCTCAGTCCAAAGGTTGGCTGAGAGCACCCGCCTCTGTATTTGTCAGGTACTGGCAGAGCCTCTCAGGAGACAGCTCTTTCTTTGTTGGATCTTTGTGTGGTTTAGGAATCAGTGTAATTGTGACTTCATAGAACAAGTTGGGTAGCATTTCTTCTGTTTCTATTTTGTGGAATAGTTTGAAGAGTATTGGTATTAGAAGGTATGATAGAATTCTGAACTAAAACCATCTGTTCCTGTGGGGTTTTTTTGGGGGGTTGGGAGACTTTCAATGATTGCTCCTATTTCTTTAGAGGTTATGGGACTGTTTAGATGGGCTATCTGATCCTGATTTAACTTTGATATTTGGTATCTGTCTAAAAAATTGTCCATTTCATTCAGATTTTCCAGTTGTGTTGAGACTTTTGTAGTAGGATCTAATTTTTTTTTTTGAATTTCCTCAGTTTCTGTTGTTATATCTCCCTTTTCATTTCTGATTTTGTTAATTTGGATACTGTCTCTGTGCCTTCTGGTTAGTCTTGCTTAGGGTTTATCTATCTTGTTGATTTTCTAAAACAACCAGCTCCTGGTTTTGTTGATTCTTTGTATAGTTCTTTTTGTTTATTTGGTTGATTTCAGACCTGAGTTTGATTATTTCCCACTGTCTATTGGTCCCTTGGGTGTATTTGCTTCTTTTTGTTTTAGAGCTTTCAGGTGTGCTGTTAAGCTGTTAGTGTATGCTCTCTCCAGTTTCTTTTTGGAGGTACTCAGAGCTATGAGTTTTCCTCTTAGCACTGATTTCACTGTGTCCCATGATTTTGGAAATGTTGTGCCTTCATTTTCATTCAATTCTAAAAAGTCTTTGATTTCTTTCCTTATTTCTTCTTTGACCAAGGTATCATTGAGTAGAGCATTGTTCAGCTTCCATGTAGAAGTGGGCTTTCTGTTGTTTTTGTTGCTATTGAAGACCAGCCTTAATCCATAGTGATCTGATAAGACACATGGAATGATTTCAATCTTTTTATAGCTGTTGAGGTTTGTTTTGTGACCAATTATATGGTCAGTTTTGGAGAAGGTACCACGAGATTCTGAGAAGAAGTATATTCTTTTGATTTAGGATGAAATGTTCTATAGATATCTGTTAAATCCATTTGGTTCATAATTTCTGTTCATTTCACTGTGTCTCTGTTTAGTTTGTGTTTCCCTGATCTGTCCATTGATGAGAGTGGGGTGTTGAAGTCCCCACAATTATTGTGTGAGGTGCAATGTGTGCTTTGAACTTTAATAAAGTTTCTTTTATGAATGCAGGTGCCCTTGCATTTGGAGCATAGATATCCAGATTTAAGAGTTCTTCTTGGTAGATTTTTCCTTTGATGAGTATAAAGTGTCCTTCCTTACCTTTTTTGATTACTTTAGGTTGAAAGTCAATTTCATTTCATATTAGAATGGCTACACCAGCTTGTTTCTTGGGATCATTTGCTTGGAAAATTATTTTCCAGCCTTTTATTCTGAGGTCATGTTTGTCTTTCACACTAGGTGCGTTTCCTGGATGCATCAAAATGTTGGGTCCTGTTTACATATCCAGTTTGTTAGTCTAAATCTTTTTATTGGAGAATTGAGTCCATTGATGTTGAGATATTAAGGAATAGTGATTGTTGCTTCCTGTTATTTTTGTTATTTTTATGTTTGTGTGGTTATCTTCTCTTGGATTTGTTTAAAGAAGATTACTATTTTGCTTTTTCTAGGGTGTAGTTTCCCTCCTTATGTTGGTGTTTTCCATCTGTTATCTTTGGAGGGCTAGATTTGTGGAAAGATAATGCATGGAATATCTTGGTTTCTCCATCTATGGTAATTGAGAGTTTTGCTAGTTATGGTAATCTGGGCTGGCATTTGTGTTCTCTTAAGGTCTGTATGACATCTGCCCAGTATCTTCTATCTTTCATAGTCTCTGGTGAGAAGTCTGGTATAATTCTGATAGGTCTGCCTTTATATGTTACTTGACCTTTTACTCTTACTGCTTTTAATATTCTTTCTTTGTTTAGTGCATTTGGTGTTTTATTATGTGACAGGAGGAATTTCTGTTCTGGTCCAGTGTATTTGGAGTTCTATAGGCTTCTTGCATGTTCATAGGCATCTCTTTCTTTAGGTTAGGGAAGTTTTCTTCTATAATTCTGTTGAAGATATTAACTGGCCCTTGAAGTTGGAAATCTTTGCTCACTTCCATACCTACAATTCTTAGGTTTGGTCTTCTCAATGTGTCCTGGATTTCCTGGATATTTTGGGTTACAAGCTTTTTGCATTTTGCATTTTCCTTGACTGTTGTGTCAATGTTTTCTGTGGTATCTTCTGCACGTGAGATTCTTTCTTCCATCTCTTGTATTCTGTTGATGCTTGCATCTATGACTCCTCATTTCTTTCCCAGGTTTTCTATCTCCAGAGTTGTCTCCCTTTGTGATTTCTTTATTGTTTCTAGTTCCATTTTTAGATCCTGAGCAGTTCTGTTCAGTTCCTTCACTTGTTTGATTGTGTTTTCCTATAATTCTTTAAGGAATTTTTGTGTTTCCTCTTTATGGTCTTCTACCTGTTTACCTATGTTCTCCTGTATTTCTTTAAGAGAGTTATTTATGTCCTTCTTGAAGTTCTCTATCAGCATCATGAGATGTGATTTTAAATCCAAATCTTGCTTTTCTTGTGTGTTGGGCTAACCAAGGCTCACTGTTTTGGGAGAACTGGGTTGGGATGATGCCATGTCACCTTGGTTTCTGTTGGTAATGTTCTTGTATTTGCTTTTCACCATCTGGTTATCTCTGGTGTTAGCTGGACTGTGGCTTATCTATCCTGCGAGCCCGTGTATCAATACTCCTGGGAGACCAGTTCTCTCTGGGAGGAATTTAGGTATGGAGAGCTGTGGTACAGGGTCAGCTCAGATGTGCAGACAGAAATCAGGAGGATCCTGTCCCCAGCTGACCAATCCTTGGTTCCTGTGTCCTGATGGCTCTAGGAAGGTCCGTCTTGGGCCAGGAATTTGAAGAGAAGTGATGGTTCTACTTGTTCACGCAGGTATGTAGGCACTCCTGTGAGACCAGCTTTCTTTTGGTGGTATTTGTGTATGTAGCTCTGTGGCCCAGGATCAGCTCTGGGAGCAGACAGAAATTGGAAGACTCCTGTTCCAGGATGCCCCTGGGTTCTTGTGTCCTCAAGGTTTCAGACAGTTTCCTCTGAGCAGCAGGGGTGGTCCTACCTGTGCTCCTAAGCCTGTCTACACTCCTGGGAGGCTAGCTATCTCCCTGAGCCACCTGGGTATGGAGCACTGTGGCAGAAGATGGTTTCTAGTCGCAAACAACCGGAAGGCTCCCACCTTGAGTGAATGTTTATATATTGTATCTCCATAAAAAAGTCTGTCACGCAACAGCCAGGTATACATTAGACAATCAGCACACTGTTGAACTAATAAGTTACTAGCTGCTCCTTTACTTTAGACACACTGCTCTTCAATTCGCTTTTTGTCTTAAGATTAAACAGGATCACTATCTGAAATATTAATAAAAGAATGAATGTGTATACCCAGAAAGGAGCGAGTGACAGTTTTAAACTACAGGTTTGTCCCATTTGATATTTGGTAATTCCTTTTGGATGATGAATGCCCTACTTGTAGTTACCACTATTCATATTACCTTTCAACTACAGATCCTGAAGAAGGCCTTTAGGATAAATCTGGAAATCATTTATAAGGTAAACATTTTCCAATTACATGAGTTGGTAGAGCTTTCTCATTATCAACTTTAATATTTGACTCACTTTTACACATAGCAGGAACTCTTAAGGCAAAGCTGCAGACATTATAAGGCTTCTGTGGTATCAAACTCTTCATATAGTCTTTTCTGCACTGCTGTGCATATGGAGAACTTAGCATGAACACTGGTTCCATCTGCCATCTAAGTTAAAAGGGTGAATAATATGTGGACATTACATGTTTTAGACTGTTATTGAGATAGACTCTTTGGTCAATAAGGGCCATGTACTGGAGATGTTCCCTATAAAATCATGACTTAATTATGAAATATAAAATTAGTCTATTAGTCTACTCTAATATTCCCTTTTGGGATGACATGGTTTTCACATAACCTGGGGCAGGACAAATCATGAAAGCAACATCTGATGTTGAGTATAGACATGGGAACCAGAAATATTTCTTTATCTGTGTTTCAGTTTACATGGTTAAATTGGCAAAACAGTGAAAAGGAAAAGGTTTGTTAATGTAACTTCTGTTTTGTTTTAAAGAAATATTTCAATGCACAAAGGAGTTATGGGTCTTTTTAAAGTATACAGACCATCTTTAAATATACAGAACTCTGGAATTAATATGATTTTTTTTAAAAAAAATTATTACCATTCAAATGCAAAAGACTTTACTAAGGGCTATGTAACAATAGCGAGGGTCTTAGACTAATTTCAAAATTGGTTTTCTACAGACCTTATAGTACAGTACGTGGGGTCCAGCATAAAAGCCTAGGACAGGTCAGAAATTGGATTCAGGCACTTCAGTGTCACAGCATGCCCCACTCAAAGTTTCATCCTCAAATAGAGTTCTTGAAAAGAATTCAAAAAATGATTAATATTGTGAAGGTAATAATAACATAGTCACATTTGGGAGGTGACTATAAAAGTCCAATGTGTTATCCTCTTGATGCATTTTGTCTTTGCTGTAATATCAGCAATAGTAAAAATAGTAATATCAACTGAGTATACATTATAACTCACTCTGAGCAGCTAATAAAATCAAATCCTAAAAACAGGATGCTTACCCAGTTTTCACTGGGCTCAGAAGTTTTAGGACTTAGAACGTCTCTGTCTTAGAACAGATCTTTTTTCTATAGTCTCATAATAAAATTTTTCCATCTTTTAAAAAATTTTTCTCTGCAAGTTATAGAAAATACAATAGTTTCTCTAAGTAATTATGACTGAGATCTTAGATTGTAACTGCAAAAATGTTAGAAAAAAACCTATCTGCCAACCATCAGATTTTAAATACTAATGTTGCATTTAGTCTATCTATATGGTAAGAAATCAGACAGACCAAATTAGTTTGATGGGTTATCTTTATTAATATATTTTTTTCTTATTGATTTTGTAAGTGAAATCTCATCTTTTACTTATTTCATTCATAAGCTCTATAATAGTTTAACTTCAGGAACTTCAAGATTTATCAAAATAGGCCCTCTGTTCATTCAGTTGTAAAACAAAATCTTTATGTCATCACAAATTTTTATAAGTAAATAGCACATTCAGAGTTGTAGGGATTATCTTTAGGTCTGTAGTTCACTTTCAGTTCTTTTTATAGATTTTTAAAAATTATTTCTTTTATTTTTGAGATTATAATTATATCATTTCACTTTTCCCTTTTCTTACCCCAAACCCTCCTATATACTATTCCTGGCACTCTTTAAAATTCATGGCCTCAACCAGATAGTATGCATGAAATAGACCTAAGACTTAAGTGATATGTAATAGATGTGCAGCTGGGTCTTCTAGTGGTACTACTAACAGCAGGAGCAGGGGCTGTCTCTGACTCTGCTGCCTGTCTTTGGATCCTTTCCTTTTACTGGGCTGCCTAGTTTAACCACAACAGAAGAAGATGAGCCTATCTACTGCCACTTAACATGACATGGTAGGTTGATATCCTTGGGAGGTCTCCCCTTTTCTGAGGAGAAAGGAGGAGGTGTAGATGAGCAGGCGGGGCAGTGAGAGGGAGAGACCAAGAGGAGAGGAGGGAGGGGAAGCTGCCATCAGAATGTAATGTAAGTAAATAACTTAATAACTAATTAAAATCATGGCTTCTTTTTACAAAATTGTTACACACACACACACATATTTAAATGCTTAAGTATAACCTGTTCAGGGCTGACCATTTGCTATTGGAAAATCATCAGGTGTTTTCTTCCCTGAGAAGATAATCTACAATAGAACTCTTGCATTAAAGATTCAAGGAAGATTGCCGAAAAGAGACAGGAATGATTATACAAGCAATAGGAGCAGAGAGTTGGCTGTGAAATTGTGTCTCCTAGAAATATCACAAACTACATAAAGTCTCAACAGACTCCCTAAACATGAGCTGAGCAAGGACAGTGAAAGTAGACATGCCAAATCAGATGGGAAAAAGTCCATGAGGCCTCAACTCTACACAAAGAACTACAATAATGACCAAAGAATACTAATAGCTGGGGAATGTCTTTCCTAGACTTCTTTTGATTTTTGATAATTTCATACATGTACAGAATGGACTCTGATTGTAGTCACCTTCCACCACTCTCTCTCAACCCCTCTCCATTCCCTCTAAACCTTTTCCTCCCATTAAGCCTTCCATTTTCATGTCCTTTATTTTTTTAACAACACACTGATTTTATAAGAGTTTGCATGAGTATGCATGTGGGATTATTCACTGGAGCATGAGCCACTTGCTAGTGACTATACCCCTGAACAAAAACATCTTTTGTCTCCCCCAGCAAGCATTACCTGCCAGTATCTCTCCTCAGCTAGTTGGTGAGATTTCATAAGATTCTCCCTAATGTGACTTTGCTTTTTTTTTTTTTTAAGCTTCACTTTGGCAGTCTTTAGCCTAGTCAGTCTTCTATGGAGGTCAGTTCTAAAATCAAATTCAAATACTGTCTTTTCAAGTCTCAAGAAGGGAGCACAAGGCATGGAATATTTTCCCTTAGTTTTGCTCTCTCTTCAGTCAATGGGAGGCAAACCTTGCCTCCTTATGTAGGATTAACAACAGAAGGGTCAACTCTTCCCTTAGTCTTTCCAGGAATGGAAAGGCAGAAGGGATAAGAAACAGCATCACAATTCCTCTCTGAGTACTGTATAGTATGCACTTTAGTGACAAACATATCACACTGACAGTCAAGTTTGCATTCTTTCTGTGCTAATATGTGAATATCAGAAAGATCACTGTATACAGGGTCACGCTGTTAGCAAATGGTAGCAATCCAGGTTTGTTTGGCTTGCATGGGGTGTGCTCTATCCATTTCTCTAACTCTGAGGCTACAATTATTTTTAGTAGCCAAGAGATATTAATTTGAGCTGTGAGAAGTTCATGAACTCTGAATTCTTGCTGCAGCCCCATATAACCTAGTTTAGCACTCAATAATTCATATGACATGGTACCATTGTTAAGAGCTCTATAGACAAAGCAGATCTTGCTTTTCTACCTGTTATTCTTGTCACTAGCTTACTGAGCTTCTATAAACAAGCTCCGCTCAGGATCAGGGATTTTTGTTTTTGTTTTTGTTTTCATTTGCAAAATGAAGAGCTGAGAAATGCAAAATGCAAGTGCAAACCAAAGGTAGAATTCTTGGCCATGATAAGGGATTTATAAATCATTGTTAACACTACGTCACTTTATACTGATTTCTTTTTCCAATGAAACCCAGCCAGCAACTAAAAATAGGCATATAACATCTCTTGAAAGCAGTAAGACTAAAATTCATACGGTGTTTATAATACAAAACAG
Organism: Tokudaia tokunoshimensis; assembly: GCA_036184795.1. Lineage (NCBI taxonomy): Eukaryota > Metazoa > Chordata > Mammalia > Rodentia > Muridae > Tokudaia > Tokudaia tokunoshimensis. The sequence continues at coordinate 17,717,351 of BTHU01000009.1, read as the reverse complement.
TGATGTATACACAGCAACACCTCTCCCCCAAATTCGTATGTTCGACTTCTTCCAATTATCACGACAGGCCAAGAATCTGGATGGGCAAGAAGCATCTCTTTGGATTAGAAAATTATGTCTTTAGCAGCTATATGACTCTCTGTTACTTATTTCTGGGGTCTTGCTGTTATACTGATGATATTACATACACTGAAAAGTTTTGCTCAGTTTCACTATTGGTTTTCTTCACAACAAATAATATATCTTGATAATTATAGATAGGATAGGAAACTACGGCTTTAAGAAAATATTTTGCATTGGTTAGCAGGGATGTTAATCAACATTCTAGAAAACCTGAGCTTTCAAATCAATCACAGTCAACATAAGTTTATAAGTACTATGTCTTAAAAAATTAGTTGGTTAAATTTAAGATTGGTTTCTAGAGATTAGAGGGATCTTTTTAATTTAAGGGTTGAATTTCTTTTCTTGAATATAGCAACTTACTAAACCAAGATTTTATTTGATGAAATAATTAAAATTAGTAATGAACATATATTTATTTTCTTGTTTCCTCATGAATTTATTTGTTAATATTCCCAAAATGTAGATTTGAATTATGTTACTAACAAATGTCAGAAACTCAATTGTATTTCCAATGAATTCAAAGAGACTCAAACTTCATACTAATGAAATTAATATCTGTGATGAAAATTCAGAATATTTTTAGATGCTCCTAGTCACAAATAGTAAAAAAACTCAAATGGCTTAAACACTAAGGAGATTATTGGCTTATAGCTGAAGATCATGAGAAAAGAGAAGCTTCAGGGCAGGTTTCCTCAACTCACTCCATGTTTCTTGTCTTGTCCTAGCCCTGTCTCAAATGGTTTCAGTTAGGAGAAGAAAAGGAAGGTTTTAGGACTCTCTCCAAAGGAAGCCTCAGAGGTTAACAAATCCACCAGCACCTACCAGTCAAATTCTCTTTTACAAACGAATGTACTGTGTGTACTTGAGGTCGTGGGATGCTAGAAATAGAGTCCTCCCATGATCAGGTTTCTATCTCAACAGAAGAATATCAGAAAGACAAAAATGGAATTGGTATTACCTAGGAAGGAAAAAGTGAAAATGCAAACTACTTTATAGTCAATCATCAGTATTCTGTATTTCCTCCCATATATACAAGATCTCTCTTAAGGGGTATTAACTAAGTTAATAAGATCCTGAAAATCAAATAGCCATTCACTCATAAACATTTGGAGAAAGAGTACAATTGTTTTAAAGAGTAAATAAACTGGCTTGAGATATGAAATTCTTGTACTGCATCAATAGACCACATCTCAGGACATGGATGAGACTTGAAATTAAATTAAATGGCTGGGATACATCCAAGTATAAAGACACATATCTCTAAGAGTCTGTTTATGAACATGTAATAGTGCATAATACAAAATATAAATCAGAAGATAGCATACAAACTAGCATTGAAAGAAAAAGTTAGGTTTCTTTTGGAAATGGAGGAATCTTAATACTGCAGACTCCAGCAAGCCCAATTCCATGAAGAACTGATCAGGAATTAGGCTTGCAGGAATCTGCAGCATTAAGATTCAAATAGTGGTAGAGACAAGTGTAATCTACAGATTGACTTCAACCAATGACCTGGCCCTAATTTTCAGACAAACAAGCAAACAGACAAACAGGCCTTCCTTGGAAATGAGATTACTACCAAGAAGATTTCTATGCTATTGGTAATGATTATCGTAATTATTATTATTATTATATTTTCTATATTCTTTATTTACGTATCAAATGATTTCCCTTTTCTCAGTTTGGGCTGGCATTTGTGTTTTCTTAGGGTCTGTATGAGATCTGCCCAGGATCTTCTGGCTTTCATCGTCTCAGGTGAGAAGTCTGGTGTAATTCTGATAGGACTGCCTTTATAGGTTACTTGACCCTTTTCCCTTACTGCTTTTAATATTCTTTCTTTGTTTAGTGCATTTGGTGTTTTGATTATTATGTGCCGGGAGGACTTTCTGGTCTGATCCAGTCTGTTTGGAGTTCTGTAGGCTTCTTGTATGTTCACAAACATCTCTTTCTTTAGGTTAGGATGTTTTCACTATAATTATGTTGAAGATATTTACTGGTCTTTTAAGTTGGAAATCTTCACTCTCTTCTATACCTATAATCCTTAGGTTTGGTCTTCTCATTGTGTCCTGGATTTCCTGAATGTTTGGCTCAGGAGCTTTTCGCATTTTGCATTTTCTTTAACTGTTGAGTCAAGGTTTTCCCTGGTATTTTCAGCCCCTGAGATTCTTTCTTCTATCTCTTGTATTCTGTTGGTGATGCTTGCATCTATGACTCCTGAATTCTTTCCAAGATTTTCTATCTCCAGAGATGTCTCACTTTGTGATTTCTTTATTGTTTCTACTTCCATTTTTAGATCCTAGATGGTTTTGTTCAGTTCCTTCACTTGTTTGTTTGTGTTCTCCTGTAATTTTTTAAGGGATTTTGTGTTTCCTCTTTAAGGGCCTCTAGCTGTTCACCCATGCTCCCCTGCATTTCTTTCAGGGATTTTTGTGTTTTCTCTTTAAGGGCTTTTACCATTGACCCATGTGCTCCTGTATTTCTTTAAAGGAGTTATTTATGTCCTACTTGATGTCCTCTAACAGCATTGTGAGATGAGACTTTAAATCCAATTCTTGCTTTTCCAGTGTGTTGGGGTATCCGGGACTTGCTGTGGTGGGAGAACGGGGCTCTGATGTTGACGAGTAGCCTTGGTTTCTGTTGGTAGGGTTCTTGTGCTTGCCTTTCACCATCTGGTTATCTCTGGTGCTAGTTGGTCTTCTTGTCTCTGGCTAGAGCTTGCCCCTCCTATGGGCCTGTAAACCTGTGTCTGTACTCCTGGGAGACCAACTCTCTTTTGGCAGGGTCTGTGCACAGAAGGCTGTGGAGCTGTCTGGTTCCCTGCTGCAAATGGCGGTCGGAAGGGAAGACTCCTGTCCAAGCTGCTCCACTGATCATATGCCTTGTGTGCTCCTAGCTGTACCCCTCCAGAGAGAAGGTGGAGATCTCACCTCTGCACTCATAAGTGAAATCACTGCTGGGAGATCACTCTCTCCTGGTGGGGTAAGAAGAAGGCTTTGGAGCTGCCTGGTTCCCTGTGGCAGGTGGTAGCTGGAAGGGCGATTACTGTAATTGTTTTTTATTTTCTAAGTTTTTTTTTTATTTACATTCCAAATGATTTCCCCTTTCCCATTTCCTCCCTCCCCGAAAGTCCCATAGCCCCCTTCCCTCCCTCTGTTTCCCATTCAACCCCCTCTCGCTTCTCTGTCTTGGCATTCCCCTACATCCAGTCTTTCCAGGACCAGGGGTCTCTCCTTCCATTTTCTTGGAAATCTATTGATAAGTGAATTGTGTCTTGGGTATTATGAGATTCTGGGTTAATATCCCCTTATCAGTGACTGCATATCATGTGTGTTCTTTTGTGATTGGGTTACCTCACTAAGGATGATATTTTCCAGTTCTGACCATTTGCCTAGGAATTTCGTGAATTCATTGTTTTTAATTGCAGAGTAGTATTCCATTGTGTAAATATACCACATCTTCTGAATCCATTCCTCCATTGAGGGACATCTGGGTTCTTTCCAGCTTCTGGCTATTATAAATAAGGCTGCTATGAACATAGTGGAGCATGTGTCCTTATTGCATGCAGGTAAAGCCTCTGGGTATATGCCCAGGAGTGGTATAGCAGGATCCTCCGGGAGTGTCATGCCCAGTTTTCTGAGGAACTGCCAGACTGCTTTCCAGAGTGGTTGTACCAGCTTGCAATCCCATCAGCAGTGGAGAAGTGTTCCTCTTTCTCCACATCCTCACCAACAACTGCTGTCTCCTGTGTTTTTGATCTTATCCATTCTGACTGGTGTGAGCTGGAATCTCAGGGTTGTTTTGATTTGCATTTCCCTAATGACTAAGGATGTTGAATGTCTTTTTAGGTGCTTCTCAGCCATTAGATATTCTTCAGGTGAGAACTCTTTGTTTAGCTCTGTACCCTATTTTTAATAGGGTTACTTGCCTCTCTGGAGTCCTTGTTCTTGAGTTCTTTGTATATATTGGATATTAGCCCTCTGTCGGATGTAGAGTTGGTAAAGATCATTTCCCAGTTTGTTGGTTGCTGCTTTGTCCTTTTGACAGTGTCCTTTGCCTTACAGAAATTTTGTAATTTTATGAGGTCCCATTTGTCAATTCTTGATCTTAGAGCATAAGCTATTGAGTTCTATTCAGGAAATTTTCCCCTGAGCCCATATGTTCAAGGTTCTTCCCTAGTTTCCTTTCTATTAGTTTCAGTGTGTCTGGTTTTATGTGGAGGTCCTTGATCCACTTGGAATTGAGCTTAGTGCAAGGAGATAAGAATGGATCAATTTGCATTCTTCTGCATGTTGACCTCCAGTTGAACCAGTACCATTTGTTGAAAAGGCTATCTTTTTTCCACTGGATGGTTTTAGCTCCTTTGTCAAAGATCAAGTGACCATAGGAGTGTGGATTCATTTCTGGGTCTTCAATTCTGTTCTATTGATCTACATGCCTGTTCCTGTACCAATACTATGCAGTTTTTAACACTATTGCTCTGTAGTACAGCTTGAGGTCCGGGATACTGATTCCCCCAGATGTTCTTTTACTCTTTAAATGTGAAAAAGTGTGGGTTCTTCAGAACTCTAATGAAGGGAAGATGAAAACATGGGCTTTTAAGAAGAGGTGTTTTTAATATTAATGAATTTATCAAAATAGTAAACTAGTTTTTAGGTTTTTCTTTTTGCTTTGTTTTGATTTATAATCCTATTCTAAAAATGCTTCCAAATAGGTGACCCACAGAAGCAATTAAATATTTTTCTACAACCAATTTAAGGATGAAAATCGTTTAAGTGTTTATATTAACTGGTTATTTTAGTGCTTATAGAACAGGCACTGGGGCTCAGAAAACATTATAACTCCTGACCTTTTCACTTGAAGAGTGTCATATATGTTATGTTGCTGAGGCTATATTCAAATCTAAGAAATAATAAATAATAAAATCATTGAGTAAACCAGTAAGGTAGACAAAAGTCTAAATAAAGAAATTACATGTTTGGGGGAAAATTACAGAATCCTGAACAGCATGCTAACATGTATTAAACAGTCAACTGTGTCAGGTATTTCTTAACATATCATTTGATCTCATTACAGCCTAATAGTCTAATAGTTTATAGACACAGAATTAAGATTTCTAAAGAGTAACTTGCCTAACTCAAAAAAAAAAAAATCCAGGGAAATATAGGGTTAGGAATTGAGCACATGTGTTGCTTTTAATAATTAAAAACCAATCCATGCTATCGCCTGCTACTCTTTGGCTGCGGTGGTCTCCCCACCCCCATGGCTATCCCCATGTGGCCATCCACCAGTCATCCATCCCCTGTGGGTCAAACCACTCAGCCCTCCCAAATTTCTACAACTAGCTAGGGCACACTCTCGCCAAACTACGCTCCCCTGAGGTTACCTATCCCCTGGAGTTGCAGTGAAATGGAAAACACCAGACAATCTTAGTTTAGTATCAACAAATAATACAATTGTTGTGCTAGGAATCTGTTGTCCTAAACTCATTAACTATTCCATGTTAGAAATCTTCCGGTGGTGGATTCTGGTGGATTCCACCACCAGATGTAACAGTCCCAAGTCTACATTTTGCCTGTTTTCACTCTCCTCTGTCCAAAAAAGAAGTACCCTCCTCCTGTGTTCCCTCTTCCTCTCTCAGACCAGGAAGGCCCATTTCCTCCTAACTCAGTGATTGACTTCTTGTCATCTTTACTACTCAATTAATCAGGAGAGAATTCCACTACATACATGCAGTCAAATATTGCCCCAAATCTACAGTGTTTGTCCTCACAGAGGACACAAAGAACTCTGTAGACTGAAGAGTCCTTTTTAATCAAGGATAATGAAGTGAGTCTTGGGAATGAGAACCAATATGATACACTTACTGAACTGTATAACACATATTGGAACTCTTAAGCAAACTACTCAGACCCCATTCTAGTAAGAGGACATATTCAGTAGAAGATTGTAGATACCAACAAAGCTATTGATGAGATTCATAAAAAGCTCTCAGTATGAAATAATTAACCCAAGCTCTCTGATCACTTATGTACAACTAGCTATGTTTTAAAACTCTAAAGCACTTGGAATAAATGGCCAGAAACCACCCAAAATGTTTCAGTTGTTTAGATTAAACTTGAAAGTATAAAAGTGTTCTTAGTAACTGAAAGGTTAGTATATTTGAATTCCTGGATCAGATTACCCCAAAGAAAAGCAAGAGACTTCTGGGTGACCTGGAAAACTCACAGACCCCAAATGGGCTCCAAAGGGGGTCCTCCTCACTCCAGAGCTTTGCAGGCTGGTGTTGTCCTGTCAGTTTGAAACATGGTGCAGTCTTATATCCTGTGTGAATCAAAGTTGCCCAAATTGAGATGAAAGGAATATCAAAGATGAAGCAATTCCACAACCAAATTTAAAAAGATGTTGGAAGTCTTTGTATGAAGGCATGAGTGGTTGTCATTGCGCTTGTCCCCAGGAAGGTAGCTGGTAATCTGGAGAACATGGGAAGTCAAAAGAATGACATTTAACCATTTATCTTTTTTTTCCACAAAGTTTCCTGTGTGTTATTGTGCATTTGATAATATATGTCGCAAGAAAATTAGTTTTCCTTTGAAATCTGTTATCCTGTTAACTGAGTCTTATAATCTTTAGAGAAAACAGGTATGGCTTCTGATTTGTAATACCCCGTTTTTCTGGTCTTTTATGTTTGTTAGACTACATCAATATGTTGGCACCCAGAACTGGATAATAGAGTAGGCATTCTGGTTTAAAGAAACATAAACCATATCTCAGATAATACAACCTTAGGTATGCAGCTTCAAAGCTTAATTAATCATTTCAGTAGCTCTAAATTCTTCAAGAATCATACTGTGATTATATTCAGTTGGAACACTAAGTTCATATTTCTAACATTTCTTCTTTGATTCGTCATTTTGTTTTTATATTTGTCATGACTAAACCTCATTGTGTTTATGTTGGCCCAGTTTTTTCACTTACCAAAGCTGTTACTTGGACTTGATACTAGTTCTCCTCTTTTTGATCTCTCCTTTGATAAATTTGACATATAACCCATTAACTAGTTCCCCCAAACCACTAATGAAGAAACTACTAAAAGATGTACCTTCAGGCTCCAATCATTTCTCCTCCATATTTTCAGATTAAAGTTTGTCCTTTGGTGGTGTTTTAAGAAAATTCATTAGCTTCATTTGATCTGTGAATTGTGTCTTGGGTATTCTAAGCTTCTGGGATAATATCCACTTATCAGTGAGTGCATACTATGTGTGTTCTTTAGTGATTGGGTTACCTCACTCAGGATGATATTTACTAGTTCCATCCATTTGCCTAAGAAATTCATGAATTCATTGTTTTTAATATCTGAGTAGTACTCCTTGTGTAAGTATACCACATTTTCTGTATCCATTCCTCTGTTGAGGGACATCTGGGTTCTTAATTCACAGATCAAATGAAGCTCAAGAAGAAGGAAGAACAAAGTATGGATACTCTGGTCCTTCTTAGAAGGGAGAACAAAATATCCACAGGAGGAGATACAGAGACAAAGTGAGGAGCAGAGACTCAGGGAAAGACCATCCAGAGACTGTCCCACCCCAGGATCCATCCCATATAAAGTTACAAAACCCAAACACTATTGTGGATGCCAACAAGTGTTTGCTGACAGGAGCCTGATATAGCTGTCACCTGGGAGGCTCTGCAAATGCATGACAAATACAGAGGGGCACACTCTCAGTCAGCCATTGAACTGAGCACAGGGTCCTCAATGGAGGAGCTAGAGAAAGGACCCAAGGAGCTGAAGGGATTTGCAGCGCCATAGGAAGAACAACAATATGAGCCACCCGGTAACCCTGAGAGCTCCCAGGGACTAAACTATCAACCAGAGTACACATGGAGGGACCCATGCAGAGGATGGCCTTGTTGGACATCAAAGGGAGGAGAGGCCTTTGGTCCTGAGAAGGCTCGATGTTGCAATGTAGGGGAATTCCAGGACAGGAAAGTGGGAGTGGGTGGATTGGTGAACAGGGCAAGGGGAGATGAGTTTGGGGATTTTTTTGGGGGGAAACCGGGAAAGAGGACAACATTTGAAATGGAAATAAAGAATATATCTAATAAAAAATTAAAAAAAAGAATAGTCATTAACTTGCCAGTGATTGACCAATGCTACTGTCCATTTTCTTATGCTGACTTCAATACTGTTAAAACACAGACTAACAATCATGCTTTAATTTCTTACTCCAAACCAAAGTAAACAGATAGTACATGATGAGATTCACACAGACATGTATTATATAATATATATCATATATATTATATAATATATATATATATATATATATATATACGAAAGCATGTATATATGCTTGCATGTATTCATAGAAATGCACATACACAAATACACACTTCACTACCTGGGTAACTTTACTAGAGTTTCAAAATTTTTCTGGCAAAAAATTAATAACTTTTAACTGTAAATTCTTTTGATATGCAATTAGTGAGACATTTTATTCTGAAATACCTTGTGATTTTTCTTTACTTAGCACCTACTAAGTGCCCAGATCAATTGGCTGCACAGTCCTCTACATGTATGTGCACATGGAGATATGTGAAATTACTTTTTAGATAGCCAATGATTTTGAAGCCTTATTGGCACTTGAGGTGAGCAGAAATATTTAAGATTTTGCAATCTAAATGATATTTTTCATAGTAGAGAACTGTATTAGTCAAATACCAATAGCAAATTATGGTGAAGACCTTGAAATTTTTTTAAGTATTTTATAGCCTCTAGGTCTTATTCTGAATACAAATTGTTATTATATAGGCCTTAGTATAAAATAATGAATTATCAAATCAATACTTTTCAAGTCTAGCTTTTGTGTAGAGGTGAGATTTGGCTATTCCAAAACTGGCCATGACAGCACATTTTGAAGTCAGTGTGAGATACACAATGAGATTCTGCCAAAAGAAAGAAAGAAAGAAAGAAAGAAAGAAAGAAAGAAAGAAAGAAAGAAAGAAAGAAAGCGAGAGAGGAAGAAAGAAAAAAGGAGATGAAAACTATGTGGATTCTGCATAAGTACTTAAGACAAAGTCACTATGTATCACTGACACACTACTAATAGAATGTGAGCAAGAGAAGAATGAATCCAAGATGTGTGTGTGCTGAATATACATGCTTATGTAGGTGTATACATATTAGGGTGGGCACAGGTGTTTGTGTGGTATGTGTGTATGATATGTGGTGTGTGTGTGTGTGTGTGTGTGTGTGTGTGTGTGTGTGTGTGTGTGTACTCGTGTAAAGGTCAGAGTAGATGTTGGGTGTCTTCCTTGATAACTCTCCATATTATTTTTTTGAGATACAGTCTCTCATTGAACCCAGTTTATCAGTTTGGCTAGACTGGATGGCTATTGTACTCCATGGATCTTTCTTCATCCCATAAGTTCTGGGGTTGCAGGTAGCCATTACCAAGCCTAGCTTCTCCATGCATACTGGAGATCCTAACAGGCCTTCGTGCTTCAGTGGCAGGCCCTTAACCAACTGAGCCACCTCTACAGTTCAGATCCAGATTCAAGATTTTTACCTAAGACATCAGAAAAACAGGATTTCCATTTCTTGTGACAGAAAGCCTGTAAAGAAAGGTTGTGATTGTACATGAAGGAATTGGGAGAAGAGAACATTACACAGCACCACTTAGTCTGATGAACAGCACACAGGGCACAAGGATGTGCACTGCATGTAGACATAGCCTCTGAGAGATGCAAGACCTTTTGGCTACAATAAGCAGAAAAACAATAGCAGCAACAGCAACAAAAAGACCCAAAGAGGTTAACAAGACCTACCTCTAGAGTTTTGAGGTTGTTCATTTTTCTTGTCTCACTTGAACTATACATTACTTACATTAAATATCTCATTTTCTGAGGAACCGCCAGACTGCTTTCCAGAGTGGTTGTACCAGCCTGCAATTCCACCAGCAGTGGAGGAGTGTTCCTCTTTCTCCACATCCTCGCCAACAACTGCTGTCTCCTGTGTTTTTGATCTTAGCCATCCTGACTGGTGTGAGATGGAATCTCAGGGTTGTTTTGATTTGCATTTCCCTAATGACTAAGGATGATGAACAAAATTGCAGGCTGGTACAACCACTCTGGAAAGCAGTCTGGCGGTTCCTCAGAAAACTGGCCATGACACTCCTGGAGGATCCTGCTATACCACTCCTGGGCATATACCCAGAGGCTTCCCCTGCATGCAATAAGGAGACATGCTCCACTATGTTCAGAGCAGCCTTATTTATAATAGCCAGAAACTGGAAAGAATCCAGATGTCCCTCAACGGAGGAATGGATTCAGAAGATGTGGTATATCTACACAATGGAATACTACTCTGCAATTAAAAACAATGAATTCACGAAATTCCTAGGCAAATGGTCAGATCTTGAAAATATCATCCTTAGTGAGGTAACCCAATCACAAAAGAACACACATGGTATGCAGTCACTGATAAGGGGATATTGACCCAGAATCTCGGAATACCCTAGACACAATCCGCATATCAATAGATTTCTAAAAAGATGGAAGGAGAGACCCCTGGTCCTGGAAAGACTGGATGTAGGGGAACGCCAGGACAGAGTAACGAGAGGGAGGGGTTGAATGGAGAAAAGAGGGAGGGAAGGGGGCTTATGGGACTTTCGGGGAGGGAGGAAACGGGAAAGGGGAAGTGATTTGGAATGTAAATTAAAAAAATAAAATAAAATAATAATAAAAAAAATCTCATTTTCATGAAATGTAAAAATTATTTTTAATACACACAAAATGGCACAACTTTTGAAAATTCACTTGTGATCAGAGCTCGAATTTAGTCTCTTTTTATGACTCCTTTTACCTCTCTTTTCCCAACTGCCCGTGTATCAACCACCGACTGATTCTCCAGTTGCATATGCTGCTCTCGGGATCTTAGATCTCAGCTTTACTCTACGGGGCTTATTATAACCGTGCAGTACATTTCCAGAGCCCCACCCCCAGCATGTCATTCCAGGAGAAGTGGTGGATTGCTTGCAGCTGGATGCTATTTGAAAAAAAAAAAAAGCGGCATATATTTACTAGAGCTTTGGGGGACTGCAGGAGAAGAGAACAATTGTTACCCTAGTCCCTTTTTCTGGCAGCACCTCAAAGGTTGGCAAGTGGGGACAGCAACACCCAGCTGTCCTGAAAGGAGAGAGAGAAGGAGAGAGAGGGAGAGAAAGAGGGAGAGAGAGAGGGAAGGAGGGAGGGAGGGAGGGAGAGAGAGAGAGAGAGAGAGAGAGAGAGAGAGAGAGAGAGAGAGAGAGAGAGAGAGAGAGAGAGAGAGAGACCTTGAATTGCTTCTCGTGCTCATTATGTACTATTTGTCAGTCATGGATAAAAGCTGTTTCTTTCCCTCCAGCTGCTAGCCCTGGGGTGCACATATCACTAGATCATGCTGCTTTCTTGTGGAACACTTCAAGAAAAATCAATGATTTCACCTTTCTTTGAAAGGTGGCCTTTCTCTCCCCTCCCCTCGTTCCCCCCCCCTTTTTTTTCTAAATTTCATTTTCATCTTTAACCAAACGGTTTAAACAAAACAAAATATTTGAGAAAGAATTTTAAATTTTTTGTTCTCTAATTTTCTGAGACTAACATCTAGATTTTGAAAATATATAGGGAATATTGTTCACCTTCCTTATGGAGACAAAATATTTGCAGTTTCTAAGATTACCGCAGCTTGGTGCAGGGGGTGGGGTGAGGGTTAGTGTATTCCTTTATACTAAGCTGTGAAAATGAGTAAGAAAATGGATGCTGGCATCCAGTATGAAATTCAGACTTTTAACAGTAAATTCATTTGGTTGCTCAATTTTCAAATTTATTTTATAACATCAAACAACATTCCTCTCATTTGCACATTTTATTTTCCTGTTAAAGGGGGTGCTTTTAAAAAATCAGCACCATTTTCAGACTCTTCAAAACTTTTTGCAAAACTATAAAAGACATGGAATTCAGACATGTTTTAAATTCATGTGATGAATACACACTGAATCATGTTGCAGATGATTTTCCAGGGGGGTGTTACTAAAGCATGAATCAATACTAATTCTACACATCCCTCCTCAGAGGAAGCCTGTTAGTATTGTTCTCTTCTATACATTTTGTGAAAAAAGAGAAAAATCTCAGTGGAAGATATGTTAATTTTTTAAAGGTGTATTTAAGTAGGTTAGTATAGTAGAAGTACACACAATTCATAGTCTATCTATCTATCTATCTATCTATCTATCTATCTATCTATCTATGTATCTATCTTTTATCTTTTACTAGCTAGAAATCATTCAGAATAATAGACTGTAGTAAAAGCTTTACAAGGTAACAGACCTGATAATATACAAAAAAAAAAAACCAGAGATTGTTTTCATAATACATTTTTTTTGCTTCTTTGTTTTATTATTTGTATGGCCAGAATTTAATCCCACCTGGAAAAATTCAATATTGGAGGCCTAGCAACTTAAGTTTTCCTCTTCCTTACATACGTGGAAATGTAAGGGATTGCATCTGTTGTAAATTTTGGGGAAGTAAGGATAGGTCAACGGCTTTGGCCCACCTATTTCTTCAAACTCCTTATTTTTGTATAGGCAGGTAGGACACCCTACAATAAACTCAGTATCAAATACAATAAACCTCCTGAAGGAGGCACGCTGGAAGAAAGCAGTGAGGTGCGCAGGCTCACAGATGAGGCTGTGTCAGACTGTCACCTTTCATATGGTTTCCTTCTTAAGCTATGAAGGGCTGGGGCATGCTTCTCTGTCCCTTTGAATGTATGTTTTCTGGTCTTTACTTAACCTGGTTCTAAATGATGCTTATACCCTCTACAGGTTCCTAGGAAATGAGCCTTGCTAAACTTGGTAAAAAGCTGAAACATTCATAATCAGACATGAAATTCTAGAAGTTTATTCAAAGAGTCCATTTCAAACTAAGGACATGTCTTATTTAAACACAAGCTTTTGCCTATGGCTGAGCCCTAACATCTGTCATGTGTAACGGACATTTTTGAATGGTTGGAATTCATAAGAGAACTTGAGCTTGAACTTATAGAATCAGCAGTGTGAGATGGAGCAGTTATAGACTTCTCTAGATTTCAAAAGGAAATCCATTACTGACCATAAAGAAGCTTCCAAGTAGATGAAGAGTCTGTGGTGTTCACTGACAAGTGCATCTGTTTGTTGCTTTGAAGACTCTTCTGTTCCTTTCAATTCTCTACTCCCTCCTCAGCCTTCCTTGAGTAAAGCTAAAATAGTGTAAAATGGACTGGATGCTTGTTCTCCCTGTGTTGTCTTTTCTAGTCCTTTGCTGAGATAGCTCTTCTCCCTCTGCTATATTCTTATACCCTCATTACTCAGAAGCCTCAGTTTTATCACTTCTTTTTGTATGAAACCTTTCCATAATTGGGTGATTGGAATTGAGTTCTCTCATATGTGTTCCTAGAATTCTAGGGCATAGCCTCATCATCATGATGCGTGTATTAGTTACTTTACTCACTGTTTTGACCAAGTATCTGAGAAGAAACAACTCAAGACAGAAAAGATGTTTCTTAGATTTTAGTTCAAGGATCTAGTTCATCATGACATGTTGTGAATTTGATTTATTGCTTATGTTAATTTGGCTCCCAAATTACAAGGGAATTTGCACGTCTACATATAAAACACCATGATTACCTGCCCCAGTAGGCTCTAATTGGTGAATAAAGTTGCCTGCGGTGGCTAATGGCTGGGCAGAGAGACGAGGCAGAACTTTAGATTTCTGGGTCAAGGGAATCATGGGTAGAATAAGGTTTTAGAACCGCCATGCAGGGAAAGCAGGAAGATCAGGCCTGAGAGCTGCAGGGGAGAAAGTGTACGGTCATGCAAGAATCCGGGAAGAGCAGCTCCAGGAGCCCCTTCCCTGATTCTGTCTGGGGTAGCAAAGATGGAATATAGATTTTCGTAAGTAATCATTCAGGAGTATAAGAGGGGAGGCGTTAGCAATGGGGAAGTTTAGGAGTGGCCCAGCTGTTGAGCTGCTTAGAGTATATTAAAAATAAGGCTGCTTGTGTGTATATGGCACCCGCCAGGGAGTTAGGAGAGGATTAACCTTACTACAGTTACAGTGACAGGTGCTGACATGATGGCCAGAACATCTGGTCATCTTACCTCCACAGTTAGGAAACAGAGAGTAAATAGAAAGTGAAACTGGGCTATAAAACCACAAGGCCGGCCCTCCATGACTCACTGCCTTTAGTGAGTCTCTACTTCCTAAAAGTTCGAGAATCTTCTCAACGAGTTCCACCGGATGAGGACCACGTGTTCAAACACGTGAGCCTAATGGGAGAGTTCCGCATTTCAGTCGAGTGCGTATACGTCATCTCTTTTACTAGATTTATACTATGCTTGAGGACAGAAATAATGCCTCCCTCCAATGCTCAGTTGCTAAAAATGATAGAGTAGTGGTCCTCGACCTAGAAAGGTTGCTGTTATACCTTAATATAGTTCTTCATGTTGTGATGATCCCCAACCATAAAATTTACTTCAAAACTGCAATTTGCTACTATTATGCATTGTAATGTAAATATTTGATACAAAGAATATGTGATATTCCTACCGGGTCATAACCCACAGGTTGAAAACCACTGAACTGAAATTTTTCTGAAGTAAAATGAACGTATTAATGAGTGTACATGGTATATAAACATAAAGTGACAGGAGGACTTAAACAGCCTTGTGACCTGCAGCAGAAGAAAGCAGAAAGAGAACACTGAAAGAGAAAATATTTGGGGAACAGACATTATTCCTATTTACTGTCGAATCAATGCTAAAATCGCCATTCTTTATTTTTTTTAAAGATTTATTTATTTATTTATTTTATATATGTGAGTACATTGTTGGTGTTATCAGACACACCAGAAGAGGGCATTTGATCCCATTACAGATGGTTGTGAGCCACCATGTGGTTGCTGGGAATTGAACTCAGAACCTCTGGAAAAGCAGATGGTCATTCTTAACAGGGCAAGAGTCTCACTTTTCATCCGCTGTTGCACTGCCATCCCAGGTAAAAGGCAATGCTGGCTGAATGAACAATATAGTTCCAAACATCAAAAGCTATTTTCTTTTTCTTTACAAACCACTTGGACAAACAGGAAAATGTTTGAGTGATCACAAGGAAAAGATATGACCTTTAAGTAAGGCCAGACTTAAAGCACTTAAAAGTAAACCACTCAGAAGAGTTCTCCAGTTATTCCCTCTCCTTGTCTTCCCCTCTGAGATTTCAGCTGTCCTTTTCTCCAGTGTCAAGCCCCTGAGGCAGCCGCAATAATTAATCTAGGCAAACTCACAGAGTCTCTCATTAGCTCCAAGCAGATTGAACAAACTGATATTGGCCCTTGAGAGTTCTTCTCTGGAGTGTGCTCTCATTTCCAAAGTAGTTCACAACCTTGATAAGATGAAAATATTTAGAAAAGAAGTCAACATCAGACACAAAGTTGAATTTTAATCACATTAAAACAAGATAACATGTTATGTGAGAGAAAATTTATCCCCTCTTCTAAGCTGTGTTTATTTGTGCAATTTGACACATGGGGATTCTTTTAACTACTTATCTGGTCCTTTTCATTCCTTGGGCTTTATTGCCTTGATATCTAATTGCCTTTTATTTATGATAATTCAAGTGGCTGTTGATTAAGAGACCGAAAACTTTTATTATTATTTCATGTTTTACTTGATGCATAAAAGAAGTAATTCAATAACACTCCAAAAGACAGAATGCTAAGTGTCACATTTCCAATTAAAATTTAAGCTTTATAACATTAGGTACTCAAAACTGTTGACACAACAAATTAATTTAGTTCTGTACTCAGTTTAACATTTGCCAGATGAAATAGACAGAAATTGCACAATGTCCTGCCATTCACAAAGGAATGGAGAAAGACTGATGTGCATTCTAATTAACTTAATAAAACAAGTAATCTCTTGTTTAAAATTTCTCACATTTCCAGACAGTTCTTATGACTTTTATGACATCATATCCTATTTTAAAATACATAGAAACTTCATTTATAAAAGTAGCTATTCATACCATGTTATATAAAGTTTTAAATATAGTCCTTATTAATATGATTTCCTCAGAAGAAGAATATGAAGCTTATATTTATCTCAGACACTTTATCTAGCTGGTTAATGGAGGTGAATATTAAGACAAAATTATAAAGGAATAAATGTTGGCTATTATAATATTTCAAATTCCTTCAACAACTTAATGAGCATTATTTATATGACTACATAGCCAAGAAACATTTCTCAATCAGTTAAATAAAATGAGGTGAACCCAGTCAGAATACATTTATATTGTTTATATTCAAATTATTGTTGATAAATTACTGGTGATTTTTATAGACTTTTATATTGAAAGCATTTACTCTTTACTATTTTTTAAAATTAAAACATTATTTCCACATCTCCCTTTCTTATTTACAACCTCTTCCATGTATATTTCCTTGTTCCTTCTTAAATTCATGACCTCTTTGTCTTTAGCTATTGTTTTATATTTATGCTTAAATATATAAATACAACAGGCTTCAGTCTATTTATTGTTACATGTAATTATGTAATTTCAGGGCTAATCAATTGGTATCAGATAAGCAATAAAGGAGCATATATCTAAGAAATAATATTTCTTCCATTCTATTTCTTCAGCATTCCTTAGTTGCATGTAGCTTTCTTCCTTCTCTCTGTTCCTCCTTCTCTCCATCTCTCCTTCTTTCCTCCCTCCCTCTTTCTTTTCTTCTTTTCTCCCTCCCTCCCTCCCTTCTCTCTCTCTCTCTCTCTTCCTCCCTCCCTCCCTCTCTCCTTCCCTTCCTTCCTCCCTCCCCTCCTCTCTCTCCAGCTCTCTTTTGTTTAGTGATGGGGGCTTTGTGAGATTTTCTTTCTCTTACACACTTGCATGTCTGTTGGAATTGTGCTTGTTCCAGTCTTGTTTAGGCAGACATATCATTGAGGTGGCATTAGTGACAATTCACAAGAGACACAATGGCAGTAGATTTCCTGACCTTCTGACATGTGCAGTCTTTACATCTCTTCCTCCATGAAGTTCCATAAGCCTTAGGTGTATGAGTTGTGTTAGAAAACTACTAGCTGTGATTGAATACCTCATAATTGATAGTTCTCTGCATTTTGAGCAATCATGGTTTTCAGCAATGATCTTCAGATACAAAGAGAAGTTTCTGTGATGAGAGGAGAAAGCTAGCTGCACTTAGCTGTGAGGATAAGGATATGTATTTAGAATGTATTTAGGAATTATGATGCTTCAGTAAAGTGGTAGTAGTAGCTTCTCCTCTATGACACATGAGTTCACTTATTTTGGGTATTTGGCTAAGTTTAAAGTAGCTGACATGATTTCTTTCCTGTTGAGGGGCCTTAAGTCAATTAAAGAACTGTTGGTTATTGTCAGGATATGAGTGCCACTATAGTACTCTTAGAATTATCTTGTCATTCTGGGGTAATAGCTGTGGTCCATAGATATCATAGCTGGGTAGGTTTCCTTCACTTGAAAGCTTTCATAGTGCCTTCCCACACTATAAAAGCTAATCCTCAGGGAGGAGGCAAAAAACCCCATTTTTAAAATACCTCTTTGTTTATCTGTCTTGCTACAATCAACGATAGCAATTATAATAGCAGCTAATTTTCTATAAATTGTTTAAAACCATAATGAAATCAAATTTCCACTTAAATATCAGTATTATAAAATTGATGACCAAGACAGTTAAACTGCTTATTTTACTAAAAAATATTTGGTAATATAATATTTTATGTGTGATATGAATTTTTGCAAATGACTCATGGTGAATTTTGATTTCCAAGCGGAAATTAGAGGCATAACTTCATTTTTGAGTTAGATTAATATAGTAAAACAGCTTCAGACTTCTTGGTAATAAAAGCTTTTGTTCTGTTTTCAGTTCTAAATTTTTCATTTGAATGCTAAAATGTTAAGAAAGAAAAACTGCTAATGTTCTATTATAAACTCAGAATTATACTGACTCTAAATCCAGGCAAACAAGCATCAGAGAAATAAAGTTATAGATCAATCTTCCTGATGGACATAGATAAAACTATTCTAAATAAGCTCCATGCACACTGAACTCCAGAGCACATCAAAAGGTAATTCACCATAGTGAATATGGCATCGTTACAGCCATGAAATAATTTACACATACAGATCAATACATATAATTCCTCATATAAATGCTTTCAAGGGCAGCAATGGTGTAAACTATCTTGATAGATACCGAAAAGACCTTTGACAAAATCCAGTATCCCTCGAGATAAAATCCCTGGAGAAACTAAGGATGGAAGGAACATATTTTAACTTAATAAAGGCTATGTGTGGCAAACTTAAACCCAACATTATGTTAAATAGAGACAACTTCAAAGTATTATTTGAAGATGAGAAACAAGATGAGGGAGGGCAGGGTCCCCATTCCCATATAATATAGTACTTGTCACCCTAGCTAGAGCATTAAGAAAAGAGAAATAATCACTTTTGCAATATTCCCATGTGTTGTACTAAATCTAGCCAAGAAAGTAAAAGACCCCTATAATGAAAACTTGGAAAAACTGAAAAAAAAAACTGAAGAAGACACTAGAACTGAAAAGACCTCCTATTCTCGTCATTGGATAAGATCAATTTTGGTAAAAGTCACCATTCTACAAAAATAATTTCTAACTTTAATGAAGTTCCAATAAAAATGCCAAATCAATTCTTTAGAGAAATAAAAAAAACACTATCTTAATAATCTAGTGGGTATTGTCTGTGAGTTTCATCTCTGCTGGATAGCTTTTACAGTGTTTAAAAGTACTATTTATGTCAGTAGAAGAGAAAAGAAATCATCAGTCTGACCCAGCTGGGAACCCTATGTGCTATAATAACAACTTGCCTGAGAAGATACATACAACATTAATAGTGGTACAATGTTATGGGAGTGACCAGCCCTTTCTGATTGAATTTAAGGCTGGCTCCAGGAAAGAGATAGAACCCATATCTAGCACAGTCAATGCTATACCCCTACATATGTGTATCTCAACTTTTATCAGCGAGGTTGCAGAGATCCACAACTAGCCAACATGCAGAGAATAAGAGACTTCTGAGTGTTCTTTCCTAAATGGGACTCCAGTATTATACCCTTTTCCTCAAAGCTCAGCGATCTTCTTAGAAGAGGTGATGGAAAAACTGTAAGAACCAGAGATGCTAAATGACTTCAAGTTAATCATGTTTTTAGGACACAACAGGGCAGTTACAGATATAAACATAAAGAGATTGTGACAGCGAGCCCAAGAACTTTTGTAAACTGAAGCTAGATAAAATTTTGGCATGTAGATGTGGAGATGGACATGAAGTCTCTACCATTCTTAGCTGAAGAGCTATTGGTATTTGATAGCTTTTGAGAGAGGGAAAGTCAGTTTTCATCAGTGAAACCTTACTCCAAGTGAGTGCCCCACACCCAAGATAAGTTGCTCAACACAAACCGGATGTGATGGATTTAAAGAGGAAAGAAACAGCGAGATGCAGAGAGGCACAGAGCGAGAACACGAAGCTGGGTGAGCTAAGGGGATGGGAGATCTGGAAGCAGTTGTGAGGGGGGAGTGAATGTGAGTGAAATACATTGTGCAACATTCTCAAAGAATTAAGAAAAATTTAATTTTTAATTTGCATGGAAACACAAAAACACCCTAAATAGCAAAATGACACTGAACAATAAGAGTACTGCTAGAAGTATCATAATATCTGTTTTCAAGTTACACTACAGATCCATAGCCATGAAAGCAGCATGTCACTGTCACAAAAGTAAATACATAGGTCAATGGAATAGATTAAAAGACCCAAATATAAGTTCCCGCACCTTCAGCCACCTCTGGGTTTTTTTGTTTTTTGTTTTTGTTTTCATTTTTGCTTTGGTTTGGGGGGGGATGTTTTGGGGTGGTTTTTTGTTTTTTTTTTTTTTTGTCTGTTTTTACAAAGATTCAAAAATCCATATTGGAGAAAACACAGTGCTGGGAAAACTGGATATATACATGTAAAAGAATGACACTAAATCTTTATCTTTCCCCCTGCACAAAGCTCAACTCCTTCAGGAGCTATTAGTGGATAATCTTAAGAATCATAGGATGTGAGATAAATAGCAGATGGGTGTCTTGTAGGCATGGCATGCCCATTTCACTTTGCTGTGGTTACCTGTGCAAGATTTTCACAAGATTGAGTCCATTAGGCCGGGCGGTGGTGGCGCACGCCTTTAATCCCAGCACTTGGGAGGCAGAGGCAGGCGGATTTCTGAGTTCGAGGCCAGCCTGGACTACAGAGTGAGTTCCAGGACAGCCAGGGCTATACAGAGAAACCCTGTCTCGAAAAAACAAAAAAAAAAAAAAGATTGAGTCCATTACTATTTCCTTGCAAATGAGATAAGGGTTCACGAGTCCCAATTATTTTTTGAGGGACAATTCATAATATATGGTTGTGTGGCTGTGTCATTTTCTTCAGGGTGTAGCCACTAATGAGTTGCCTTTATTCTGGTAAACAGTGCCCTACTGGCACTAGGAGAAGACAATGATTACACTCTTTGGGCCCCACACAAAATCACATAAAAACAGGAACAGGATTTGTTGAGAACAAGGTTTCCAGTAGGAGAGGAAAGAGAGAAGAGAGGGAAATGGGGACTTTAAAATGACTAAAAATATTATATAAATGTAGAAAACTATGATTTTTTTTTAAGTTTTAAAAGAACTCCTAATGCACAGTGAAACTGACAGTCTTGGTTAATTGGGGTGGCTTATACAAAAATGATCAGTCATAAAAGTAAGAGACTTGTGCCAGGAGGGCTGATCTGGCGTGATAATGAGATAGTGGGTAAGAGTCACACCTGTGGGTTGCATACATGTGTTAACTTGTTTTACATTTTAATTAATATTTTTCTAAAAAAGGTGTTTCAGTGATGAGTTCGTTTATAAACAATTTTTTTTCTTTTTTTTTTAAAATTTTCTAAGTTTTTTTATTTACATTCAAAATCATTTCCCCTTTCCAGTTTCCTCCCTCCCCGAAAGTCCCATAAGCCCCCTTCCCTCCATCTTTTCCCCATTCAACCCCCACTCGCTTCTCTGTCCTGGCGTTCCCCTACATCCAGTCTTTCCAGGACCAGGGGTCTCTCCTACCATCTATTTAGAAATCTATTGATATGCGGATTGTGTCTAGGGTATTCCGAGATTCTGGGTCAATATCCCCTTATCAGTGACTGCATACCATGTGTGTTCTTTTGTGATTGGGTTACCTCACTAAGGATGATATTTTCAAGATCTGACCATTTGCCTAGGAATTTCGTGAATTCATTGTTTTTAATTGCAGAGTAGTATTCCATTGTGTAGATATACCACATATTCTGAATCCATTCCTCCGTTGAGGGACGTCTGGGTTCTTTCCAGCTTCTGGCTATTATAAATAAGGCTGCTATGAACATAGTGGAGCATGTGTCCTTATTGCATGCAGGTAAAGCCTCTGGGTATATGCCCAGGAGTGGTATAGCCGGATCCTCCGGGAGTGTCATGCCCATTTTTTTTTTTTTTTTTTTTTTTTTTTTAGGGGAGGAAAGGGTTTATTTCAGCTTCTAGGTTACAGACCATTACTGAGGGAAAGATAGGCAGACACTCAGAGGCAGGCCTGCTTGTGATTCCACACAGTGTTACCACCAGCCAAGGAGCTCACTTCCATGCCCAGTTTTCTGAGGAACCGCCAGACTGCTTTCCAGAGTGGTTGTACCAGCTTGCAATTCCACCAGCAGTGGAGGAGTGTTCCTCTTTCTCCACATCCTCGCCAACAACTGCTGTCTCCTGTGTTTTTGATCTTAGCCATTCTGACTCGTGTGAGATGGAATCTCAGGGTTGTTTTGATTTGCATTTCCCTAATGACTAAGGATGATGAACATCTCTTTAGGTGCTTCTCAGCCATTAGATATTCTTCAGGTGAGAACTCTTTGTGTAGATCTGTACCCCATTTTTTAATAGGGTTATTTGCCTCTCTGGAGTTTAACTTCTTGAGTTCTTTGTATATATTGGATATTAGCCCTCTGTCGGATGTAAGGTTGGTAAAGATCATTTCCCAGTTAGTTGGTTGCCGCTTTGTCTTTTTGACAGTGTCTTTTGCCTTGCAAAAACTTTGTAATTTAATGAGGTCCCATTTGTCTATTCTTGATCTTAGAGCATAAGCTATTGGAGTTCTGTTCAGGAAATTCTCCCCTGTGCCCATATGTTCAAGGTTCTTCCCTAGTTTCCCTTCTATTAGTTTCAGTGTGTCTGGTTTTATGTGGAGATCTTTGATCCACTTAGAATTGAGCTTAGTGCAAGGAGATAAGGATGGGTCAATTTGCATTCTTCTGCATGTTGACCTCCAGCTGAGCCAGCACCATTTGTTGAAAAGGCTATCTTTTTTCCACTGGATGGTTTTAGCTCCTTTGTCAAAGATCAAGTGACCATAGGAGTGTGGATTCATTTCTGGGTCTTTAATTCTGTTCCATTGATCTACATGTCTGTTACTGTACCAATACCATGCGGTTTTTAACACTATTGCTCTGTAGTACAGCTTGAGGTCCGGGATACTGATTCCCCCAGAGGTTCTTTTACTCTTGAGAATAGTTTCAGCTATTCTGGGTTTTCTGTTATTCCAGATGAATTTTTGAATTGCTCTTTCTAACTCTATGAAGAATTGAGTTGGGATTTTGATGGGGATTGCATTGAATCTGTGTATTACTTTTGGTAAGATGCTCATTTTTACTATATTAATCCTGCCAATCCATGAGCATGGCAGATTTTTCCATCTTCTGAGGTCTTCTTCAATTTCTTTCTTCAGAGACTTGAAGTTCTTGTCATACAGATCTTTCACTGGTTTGGTTAGAGTCACGCCAAGATACTTAATATGGTTTGTGGCTATCGTGAAGGGTATTATTTCTCTTACTTCTTTCTCAGCCTGCTTATCCTTTGAGTATAGGAAGGCTACTGACTTGCTTGAGTTGATTTTATATCCGGCCACTTTGCTGAAGTCGTTTATCAGCTGTAGGAGTTCTCTGGTGGAGTTCTTTGGGTCACTTAAGTATACTATCATATCGTCTGCAAATAGTGATAGTTTGACTTCTTCCTTTCCAATTTATATCCCTTTGATCTCTTTTTGTTGTCTAATTGCTCTAGCTAGAACTTCAAGTACTATATTGAAAAGATATGGAGAGAGAGGGCAGCCTTGTCTAGTCCCTGATTTTAGTGGGATTGCTTCAAGTTTCTCTCCATTTAGATTGATGCTGGCTACCGGTTTGCTGTAAATTGCTTTTACTATGTTTAGATATGGGCCTCGAATTCCTGATCTTTCCAAGACCTTTAGCGTGAAAGGATGCTGAATTTTGTCAAATGCTTTCTCAGCATCTAATGAGATGACCATGTGGTTTTTATCTTTGAGATTGTTTATATAGTGGATTACATTGATGGATTTCCTTATATTGAACCATCCCTGCATCCCTGGGATGAAGCCTACTTGATCGTGGTGGATGATCGTTTTGATGTGTTCTTGGATTTGGTTGGCAAGAATTTTTTTTTTAATTTAATTTAATTTTATTTTTTTAATTTACATTCCAAATCACTTCCCCTTTCCCGTTTCCTCCCTCCCCGAAAGTCCCATAAGCCCCCTTCCCTCCCTCTTTTCTCTGTTCAACCCCCTCTCATTACTCTGTCCTGGCGTTCCCCTACATCCAGTCTTTCCAGGACCAGGGGTCTCTCCTTCCATCTTTTTAGAAATCTATTGATATGCTGATTGTGTCTAGGGTATTCTGAGATTCTGGGTCAATATCCCCTTATCAGTGACTTCATACCATGTGTGATCTTTTGTGATTGGGTTACCTCACTAAGGATGATATTTTCAAGTTCTGACCATTTGCCTAGGAATTTCGTGAATTCATTGTTTTTAATTGCAGAGTAGTATTCCATTGTGTAAATATACCACATCTTCTGAATCCATTCCTCCGTTGAGGGACATCTGGGTTCTTTCCAGCTTCTGGCTATTATAAATAAGGCTGCTATGAATATAGTGGAGCATGTGTCCTTATTGCATGCAGGTAAAGTCTCTGGGTATATGCCCAGGAGTGGTATAGCCGGATCCTCCGGAAGTGTCATGCCCAGTTTTCTGAGGAGCCGCCAGACTGCTTTCCAGAGTGGTTGTACCAGCCTGCAATTCCACCAGCAGTGGAGGAGTGTTCCTCTTTCTCCACATCCTCGCCAACAACTGCTGTCTCCTGTGTTTTTGATCTTAGCCATCCTGACTGGTGTGAGATGGAATCTCAGGGTTGTTTTGATTTGCATTTCCCTAATGAGTAAGGATGATGAACATCTCTTTAGGTGCTTCTCAGCCATTAGATATTCTTCAGGTGAGAACTCTTTGTGGAGCTCTGTACCCCATTTTTTAATAGGGTTACTTGCCTCTCTGGAGTTTAACTTCTTGAGTTCTTTGTATATCTTGGATATTAGCCCTCTGTCGGATGTAAGGTTGGTAAAGATCATTTCCCAGTTAGTTGGTTGCCGCTTTGTCTTTTTGACGGTGTCTTTTGCCTTGCAAAAACTTTGTAATTTAATGAGGTCCCATTTGTCTATTCTTGATCTTAGAGCATAAGCTATTGGAGTTCTGTTCAGGAAATTCTCCCCTGTGCCCATATGTTCAAAGTTCTTCCCTAGTTTCCCTTCTATTAGTTTCAGTGTGTCTGGTTTTATGTGGAGATCTTTGATCCACTTAGAATTGAGCTTAGTGCAAGGAGATAAGGATGGGTCAATTTGCATTCTTCTGCATGTTGACCTCCAGCTGAGCCAGCACCATTTGTTGAAAAGGCTATCTTTTTTCCACTGGATGGTTTTAGCTCCTTTGTCAAAGATCAAGTGACCATAGGAGTGTGGATTCATTTCTGGGTCTTCAATTCTGTTCCATTGATCTACATGTCTGTTACTGTACCAATACCATGCAGTTTTTAACACTATTGCTCTGTAGTACAGCTTGAGGTCCGGGATACTGATTCCCCCAGAGGTTCTTTTACTCTTGAGAATAGTTTTAGCTATTCTGGGTTTTCTGTTATTCCAGATGAATTTTTGAATTGCTCTTTCTAACTCTATGAAGAATTGAGTTGGGATTTTGATGGGGATTGCATTGAATCTGTGTATTACTTTTGGTAAGATGCTCATTTTTACTATATTAATCCTGCCAATCCATGAGCATGGCAGATTTTTCCATCTTCCGAGGTCTTCTTCAATTTCTTTCTTCAGAGACTTGAAGTTCTTGTCATACAGATCTTTCACTTGTTTGGTTAGCGTCACGCCAAGATACTTAATATGGTTTGTGGCTATCGTAAAGGGTATTATTTCTCTTACTTCTTTCTCAGCCTGCTTATCCTTTGAGTATAGGAAGGCTTCTGACTTGCTTGAGTTGATTTTATATCCGGCCACTTTGCTGAAGTCGTTTATCAGCTGTAGGAGTTCTCTGGTGGAGTTCTTTGGGTCGCTTATGTATACTATCATATCGTCTGCAAATAGTGATAGTTTGACTTCTTCCTTTCCAATTTGTATCCCTTTGACCTCTTTTTCTTGTCTAATTGCTCTAGCTAGAACTTCAAGTACTATATTGAAAAGATATGGAGAGAGAGGGCAGCCTTGTCTAGTCCCTGATTTTAGTGGGATTGCTTCAAGTTTCTCTCCGTTTAGATTGATGCTGGCTACTGGTTTGCTGTAAATTGCTTTTACTATGTTTAGATATGGGCCTTGAATTCCTGATCTTTCCAAGACCTTTAGCATGAAAGGATGCTGAATTTTGTCAAATGCTTTTTCAGCATCTAATGAGATGACCATGTGGTTTTTTTCTTTGAGATTGTTTATGTAGTGGATTACATTGATGGATTTCCTTATATTGAACCATCCCTGCATCCCTGGGATGAAGCCTACTTGATCGTGGTGAATGATCGTTTTGATGTGTTCTTGGATTCGGTTGGCAAGAATTTTATTGAGTATTTTTGCATCGATATTCATAAGAGAGATTGGCCTGAGATTCTCTTTCTTTGTCGGATCTTTGTGTGCTTTTGGTATTAGTGTAATTGTGGCTTCATAGAACGAGTTGGGTAGTGTTCCTTCTGTTTCTATTTTGTGGAACAGTTTGAAGAGTATTGGTGTTAGGTCTTCTTTGAAGGTCTGATAGAATTCTGCACTAAAACCATCTGGACCTGTGCTTTTTTTGGTTGGAAGACTTCCAATGACAACTTCTATTTCTTCAGGGGTTATAGGACGGTTTAGATGGTCTATTTGATCCTGATTTAATTTTGGTACTTGGTATCTGTCAAGGAAATTGTCCATTTCCTCAAGATTTTCTAGTTGTGTTGAATACAGGTTTTTGTAGTAGGATCTGATGATTTTTTGAATTTCCTCAGTTTCTGTTGTTATCTCTCCCTTTTCGTTTCTGATTTTATTAATTTGGATACTATCTCTGTGCCCTCTGGTTAGTCTGGCTAAGGGCTTATCTATCTTGTTGATTTTCTCAAAGAACCAACTCCTCGTTTTGTTGATTCTTTGTATGGTTTTATTTGTTTCTACTTGATTGATTTCAGCCCTGAGTTTGATGATTTCCTGCCTTCTACTCCTCTTTGGTGTATTTGCTTCTTTTTGTTCCAGGGCTTTCAGGTGTGCCATTAAGCTGTTAGTGTATGCTGTCTCCCGTTTCTTTTTGGCGGCACTCAGGGCTATGAATTTTCCTCTTAGCACTGCTTTCATTGTGTCCCATAAGTTAGGGTATGTTGTGCCTTCATTTTCATTAACTTTCAAAAAGTCTTTGATTTCTTTCTTTATTTCCACCTTGACCAAGTTATCATTGAGTAGAGCATTGTTCAGCCTCCATGTGTACGTGGGTTTTCTTTTGTTTTTGTTGCCATTGAAGACCACCCTTATTCCATAGTGATCTGATAGGAGGCATGGGATTATTTTTATCTTCTTGTATCTGTTGAGGTCTGATTTGTGACCAATTATATGGTCAATTTTGGAGAAGGTACCATGAGGAGCTGAGAAGAAGGTGTATTCTTTAGCTCTAGGATGAAATGTTCTATATATATCAGTTAGTTCCATTTGGTCCAAGGCTTCAATTAGATTCACTGTGTCCCTGTTTAGTTTCTGCTTTCCTGAACGATCCATTTCAGAGAGCGGGGTGTTGAAGTCACCCACTATTATTGTGTGCGGTGCGATGTGTGCTTTGAGTTTTAGTAAAGTTTCTTTTACGAATGAGGGTGCCCTTGCATTTGGAGCATAGATATTCAGGATTGAGAGTTCTTGATGGTGGATTTTTCCCTTGATCAGTATGTAGTGTCCTTCTGTGTCTTTTTTGATGACTTTGGGTTGAAAATCAATTTTATCCGATATTAGGATGGCTACTCCACCTCGTTTCTTGGGGCCATTTGCTTGTAAAATTGTTTTCCAGCCTTTTACTCTGAGGTAGTGTTTGTCTTTGACACTGAGGTGCGTTTCCTGCATGCAGCAAAATGCTGGGTCCTGTTTACGTATCCAGTCTGCTAGTCTATGTCTTTTAATTGGGGAATTGAGACCATTGATATTAAGAGAGATTAAGGCATAGTGATTATTGCCATCTGCCATTCTTGACGCTATCTTTATGTTTGAGTGGTTATCTACTTTTGGGTTTGATTCAAGAAGGTTATTATCTCATTTTTTCCAGGGTGTTGTTTCTCTCCCTGTATTGGAGGTTTCCACCTATTATCCGTTGCAGGGCTGGATTTGTGGAAAGATATTGTGAAAATTTGGTTTTATCATGGAATATCTTGGTCTCTCCATCTATGGTGATTGAGAGTTTTGCTGGGTATAGTAGTCTAGGCTGGCATTTGTGCTGTCTTAGTGTCTGCATGAGATCTGCCCAGGATCTTCTGGCTTTCATAGTCTCTGGTGAGAAGTCTGATGTGATTCGGATAGGTCTTCCTTTGTATGTTACTTGGCCCTTTTCTCTTACTGCATTTAGTATTCTTTCTTTGTTTAGAACATTCGGTGTTTTGATTATTATGTGACGGGAGGTATTTCTGTTCTGGTCCAGTCTGTTTGGAGTTCTGTAGGCTTCTTGTATGTTCATCGGCATCTCTCTCTTTAAGTTAGGGAAGTTTTCCTCCATAATTTTGTTGAAGATGTTTACTGGCCCTTTAAGTTGCAAATCTTCACTCTCATCTATACCTATAATCCTTAGGTTTGGTCTTCATTTCTTTAAGCAATTTTTGTGTTGCCTCCTTATGGGCATCCGTCTGTTGACCCATATTCTTCTGCATTTCTTTATGCAAATTTTGTGATTCCTTTGTGAGTGCATCTACCCGTTGATTCATCTCGTTAAGCGATTTTTCTGTTGTCTCCTTGTGCGCCTCCATCTTTTGATCCATGTTCTCCTGCATTTCTCTAAGTGATTTTTGTGTTTCCTTTGTAAGGGCTTCTAACCGTTGATTCATGGTCTCCTGTAACTCTTTATGAGATTTATTTGTGTCCTTCTTGTGATCCTCTAATGGGATCATGAGAAGTGATTTTAAATCCAGATCTTGTCTTTCGGGTGTGGTGGGGTATCCAGGACTTGCTGCTGTTGGAGAGTTGGGTTCCGATGGTCCCACATTACTTTGATTTCTGTTAGTAACATTCCTACGTTTGCCTTTTGCCATCTGGATACCTCTGGTGTTAGTTGGTCCTGCTGCCACTGACTGTTGGTTGGATCTCCTGTGAGCCTGCAAAGCTATTTCTGCCCCCCCTGGATTACCAGGATTCCCCTGGCACCGATTTCTGGGGCCTGCCTGCTCCTGAGTGACTTTGGAGCCCTAATGTGCCTTGCCCCAAGTGATCTTATATTGGGGAGGCCTTGTACATCTAAAGGCTCAGCCTAGTGGATTCCTGAAGCAGAGGTCGCCAAAGGGAGGCTGGTAGGCTCCTGCCCTGTGCAGGGGCCTACCAGCCTGTGCTCTCCTGGGGGGGGAGGGGGCGTCCCTCTGCCAGGCAGAAGTCCCACAGCAGAGCTGGCGCGCTGGTTACTGCAGATCAGCCCAGCACCTGGGAGCAGGTTACACACAAGCTGCCTGAGACCGAAGCGATATTATGCCTGTCTGTCTCTGAGCCTGGCGGTCCCAACTACCTGGCCACTGGAGCAAAGATAGCGGAGGGCACTCTCCAAGGCGCTGCTCACCCTGTAGACGCGATGTCCCGCCGATCTGGCACCCAGACGACCACAGCGCTGACCCGTTCTCGGGCACAGAGGGAAGCCCCAACAGGCCGTGTCCCAAGTGATGTTATATTGGGGATAGGGAGCTTGGGGTACCTGTCTCTTCAGCGCAGTCTGCGGGAACAGAGGTCGCGGAAGGAAAGCTGGTAGGCTCCCTCCCAGTGCGTGGTCCCTCTGCCAGGCAGAAGGTCCCACAGCAGAGCTGGCGCGCTGGTCACTGCAGATCAGCCCCGCACCTGGGAGCCGCACACACACAAGCCGCCCGAGACCCAAGCGACATTATGCCTGTCTGTCTCAGAACCTGGCTGTCCCAACCTCCCAGTCACTGGAGCAAAGATGGCGGAGGGCACTCTCCGTGGCGCCGCCAACCCTGTAGACGCGATGGCCCGCCGATCTGGCACCCAGACGACCACAGCGCTGACCCGCTCTCGGGCACAGACGGAAGCCCCAACAGGCCGTGTCCCAAGTGATGTTATATTGGGGATAGGGAGCTTGGGGCACCTGTCTCTTCAGCGCAGTCTGCGGGAACAGAGGTAGCGGAAGGAAACCTGGCAGGCTCCCGCCCAGTCGAATTCATTGTTTTTAATTGCAGAGTAGTATTTCATTGTGTAGATATACCACATCTTGTGAATCCATTCCTCCGTTGAGGGACATCTGGGTTCTTTCCAGCTTCTGGCTATTATAAATAAGGCTGCTATGAACATAGTGGAGCATGTGTCCTTATGGAATGCAGGTAAAGCCTCTGGGTATATGCCCAGGAGTGGTATAGCCAGATCCTCCAGGAGTGTCGTGCCAAGTTTTCTGAGGAACCGCCAGACTGCTTTCCAGAGTGGTTGTACCAGCTTGCAATTCCACCAGCAGTGGAGGAGTGTTCCTCTTTCTCCACATCCTCGCCAACAACTGCTGTCTCCTGTGTTTTTGATCTTAGCCATTCTGACTGGTGTGAGATGGAATCTCAGGGTTGTTTTGATTTGCATTTCCCTAATGAAGTAAGGATGATGAACATCTCTTTAGGTGCTTCTCAGCCATTAGATATTCTTCAGGTGAGAACTCTTTGTTTAGCTCTGTACCCCATTTTTTAATAGGGTTACTTGCCTCTCTGGAGTTTAACTTCTTGAGTTCTTTTATAAACAATTTTTTAATGAGTTATATTAGTCAATAAGAGATAGTCACAAAAACAAGTGGTTTTTTTTGTTTGTTTGTTTTTTTGTTTTGGTTTTTTTTTGTTGTTGTTAACAAGTGAGACATTTAAGTAACAGAGAATCTGAATAAGTTCCTCAGATTGCTGGTAGCAAATGAAAGACCAAAAATCTAGGTGGTGAGTTACTGTCAGCCAAAACTAAGGAAATATTGAGGTCAAGTAGAATTACTCAGCCTTCCACTTCACTTCTATAGCAATCTGCTTTGGGTGTATTTTCATTTTATTTAGGTGATGTTTCTGTTTTTTATTGCCCTTGGTCACAAGTTTTTTATCTTTTCTTGATTGTCAATTAAATGTCTTACAGTCAGTACAACCTAACAGAAAGTAGATCATCAGATATAATACTGACACAAATATAAGTAAATAAACCCCTGAAGATATTTGTTTTGCACACATTCATTTAATAAGTACTTTCTATGTGTTTGACAGTGACTAAAGAAGTCACTACCTCACCGGAAACGCATGCAGTAAATCAACTGATGTTCAGGCACAATATCTGTGTACACATGTCTGTGGACAATATCGTCTGATGAGAGTGACAAAGGAAGTACCATGGCCAGGGTTCTGGGGTTGGTAGAGAAGGTTTCTAGTGAAAGGAATGATTTAGAACCATCAAATAATGAAAAAAAAATTGCAGATACAGAAGGCAAGGAAGGGCAATCTGGTTGAGTTGTTAAGGTGTGACCCTTTACAGCCTCTGGCTTATATGAAGTGATTCTAAATCCGAATATATTGACACAACAAAAACTTGAACTTGACCTTGAGGTAATGGAGAGCCATTGAAGGTTTTAAGCAGAGCTGCAGTCAGGTTTGCATTTTCTAAAGAGTTTTCTAGGGATGAAGCCATCACCTAAGGGATGTACATGGTTCTAGCCAAAAGAGTGGCAGAGGAATGCTTTGTCGGGCATCTGTGGGAGGGGATGTCCTTGGTTCTGTGAAGGCTCAATAGAGGTCCCATTGTGGGGAAATCTAGTGGGGGTCGTGGGAGTGGGTTAGATGGAGGAGCATATTCTTGGATGCAGGGGGTGGGAGGATGGGTTGAGGGTTTAGGGGGATGGGGGAAACAGGGAAGGGGTATAACATTTGAAATGTAAATGAAGAATATATTCAATTAAAAAAAAGGTAAAAAGTAATAAAAAAAGAGTTTTCTAAAGGCAGAAAATAGAGTGTCAAGGAAGACTATAGAAAGCATGAGAGATGCTCTTGCAGAGGATCAGGGTCCAATTCTCAGTACTCACATGGCAGCTCACAACTGTCAACTCCAGTTCCAGAGACTACAACAAAAACCGACATGCATGTAGGGAAAACAAATATGCACATAAGATAAAAGATTAAAATTAAAAAAAGAAAATCAGTCACTATTGCAGAAAGTTTGAAGACCATTACACACCCAATTGTCCTGATATGATCCCTTCTACTAGTGTGGTTACAGTGGCAAAGAAGATGAGGCAGAGACAAGATTTATTCGAACTTTTGCCAGACTGTTAGTAATGCCTACAATATTAGCAGATTTGGTGAGGGGATGGGAGAGAGGGAAGGAATGGGAATGGGGAGGATGAGGGGAAGACAGGTTGAGGAGGAGAGAGAGAGAGAGAGACTGGCTTAAAAAACTAAATGTTGACTAAATGTTGAGTATTCTAGCTTAATATCTGCCACAATTTCCACACTGCTAATCGAAGATTCTTTTTCCAAGTCAATTTATATCTGAATTCTGTTCTTGCTATTGTTGGTTTTGAAACTCTAGATGGAACCCAAAGCCTCAATCACGATAAACAAACACTAACTATTCAGTTGTTCTCTTAGCCACGCAGCTGAATTTTTTAAAAAAAAGATAACAGTTTTCAAAGGCTTCAAAGCATATAAAACACTTGACATCTAAGAAGCCATGAGATGTTCTGAGTTTGTCTTGTCACTCTCTGTGCACGCCATTTCTAGACTACTAGTAAGCACCACAGAATGAATCCAATGTTATCTGCCAGATCAGCATCCCAGCCTTATAGGCAAAGAGCCCACCCACCAGGCTTTTAATTGCCTATATATCTAAGCATCCAAGTCCAAGACTTTGCTATCCTCTCTTATTATAAATGAAATGAATCATCAGACCACCAAGTAAAGAGCTCCAGCTCAGTAATTCAGCAGCCAAGAGAAAGAGAAAAGGATATAGAAGGACTCTTAGGTTCTCATATATCAATATTTCTGTTTATTCTTGCAAAATGGGAAGCAATTTTTGAATGTTTTGGATTTGAGATGTCACAAGGTTCATCTACTTGAGATTCAGTCTAATATAAAAATAAAAGTTGACTTTCCTTGCTAACAAAACAAGGCAAGCAATATTTCTTAGAAATCAATATTTCATCCCATTAACTTAAAGCCTTCTATATCAGCTTTAAATCATGTGTCAACCTGAGGGTTGTTTATTTATTTATTTTTTTACTATGTGCCACGTGACTCAACCGCATCATCTATAATAATTTTCTGGAGTGAAGCAGGCATGCAGAGCCCTCTCTCAAACACCAATTCTGAAGAGGTCAAATGGCAGCTGTTCTGTGTTGCAATTTAAATGTCTCATTCCATGGGGAGCAAAGGGAGATGACATAACACAGAAGGGGCTGAGAAGTGAGAGTGTTTGTGGGGGTGGCTGAACTTGTGACCTTTCAGGGGTTTCCCTCCAATGCAGAGTCCCTGGGGTCAATGACTCTGCTTTAGACACATCAGGGGCTCAGGAAAAACTTCGTGGGAGGTTTCTTTGAAATGTGAAAAAAAATGTTGTTCTGCACGTAGGTGGGTATGATGAAAGGGTTTTTTCATTCTATCTTCTTCCACAAAGAAGTATTTTTGATAGCTAAATTGCAGCTAACCATTATGGTTTCTAACATGAGAAAAGAATACATTTGTCTTGAAAGAGAACGCTTAAGCAGCAGCTATAGGCAAGTGTCAAAATGACCCTAGTGTATGGCTTGAAACCACCTGATCCTATTAGAAGACTTGAAATGAGCTTCACGCATTTCCTTCTTACCATTGCTGAAAGAAGAAAGGAGGGAAAGAAGAGAAGAGACATGGATATCATTATAGAAGTTCTGAAGCATTACATAGGAAGAGTTGGTTTTATTTTTATCCTAAAATGTCAATCGGCAAATTTTACTTTGAGTCAGTTACTTTATACAGAGAATTCATTAAACATCAGAATACCTACTCTATTTTAACTCCAAGTGTGGTTTTCATAATATCCCAGGAAGTAAAGTGCTGTATAAAATTACCAAGGCATAACTAAATATTAAAGGTAGGGATTTTACTGTTTATTATTAATATTCCTCAAGAAAACTTATCTACACAATTGTTTGTTTAGGCCAAGATTACTTTGTATATTTGTACTTTAATAATTACATTGAACAGTAGTGTGTATAATAAATATGCTTTAAGCAATCTAGATAGTTTTAAAGAGGATCATGACAGGATTAAGCAAGTATATAGACTCTGTGTCAGAGCACTTAAGACCATCAGAAATAAATATTATGGTGTAGGATCTTATACTGTGACTTAGACCTTACTGTGAACTCTGAATTTATGTTCCAAGTGAAATATAGGTTCAATTTCAACTCTAAAGGAAATAGAAGTTACTAGATTTTATGTTTGTTATATATCAGAGCAATTCCTCACTATCTGTGAGAACTGCCATGAAGTTTAATGAACCCAAGGTTGCATGAGACATCTCCATATGTACATGAGTATTCTGATCCACTCAAGGCAAAGTTTTCTCTTTGCAGCCAATGATATGCCACAAAGCCTCTAGGGACTTCAGACCATGAGTGGACAGTGGACATCGGAGTCATAGCTAGTTTCCTAGTCTACATAATTAAACTTAAGGTTTGGTTCCTTTCTGATCCTGCCTACTTTGATTGCTACCTTTAAAACTGTGTCTAAAGCACAGTTTGGAAGCTGAGCAGATCCAACCTGGCTACAAGGATGACGTCAAATCATGCTTTGAGAGTATGCCTGGAACACTTCTCTAGCACTGAGCTTATTATTTCTTGTATGTTGAACTCGGAACGGGGACCTTTTTCTTACGTTATTTCTGACAGTTTGTCGTTGCTTAGGAGAGAACCATGACATGAAACCACTGCCTCCATACTCCGAATCTTGAAGAGTGAGTGTGCTATAATACCAGAAGTGATTTCAACCATATCAACCTCCTTTTATTTTCTCTTGTTTCTGGTCGGTCTTTGTTATTGAGTCTTCCTTGGCTCTAGATTTGTTTATATTCTCTAGTTCTCAGCTTAGCCACTTGCTTCCCATGCTATCTTTAATTAAGATTTAAAGAAGAATGCATTGTGGTTTAATGTTAAATTTAGAAAATTCCAGAACTCTAGTCATCTTATCTTCCTTGTCTTATTCTTATATTCATCTAACCCAATAACTTGTGAGAGAATGCAGACCTGATACATTTTCATACAGTGTATGATAGAATTGATATCATATATTTTATACTTATTGAAATCTTTACTATTTCAAAATATTATGCATACAGTATTTCTCATCTGATTCTAGTAGATGTTGAGATATATTTTACTCCAGTATTAAGGATTGCTTTCCACAAACTGACCTATTTACAAGAAACAGAAAGCTTAGCAAAGAAGTGAATTCTAGGCCATGGAAATGCTTGGACTAATGACTTTAGTTTGATTCTCTAATACTTTTGTCAAAAATCCATGGTGTTAATAAAACTTTATAATAATGACACTGGTGGAGCTGACCCTATGCTATAGCTCTCCGTACCCAAATCCTGCTGGGAGAGAGCTAGTCTCCCAAGAGTGCTAACAAACCTGAGAGCACAGATGAGACGACCGCTTCTGCTTAAATTCCTGGCCCAAGAGGGACCCACCCAGAGCCATCAGGACACAGGAATCAAGGAACAGCCAGGGAAAGGATCCTTCCAGTTTCCATCTGTGCCTGGGAACTGACCCTGTGCCACAGCTCTCCATACCCAAATTTCGCCCAGAGAGAGCTGGTCTCCCAGGAGTGCTGACACACAGGCTTGTAGGAGGGACAAACCACAGTCAGAGACAGCAAGACCAGCTAACACTACAGATAACCAGATGGCAAGAGGCAAGGGCAAGAACATAAGCAACAGAAACCAAGGCTACTTGGCATTGTCAGAACCCAGTTCTCCCACCACGGCAAGCCCTAGATACCCCACCACACAGGAAAAGCAAGACTCCGATTTAAAATCATATCTCATGATGATGATAGAGGACTTTAAGGACATAAATTCCTTAAAGAAATACAGATGAACACAGGTAAGCAGGTAGAAGCCTTTAAAGAGGAAACACAAAAATCCCCTAATGAATTCCAGGAAAACACAACCAAATAGGTGAAGGAATTGAACAAAAGATTCGACAGAAGTCTAACGAGGTATTTGCCTAAATTATGGACTATGGACATACCATAAGTTTGTAATTTGTTCTTCCTCAGACAAAACCAGACAAAACCTCCAGTTAGTGACAATATTTGAAAGGAGATGATCAAGACCCAAAGACCAAAGGCATGGCCTAGACATAGAAATAACTACAGCAGTACAGAAAGCAGTCTGCAGAAAATGCTGGAGTGGCCTGAGGAAGGGAATGACATTACCTAATGAACAGGGGCCAGGATCCAGTGAGGTCACTGCCCTACTGAATTAGAAGCAGAGGAATCAAATCATACACCAGAACTGTTTTGTATTAGTGTGTCCATACTTGGAAAGAATGCCTCGTTCACTGTCCTCTTTTAAGGGAAATCCTTTCTTGGCTTAGTCTAGCTTTGTCTTAAGCAATAATAACCTCACTTTCTTTACAAAAAAAGTCTTTATTGGTGACTCTGTGGGACTGAGACAAGAGAGGAGCCTCTTAAATAATTTGCAATTGAACAGACCAGAATATGTATTATTCCACGTAAGCCTCTGATCAAAACAGACCAATTTCCCATAGTACTCATTTTTTAAAATAATTTGAATATCCCCAGGCTGAATGCTTATAATAACGTTTAGCAATGACATTTGGAAAAAAATTATGATTCACAGCTGACAGCTCCCGCGCCGCCGCCACGGTACCGAGTATCAGGTGTAGGCCTGGGGGATTAACAGAAAACACAGACTGGGTCGTTCAGTAAGGAGAATGCCAAAACTTATTGAGGGACCAGCAATATATACAAGAGGCCGGGTGAAAAACAAAAGGAAAAAACAATCATAGCCATAGGTCAGGCACCTGGGAAGTCCCTACCACACCGGGCGGGAAGACAGAAATCAAGCTAAGCCGCAGGATGCTCTGCTCTCAGGAAACCGTGCGAACAGCTCAGCTTGGGGCGTTGAGCTAAGCTCACTGATGCCCAACACACAGCAATACTTTAAGAAACATTTGTATGGTGTATGTGAGACAGAATATTTATGGAAAGTCTTTAAACATAGTCTTTAAAGACCTTGTAACATACTGAAGACAAGCACTATTGCATATATTTTCCAGCAATAGTAATAGTCTTCCATCTTACTTTGGGCCAATATATTTTCTATTTTAATTCGGTAGCTTTTTCAACCTTATATAATAATAATATACAATATCCTACATTCTATTGTCTTGTTCTCTTTCATACTTGACTAACAGAAGAAAAAAAGATATTAGTTTGCTAATGGGTGCGTTTTTGTTTTTGTTTTTTAATTTTCCTGGATTTCTATGATGAGAATAACATTCCTAGAGATTTCCTTTGCTTAAACGACATGAATGTCTGTCATGGGGAAGATGTTTAAGATAGTACATACTGCTTAGTTTCCCCCAAGAATTTATTAGGAATCAAAAAAGAATAAATAGTGCCCAAAGACAGACAGATACACACACACACACACACACACACACACACACACACACACACACACACACACTATTCATCATAAATAAAAGAATAAAAGAAAGTATCATTCCTGATTTTGAGTTTAGGTCAGGAATCACACAAAAATGAGCATGGCGGATCTTACAGTTCCAGAAAACAAAGGAGTTACCAAGAATAAAGCAAAAGTTTCCTGGAAGGACCTTAGAGACAGAGATACATCAAAGAGAAAGGAAGCAAGCTGCATGTCCAATGGCCAATAGGGAAGCAACAAAAAGTATGATTTATGTATAGTCTAAAGTATGAAACAAAGAGTAATGAACCTAAACAGATATAAACAGTATCGTTGGACAAAAATTATTTGACTAGAGCCTTTACCCATACTGCCTAGTGTTCATGGTACTAGAAGGTATTCAGCATACTACCAGAGGAGAAAAGTAGTCAACAATTTTGCTACAGTTCTTGCATCTACATGGTGACCTACATGCTTAATATGCTGGTGAAATAGTGGCACAAAAGTTGTTAGAGTAACCAACCACTATCTAAACAGATTTAAGGCCTACTCCATGAAGCAGAACCCATGCCTGACTCTGCTCAGAGGGTCAAGAACTCGAGACTATAGGAGGACCCAGAGAAAACCAAATACTATTGTTCTGATAAAGGTACATACCAATAAAATGACTTATAACGACACTCTGTCATACCCTTAGATCATTGTGTCACAGATGAGAGATGCTCTCTCCTGTAGAAGATAGATGAAAAATGATGCAGATACCCACAACTAAATAATGTGCTAAGATTGGAAAACACAATCGTAAATGGGATGTCTTCAGCCTCCCACTCTTCTCAGGGCTTATGGGGCTATACATAAGGGGAGGCAGAAAGATTGTAAGAACCAAAAGGGATGGAGGACACCAAGAAAACAGTGTTTTCCAGATGGGATAGGACAGATGCACTTATGAACTCAGAGAGACTGTGTAAGTATACACAAGATCTGCACAGGTCCAAGCCAGATGTGATTCAAACACTGAGAGGAGAAGTGGTCATGAACCTCCATCCCTAACCCAGAAGCTATCTCCAAGTGTCAACTGCTCACAAAGGAAAACTTAGTTTTCTCCAGTGGAATTTCACTGGGTATACAAATTACAGTTAAGGTAGGCCCCATGGCCCCATGTCCAGTAGTAAATGGCTAGCATAAAGAAACTCAATGGTAAGTGCTTTTGTCTAAAATACTTTGTCTGGCTTTTTTTTTTTTTTTTTTTGGTTACCTTACTGTCCCTTTGCTTATATATTACGATTTCTGATTTTGTGTTTTTATGTGCATGTGTATTTATTCCTCATGGTTTTTCTTTGTTTATTTTGTTTTTGCTTTGTTTTGTTTGCTTGTTTTACATGCCTGTTTGTTTTCTAAAGATAGAGAGAAAAGAAGTATAGCGCTGTAACTATAGGAGGTGAGGAGGATATGGGGTAGATAAGGGAGAAGAACCTGTAATCAGAATATATTTTATGAAAAAGTATTTTTGTTAAAAAGTAAATTGAGAATCAACTATAAAAAATGTCTTTACTTTTTAATATAAATAAGTTACTTATTTAGTTGTCCTGTCCTCAAGGGGTTTGTCCTGTGTACAGAAACTTCCTTCCAAAGAATAAAGCAAAGAAAGGACTGGTTTCAGAATTTGGAAAAAAGACAAATATTGCAGGACTAGGCAGGAAGGGTTATCTCACTCAGTAGTGGGGGTGCCCACTACTGCTCCTATGTGTCACAAATGGGAGATCCTGTCAGTGGGCTTCCTTTTCAACCCCAAAGCCCCACAAATAACCATAAAACATAATTAAACAACTGTAACTGAGAATGCTACAAAGGCTTCAACCTGCTAAGGTTATTAGAAACAGAAAACTTCTAGATGTTGCAACAAGCAGGAGAGTGAGGGCCCTAATAGTAGGTGTGATGTGTCTTGGATGGGACCTTGAGACTGAAAAGGAGCATTAGGAAAAACATAGCTTAATGTGAAATAAGCCTAACGTTTATTTAATAACAATGTATTAGTGATGGTTCATTAGTTGTGATTAATACATCATATTAATTTACTAGCCAGGCACAAAATGTATGAAATTTTATACTTTTGGGATTTTTCTATAAATGTTCATCTGCTTCAAAAAT
This sequence comes from Tokudaia tokunoshimensis, assembly GCA_036184795.1. Taxonomy (NCBI): domain Eukaryota; kingdom Metazoa; phylum Chordata; class Mammalia; order Rodentia; family Muridae; genus Tokudaia; species Tokudaia tokunoshimensis. The sequence goes on along the minus strand of BTHU01000009.1, from coordinate 17,677,716 downwards.
AAACTATTAAAATAAACCCAAATGTAAAAGAATAGATAATTATTTGACTCTGTGCATCTAAGAGATCCCTTGCTACTAATGTCCTTTAAGAAAAAGTGGTGGAAATAAAAAGTAAGATGGTACTTGTAGTTTTGGGAATGTATCAATTCCTTCTGCTACCTCAAGATTCATTGCATGTCCCAGTTCAAAGCAATGGATCAAGCCTGTGTTTGTTGATAGTGCATCTACTAGTCACATGTGTAATTTCACTGAATTAAATGTGAGCTGTAAGTAGAAAATATGAACTAGATTTGAAGACAAAACTACATACGTGTCATTAATACACTGATCATATGTTGAGATGCTTTGGATGCTCTTTATCTACTGTGTGGTCAATGACAGTCACATACCATGTAAATTACTTATGTAGCTCTCATTACATTTTTCTAGTCAGTGGTGAATTAAACGTATCTCAGCTTGGAAGACTTGCTGAGTCTTCCCAAAGCACACAGTTTCTCTTTCAGAAATTGTATGCTCTTACTACATGATGTTAAAGTTGCACTACATTAAGGTAATTTCTCTGAGATAACCTTTGTTATCAGGAAAGTGCGCTGGTATAAACAACAGGCATTGCTGATTTTCCCCTTATTTCTTTACAGGTCACACTTAAAAATGAATGTTGAAGAATCCTTTTAAAGAGAGAAAATTAAAACACACAGTACAATATTGACACAATTTAGAGCCTTTCTAGCTGTGCATGTATGGTAGGGGGAAATGTATTTATCTTGAAGATGATACTACTTTTAAATTCTATCTGGATCTACCCTTCCTTTCCTTTCCTTCTTTCCTCCCCCCTTCTCCTTCTCTCCCTCCTCCTTTTTCTCTCCTTTCTTTTTTTTTTATTTTATTTTATTTTTTTAATTTACATTCCAAATCACTTCCCCTTTCCTGTTTCCTCCCTCCCCGAAAGTCCCATAAGCCCCCTTCCCTCCCTCTTTTCTCCATTCAACCCCCTCTCGTTACTCTGTCCTGGCGTTCCCCTACATCCAGTCTTTCCAGGACCAGGGGTCTCTCCTTCCATCTTTTTAGAAATCTATTGATATGCGGATTGTGTCTAGGGTATTCCGAGATTCTGGGTCAATATCCCCTTATCAGTGACTGCATACCATGTGTGTTCTTTTGTGATTGGGTTACCTCACTAAGGATGATATTTTCAAGATCTGACCATTTGCCTAGGAATTTCGTGAATTCATTGTTTTTAATTGCACAGTAGTATTCCATTGTGTAGATATACCACATCTTCTGAATCCATTCCTCCGTTGAGGGACATCTGGGTTCTTTCCAGCTTCTGGCTATTATAAATAAGGCTGCTATGAACATAGTGGAGCATGTGTCCTTATTGCATGCAGGTAAAGTCTCTGGGTATATGCCCAGGAATGGTATAGCCGGATCCTCCGGGAGTGTCATGCCCAGTTTTCTGAGGAACCGCCAGACTGCTTTCCAGAGTGGTTGTACCAGCCTGCAATTCCACCAGCAGTGGAGCAGGATTAATATAGTAAAAATGAGCATCTTACCAAAAGTAATACACAGATTCAATGCAATCCCCATCAAAATCCCAACTCAATTCTTCATAGAGTTAGAAAGAGCAATTCAAAAATTCATCTGGAATAACAGAAAACCCAGAATAGCTAAAACTATTCTCAAGAGTAAAAGAACCTCTGGGGGAATCAGTATCCCGGACCTTAAGCTGTACTACAGAGCAATAGTGTTAAAAACCGCATGGTATTGGTACAGTGACAGGCATGTATATCAATGGAACAGAATTAAAGACCCAGAAATGAATCCACACTCCTATGGTCACTTGATCTTTGACAAAGGAGCTAAAACCATCCAGTGGAAAAAAGATAGCCTTTTCAACAAATGGTGCTGGCTCAGCTGGAGGTCAACATGCAGAAGAATGCAAATTGACCCATCCTTATCTCCTTGCACTAAGCTCAATTCTAAGTGGATCAAAGATCTCCACATAAAACCAGACACACTGAAACTAATAGAAGGGAAACGAGGGAAGAACCTTGAACATATGGGCACAGGGGAGAATTTCCTGAACAGAACTCCAATAGCTTATGCTCTAAGATCAAGAATAGACAAATGGGACCTCATTAAATTACAAAGTTTTTGCAAGGCAAAAGACACTGTCAAAAAGACAAAGCGGCAACCAACTAACTGGGAAATGATCTTTACCAACCTTACATCCGACAGAGGGCTAATATCCAATATATACAAAGAACTCAAGAAGTTAAACTCCAGAGAGGCAAATAACCCTATTAAAAATGGGGTACAGAGCTAAACAAAGAGTTCTCACCTGAAGAATATCTAATGGCTGAGAAGCACATAAAGAGATGTTCATCATCCTTAGTCATTAGAGAAATGCAAATCAAAACAACCCTGAGATTCCATCGCACACCAGTCAGGATGGCTAAGATCAAAAACACAGGAGACAGCAGTTGTTGGCGAGGATGTGGAGAAAGAGGAACATTTCTCTCCTTTCTAATGACAGGATCTCTGTGTATCTCCAACTGCCTTGGAACTTGCTTTTCAGACAAGCCTGTCTTCAGACTTTTGACTATCCTCCTGCCTGTCTCCCATATGAGTTTATGCCACCATGTGTATGCCACCATATCTGGCTATGGAACCATACTTTTTAAGTGATTGAAAATTAAGTGAAATTAGTATTCATATTACAACATAGCAAATAGCAGGAAAAGATGAAATGTTAACGAATTAGTTGTTTGGACTACAAAGTCTATCATCAGGCAGCCCAGGAGAACAATGAATGAAGACCTTCCTCTGTGAGCAGTAAACAATCACGCTGAAGAAGGGGCAGAGAGAAATGGCTTCCAGCTGGTTCCTGAGGAAAATGGGGGCGTTCTTTTTTATTTTCAACAAAGACTTGGTTTTTTTTTTAACTGTACCTTCATAGGAAGAAAAAGAAGAAAGCACACAGCCTGCTCTATTTACACAGCAATATACACTGACAAATTCTTACATTTTCTAAGGCTTATCAGGAAAAGCAAGGCCCCTCAATTGCCAGAGCTTTTTGTTAACATCTAGTTACATGTCTTCTAGAAAGAATCCATAAACCAGAAGTAGGTCATATTTCTGTTTTTTAATCTAAGAACACTGTTGGGGAAAGGCTCAGTGTAGAATTTGCTTCTAACAAGGAGACTTCAGTGTGGAATGTGTGAGCATGAGGCTGCATAAATCTACTACATTATGATTCATATGTTGATTATGCATGCTATGATGAAATTGCAGGAGGTTCATTGGAAAATTGCAAGATATATCCAGGGTCAACAGTCCATATATTTACATGATGAGAACCCAAATGAGATAAGAGAAATAGAAAGGCCACGTTGTCTGTAACCACACAGTCAAGTCACTCAGGATTAAAAGAAACATCGGTATTGTAGGTGCTTTCTGTGAGCCTTGTCTGACTCAAAATTTCTGTGCTTAGTGGACACACCCACCAAGTGTACAGTACTGAATTGTTACAGGGCATCTAATGCCAAGTTAGCGAGTCACAGATGGATTGGTCTTGATTGTTTCTTTTAGCAGAAGGCAGAAAAGTCACTTCCATCTTTTTACTGTACAGTCTCCCACTGAGCCCATCCATTACTGCTCAGCCTTACAGAGGCTCTGCTATGGTTCCATCTGAATAGTGCTTCTTTTCCTCGAAGGCTCCGTTTGCTCAACTACACCTGTGCAAAATCTATTAAGCTTCAAAAGCTGCCACATAAGGCTCACACAGAGGATCTCTGCATATGGCTTCATGCACATGAACAGCAGGAAATATGCCGAGTGCATTGCAGCATCAATTTCTGTCCTGGGAAAAAGTCACTTCACTTTGTCCCCTTCATTATAGCTCTGACATTCAAGTGCAGTGTTAAGGACTAGAAAGGCTCTTGCTGTGCTAGGCCAGCCCTGTCTCGCACAGCTGAAGAAACACATCAGAAATAATTAATTTAGCATTCAACAGCTGCAGGAGGGGCGGCTGCTGCCAAGTGCCAGTGTGTGATTCTCTTCCTCTCCCAGGCAGTAGCTAGTGAATTCAGTCCCTGGGCACCCAGCCACATCACAGAGAAAGCAGAAGTGGTAATGGCTGGGCCAATACAGACTCAGAGCTCGCCTAGCAAGATATTACTAGGAACTATTCTGCACCATTAACATTGTTTAAGAATAGAGTCACTGTCATCCAAGCAGATACAGAGCATGATTTAGCTATGGTGATGGAAGATTTAAAATGAATGTATCATGATAAGCCAAACATAATTAAGAATACTTGCTTCTAGGATGGCTTCTGAGTAATACTCAATTTTAAGTATATCGAGTCTAGAATTCAATCTATTTTCTAATAGAAAGAAAGAAAAGAAACGACTCTGGTTAGGGTTATCCAAGAGAGTTCCCAAAACATTGTAGGCTCTTGCTCTTGCTTCCCCTAATGATGGAAGGTAATTCCCTATTGCTGATCCTACCATGTTCTTCAGACACAGGGCCAGAGGACCCTGAGCTAGAACTACCTCAATAACTTCTCCCTGATGATTAATTTTCGTGGCACCAGAAAGTGCCATGCAAGCTTCCAAAGGAGGGAAGCAGTCAACCGTCCTGCCCAGCTATGATTGCCTATGACGACAGCAATGCATGATAACCATGGTGGTTTCACAGTCACACCCGTACCTCAGGAGTAGCCAAGAGTTCTCTAATCAAAGTAATACCTGTTCAACCACTGAAAACCTAGCCGTCTACCCAAGGCTAGTGAAGTCATGGATCTTGGTGGAGAACCTACAAAACCCACTTTACTAGACTAGCATAATTTCTAACTACATTCTAAATACGTGTTTATTCTCACAGATAAAAGTAGTCCTCACTCCTCATCAAAGAAACTTGTCTTTGCAGCAGACAAAGATTATTACAGATAACAAAAAATCAATCAAAACGCAGAGTTGTAGCATTCAATACCAAAGAGAACATCTACAAAACAACTCACTCACTTAAGACTCAAGAATCATTGTGGAAAAGGTGGTGGAAATGCTGCAAGAGCGAGAGGAATGGGGTTTGATGTGAGACTGTGTCTGCTAGTAATGCCAAAAGCTACACTCATAAAGTCTCACGAATATGAACTGAACAAAAGCAATAGACATGCTAAAGTAGACAAAGGAAAGTTCAGGAGACCTCCATCCTACAGAAAGAACTATAGACAACTAAGGAACTGGAGGAATAGTCTTTCCCAGGGAAGAGTACACCAGCTGGCCGTGCAATACCAAATGGTCAGCCCTGAAAACAATCATACAAACAACATATAGACTGAGCAGGTTGTATTTATGTATTTAGAAATATATACATACACATCATATACATATGCATATAGTGTTTAACAACGATAAAAAAATGAAAGGGAGCAAAGAGGGGCATATGGAAGGGTTTATAGAGAGGAGAGTAAATGCAGAAATTGTGAAATTATAATCTCAAAACTAAATGAAATAAAAAGTAAATAAGTAAGCAAGCCACCATTTCCTGTGAGATTTCAGCATGGTTCCCAGGAGCCAAAAGAGCACTGGTAATTCTAAACACAAAGGAATCAATAGCTGTTTGAGATAGAGCAGGTTTATGGTGTGGCTGCCACAGCGTTATGGCAGGCAACACGGGTTGCCTTGCTCCATGTACAGTGATACCCTAGTGTCTCCAAGATTATATTTGTGTCGTTAAATCAAATGTCACTCATCACAGCGTTGTTGCTGTGCTTTGGTTTGCATTGGAAATGGGTTGCAGTTCATTTTCCAACAGTCGTCTTGACTTCTGATTATGTCAATATGGGTTTGTGTTTGATGTCAGCCTAAAGGGTTAAAGTTAATTTTAAGTAACAGCATGATGTATGCAGTCATTTCTGTCACAATCTCGGGAACAAGTTGACAGTTGCAGTTTAAGCCATAAAATCTATTTTGGCCTTAGAACAAAATCTCAAAACTGAACTTTATTTTAAGACAGGAAAGTCTCAAATGGTTATTTAGTGGGCATTTGCTTTTATGGCCCATTAAAGGAAAATATTTTTAGAAATTACTTAGAGGGAGGGAAAGGGTGTATTTGATCAAAATGCATTATATGCATATATAATCAAACAATAAATGGTGTTTGAATGCTTGAGAAATCTACATATATATTCTTTAAAGTAAAATATAAAAGTATCCTGTGGTTTTAATGCCTTAAAAGTTCTAAGAAATGCTTTAACTTGTGAGAAAGGGACGAATTCACCTGGAGAGTATTTTTAGTCAGTATCAGTGGTGGCCGCTGTTACCACATTTTAAGGATAATTCCTTTGTTCTTTGTGTAAAAGTGGTTGCTAGCAGACATCCATATGTTCCCATACAGGTTATTTACTTTTCCTGAAAGCCACACTAAGTCAAACAAACCTAAATCATCTTTAAAATGTGTTCTGTTTTGTGTGTGCATGCATGTGTGTGCGTGTGTGTGTGCATGTGTGTGAGTGTGTGTGTGGGGGGGGTGTTGCTCAGAAAGCTTAAAGGGATTTGCTGTGTAAGTAAGTGCAGATCCCTCCATTCTCCTACAGTCATGAACAGATTTTCTTTCATCTTCATTTTCTTTCTTTCTTTCTGGCTACAAAATGTGCTCACTACAGACAATCTGTCAGCTACAAAAGGAAAGGGACTCTTATTTCTGCATGTATGGATTCCGATGGTGGCTTTAAATGTCCAAACAGTACAATTCTACACTACTTTATAAAACCCAATACTCCCATTATCAGCAATTATTGGGATGAAACAGGACTGGGAAAAGACAAACCTTGATATATTTTGGGGTCAAATGTAATCATGCTACTTATTTTCCCAAGTTTTTATACTTCCCTTCTATCATTTCTTATTGCCTTCTACCCCCAGAATACTCCCAAAGGAAAAGAGTGATGAAATACAAAATATTCTTTCAGAAATTAAGAGAATCAGCAATAAACAATTAGCAAAAGGAAGTGCCCAGATGCCATTCTTCCTAAGTAAACCATAGATGAACAATAATGAAACAATCTCCAAAATAACCAGTGTGTGTCCTTAAGGTAATGGTTTTCGGTGGCTCTCCAAGAAAACCATTTAGTCCTCCAGAATTCCAGGGAATTTATGGGATGGGCTATCTCTCTGATGCTAACTGATGACTATTCTCATGAGTAAAAAAAAATGGAATCATTTCTTAGGTTTTTGAATCAGAAGAAACACGTAAAAGCCACATAGAGTCTGGAGGTTTTCAATATAGCTATTGATCTGTGAATTTGTGACTGTGCAAACAGGCAATTACATTATTTGCCTAGGAAGAAGAGTCCCAGGCTTTATGGGATAGCTGTGAGTCTCAGCCTTCCTAATGCTGCGACCCTTTAATACAGTTGCTCATGTGGTGACCCTAATGATAAAATTAGTTTTGTTGCTGTTTCATAACTGCAATTTTTTTTATTTTATTTTTTTAATTTACATTCCAAATCACTTCCCCTTTCCCGTTTCCTCCCTCCCCGAAAGTCCCATAAGCCCCTTTCCCTCCCTCTTTTCTCCATTCAACCCCCTCTCGTTACTCTGTCCTGGCGTTCCCCTACATCCAGTCTTTCCAGGACCAGGGGTCTCTCCTTCCATCTTTTTAGAAATCTATTGATATGCGGATTGTGTTTAGGGTATTCCGAGATTCTGGGTCAATATCCCCTTATCAGTGACTGCATACCATGTGTGTTCTTTTGTGATTGGGTTACCTCACTAAGGATGATATTTTCAAGATCTGACCATTTGCCTAGGAATTTCGTGAATTCATTGTTTTTAATTGCACAGTAGTATTCCATTGTGTAGATATACCACATCTTCTGAATCCATTCCTCCGTTGAGGGACATCTGGGTTCTTTCCAGCTTCTGGCTATTATAAATAAGGCTGCTATGAACATAGTGGAGCATGTGTCCTTATTGCATGCAGGTAAAGTCTCTGGGTATATGCCCAGGAATGGTATAGCCAGATCCTCCGGGAGTGTCATGCCCAGTTTTCTGAGGAACCGCCAGACTGCTTTCCAGAGTGGTTGTACCAGCTTGCAATTCCACCAGCAGTGGAGGAGTGTTCCTCTTTCTCCACATCCTCGCCAACAACTGCTGTCTCCTGTGTTTTTGATCTTAGCCATCCTGACTGGTGTGAGATGGAATCTCAGGGTTGTTTTGATTTGCATTTCCCTAATGACTAAGGATGATGAACATCTCTTTAGGTGCTTCTCAGCCATTAGATATTCTTCAGGTGAGAACTCTTTGTGTAGCTCTGTACCCCATTTTTAATAGGGTTACTTGCCTCTCTGGAGTTTAACTTCTTGAGTTCTTTGTATATCTTGGATATTAGCCCTCTGTTGGATGTAAGGTTGGTAAAGATCATTTCCCAGTTAGTTGGTAACTGCAATTTTTCTATTGTCATGATTTGTAATGTAAACACTTATGCCTTTTTGTGGGTCACAACTGGCAGGTTGGGAAATGCTGCTCTAGATTTATCACCTAAAAAATGTAAAATGCTTGATGGAATGTGGTGTAGTTCTCTTTAAAAGTTTTATATAATAATATGTAACTTATGATCATGTAACAGTGCATCTAATGCTCTTTCTGTATACAGTCAGCTGGTGCTGTGTGACAGTTTCCACAGTTTGTCAGCTCACTGTATTTAATGAAGAGAATCAGAAACTTGGTAACCCAAAGCAGATTGCTCCTGATTTCCCAATCCAATTAATGTATTATAGTGAAAGAATAAATTGAAAAATTTTTGTTGCTTTTCATTTTTATCTTGCTGCTGATTGAGGGAAAAAAGATAAATAAAAATCCTATGTTTCCAGGTCATGGCACTTCAAAAATCAAGGTAAACAAACAAATAAGAAGGCAACATACCTCCTATGCACAGTATAGTATTTGAAATCATAAAAATAGGCTCCATAAGGTACCCCTGGCTATTGAGTCACAATGTATTTACCAGTAGATTCAATAAGTGATCCCAAAATACCTCTGAAAATTGTTGTTCTTTAAATCAGTGATAATTCTGAATAAATTTCTCTTGTATATGTAAAATAAATTAAAGGTCATTTGCTGTTTTTTATGCTTTTTCCAGTGCAGGGAAATAATTTCTAGTGCTTATGGACTGAAATCAGAAATGTGTGTTTCACTGGGTAGTGGACTGCCAGTCTGGGAAGCCTATAGTGACATATGCACCATCTGGAAAATATTGTTCAAGATTCAAATTGTACCTTTCAAGTGTCTCCCATGGTTCAACGTGGTTTTGTTTTTCTAATAGGAACAGGTCAGATCTCTGGTGTTTGGTGTCTTGCATCAGTGGGCATCCTGCTGAACCTAGCCTGTTTTTGTTTTCTATCATGATTTTCCCTGCCCCAGATTCCTCCTTCTGTCTCCAGCACCACCCAAACCTGGCGTGTTCTTTGTACACCCGTTCTGTTAAGCACTCCAAAACAACAAGCAAATCGAAGCCTGCCCTGTTGTGGGAATTGTAAACTACCCTTGAAATTATGCAGAAAACAGCATATAGCTGTTTTTATTACTTATACATGTAACTCCAAGGTGTGTATCCCTTATCCAAAAGGTTTGCAATAAGAAGTGTTTCAGAATTCTGGGATTTTCATTTTCGTGATGTTGTATACACATGCTATCAAGTCTACACATGGAATGTACTTTTCCTCCTATATACCCTATTCACAAAGCCTAAAGTTGATTTTATGTAATAGTTTTATGGGCAAGCTTCTGACTGTGGTCCATCACATGAGGTCAGGTGAAAACTTTTCCACTTGTAGCTTCATATTGGCACTTGAAAATTTTTGAAGTTTGGAATGTTTAAAATCTTGGCTGGTAAGATTAGTGATGTTCAATTGAGAGTAACGAGGGGCCCCAGCTTTTTCATATAGTTTGAACGTTTTAAACTTATGTAAAGTATTAAAAATAATGAGATTGGATGCTGAGCTGCTGACCATGGGGGATGATGGTCTCCTCCCCCTTTTTTGAAGCTCTTCTTGTGGAAAAGGTCATGAGTATGGTAACACTGAAAGTAGAAAGAAAGGAAAGGACTTAAAAGTGCTTCTTTATATAACTGTCTCCTTGATTTCAACAGTAATGGAAGTCATGTGTGATTTCTTTTCTTTCATTCTTTTTTCCTCCCTCCCTCTCTCCCTCCCTCCCTTCTTTCTTTCTTTCTTTCTTTCTTTCTTTCTTTCTTTCTTTCTTTCTTTCTTTCTTTCTTTCTTTCTTTCTTTCTTTCTTTCTTTCTTTTCTTCCTTCCTTTTTCTTTCTACCTTTCTTTCTTTCTATCTATCTTTCTTTCTTTCCTTCCTTCCCTTTTCTTTCTACCTCTCTTTCTTTCTTTCTTTCTTTCTTTCTTTCTTTCTTTCTTTCTTTCTTCCTTCCTTCCTTCCTTCCTTCCTTCCTTCCTTCCTTCCTTCCTTTCTGTCCTTCTGCATGCCTTCCTTCCTTCCTTTCACAGTATTTTATGAATCTTGACTACAGACTTGAATAGGACAAGTTCTGATCTTAGTGTCAAACTATCTTTTTTCCAACCTGGAGCCAGCTCCTAATACCACCATGACCAATGAATCAAGTTTGTGATGCTTTGCTTTATTTAGCTGTGATAACATGGTGATAATATTATCTACTTCATAAACTATTGTGATATTTTAATAATGTCATAAACAAAACTAACATATTAGGAACATATTTAGTATGCTTCAAGTATTTGTTTACTACTACAGTTATTTTTATTGGTGAATACAAGACCTTGTACTGTTGACTTAAAAGGCACAATAATCCCCTAGGATTATTTTTTTGTAACATCTACTATGAGTCCTTACTATCCAGCCAGAACATCCAAAGTCTCTGATTACAAAGACTTAGCAATTTTAAAAAATTCCAGGTTATAATGATTCTGTGAGGTAGGAATGACAATTTGAGCCCTGGTACTCTGTCAAAGGAGTTGGCAAAAGTCTCTGCCACATAATAAATATTTCATACACAGCCACAGACAATATACTGACATTGGAAAACACATTTGACTGTATTGTCATTGCCATATTATTTATACATGCAGAAATTTCATATTTTTAAGGCATGGCAGGTTTTTTTTGTTTTAAGCTTTTAAATATGTGAAAATTGTCTATAGAAACAAGTACTAAGCCATTTTGACACTCCCCCTCCTCCAGACTTTTGTGCGTTGTGTGCTTGCTCAATTGGAGCCATGCACACCTAGCTCTCCTTCTGGTCAAATCAGAACCTAAAACTTGCTCACTACTGCCAGAAACCTACCAGCAGGTTGACTGAATCACTGCTGAGCCATCCTGCTGGACATTGATCTTCCTAGAATACTGATTCTCATCTGTTAGCTCATTTCCTAAACCTTCAGCATCTTTTAGGGCACCTGCTTTGCTGTTGGTTAGAGCAATAGGTTATTTAACATTTTAAAAAAAGGAGCATTAATTTACTCTTTCTTCTGGCAAATGTACATTCATATTACTTTGGGGACCCTAATTATTTCTACTGATTGCTAGTAGCCTTGTGCCTTGGCAAAGTCAGACCAGCCTGAGTACTTGACTCTCCAAGCTGTAGTCATTGCTTTAATAATGATTACTTGACCATGTATAAAATGTATGTATCTCATAGAGAACTTAAGAAGAAACCCTCTTCCTTGCTCTGGACTGTATAATCAATGGTCAAAATCTGAGATCACTTGCAGTCATTAGTGGCGTGATAAAAAATTATTATTCCTTGTGTTTCTTGTATGTGTTTACCATATTCAGGTTGTATTTTCCTTCTAGAACCTTGTATATGGCTGGAGTTGTAGATAAATGCCACTTAAATTTGGATTTATCAAGGTACGCCTTTTTTCATCTATCTATTGTGATTGACAGTTTTGCTGTGTATAGTATTCTGGGCTGGCACCTGCGGTCTCTTACAGTGTGTGCGCCCTATTGACTTTTAGAGAGTCTCCATTGAGAACCCAGATGTTACTTAGTCTTTCCCCCTAGTAGATTTAAATATTTTTTCTTTGTTCTGTACATTTAATGTTATGATTATTATGTGTTAAGTGGAATTTCTTTTCTGGTCCTGTGTCTTTGGTGTTCTGTATGCTCTTTGTACCTTGACGAACACCTTCTTTATGTTAATTTTTTTTCTTCCCTGGTTTTGTTGAATGCATTTTTCTGGGTCATTGGCCTCGATTTCTTTTTCTTCTTCTATTTCTATTATTCATAGATTTAGTCTTTTCATAGTGTTCCATACTTTCTGGATTTTTTAAAAACAGTTTCTTTGACCAAGTATTTATTTTTTAATATTTTTTATTTGCCCAAGGGATCTGTCTCCTCTATTGTGTCTTCAATGGCTGAGATCTTCTCATTCATCTCTTGTATTTTGTTCACGAGGCTTGCTTATGAGTTCCTAAATTTTTCATTTCCAGATTTCCTTAGGCTTTTTTTTCATTGATTTTATTTCAATTGTTTTATTCATTTCCTTATATAGTTTGTTTTCTTTAAGGAATTGATTCATTTCCTCTTTAAGGACCACTATCATATTCATAAAGGCTATTTTAAGGTCTTTCAGTTATGTTTCATTTACATTGTTTTCCTTAGGGCCTATTGTCCTAGGTGTGCTGAGCTTTAGTGAAAACATTATCCTGGCTGTTACTGATTACGTTTTTTACTCTGGAATCTAGGCATCTAGGTTTATTACTCTCTAAATATCTAGTCTTTTCTGTTTGGGGTAAGTGTCTTGTTATTTCGTTTCTGTAGCTCTTTCTGGTTCTTAGGAGTGTGTGGTAGCTGTGTGTTGCTTAGGAGGAAACTCTGGGGCAGCTGAGGGGGTTGATAAGAAGGAGCAAATTGGGGTGTTCCACCAGCTCCCGCTTAGTCTCCTGGGAATAAGCCTAGTTAATTAGGAGTGGCCACAACAGGTAGTCTGCTACAAAGTTTGGGAAGTTGGGAGTGTGGAGTTGGATTTGGAAGAAAATAGACAGAGTGACTATCTCTCTGGGTGGTTGTAAGTGCAGTCATAGATAGCCAACAGATGAACTCAGTGACATTCTTGGAGGTTCCTTGTCCTATATGTTATATCAGAGTGTTTGCTGTCTCTCACTGTCTCTCTGTCTCTGTCTCTGATTCTCTCTCTCTCTCTCCCCTCACTTATAGGTACTTTGGGTATATATTATGGCTTCCAATTTGTATTTTTATGGGATTTTTGAGTGTGTAAAAGAGTACATCTCTCCATAAATATTTGTTTCTAATGCCTTTTCTTAGGATCTTTTTCTTCTGCTTGTTTGTTTTGTCTTATTCCTATATGTTTAGTTTTTATTTATATTTTATATTATATTTATCATATTGGTATCTCTTAGAAGCCTGTTTGTGTTCCAATGAGAGACAGAAAGGGGTTAGATCTGGATAGAAGGGGAGTTAGTGAAAGGAGTAGAGAGAGAGGAGAATGTAATCAGGATATATTATGTGAAAAAAAATCTGTTTTGAGTAAAAGAGAAACAAAACAGACAAGCAAACAAGTCATTTAATCTCAGGTATTCTGTTACAGTAGCACAAAATGAATTAAGGCTGGAGGGCTATACAGAGTTCAAAGAATTTTTACTCAGTGAAGAGTCCAACATTTTATCAACCATCTTCTTTCATCCATAACGTCAAGGAATTTTCTTTAGCATTGAATGTCATTATTTGAAAAATTGCCAAACATGGCAGTTTGGAGACTGGAATTAAAGTCAAGAACATAGTGTAGGGCTGACCACACAGAGCCTGGGTTCCACTGCACTCAGTTTCTGATGATGGGCAGCTCATGCAACTTACTAAGCTTACTTAGTGTGACTTTGCTCTTTTGTAAACAGAAGAATAACCAAATCAATCTCATTTGCTGATTTTCACGAGGAGGAGATAGCAAGTGGGAACTCTTGAATACAGTTTCCAACACCATGGATGCGCAAATGTTAACTGTAATTATATTTCTTTCAAAAATTCTTTGAGTTAAGCAATCAACAACAACAACAAACAAACTATATAAATCTTTTATCCCTCGTCTTTTCTCTTGTGAGATCCACTAATTAGGTACCACACCCAGGAATCATGAATAAAAGGAAGGTACTTCAACCATTTCTGTGATCTTATTTACCACTAATTTAAGGAAATGCTTGTGGCAGAACAAAATGGTTTCTGTCAGTCTGTTTTTATCAAAAGACTATTTGGGAGGAGACAGATTCTCAAGGCAAGATGGCAGGAATTATAACCATCCTTTGATTTTTTTTTCTTCATATGTTGTTTCTCCACATAGAAAGATGACCTCTGACTTATCTAAAAACATCTGGATACTTTGATGGCTCTTCCAGTAACTGTCTTCCTTGAACTTGAAGATATACAAAAGTGTCTGACAAACATTATAACTTTTGAAATACAGTTAGATATAATAGGAGGCAGACATTATGGAATTTTCTATTATCTAAAAGCATTACTTCTGTGACTTGACTTTACCTATTTCTTCTATCCTAACAAGAAGACAGCAAACACTCAGTGTTGCCTCTTGCATAGAAGGATGTTAAAGGAAATGCTTGACCATAAGTCCTTTCTTAGATTCTCTGGTTAATAGAAAAGAAGCCTGTATACTGTAAGTGTTTCTGTGACGCTTTTACATCTTCAACTTGTGTTACCCCAGAGGAAGCATGTTTAACATTTACAGTTTCAGACAAAAGGAATAGATTTAAGCTAATTCAAAGAAAAACTAAGAGAATTAAAAGAAGGAAATATACAGGAAAAACATTTTTGTGCATTTTCGTATTCTCTTACCAGAATTTTCCATTGACATGTCTTATTTCTACGTATCCCAACTCTTGATGTATTTTCAAACTGGATTTTAAACAGTCAAAAGGCAAGATCTTATTACCTTTGTTGGCCAAATGTCATTCATTGCTTTAAACTTTGACCCATGTAAAGGTTTTTATTAGAAAAATAAGAATACTAATATAAGTTGGTACTCTAAATGGGTTTAATACAGAAAATGTATACCACTCAAATTAAAGTCACGTAAACACATGTGATGTCCATGAAAGTGCCAGAGTTGAGTATGGAAGTATAATTCCATTTCTTTTGTTGTTGCATTTAATTAAACCAAAATGTTCTTATTTGCAAAGCAGAATTCAGTAATCTGCATTTTGATGGATAGGCCAAACCAGATGTTTCCTTGCCTCTAATATCAGCACCTCATGCATGGACTTGCTAGGAAGATAGAAGTTGTTTAAGGCACTCCTTAGGGACTGCATAGATTAATAATAAAAGCTTGATATCTTTCAACAGTCATTTTGGAGACTATTATCTGGGGAAATTAGCATAACACATGGTCACCAATGGCAATAGCAATTGCATCTTATTTGTGAAGTTCAGATCTCTGATGAGTCCCCTTTTTAGAGTGGCACAATAGAAAATAATCTATCTTTAAGCCTAGAGATAATTTTTCAAAGAAAAATGCAGAAATTAACTCCTGCAACAAAGTCGGTGTCTTGCAGGGCAGTGGTAGTACATGGGGCTCAGTTTCCCATAGGAACTAGGATCCCTCATCTCCAGGTGCTGAAAAGTTAATATCTCTTGTGATGGCTATAAACTAACAACTCATTTATTTTTGGCAGGTCAATTTAAAGTATCTATTACCATTAGGTAGATAGGACTCATACTTGAACTACATGAAGAAAAAGAACAGCACAATGTACCATGTTCCTCTCCTAGACCATAGCTCTGCCCTAGCCCAATAATGGTCTTCTTAAATATGTATAGTAATTGCTTACTTATTAATCAGGTCACATTTCTTGCCTGTCTATTCCATTTTTTAATAAATCATATCATTGATTTTAATTCTGGACATGTTCATGTCTGTAGTCCCATTAGAAAGATTATAGAAGTCATCAGACTAGAGGTAGAATCAAGCAACATTTGATGGATCAGATTTATTCTTACAGAGGAGTCAACATGATTGTCAAAGATTTTACAAGCACAAAAATGTAAGTTGGCAGGAAATTTTCATGTTTTGGGGGAGTTTTCCTGCTGCTTCCTATATAACATGCAGTGAGCTGTATAGCTTTATAATGTTCCCTTTTCATTCCCTTCACATCAGTTTGTTTTTAGTAAATCTGGGGTAGTAGGACAATGCAATAGCATATTGATTCAAGGTTCTCTGTAGAGCTAGGGAATGTGTCTTACAGGTATGAGTATCTCCTAGTTTATTCTAAAAAACATGGGATTTTACATTTTCTACTCTATAACCTAACTTTTCAAATAGTTTTTCTAATTTAATTTACATTTTTAAGGTATATATCTTCTTTTTATCCAAACTCACTAAAGGAAAGTAGAAAGCATAATGACTTAGCCCTTTTACTGTAAACTTGTTCAGTACTTGGCTTTTCTTGGTAGAAAACAGGGATGGTTATCATCTACCTCTGTAGAAAATATAAAGTGAACCAATCTTCTCTTCTCACTATTAAGAAGACAGAACACCATTGTAAGATGTGAATTTCACTGTTGCCTTTGGAATAAATTAAAGGTCCCATGTCTTCACCCTACCACACCTCTCTGCATCCCTCCCCCCCAAGTCTAGGATGTTAACTATATGGCTTTGCAGCTCTTTTCACCAGGAATGACTCTTACATAATACTTTGTGTCATCCTGACTTTCTTTTTTTGCCAATGGAATGTTAAAAGATGTGATGTTATAGACATTCAACACAGGTTGGCTTGTCATCCTAAACTACTCATTGATTCAATAAAATCACTGAGTGAGTTTGGAAGTAAGAACATACACATACAGATAAGAATAGTTCATTCCCAGGTGGTTGAATATGGAGATGAGTAAATTATTATAATTCACCAACTTTGGAGTTATGTTGGTATGTAACTTGATTTTGGTGACAACTGACATACTCCTGATTCTAGGACTTTTTATTCTACAGTGCTTGATGCAAAGGAAAGAGATGGAGTAGAATTTATTCCATCCATACAGGCTTCATATTCGGGGGGAATATAATAGAGTGCTGGTGACCGAGTCCAGCATCCATCCAGTGTCTCAGTACCATTGCTTGGATGAGGTTTCTACTTTTTTTTTTTATATAATTTTCAACTGATCATGTTTCAAATATTTTCTGCTTATTTGGGACCAAGTTAGTGTATCTTATTTTCAAATAAGAGTCACCTGAATCAGCTTGTGTTCCATTGGAATGACCAGATTGGAAGAAAGTGACTGAAAGTCAAGAAAGCAGAGATATTAGTCCATGCGTCTACAGTTCTATGGCAGGGTATAAGGGCAACTTCTACATGCTGCAGACAGTGTTTCCATTTTATGTTTTTGAGACTGGAAATTCTCCACAGTATCACACAGAACATCTGAGAAAGGGAGTAGTTGAGAAAAATGTGATGCAAGAGGACTAAATGACAGAAAAATTTGAAGTTAGATATTGTGGTTATCACAATCTGGAAATGAATGAATTATGCCACCTTGGCATTTTTATTAATTTTCTAACTGTGGATACTTAGCCATCCTTATGAAGTGCCAGGAACTCCCAATTAAGGAAAGCTGAATAAATCATTAAAACAAATAAATATTTCATCTAATAGGCACACATTCTCTAGAACACAATTCTTCAATATGACATCTAGTAAGTTTCAGTAACAGGATTATAGAAAAAAATGATCATCAAAACCAAATAATTACTACAAAATCATCCACACAGTCTTTATTTTTTTCTCTTTTAATACTTCATCTTTTTTTTTTTCTGAATCTTGGACATGCTCCAGGTTTCAAGTCTCAGAGTGTACAAAATTGAACTACATAATAAATACCAGATTTGCCAGTATTTTGTAAGATATGGGAAAAACATGGAGAGATGTTTGCCATAAACCAGAAAAATCAGAGAAACTTATAAATTTGCAAGTTTTATGCCATGTGATCCCAGAGAAATGACTTTCTTTTTTTTTTGAGAAATGACTTTCATTTTATTCTAGATATATATGATTAAGTTTCACCATTCAAAAAATAATCTCATTTGGTTAGCATTAATTCTGTATTTAGTACAAGGCGCTTAGTTCTAGGAGGTGGGTCATACTGTTATATGTGTAAAACCTTCCTTGACTAGTATATACATTTTTAAGTTTATTATCTTTTGCATTTATACAAAGTCCTTGGCAGACTATTCTGAATGCATATATTTTAGAGACAACCGAGTCTGTTTCTTGTCAGTTCTAAATGTAAATGATTTTCTTTTCCCAATGGTTGAAAATGCTTGAAGTCAAGGCATTAGAGGGTAAATTCAGACCATTTGTGTTTCTTCAAAGAATTAAGAATTTACATGACACATAGAAGTTTATTAAATAGTGTTCATTCTGGATTTCCAAAAGCAAATACAGGTTGGCCACCCTTAAAAGACTTTCAATTAAGATGATATATTGAGTTGCAGGAGTAGGTGTGGGGGAATGGAGGGGAAAAAACAGGACGAAGATTTACAGAGCAGATAACAAGAGCTTTCCCATCTTCCTGAGACTAAAACAAAGGGGAAAAAGGGCTGGTGAGATGGCTCAGTGGTCCAAAGTGCTTACTGCTGGTTAAGAGTGCTGGCTGCTCTTTAAGGGTATAATTTCAGTTCCCAGCACCCATGTCTTCAGGTAGCTCCTCACAACTGCTTGTTAACTTTAACTCCAGGAGACCCAATACCCCATTCTGGCTTGTGTGAGCATTCACACATTCACTCACTCAAACAAAGACACACACACACACACACACACACACACACACACACACACATGCACACACACATCCGCGCATACACATGAAACCAAACAGTAATAATAAAAAGAACAACAAGGTAAGCAAGAATCTGATGGCCAGAAAATATCAAGCATATAAAAATTAGAGGATGAAATTCAAACGAACTTACTTGCCATTAATCTTATCATGATTTTTCTGCAAAAGCATATATCATAAAAATTAAAGAAATAAATTCACTGCTACTTTCCCCACTCCTGGATAAAATTAACGTGAAAAAAAAAATACATTTTTGCAGTTATATAATTGTACGTGTGCCATAGGCTGCATAGTCTCATACACACCTGAGGGTCACAGTTCTCAATCAATCAATCAATCAATCAATCAATCTCATGAACCAATGTTGTTTTCTGTCAAAACTTTATTTCGTATTTAATGGTCATGTTAATACTGCATCTCATAGATTAAAAAATTAGTAACTTCATGGCTGGAGAGATAGCTCAGTGGTTAAGAGCATTGACTGCCCTTCCAGAGTTCCTGAGTACAATTACCAGCAACCACATGTTGGCTTACAACCATCCGTAAGTAGAGATCCAATTCCCTCTTCTGCTGTTTCTGAAGAGAGTGACAGTGTACTCAGATACATAAAATAAATAAATCTTTAAAAAATTAGTAACCTCAATGAAGTAAATAGATCCCCTCAATATTATTTACATGGAGATTCAGCCCCACTGCATTGTGAATTTGTAACAAACTAAAAACAAAGGCTGTTAAGACATGAGTGTCAATCGGCATTCAGGCTGTTTCTCAGAATGAATATGCCATCACACTCCACCTCTGCTCACCCATGAAGCTCTGGTGTCTGTTATTCTATCTCTTTCAGACTCCCAAATTTCTAGTATCTTTTCTTCACCTTGGTCACTGTTTATTTCCTACGAAGAGCTTCACAAACCAAGTAAACCCCCACTTTATCCAGTGTCCTGCAAAGCAGAAGTGGGTTCAAATATGGTTTTCTAGCTATTGAGTCCCTTTTCTAATGCATGTAGTAAATCATACAGACACTCATGATGAGGTGAGGAAATTAGTTAAAATGCACTGTTCACTATTTTATTAAAAGTTTATGAAATATAAATGTTAAGCATGTTTTTATAATTTGTAACTACCAGTTACAGTGAAGTGTAATTATCCAACTAATCCCCAAACCACCTAGGAGATAAGTTAATAGTCTTGCTGATGTATACAGCTCATTTTTGATCCTACCCAGGCAGTGGAAATGAGATATCATTTTTAAGGTACATGTGTGAAATTATTTTTGAAGACACTGATATGATTTGAATCATGCTATCTTTTAAGTATGGCATTTCCAGAGTGGAAACAATTTGTGATTAATAACAAACTTGCTTAAATAAATTACAACCTAGAGTGGAATGCTTTGAAATTATTTTATATTGCATAACAGCGAATTTCTATAAGTTGTGCATAAATGTTTATGATATTGTTAGGTGGAAGGAGGATAAAGCTCAGGCCAGTATGCCCAATTGAATTTCATTTGGTGAAAATAACTTTTAAAAATCTTTACAGATGTCTTTGCATTAATAGTACATTGTACCATTACTAGAAATTCTTTGCTCTTAGTGTACATTTTGTACATTCTCTGTAAACCAAAGATTTTAATTTAATGTGAAAAAAGTCATGTTCCAAAATTATACCATGTGATTCTAAAGGAGGACTATTGAACCCTTTCTTGTGCACAGGGTTTGAGATTCTGAGGAAAGTAGGAATCGTCTTTTACCTAGTAATTCGTGTTATTCTAGGGCAGCAATGTTAGTGTATGTCCTTGGTTAACAGCAAATACAAATAACAGAAGGTAGAGGAAGTAATACGAAAATATTAAGCCATTGAAATCCTAAGAGTACTTTTCCTGTAGTCCCCACCCCCCCCCATCTTCTGTGAGGTTGTTGTGGATATCCTCTTTGCACAGTATAGCCTACAAGTGAGCTCATTCTTACGAATACTCTTAAGAGGCCTAGGCACTTACCCTACTGAAGCAACTTCTGTTGTAATCACAGGTCTGCTGTGACTTATACAAGATCAAAGTGAGCCCTCATGAAATGTTGGGGAGATAAAGCACTGTGCATTTTACAAATAACATTTGAAATGTAAATAACCACACACACACACACACACACTGTTCTTTCTCCAAGAGTTCTTAGGCCATAATTAAGAAACTGTTTGGAAATAGAAGTGGAGACCAGTGAATAGCAAGTCTTATAAATCCAGGGCTCTGAAGGCTGGGAAGGTTTGTGATCTTATTCAAACCTGTGATTAGACTTATTTCTATGTTCTGCCTACCCCTTGACCTGTGGTTCCCTGCTGTCATGTTGCCTCATGAACAAGGATAGGAGCTGCACTTGCCTTCTTAGGCTGAATGCCTATTCCTAATTCTCATGGAACCTCTTGGCATCTGTGTCTGTGACTGCATTATGTGCTTTACTGAAAAGAGAGTGTAGGAGTAAAAAAATGTGTCATCAGTTTTGGCTAGGTTATGTAGATAAGAGTAGAATACACACAAAGTATTTGCTCTTTTAATATTATATACAAATTAATCTTGATTTTAAGGG
Organism: Tokudaia tokunoshimensis; assembly: GCA_036184795.1. NCBI lineage: Eukaryota > Metazoa > Chordata > Mammalia > Rodentia > Muridae > Tokudaia > Tokudaia tokunoshimensis. Next base: position 17,656,284 of record BTHU01000009.1, on the reverse strand, counting down.
TAACATTTGTTTTCTGAGAGCCATCTTTATAACTGATTTCCATGATGAAAAGGTGACAAATCTGGATGGAGCAGAAAAGGTCCCCATGGGACAGATGGAGTGTTTCAAAGAACACTTCGAAAGAAAATTACTGAGCTAACACAGGACCCAGGTAACGGATTCTGCAGCTGCTGATGGCACATGCCAGCACCAGTTTACCAGTGTCTTCCAGTGTCTACTTACTTCCTTGTAACTCCACCAGGTGTGATGAGCAGCATGTCCAATGCCATCTATCACTCTGTTAAGACTTTTTCATAGCCCCTCTGTTTCCTGGCTGAGTTATTTATGCAACATTATTCCTCATGGGAAAGCCCAGCTGCTAAGTTTTAGAATCAGGAATAAGAACACATTTTTATTAGCTCTTTCATCTTGTCTACATTGTTTTTCTTCGTTTAAATAATGATAGCAGCATGCTAGCTCCTCCGCTGTAACTCTGTGCTTTTGGAGGGCAGAACGTTCTTTTCATAGTTCTGGAGTTCCAGAAGGAGGCTTGTATCACAACTGATATGAATTCAGCATGTGGGACTGTCTAACTGCTTGTGAGGATGAATTCACACACCTGGATGGGAGATGTAGAGGTACCACAACAGATAGTTTCAGATTGGTGATACCAAAGGGAGGCAAGAGTTTAATACTAAAAGATGAGATAAAAGTGGCACTCTCAGAACTCTAAAATCTGTCAATTTGGTTAAGCAGTATGTTTCTACTGTCGCCTTCCTTCTAAAGCTCAGGCACGAATGGACCACAGCAGGCTATGAAATGTGTTAAGCAAGATGAAGCAACTTGTACGCAATACCAGAGATCTCCAGTTACCGTAATTTGCTTGAGTAAACAGTTGAGCTTGCAATAATTCTACCTTCCCTTTGGTCTTTTTAGCTGACTGATTGGCCAGATCTGGTCAACACTAATATAAAGGGCGCTGGCTTCTTTCCTAAGAACATCTGTGGCATGAAGGCCAGAATAAGAACAAAAGCTGGTTTCAGTTCATCCTTAAGTATTTATAGCTCCACCATTAGACAGTGGTTGTACCATGCAAGTCCTACAATTAAATCTTCCACATGAATGAGCCAGAATATTGTACAGCTCAAAGGCTTTTTTTTTTTTAAATCTCCAATTTACACCATTCTTTGCATAACTCATTATGTTTAATTCTCTTTACTAGTTTTCTATTTTTCTATTACCCCAATTCTTAAGGTCTTTTGACTATATCACTTCTTTGGTTATAATCTTTATCTGCAGTTCTTAGCCTATCCATTAAATTCTTCAACTAGACTTCTGTGGTACCCCATATAAATTCGTTCAGGTTCTCTTTGATTTTCATTAGGGGTTGTATATGCTTTTGGTCTCCCCACTCTCCCAGTCTTGGTCTCAACTAAAACCTAGGTTCCTTGAGCAGTGTTTGTTTTATTCTACATTGACTATTTTGAACTTAGTAGTGCCTGGCATAACTGTCATATGCAAGTTATCAAATGCAGTTCACCTATTAATGGAATAGGAAATACAGAGGACTCTAGCTCCTGGGTTGTTAATGAGGTATCAATTTTCATTCTTTGATAGTCCTAAATATCCTGAACTCTACCGTTACCTCTGGCCTTTATGACAGGTCATAGTAACTACTTAGAGACTGAAGGATCATCACAGTATTGTCATGGTTTTTTCTGTTACCTGTTGAAACATTGCAGTGGATTTCTGAAAAGATAACTTGTGATTGAAATACTGAAAAGAATTATTCTACATTCATTTAGAACCATGACCAGACTTCGTGTGTTGATTCATGAAAAGGCAAGAACAATGGCCCACTGAGAGATCTGAATGTTTCCTCATAAATGCAAGTATTCTTAAAACTTACAAACCTTTGTTATTTTGTGATGTGCAAATTTAATTTCATATTGTAAACTTAACAACTTGCTTTACAGGTTATCATTATATATCTTCTAAGACTTAGTATAGGCCTTACTTCTTCTAACATTTAGTTAAAAATGAATAAACAAGATTTCTATCAAGTAATCATAAGGAAAACTATGCTTTGATATCCTATCAGAGTGCTAACTGATGGATTCTCAGTATTTCCTTAACTTTAAAATTTCCAAGTTCCAATCTTTCCACATCACTGTGGGCTTGCAGATCAGTTTCAACATTTGGATAGTACACAGATATCTTGCTACAGTGCCAGTCTTCTCAAACCCTTTCATGCCTTAAACATTTCTTTCTTTTAAACAGTTTAATCTCTGCACACCACTTTCCCAGTATTTAGCCTATGGTGAGTAGTTTAGTATGCTGGAAGAGACTGACAAAGTCCAGGTATGAGCACTTAGCAATAAATACTCAAATATCTTCACATTTGCTTCAGGCCACTTTCCTTTTCAAATAAAATTGTAACAGTAGTACCTGGCTATTACCCTGCCCTTGAGTTTTTTCATACCCCATAGTATGTGAAAATACCTCACTCTACTTCCCAATACTTACATCTTTACTTTTTCTTATGCCTACCTTCCAATATCGTTTTGGTGAGCCATGTACAAACACCCTCTGAACTCTTTTCCTTTCCTACATATGTTAAGCTAAATGGTCTATTCCAATGCCATTTTGAGTTCTTTTGAAAGAAATACAGTAATCATTTTTAAATCACCTGAAACCACTACAGCAAAGTAAGGGAGATATACAACACACTAAGTGACTACAATACTGTTACCATACTCACCTTATATTCTGAATTTAAAGCCTGGTTGAAGCCAAAATCATGCTACTCACTGCTTAGGTAAGACATCTATTTAGGAACAGATGCAAAAGGAACTGGTATTTACAGGCCCTCAGATTAGAGTAAATTTGAAATTTTTAGTAATCAATAAAAGCTATTTAAATGGAGAATCGGAATTCAACTACCTCTGTGACAATTCAGGGTCAGATCCAAAGCAGATCAGCCAAGTCATTATTTTGGTTTTTGGGATACTTATTTCCTACTGGTAGGGATTTTAGAGGTGGGGTTGCTCAGAAGTAGGTCTCTAGGGGAGAGGGCCTTTCAAAGTTAAGAGTTTGGCCTATATTGTAGCTTCTGGCTCCTTCTCAGCTCCCTGGTCCATCATGATTTTGAGTTCCTGCCAAATGTTTTTAGGGTAACTCCAATATGCCTAAAGGGAAAACAATTCCCCACAAACCTCCCCTCTTTGCTCCTGTATGGTATCATGGTCAACACAGAAAGCATTACTTTAGAGATATTTAGGGTTTGTAAAGAAGCAGCAATGAGACTGAGTGGGTAGTCTTGAAATACCAAACAATAAAAGCATCACCTCCAAACTTATCTTGGCAAGTCACACATGAATGGAGATAAGCCACTCTAGTCATAACGGTCACCCTCTAAGCTCTATGTACTGCTCTTTAGATGTGATATGACAAAATTAGAAGGCTTTTGACAGTTTATTTTTTATTACATAGCAGACATATGAACTAACCAGAGACTAGGATTACCTCCTCTCTTAAACATGAATTCTAGTTCGTTCTGTAAAAGGTACTGAAATGGCCTTCCAGATTATTTAGGAATTAGTTTAGGGCAAAGTGGGAATGACATGAAGTTATTTCTCAGAAGTTAGTCATGACTCCCTGTAACAAGGGTGATTACTAGCACCATTTTGAGAACATTTATTATTACTAGATGCTCTTCAAAGGAAGAGTAGCCCCTGAGAATTTTCCATTCATGTTTTCAGATTGTAAGGATAGAGTAACTTCTCAAAGGCTTTTGTGGAGCTTAAGTTCTTGATAAGTAGAAATATTTTCTGTATGTTCAGTAAATGTAAACAGTGCACTTTCGGGGTGGGTGTTTGTTTTAACAGCTGGGGCTGCTTTTAGCAGATAGAATATGGGATTTTATAAGTTTCTGAAAACACAGCCTTGACTGGCCAGTTGCCTCTACAATGTTTACAAAAGTCTCAAGAGAATCTACTAGTGTATTCCTTAGTCAACTTTGCTTGCTCATAAACCGAGGGAGATTTTATTATCCTCCTGAAGGATTTGTGAGGCAGGAGGGAAAAAAAATCTCAACTTCAATTTTGAGGTAGGTAAAATAGATGACTTTCAAGGATATAAGATCTGTCCACCTTTATGGCCACACCATACTTTACAAGTGCCACAACAAACTGAGGGACATACAATCCCTAACAGAATTGTTTTTTAAAAGAACACTGTCAAGTTCAGTTTTATTCATGCTCTCTGAGAAGTTCTACCGTCAATGAATCATCATTCTTCATTTTTTTTTCTAGAATCCTGGGATCATCTCAATAACAAGTATTAGCACATTATACTTCATATACATTAATTTCATCTTTCATATACATTATGAATACAGAGAAACTACTCATCTGTTTTCAATGGTCACATGCCATACCAATTGTGTAAATGTTTCCTAAAAAATGTTATTTACAAGTGTTAAATAATTTTCACAAATGGAGGCAAAGATTTGCTTGACTTTATAAACTTGGAAGTTAATTTATGGAAACATAGGTAGAAAAGGTATTAGCAAGACACCATATTGGAATTTTAACTTTTTGAAACTATTTAGACCAATTTGACATGTGGCCTTTTGACCATCTTGCAAGACTAACTGGAAGGAAGACATGCCTCCCTGCCCTGTCAAAGACACACATGAAACTAATCAGGAACCAAATACCAACATAAAACAAATCTGGGGACATGGTTTCAAGATTCTAGGGCCAAAAAGGTAGCTCGGAAGAACATCTGGACATTGCCAGACCTGGACCTTAGTGCTCCGAGCCCCCTAAGCTGTGTGTTTATAGTCTGTACAGATGCCAGCTGCCTGGAGTGCTTTACTGCTCCCCCACACCCCACTAACAAAGACAGCTAAATATTCTGTGGGCTTCACACCTCTCACCCAACTCGACCCGGTGGCTTAGAAAACAGGAGTCAGTGTTTACACAGCAAAAATGCTAATTGCCTTTCTTTATAAGATCCTTTATCTTCGCAGCTTTCCTACACTCCCGAATAGCCTGTACTTTAAAAGATCTGGATGGTGGGGGCTAGACATACCTGTCCAGACTGCTCAGAATTTACATACTGTTAAAAGTATTATGTTACAATGGATGTTTCAAGTTAACTATGCCTTCCTCTAATTTCCACCTACATTGTCTAAAACGTCAAACTAAAGAGAACATATTAGACGATTCGCTCCATTTTTATATGAGATGTATGTTAACTTAGGAAAAAAGTTGATAACATTTTTGGAAAATTCAGTTGGTAGTGGAGATGAACAGATGGCCACCCAGAAGTCAAACTGTGAAAGGTGACTACTTACTGTGCACAAATATGCTGATGAGAGAGTCCTACTTTTGGGACACAGTGAAAATCCTTGACCTAACATAAAGCCCAAGGCAAAGTTCAGAGTAGAATAATTATCATAACCTGATTTCATATTCAAAGTAAAACAGACCAGTTTTAACTAGCTATAGACATTCCAAAGATCTTTTTGAAAACAAGCAACCCCTAAAAACCACCAAGTAAGCTTTCCTAGATGTTAGACTAGACTAATCCATACAGCTTAGAGCACTATCCAAAGCTGGTGATCTAGTTAGCTCTGGTGGCCATTTGGGCCACACAGTGAAGGCTGCAAGTTCAATGCTTTGCTTTTATAGAAACTTCACTTCTAAGAAAAAGGATTTTAAACTTCAAAAGGAATTAATTAATTCCTTTTACTGGGAATTAATTAATTCCCAGTAATTAATTAATACATGCTATGTATAGAAGTGTTTTCAGTTAGGATTTAATTCCTCTTTGCTTTGAAACAGTAAGCTTTGAAACAGTAACTGATTTTTAGCTGATACTGAAGAATTGTTGGACACAAACTTGTAAGTGTCCTTTGATATGTATGCTTCACTTAAGTTTATTCACATTCTGTGTCAAAGCTGAAATATACTTAGAGCACAGTACCCAAACTAAGCAGATATATGTTTATCACCTACAAAGTTACAAAAGAGATTCCAGTTGAAGCTGATAGAACAAAAACTAGATTTAAAGTGTTGCATTAAAAATACCACAAATACCACATTTGGGTAACTCCAATGGACATTCTATTTGGAAGACAACACTACAGAGAATGAAGAATGCATGATGCTTACTTGCTCACTGCTTTACTTGCTGCTTTTCATTCTAACATACTCTTCGTCATAGGGTATCTTTGTGACTAGAAGCCCAACTCTTGTGCTAAGTAAAGAAAATCAGAGTTTTGTTTAAAATGCTTTAAACACCTGTAATAAACTACAGAATTTGCCAAGAATAGAGGTAATCTGGTTAGCAATCAAAAGGATTTAAATATGAATGCAATCCATAAGAACAGTAACAACAACAAAAATAGAACAATCTTTTTTTCTCAATAAAAATAGGCCAGTCGCTAGAAGGTATCATTCTGTGAAGACATTATTTTGAAGCACTATTCAAAGGAGCCTGTGGAATTTACCACTGGGTTTCTACTTCGTATCTGGAGAACCTTTCAGAAAGCAATCCTGACACAACAGAATGACATTTGCAGAGTGTAATACTGGAGTGAGAGAACCGAGGTTGATGGCTACAATCACATTCCTGTGTATTAAACTGTTACATCTTAATTATTCATACAGCTCATTGGTCCAACAGCATAAAAATAGAGAAGAGCATCATCGCGAAATGTATCTCCTTCCGTGTTCAGAGACTAATGGCTTAGCCATTCTTCCAATTGTTTTCTGGAGGTGAGTCCTTCTTTACAGTCTGATGGCAATCACAAGCTGGCAGTTCCCACAGCTACTGTATGAAGAGGATGCTGAAGGCCATCACTATACAGCATATGGCGACATAAGGACTCTTGCGTTCACCTGTTGAAGAAAAGAAGATATTCCTCTTGGTTGAATGAATGACTGATATAGATATGATAAGGCTACAAGAGGGAAAACAGGACTCAGAGACAACACAAAACAAGGTGTGGTAAAACTGCAGCCCAACACAAGGCAATAAATTTAAGGGACTTGACACAAACCCAAACCCGTTCTTATCATGTGCTGTATCCATGTGAATGATCATGCCACAGTCACGTGTGGAGCTTAGAGGACAATTTCTGAGTAGGTTCTTTCTTTCCGACTTAATATGAATTTTGGATACTGAACTTTAGGTTATCAGGCTAGTGCCTCTTCCTGCTGAACCATTTGCTGGCATATCATGAGATATTATTATTCTAACTCTACTTTGTAGTTTGCAAGTGTGTACTACATAGATGTCAATGTCATGTCTCAATGTAAAAGGGCTGGCTGGACATGGCTAGCTGCTGAATTGAAGCAATTTATGAGACGTGTACCTGAAAGCACCTCTGCTGTGCCCCGCCCCCGCCCCCCCCCCCCCCAGTCATGGAAATGCTCTCTAGTAACTCAGAGACAAAAGCTAGTCAGCTCTCTTCCATAGGAATCTACTGCAGAGCATTTAGCAATATCTTCTTTACATTGTGGTAGAGTTCATGACATTTGTAGAGTTTAGAAAGCACTCGTACACAAAAACAAGCTAGACAGCCAACATAGCCAATATTACCCATTGAAAAGCAAATAGGCATTAGCTCCCCTTTCTCTTCTCCCCAAAACAACTACTTTTGATACAGATATGGTATGGAGTCTTTTATAGTCAAACATTCATATCCATAATGTTTGGGATAAGAAGTACTTCCATTTGAGAGATTTTAGGATATGTCTAGATATCACTGGTTGAGCATTCCTAAAAAATTTAGAAATTTTCTTAAGTCTGAAATACTGTGAGTGTCATCTCTATACTCAGTTTCTAAAATCTCACTATTTCAATAAATTAAAGAGATAAAAGTAGAAATTAAATCCAAAATTTCTATAATGAGTCAACTCCACACTAGTTTAAGAATGGCTGTACTTGGAGGCTTTCCTTTGCCTAATCCAGATCTGACGTCAGCTTGTGAAAATCTTGCCAGTACACTGACCCTGTAAGGGAATTCAATTCATTTTAATTGCTGTTGTTTCTTTAGTAACTGTAAGCTGTACTAATTTCAAGAGTACCAGGTGTAAGAAAGAAAGAGGAGTCACATAGAAACACCTGTAGAACATCTGGATCCTTTGTATGCCTACGAGATGATGTTTTTCTTTTTTTTTTTTCATTTGAACTGATGTTACTCTAAAACCTTTTCATTGTTGGTCCTCCTTAGCTTGGCTAAAGAGATGGCTCTGACTTGGCCTCACTTCAGTTCTCCCATGCTGTCTAAATTCCATTTCCCTATAACCAGATTCCTTATTTCACCTTAGATGTTCACTTACCTAGCTTGTCAACCTGGAAATGTCAACCTTAACTTCCCTCATTAGCTAAAATTCTCAAACTCATTTTATGTTAAGAGCTTCTCCATTGAGTCCCCTATTGATATATTACCATATATATTACATATATATGACATATATTAAAGAAGCAGACATTTAACCAGGTATGTGATCATTGCTTATAATCTCATCCTCCAGAAAAATCACCCAATCAGTGTGGTCCACAATATTGAGACCCTATCATCAAATCTAAACCAAAACAAACTAAACCAAACCAAAACCAACAAAAATTCCAAGTTAAGTCATACTAAGACAAAACAAAATAAAAATACACATTTGGTATTCTGAAAAGTTTTGTTCTTATTTACCTTTGCCCTTCTCCTCTCCTCTCAATAGACATTTAATAGACTGCCTTCTATTAAAGGAGGATCAATAATGAAAAAGTTTTAGAGTAACATCAGTTCAAATAAAAAAAAAACTATCATCATTAAAAAACAAAACACACTGGTTCACAATGATAATTCATTAAGGTTAAAGTCTCACATAGCAACCTCACTGATCCATAAATTTTATGTAGATGTTATAAACGCCTGTTACTCTTTTCAGGGCTGGTATGCTCACTGCTTAGCATCACCACAGTAAACACCCAAAGGGAGCAATTATCCCTGTATTGAATTTTCCATCTGCTCAATATTAATTCTTGAGGAAGTTCCTTCCTCATCTTATGACTTAGAATGCTATAATTTACAGATGGGTTTCATTTTCATGTTTTTCATTTTCTTAAAAGATTGCCACGTGGTAGAGCTAAATGTTTTTAGTTGAACTTGAGTAAGAATGTTATTTCTTGTCTGGTTGGAGTTTGTGCAAGTGAAGCAAGTGAATGTGAAACAGTTGCTCTCATTTGATTTGTAACAAGATAAGATGGTCTGACTAGCTCTATCCCATTAAAGTCACAGCTATTCTTCCTGGGGAAAAAAAGATTTCTTTGTGTGTGTCCAGAGTATGGAGGAGCAGGTGCCCAAAAACCAAAGTGTATCAGTACCAGTGTTTCCAAATCGTCTTGTTGAAATAAAGCAAATGCTTTCAGATACTTGTAAGGAGGAACGCTTGGGGAAGGGGATATACACAAATGAACAAGTAAAATGAAAAGGCATTTATAGTTAGAAAAACAGACCATATTTGAGTTCATAATCACAAACTAAAGGGCACCTGGTTTGGCTACTACATAGAATTGTTCACACATCTAATTCCTTCATAAAATGGACCAAAACTACATCAATGTTTTCTTTATGAGTTAGTGACTTTACATGAGAGAGATGGAAACCTTTTCTCTGCCATCTCTCTCTGCAGTAAATTCAGGTTCTTAACTACCTTTTTCTTGGCAATACTCTTGATTAGATATATTTTGCCTCCTAGGCAGTTTGCACTTATGTGCATTAGGCACTGATGGTGGCAGTGTATCTGTTTCTCTTCTGTTATTTTAGGGTTTATTGTTGTTATTCATGACTGAGTGAAAGACAAGTCTCTACACAAATCTCTTCAGTAACCATGTGTTGTAAGGAGAGATGTAACCAGTACAAGTTGTACTCTGAATCTCACATGTAAATTGTGGGATGTGCACCTTTACCCTATGCAAAATAAAAATTAAAAAATGCATCAAACGTTTCAGAATCCCAATTTATAAATTAATAAAATAGCCCACATGATCCAGAAGAGCATGGTATAACCACGTAATATAGGTACTGTCTGAATTTGTTGCAAGTACACAAATATATGCGATCTGATACCTAATTTCAGTAGGGTTTCTTCTATTTTTTACATCTCCCTGTTAATAAAATATTGCAGTCTCCAACTACATGTAGTTTTAAGTAGCAGATAGAAAAACAATTAGTAGAATTCAGTAAATTCTTGCAAAAGTGTACAGAATTGAGAGTACAACACTTGGGAAACAGACCTTTGATTGCCATGAGTTTAATATAAGAAACTCAGCCAATATTTAATAGTTGAAGCAATAGATGGAGATTGGATACTTACCAATTCGGGCACACTTCCAAAATATTCCCAATAGTCTGCACAGTATAAAAAAAGAACAAAAACAATTACTGATTATTGAGAAAGTCAATTATTTCTGTTAACATCACAGAGAATATTAATTCTGTATACTAGACTAGATTTTAAGCTGTGATCTTTGTTCCACATCTGAAATGTGCTTGGCTGACATTAACCCACCATTTATTTATGAAAACAGAACAGGATACACTATGAACCACCACTAAAGAGAAGCATAAGTGGAATATATATTTACCATAGGTCAGAATTAGGGTATATTAATATGAGAGTGGCTAAAATTTTTTATAAGGAATCAATTAATTCATTTAACTTCAAGTTCCTTTATACTTTCAAAGGCAAAAATCTTACATTTCAATTTGAGTATTAATTTTGAGAAAATGATGAACGATAGTTTTTATGATAAGTTTTTATAATAAAATAGATTCACATCTTGCAGAATATAGCTGTGTTTCATTATAATTAGGGGAAGTTCTTACCTGTGCTAGTCAACAAGCAAATACACATAAATGTGCAGCTACATTGTTAATGTATTGAAAAGTATTAGTTTAGGTGAAACCAAGTGTATGACCTTATTAAATGTGACAACTAAAATACATATTCTAGGAATGATAATTAAAATGAAGATGCTCTTTTTCATTCCATGAATAAAAAAATTAAGAAATAAATACATGCACATATAAATGGACATACATGTATGTGGAATGAAAAACAGCAAGAGCTTTGGTAAATGAGCCATCAACACAAAAGTTACACAAACAGCACAGATACTATTTTGTTTGTCTAAGATAATATTACACATATATTTGTAACTATGTTTATATATTTTTATAACTATGTTTATAAAAGAGTACTAGTTAAGACAAATCAACCGTAATTACATATCCTTATATTAGGATTGGCTCAATAAAATTAAGGAGCTTAAATTTCAGGGATATTTATAATACTTTTTCCTTCAAAGATATACATAATTAATGAGTCATTATGTGTGACGAGAAAGCTAACAGGCAAAGAACCCAAGTTCTGAAAATAATCTAAGCTACTAACAAGGCCAAAGTGTGCTTTAACTCAGTCCTACTTATTGTATGACCGGGAGGAGGTGTTTTGTCTCTTTAATAACAAAATCTATGCTCAGAGGACTTTATAAGGAATAAATGAATGTCTTTAGAGCAGTACATGTGCTATGCTTAGTAATGTTAGGACTAAAGGAACAAGTGACAACATGTTACTCAGAATTTGCTTATTCTCCACCAAAGATTCAATAACTGCAGTCATCTATGCAGAGTCATGTGTGTCTGCATACCTAGGGGTCACAATAGACACTAATGATTTAAAGTTACTCTGGCTGAGTAATTACTTTTTTTAAAAAAGGTACTTTGTTAGTTGCTAAAAACCACTACAGTTTGGTGCTTAATTTCTATGGCTTGAATGTATATGCATATGATGACAGGGCTATGGGCCTAGGAAACTAGGAAAAACATAAGAAGCAATTTTCCAGTTCTGCCTTGTTTGAGATCATTTCAATCATCAGAAAATGAAGTTAAATTGAAATAATGAAGTCATCACCAGATATCTAGGGGGTCTCCATCTAATCTGGTATATATAATTACAAATTTATAACTCTCAGAGAAAACATGTAAAGGAAAAAGAATCTAATAATTACTGTTATAAAGAAGTAGTATATAAATTCTATAATGAAATATTTATATAATAGAAATATATATCTATAATGAAATAAAATTGTTTCCAATCACACAGATGACTATATTAGCTTACATTCTGAAATATAAAAACAAGAAAGTCTTTCGGAGGGGTCTTTAATGTAGGAGAAGTATACTACTACTCAACCTCTACTGTAAGGTTGGTAGCCCTGAGAACTCCTTGATCACTGTAGCATGTTATGGATACATTCCTACTCCCCAAGAAAAGAGGGGCAGACAAGTCCACATGCAGCTTCCCTTTGAAGGAAAAATTTCATGATAGTACTGGAAAAGTAAAAATACTCGATTATAATTTGAATAGTCAGTGATTATTCTTTAATGATGAACTCCTATTTATTAGGCCTTACATATATTATAAATCCACATTACTAACCAACTAGAATAAAATGCAGAACATCACGTGTAGTAGCTCAGAGAAGAGGGTAAATGGAAAAACTCTGTCTCCAAGGTTAACAGGGCATTGTTATAACAACTGATGGATATTTAATGTTTCACCAGCAGGCTGACAAATCCTTCCTCTCATTTTATTCAGTGGGTGAAATTTTAGGTCACACCAGATCATTCTTGAGATTTATTCAGTAATTTAGTAAGATACTGCAAATATATTTTAGAGTTTTAAAACATGAAGAAAATGTAAGAAGTTACTGAAAATTGTTATAAATAGAATTAGACTGCCTAATGGCTTTTACAGTAATTTACATTTGATGTTGATGAGAACTGCATTTACTGATTATCATTTGTAACATACCCAGTTTTATTTCTGTCCAGGATGCTGGGTGCCAGGGATCGGATATAAGCACATGTACATATAAGCAGCAAGATTACAGTCAATAGACTCTGAAAATTGAAAATGGCAGACTATAAAGAGAAAAAAAAAACAAAAACAAATTAATATCACAAGAAAAACTTCCTATGCAAAAAATGTTAGACAATTCTGCATTACAAGCAAACACAATGTTGGTTGTATAATATGCAATCCAGCATCATGAAGTCTTTACAGTATACTTTCCTTCCATTTTTTAGGATGGAGAATATAGGAGATACAGTAGAAAATGTAAATTCATGAACTTAAATGTCACAGATTCAAAACATCCAAGCAAAATGGACTCAGTATACAATTACCATAGAATGTTCAAAGCAGGCAGAGGCCTAGACAAAAACCAGTGTGGTCTCTACACACCAATGACTCTAATGCAATCACTGGTCTCTTAGCCTTTATTTGGTATTTATAGATCTGAGCAGAGCCAAGGAAAAAGATTAAATACTGACTAAAGTTTCTTTCAAGCAAACTTTTTGCCTGGGATAACCATGTTTTAAATTATGAGATCATGTTTCAAGCCCCGACAACTATTAAGATTAGACATTGGTGAAAGAAAAGCACCTGCCTTTCTTTTCACTATTTGTTATGTAATAGTTTTTTCCATTCTAAAAGTTAAAATAGGAATCCTAAGAATTATATATTTAAATAGGCAAACAGGAAATCATATGCTTCAAATGTAAATAAACCGAAGTTTGACTCATTCTTCAATATTCAGATCCTCTTCAAGAGCAACAAGGGCTCTCAACTATTAAGCCCTTTCTCTACTTTCTCAGCTCAGCTTTTTCAGAAGTCTCCTGGAACCCACCTGTCCTCCCTCTGTATTTCATTCTTTTTCTTTTTTAAAATGGGCTAGGCTACTCCTGAACTAGAGCTCCTTCTACATTTGCCTACCAAGTACTGGGGATTGTAGGTGCACACCCAAGTTTTTCTTAGGACGCTCTTCTCTATGCCTCCCATAGCAATAGACACTGTCATTATAAAAGTCACTCCTTATGTGTGAACACTACTCTATTATACTGTTGCTAATATCTGGTCACATGTCTGAAGCACAGTGCAAATCCAAAGAGATGATTCACTAAAAAACTCTTTTAAGAAATGCAAGAAGCCGGGCGGTGGTGGCGCAAGCCTTTAATCCCAGCACTTGGGAGGCAGAGGCAGGAGGATTTCTGAGTTCGAGGCCAGCCTGGTCTACAAAGTGAGTTCCAGGACAGCCAGGACTACACAGAGAAACCCTGTCTTGAAAAACCAAAAAAAAAAAAAAAAAAAAAAAAAAGAAATGCAAGAATATCACGGTATATCATAAAAACTCTTCTATTATAAGCAGATGCATAAAATGCATCAATTCCATTCAACAGTCAACAGTATGTCTTAGTTAATTTAGAAGCATTTCTTAAAAACCAGGAGGAATCTGTCGTAATTATTTTTCAAAGGTAAAATTGCTACTTGTAAATTAGGCTTACTTGAAAAGTTCAGAAGCTAGTGATAAACGGTATAAGTTTCTAGGAAATTAAGAAATATACAGGGAGTACATATCATTACACACACACACACACACACACACACACACACACACTCTTACACACACACCTTCAGTCACATTAACCAAACGAAACACAAAACAGAAAAGAAACTATTACGATAGGGACTAAACTAAAACCTTCTAATTTCTAAGCTAAAAAGGAAATGTACTACATTAGGATCAAAGGAAAAATCTTAAAGAAGACAACAACAACAACAACACCCAAACAATCACCTTAATATACAAAGAAGAGCACTTTGTAGAATTAGGAGACTGATAAAACTTCATTTTAAATTCTTTTTACATATTTTTTTTAATAAATAAAACATGACTAAAAAAAAGGACTGCCCATTACTTAGCAGTAGTTTTGTGTGTGTGCATGTTTATGTATTTGTACTTGTGTGTATGTGTGGAGGGTAGGGGTTGGAGGTTTTAACGGTAGGATCCCTCATGAAAACTGGGTGGACATCAAGTTTCTGAGTCTCCTGACTGTCTTCACAGCTGTGGGATTATAGTCCCACTTTTAAAATGTAGGTAAAAGGAACCGAATTCTGGTTCTCATACTTGCTCACTAAGCAATCTACCAACTGAGCCATTTCCTAGCCCCAGTGACTAATATGATTAGTGACAAAAATGTTTATATACAAATTATAGTAAGTGTTGGGCAAACAGGATGCAAGATGTCAAAGCTAGTATAGGTTTGGCTCTAAATACTGATGGAAAGTAGAACAGGGATGACTGAGGATGGGTTTCATTAGTGAGTTTTATGGTCTGAAAAAGATGAATGAAAACTGGTTTTTGAGATGGTTTCACTGTTGCAGCCTGACTGTCCTGGAATTCAGTGTAGACCAGGCTAGCTTTGAACTCACAGAGATCTGTCTGCCTGTCTCACAAGTGCTGGGATTAAAGGTGTGAGACACCACACACACCACACAATTTGTGTGTACAATCATTTACAAATGAAAGCTGATTACATGCACAAAATATCTGATATATACAACTTTGTTCTGGAGTCTAAGAACTCTATAATTTAAACAAATAACATTAAGTGGTAATGGACATCAGCCTGTTAATTAAAACATTCTTCTTAACACTTAGCATAGTTGTCTACTGGGACAAACTAGCTTCTGAGGTAAGAGAAACAGAGTACTATTTTGTAAAAAAAAAAAAAAAGTGTCTTTCCATATGAAAATAAGGGAGGAATGGAAGCTAAATAAAAGAAAGCATCTGATAATAAAATACAAAGATGCTAAATTTATTAATAAACCAATATATTGATAAACCAATGAGGATTACTCAGTACATTATTTTGTTAATTGTCCAAGAGAAGTTTACAACCTGTCGTGAATTTATACTTATCTGTCAAAGACATTTTGGAAAAATAAGCAAGAGGACAAAAATATATGTATTATTACAAGGAAAGACCTAGGCAATTTTTACCAAGTATCCACATCCAGCACTACCTGGAACTCCAATATGTCATGAAGAGCCCAACTTTGAAGAGGCTCACACTTTGAATAGGATGTGCTGTTTTAACATTCTAGGACAAACGATGTACACATTTTCAAGAGGCCTGTATAGCTGAGGAGGTAAACTTGCTAAATGAAAACTGCAGATACTATACTTTACAATTTAAAATAGTAATTATTAGAAATGCTTATTTTCATGGACTACAAGTATATATGCTCTTGTGCATTAACTTGTTAATTACTTTTTGGGGCTTTTTTACTTTTTAAAAATCCATGGTAATATATGTAATTTAGATATAGATATCAAAGTAAAATACAAAACCCTTTACTAGGTTCTGACCTCTTTAGTCCTAGAGCAACGGTTCTCAGCCTCCCTTTAAAACATTTCCTCACGTTGTGGTGACCCAGAACCATAAAACTGTTCACGTTGTTACTACATAGCTATAATTTTGCTAGTGTTATGAAGTGAAATGTAAATATGTGACATGTGATCCCAAAGAGGTGGTGACACACAGGTTGAGAGTCACTGCTTCAGGGAAACTAGAAGATCATCATTGTTATTCTTACACATGAACAGACAATGGCTCCTTTTTCACACATAAACATTTATTTTTACAGATTTTTTTTAATAGAATGCTGACATAAAGAACACAAAGCAAATACTTCCCATGGAACACCTTCATTCTTTTATTAATTTAGGGAAGTGCCACATTTATTGATTTATAATTTATCTGTATAAAAGAATTATTTTGTTAATCCTCCCACAGGCACACAGTCCCCAGCTTCACTCTTCTGAGTGGTGAGCAATGGCTGCACTGGTGCAGAAACACAGGGTCGGAGCAACTTATGAATCACATTGTGGTTAAGTTCTGCTCATTTGCATTCTACAAAGGTTGATCAAATTTGTATTTTCTAAAACGTCCTTGTCAAATTGTAGTCAGTTCACATTGCTTAGATGAGTTATGGAAGATGTGAATTAGAACTTAGGTTCTCAATGAAATATCTGGCTCCTAATCTGCTAAAACTGCTATAAATTTGGAGGCATAAATCAAGACAAAATTTTGACTACCTTGTATTTCTAAAGTGCTCTATACCACTCTTAACAATTTGACATGTAAGTCACTATTTCTGTGGCTCTGACCATATCTGTTAAATGTTCTTGTGATCATATTGCCCTCTCTCCTCCAGGATAACCTTCCAAATGAAAATTTGGGTACAAAGTCTCTTGTCACATAGGATTAGAAATACATTCATGTTTTTATGTGTATGTGTTTATTGTTTTTTCAGGGGGTACATTCTCTCTACCACATCTATAAATGTTTCCTTACCATAAAGAAGTATTAAATGGCATTCCCTTAAATCAGGGCTGCCTGTGGCATGCATTGGAACACAATACCAACTACAACTGAAAGCAACCCTTAGGCTTGTGGAACATTAGAAGCCTTGCCTTGAACTTAGATTGATTAGAATTGTGCTCTTCCTTTTAAAACACTGTGCAGTGGCTCCCAAGTTATTCTCTCTTAAGCTCTTCACTTATGTCTCTCCATTACAGTCTTACCACCAACCATAACTATCCAGACCTTCATAACTAACTGGAGCTTCCAAGAGATTGGAATAGCCATGCTAGCACCGAGTTAGTGGAGCCAGATGAGAAGCTAGCCAATAATCTTTCTGAAGTAATGTACAATTAAGTAGTGAAATAATAAAAGAAGTTCACAGGCATTTATATTTCTAGAGTTACTTTCTTTCTTTTTTTTTAAAAAAGATTTATTTATTTATATATATGAGCACGCTGTGGCTGTTCTCAGACACACCAGAAGAATCGGATCCCATTACAGATGATTGTGAGCTACCATGTAGTTGCCAGAATTGAACTCAGGGCCTCTGGAAGAGCAGCCAGTGCTCTTAACCACTGAGCCATTTCCCCAAACCCCCTCTGCAGTTATTCTTGACTGTTAAAGTTATATCCTCCATGTTTGGATATGGGTGCTTGTTCAAGAATTATAAATAAAAGCATCCTGGACATTTGTTAGCAGAACTTTTAAATAAGAAATCTTCAAAAATCACTCCTAAACTTTGGGGGCTGAGTCCCCAATAAACAAGTACAAAAATAAATTAAAAAGAAATCATAGGCACTTTTCATCTGCAATGACTGGTTACTGACAAGACTTAATCGACAGAAAAGATACTGTCTTCCCTTACAATATTTTCATTCGTATTGGATCGCTTTGGCTCCATGCAGATTCATTTTTAGTATCAGCAATACAAAATATTTACCTTGCTCCCTGAGTAAGAGGTTGCTTGTGAATAACATTGTTTTAGGGCTTCAAATGTTTATTGTACACATTTAAAATAATTTTTTACTGACATTAATCTCTCCAGTTTAACTCAACTATACTTTAAAATTATGAGTTAAATACCAAAGTCAAAAATTCAAAGCACCAGCTAGAAACTCGTTTACTTCGTTGTTTGTTTTACATAAAAGTAAAGTAGTTTATTCTTATCTCAGGAGAGAGAACACAGAATCAACACCATTAACCTAATTATGGTAACATTTACAGCACACTTGAAAAATGGGTCAACATTTTATGATTTGCAAACCTAAGTCAGGTCAGCATTTTCCAAATAGATTTTATTAGGTAGAAGTCTATATCTTTTAAAAATGAGAACCACAGAAATAGTGATAAATATTAGCCTGAAAATACAAACACATGCTATATATACAAGTGACCAAAACTGATTGAACACATAACCTGTCTTTCAGGACCAGAGTCTATTACATACCTGGATTACTTAACACAAAAATTTATTGTTGAATAAACAAACACTTCTTGTCAGTTTCATCTGATCTAACTGGTCCTGTTTCACAAGTATATAAGACATTATCTACTCACTTTCCATTCCAGAACTTTGGTTATGAGTCAAGCTATAGTTCAGAGTTCATAAATCTCTCAAAGTGTCAGTAGCTATCTAGGCCAAAGGGAACCAATACTTGATTAGTAGTTTTTTCAAAAAAATGAATTACTCATATACTTCGATAAAGTGATTGAAAAGATATTCGAAGGGAAAAAAAGAAATCCTACAAGAAAAAAATATATTTTTCAATCAAGAAAATATTACATTAAAATATAGGTTTGTTTGGTAAAACAGAAAAACTACATGCTGGGTGCCAGATCTGTAATCCCTGGTTACTCACTAGAATCATTCAATGCTTTAAAAAACAATCCCCCAAACTTTGACTTAAACTATAAAGATACTACAATCTCTAGGAACTCAAAGTATTTATTTGCTGCTAAGCACAATGAGAGAAGATCACTGTATCTACATTACATTCCTATTAACCTTGTAAAATGGCTTTCAGAGTGAAATTCATGGAATTTTATAGGGTCATATTTATTTTCATAATACTATAGACATATGCTTTTCTACTGTCATTTTTATTGCTAATACAACAAGAATTATGGTTAAAAAAAACAAACCTGTCATTTTACCTTTTCTCACAAACCTTTCTTGGATTTCCTGTGTGACTAATGGCACATGTGACCAGGTGAAAGGACCAGAGTATAATGACAGATAGAGCTGCTAAGTTTAATCCTTACCGTCTATGTCATTTATAACCAATGTTATTTTGGGTAATACACTTAATATTTTACACGAACAGTTCTAATAAAACTTTGTGCTCTGGGCAGTGGTGGTGCACGCCTTTAATCCCAGCACTTGGGAGGCAGAGGCAGGCGGATTTCTGAGTTTGAGGCCAGCCTGGTCTACAGAGTGAGTTCCAGGACAGCTAAGGCTACACAGAGAAACCCTGTCTCGAAAAAACAAAAACAAAAAACAAAACAAAAAAACCCATTACATACATTTTTTTCTTACAACACTTAAAAAAGTAAAAAATATAGGTTTAATACTATCACATATCCTTCCAAAGCCATTCTACACATACAGGAATACAAACAATTCATCCTCCAATTCCAGTTACACCCCCACATACGTATTCAGCAAATCATAGATTAAAAAATCTGGAGCAGAAAACTGCACATCTGCATTGACCACACAGTCGCTTTTCTTGTTACCATTCCATATTGAGACGTAAGATAAATCTGAGGCCTGGCTTTACTTACCAGGCTAGACAACTCAGGCTCCCTACTTTTCCCTTCCTTTACTTGTAAATATCTCAGAAGTCAGGAGTTTAAAGCAAGAGAATGCTTAGAAACTGCATCTTGTACATATCAAGCACTAATAAACAAAAGCTTGTTATTGTTGGAAACAGTTAAAATACTGTCCATCTTAAATTATCTTGATTTTACCTAAGTAGGAGAGGATGAAAAATGTGCCTTTGACTCATTCGATGAGCAAAGTAATTCTACTTGTTTCTAGGTAAATAGGCAAGAAAGCAGTTTTTCAAGTTTTGTAACAGCTAATTAACAACATCCTTTTAACCAAGTGTATATTATCTGCAGTACGGAGAAAAAAAGGCTTTAATGGATTCAAATTCTGTATCTTCTCACCGTAGAAAGTGAGGTCTAGTGGGTGTGGGGGAGTCCTGGCTGCTTTTGAGATAACACAAACATGCTTTCTCTAGAAATATAGTTATAAATGGCTTTTAATCACATACTACGAGGTAGTGCGGGGAGATATGGCATTTACCATAACAATAAGATGTATTCATAGATTTTTAAGTTTTTAAGATCTATTACTAATGTCTACTTTATCCATGTCCTAGCCACAGGGACTTTCTTCTGCTCCTTGTCCTGACCTTTGTTGTTGTTGCTATTTGTGATTTGCAGTGCAAGGTTTTCAGAGACCTAAACTATTAAACAATCCATAACAACACACACTGAAACTACCAAAGTGGGTGGTGGTCTGCGAGCAAGGCTTAGGATTCCTCATTACTATGAGGAAGCCCACTAAGTTCCTATAAGACAGATCCACCTTTACAGGGAACTCAAATCATTAAAAACATTCGTTTGCAAAGAAGCGTCATTAGAACTGAAAGAACGATGAGGGAGGGGGCCCTATCTCTCCATTGATTCAACAGGTAAAACGGAAGGAGTAGGATCTACTGTTAAGAAAACAGGCAATCAATTAATTACTACTGAAAGATGCAGGTTGAGTGACACACGGAAACCTAAAAGAAAGGGGAAAGGTGGAAACTGAGACTCCAGTGTTTGAAAGTGAATATCAGTCCAGATATAACTGATGGCAATAGGTTTAGTGGAATGCCACCGCAATTCCACTAAACAACGCAGCAAGTCGGCCTCTTCGCGAGGGGCCGAGTCCACCACCCGGGCTCTTCCTAGGACTATGGGCCTAATGCTCCAGGAGGAGCATCGAGGGCCGCATGACTCCCGGCCTGTGCACTCTCGGGTCCGGGGAGATTCACATTAGCGCCAGGGCTCCCGCGCCCCACAGCGCCCGCACCATCCCCGCCGCCCCGCACGAGCCGCGACTCCTCCGAGAAACTCAACAGCGACCAGGAAGCCCAGGTTCTTACCATAGTGAGGCCGGTGCTGGTCCAGCCACATCACCCTTCCGGGCCGGGGCGGAAGAGGATGCACGCTCACCGCGCTTCTCGCGCGCTTCAGCGGTCCGGTTGGGCCTATCGCGGCGCCTCCGCCCATGCCGCACCATTCAGACTCCGTGATAGGCTCCTGGTTACCGGAAAAGGTGGGGCTTGGCAGCCGAGCAAACCACGGTATTAGCGGATTCTCTTATTGGGCTCGTAGGTTTATCGCTGATGTCCGTAATTTTTTTTAGAAGACCGGAAGTGGAGTCACTGAGAGGTAGGGCCCGGAAGTGCCTGTGGTGTCTTTCCACAAGCAATGCTATTTTTCTTGCATTTTCCTCTTTTTTTTCTTCCTATGTCAACCTCCTTTAGTTCCCTGATATTGTCTTTAAAGCTGCTCAGTGGGTGTTTTTTACCCTGTTTGTTACCCCTGAGCCTTTTGTTTGTGGATGTAAGGTTTTCCCAATGTGAGCACCTGTTGGGCTCCTTCCTAAGTTTCTTTTTGTGTCACGTGGAATTTTCAATCATGAGAGCCCATTGGAAATAGGCCGAGTTGCTGTGTGATGGAGACTTGTATTCAGAAGGCTGCTGCGTTCAGTATGTGATCCACCAGCCACTCCCACCTGCCAATACTGGCCTTTGCTAGTCCCCTCCTTTTTGCACACTCTGCATCCGGGGCTTCTAGGACCTTCTAGGCCTTGGAGAGAGGAAAAGAACTCTGTGGTAGCTACTGGAAAGGGACGGCCCATTTCCGAGGGAATTAATTGGCTAGTGTAAAACCGCTGGGTGAGAAACTATTTCACCTCTAGTTTTCTTATGAGTTTTGTAGATACGGGGAAGATGTAATCTGATGTGTTCAATTTTATATAAATTCTTGGAATGATTCTGAAGTCGGGCACTTTTCCCACTCTTCCTAGTGTATCAAAATTATGGAAATCCTGTGTGTTTAAATAACTTTTTTCTTTAGTCAGTATGATTCTAGTTTTTATTCAGAATGTTAGCCATTCTTTAACTTAATGACCTAGAAGATATGTAGAAAGCGTTAGTGAAGGACACTGATGTCATATGTTAATTTCTGAGCTCTATTTAGCTGAAGCATGAGAATCCAGTACTTATGGCAACTACGCTATAGGTGATTGTGTTTATTACTGCATACCATCCAAGATTTTGTTAGAAATTATAACTACATTTCAAAAATCAGTTATACCCAATTGCTGTATTTGTTGGTCAAATACCCAAATTAAGGATCTGCATCTTAGTGGTATCAGGAGACTGCAGCAGAAGTCCCCCTAATGGGGGACTAGGGATTAGGCCATTAGGAAATGATTGTCATTGAATAATCTCAAAATTGTTTTGTGTTATACCTTACTATTCAAGTTGACTAAACATGAATGTTCCAAATGTAGATGTAGAAAATATGTTCTGTATCTCAATAAGTTTGGTTTTTACAGTAGTGAAAGTATTGGTAGATGTTATAACTGACTTTATTCATATAAAGATTGCTAAATCCTACTGTTTGACACTTCAGGTTGATGTTTCTGTATGAGGTTCTGGTCCAGGCTCTAATAAAGATGCTAAGGTTGTTAAAGATGGAAATTGTTTTGTTGTATTTATGGACAATTTAGGCCATAGTTTCTGTCTGTCCTATCTATCTACTGTTTATCTGTCTGTCTGTCTGTCTGTCTGTCTGTCTGTCTCTCTCTATCTATCTATCTATCTATCTATCTATCTATCTATCTATCTATCTATCTATCTTTGTGTTTTCTCTAATTCTCAACCGTATACATAAATTGAAGCTAGGTTGTTTTGGTTTCAGTTGCTACCTTTTCTCTTCCCTTGTGACTCTGAGATAATGGCATGCAAGTTTTGTTTGAATGATGTGTTATTTCTTTCATCTTAAGAAATGATTCTACTATTTTTTTCCATTTCAGCCTAAGTTACTTATTTTTCCCCAGCAATATCTATGTAATTTTTCTATTTGTCCCAATTTTCAGTGTTTGATTGTTTTATATATTTTCTCCAAAATAACTCCTGTTCCCATATTTCACCAAGATTCTATTCTTAATGCCAGTGATTTCCAGATGTTGATCATCCCCAGTCATGGTCATATTTGCCCTATCATTTGATTACTTTCTTCTCCATGTTGTTTCTTATTTCTCTTTTTAATGTGATTTCTAGGGCCATAGTCTCAACCTTTTCTTCCCGTCTCCTTGGTTTCTACTTTTAGTCTTGCTCTGCTGAATCCTTTGTTCTTCCAAAGCATTTATTGTTGAAGTGCTCTTTTGCTCATTGTTTTATGTTCCTTTCCTTTCTGTGTCTCCTTGGTTTCTACTTTTAGTCTTGCTCTGCTGAATCCTTTGTTCTTCCAAAGCATTTATTGTTGAAGTGCTCTTTTGCTCATTGTTTTATGTTCCTTTCCTTTCTGTGTCTCCTTTAAATATCAAGACTCTTAACTTTACATATTCTATCAGTGATATACATATTCATATCTGTCATTACTTCTCTCTGTAATTCTATATTCTTCTATTTACTTGTCTACCTGAATATCAATATTTGTAAATTTAAAATTTTATTTTAAAAATTTAAAAATTTAATAATTTTATTTAAAAAAATTATGTATGTGTATGTATATGTAAGTATTGTTTTATGTTGTACATGTTGGTGTATATATGTATGTATGTATGTCCATATAGATACAGGATACCATAGAGGCGAGGAGAGGGTGTTAGATCGCCTTGATATAGAGCTAGGTAGTTATGGGTTGCCTTATGTCCGTGCTTGGAACCCTACCTCGGTCCCCTACAATAGCAGCAAGTGCACTCAACCACTAGCCTTCTCTGCATCCCCACTGTTTGTATTATTAAAGGATAGTGCAAACATTCATGTTGTAGTTAGGGTTTCCATTGCTGTGAAGAGACACCATGATGGCTGCAACTCATATAAAGGACAACATTTCATTGGGGCTGGCCTACATGTTCAGAAGTTTAGGTCATTTTAGTCACGAACTGCCAATAGAAACATGGCTACCTGTAGGCAGACATGGTGATGGAGAAGGAAGAGTTTTACTCTGGATTGGTAGACAGCAGGAAGAGAGAGATACTGGGTCTGGCTTGAGCTTTGAAATGTCAAAGTCTACCCCAAGTGACACAATTTCTTTAACAAGGCTATATCTTCTAATCGTGCCACTCTGTAGTGATCAAGTATTCAAAACTATAGACTATGGGGCCATTCCTATTCAAACCACTATAATCCCCAAATGAACACCTTTCCTCTAGTACCTACCTGTATTATATATTTTCATCTTGGTTAAGGCACGAGTGTTCAGCCAGTTTCGGTAAGTTAAGTCTTTGGAATTATTCATTACTCCTATCATTCTTTTATATTCAGCTAAGTCCATCACCAAATCATTTCACTCTGTCAATGAAATGTATCTGGAATCTCTGTCTCTACTACTTTTCCTGGACTGATTTTCACTTGCTTGGATTTCTCTTCTATTAGGCTTGTGTGTGCGTGTGCTCTTTCTCTGTCTGTCTGTCTGTCTGTCTGTCTGTCTGTCTCTGTCTCAGCATGGATTACAGAATTAGAGTTTTTGCTCGTTCCTACTTTTTTTTCTTTTTTTAGTCTTTGCCTCACAATATTGCCTCACAATACTGCTTTTTAAAATATGTCTTAAAATTGTTTTAGGTAAGTGTACCATCTTACCTTGAAAATTACACCTTAGAAGAGAGTAAGAACATTTTAATAGAAAAATTATGACTTTCATGTCGAATCTGAGGTTCATTGTAATACATCAGTGTTGGTAATGTGTGATTTATTAAGTTCAAACTGTTTATACCTCTCTTCTATTTTAATTTAAACACAGTCAGGTTGTTCTCACATAAGATACCACCAATCCAGCTCATATGTAGGTTTTCCTAATTGAAAAATATATTCAGAACTGAAATCTATCGATCTTGTGTTGAAAAGGAATATGCTTGCACTGCCTACCCCAAACCTACCTCTCATAACTGTACCTATTTACCTGCCTGTTTGCTAATGGCAAACAAGAGAATAAGCAACATTGGGAGACAAGAGAAATTAGAATCAGTATTGGGGAGAAAACCCTGCACAATATCACAAGTTATTACTACCTATAGTTGAACCATATATACAAAAGTCTAAGAGTCATAGACTACTAATATCTAACAGTTTAGTCAAACAACAGCAGGTTTATGGGGTTTACATAATAATAAACTGTTTTAATAGCCCACGAGTACTTTAATTTCTATTAGATGAGTAATTGCATACTTAGCTTCCAGGTACTGTATCCTTGAATACATTCTAGGGAGAAGTCCTACCACCCTCGTGAAAGATTTTATTTTGTGTTCTGTTGTTGATATACTTTTAAGCTGTACTGAACTATTGTACCCAAATATTAATAAAGCCCTATTCTCTTTCATAAAAGTATAAGTTCTAGGGTTTTCTGAGCTATGCAGATCAAAAACCAACATCCAACCAACCAACCAACGATGAATGAAACAACGAAACAACAGTGACAACACCCCCCTGACTCCCACTGCCCAAAAGGGGTTGGGAAGATGGCTCAGTTAGTGAGGGAATTTGGACTATAGGCATGAAGACTCTAGTTCAACTCCAGCAACCACATTAGTAGTAGAGCATAGCTGAGGGTCTCTATAATCAAAGCATTGTGGGGTAGAGGCAGGCAGATCGTAAGTATTTTTTGGCAGAAAGTCTATCATAAAACATCAGCTTCTGCCTTAGTAAAAGACCTCATGTCAGGCAATAAGAAAATGCGATAGAGAAGATATCCCAAGATCTATTCTGACTTCTGCATGGGTGTACATGGGCTCACTTGTGTTCATGTACCACACATACCACTCACAAAGTAAATATAGTGTATTGGTTGTGATATAAACCTGCCTTTTGGTCTAAAAAATCTGCATGACCCTGTTTTGAATTTTTAAAAATATAAGGCTTTAAAAATCTTTCATCATACTTTTGCTTTGCAATTACATTTTCTTTTCCTTTTTCTAAAAATAAAGTCTAGCAAAATAGTGTAAGCAAGAATCCACTTATAGATTATTAACAGTGCTTCTATATAGTAATTTTTATTGTGAATTCTCTTTAAGTATCATCCTATCTTTTCTTGACTAGGAGGCCATGTAAGTGATTGCTTCATTAGAAACTTGAGTTTATCCCCTTCTAGTCTGTATGGACAACTCCTTGGCAAAGCTGCAGAATTTGGACACCTGCGGTCCAAGCAGCTTGAAGAGAAGCCATCACTGACTATTAAGAGAAGGAAAAGAAGCTCAAGTTCAAAATGGTGTTATCAATGATACAGTGTTGTAACTAACTTGAGCTGACCTAAGTGCTGGCTTCTGCCATGTTCCTTATCAGCATCCAAAAGGGCATACAAAATGCTTTGTAAACTAATTTAAAAAGTGTCTTGTTTATTCAGAAGCAACTGTGAATGGTATTTGTTCAGACCAAGATCACATCAATTGCACACCAGCCAACAACATATTAGTCTTCTAAGAGAGAGGCCATGTATCAAAGACACAAAGTACTAAAGATAAGCTTCTCAATTCTCAACTGTTCTGAGCTCTCAATAAAGCTACTGATGTACAAATTGGGGTGGGACCCAAGTGGTTCCACCTGCAGGCTCCTCTTAGATCCCTGGCTTTGGCTGAGTGAGGTGCTGATACTAATGTGCCCTTTAGTACTCTTAGGAAACAAAACATGGGCTCTTTTATGACCTCAATCAATCAGCATCTCTGAAGAGGAGACCACTCATTTTCTCCAAGTAGTTCTGGGGCAGAACACTGGCTATTTCTGTGTACAAGGCTGGTAGGAGCAAAATATGGTTGATTTGTTCTGACCCTTAATAGAATTTTGGACTCTCTCATGTGTTCTTGTGGTTGATTCTCGGATATTTTTATTTGATATTTAATGAGAGGGTAGTCTTAGTAAAGTGATGAATTATTTAAGCAATCAACTCAAATGTAAATTATCAAGACCTAATTTAAATAATATATTTTTGAGTCTCCTGAAGCACAGATTATCTACAGGATACAGAGCTTTCATATATGAGTCTGATTATTAATGTGTATCACTTAAATATAGATCACATGTCTTACTTCACCAGCAGGTATAATAAAGTTGGAACAGCATGTTTCACAGTCCATCCCAGTTTCAAACTTAGGTCCTCAAACAGTATTTCTTTAAAGTAAAATAAGCTTAATTTTATGAAGTTTTAAATTAATGAGAAAATTGGAAGATAATTGAACTGTTACAATTAAAATATATTTTTATAATTAATCTGATCCCTACCTGTCCGTTGAACATTATTGATCTTAAAACCCTTCGTATTATTGTGAATTAATGTCTGACTGACAGGCATCTGGAATATTGAATTTTAAATGATTTTGTCTCTATATTTAGGAATTTGTTAGTGATTCTAAATATGGAATTTAAAAAAGCAATGGAACAGCCTGCTTTATAAGTGCTGGGATTTTCTTATATAGAGTTAATGCTAACAATAGCCATGGCTCTGCAGGCATGTGTGAGAAGAAATAATTGTCTGTGTACACACGTGTGTGTGTGTGTGTGTGTGTGTGTGTGTGTGTCCATACATACCTCTATGTGTCATGCTGTGTAATATTTTTGTGAAAGTATATAGAAACAAAATATGGCATTCTAAAAGTAGTTTTAATAGCCCTACCCCCAAACACAAAAGAAGATGTTTTTGTTTGCTTTTTATCAGTGTGTTGATGTGCACTCATATGCATATGTGTGGGCATGCACCTGAAGGCTTGAGATTAAGCTTGGATGTTATTCCTCTCTCTGCATCTTTATTTTTGAGGCAAGATCTTTCATTAGACAAAGATGGCTGGCCAGCGAGTCCCAGAAATGGCCGGTTTCTGCCACGCTTCTGTTGAAAGCACTTTATCTACTAAATTCTCTCCATATCCCCTGTTAGGGTTTGAATCCACATGGATTATATGCTCCTGAGTTAGAGAGGTAGCTCAACTGATTGAGTGATAGCCTAGTACTCAAGTATCACTGGGTTCCTTCCCTAGCACTACAGAATACTGATTATGGTCTTATATGCTTATGAGCATAAAAATTGTGAAGTTGAGACAGGGGATTCTGATAACTTCAAAGTCATTCTCAATTCAACTTTGAGGACTGCGAGGTCTCCATGATAGTTGGTCTCAAAAAAAAAATTATGCTCTTAGCTATAAGCACTGAATAATAAAATTGGAGGAGACAGTAGAAGATAGAAAGGCTTCCATATTTACAAAGAAACAGAAAAGTAGTCCACAGATTCCATTCAGTCCCCAGAAAAGTTACAATAATGTTTTTTATAAATAAAAAAATTAAATTTATATGGAAGCTTAATTGAATATCATAAAGTATTCTGAAATTTATCCACACAGTTGCAGTCACCTGGTTTTCCACACAGATGCAAGAAACACACACTGGAGAAAAGATAGGATCTTTAATAAGTAATAATGGGAAAACTGGATTTCTAAATGTAGAAGAATGAAATTTGATTAGTGTCTGCCACCCTACCCCAAACTGGATCCAAAATGGATGAATGATTTTAATGTAAGGCCTGAAACTCTGAAAGTGTTAGTGGAAAAATAGTGAAAACCGTTAAAGATGTACCTATAGCTATGGATTTCTGAAAATTACTCCAGTAACTCAGGAAGGAATCCCAAGAGCTGGCAAATGAGATTGCAGTGCATTCACATGCTTCTGTAGAATAGAAGAGAATATAGAATGAAGAGACAGCTGCAGATTAGGGGATACCACTGAGAGCTGGATATTTGGTATAGGATTAATATAGAGAACATATAAGGAACCCAATAAATACCAAAATGCAAAACAACCCATTCTCTAAGTGGGCTAATGAGATGAAGAGATCTCAAAAGATGAAGAACAAATGACTGTTAACATGTGACAAGGTCAATATCTTTAGCTACCAGGTAAAAAAGTCTTTCCTTTTCCTTTCTTTTCAATTAGTCTGAGCTATAAAGAAAAAAAAATGTTTACGAGAGTACTGGAAATACTTATATACTACTGATGGGATGGGAAATTAGTGAAGACAATATGGAAATTAGTTCTTGCTTTCTTCAAAATCCTACAAATAGAACTACCTTATAAGTCACTTATATCCACCCTAGTACATGTAGCAAGGAGGATAAATCACTATTCCACAGAGATACTTAAGGATCTATGCTTTTTTGCAGTGGTGTTTACAATGGTCAAATTATATAACCTGGGGATCTCTCAACAGATGAATATAAAGATATGTGATAATCAGTCATAAAGAACTAAATTATGTCATTTGCAAGAAAATGAATCATTGAAGATCATCATAATCACTGAACTAAACCAAACTCAGGCAAATATCATATTTTCATTCCTTTGGGAACACTGGATTTTTATGAAGGTATGTAGATACACACACACACACACACACACACACACAGGAGATGGGGAAAGTGAGAGGAAAGGAGGACATGAAGTTGATTCAGGACTCCTGGGGAAAGGACTGGAACTGGAAGTGGGAAAGGAGAGAGAAAGCTAGGGATGAGAATGGATGTGGTCAAAGTACCAGATAAACGTCTATGAAAATGCCTCTGAAAGATACTGCTATGTAGTTTGAATATACAGCAGTACAAAATTAATATAGCAACCAAAAACAAAACTAACCTAGCTTAAGATAAAATATGCTTTCCCTCTGGTTATGTGTAACCTTTAAATGCAGTATTGGTGTGTAGTGCAACTTTCATTGGTTTTACAAACTAACAAGATAGGATTCTGTACTAGAACATCCTAATGAATTATGCATTCAAAATTTTAAGTTTCAGGTCTCAAAACCAAATAGACAAATAAGAGACTTAATTAAACTTGATTAAATTAAAATGCATGCAGAAGCTGTCATTTATCTAAGCATATGCTGCTAACACTTTAGCAGATTAATCTTATGTGTTCGAAAAAGAAAACAAAAACAAATTATATGATTCTCTAATGATATATTTTTTGTGATTTGTTTCAAATACTAATAATCCATATTTTTCTAACAATTTTCAAATTCAACTCTTACCTAGTAAGTAAGTTACCGAAAAGTGTCTGACTAGTTGATGTAAAGGTAAATAGCCACAAATTCCTGATGCCTTTTGGAATTAATTACATCTATGCAAAAAGAACCACATTATAGGAAATAATGAAGTATCTGTTATATTTAGTAATTATAATGTCAAGGGTTTAAGCTTACATGTTTCATTTTTTTGTACATATTTGAAGTGGGCTCAATTATTATTTCATTTTATATCCTTAGGAAGAATGTTATTTTACCTACTACAGGTAGAAATTACGTAGACAATTTATCATTTTGGAGGAGTTGTATACTTAATTAGGCATTTTTCTTTTAATTTTGGATGTTCTCTGGGCTCTTTGAACCTTTTCCTGTAGGAGGGTAATGCTGTGACACACATCCTTTCAAACACAGAAGATAGAGGCTTCTAATAATTAAGCCTTGTTTGTGAAGTGGGAACAATATTGGTTCTTTCTATTTTCAATCAGTTTAAAAATTATAACACGAGGCCATTTAATATTATCATATTAATGTCTTACTAGTGTCGTAATAGTGTCAACTTGAAATTGATGATTTTATAAATTTTCAATTTCCAAATTTTTTACTCAATTATCAAATATCAATTTACTTTTGAATTTATAATATAATGCTTTGGTATAAAAATTTGAAGCAATTTTGTATCCCCCTATCTTAAACAAGAGAAATAAGAATTTTCTTTTAGACTTTCAAAAAATTGGGGTGGCAGTATTTATTTTCTTCCATGAATATGGATATTTTGCCTGTGTCTTTGTAAGTATACCAGGTACATGTAGCAGTAGAAGAGCACTGAGTTTCTGAGGATGAGGGTTATAGAGAGTTGCTAACCACCATGGATGTAGGTGCTGGGAATTGAACCTGGGTCATCAGCAACAGCAGCTGGTGCTCTTGGCACATGAGCCATAACTTTAACCCCTCTCTTAGAGTTTAAGGGTTAGCTGGAAGAGATTCATGTTACATGATTATAGAAAAAATTTTTGTAATAGTGTTTTATTGTTGAGGTCTATTTTTTTTTTATTGTTGAGGTCTATATTTTATATTGTTGAGGTCTATATTGTTGAGGTCTATAGTTTTATTGTTGAGGTTTTTACTTTTTGATATTTTTCCTTGAACATCTTAAATTTTAATTTGATATCTTTTGATAGCACCTTTTAGTATTAAGCACGTTTTACTTATTTAGTATGTGTATGAGGGTGGTTAATGTGTGTGGGGGTGGTGTGCTTGTGCAGTGATGTGTGTGAACGTCAGAGGACAACTCGCAGGAGCCCTTTCTTATTTTTCTCTTCTTGTCACGTGGATACCCAGGATCCAACCTAGATCATAGGGATTGATGGCAGGCACTCTCACATACTGTTGAGACATTTTATTGACTTATTAAGCATATTTTAATGGAGCACATGTAACCTAGAGGTATGAGGGTCATAGATAAAATAATTCCTTTATTCAAACTCAATAATATGTATCTTAACCCCACCTAGTAAGGTTAATGAAAATCTAGGATGAGTAATTTACCAGAATGATCACTATGAATTCATAGCAAAAAAAAAAAAAAACCTCTAAGCCTAAAAATTGAAAACAAGGTTACTCTTGCAGTTTAAAAACAACATCAACACCAACACCCTACATATACACATTCTTAGAGGGCATTAGTGGGTGAGGCCTAGAACACTTCTATTTGATCCTTGTGCCTCCTGGATAGAAATAGGAATGGGATAATGGAGTATTCCTGATGATTGTTGTCTTGTTGTGCCATTGTATCCAATGGCAGGCTTCCAAGTTCTGTTTCTGAGCTTGTGCTGATCAACATTTCCCACAAATCATTGGAACCATTAGATCGGAACTTTTCAAAAATTTTTGTGACAGAATCAGATAGAGTTTATAAATGTATTAGTCCAAGAGAACAAATCACATAGTCAATATAATTTCAACAACTGAAATATGAAATTGCACTCCTATAAAAACACCAAGAATCAATATTATAAACTGTATTACATAGGCAAGGTGTAACTTAGAAGTTTAAGTTTCTTAGCTTAAAACAAATTTGATATGCAAGACTCATAATACTGACCAAAATAAGCACATTTTGATGAATTATATGTCATAGATATATTTATCTAAAGTAGATATCAAACTGTGAAGAAATGAAGACAGATTAAGAAACTAAATGAAAATATTGCCAATGTTGAAGACAGGAGTATATTCATATCTAATATGTATATGTAAAAAGTACAATACCCACTACTCACCAGGGGATTTGAAATCAAATCACAATGTGATGCTAGAATTTGTCCATCCACATGGCTAAAATGAACCAAAGGGGAAATAGTTGTTTAGGATACTAATACAATCACAATTTCATACAACTCTTAAAGAAACTTGGCTATATAGTACTCAAACTGCAATAGTGATATCTTCTGTTTCAGCAGTTTTATTTGAAGGAGTGACCTCCCACCCCCCCACCCCATGCAAAGGCATTTGTAGAATGTCATGGCAGCAGTATTTGTAGTAGTCAAGACCTGTAAAGTTCCAAATGGCTGTCACTAGGAAGACAATAGTAAGTTATCAGTTTGATTAACTAATGTTCTGAATGATGTATAACTGTAAAATATAGTGTGGGTGAATGTTTCAAATATGCTTATTCAAAGAGACCATTTCTGAGCCAGGTGGTGGTGGCACACGCCTTTAATCCCAGCACTTGGGAGGCAGAGGCAGGAGGATTTCTGAGTTCGAGGCCAGCCTGGTCTACAAAGTGAGTTTCAGGACAGCCAGGGCTACACAGAGAAACCCTGTCTCGAAAAACCAAAAATAAATAAATAAATAAATAAATAACCTTTAAAAAAAAAGACCATTTCTTATTTTAGAGAGGGGGAGGATCTATTCACTCCTGAGGACAGGGAAATCTAAATTTACTCATGTTGCTAGAGTAATTTTATTTAGCCCATCAGTTTGGCTGATCATTTGCCCTTTAAGAGTTTCTGCTTTTCTCATCTATAAAATCTGTGAGTCACTACTGAGCAAAATTATGACTTCTGAGTTCACTGGTTGGCTCTGTTATACAACATTTTACTTTTATTTCTTTGGAGTCAGTATAGCTGAAAGACAAGGATGAAAGTTATCATCATTGGACTATTGTAGTCTCCTTTTATATATTGATTTTCTTTTTTCATTACAGGTAGCCAGAAATGGAAAGGAAAGTAAGCAGAATCTGTCTTGCTTCTGAACCCAATGTAACTTATTTTCTCCAAGTGTCTTGGGAGAGAACAATAGAATCTGGTTTTGTTATTACACTTACTGATGGCCATTCAGCCTGGACTGCAACAGGTAATTTTGACAGCAAACTTGTTTCAAGTAAAAGTTAAATAATGTACTACTCTTTAGTCCTTCAGGACTCTTCAAGATGAAGCGTTTCTTTATAAACACAGGTAATATCAATTCTCCATTTTCCATGTTCTGCATTTCCAAGTTGCATATGGGTTTGTAATAGTTGATATTGTTTTCCAGAATTGATACTATGTACAGTAGGTGATTTTGTCTGCTATGTCAGCTTTATTGCTTGGACCTAGTCATGGTTTTATAATGGTCTTTTTACGGAAAACATAAACAACACTTTAAAAATATTTATCTCCTCTTGCGATCTAGGGAAAGCCTGGGACTTAGAGGAAGTAGATTGTGGGGTCAAGAGATGCTGTTGGATTATAGGTGTGGAGTCCTCCTGCTATGCTTTGATGTTGTCTAGTTGTTTAACTTGAATTTCTTTTGAATGCATTTGTAATGCAGTTTTAAAAAACAAAACAGACCCCCAACCCAATATGTGGAAATTGTGGTGTTTTATCATAAAGACTCATTTTTGAAAATTTTTTGCTGATCTTTTAAGCTGTGAATAGATTCAGGTCATGTAGAGCATATGGCAGTGGTTCCTTGTTAGTGCAGGGGGTGGCATGTCACTCTCAGATCTTGGCAGGCATACAGTTAAAAAATTAGAATTATTTTGTTTTCAAATACCAAAGTTTTAATGTTTTTATGGATTAAAAAAACATATTTTGCAGTTACATAACACAATTATTTCTAGAGTGTAAATGGCATATTAGATGAAAATTTAAGAATTTGTTTATATACCATTTGTATATTCTAATACAGTTTTCCTAAGATTTATCACTATAATTATTATCTGTCAAAGTACAATTCATGACAAAATTCTGTTTCGTTCTTTTCTGGCACAAATGCTGTTACTCAGCACAATCAAAATGAATTCAAACTTACAGTTTTTTCATCTGGGTTTCGTGGCAGCAAATGAGGAATGTTTACATTTGTATTATAGGGAAACAAAAGGATTTCCAGGATAATGTGTGCAGTACTCCTTGTGTTAACTGTTTGAAATGTACATTTCTTTGTGAGAAATAATAGTTGCTGACTGCTTCTGGCAGGTAGCAGTGAAGTGAGATTTGCTATGTTAGCCTCATGGAAGAGTATACCCATATGACAGCTCTGGTTTGAAAGAGCAATGTGATGGCTAAGACCATGGTAATGGCTGAGAGTGGACCTTTGTTGATGGAGTGGACACACACACACACACACAATAAATAGAGAAGAGAGTTTTAACAATATAAAATTGGTTAGAAGAAAAGAAAAAAATTGATCACTTGACAATTAGCATCTGTGTTGATGAGATCTCCAGCCTCCTATTTCTTATGTTACATATTTATCCTGAATCAGTGAGTCTTGATTTTGTTCTCTAAATAGTGTAATCCAGTGTGACAGAATCATGCTAGGAGACTGTACTCCTCAGTGGCTTGTGAACATTGTAGCTTCCTGTAGTGACCATATTTCAAACATGTAATTTTGAAGCACAGTTTGTAATGATTTTATCTTCAAAAATTATCCAATGACATTTTAGATTTACATGTATTTTATTCCTTGTATCCATTTATATTTTCTTCTTTAACTATTAGGGCAAATGTATAAGGAAATGTAAGAACATATCTTTTTATTTAAGACTTATTACATACATGTTATAGGGTACTTTCCAGACATTACACAATTAAGAATATTGAAACAATTAAATAAATGAAACATGAAAATAGATTTCCTTCCTATACCTCTTCCTGTGTTTTAGTTTTTGTTGTTCAACTTGTTGATTGCTGCAGCCTTCAATTATGTGTAATTTTTACTCTTTTCATTTAAGTGGAAAGGATGTGAGGTTTGTTTTAATCTCCCCCACACTAAGCTTGCTGATTTTTTTCCCCCATTAGTAAGGCTTTATCTAATGAATGTTTGGGGACCTAATTATCATGTGGCCTGTCATCAGTCACTTCTGTATTACAGAGTGTTATGTCACAGGGTCATTTCACAAAGTGGGTTAATGATTGATGATCACTATGTGCCTTGTAAAATAATTGCTTCTGGTAGCAAGAAACATATCACCTATCTGTGGGGTAACTTTATGCATATTGGAGATTAATTAAAACCTTACTAATGTTTTACTATCAAATATTTAGATTTCTGTATAGTTTTTCTAAGAAGGTATTTTATTAACTATATGTAAATAATATTATAAAATTCCTACGAAATGCCTTTTGTTTAAGTCTCCTATGTGATGCCACTCATATTCACACTACGGTAAGTTTGGTGTCTTCTGGTCTCTGACGTAGGATAGGATGAATCTGTGCAGTCTTTACTTACACATAGGAACATTCTTTCAGTGTGTCTTTACCAATCTACAAATAATCTCAAAATGATGTTTGTGGAGTCTCTGCTAGTTTGAGAATAATTTCTCATTTTTATTTGTTTGTTCTCTTACCTTGTAATGAAGTGGTTCAACTTCATTCTCACCACATTTTCCTGACAGCCATTTCAAGTTTAGAACAATGAGTGCATATGGATATGCTGTTGTTCTTAGCTTAAAAATAAACTGCAAACAAATTATTTTTCCACGATTATGGTTTGGAGTAGACAATGAAAATCTCATGTTCCCTTTAAATAGGGAATGTTTGGTCATGCTTTTAAGACAGATTCCCTTTCCTGTCGGATTATTTTCCTTTGGTTATGTTGATGTTTTAAAATTTTAATTCACATATTTAAGAATTTTATACATGAGTCCTAGATGTACATCATTTATACATCTCCCTCTCCTAACTCAACTCTTGTGTAAATTCATGTCCTTTTCTTTTTTTATGTATATATAAATATAGTCTTCTGAGTTTCTGTGTTGTCCATATGCATGTGTATTTAGGGATAACCACTTCTAGTTGCATAATGTGTCAGGGGCTCATCCCTGGAGAAAACTGCTCCTCCTTTTCCCAGCAACCTTATATCGCTTGTAGGTTTTCATTCAGCAGTATGGACTTCTGAGATTTCTTCCATCTAGGTTGGATGTCACTTGGCATTGATATTATGTGGGTTGTCTTTAAGCAACTGTAATACTGAGAGTTTTGAGGGTGTCACTTCACTGAGATATATAGAAGTAAGCTTTCAGTTACATACCTTCTTTTGTACTAGTTGACTTGCAGCACTTGAACAGTGACTAAGATAATCGTCATCAAGGACATTGACCTATAATTTCCTTTTGCATATTTTAGCTTGTTTGGTATTAGAGTAATAGTGACTTCATAAAGGAATTTGGAAGTGCACTTTCTAGTTTTTGAATAAGTTATGAAGTATTGGTTATAGATCTTCTTTGAATGTCTGATAGAATTATAGACCTGGGCTTATTTTATTCAGAAGGTACTTTTTTTTTTTTAAATTTTATTTTCTAAGTTTTTTTTTTATTTACATTCAAAATCATTTCCCTTTTCCTGTTTCCTCCCTCCCCGAAAGTCCCATAAGCCCTCTTCCCTCCCTCTTTTCCCCATTCATCCCCTCTCGCTTCTCTGTCCTGGCGTTCCCCTACATCCAGTCTTTCCAGGACCAGGGGTCTCTCCTTCCATCTTCTTGGAAGTCTATTGATATGCGAATTGTGTCTAGGGTATTCCGAGATTCTGGGTTAATATCCCCTTATCAGTGACTGCATACCATGTGTGTTCTTTTTGTGATTGGGTTACCTCACTAATGATGATATTTTCCAGTTCTGACCATTTGCCTAGGAATTTCGTGAATTCATTGTTTTTAATTGCAGAGTAGTATTCCATTGTGTAGATATACCACATCTTCTGAATCCATTACTCCGTTGAGGGACATCTGGGTTCTTTCCAGCTTCTGGCTATTATAAATAAGGCTACTAGAAGGCTGCAGAAGGTACTTTTAAAATGCTTTGATATCCTAATTTGTTCTGGGTTTATGTTGTTTACCTGTTGATGGTTGAACTTTGGTAGTTTGGATGAATCTAAAACTTGTCCAGTTTTTCAGATTTTCTAACTTAATACAGTATAGGTTTGTAAAATATTCCCATATTGTATTTTGAATATCTTTGGTGTCTGTTGTCATGCTTCTTTGTTCATTTCTGGTTCTGTTAATTCACATCATCACTTTCTTTGTTTGGTTACTCCGGCCATGGATCTGTAGATCTTGTTTGTCTCAAAGAACCAGTTTTTTAGGTTGTTTGCATTTTTTTTTTATTTTTCTTTGTACTTTTGTATTTGTTTTCTTGCTTTTACTTCATTAATTAAGGCTTTGTTTTCTTATTTCTTGCTCTTTACTGGACTTGGTTTGAATTGTTCCTGTATTCCAAAATACATTTGTTGTATCATTGCATTATTTTCTTTCTGATTTTAAATGTAGACAGTTAAAACTATACATTTCCCTCATAAGCCTGTTTACAGTGTGTCCCAGAGCTTTTGTTATTTTGTATTTTCATTGTCTTATAATTCCAGAAAATTTTAAAATTTCTTTCTTGATTTCATCTTTGACCCAGTTATCATTCAGTAATGAGTTATTTAATCTTAAGATTCATTACTAGGGATTCATTTCTGTTGATTTTAAACTTTATTTCATCCATCAAACAGGAAACTCAGAGTCAAGTTTTTCTGGAATTTTAAGATTTGTTTATTTATTAGTTTTAGGTAATATTTTTATTAATTCTTTAAGAATTTTATACCATATTTTTTGATTATATTCATGACTCTCCAATAACTCCTGCCAAATGTACCTCAATCACTTTACCCATCCAACTTAGTGTAATTTTTCATTTTTCTTCTAATTTTACATGGCCATTTTGTGTTGGCCAATTACTATTGGAATAAAACGTGTTTCTATTAATGTATGTATGTATTTATATTTTTTTCATTACATCCTGACCACAGTTTTTTCCTCCCTCCTGTCTCCCCAATTGGCCCTCCCCCAAATTCTTTCCTCCCCATATGTCCCTTAAGAAAAGAGCAGGCTTTCCAGGAATAGCCATTGAACACAGTATAACAAGATTAAATAAGACTAGGAACAAACACTCATATCAAGACTGGATGAGGCAACCTAGTAGGAAGAAAAGGGTCCAAGAGCAGATGAAAACGTCAGAGATAACCCCCTCCCACAAAAATTCTAAGCCAGCAACCATAACATGTATGCACAGGACCTAACACAGACCCATGCATGTTCCTTGTTTACTGATTTAGACTCTGTGAGCCCCTACAAGCCCTGCTTGGTTGATGCTGTGAGTCATATTCTCTTGGTGTCCTCAACCACAATTGTTTCTCCCCTTCTTCTACAGGGCTCTCTCAGCTCAGCTCTCAGTGTGACCCAATGGAGAGCTCCAATTTGGGCTCTCTCAACAACTGATGTTTGGCTGTGTGTCTTGGCATCTTCTCCCATCAGTCTCTTTGATGATGATTGGGATAGGCACCAATCTTTGAGTATATATCATTAGGAATCAATTATTGATTTCATTTTTCTAACATAGGTCTCTGGGCTAGTTGAGACACCTATAGTCATATTATTAAAGAAAACTGACATTTTACAGCGGATGTTGTAAGCCAATAAATTTTTACCTAAGGGTGGTGAATGCTAATCTTCCCTACCTCAATGTGTTCATAATTTAAAAAGGGAAATATAGACACTAGGATGGTATTTTGTCTTTTTTTCTGTCAGAAACTTATTTTTTATATTATGTACAGAATTCACAAGAGGTGAAGCATAGTGAATTATTAGATGAGATTGAGAGTGTTATCTTAAATGTGAACATCGAAGGTAAACTCCCTATGTCCAACATTTTTTTGTGTTTAATTTTTTTGTTCATGTACAGAATAATCTGTTGCATAATATTTGTTCCTTAAGCAATTTTTAATAGGTGAGTTGGATTAATAAAATATATTAAGTATTTTAAGATAGGTATACTATTTAATGAAATTAGCATACTTGTATGTTTTCCAATTTTTATTGGCATATTACTAGTACAAAAGTCTTTATCATGGCATTTTCATACAAATATACAATGAACTTTGATCATACATACCTTCACTATATTTTCCTCCTTTCTGATGTTTCTTTTGTCTTTTCTCCCCACACAACATTTTAAAATATAGATTTCACATATGAGAGAAAACATATGGTTTTCTTTGTTTTCCTGAGATAAACTTATTTCTCTTAATTGTTTGCTCTCCTTTTTTTCTTTTTCTTTTTTCTTTTTTCTTTTTTTGGTTTTTCAAGACAGGGTTTATCTGTGTAGCCTTAGCTGTCCTGGAACTCACTTTGTCGACCAGGCTGGCCTCGAACTCAGAAATCCTCCTGCCTCTGCCTCCCAAGTGCTGGGATTAAAGGCGTGTGCCACCACCACCCCTCCTTTTTTTCTTATTCTATTGTATATATTTACTATACTGTTTTAATCTACTCATTCACTGACAGGCAGTCAGGCTGATTCTTTTGTCCATTGTTAATAGTAACTACTGGATATGAAGGTATCCCTATTTTATACTGACTGATGCATTTGGGTATTTACCTAAGAGTGCTTTGGGATGATCTATTCTA
Organism: Tokudaia tokunoshimensis; assembly: GCA_036184795.1. NCBI lineage: Eukaryota > Metazoa > Chordata > Mammalia > Rodentia > Muridae > Tokudaia > Tokudaia tokunoshimensis. The sequence continues at coordinate 17,615,819 of BTHU01000009.1, read as the reverse complement.
TTTGAAGTTTTGGGGGGAAGCTCTATGCTGAATTCCAGTGGGGATGCACTGATTTCATTACTATCAACAATGTTTAAAAGTTTTTTTTATAAATTTTTTTAAATGTATTTTGGTCACCTTCTCCCCAACTACCTTTGTCTAAGTTTCCACGATTCTCTCCAATCCACAGCCCCTCTCCTCTATGGCCTTTATTATTATTATTATTATTATTATTATTATTACTATTATTATTATTATTAGTAGTAGTAGTAGTGATTTCCGGGGTTTAGTTGGTGCTCTAGATACTGTGGAGACTACCTTGGGCACTTTCTGGTTTGCTGCATCTTTACCAACTTTTGTTGTTTTTGTTTTCTTAAATAGAGCTATTCTGACTATGAAATGGAATTTAACTGTAGCTTTGATTTTAATTATCCCTTTGAGTAAGCATATTGATCATTTTCTTTCATTAGTTTACTCGAGTACTATTCAGTTCATTTGCACATTGATTTGGTTATTATTTCAAAATTTGTTTTTCTTAGTCTTTATATTTTATGGATACTAATTCCACATGAGATAAGTTGCTTGCAAATGCTTTCTCTCATTATCCCAATTTTCCTGTACACTGTTTTTCAATGCAGAAGCTCTGTAATTATGTGTACTCCCCTCACAGTTCTCACAGTTGGGTCTTGAACTTTTGGAGCACTACTCAGAAATTATTTGTTAAGCCTATCTTTTGAAGTATTTTCCCTATGCCTTCATCTAGCAGTTTAATTTTTTGTTCCATCTTTTTAAATACATTTTTGTTGTTGTTGTGCATCCGAGAGAGGAATCTAATTTTATATTTCTGCCTGTAAACGTCTGGTTTTTTAATTGAGGAATCAGTCCTTAGAATATTTTGAACTTAATATAGTTTTGCTGCATAGTCTCTGTTTAAGATGACTTCTTCCTGGAGTTTACTGGTGTGGTCATTGTTTAGATTTTGTTTAGGCTACCATGTTGTTGAGATTTTGTGAGTGCAGCATTTTGTCTGGAAGACTGTCTCACGTCAGATGTCCTAGTACCCTTCATCTCTGTTTTTCCACCTTTCCTTCATGGTGTTTCCTGAGGTTATGTTGAAGATGTGCCAGTTGGGGCTGTGAACCCCCATGTATGTATGTATGTATGAATGTGTCACTCATTCTTTGCAGTTTTACTGGTTGTGGATCTTGGTAGTAGCTTCTTCTTATTGCAAAACAAGATTTCTTTGATGAGGGCTGAGATAACTATCTTTGAGATACTTATCTTTGAGAATAAAAAAGGCATTTAACACTCTGTTAGAAGCTATATTGATGTAGGGAAATGGCAGTAGTTGGTCTTACTTTAGGGTCTTTGTATTCTCTGAGGACACTCTGTGTGTTATCTAGGTTTACAGTACCAAGCTTAAATTCCCTCCTGTTAAGTACTCCTTAAGTCCAAGTAGGTGGCCACTGATTATTCCCAAGATAAAGATCGTGTTGTTGTATCTTTGGGGATATCTTGGCAGGCCAGTTATTGGTTTTGCTTTGCAGGGTTTATAGTTGTGTAGAACTATTGATTACATTGGTGTTTTGTCTGGTTGGATAGCACATTCTGATAATTAGCCCTAAGAGAAAAAAACTTCCATGTCAGTACTGGTTCAATTCTCTAGTCCTATGTTGGAAGTATGTGCTAAGTTCTGCAATAGCATCCTACTTGGAAGTTGTGGAGCTGTAGCTAAAGACATTGCGAATATCTAGAGCTCTTTACCAGTACTTGATGGTTTCTCTTTCCTGACACTGGGATATTTTTAAGTGAGCTATTAATCCTGCATGGGACATTATCACCCATGTGGCATAAATCTATAACACACACACACACACACACACATAGACACACAAAGTTTCTAATTCTGAGTACTTAGTATGTATTATACTTATACATAGTCTGATATAACTGCAGAAGTTGGAAAGTAGAGGGGATTGGAGAGGAAGACAATGAGCTCAAGAGGTAGAGTTGTAGGACACGGGTTTCCAAAGGGCAATGGTGAAAAGTATGGGGAGCTTTACTAAGGAAGGGAGGGAATGTATTACAGGAGATGGCAGAAAAAGAAGTAAGTAGCACTAAATGTATTTAAAAAAACTACTGGGAAACATTTTGATTTTATTCTTTCAAATTTCTGATACATTGGTAAAGTAGTTATACCAGTTAAATCCTATTTTCTAGTAGAAACTTGATTTCATCACCTTAATTAATTTTTCCCATAGTTTCTGAATTGGAGATTTCCAGAGAAGCTGACGACATGGCTATGGAGAAAGGAAAATATGCTGATGAGCTGAGAAAGGCACTGGTGCCAGGGTCAGGAGCAGCTGGTGTATACAAGTTCATCTTCTCTAAGGAGTCTCGGCATTTCTCCCTCGAGAAAGAACTGAAAGATGTTTCAGTAAGTAAACCTTTCCACAAGTTTGATTTTATTGATAAATTTTGTTTCATATTTAAGTAGCAGGTCTATCATTCTTGGTACAACTCTGAAATAAATACCAAGGAATTGCTTGGGATTCCCGTTAGTATGCTTTAATTTTATAAATTATATTATTTTATATGTATTATATTATTTTTAATATAATAATATATTATACTATTTATATATATAAGAAGTGTTTCTGGGAGGGCGTTTTCTGTTAAAGTTCATGACATATTTCTTTTAACACACTGTGCAAAGTAAACACTAGGAAATGTATTTACTCATCAATATTTAAAACACTTTAAGTACTGTAGTTAATTACATGAATGAACAAGAGTATTAGACTATTGAAACCTGGCTTTCTCAAAATACATATGGAAAAATACAGAGTTTTAGAAAGAAAACATTAAATTTACCTTTGCCTATTTAATAATTGATTTATTTTCTTTCTTTAAGTATATTTGAAATTTTATCTTATTATTATTTTAGTAAATTTTAATTTTTTAATTTGTGTTGGTGTTTTGCTTGGATATGTGTCTTTGTGAGGGTGTCAGATACGCTGGAACTGGAATTACAGACAATTTTGAGCTGCCTGCCATGTGGGTACTGGTAATTGAACCTGGGTAATTTTAGCTGTTAAGTCTTCTCTCCAGACTTCTACATTTAAAATTTTAAAACAACGTAGTTAACTGTAGTAATACATATTATTAATAATTAAGGAAACATTGTTTATATTGTCATACTTAACAATAATTAAGTAGAGCTAACTTTTTGTTTAAGCTTTTTAAAGATGGAATGCTTTCTAGACAAGCATATCTGCTTCTTGGCTCAATTTCTGTACCAAATCTGACTAAGGAGCTAGCTACTTTAAAAGTTTGTGCTTACTTTCTTTATAGCCTGCCTACATTTAATAGGCATTAAATTTACTTTTGCCTTTGGTTTAACAACATAAGAAAGAGAACTTTATTAGGTTCATTGATAATAACTAAGAAATTTGTTCTTGTTTGTCTGTTTTCTTTGCTTATTTTGTTTTTAGTTAAATCTAACTTTTAAATGCTTTTAAAGCAGTTTTTTAAACTCATAGTAGTAAAGGAGATTTATTGATCTGAGAAGTATTTGAAGAAATAAATAAAATGATTATTTTCAAATATGTTATAGGGAATAATGTAGAATGGCTGTCTCTTATAATTTCATTTATAAGGTCTAACATTTATTCACTGTCAATGCATGTTTTTATTATGTTGAGGTCATTCACATAATAACTTAAAATAGGTGAAGGTTTTAACTGACACATTCAGTTTAGTATCAGTTGTGTTATTTTCTGTGGTCCATGCTCAATCAGATGATGTTAAATATTCTTATAAGTATTGCCTGCTTCTTCTCATATTGTGAAGTGGAACAGGTCAAATTAAGAACAATGATATTTCCTATTCAACAGGCATTTATCTTAAGTAATTTGTGTTATTTTGTGATAACACATGACAAGTTACTGAGAAACTTTTGGTACCCATGATGTGGTGAAGGGCTGGGGCTCAGCAGGTGCAGGGCTGGAGGGCTTGCTCTGGCTGCTTGCTTGTGCATCAGGCTTTGCTGATTCTGTGAGGAAAAACCTTTAATTCCTCACAACTTATGTTATTTACAGTTGTCTTGCTATAAACAAATTATAGACTGGCAGTAATCCAGAAATTTTCTTGCTTTTTATCCTGAAATTAATCACTCTTTATCAAAAACAAGGCCTTGAATACTATCTTCTTGACTGATTTTTACTAGTGATAAAACAACATAAATATACTCAGGAATGCAGAAGAGTGCAGAGACCCTAGACAAATTGCCTTCACCTATCACAGTGCAGTTTAGACGGCTGCTACTATGTTTATTGTTGCACACTGTTTATTGTTGATAAGTTTGTTCATGCCTGTATTGCTTGAAAGAGAATTTTGAATATTTAATTGAGGTAAAACTTTCTGTGCTAAGGTCAGCCTTCTAGATGTAGCTGAAACATTGGCAAGCTTATTCATTCAGACTTCCTTAGGAGTTTTATAATATGCCATGTGTTCTGCAAATAGATTTCAGAATGATACTATCTTATAAATTCATCTACTGGCAAAATGTGCTGACAGTTGCACACATGGTGAAATGCTGTAAGGTTCATTGCACTTGGATGACCCAGACATTGTGAAGGAGTTTGTAATGTTTTCCCTAATGACACAGATAACTGAAATTTGCCAGAAATGACCACTGAAACTCAGAAGGATGAGAAAGAATGTACAGATTCAACTCAGAAAGATGTACTAAATTTTGTTGTGTTTCTACATAATACTGTAAAAGAGACCTCTGTGAATCCCTAGTCTAGTAGTGTCTAGTCTGGCCCTCTGACAAGCACACTTTGAGGCATTTCTTGCCATCTTCAAATCTTTCATGTGCCAAGTCATGTTTTCAGGATCACTGCACATTTTGAATATTTGGAATCTGCAAGTCATGTAAGGATTGTGTGAAATTTACAGTTTTACTTTCCCCTTTAAGAAAGGAAAATACTATTATCATTTTTATTTTAAAGACCCATTTTTAAGAAAAAAATAATTCATATTATATTTGCTGAGTATTAGAATTTTCAATTTCCAGTGTGAGGAGATACTTAGATACATTACCTTGTTTGTTGATGTTCAGGTTTTAAGAAAGAATGGGTTCACAGTTTTTATGAAATTAGCTCTAAATTCATAACTAATTCCTTGAATGTGTATATGTTCTGATTATATTTTTTTAGTAAAAGAAGGTATTTTCATTAATATTAATACCCACTACAATAAATATTATATGATCATCTAGACACTAATACCATTTCTCTCTAGTTTGAACCTCTGTGAAGCTCACCATTAAGAATTCTGTTGGTGACAGTAAGCTGATGTGCACTCCAGTGCACTGGGAGTTGTTCGTGCCTTTACCTTACAAAACCTGTCTCTGCCAGATTATTGTTTCAGCTTTTCATAGGTCATGCTGATTTTGAGGTAGATACTTGGTCTCTTGACACTGTATCTTCATAATATAATTCTCTTCTTATTTTGCTTTAACTAGATTTAGTTTGGTAATAAATCATAGCTAAATTTTTATTTTAATTCTTCTTTTATATACATGACTGCAATTTCCCTCCCTCCTCTCGTCCCAGCCTCCTTCCACCACCTACTTTCTCACCCACATATACTACTCCTCTGTTTCCCATCAGAAAAGACCAGTCTTCTCAGGGATATAAACTGAATATGGCATAACAAGTTATAATAAGACTAGGTATAAACCCTCATATTAAGGCTGACCAAGGCAACCCAGTAGGGAGACAAGGGTCCCAATAGCAGGCAAAAGAGTCAGATACCTCCTATGTGCACTGTTGGGAGGCCCACAAGAACACCATGCTACACAGTAATAACATGTAGGCAGATAACCTAGCATAGATCTATGCAGACTCCAAGATTGCCGCATCAGTCTCGGTAAGCCCCTATGAGCCCTGTTTAGTTGATTCTGTGGGCCACATTTTCCTGCTGTCCTAGACTCCTCTTGGCTTCCACTTTCCTTCCTCTGCCTTTTTTGTTGGGTTCCCTAAGCTCTTCCTAATGTTTGGCTATTAGTTTTTTCATCTGCTCTTATCAGTTGGTGGATGAATTCTATCAGATGGCAATTGGGCTATGCACTGATCTATGAGTGTAGCAGAATACCATTAAGAATCATTTTATTGACTTTTCCCCAGTTGTATTTGGTTCTATTTTAGGTCTCTGGGCTATCCAGCCTCTGATTCCTCTGATTCCATCATTGGTCGGCCACTCATACAAGTTTTGTACCACCGCTGCCCCAGCACATCTTGCAGACAGGAAAAATTGTAGGTCAAAGGTTTTCTGGCTAGGTTTGTATCTCAGACCCACCACTGGAAGCCTTTCCTGGTGTCAGAGATCACCAATTCAGTTTCCATTGTTTTCCACATTGCTTCCTCAATGTCCTCCATTTTCAGTCATATTTCCCTATACTCTGTTCTTTGACTCCCCAACCCCCACCTGAACCCTCCTGTTCCCATCCACACCCACTCCAAGTTCACCCACAAAAATCTAGGATGGAATGTCCTATGGACATACTCCTAAGAGTGGTATTGCTGGGTGTTAATATAGATCAGTTCCTAATCTTTTGAGGAACTGTCATATTGATTTCCATAGTGGCTCTACAAGTTTGCACTCCCTCCCACCCCCCGGCAGTGGAGAAGTGTTCTGTTTGCTCCACATCTTCCCACCATGAGCTGTCACTTGTCTTTTTGATCTTAGCTATTTTGACAGGTGTAAAATAAGATGGAATCCTATCTTACCAACAGGCAGGTCATACAAACATAACCTAAACATAAATACTGGACCTAACAGACATTGAAAACCAAAGGGACCAAACACATATGTATGGATGTATGTTTGTACATATATGTATGTATTTGTGTATGTATATGCATATGTATATGTACATGTATATTTATATACATGTATATGAATATCTTTTTCTCACTACGTAATGAAACTTCCTCCAAAATTGACCACACATTCAGTCATAAAACAAGACTCAATAGGTATGAGAAAATTGAAATAGGGGGGCGGGGACCAGGAGCAGCAGAACAGCTGGGTCCATCTAGGCTCTGCCTGCACCCAGCGGCTGGGTGTCTCCATGGTCCTCTGTGCAATGATCTTGCCAGAGGAATACCACTCTGCAGGGACTGAGTTGACTCCTGGCTTTGGAGGTCAGGCCACTGCCGCCACCTTCTCTCCTGTGACCGAGCAGCCAGGTACAGCCAGGAGGCAGGGACCAGGAGTTGCAGAACAGCTGGGACAGAGTCAGTCGGGGCTCCATCTGCACCCAGGAGCTGGGCAAAGCCACAGCACTCTGTGCCAGGGGAGAGCCAGTCACCCAGGGGTGCTGAGACAGGCTTGCAGGCCCACAGGAGGGACAAGCACCAGTCAGAGACAGCAGGACCAACTAACACCAGAGATAACCAGATGGTAAAAGACAAACATAGGATCTTTTCCAACAGATATCAGGGCAACATGGCACCATCTGAACCCAATTCTCTCAAAGCAGGAAGTCCTGGATACCCCAAAACACCGGAAAAGCAAGATTTGGATTTAAAATCACAGCTCATGATGCTGATACAGGACTTCAAGAAGGACATAAATAACTCACTTAAAGAAATACGGGAGAACACAAGTAAACAGGGAGAAGCCCTTAAAGCACTATAGGAAAGCACAACAAAACAGGTGAAGGAATTGAACAAAACCATCCAGGATCTAAAAATGGAGGTAGAAACAATAAAGAAACGACTTAGGGAAACAACTCTGGACATAGAAAACCTAGGAAAGAAGTCAGAAGTCATGGATACAAGTTTCAACAACAGAATGCAAGAGACAGAAGAGAATCTCAGATGCAGAAGATACCATAGAAAGCATTGACACAACAGTCAAAGAAAATGCAAAATGCAAAAAGCACCTAACCCAAAATATCCAGGAAATGCAGGACAAAATGAGAAGACCAAACCTAAGGATTATAGGTACAGAAGAGAGTGAAGATTTCCAACTTAAAGGGCCAGTAAATATCTTCAATGAAATTATAGAAGAAAACTTCCCTAACCTAAAGAAAGAGATGCCCTTGAACATTCAAGAAGCCTACAGAACTCCAAATAGTTTGGACCAGAAAAGAAATTCCTTCCATTACATAATAACTAAAACAGCAAAAGTACTAAACAAGGAAAGAATATTAAAAGTAGTAAGGGAAAAAGGTCAAGTATCATATAAAGGAAGATCTATCAGAATTACACCAGACTTCTCACCAGAGACTGTGAAAGCCAGAAGATCTTGGGTAGATGTCATACAGATCCTAAGGGAACACAAATGCCAACCAAGGCTACTATACCCAGCAAAACTCTCAATTACAATAGATGGAGAAACCAAGGTATTCCATGGCAAAACCAAATTTACACAATATCTTTCCAAAATCCAGCCCTCCAAAGGACAATGAATGGAAAGCACCAACAAAAGGAGGGAAACTACACACTAGACAAAGCAAGAAATTGTCTTTAAACAAAACAAAAAGGGAGATACATAAACATGATTCAACCTCTAAAAACAAAAGTAAAAGGAAGCAAAAATCAATTCTTAATATCTCTTAATATCAGTGGACTCAATTCTCCAATAAAAAGACATAGAATAACAGACTGAATACATAAGCAGGACCCAACATTTTGATGCATACAGGAAACTCACCTCAAGCACAAAGACAGACACTACTTCAGAGTAAAAGGCTGGAAAACAATTTTCCAATCAAATGATTCCAAGAAACAAGCTGGTGCAGCCATTCTAATATCAAATAAAATTGACTTTCAACCTAAAGTACTCAAAAAAGATAAGGAAGGACACTTTATAATCATCAAAGGAAAAATCTACCAAGATGAGCTCTCAATTCTGAACATATATACTTCAAATAAAAGGGCACCCACATTCATAAAAGAAACTTTGCTAAATCTCAAAACACACATTGTACCCCACACAATAATACTGGGAGACCTCAACTGTGAAACTAACAGAAGTTATGAGCAAAATGGATTTGACAGATATCTATAGAACATTTTATCCTAAAACTAAAGAATATACCTTCTTCTCAGCACCTTATGGTACCTTCTCAAAAATTGACCATATACTCAGTCACAAAATAGACCTCAGTAAATATAAGATTGAAATAATTCCACGCACCCTATCTGATCACCACGGACTAAGGCTGGTCTTCACTAACAGCAAAACATCAGAAATTTCACAAAAGTCCTACTCTACAAAAGTGAAAAATCTAGATTAAATGAACAGTTTTCTAGACAGATACCAGGTACCAAAGTTAATTCAGGATCAGATAAATTATCTAAACAATTCTGTAACTCCTAAAGAAATAGAAGCAGTCATTAATAATCTCCCAACCAAAAAAAGCCCAGGACCAGATGTGTTCAATGCAGAGTTCTATCAAACCTTCAAAGAAGATCTAATACCAATACTCTTCAAACTATTCCACAAAATTGAAACAGATGGACCACTACCCAATTAGGCAAATGGATAGAGCTAGAAACTGTCATGCTGAGTGAGGTAATCCAGTCACAAAAGAACACACACGGTATGCAATCACTGATGAGTGGATATTAGTCCAAAAGCTCGGAATACCCAAGATACAACTCACAGACCACATGAAGCTCAAGATGAAGGAAGACCAAAATGTGGATACTTTGATCCTCATTGGAAAGTGGATCAAAGCACCCATGGCTCACAGCCAACCATTACAATGAGAATAGCATCCCCAATGGAGCAGCTAGAGAAACTACCCATGAAGCTGAAGAGGTTTGCAGCTCCACATGAGGAACAATAATATGTGGCAACTGGTACCCCCAGAGCTCCCAGGGACTAAACCACCAACCAAAGAGTACACAAGGAGGGTCTCACAGCTCCAGCTACATATGTAGCAGAAGATGATCATTTCAGACATCAATTAGAGGAGAGGCCATTCATCTTGTGAAGGCTCCATTCCTCAGAATAGGGAAATGCATGACATGAAATTATATGGGAGGGTGAGCAGGTGGAGGGGGAATGGGATAGGGTGTCTTCGAAGGGGTAATGTGGAAAGAAATTAATATTTGAAATGTAAATAAAACCAAATATCTAATAAAAAAAGAAAAAGAAAATTCAAATAACGCCTTGTCCGACCAGCATGGATTAAAGTTGGATTTCACCAACAGAAATAAGAGAAAACCTACAATCTCATGTAAACTGAACAGCTCTATACTAAATGATAACTGGTAAGGCAGCAATAAAGAAAGAAATTAAAGACTTTCCAGATTGTAATGAAAATAAACATAAATTACTAAACTTATGGAATATAACAAAAGTGCTGTCAAGTGGAAAGTTCATAGCACCTAGTGCCTTCATAAAAAATTCAGAGAGATCTTATAGAATAAAGTTAACAAAATACCTGAAATCTCTAGGGAAAAAAGATGAAGATGGAGGAGGAAGAGGAGCAGGATGATGATGATGATGATGATGATGATGATGATGATGATGATGATGATGATGATAATGAGGAGGACGGTTACTTAAGCACTGAAAAGAATTAGATTGCAGGAAATAATCAAAAGTGAGGAGTGCAAGCAACAAAATAGAAACAGAGAATAAAAAGAATCAATGAAATGAAACTTTGTTTCTTTGAGAAACATCAACAAGATAGACAAACCCATATCCAAACTAACTATAAGACAGAATATATCCAAGTTAAGAAAATTGTTAATGAAAAGGAACAGACACTGAGGAAACCCATATAGTCATTAGGTCATACTTTCAAAAAACTGTATTCTACATAGTTGGAAAATTTAAAAGAAATGGATCCTTTTCTGGATGTTACTGTTTTCCAATGTTGAATCAAGATCAGAACTCTTAGGCAGATCTATAATTCCCTATGGAAATAGAAGTAGTCATTAAAAGTCTCCCAACCAAAAAAATGGACAGGGTAAGGAATTTTAGTGGATATTTCTGCCAGACTTTCAATGCAGAGCTAATGCCAATTGTCCTTAAAGTAGTCCACAAAATGCAAGCAGAAGAAACACTGACAAATTCTTCTTATGAGGCTACAGTCACTCTGATACTCAAAACACACAAAGATTCAACAAAGAAAGAGAATTACAGATCAATTCCCTCATAAACATATATGCAAATTAGTTAGTACTCAATAAAATACTCACAAACCAAATTTAAGAATACATCAAAGAAATCATCCACCATGATGCAGGGATGGTTCAACATATGAAATTTAATGTAATACATCTTATAAACAAACTGAAAGAGAAAAACAAAAAAAATGCTCACCTCATTAGATGCTGAAAAGGCCTATGACACATCTTCATGATAAAAATCTTGGAGAGAACAGGATTACGAGGGACTTACCTAAACCTAATAAAGGAATTTACAGTAAGCCTAATGCTAACATCAAATTAAATGGAGAAAAACTCAAAGCAATCCACTAAAATCAGGATTAAGAAAAGACTGTCTACTAACTCTATATTTATTCAATATAGTACTTGAAGTTCTAGCTAGAGCAACAGGATAACTGAAGAAGTTCAAGGAAACAGAAATTGAAAATGAAGAAGTTAGTGTACAATGATATGATGTACACATAAGGAACTACAAAAATTCTGCCAGGCCTATTGTACATCTTGTAAACACCTTCACTGAAATGGCTTCGTATAAAATTAACTTAAAAAATTTAGTAGCCATCAGGGAGAACATTTTTAATTCTATTGATTGATTGAGTGCAATTTACTGAGCAAAATGGGTTTAATGCTCACTATCCCATATAAACCATAATAGCCTGCAGGAATGGCAGTATAAATACCATTTTTTTTTTGGAAAGAAGAAAAGGTCCATTTCCAGAGCAGTTGTTTACAAGGCAGAAGTATATGATTAGAAGTGGAATTTCCATAAGGAGTGATGGATTATTTAAATGATAAGAATTGCTATTTAACAACAAAAACATCATGGACCAGAGTATCATAGGAAACCCTACGAATACAGTTGAGGGTGAACTTTACTTCATTCTATTTTTCTTTTCTAAGTATTTTTAATTTACACTACAAATGATTTCCGCTTTCCTGTTTCCTTCATCCCCGAAAGTCCCATAAGCCCCCTTCCCTCCCTCTTTTCCCCATTCAACCCCCTCTCGCTTCTCTGTCCTGGCGTTCCCCTACATCCAGTCTTTCCAGCACCAGGGTCTCTCCTTCCATCTTCTTGGAAATCTATTGATATGCGAATTGTGTCTAGGGTATTCCTAGATTCTGGGTTAATATCCCCTTATCAGTGACTGCATACCATGTGTGTTCTTTTGTGATTGGGTTACCTCAGTAAGGATGATATTTTCAAGTTCTGACCATTTGCCTAGGAATTTCGTGAGTTCATTGTTTTTGATTGCAGAGTAGTATTCCATTGTGTAAATATACCACATCTTCTGAATCCATTCCTCCGTTGAGGGACATCTGGGTTCTTTCCAGCTTCTGGCTATTATAAATAAGGCTGCTATGAACATAGTGGAGCATGTGTCCTTATTGCATGCAGGGGAAGCCTCTGGGTATATGCCCAGGAGTGGTATAGCCTGATCCTCCGGGAGTGTCATGTCCAGTTTTCCGAGGAAACGCCAGACTGCTTTCCAGAGTGGTTGTACCATCTTGCAATTCCACCAGAAGTGGAGGAGTGTTCCTCTTTCTCCACATCCTCGCCAACAACTGCTGTCCCCTGTATTTTTGATCTTAGCCATTCTGACTGGTGTGAGATGGAATCTCAGGGTTGTTTTGATTTGCATTTCCCTAATGACTAAGGATGATGAACATTTCTTTAGGTGCTTCTCAGCCATTAGATATTCTTCAGGTGAGAACTCTTTGTTTAGCTCTGTACCCCATTTTTTAATAGGGTTACTTGCCTCTCTGGAGTTTAACTTCTTGAGTTCTTTGTATATATTGGATATTAGCCCTCTGTCAGATGTAGGGTTGGTTAAGAACATTTCCCAGTTAGTTGGTTGCCGCTTTGTCTTTTTGACAGTGTCTTTTGCCTTACAGAAACTTTGTAATTTTATGACGTCCCATTTGTCAATTCTTGATCTTAGAGCATAAGCTATTGGAGTTCTGTTCAGGAAATTCTCCCTGTGCCCATATGTTCAAGGTTCTTCCCTAGTTTCCTTTCTATTAGTTTCAGTGTGTCTGGTTTTATGTGGAGGTCCTTGATCCACTTGGAATTGAGCTTAGTGCACGGAGATAAGGATGGGTCAGTTTGCATTCTTCTGCATGTTGACCTCCAGTTAAACCAGCACCATTTGTTGAAAAGGCTATCTTTTTTCCACTGGATGGGTTTAGCTCCTTTGTCAAAGATCAAGTGACCATAGTAGTGTGGATTCATTTCTGGGTCTTCAATTCTGTTCCATTGATCTACATGCCTGTCCCTGTACTAATACCATGCAGTTTTTAATACTATTGCTCTGTAGTACAGCTTGAGGTCTGGGATATTGATTCCCTCAGAAGTTCTTTTACTCTTGAGAATAGTTTTCGCTATCCTGGATTTTCTGGTATTCCAGATGAATTTTTGAATTGCTCTTTCTAACTCTATGAAGAATTGAGTTGGGATTTTGATGGGGATTGCATTGAATCTGTATATTGTTTTTGGCAAGAAAGTCATTTTTACTATATTAATCCTGTCAATCCATGAGCATGGAAGATTTTTCCATCTTCTGAGGTCTTCCTCAATTTCTTTCTTCAGAGACTTGAAGTTCTTGTCATACAGATCTTTCACTTGTTTGGTTAGAGTCACACCAAGATACTTTATATTGTTTGTGGCTATCGTGAAGGGTATTATTTCTCTTACTTCTTTCTCAGCCTGCTTATCCTTTGAGTATAGGAAGGCTAATGACTTGCTTGAGTTGATTTTATATCCGGCCACTTTGCTGAACTCGTTTATCAGCTGTAGGAGTTCTCTGGTGGAGTTCTTTGGGTCGTTTAAGTATACTATCATATCGTCTGCAAATAGTGATAGTTTGACTTCTTCCTTTCCAATTTGTATCCCTTTGACCTCCTTTTGTTGTCTAATTGCTCTAGCTAGAACTTCAAGTACTATATTGAAAAGATATGGAGAGAGAGGGCAGCCTTTTCTAGTCCCTGATTTTAGTGGGATTGCTTCAAATTTCTCTCCATTTAGATTGATGTTGGCTACCGGTTTGCTGTAAATTTCTTTTACTATGTTTAGATGTGGGCCTTGAATTCCTGATCTTTCCAAGACCTTTAACATGAAAGGATGCTGAATTTTGTCAAATGCTTTCTCAGTATCTAATGAAATGACCATGTGGTTTTTTTCTTTGAGATTGTTTATGTAGTGGATTACATTGATTGACTTCCTTATATTGAACCATCTCTGTATCCCTGTGATGAAGCCTACTTGATCGTGGTGAATGATCGTTTTGATGTGTTCTTGGATTCGGTTGGCAAGAATTTTATTGAGTATTTTTACATCGATATTCATAAGAGAGATTGGCCTGAGATTCTCTTTCTTTGTCGGATCTTTGTGTGATTTTGGTATTAGTGTAATTGTGGCTTCCTAGAACGAGTTGGGTAGTGTTCCTTCTGTTTCTATTTTGTGGAATAGTTTGAAGAGTATTGGTGTTAGGTCTTCTTTGAAGGTCTGATAGAATTCTGCACTAAAACCATCTGGACCTGTGCTTTTTTTGGTTGGAAGATTTCTAATGACGACGTCTATTTTTTCAGGGGTTATAGGATTCTTTAGATGATCTATTTGATCCTGATTTAATCTTGGTATTTGGTATCTGTCTAGGAAATTGTCCATTTCCTCCAGATTTTCTAGTTGTGTTGAATACAGGCTTTTGTAGTAGGATCTGATGATTTTTTGAATTTCCTCAGTTTCTGATGTTCTCTCTTCATTTTCGCTTCTGATTTTGTTAATTTGGATACTATCTCTGTGCCCTCTGGCTGGACTGGCTAAGGGCTTATCTGTCTTGTTGATTTTCTCAATGAACCAACTCCCAGTTTTGTAGATTCTTTGTATGGTTTTATTTATTTCTACTTGATTGATTTCATCCCTGAGTTTGATGATTTCCTGCCTTTTACTCCTCTTGGGTGTATTTGCTTCTTTCTGTTCCAGGACTTTCAGGTGTGCCATTAAGCTGCTAGTGTATGCTGTCTCCCATTTTTTTTGGCGGCACTCAGGGCTATGAATTTTCCTCTTAGCACTGTTTTCATTGTGTCCCTTATATTAGGGTATGTTGTGCCTTCATTTTCATTAAATTTTAAAAGTCTTTGATTTCTTTCTTTATTTCCTCCTTGACCGAGTTATCATTGAGTAGAGCATTGTTCAGCTTCCATGTGTATGTTGGTTTTCTGTTGTTTTTGTTGCCATTGAAGACCACCCTTATTCCATAGTGATCTGATAGGCGGCATGGGATTAGTTCTATCTTCTTATATCTGTTGAGGTCTGTTTTGTGACCAATTATATGGTCGATTTTGGATAAAGTACTATGAGGTGCTGAGAAGAAGGTGTATTCTTTTGCTCTAGGATGAAATGTTCTATATATATATCTGTTAGTTCCATTTGGTCCACGGCTTCAATTAGATTCACTGTGTTCCTGTTTAGTTTCTGCTTTCCTGAATGATCCCTTTCAGAGAGCGGGGTGTTGAAGTCACCCACTATTATTGTGTGAGGTGCAATGTGTGCTTTGAGCTTTAGTAAAGTTTCTTTTACGTGTGAGGGTGCCCTTGCATTTGGAGCATAGATATTCAGAATTGAGAGTTCTTCTTGGTGGATTTTTCCCTTGATCAGTATGTAGTGTCCTTCTGTGTCTTTTTTGATGACTTTAGGTTGAAAGTCAATTTTATCTGATATTAGGATGGCTACTCCGGCTCGTTTCCTGGGACCATTTGCTTGTAAAATTGTTTTCCAGCCTTTTACTCTGATTTAGTGTTTCTTTTTGACACTGAGGTGCATTTCCTGCACACAGCAAAAGGCTGGATCCTGTTTACGTACCCAGTCTGTTAGTCTGTGTCTTTTTATCGGGGAATTGACCATTGATATTAAGAGAGATTAAGGAATAGTGATTATTGCCACCTGCTATTCTTGACGCTATCTTTATGTTTGAGTGATTATCTACTTTTGGGTTTGATGCAAGAAGGTTTCTCTCTCATTTTTTCCAGGGTGTTGTTTCTTTCCTTGTATTGGCATTCCATTTTTCTTGTACATAACTTACTCTATATAAGTTTTTTTTAAGGGTCAAGGAATAGATGGTCTTCCTCCATTGTCAAAAGTTTGTTCATGTTGACTGCCATGTGCCTAATGAAGCCAGAGTTTATTTCGTAAACCATTGTCAATGACAGTGCCATTGTAGGTACAGTAATCAACTTAAGTAAGCAGTGCATCAGATATTCCTTTCTTCATCTCTTAAAACTATAATTTCTAGTATTGGAACTTCCTATTGAGTACTTAATTATTCTAAAATCTGTATTATAGTATTTGATCAGTTAGATTGGTCTAACCAAATATCTTCCAATCATGTAATTAAATATTTTTGTACTCTTTCGCCTCTACTTGGCATGGCAAAACAATACTGTTTTATATTATACACGTGGCTTTTATTCACTCCTGACAAAAAAAACCTTTAAATTCCCCACTGACAGTCTGAGAATTAACATGTACTATGGTCAATAAAGATAACAAGATCACTTCTGGGTCAGTACTATTGAGTACTTCTAGTTACCCCAAGATTTTGTCTTGATGGGTTATGTCTTGGTGTCTTTCCAAGTCATCAGCTTATTCTTCCTCTTGAGACATCTCCTCTTAATGGTTATGTCATCTATCCTAAGACTCTTCATTTTCAGGTGGTCTCCAGGATGTTGTCCTGGTTTGATGCAGGAGCATCTGGGTCTTCTTTCATTTTCTGGAAGGACACAACCATAAATTTGTTTGAATATTAGAAGAATATCCCTTTCCGTTGATTTCTGGATGTTCCATTTAACATATATTTTAGATTGTGACTCCCTTATGCAAAATGTTTTGGGGTAGCAGAAGAAGCATTATCTTTTAAAGTGAATAAAATTTACATATGTGTGGCTAAATATTACCACAATATACTGGTATTTAGGTAGGATTATATGCCCACCTTTAACTTTAAAGTTTGCTT
This sequence comes from Tokudaia tokunoshimensis, assembly GCA_036184795.1. Lineage (NCBI taxonomy): Eukaryota > Metazoa > Chordata > Mammalia > Rodentia > Muridae > Tokudaia > Tokudaia tokunoshimensis. Next base: position 17,598,628 of record BTHU01000009.1, on the reverse strand, counting down.
TTTAAATAGGTGATGGTGTCATTTCATAATTTCTTGACCATATGAATTGTAAAGAATTCAGGTAACATAATTAATAGTTCATAAATTGCAAAATTCCTTAAGGCTTTTGTTAGTATAAGCAGGACCATTATTAGGTTTTAGTTGTAGTCAGAGTCCTAGAAAGGAGAAGGTGTATACTAAATGATTACTAATATCTGAAGTTGTGTCAACCTAGTAAGCCGAAACAACATTCATATTAGAAAAAGTATCAACCATTACATGAATATATTTGAAGCATCCCAATTCTGAGAGATGAGTAATATCTGTTTGCTAATGGTGTTAAAATTTTAACCCTTGCAGAATAATTTTAACAGAATGGGGCAATGAAAGTAGAACAGGAAGAACAGGATAAAATGATTTGTCACAAGGTCAAGAGAACTCTAACAATTCTGTAATTTGATGAAGAAGTTCCTGAGATTTTTGAGCATCCTGAAAAGAAAGTGTTAGGGTCAGAGAGAAGGCCAACAGTGACTATTAACTGATCTTACAAGTTAGAATGAACATGATATGAGTTATGAGAAAAGGTTGAATTCATTGTCATATAGAAGTCTGAAGGAAGAGTAATTATTGTGAAGTAACATTAGTATTTGGGCTGGGTTTATGTCTTGCTGTTTCTAAAAGAGAAAGAGTTTGAACACAGTATATAGAGTCAATTATAATAGTAAATTCTGAGAACTATCTAATAAAAGCTGATGATTATGGCTAATTCAGACTCTTGAGATATACCAGGGATTGATACAATGTATAAGACATATGAGAACATAGCAACAAGTCAATCCTCTTCCTTTTGAAGAGCCAGTTATAAAAGCATTAAAAGCTATCTCTATAGAATTTCACCCCTGAGTATCTTCAAAAAAATATTAAAAATAGATTTTTAGAATAATGATAATCTATTGATCCCAAGTAATATGCTAATGCAACCTGCCAGTTATTATCAGTACTGAAGAAATAATCGATCTGTGTTTTTAAAAGCACAGTGACTTCTGAAGGCTCTCTATCAATAAGTTATTTCAGGTATGTCCTTATCAAATCTATTCTTTTTTTTAGATAAGGAGTTACAGAACATTGTGGAGAATTATGACATACATAAATTTCTCTAATACTATTATATTGTTAATATGTATAATTCTAGTAGGTGATGTAGAAGAAGGAAGGATTATTAAGTGATAAGGAAGTAAAGGATTATTTTACACAGCTACTGCTCTAGCTTCAGCAATATTTAATAAAGTAGTAACTTGCTCTTGTTTGACTAATATATGTCTTATGCAGTTTTACTGAGTGTCTCTGGGAAGTAAAGTGCAGAGGTCCTGATCTTTAGTAGTAATAGATACATAGGGCATACTCAATTGACATAGTCAATCATTTTTTTATGATGTCAAATTTATTGTTGAGTAATAATAAAACCCAAATGATTATAAGGTGATTAAGTTTGTATTTTATCCAGATTTCTGCTTAAAATTCACTGTTTTAGTTTATTTACCATGAAAGTTAAGTACTTATGTAAGTATTTATTAGATGAGTAGGTGAAAAGTCCAAAACCTTGGGAAACGTAGCACTGCACTAGGTGCTTTATGTACATAATATTGTCATATAATCTGCCTATTTTCATCCCCTGTTGTAAAACTTTCCACTCGTATTGGGTCACTGGCTGTTGACTGTTTAAAATAGGGAAACAGAATGCAATATCTTCTTTATCATGAGAATATAAAGGGATAGAGAAAAAGTCATCCTTTCAGTCATGTATAATAATGAAATGTCTTTGAGGAATCATATTTGGAATAGGAGTCCTGTTTGTAAGACCCCCATTGTTTTCATAGTAGGGTTTATGGCCCTGAGATTATGTAACACCTGAAATGTATTCTTTGCCTTTTATGAATTGCAAAAGTATGGAAATTCCAAGGAACAAAATACTCATGGGAGGAAATAAGAAGACAAAGTGTGGAGCAGAGACTGAAGGAACGGCCACCCAGTGACTGTCCCACCTGGGGATCCATCCCACATACAGTCACTAAAGGCAGACACTATTGTAGATGCCAAGAAGTGCATGCTGACAGGAGCCTGATATAGCTGTCTCCTTAGAGGCTCTGCCAGAACCTGTCAAATATAGAGACTGATGCTCTCAGCCAGTGATTGGACTGAGTATGGTGTCCCTGATAGAAGAGTTAGAGAAAGGACTGAAAGAGCTGGAAGGGTTTGCAACCCCATAAGAATAACACCAATATCAATTAACCAGACCCCCAGAGCTCCCAGGGACTAAACCACCAACCAATAGGTGTACATGGAAGGACCCACGGCTCCAACTGCATATGTAGCAGAGAATGGCCTTGTTGGGCAGCAATGGGAGGAGAGGCCCTTTGTCCTGTGAAGGCTCAATGCCCCAGTATAGGGGAGTGTGAGGGTGGAGAGGCGGGAGTAGGTAGGTGTTTGGAGGAACACCCTCTTGGAAGCAGGGGAAGTGGGGGTGGATAAGGGGTTTTGGGGGGCGGGTGGACTGGGAAAGGGGATAACATTTGAAGTGTAAATAAAGAAATATCCAACTTAAAAAAAAAAGAACTTGGACCTGTTTTAATTTTCTTCCACCTAGGGGCCATTGGTCAATCCACACTGGGTTGTCAGATTCCTATCGTAGTTTAAAGGCTGTTTGGATCGCCCCTTATCAATGACCCCAGTTAGGAGACTGAGTTTGCTTTTTTTGTATTATAATCATCAGATGATTTGTTAGTAGTAGTGGTATAGTACTATTTTCATTTGTTGTAACTTATCTCTTCCTCAAAGACTATATGAAAGTCCTTAGATAATATAAGGTTGCTAAGTTCCAGAGTAAGAATCATTGTCAGTCCAAATTAAGAAATTAGTACTTTTTAACGAATCCTTTTAGCCTCCAAAACCTTGTAAAGGGGTGAGGTCCTTCTAGACATTGGCCAGAATAGATGCTATTGTTCTTGACTAATAACAGACTGATTTGCCCCAGGTTCTAAAATGCCTGTAAATGAATAACTTTCAGTGTTGAGGTCATACTGGGTAGAAACAGGTTTTGCATTCCTCCCCTTGATGGAACAACCCTGTGTGCTTAAAATTCCAGGTTCCTCTCTAGTCCATGACTGTGAGCATCAAGATCTCTATGCCCTCTATACTAAGTGCTACCTGAAATGGTAGACATCATGAAATTTCTATTAGAGAAATTGTTCGCTTAAGTATTTTAACAAATCCCCAGGTTGCATAAATATTTCTCCATGGATTTGTTTGCCAAGTTTGACCTTTGATGGCAATGTCACTTAAATATATAGATTTAGATAGATACCAGTGACATAATACTTTATTTTGTGTTTGATTTCTTCACTTTGTTCTCCAGGATTCAGGCATGCTGTTAAGTTAATAATATGAGAGATTGCTCTTTTTTTTTTTTTTTTAACATAGGCACTTACTGCTGTGAACCTGCCTTTTAGAAGTGCCTTTATTGTATCCTATAACTTTGGGTATATGGTATATTTATTTTTATTCAATTTAAGAAAGTCTTTAATTTCTTCCTTAATTTCTGTCTTGACCCAATTTTTTCTTTTTAGTTAGTAAAGAGTTTTCAAATTTCTAAGAGTTGATAAATGGCTACACCAGCTTCCTTCTTGATCCCATTTGCTTGGCATATCTTACCATTATTTTTCTCTGAGGTGATTTTTCTCCTTGGTGTGAAGGTGTGTTTCTTAGATGCAGCAGAAGGATAGATTCTGTTTCAAATATAGTCTTTTAGTCTGTGCTTATTTTTTATTGGGGAATTGAGACCACTGATGTTGAATTATCAGTGATTTGTGTTTGTTGGGTCTCACTATTGTGTTGCTGCAGAGTGAATTTTTTCCTCCCTGTTTTGATTTGCTGTTCTGGGATTATTTACTCCTTGTGGGTTTTTTTGTTTGTTTGTTTTTGGTTTTGTTTTTTGGGAGGCAGGGAAATGGGTTGTGGTTAATCTCTTCAGATTGAGGTTTTCTAATGCCTTCTGTAGTACTGAATTTGTAAATAGCTACTGAATAAATTTGTTTTTGTGATGGAATTTCTTTATTTCCCCACCTATTGTAATTGAATGTTTTTCTGGGTATGGTAGGTCTTTACTTGATCTATTTCCCTTATGCATTTGTTATTCTCATCTTGATTTGTACCTTTAGTGTTGTTATTATTATTACGTGTCATTCTCCATCCCATTCCTCCCATTTATTTGCTGTTCTATATGCTTCTTGGACCTTGGTAGCAACCTCCTTCTTTAGGTTTGGGAAATTTTCTTCTATAACTTTGTTAAATTATTTTATGTATATTTATCCTGGGTTTCTTCTCCTTCCTCTATTTCTGTTAGTCATTGGGTTGTTCTTTAAATTGGTCCCAGATTTTTGGATGTTTTCTGCTTGGATTTTCTTAAATTTAACTACTACTACTACTACTACTTCTTCTTCTTCTTCTTCTTCTTCTTCTTCTTCTTCTTCTTCTTCTTCTTCTTCTTCTTCCAGCTCCCCCTCCTCCTCCTCTTCCTCCTCCTGTTCCTTCTCCCCTTTTCCTCCTCCTTTTCCTCTTCTTCCCACTCCTCTTCCTCCCGTCTTCTTCAATGCCTGAGAGTCTCTTTTTCATCTCTTGTATCTGTCGATGAGGCTTGCATCTGAGATTCCCAATTGAGTTTCTAGTTTTTCTTTAATTTTCTTTTTTGATCGATTTCATTTATACTCTATGTCTTGAACACTTTCTGTTTCATTCCACAGTTTGTGTTTTCATAGATTTTATTAGTAGGTCTATCTACATCCTTTTGTGGTTCTTGAGCATATTCCTAATAGTATTTTGATGTGGATGTGCTGTGCTTCGTCTCTACTGCATTTCTCAGCACCTTCTGTGGTAGAGTTGTTGAGCTCTAGTTGAGACATATTGTCTTGGGTGATATTTATTTTGTTTTTACACCAGAGTCTAGGCATCTGTGCTAGGGATCTTTTTTTTTTTTCTTGCCTTTTTTGATCTGGGGTGCAGGGCACCCTCCTGAATAAGGGTAAAGTCTTGCCTTTGTGGAGACACTTCATCTGGACCCCAGCTTCTTTCTTTCTTTCTTTTTTTTAAGAATTATTTATTTATTTTATGTATATGAGCACACTGTAGCTGTCCTCAGACACACCAGAAGAGGGCATCATATCCCATTACGGATGGTTATGAATCACCATGTGGTTGCTGAGAATTGAACTCAGGACCTCGGGAAGAGCTGTTAGTGTTCTTAACCTCTGAGCCATCTCTCCAGCCCGCTAGGGATCTTCATACTTCTTGGTGATGGTATCTGGTCTCCTTGGTTTCGGCTGTCCTCTGTCTTTCTTAGAAGAGAGTGAGTGCTGTATATATCCTGATAGCAATGTATCTGAGATTCTGCCAGGCATGGCTACTGGGGGTCCTGGATATAATGTGTTTAGGTATTAGAAGCTGATACTAAGTAACGGAATGCGTTTAAGGGGTGTTAGTGCATGATTGAAAGTCTCCACAGAAGAGAGGAATGTTGGGTGAGACATTCTCATCTGCACAGACCCCTGGGAATAGGGACAGAGGAAGGAGAGGCCACTGCAAATAGTCTGATACAGTGCTGGGGTATGATTAAAGGACTGGAATTGGAGGATAGCAGGGAGAGAAATGTTCCCAACCAGATTCCCTTGCTCCCTTTGAGGGATGTTTCCCAGTGAGTTTCTGTGTGAGTTGACAGCTAAGCCAAAAGGATCAGGTATTTCAAGAACGCTAATTTTCTGGCCAGTATGGCAGATGTGCTTACAGGGAGTGCCTGGTTCCCTGGGTGGCTTGAAGGGTTGGTTTTCAGGGAGTGCCATATTATCATTTCTAAATGGTTCCTATACATGTGGATATATTTGAATCAATCCATTAGTAGTTTTTTTTTTTTTTGATATTTCTTGAAATAAGGCAACTTTCCACTTTATGTGGCATTTTGTTCATAGATAATCAGGCTTAGCACGTTTTCTTCAAATCACTAAGTTTAATATAGCAGGACAGTTTAAATTCCTGGTATATAATTGTTTGGTTTTTTTTTTTTTTGAAATTTAGTAAATATATGTAAAAGATATGTGATTGCATGTTATATTTTTATTATGTTATACTTTAATAATTATAGTTAACAGTAAAACAAATATATGATTCATTCAACCCAACAAAGACCTAAATAATGCTAACATTTTAAATTATACTTATTGGTCTTCTTCCCATCTTTTGAAACACTGATCAAAGAAGGTTGTATGTTTTGAAGCATTTATTTCCAATTCAAACTAATATTTCATACAAAGGGATATTGTCTTTAGAATTGACTGGTAAATGTACTGTTTCACTGATACTGAACCCTACTCCCTAACTCTAGTACCTTGTAGGTGTTCTATATGACAGCCCCTTCTTTTGGGCTTGGGATAGTGAGAACAGAGCACATTGTTTCTCCTTACTATTTAAGTAACAGTTTGTTTAGTATAGTGTGCTTTAAGCCAGCTGTGACATCAGAATGGACCACCCACAGAGAGGAGCTAGGGATTAGTGAGCTTTGGCTAAACTGATGCCACCTAAGCAAATATTGCCCATTCTGTGATTTAGTGCTTGGCCTAAGTGACTACTTAGGAGTGAATCTTTATAAGTGCTTGAGCTACTGAGACAGAACAAGTAATAAATACTGAAACTAAGTTGCTGCAAAGTTGAAGTCTGGTAATTAAAATTTTGAATGATAGCCCTATTAAAATACTTATTTTAATTTTTATTTCATATGTTGTAATTATTTTAAACAATATTTAAATATATGATAGTGCTATTTACTCATTCATAATTTATTTTCTTTAAAATTATCTCTATAGTTTAGCTCTAGTGGAATTTGAGAATATACAAAAGCCATTAGCTATTCTCTTGGATATCTTCAAATTGTAAATATTCATAACACCTAAAATAAAAGTCTTATATTCCAGAGAGTTTTCTTGGTGTTTAAAGCTTCCTAAACGTAGTAGAAAGGTCATGATTTGAACTATATTTATTTTTGAGGTTAGCTGATACAATGTTCTAATAGCAGAGGTCTCTTGGAGTACAAAATGGTTCCCAGGTAATATAATGCAATATTCAGTTAAGGAAAAATGCCTGCTCACAACTGAAATAATGAGTCAAGTGTTTCAGAAAATATAGGTGCAGTGAGGCTATAGTACATGATATTTAATTTCTACCACATTGACTGCTTGTTGTAAGATCAACATAGAGACTCAACACATGGTTATGTACACACATACAAATATATAAACACAGACACATACACACTTACATATGCACACATGCTCATATACACATATGAACATATAAACACATATACATGTATACATATAAGCACAGACACACATATGCACACTTACACTAGCACATATACTTTCACACAGAGAATATGCACATATATACATATGAAAACATACACACATATACACACTTGCATATATAAATACATACATATACATATGCAAATACACAGACATACACATAGACAAATACACATTATACATGCACATGTACATATGCAGATATACATAGATCTTTCTATACATATACATCCTTGCAATACATATATAAACACGTATGTACATATTCATATATCAGTGTATATCTATATATCCATGTAAATATGTTCATATATACCTACACACATACATAATCTATATACTTGTGAGTCAAATGTAGTGCACATGTTTGCATCAGTGAAATTAAATACCCACTCCAAGATGAGATTTATTTTTAATTTTCATATCTTCTCTTTATTTCTTTTATTGCTATTTAATTATTAGGTTTTTTAAAAGGATATTTTGGAATCAGTGATAAAACACTTAAGATTGGTCTGTGAACAGCATAATACTATAAATCACAGTTATCATAATATGCCTTATATCTCTTATTATCTGAGATTTTAACAAAAAGTACATCTTAAACTTTTGGGAATTTATTCTTTTTTCTTTCTCATGGTTTTGAATGCAAAAGACTTCTTTAGTCTTTAGTTTACTAAGTCTGCAATTTTTATCTCCATAATAAAGATTATTAACTATTCAGAAAAGTCAAGTTTTGTGTAGTTTATAGTCTCCTGGTAAATAGGAATTTGTAGTATTGTGGTATTTATCTTATTAGATTTAGATCTTTAAGATAACAAATTTCAATACAAGCTTTATTTCAAATGTAGATTAAGTTTGGTTATTATAGGTAAGTACACTGTAGCTGTATTTAGACCCGCCAGAAGAGGGTGTCTGATCTCATTACAGATGGTTGTGAGCCCCCATGTGGTTGCTGGGATTTGAACTCAGTACCTTCGGATGAACAGTCAGTGCACTTAACCACTGAGCCATCTCTCCAGCAGATTAAGATTGTATTAGCATTATTATAGAAACAAAGAATACTTCGTATTCTAAATATTTTCCTTCTCTGTGGTCCCCAAATTGTTCAGTTCAGTGTTACGTTACAATTTTATTAAGCTTATTATAAAAAATAGTCTCCAATAGTTTGTTTGTTTATATTTAATTCCAGAATGAAGATTCATTGTTAACTGGCCTATTCCAGAGTGATTTGAAATCTAAATCAGGAAGCAATTCCCCAAATGACCTTAAAGTTTTTCCTAACATATCAAAATATATACCTACAAAACTGTAAACTATAAGAATAAACATGATTTAAAAGTAATTACCTGTAATTTCAACATAAAGAATATTTAAAAGCATTCATACAGTTTGCATATGATATTCATTTCTGTAACAGGAATTATATTGTATTAAAATAACAATTTCTTTACAAAGTACTTTGATAAGGATACTTTATTTAAACCTGCCATTTTTACTTATTTTTTATGTTTAAAAAAATAATAATAGTCAAATCTTAGTGATTTAAAAATACATGTGAGTTAACTGTAATTAACATAAGATATTTGTGAAATGAATATATATAGAGAGAGATGAGGAGATGAGACAAAGTAAAGAGAGAGAAGAGAGAGAGAGACAGAGAGAGAGAGAGAGAGAGAGAGAGAGAGAGAGAGAGAAAGAGAGAGAGAGAGAGAGAACGAACTTCGCTCTTCCATTCTGAGATTTGTAGATGACCATCTTAAAATGAGAACATTGCATTTTTTTTTGAAATGAGGTAGTAACTAATCATATAGTTAGGGATATAGATACATAGATTCTTCAGGGAATTTACCATGTATTTTTGCTTTTGGAATAGCAAACATCCTTGAAAATATCTGACATTAATCAAAGCAATTCCCCTGTCAACACAAGTCTGATCCCTCTGGGATTTGCATCAGTGCTTTGTCTGGGCCAGTTCTCCAGATAAGGGACAGGCTTCCTGTGCATTCCTGCTTCATCCCTTGTCAGCTTCACCATAAAGCCTTTCTCTCAGAGTTATTCCTCAATTGTGGCCATGTACCTTTACACTTATCCTTAGCTCTTCTCTACTTCCAGAGTTATACCTGTCCTAGTGTCAACGGGATTATTTACTTGTATATGAAGGATAAATATATCTCGTGAGAATTGTTTACATAGCATGTGTCCATCTAAGGATTTTTTTCAGAAGACCTGACCCTAATAACAGCAAATTTGACCTTGGGGTATTTTTTTTCCTTTTTTTCTATTTTTCCCCCTACTCTGGGGAATCGAGCCTTCACAAGACCAATAGCCTCTCCTCTCATTGATGTCTGAAATGGTCATCTTCTGCTACATATGTAGCTGGAGCAGTGGATCCCACCATGTGTACTCTTTGGTTGGTTGTTTAGTCCCTGGGAGCTCTGGGGGTACTGGCTGATGCATATTATTGTTCCTCCCGCAAAGCTTCAAACCTCTTCAGCTCCTTGGGTCCTCTCTCTAGCTCTTCCATTGGGGGCCCTATGATCATTCTATTGGTTGGCTTTGAGTCATGGGTGTTCTGAACCACTTTTCAATGAGGATCAAAGTATCCACACTTTGGTCTTCCTTCAACAGCTTCATGTTGTCTCTGAGTTGTATCTTGGGTATTCTAAGCTTTTGGGCTAATATCCACTTATCGGCGAGTGTATAACTATGTGTGTGCTTTTGTGATTGGGTTATCTCTCTCAGGATGATATTTTCTAGTTCTATCCATTTGTCTAAGAATTTCATGAATTCATGTTTTAATAGTTGTTACTCCATTGTGTAAATGTACCACATTTTCTGTATCCCTTTCTCTCTTGAGGGACATCTGGGTCCTTTCCAGCTTCTGGTTATTATAAATAAGGCTGCTATGACATAGTGGAGAATGTGTGCTTATTGCATGTTGGAGCTTCTTCTGGGTATATGCCCAGGAGTGGTATAGCTTGGTCCTCAGATAGTGCTTTGTCCAATTTTCTGAGGACCTGCCAAATTGATTTCCAGAGTGGTTTTACCAACTTGCAATCCCACCAGCAATGAAGGAGTGTTCCTCTTTCTCCACATCCGCTCCAGCATTTGCTGTCCCCTGAGTTTTTGATCTTGGCCATTCTGACTGGTGTGAGGTGGAATCTCAGGGTTGTTTTTATTTGCATTTCTCTGATAATAAAGGATGTTGAACATTTCTTTAGGTGTTTCTCAGCCATCCAGTATTCCTCAGTTGAGAAATCTCTGTTTAGCTCTGTACCCCATTTTTTAATAGGTTTATTTGGTTCTCTGGTGTCTAACTTCTTGAGTTCTCTGTTATATATTGGATATTAGCCCTCTATCAGTTGTAGGATTGGTAAAGATCTTTTCCCAATCTGTTGATTGCCATTTTGTCCTATTGACAGTGTCTTTTGTCTTATAAAAGCTTTGGAATTTTATGAGGTTCCATTTGTCAATTCTTGACCCCTAAAGAAATAGAATCAGTCATTAATAGTCTCCCCACCAAAAAAAGCCCAGGACCTGATGGTTTTAATGTAGAGTTCTATCAGACCTTCAAAGAAGACCTAATACCAATACTTTTTAAACTAATCCACGAAATAGAAACAGATGGAACACTACCCAATTCATTATGAAGACACAATTACTCTGATACCTAAACCACATAAAGACCCAACAAAAAAGAGAACTTTAGGCCATTTTCCCTTATGAATATCAATGCAAAAACTCAATAAAATTCTCATCAACCGAATCTAAGAAGACATCAAAATGATCATCCACCTTGATCAAGTAGGCTTCATCCCAGGAATGCAGGGATGGTTCAATATAAGGAAGTCTATCAATGTAATCCATTATATAAACAAACTCAAAGGAAAAAGCCACATGATCATTTCATTAGATGCTGAGAAAGCATTTGACAATATCCAACAACTCTTCATGATAAAAGTCTTGGAAAGATCAGGAATTCAAGACCCATACCTAAACATAGTAAAAGCAATATACAGCAAACCAGTAGGCACCATCAAACTTAATAGAAAGACCTTGTGGTATTTTTAAGATTTTGATCTTTTCTGATGATCAAATCAGGGTTATTTTGAATTCTTTGTAAGGAATACTTACTATTTTCTGTTTTGAGACCAGGACTATAAACATGCTGGCTGGAGAAGAGTATTAGAGAAAAGTAAATGTTTCCTTGTTAAAGTTATGTACAATGCTCCTCAGCTTTTTTTTTTTTTTTTTGGTTTTTCGAGACAGGGTTTCTCTGTGTAGCCCTGGCTGTCCTGGAACTCACTCTGTAGACCAGGCTGGCCTCGAACTCAGAAATCCACCTGCCTCTGCCTCCCAAGTGCTGGGATTAAAGGCGTGCGCCACCACCGCCTGGCGCTCCTCAGTTTTATATGTAATGTGAAACAATATTATTAATATATACAATTTTACAGTTATGTTATACATTTTTGCAGTTGCCATCAAAAGTAACAATTACTTATTTGCTATTAACAAATTTAAACAATTCATACAATTAAATGAATTAAGCAAAACTATGTCAGCCTAGTTTCTGCATAGTTTGGATACAACTATGTCAATTTCTTCCAATACCATTAACTTGATAATATAAATTCATAAATATAAATTTTTACATATAGTAAATCATTTTTGTCAAGACACAAATTGAAATTCTATATTCTAAAAGGGATCTTCTCCAGGATTTTCATTTACCACATGAAAGATCAACAGATAATTTTATATTCTTCTTTTTTTTTTTTTTAGATTTATTTATTTATTATATGTAAATACACTGTAGCTGTCTTCAGACACCAGAAGAGGGCGTCAGATCTCTTTTCGGATGGTTGTGAGCCACCATGTGGGTGCTGGGATTTGAACTCGTGACCTTTGGAAGAGCAGTCAATGCTCTTATCCACTGAGCCATCTCTCCAGCCCAATTTTATATTCTTAAGGCACTTTTTTTTATAATTCATTATGTTAATACAAAAATTATCATAGAGTGATGAAATCATTTTGAAGTTAACTGTTTAAAGGAAAACAAAAATGTTTGTGTGGGAAATGGACTATCATTTAGAAAAAGCATAAATATGTAAAGACTCACAATGTTACTTGGGTCAAACACCACTATTTTTATCATTATGTGTTTATTTCAAATTTGTTCTATTGCTATAGAATATAAGCAGGCTAACACTTTGGCAATAATCAGAACATTCCTCTTTTATGCCTCTGTCAATTTTTTATTCAATGAGTATTTTTTCTGTATTTGACAATTACATTTTGCTGTGTCCTTTGGATTACAATGTGGGGTACTCAGGCTACCGTAAATTCATTTATGTTATGAATATACACTTGATAACTATGTTTTGTCTTTTACCTAAATAAATATCACCTATGTTTACAAATCACATACAACATTTAATTCAGTTTTCAAAACCATCAGTAAAATAAAACATTTGGGCAAATAGTTCTTCTCTTTTGTGGAAGATACCTTTGAATTCAAAGAGAGTTGATGAGGAGAAGAAGGGAGAAAAGGGGAGGTGCAGAGAAGGGAGGCAGGTAGGAAAAGATATCAGAATAAAGTAAATTTATGTGACACAAACTGGAAGAAATAATGTGAATATAAAACTCCATAATTAAAATGGAGAGATATTACTAATTTTTAAATTTCATAGAATTAAGTTAAGGTCTAGTCTATTTTGCTTTCCACCTCACTCTCCATTTTGGCAGAGGTGCTTACAAACTGGATATACAGAATTTGAGCTACCACGGTTGTGTGGTTTTCTTTTCTTTTCTTTTCTTTTGATTTTATTTTATTATTTTAATTTTTAATATTTTTAATTTTTTATTGTCTATATTTTTATTTACATTCCCAATGATTTCCCCTTTCCTGGTTCCCCCCTCCCCAAAAGTCCCATAAGCCCTCTTCCCTCCCACTGTTCCCTAGTCAACCTCCTCCAGCTCCTCTGTCCTGGTATTCCCCTACACTGCTTCATCCAGTCTTTCCAGGACCAGGGGTCTCTCCTTCCTTCTTGGAAATCTATTGATATGTGAATTGCGTCTAGGGTATTCCGAGATTCTGGGTTAATATCTATTTATCAGTGACTGCATACCATGTGTGTTCTTTTGTGATTGGGTAACCTCACTAAGGATGATATTTTCCAGTTCTGACCATTTGCCTAGGAATTTCGTGAATTCATTGTTTTTAATTGCAGAGTAGTATTCCATTGTGTAAATATACCACATCTTCTGTATCCATTCCTCCGTTGAGGGACATCTGGGTTCTTTCCAGCTTCTGGCTATTATAAATAAGGCTGCTATGAACATAGTGGAGCATGTGTCTTTATTGCATGCCCGGGAGGCCTCTGGGTATATGCCCAAGAGTGGTATAACAGGGTCCTCCGGGAGTGTCATGCCCTGTTTTCTGAGGAACCGCCAGACTGCTTTCCAGAGATACTGTACCAGCTTCCAATCCTACCAGCAGTGGAGGAGTGTTCCTCTTTCTCCACATCCTCGCCAACACCTGCTGTCTCCTGAGTTTTTGATCTTAGCCATTCTGACTGGTATGAAGTGAAATCTCAGGGTTGTTTTGATTTGCATTTCCCTAATGACTAAGTATGTTGAACTTTTCTTTAGGTGCTCCTCAGCCATTCGTTATTCCTCAGGTGAAAATCGTTTGGTTAGCTCTGTACCCCATTTTTTAATAGGGTTATTTGGCTCTCTGTAGTCTAACTTCTTGAGTTCTTTACTGTCCAGTGGAAAAAACATAGACCTTTCAACAAATGGTGCTGGTTCAACTGGATGTCAGCCTGCAGAAGAATGCAAATCGATCCATTCTTATCTCGTTGTACTAAGCTCAACTCCAAGTGGATCAAGGACCTCCACATAAAACCAGATACACTGAAAATAGAAAATAATAGAAAAGAAACTAGGGAATAGCCTTGAACACATGGGCACAGGGGAAAATTTCCTGAACAGAACACCAATAGCTTATGCTCTAAGATCAATAATTAACAAATGGGACCTCATAAAATTACAAAGTTTCTGTAAGGCAAAGGACACTGTCAAAAGGATAAAACGCAGCCAACAAATTGGGAAAAGATCTTTACCAACCCTACATCCGATCGAGGGTGTGTGGTTTTCAATCATGGCTTCTGGTGTTTTAATAGTTTATGTGGAGCTTTTTATTAACATGACAGAAAGTCAACTATAAACTCAGGTAGCCAGGAATAGAAGAGGATGTTTCTAATTCAGTACATACTGTGGAAAATGGGTCCTAGTGCAGGTTGCTACAGAGGCTAATTGAGGCCCAAGCAGAAAGCCTCAGTGGACTGGCTAACCTCTACATGTGAGGAGTACAACTGGGGCTAAAACCATGAAGATCTGTTGAAATGTCATGAAGAACACTTAGACCATCCATCCATCCATAGTTCTATTTTCCTCTGCTCTCCTTATCGAACATCTCAAATGTCAGCTCCTAACATTAAACAAAGCACTTGAAGGAAGATGGAGGAAATAAGAATTGTGAGGATCAAATGACATGTTAAATAATTAACAATTGAAAGCAACCCCTTCCTTTGCTCAGCTGCATTAATAATATTTCTTTTTTATATCTCAATTGAATGAAACCTGCACAAAGAAAATAAGAAAGAAGAAAGAAAGAAAGAAGGAAAGAAAGAAAGAAAGAAAGAAAGAAAGAAAGAAAGAAAGAAAGAAAGAAAAAGAAAGAAAGAAAGAAAGAAAGAAAGAAAAGAAAGAAAGACAGACTCTCAAATATTGGTACATGTTAGAGTGTGTCGCTAAGTCCAGTGTTTCTGAGTGTTCATAGTACACTGAGCCTGGTGTATATAGCTGACATTCAGATTTATTCTTCAATATAAGTAGATAAGTACATATTGGCACACATCAAGGAAGTCCTTTCATGTAAATGAGTGATCTATCTAGATTTTCAAAAGTGTATAATAGGTTTGTGTAAACAAATCCCAAGAGATAGAATAATGTTTTGATAACCTCTAACACTTTCAGATGAGTTAAATAAATGTGTACTGGTGAAATAAAAAATAGGATACACAGCGTTAAAACAACTATCAAAGAAAGGAAAACTCTTGCAAATACAGTAAGTTAAAATATTAGAATGGTGGATAATTAATGGTTGTAAAGCTTTAGAAAGTAAAAGTAAGAGAAACATACAGATTAATAGCATGAATGGAGGACAAAATCTGACCAGTCCACAGCTTTTCTGTCCAGTAACTATTTAAGGAAAAATAAAAGAAGAAATACTAGTGATCTTAATTGTACACACACACACACACACACACACACACACACAAACATCAACTGCAAAGACTGTTTTTTGAGAAAAATAAGCATTTTAAATATGTGGTTATTCCATTATTTAAAACATTTACTCTTAATTTGAAATGTGTTATATATTCTATTAGTTATTTATCAGAATATATATAGAGGTAGATGTCATATTATCCAGCTAATGTTTATTCAACGTAATTTGGAAGTGGTTGGGCACACAGATGCCTGTCCCGCCATGGTTCAACTTTGAAATCTCACACTTCCTAATGCTAAAGGTTGTTTGAGATTTTTCTCTTTTTTATATCTAGTTCACCTTTATTATTTTTTTAATATTTGAAATTATAATATATTTATATCATTTTTCCCTTCTTTCTTCTCAACTAATATTACCTGTAGAATTTGGAGTTTAGTAAACAAAATGTGTCTTGGAAAATATAAAAGTGTTAAATAAAAATATTAATATAAAAATAAGTACAAAACTTTTCCATAATTTCCTAGTCCATAAAAATGAACTGTTGTTATTCTTGTCTAATTTTATTTTTAAACCTATTTGCAAGACAGGCCATTTCCTTTCTTTAATAGTTGATTGTAACAGCACTGCCCATGTGAGCAGTTTGATGGGGAACATGAACTTTGAGGGCAGTGGAAATGATTGACAGAATTCTGCAAAGAACTTAGAGATCATTGAATGTTTAGTCACAATATCTTCAGTGAAACATTGTGTATAATGAAAATAAAAACAAAGATTTGGAGGTAAGAAATTTGCTGAAATAATAATGGTGTAGTTGTCTATTGCCAAGTGTGAATAAATGTAGACCTTCTGTGCTGATGGTGAATGATGCAAAGTCTTGCTTGCATAGGTTGAGTACTTTCTTTTATGTACTAATGGCTTCCGCCAAAGAAAGTATGGAAGTCATTTTTAGTCATGAATACAGGGAGCAGGGTATGATTTGTGTAGAGTAGAAACTCATTAAAATTGATAAACGAGCCTGCTGCCACAGGGTTGTGATCCCAGGTCCTCAGGGGACTGAGGGAAGAGGATTGCAAGGTCAAGGCCCACGTGGACTAGAGTTTGATGAAGGCAGTCTGTGCACAACTTTGTGAGCATCTGTCTCAAAATACAAAGTAAAAAGAAGGCTGCTATATAGTTCAGTGGTAAAAGCCTTGCTTAGCACAGAGCATAGGAACATATGGCTAAAATACATGATAATAACCCACAATCCTGTGGTTCATTGCATTGGAGCTGTCATGGTAGCAGAATTCACATTTGTAAGCATCTAAACACCATCAATTGATCTCTTGTAACATTCTGTTTACAGTCCAAAGAGAACCTCTGACAGGCCGAGAGGATGAATTTTCCTCTTACTACCTACAAAGCTTCAGTCTGTTGACTAGATTATATCTCCTATGTAAGCTCTGAATATTTTCAGATCTTCTATAGTTTTATTATTAATATAAACCCATAATATATTACGATAAATTTGAAATACATAGAATTTTATATTATAATAGTTTGTTAAAAACAGTTAGTAAATATCCTGTTTTTAAAATCTTTTGAATATTTCTTCATTAAAATATGTCATGTGCTTAAAAAACTCAAAATATAAAAACTATGGATATGCCCTGGGTTTTCTTTCAATATTTAAAACTGTTCTAAAATCAAAAATTAAGTTGCTTTCTGAGATGCTTGCATATTGATAACCTTTAATGACAGACTATAACATTAAATTCTATCAAATCAAATTACTCAAGGGCAAAAAAATAGAAAAAATCTTGAGAAGTCTGCATGACTATAAATAATTAGCTGTCAGTTTCACAGTCACACAGTGATGATATTGGGCAATGGTTTATGCATCTACAATTAAATATAATTAAGTCTGTATGTATGTGTAGTGGAAATGACATTTTCTGTATGCAATATTCCAATGATGCCTTTAATCAATGTGCCATGATCAACTGTTTATGTTATAATGTAAAATTCTTTATTCTTCCCTCACGACATTGTTGTGCAGAGTTCTCTCTAAGTGCCATATTCATGTAGGAAATCAGTTCTTTTCATTTAATTTTTATTTTTATTTTCTATATTCTTTATTTACATTCCAAATGATTTCCCCTTTCCCGGTCCCCCCCCCACCCCCGCCCGAGTCCCATAAGCCCTCTTCTCTCCCCCTGTTCCCCATTTGCCTAAGAATTTCATGAATTCATTGTTTTTAATTGCTGAGTAGTATTCCATTGTGTAAATATACATGGAAAATAGCTCTGATAAAATTGAAGAAATATATAGAAAAACACGTTAAGATTGACTATTTCATGGAAAAATTATATAGATAAAATGGTAGGCATAAAAATATTCCTAAGTTGATTGAAATTAGAATTGGCGAGACAGAGAAGCGAGAGAGGATTGAATGGGGAAAAGAGGGAGGGAAAGGGGCTTATGGGATTTTCGGGGAGGGAGGAAACGGGAAAGGGGAAATGATTTTGAATGTAAAGAAATAAAATAATATAAATAAATAATATATATATATATATATAAAGTAGAATTATAAACATTTTCTGATAAAATTGAAAATCTACAAGGGAAATATTTCTGATAAAACTCAAGAAATATATAGAAAAACACATTAAAACTGACTATTTCATGAAAAATTATACAGATAAGATGGTAGGCATAAAAATATTCCTAAATTGATTGAACGTAGAAGTAAAAACATTTTCTGATAAAATTGAGGATTTACATGGAAAATATATCTGATAAAATTGAAAAAATTTATACAGATAAATTGGTAGGAGTTAAAATATTCCTAAGTTGATTGAAAGTAGAATTATAAACATTTTCTGATAAAATTGAAGATTTACATGGAAAATATTTCTGATAAAATTGAAAAAATATATGGAAAAACATTAAAATTGAAGATTATCATGGAAAATTATACAGATAAAATGGTAGGCATAAAAATATTTAAAACATTTTCTGATAAAATTGAAGATTTACATTGAAAATATCTCTGATAAAATTGAAGAAATATAGGAAATCAGTTCTAATTGTTTTGCTTAAATTTCCTGAGCTTTTTGTAAATACTTTTTCATGCTTAAGTTTGTGCTATCCTGGTGATACCAGGGAGTGATCCTGCAGGGATTAGAACTGTGTGTGTGTGTGTGTGTGTGTGTGTGTGTGTATCCTTCATAGATCAAGAATATATGTGCTTTTGTGTGTGTGTAGGGGGTGTGATTCTTCAGTGGTTCCTACTTCTCACTTTTAAACGAGGATAAAGCAGGGCTCAGAAACAGCATGCTAGGTTCTTGGCAAGTATGTTTTGGTTGTTTAGCTTTTTTTTTCTCCCCTGGGAGACTTTCAACAAGGAAAGTTCATTGTGTTTGATTCTTTTGCATGCTCCTAGGACCCTTTCTCCCCCTGGTTTGACTCATCCAGCTTGATAGGAGTCTTTGTGCCTACTCTTGCGTCTTCTTATGCCGTGTTCAGTTGGTGTCACAGGGAAGCTTGCTCTTTACTGAAGGGAAATGGAGAAGCATTGAATTTGGGGGAGAGAGAAAAGTGTGTGTGTGTGTGTGTGTGTGTGTGTGTGTGTGTGTGTGTGTGTGTAGGGGAGCCTCTGGGAAGGAAGAGGGAGGGATGATTGGGTCAGGTTTATTGTATGATAAAAGAATAAAAAAAATTATGGTGATACTAAAATCTGTTATTTTTAGCACTTAAGATGGCACTTAAACAACCCTGTTCTAAATGCTTTGCAATGGAAGTTTCTTTAGTGTGTCAGTCACATGCTGTAGATCCTCTTACCAGCACATTATAGACATGGAATAAATGGAGAAGAAAGTACAGAGCTACTCAGTGGCCATGGGTTTATTAGCATCACTTTATTACTTCTGATACACTGATATCTACATGTGCTTTTACTTTAAAGTGACACCTATGTGATTTGTGATTGCAAATACTATATTGAAATAGAAAATAAAATAAAATCATTCCTAAAAGATAAAGTCTAGATGTCTTTAGTGATAATTAACACAGGCATATTGATTTGATTGCTACATGGCTTGGTTGCTTCACAGTTCCTCATTGAATGTTGCACTTTCTTTAATTTTTTATGTATGTCTTGTTTATTGGAAGTACAGCTAACTTCAATAAATAAACCATATTTCATACCTTGTCCTTGAATCTGCATACGTTTGGTACAGTGACCTTTCAATTTATTGACTACAGCAATTTGAAAGCATTATCTTAAATAGTGGTTTGGCATTTACCTTTAAAATAATCTTTTCATGTAGCTATCGAATGCAAATACTTACATAAAATTTCAGTTCAATTATTCTTTTCATAAAATATTTGCAGTTTGGCTAAAGTGCCCAACTATCTTTTGTTCTTTTTACTAAATCACTATAATTTTCATAAATGCCACTGAGATAATCACTAGTCATTCATGGGGGTGAAAATAAAGTTAAAGAAATTGTATTTTGTTTCTTAATTTTTTGATTCTTGCTTTAATAGTTGTTGAAAATATAATAATAATCTATAAAACTGACCAATGTTTGTTAACTCCTATTGTTGAAGAGATAAATGTATTAGGTTGCATTTTATAATGCTTCTTATATATCTACTAAAACATGTTATAGCATGGAGAATGTTCATCACTTTTTCCATTTGTGTTTAACATACATTTTGTGCTCTATACATTTTGAAAGTTATTTTGTTTCGAGAAACATAAATAAAGAACAGATGGCTGTTCACACCTCAGTAGGAATACCAGGGGACAGAGGACTTTCATCATGTCCCTGTGGTTCCATGCTGGCTCTCATGTGGTGGACATCTGTGTCTGTTTGGAATAGTTCCTGCTGCTGTTTGGAGCCTCCTGGGGCTGGTGTCAGTTCTCTTTCCTTTATTTTAAGGCAGCTAGGTTTTCTCAGCCATTCATTACTCTGTAGACAAGCCCAAAATATATTCGAACAAGAGAATCTTAAATATACTAAGTATGCTACTCTTGTTTAAGAATGTCTTGTATATCCATATAAACTTTCCTCATTCACAGCTAATATGTTTAGTTATCTTTTTATACTTCTAAGCCTCCTGGCAGAGAACTGCAAAACAGTACAGAGCAATATGAATTGGATAAGTTCAGGAAAATATCATGGGGATCATGAGATATGTAAATACAGTTCTAGTATTTATGTCTTTAATATACAAATAAGGGGAAACCCCTACGAGTCTATACTATGGAATGGTTTCTGTTTATAAGACACTGAATTTCAGTTTGACACCACAGATTCTTAGGTGGGAGAGTTGATCATTCTGTTGTCACATATCTTGTCATATGCTGTCACATGTCTTGCTTCTATTCTTGTCATTGCATTAATATTTCAGATATTGGAATTATGTCTCCTTTTGGAGAAATGATCATACAGTAAGAAAGAACACCTTAGAGAGTATTAAACAGTCTCGTTATCTTGAGATATAACAGATGTATATCACTAACAGATTATTGGAGAATATTGTTGCCTTGAAAAATGCTATACGCTGGTAAAAGGTTATTACCTTTTTTAAACCATTTTTATTGGATATTTTATTTATTTACATTTCAAGTGTTATCCCCTTTTCTGATTCCCCCCCCCTCACCGAAACTGCCTATCTCATCCCCCTTCCTGCTGCTTCTGTGAGGTTGTACTCCCACCCACCCACCTACTCCTCCCTCCCTGCCCTCTCATTCCCCTACACTGGGGCATTGAGCCTTTATAGGCACAGGGGCCTCTTCTCCCGTTGGTGCCCAACAATGTCATCGTCTGCTACATATATTTCTAGAGCCATGGGTTCCTCCAGGTATACTCCTTGGTTAGTGGTTTAGACCCTGGCTATTCTGGTTGGTTGATATTGTTGTTCTTCCTTTGGGGTTGCAAACCCTTTCAACTCCTTAAGTCCTTTCTCTAACTCCTCCATTGGGGACTCCATGTTCCGTCAAAGATTGGCTGTAATCATCCACCTCTGTATTTGTCAGGCTCTGGAAGAGTCTCTCAGGAGACAGCTATTTCCGGCTCCTGTCAGCATGCACTTCTTAGCATCCAAACTAGTGACTGCATGATGACTGTATACAGGATGGATCCCCAGGTGAGGCAGACTCTGGATGGCCTTTACTTCAGTCTCTGCTCCACATTTTGTCTCCATATATCCTCCTGTGAATATTTTGTTACCCCTTCTAAGAGGGACTGAAGCATCTACACTTTGGTCTTCCTTCTTCTTGAGCTTCATGTGGTCTGTGAATTGTACCATGGCTATTTCAAGCCTTTGGGCTAAAATCCACTTATCAGTGAGTACATACCATGTGTGTTCTTTTGTGATTAGGTTATCTCAGTCAGGATGACATTTTCTAGTTTCATCCATTTGGCTAAGAATTTCACGAATTCATTGTTTTTACTAGCTGAGTAGTACTCCATTGTGTAAATCTACCACATTTTCTGTATCTACTCCTCTGTTGATGGACATCTGTGTTCTTTCTAACTTTTGGCTATTATAAATAAGGTTGCTATGAACATAGTGGAGCATATGTCCTTGTTATATGTGGAGCATCTTTTGGATATATGCCCAGGAGTGGTATAGCTAGGTTCTCAGGTAATACTATGTTCAATTTTCTGAGGAACCACCAGACTGATTTCCAGAGTGGTTGTACCAGCTTGCAAACCCACCAGCAGTGGAGGAGTGTTCCTCTTTTTCCACATTCTTGCCAGCATCTGCTGTTACCTGGGTTTTGATCTTAGCCATTGGGACCAGTGTGAGGTGGAAACTCAGGGTTGTTTGGATTTGGATTTCCCTAAAGGATGTTGAATATTTCTTTAGGTGCTTCTTGTCCATTTGGGTTTTCTCAGTTGAGAATACTTTGTTTAGCTCTCTACCCCATTTTTAAGGCTGCCCACTCTCTCCCTACCTTTTCAATATAGTACTCCAAGTCCTAGCCTGAGAAATTAGGCAACAAAAGGAGGTCAAAAGGATACCAATTGGAAAGGAAGAAGTCAAACTATCACTATTTGTAAATGATATGACAGTATGCTTCGGTGACCCCAAAAATTCCACCAGAGAACTCCTAACCTTGATAAATAACTTTAGTAAAGTAGCAGGTATAAAATTAACTCAAACAAATCAGTAGCCTTCCTTTCCTCAAAGGTTAAATATGTGTTGTGAGAAATATTAAAAAGGAACCCACCAACTCTTTGGTATTCCTGCTTCTCTCATCCTGCCATCTTCCAGGCTGTGCCAGACCATGATTCTTCACTCCAGCTGCTGACAACTCTCTCCAGCTAAGCCCCGCAGTTTCTGGCTAGCTTGTCCCTGTTCTGCGGTCCCTCTCTGCCATCAGTGGTCCCACATTCCAGTAAACAAGTAAATCTAAACTCTTGAACCTTATAATTAATCGATCAGATTTATGTATCAATAAAATCACATTTTACAAAATGCCAGCACAATAATTTCAGAGCCAATTGATAATGATAAAAGCTTTATCCCAATTATTCCAACCTTATGATATCATAACTACCTGTGGCTGGGTCCAGCCATGCTGGTTCATGTCTGCCTCCAGTCTCATTTTTCTTCTCTCTCCTGAGACATTGTCGCTACACCTCTTAGCTCTGCCAAACTTTTCCCTGTCCAATCACCAACTTCATGCAGCCCTAATTGTAGTTGGACAGGGACAATTCTGCAACAGACTGAGAATGAAATTAGGGAAACGGCATCTTTCACAATAGTCACAAATAATATAAAATACCTTTGTGTGACTCTAACCAAGCAAGTGAAAGATCTGTATGACAAGACCTTCAAGTCTCTGCAAAAAGAAATCGAAGATCTTAGAAGATGGAAAGATCTCCCATGCTCATGGATTGATAGGATTAATATAGTAAAAATGGCCATCTTGCTGAAAGCAATCTACAGATCAGTGCAATCCCCATCAAAATTCCAACTCATTTTTCAAAGATTTATAAAGAGCAATTTGCAAATTCATTTGGAATAACAGAAAACCAAGAATAGCGAAAACCATTCTCAACAATAAAACAACTTCTGGAGGAATCACCATCTCTGACCTCAAGCTACACTACAGAGCAATAGTGATAAAAACTGCATGGTAATGATACAGAGAAAGGCAGTGAGATCAAGGGAATAGAATTGAAGACCCAGAAATGAACCCATATACCTACGGTCACTTGATCTTTGACAAAGGATCTAAAACCATCCAGTTGAAAAAAGACAGCGTTTTCAACAAATGGTGCTAGGTCAACTGGCAATCAACATGTAGAAGAATTCAAATGGATCCATTCTTATCTCCTTGTACAAAGCTCAAGTCCAAGTGGATCAAGGACCTCCACATATAACCAGATACACTGAAACTAACAGAAAAGAAAGGGCACAGGGAAAAATTTCCTGAACAGAAAACACCAATAGCTTATGCTCTAAAATCAAGACTTGACAAATGGGACAAAAGAGCAACCAACAGATTGGGAAAATATCTTTACCAATCCTACATCTGATCGAGGCCTAATATCCAATATATACAAAGAACTCAAGAAATTAGACTCCAGACAATCAACAGTTATTATTTTTTGAATGTTCAGAATTCCTAAGGTCTTTGAAAATTCAACCAGCATATAAAAAATCATCTAATATAGTATTAATAAAATGTTATGCTAGAGGGCATTACTATTCTTAAGTAAAACACTAAGGCTTGTTACTTTGAATAATAATAATTTTAACAAATTACTTTGATCTAGAATTAAATCCTTCGAAAATAATTTGTTTCACCTTAAAGGATGCCTGACACCCAGCCAAGTTTTGAGTACGGGAATTGAGAATTGCTACTAGTTAAGGTTAATGTTGCTCTTGCAGAGGATCCAGGTTCAGTTTCCAGCTCTACACAGTAGCTCACAACCTTCTATAACTCCAGTTCTGAGGGATCTGATGCCTCCTTTGACACCCACAGGCTCCTGTATATATGTTGTATAGCTCCTTACACTCAGATGCTTATGTATGCATAAATATTAAATAAATATATGAAATGAAATTAGTAAGTGGAAAATATCTTCAACTTATCCCTGTAACATTTATCAATACATACAAAATTCTAGAATAGGATGAATTTCGTTTCATCATAAGTCCATTATTTTTAGAGAGTTTTTTCATATGTTTTAAAAAAGAATCTTTTCAATAAATCATTAAAAATTTAAATATTGAGGTTAGAGGTATGACTCAGTTGTGAAAAATGCTTACTGCATTTACAAAGGACTGGGGTTTTCTTCCCATGTGAGTGATTCCCATTTCTTTGTGACTACAGTAGGGAGCTTCATATCCTCCTCTTGCCTTCCCAGGTACCAACTGTTCTTTGAATGCTTCATTAGTGAACAATAAAACACATTTAAAGTTTAATAGTTTGGCACATATTATGTGTTATACCACATGACATATTGTATTAAAATTGTCTGCTGTTTTCTGTCTTAAGAAAAAGAACAAAACCCTTTGTAGCCAAATCAGCAGCAACCAAACTGCTTTTGGTTCAAAGACTTTATAGTGCTGTGACCCTTGTAATTTGTTTCATGTCATGTACTATGGAGTGAGTCTTAAATACCCATCACAATATGGTAGCTATATGGGATAATAAATATATTTTTAGTGTCATTGTGGTAGTTATTTCATAATGAGTATGTGTATTAAAAATATTTTTCTTATCTGAAATGGTATCATGTTGGTTGACAGATATAACTCAGTAAAATGTGAAATGTGGACAGTAATTCAATTCCATTGATTTAAATTCTCTCTTATGATTAGTAGATCAAAATAAAATTAGCTTAGTAAATCACATTCAACTAAAAGCTTATGAAATTAAGCATAAACTATAATCACTATTTATTACTGAGAATATATAAAATAATTAGAAATATTCATTAATTTATGAATGTCACAATAATTCTGAAAGTTTTGTAGTTGTTATGCTTGTTTTATTTAATTTTAAATAAAAAATTGATTTAATGTTCTTAAATAAACCATCATTGGATTAGATAAGTGATTGAGATAATTTCATTATAAATATTATACAATGGGCTGGAGTAATGGTTTAGTAGTTGACAGTATTGAATACTCTTCCAGAGGACCCAGGTTCAACTCCTAGCACCCACATAACTGCTCACAACTGCCTATAAGTGAAGTTCCATAGGAACTGATGTCCTCTTCTAGCATCCATGAGCAATCCATACATATGGTACACAGTCATGCATGCATACAAAACACCCGTACAAACAAAAGAAATTTTAATAAATCTTTTTAAAATCTAAATAAGATTTATATAGGGACATTCACCATTTTACTCAAGGATGTTGACTTAGTAATTATGTTTTAATTAAAAGAAAAATAAGTATGAATTTCAAGACATTAGGAGACAACCCATTTATTTAGAACTCTTTCATCTCTCATGATAAAAACTATATAGTTTCTGGAGATGGTATTTTTAGTGAAAAATCTCTCGGCATTTCTTTAGGTGACATGCATATCTATGATTAATAGAATTATATGATTTCTATTACATTAGATTTCAATATTATGAGCAAATCTGTTAGAAATTAGAGATTTTTTTGTTGTTCTTGTTGTACATGGGAAACTGGGAGAGTGGCAGTATTACACTCTGAAATTTCTGCAGAAATGGGGAATGATTCTCACGCACCCTTTGTCTCCACGTTGACAGAGATCATAGATTTGCTGCTATTTACATTAGTGTCTAGTGGAGCAGTTATAGACTAGCTAATGATATTCATTAAATTGTTTGAGAGGTTGGAAAAATGTTGTATAGACTTCTCAACAAACAAGAACTGTTTTGTCATGTACTCCCCTACTCCACAAGATAGGTTTAAAACAACTTGATAGTAATGATTCTCTAGTCAGAGCTTCCACTTTGGCCATAGGTGTCATTTGGCCTGTTTATAATCTCTGTGGTTTCCACGTGGAATAGGAGATTAGGTAATTATGTGTGCAGGAAAGAGCCTCCTCATACTTGTTTGGATGGAGGAGAGTTCATGCCATGTATGCAGCACAGGCATCTCAAGCTTAGTATTGTTTCATCTCTATAGTTTGCAGAAGCAAATGCAAAGCTATGCCAAATGAAAGGTAATACCCACTTACTTTCAGGTCTTATGAAATTGTAGGCTTTTTGCAGATAATCTTCTAATAGAATTATACATATGTGAATTACCTCATAGAAGTATATAATGCTCAATAATATAGAATCTTATTGCCAATAGTCATAAAAACAGGATTTTTACCAGAACACATGGCAAATTTAAAGAGATAAGAAATAACAAACATGTTTTAAGTACTAGTCCAAGCCTTAGAAGACTAATAGTTATAAATAACAAATGGCAAACGAGTCACATAGAAAATAGTAATGCAAAATAATATGGTAGAAATAATCAGTTATATGAACATAAATTCTCCTTTGCAAAAATAGATTACAGGTTGCATAAAATGCTAATTCTAAGGTAAAGACATGTGTCATTGGTTAAGAGTATTGACTGCTCTCCCAGAGGCCCACAGGTGAGTTTTCAATATCTACATGGTGGCTCATAACTATCTGTAACTCCAGTTTCAGAGTATCTGATAACCTTTTCTGGCTTTAGGCACCAGGTATGCTTGCAGTGCATATATATATGCAGGCAAAACATTTATAAAATTATTATGAATGTAACAAATTTAGTTTAAAATACATTATTATGTTATTTATAAAAATATAGCAGTTATGAATGCTGGAAATAGATACAAATAATATATCAGAAATTTTCAATCTAACTTAACATGAGGCCTAGTGTCATTATGGAAAGTATGTAACTAAATTTGGTAAGTGTTGATAGTAATCAGGAAGATCAAATAACTAGAAAAATAAAAATAATGTAGAGAGTCTAAATTCATCTTAAAGAGAACCGCAACATATGTTTAAAGAAAAAAATGGAATCAAGTACTAGCTCATATTTGAAATACCAAAAGCATATTCAATAACTTTAAGCACTCATTCATAACCAATTTATCTGGCAAGTGAGAAAGCCCATCCTCACAGTTCAGTTTAACAAGGTTACACTGATGGGTGATAGCAGATCTCCTTATCTCAGAAGGCAAAATGCACATTTGCTCTCAAGTATACTAACAGGAGAGAATTTAGCCATGTACTCATCACAGAGCCATTCTCAGAGAGCTGTAGAAAACAGCTTCCCATAGTAACTTCATTAAAAAAAAGTGTTCCACTAATTCTAACACACACACAAAATTTGTGTGCCTGTACTAAATTATAGAGTATGGAATATTTAGAGTTGAAGAACAGCCAATAGTCTGCAAATTAGAACTTGCATCTAGGAATGGGCCGGGTAATAGATACACACTTTCGCAAAGACTGAAGCCCCTGCTTGTGCTCCATGAGAGTAGACAACAGACAGAGGGGATATTTAGCTCTTGTAAAATGTATTGCCTTACAGAAACTCAGTTCATCCTGGACCAGGGCCCGAGACCCTGCTCAGAGGACTGCAAAGGGGCTGTGGCGGGGCCTGGCTGCCTCATACCTCACAGTTCTGTGTTGGAGCTTAGATGTTTGAGATCTTTTCCTCCATCTTAGTTATTTTCTTCTTACTTTTTAAAATGAACATATTTTAGATTTATTTTTTTACTCCCCATTTGTGTTTCCAAAGGCAAGTCAGTTTTGTCATTTCATAGAGAACAATCATTTTCCTAATTTATCTCTTCCCTTTTACAATATGGATACCTCACGTTTCACCATATATTAAATGAAGCACTTTTATTCAATTAAAAATGTGCGCTGAATTTACAACTCTGAACTGGATATACTCTTGCATTAGAGAATGATTTTCTTTTGGAACTTGATTTAAGATAGACCCCCATCATAATCAGGAGAGAGGGTTTTACAATTTTTTATTTTGAAGATTTTCTTTGGCGGGAAGAATGTCGGAGTTGACAAAAGAAGCAGAGCAGGAAGCACGTTCAGGGCTGCTGACTGAAACTGCAAACCAGTGGGTATAGGGACCCTGTCACTGTTCTCAAGAGAAAACGACTTGGGTAATCATGGGCTCCTCCCGTGACGCTGCAGCAGCTGGGGTTTGTTTCCTCTTTCAAACTTAAAGATTGGATAACATTCATATTGAATCTTGCCTGTCTTAAACATTTGGTCCCCTGGGTTCTTTTTAGTTTAGAAACTTAGTTTGAGTACAGTATGAGTTTTAGAAGGGGAAAAAACATGAAACTTTGTCATTTCAGGGTGCAATGTTTAAAATACACATGCTATATATTGGATATTAGCCCTCTGTCGGATGTAGGGTTGGTAAAGATCTTTTCCAAGTTTGCTGGTTGCAGCTTTGTCCTTTTGACAGTGTCCTTTGCCTTACAGAAACTTTGTAATTTAATGAGGTCCCATTTGTCTATTCTTAATCTTAGAGCATAAGCTATTGGAGTTCGGTTCAGCAAATTCTCCCCTGTGCCCATATGTTCAAGGTTCTTCCCTAGTTTCCTTTCTATTGGTTTCAGTGTGTCTGGTTTTATGTGGAGGTCCTTGATCCACTTGGAATTGAGCTTAGTGCAAGGAGATAAGAATGGATCGATTTGCATTCTTCTGCATGTTGACCTCCAGTTGAACCAGCACCATTTGTTGAAAAGGCTCTTTTTTCCCACTGGATGGTTTTAGCTCCTTTGTCAAAGATCAAGTGACCATAGGAGTGTGGATTCATTTCTGGGTCTTCAATTCTGTTCCATTGATCTACATGCCTGTCCCTGTACCAATACCATGCAGTTTTTAACACTATTGCTCTGTAGTACAGCTTGAGGTCTGGGATACTGATTCCCCCAGAGGTTCTTTTACTCTTGAGAATAGTTTTAGCTATCCTGGGTTTTCTGTTATTCCAGATGAATTTTTGAATTGCTCTTTCTAACTCTATGAAGAATTGAGTTGGGATTTTGATGGGGATTGCATTGAATCTGTATATTGCTTTTGGCAAGATGGTCATTTTTACTATATTAATCCTGCCAATCCATGAGCATGGCAGATTTTTCCATCTTCTGAGGTCTTCAATTTCTTTCTTCAGAGACTTGAAGTTCTTGTCATACAGATCTTTCACTTGTTTGGTTAGAGTCACACCAAGATACTCTATATTGTTTATGGCTATCGTGAAGGGTATCATTTCTCTTATTTCTTTCTCAGCCTGCCTATCCTTTGAGTATAGGAAGACTACTGATTTGCTTGAGTTGATTTTATATCTGGCCAATTTGGTGAAACAAAGAACTCAAGAAGTTAGATCCCAGAGAGCCAAATAACCCTATTAAAAAATGGGGTACAGAGCTAAACAAAGAGTTCTTGCCTGAAGAATATCTAATGGCTGAAAAGCACCTAAAGAAATGTGCAACATCCTTAGTCATTAGGGAAATGTAAATCAAAACAACCCTGAGATTCCACCTCACACCAGTCAGCATGGCTAAGATTAAAAACAGAGGAGAAAACAGTTGTTGGTGTGGATGTGGAGAAAGAGGAACACTCCTTCACTACCGGTGGGATTGCAAGCTAGTACAACCACTCTGGAAAGCAGTCTGGCAGTTCCTCAGAATACTGGGCATGACACTCCTAGAGGATCCTGTTTTACCACTCCTGGGCATATACCCAGAGGCTTCCCCTGCATGCAATAAGGACACATGCTCCACTATGTTCATAGCAACCTTATTTATAATAGCCAGAAGCTGGAAAGAACCCAGATGTCCCTCAACGGAGGAATGGATTGAGAAGATGTGGTATATTTACACAATGGAATACTACTCTGCAATTAAAAACAATGTATTCACGAAATTCTTAGGCAAATGGTCAGAACTGGAAAATATCATCCTTAGTGAGGTAACCCAATCACAAAAGAATACACATGGTATGCAGTCACTGATAAGTGGATATTAGCCCTGAAGCTTGGAATACCCAAGTCACAATTCACATATCAATAGATTTCCAAGAAGATGGAAGGAGAGACCCCTGGTCCTGGAAAGACTGTATGTAGAGGAATACCAGGACAGTAAAGCAAGAATGGGTTTACTGGTTAACCCATGGGAAGGAAAGACTGTATGTAGAGGAATACCAGGACAGTAAAGCAAGAATGGGTTGACTGGTTAACCCGTGGGAGGGAAGAGGGCTTATGGGACTTTCGGGGAGGGAGGAAACGGGAAAGGGGAAATCATTCTGAATGTAAATAAAAAAATACAGAAAATAAAAAAAAATAGACACTAAAAAATAAAATAAAATACACATGCTGTGTGTTTATTACTATGGAAACCAACTGGTAAGCATGACCATGAGCAGAAAGATTTCAATAGGTGGAATGATGAAATGCGAACAGGAGTGTTATATTTTATAACTTTAGTTCTTCTGTAATTATTGAAGTGCTGTATGGAATAATTTTGTGATTGATATGTTAATCATTTGAAATGCATCTGTCATTTTCAATTTAGACTTTTAGTAGAAACTTAGTCAGTTTTTGTCTATTGAGAGATCAGAAGATGTATTTCTGGGAAGTCCAAGGCAAACAGACCACCACTGACTTAACTACTTTCTCCCAAAAAATGAAGTCCTCATGGGCTCACAAAGGAGAGAATACAGTTTTTATGCAGTATGCTATAGCTATACAGACTTGCTTTTCCAGTATTGTTGATTAACTCAGAGCAACAACAGACTGGTACAGACACTTCTTACTTCAGGTGCTGGGTAGTCTGTTCTTTATGATTTCATAACATGGCTGCTGAATGGACATCATATTTTATTTAAGAGAGAACAAGTAAATTTGTAAACAAGAACAGGAGTTATCAAAAACACTCTCCTTAGATTTCATTTCAGTTGGAACTCAAGATCCTCCTTAGTTTGGGACAGCATCATCCTTTTTACTCTCATACTTGAGACTCACTGGGCCAATAAAAGTGGAATTTTAGTAAGAACTAAAGGGCAGATCGCATCTAGTCTAGCCTTTCAGAGAAACTGACTGCAACTACTTTTCATTAAGGACTGTCATTGGACAGGAGTTGTTTTTATAGCCTTCAGCTTCCATTTCTTGTAGATTTTTCCCTTCTGTTTTCCAATTCTCTCTAATTCTGTCTGGAATACCCAGTGCCCTCACTAGACCAGAGTAGATGAACTCAGTGCCTCTAATTACACCAGGTAAAAAGGGCTGACATTGTGCATGTGTAGAGAGAGCTCTCAGGGACAAAACAGCATTGTTTCTTCTATAGTCTGTTTTCTAGACTTTGAGTAGTTGTTCCCTGTGAACTTGTTGACCTTATTAGGGGATTAGACATACAGAGAATGTTCTAGTAATGTCAAAAATTTGTTGATATTTATCAGAAATAGATTACCTAGGGAAGTGAT
Source organism: Tokudaia tokunoshimensis (assembly GCA_036184795.1). Classification (NCBI taxonomy): domain Eukaryota; kingdom Metazoa; phylum Chordata; class Mammalia; order Rodentia; family Muridae; genus Tokudaia; species Tokudaia tokunoshimensis. The sequence goes on along the minus strand of BTHU01000009.1, from coordinate 17,566,509 downwards.
ATCTATCTAAACTTAAAAGCTCTAGAGTTTAGTATAAGAAAGGATACATCGGAGATCAGTGGTACAGCTGCTGGTGAGTTTCTTTCTGCTTATATTTTCCTGTTTCTAGTGGTTCCTGTCTCACCTATCACCAGAGGGAATTTATTTACTTATTTATTTATTTATTTATTTATTTCACTCCATATTTTGTTCCTCCCTACCCCCTGTCTACCGTTTGACTGTTCCCCATCCCATACCTCCTCCTCACCCCCCTGTCTCCTCGTGGATGTCCCCACCCCCACCCCACCTGACCTCTAAACTCCCTGGTGCCTCCAGTCTCTTGAGGGTTAGGTACATCATCTCTGAATGAACGCAGACCCTGCAGTCCTCTACTGTATGTGTGTTCAGCACCAGCTCTATGTTGTCTGTGTGGTGGTCCAGTGTTTGAGGGATCTTGGGGGTCCTGATTAAATGAGACTACTGGTCCTCCCACAGGATTGCCATTCTCCTCAGCTTTGTTCAGCCTTCCCTAATCCACCAACAGGGATCAGCTGCTTCTGTCCATTGGTTGGGTGCAAATATCTGCATCTGACTGTTTCAGTTGCTTGTGGGGTCTTCCGGAGTGCTGTCATGCTAGGTCCCTTTTTGTGAGCTCTCCATAGCATCAGTAGTAGTGTCAGGCCTTGGGATCTCCCTTTGAACTAGATCCTACTTTAGGTCTGTTGCTGGACCTTCTTTTCCTTAGGCTCCACTCCATTTCCATTCCTGTAATTCTTTCAGAGAGGTACAATTATGGGTCAGAGTTGTGACATGGGATGGCCCCCCCTCCCTCCTTTGATGCCCTGTCTTCCTGCTGGAGGTGTACTCTATATAATTTCCCTCTTCCTACTGTCAGTCATTTCATCTAAGGTTCCTTCCTTTTTGTCTGATTTTCTCTCACTTCCCATGTCTCTGATGTATTCTGGACTGTCCACCAATCTCTTTTCTCCTGAGGTTTCCTGTTTCCATTCTTTCTGCTAGCCCTCAGGGCCTCAGTCCTTTTCCCTCACCCAATACCAGATTATGTTCCCCTCTTCCCCCACTCCCTCCCCAACTGTCCACTTTCCCTTCCAGGTCCCTCCCTCCCTCCTGATTTGTGATTGCTTATTTATCTCTCCCAAGTGGGACTGAGGAGTTCTCACTTAGGCACTTCAGCTTGTTGACCTTTTTGAGTTCTGTGAACTGTATATTGTTTATTCTGTACTCTTTAACATTCACTTATTAGTGAAAACATTATTATTAATTATTATTATTATTACTATTATTATTATTTTCAATCCAGCCTTTGACCCCGCTCCAGTTCTCCCTTCTCACAGTTCCTCATCCTATTCCTTCTCCTTCCCCTGTATCTGAGAGGATGTCTCCCACCACCAGGCCTTCTACCTCCCTGGGGCCTTTAGCCTCTCCAGGATTAGGCACATTTCTCACTGAGGCCAGACCAAGCAGTCCTCTGCTATGTATGTGCTGGGAGGGTGGTGCATAGAGACTCAGACCAGCCCATGTATGTTGCCTAGTTGGTGTCTCAGTCCCTGGGAGCTCCCAGTGGTCCAGGTTTGTTGATTTTGTTAGTCTTCTTATGAGGTCACCCTCCTCCTCAACTTCTTCCAATCTTTCTCTAATTCAACCACAGAGGTTCCTGACTTCAGACCATTGGTTGAGTATAAGTATCTGCATCTCTCTCAACCAGCTGCTTGTTAGGTCTTTTAGAGGAAAACCGTGCTAGGCTCCTGCCTGTAAGCATAGCATAGCATCAGTAATAGAGGCAAGCCTTGGAGCCTCCCTTTGAGATGGATCCCAAGTTGGGCCAGTCTCTTTACCACCTTTCTCTCAGTCTCTTTTCCTTTTTTGTCCCTGCAGTTCTTTTATACAGGAACATTTCTGGGTCGTAAATTTTGACAGTGGGTTGGTAATACCATCTCTCTTCTTGAGGCCCTGTCTGTCTACCAGAGGTGGACTCTGACTTTCTTCTCTCCAGTGTTGGGCATTTCATCTAAGGTCCCTCCCTTTGAGTCCTGAGAGTCTCATCTCCCAGGTGTCTGGTACTTTCTAGAGCCTCGCCCCCCCCACCTCCCATTTTCTGAGTCTGCATATTTTCATTCACTCTGCTGGCCTGCTGGATTTCTCCCCTGATCCCAACCCCTTACCTAATTCTGTTTCCCCTTTCCCCCCTCCCCTCTCCTGCCCATATATCTCCCTCCTTCTGTCTCCAGTGATTATTTTGTTGCTCCTATTAAGTGAGATTAATCACTTAATAGGTTAAGGTTAGGGTTAGGGCCTATTTGCTTGTTAAAATTCTTAAGTTCTGTGGGTTTTATCCTAGGTATTCTGTACTTTTTTGGCTAATATCCACTTATTAGTGAGTGCATATCATGATTGCCCTTTTGGGTTTGGGTTACCTCACTCAGGATAATATTTTCTAGTTCCATCCATTTGCCTGCAAAATTCATGATGCCCTTGTTCTTTATAGCTGAATAGTATTCCATTGTGTAAATGTACCACATTTTCTGTATTCATTTTTCATTGTGGGACATTTGGGTTGTTTCCAGCTGCTGGCTATTACAAACAAGGCCACTATAAACAGTGTGAAGCACCTGTCCTTCTGGTATGGTGGGGCAACTTTTGGGAATATAGCCAAGGGGTAGTATAGCTAGGTCTTTAGGTAGGTCTATTTCCTGTTTTCTGAGGAACTTCCAGATTGATTTCCAGAGTGGTTTTACCAGTTTGCAATCTTATCATAAATGGAGGAGTGTTCTTCTTTCTCTTCATCATTGCCAGGATATGCGTCAGAGTTTTTGTTTGTAGCCATTCTGAATGGTGTAAGGTGTACTCTTAGGGTCGTTTTGGATTGCAATTCCCTGATCACTATGGACTTTGAACATTTATTTAAGTGCTTCTTGCCAATTTTAGATTCCTCTGTTGTGAATTCTTTGTTTAGTTCTGTACCCCATTTTTAAAACTGGGTTATTTGATCTTTTGAAGTTTAGCTTCTTGAATTCTTTATATGTTTTGGATATTAGCCCTCTATTGAATGTGGGGTAAGTGAAGATTATCTGTAGGTTGGTGATTTGTCCTATTGACAGTGCTTTTGCCTTGCAGAAGCTTTTCAGTTTCATGAGGTCCCATTAATCAATTCTTGATCTTAGAGCCTGAGCCATTAGAGTTCTGATTAGAAAATTTCTCCCTGTGCCAATGAGTTCCAGGCTCTGTAGTATTTCTTTATACAAACTTATAAACAGACTGAGAAAGAAATTAGGGAAACATCACCTTTCACAAAACCACAAATAATATAAAATATCTTGGTGTAACTCTTACCAAGCAAATGAAAGATCTGTATGACAGAAACTTCAAATTCCTGAAAAAAGAAATCAAAGAAGGCCTCAGAAGATGTAAAGATCTCCCATGCACATGGAATGGTAGAATTAACATAGTAAAAATGACCATTCTATGAAAAGAAATCTACAAATTCAATGCAGTCCCCATCAAGATTCCAATACAGTTCTCTACAGATGTGGAAAGAGCAATTCTCAGTTTCATATGGAAAAATAAAAATTTCAGGGTAGTGAATACAATTCTCAACAATAGAAGAACTTCTGGGGCAATCATTGTCCCTGAACCCATGCTGTACTACAGAGCAATAGTGATGATAGCTGCTTGGGATTGGTACAGAGAGAGACAGGTCAATCAGTGGAATAGAATTGAAGACCCAGAAATAAACCCACACATTTATGGATATTTTATCTTTGACAAAGAACCCAAAAATATACAATGGGAAGAAGACAGAATCTGCAATAAATGTTGCTGATCTAACTGGCTGTCTGCATGTAGAATAATGAAAAGAGGTCCATGTTTATCACTGTGTACAAAGCTCAAGTTCAAGTGGATCAAGGACCTCAACATAAAACCAGATACACTGAATGTAACAGAAGAGAAAGTGGGAAGCTGCCTAGAACTCATGATTAATTGTAATCATATATTTTCTCCAATTTGAAACCATTGGTAAATCCACTTTGTTTTTTAATAAAGGAGCCAATTGACTCCTTTTAGATAGGTATATGTGGTCCTTATATGCAGACAAAAATAAAACAAGTTTTGTATTAGAAGCTTATCTTGAAAATCGTATAGACTCTTGACTTAGACATTTGTGTATATATCGCTCCACCATTAATTTGTGGCTGCCTTTGTGGATTGGGAATGTGCTCTCTTTGGTTTGTCATTACATCAACTTTAGTCATTCATGTAATTGGCCTGGGTCACAGATATTTTACAATATCGCTCCTTGTTCAGTGCCATTCAATCTTTCAAATATGTTTGCTTTGTTCGAGATCTTCTCCTAGACTGTGATTTCTGTAATGCCAATAATCAATTATACTTTCTTTATGCCTCACTTCTGAGCTGCTAGCACAATTCTCAATATACACTAGATGCATAGTGAAAATATTTTGAGTCTTCCTGATTGCACTTTTCCATTGCATATATGAGTTTATGTACACTGACCTTAGATAGATATATGTTTTTCATTCACAGGTTCAACTAATTGCAGATTGAGTATTGTTGCAGAAAATATTAAAAATTAACCAGCACATTCCCGCCCTTATGCCTGCAACTCTCTGTTCCATCAGCCTGGCCAATCATGCACTGGAAGGCAATGGTTGACCTGCTTTCATCTCATGGAGACTCTGACTCAGAACTACAAAGTCTCTCCACCCAGCCCTCTAGTTTCCCACTGGCGGGTCACTACTATAACAGCTCCATGGTTCAATACCCCCATGGCTTTGTGGTACACATCAGGCAAACCCATGCTTTGCTGCTGTATCTTTCTCTCTGGAACCCAGTTGAGTCACCATAAGAAAAAAAACACCGCACAAACTTAGTTTAGAAATACTGGTAATACTCAATCTCTGGGTGTAACTACTAGAATCCTAATCTTGTAAACCATATTAAATCTAATTTTTCCGGTGGCAAATCCTGGTGGATTTACCATAAGCTGGGAGGCACTAGTAGCTACTACATCTTGTCCTCATGTTATCCCTATCCCAAAAGGCCCTCTCTCTTGTCTCCTCCTCTCTTCCCCTATTGAACTTGGAAGTCCCTTTCAGTGATTGGCTCCTTTATTCATTAGAGGATTACTTCACAAAAAGTCACCAGAGTAAGTGACTCACTCCTTTTCTGAAGCCCCTCCCAGGAGAGTAGAATTAGCATCAGAATATAAACAGCAGCAGGCCTATCTACAACAGTATATCTTTTAAATTTTATATCTGTTAGAGTACATGCTAACATGTTTTTTTATCATTGCTTCACAAACACTTTAGTACTGCATATAATACAGCAAATAACATTTTTACTAAAATAAGTGTTATTACTAATTGAAAGATCATGTAAAGTATATTGAAAGATGTGCCTGTGTTAGTATACAAATTCAACATCAATTGATACAAGGAGATGAACATCTATTTTGTGGTATCTTGTGTGAGGTTTTGGACCAATCTATTGTTGATCTTATGAGTTGATTATGATATATCAGAAGACAACATAACAGAGCACAGAGTATATTATTAACTCTCTAGAAGTATTAAAACTCTTGAAAGAAAATTCTACTTTCATCAGAAATGTTATAGCAAAGTCAATATTGCTTTGCAAAAGATAAACTTTAATAGTGCCATGATGAATGGTAGGAAAACACTTTTATGTTAAAGTCACTAGTACCTCAGTCCCTTCATGGGAGTATAGGAATTATGACATCCTTACAGTGATGTATGTTTTGTCTTCCTGAGTACATTGAGACAAAATAAAACTTTCACTTGTGGTAAATCCTCTGGAAACTACAGACAGGCATTTTATTTGTTCTTATATATTTATCATTTTATTTCTTCTCTGTGTAGGATTTCTGACAATTGATAGTCACTAAGAAGCATTCTAATCTGATTATAAAAGATATTTACAGTGATGGCTTTTGTTATTTGTGAATGAAGTACACATGATTAATGAATTTCTCCTTTAGTCTTTAATCATCATGATTTAATTAATATGAAATATAAATGCAATTAATAAACTATAAATCTACATAGAAATATACATTGTACTTGTTTGCTTACATTGTCCTATTAGTATTTGAGTGTGACATTTCTTTGTTAGCCTTAGTTTTGCTTTTCAGAAATGTTATGTTGAATTGTTAATAATAAATATTTTTAACCAGTTTCCTAGGAAAACAGTTTGAATGAAAGCAGAGTAAAAGAGTCATAGAATACTGTTGGCAGTAAGAAGAAACGGATGTTTAATCCTGGATGGTTCCTCACTGATGATATAACAATGGAAAAATGTCCATCACCACTCTCTTTCTCTCTATTTACTTATGAGCAAGTTACTTGGTAATCTTATTTTCATGTGTAGCATAGGATTAGATGTCTGTCGACTGGTCCCTATATGACAGTGGTCTTTCATTGATGTGACAAAGATGTCTACAAGAATATGTTTTCTGATCTTCATTCACACCTCACCTGTTTTGATACTCTTTGGGTTCAAAGATAGATGTTGCTCAAGGCTTTATACATTATGTTATTATGAATATTCAATCTACATTCATCAGAGACAGACAATATTTGTGCATAGAAATAGTTTCATACCTTTCTGTTGAAAATGAAGAGATGAAGCATTGTTAGTAAAAATTTATAAACTGAAATGGCTGAAATATTGTCTTGATATTTGGAATCTTTTGATTAGAGGCTATGTGCAGACACCTGTTTTTATGCTCTTATTAGTACCAAAATGTGTTTGTCTCTTTTGAGATCAGTTTCCTTATTATGAATATTTGATACTTCATCAATTCTCTTTCCTATATATTATATAATTCTCAAAAGATTACTTTTTCATATATCACACTTTATGTGCTGAGTGTTACTACATAGGAGCAGGGATATCATTTTGGGCATTTGCTTTTGAGGTAGCTATTGCAGGCATTCATCTCAAAATATTTTTTATTTTTTAAATAATGATCTAACTTTTTTGACATAAGGTTCCAACACAGCTTCCAACTAGCTATTGAGCCAACACTGCCATTGAACTATTCTTCCTATGTTCTCCTGTTGAGTGCTAGTTATAGGAATGCATGACTGCACATGGACACAATGTTTTTCTGGTGTGTAGTGTCGCACTGACATATTTATATAATTAAAAGGATATCTATAGAATGATCTTGAAAGAGTTAAGTGTGTTAGAAATACCTGCAAATGAGAGTATGTTGTCCAAGGGGAATCTAAAGACAGAATGGAATATAGATTCTTTTGGCCTTAATCATGACTGGCTTGTGGCTTCCATTAGAGTAATATATGATAAAGTATAGTACAAATTCTGTCTAGTGGACAATGATAACCTAATCTCTTAAGAATTGCTTTATGTTTTCTGAAATCGCTACTTTCTTGTTAATTAAAAGTGATCATGTGAACAATATCTACTGTTTATAGAATTGGTTTGAAAGAGTTGTATCAAGTCATGTTAGAAGCAGTTAGCTATCCCCGCACTCAATCCTTTTAATGATTTCCTTTCACTTATACATTGATCTAGTTAGCAGTACCTTGATGTACAATTTGAATTTATTCAAATCATGAATTTGTGAAAATCTGCCTTGAAGTTGTAGAACTTTAAAATATCTGAGATAATTTTCTTTCTAAATAGTGACATACCTCTGACAGGCATACTATGATACTTTTATTTATTTATGGCCAAATGTTAATTTCAGTATGCATATACTATTATCAGCACTCATATTTATGGTTTTTTGAGTTCCTATAGTGAGGGATGAGCTTTTTCCTGACTGTATTATACATATGACTTAGTTACCAAACCACTTACAGTATTGACTCTACACCTTTATTTCTACCTGTGAGTGATTGAAAAACAATAAAATTTACCATTTATGTTGTATATGACATTGTTTCTTTTTCCCATTAATCTGATTTTACATATCAACATGAATTGTCTTACTATTAGCTGTGTTTGCAAAATGCTGTTTTATCTTTACTTTATTCCTTTATTTAGGTTTTGCAATTCATCTGTAGCACCTCACTGAATGAATTGTGATCACTAAGTTGCCAAAATACAATGGCTGCTGTTCTCTTTGAACACATTTTGGCAATAAGTGAGTAATCTCATTTGACACAACCCACAGAAGTGGAACGAATTGTATGCCAAAACATTTGATTACTTTTGGATGTCACTGAAACTGAATTTGGTTTTAATATTTGCTAACAGCAAGAAGCCATTCTATGCAAAATGACTGTTTTACATAGTTTCCACATAACACTTGGTATTTCATATATTAGGGACATTATTTCATTGTAAACACTGATCTTAGCATTGCAGTATTTTAATATTTTTGTCTGGCTACATTTATACTTTGAGCTTTTGAAATTTGAAAAGTCACAGTGACAATGTTATAATCATGGCTTGTAATAGTTTTCTAAAATGAATTTACTAATATTGTGGACCATATAGTATTTTGCTGCTCTTTGTTCACTTATAGGAAGCAGATATTCTGTGTGATCCATCTTAATGTGCTATTGTTTGTTGTAAATTTTGCTTTTATTTCCTTAGATGATGTAATGAGATAAGAGCCATACCCAAGCTTTATGAATGCATGGGTTGGCCCAGAGTATTTCTATCTCACTATCCCTAGGCCTAGGCCTGGAATCTTCTAACCTCCATAACCTAGGCCTAGAATGTTTGCCTATAACCTGTGCCTGTAAAACTATCTCTGTAAATCTGCCTTCTCCCTCTCCCTCTCCAACTGCCTCTTCCTCTCTCCCCTTCTACTCCCCTCTTTCTCCCTATGCACTGGTCTCTTAGGTAGCCTGACTTTCCTGTGCTATTCTCTTAGGTATCCTTTCTTTCCTTTGATGTTTTCAAGAGAGTTGTGTATATCCTATGTCTGACTCATTCTGTCAAATCTTTCTCTGATTTATCATTTTGTCTACCCCTCAATTAGACATCACTTTCAAAAATGGATGCATCCATTTACAAACGAACTATAGCTTCATTATTTGGGGTTAAATGTGTGTACTAAGGGCATTTTTGTATTCCAGCAAGATCCTACTACAATCAATGATGTGTCCGTATTCTGGCCAGATCATATGTTAGGATGTGATCTCTTGACAGATCAGTCATGTTGCTATATTAAAATTCTTCTATAGGTTGTTATTTTCATATACAAAGTGAAATCTGTAGAAAGCAAGTGGAATTAAAATTTGAGTTTCCAGTAGGATTACATAGAACACTACTGACTATATTATAGCATGTTTTCTCTGTACCTCTTTATTAGAGCATAAATTACAAAATTAAATTTATTACTGTAACTTCAATGTCATATTTTTCTCTGTACAGACACATCTTAATAAACAGATCATGGTAGTGATAGCAGTATGCTTTTCTGATTTCTTTTTTCTACTTTGTTTCTATTTTTGCTTCTTATATTTAAAGTTAATGAAACTAGAATTATAGATTTTACTGTCCTTCCATACTTTTAATAGTATTTGGAAAAATATATATACATTTAATAATTGAAATATTAATGGATTTTGTATATATATATAAATGTTACTAATCATAAAAGGTTCTTAATTAAAATTGAAGTAATGATATCACCATAGCTCTTTTAGTTGATTAGTTTTCATTATAATGTGTATTAAGTATTTTAAATGCCTGACCAATGACTTAAGTGTAAATTCATCAACTTTTTTCCAACCAGTATCTACATTCTGTTGTTAGTAGTATACTGATAAAGAATTTAGGCATCTTTCATGGAGCTTTACAATTGTAAAAGATAACAAAACCCTAACCCATCAAAAATTCCCTGTGGTTCTGTAGGAACCTGCCAAGTGGAAGGAAGAAATGAAGAATAAATCATCAGTCTTGGACCTCAAGTGGCTTTAGAAAAGAATGTTGTTCCTTGCCATATCTTTGCATCCTTCAGTGATTTGTTCATCCATGTCATTGATCTTTCTGGCAAGAATTAAGTGGTGGAAGGAAGGTATAGGTTTACAAACATGAATCTTGTCCATATACTGCCATGCTGGTTGCCCAGATTGATCACTATTCAACATATCAAACTCTGAGAGAGAGGAGCAAAGTAGACCAAGGCCTCTAGACTTGGAACACAGTTGGCCTTCAGAGATTTTGCTGGATCAGCAGTGAATATGGGGTGACTGAGCATCTTCTCTGACATCACATGCAACAAGCCTGGCGTTGTGGTTGCTGTCTATGAACAGGAGTTCTCAGATATTTTTTTTGTTAATAAATTGCTTATGTCAGAAGAGGAAGAAGGAAAGAGAGAGAGGGAGGGAGGGGGAGAGAGAGAGAGAGAGAGAGAGAGAGAGAGAGAGAGAGAAAGAGAGACAGAGAGACAGAGAGAGAGAGAGAGGAAGAAAGGAAGAAAGAAAGAAGAAAGAGGAAGAAGAGAAGGAGGAAGAAGAGGAGGAGAAGTGGATGGAGGAAGAGGAAGAGGAGGAGGAGTAAGGGAAAGAGAAGAAGAAGGAGGAGGAGAAGAAGAAGAAGAACAAGAACAAGAACAACAAGAAGAAGAACAAGAAGAAGAGGAGGAGGAGGAGGAGGAGAAAAGAAGAAGAAGAAGAAGAACAAGAACAAGAAGAAGAACAAGAAGAAGAGGAGGAGGAGGAGGAGAAAAGAAGAAGAAGAAGAAGAAGAAGAAGAAGAAGAAGGAGGAGGAGGAGGAGGAGGAGGAGGAGGAGGAGGAGGAGGAGGAAGAGAAAGCAAGATTATGGATACATAGTATATGGAGGCTATGGAAGGTTTTCCTAAAGTTTTACAGCACAAAAGACAAGGTTATGTGGAACCCACTGTCCATGGATACCTCAGTTATATATGGTGTTTTCCTTATTTAGTCTAATTTATAACATTGTATGTCTTTATAAGAGATTTTAAAAGAGAAAATAGGTACATAAAATACTCCAAAGTGATCCTGGGAATAAAGTCAATAAAATGGCAATAAACACATGCTCCAAATCATAAAAGAAAACACACAATATGCACTTGCTGATAAGTAGATATTAACCCAAAAGCTCGGAATACCCAAGATGCAACTCACAGACCACATGAAGCTTAAGAAGAAGGAAGACCAAAGTGTGGATACTTTGATCCTTATTGGAATGTGGATCAAAATACTAATGGCTCACAGCTAACCAATAGAATGAGCATAGGGTCTCCAATGGAGCAGCTAGAGAGAGGACCCAAGGAGCTGAAGAGGTTTGCAGCACTGAAGGAGGAACAATAATATGTACCAACCAGTACCCCCAGAGCTCCCAGGAACTAAACCACCAACCAAAGAGTACACATGGAGGGACCCATGGCTCCAGCTACATATGTAGCAGAGGATGGCCTTTTCGGACATCAATGAGAGGTGAGACCCTTGGTCCTATGAAGGCTCCATTCCCCAGAATAGGGGAATGCAAGTCAGGAAAGTAGAGAAGGGGGGATGAGAAGGGGAAGGAGGGATGGGATAGGGGTTTTTCTGAAGGGAATATCATTTGAAATGTAAATAAAGCAAATATCAAATAAAAAAGAAGTTAAAAAAAGAATCAAATTCATATTGTTTAATGTTATTAATATTAATGGTGTTTCAACAGATATGATAAGTATATGTAAGCATATAAACAGTTTTACTCTAGAAAGCTATTTAAAACTGTTTAAAAAAACAACAGGGGTTATTGTTTTAATGTTAAATTTGCAAGTTTTTCTGCTTTATATGGGAGTTTTCTTCTCACTGTGAAAGAGCATTTGATGGAAGTTTTAGCAATCGTACAGAACTTAAGCAAACCCAATAATGCACAAACAGTTCCTGAAATATAAGTGGAACTCAAAAATATAGGAGAGGAACATTTCTGCCTCAGAAGTGATGTGTTTAAAAGAGTGTGAATCTTACTATTTATATATTTACTACTTTGGGGAAGGATATTTTATTATATTGCCCTCAAGTCTATTAAATAGTAAAGCTATAAATTACCAGTATGTTGTTACAAATCTTTATTCATTGATTTTTGGTTCATAAATATATTGATCATGTTTCACTCTTTGAAGGACATTGAAAACATAATGGATATGTTTTATTCAGTCCTAGTGGAGCTGTCCCTGCAGATAGCTTGTCTTTATACTCAGAGTCATTGAAATCTTAGATTAAATGAATATGTGGTAGTGATGAGAACTGCAGATAGTTTTGAAAATTGGCATTGTGTGCTAGTGACATGGGAGCTCAAGCATGGAAGTTAAACAGACACCAGCAATCAAAGCCTTACCATTTAGAGGAAAGGGCTTTAGACTCTTAAGTCAGGATTAACAGTCTGGTTTGAAACAACCTTGTAAAAGTAGAGACGAAGCAAAGAACTGAGAGTGGCAGAGAGTGCAGTTGGACTGTGGTCCCAGTCCTGCACAAGTCATGGACTAGAACTGGCCCTAAGTGAGGCCACTGAGATAGGGGAAGCACATAGACTTGAAGTATTTAGCATGTAGAATTGTCAAACATATGTAATTGAAAAGATTCAGTAACAAATAATGGGACCAGGTGTTAGAGTACAGACTAATGTGGGTTCCTTGTTGGGAAGAGGTTTTTGGTTACTAGAGGGGAAGCAGGTTTCTGGGGGTAATGGAGAATTTAGGTTCAGAAATCAATTTATATGTGTTCTGGAATATAAACAAAGACACTCTGGTGATCTAACCTCATGATACAAATTTGGCAGTTCTTAAGTGTGCTGCCAGTAGGAAAAAGCTCCAGAGTACTTGAGATCACTGACAGAGAATAGAGAGGAAGAAGAGGAGTTGAAAACAAGAATACAAGCAGCCATGAAAGAACTGACCCAAAAATAGGAGTCTGTAATGGGCACTGATAAGAAGCAGTACCAGATAAAAACCAGGCCAGTGAGGTGTCACCGAAGCAAAGGCAATGCACATAAAATAAACATGGTGACATGTCCTCTGGTTTTGCCTTCCTGATGTACTTTGCTAAGACTATTTTAGTGGAGAATGTAGAGGGAATTGGGGAGAAGGAGCAGAAACTTATCTTGAAAATGTTAGGGGTAGGGTACGATGCAGCAGAATATTTTGGAGGAATAATTAGTAGAGAGCTTCTGTGGATACATCTCTGTAGGAACTCACTACAACCCTAGATTGGCTATCATTCTGTTTGCATTATTCATAGAGAACATGAGAGACTCAAGTCCTCATTAATGGCCCTGAAAGAAGCAGGCTGGTATAACAATATCCACTAATGTCTGGGAGAGGGAATTTATGAGAAGAATATTGAGCAGCTTAGACTGTAGTGATGGGTTATCTAACAAAAGAAGTTGGAAAGGGAAAGCATAATATTAGTCTTCAATCAAGAGAGCCACAGAAGAGCATGTGAGTTGGAAATCTGAGGAATCATTGCATGATTGGAAATTAGGAGGCAAGGTATTATTACTAATGTAGAAAAGTGGGCAGGAGGGTGGTGCGGTGAGCAATGTTCGAAGCAAGGAAGAGGCTTATTAGCGACAGTGAGACTCATCCCACGAGAGGCTGATGATGGTAACAGTCCATTTGTACAGTTTCCCCAGCAACCCACTTCCTCACTTGGAGATTTCTAAAGCCTGGTGTTTAGATTGATTAGAATTGGAAGGAGTTGTTGTTTAGGTTGTTGTTAAGAATGTGGTTGGAATGTGTTCTGTTGCCACAACTGAAGCCAATAACATTCTTTTCAGGGAAATATAGATTCGGAGAGCCATTTCCACAGTAGTGAGTAGAATGCAGAGGGTTGGTAATGAACTGAGCGAGAACCGATGCACTCCACACTGACTCAACACACAATATCCTCCTGTGCACATTGAATTCCATATGAAATGGCAGATGCAGCTTCTTTTTGCTAACACAAGAGCCAACTTTTTTTTCCTCTCAGTGAAAATAAACTCATGTTTACTTCTACAAAAAAAGCACCATGTTAATTTCTTCATGTATTTTCACGTTATGATTTTTAAAAGAATATACAAAATGTTCAAATGATCTAACACTCAAATAAGCTTACGGCTAAATTATTAAACTGCCACTAAAAGTTATTATTGTAAAGTATTACAAGAAACTGAAAGTACTTGAAAAAAGAATTTAATTCATATATACAAACTAACCATCATTTTGAAGATCCATTTATTTTTTCTTTTGTGCTGAATTTCTTGTTGTTTTCGTTTTATATTGCTGTGATCTAAATGGATTTATTTTGTCAAAATTTACATGTTAGTTTTTGATCGTTACTATGATAGTATTAAATCAGGACTAAATTATGTCTTCATGTATGGGTTTCATGCCCTTAACAGAGGAGCCTGCGAGACCTATTAGTTGGCTACCTTGCCATCATTTGAGGACACAGTTGAAAGGTATATTTTGTGAGGAAAAGCCCTTGCCACTGAATGCACTGCTCTTTCATTTTAGACTTCTTAGCAGCATGAGCAATAAGTTAGTTTGAAGTATTTTGTTACAGTTATCTGAATAGATAAAGACAAGTGTCTTTGTCATGATTCAGCATATTGTCATATAGCTTCTTGTCACAATATTCAGTGCTTTCTATTTTCCATCCTTGCAATAAAAATCAAGTGTCATTATAATCCTGAACCTCATATGCAACCTATTTCATTTCTTTGGGAGTTTTTTAGAATATGTTTTTTATTCTAAGTTTTCTGAAATTTAGTAATTATGTTCATATGAATTCCCTTCCAATACAATTTACTTTGGTTCAAGATTATGCTTTTAAAATTAAAATTTGAAACAATCAGCTTGTTTTTATAATTACCTTTAAAATTCCATAGCATCTATTTTGTTTACTTTTGGCTGACTGCATTATGCAGATTTTAAACCCTCTGTAGGAACTCTCAGTTGTATTGAGGCCCCTTAAGAGTTTTGCTTATACCCATCTATGAAGACATAAGATTTAATCCTATCAAGTCCTAACAACCCTGTCTCAGTAGATTCTGTCCCATTTCCATCTCTTATTATTTGTGTACTTGTGTCTCTGTTTCTGTGGCAATGACTGTTGCTGTGTGACTGCACACTCCATGCTTTGGCTCTTGCAGACAGGAAGTGATATTTCAACTTGAGGTCTATCATTCTCTCTGAGGACTGGACTGGGCCCTGTGGCAAAAGCCACATAAATATGGGTGTCACCTTCTTTGAATATCATTCAATTTCTATTTCTTTCCTTTGCACAGCACTGGAAACAGGGGTTTGACTGTTTTTTTTGGTTATGTTCTTTTTTTTTTTGATTAGTTTTTACTTAATCCCAAAGTTTATAATTACAGCAGTTGAATGAGTGAGTTAAGTGAAGTTTAGCATTGCCAGAACTGGAGCATCTAAGAGCTAACCTTTAAAAAGATATTTTTGCCAAGAAAATTATATTAAATACATGGTCACTATTTATTATGCTCTGTATTTTTTTTCAACCTTGTCAAAAAGAAGGTGTTTGTTGAAATGTCTGTGTCTGCCAAGGTATTCGTTTGTTTTCATTCATCTGTCTCTAGGTTAAGTAGGACATAGCACAACTAACAGTACTGGTTTTTAGACTGCCCTGAGATAATTTCAATGTAAATATTTTGTTTCTGAAAAGTTTGTAATATCTGTGCAATGGCTTCTCATATTTATGTGCTTTTATCAAGTAAATGTAGTCCAATCCATATAACTTTTTCTAGAAAATACTGTTACTAGCCTGAAAAATTGTTCTTTAACAGAGTAAACTAGTTGATTTCAGAGAAGAACGGTCATTGGCATCTTATACTGTGAACTGTAAAGTTATACACTTGAAATACCTCATAGTTTGGTATTTTGATACATTGTATAACTTTTGCACAGGGTTTGCTGTTTCAGTTTCTATGAGAAACCCAAACTCTGCACCAGAAGCAATGATTGCCTTCCTAGGATGTTTTTCCTCTGGTATTGTCTCTCACTCTGAAAGGCTACTGTTTTAAAGTAATCAACCTTGTTCAAAAGGTATATCAAATTCTGAGTGAGGAAAGTCAGGACTCACACCCTGTCCTCACAGGGTCTGTGTGTGGGCGTGCATACACACATTCACTGTGTTATTAGGTTCCTGTTCCTTTAGACCCAATTATAAAATGAGAAATCCTTTGATGGTGTTCTTGAATTTCTATTGAAATATACCCATACTATATTCAGAACTTAGAGTCTACAATAGATTATTCAGGATCCCATTAATAATAGGCTTTCTAAAGTAGAGAATTTTATATTTGCCATATAGTATACAGTCATTTTGCCATGGCCATCATAATAAGAATGAAGAGACAATTGCACTCATGTTTATTCTTACAAATCTTCTAATAGTGTTGTATTATTTGTAGGGCAGCATGATTCAGATAAGCAATAGCAAAGTTAACTAAGGAAATAAAAGTAAGTGTTTATTTGAAACAGATTCTTATTTTTAGTTCAAGCAGACCTGAATTTACTCTGTAGCCCCAGCTGCCCTTGAACTAATAGAAATTCAACAGTTTCCTGGCCTCAGCCTTCCATGTACTGGCATTATAGGTATGAGCCTATACTGATGATTATATTGTTATAGTTTGAATAGGAACTATAGGCCACAGGATGGCTTGCTTGTTGGCTATAAAAATTTTGGGAAATGATCCATTCTGTGGGCTTTGGTTTAATCCATCATTAGTGACCTCATGTATTTATGGTACAGTGGTATTGTTGTGGCAGAGAGTAGGAAGTGCCCAATAGGAGGCAGTAGGGAACTGGCAAGCACACCCTGGAAGATGTATCGTTCATGCTGTCTGTTTCTGCCAATTCTGAGGTGAGCAGCAATACTCTACCCATGCTTTCTACCATGATGAGCTGTTTTACTGTAGACCAGGAAGGTGTAGAGTCTCAGACCAAGAAGCAATGGGAGCCAAATGACTATAGCTTCAAACAAAACTCTGAAATTGTTTACTAAAGTAAATCATTGCTCCTTGAAAATGTTTGTCTTGGGAATTTGTGACTTTTGTTAAACATGATTAACATATAAAACAAAGTAATGGTTCAGAATGAAGGAAATCATTATCTATATCCATGATGACAAATAAAGCCTTCCTAACATAAAGTGTTTCTTTTTGGGTATTTGGTCACTGTGGCATGAAATGTAACTGATTTACATGTGGGTATGCTTCCTTCCTTGTCTTTTAATATCTTACTTTGTTTACTCATCGGAACTCACTGGACTGCATGGTGTTGCCATCTTGTCCCAATTCTGGCTGGGCCAGGTACCAAGGCAGCTGACTGCTGCCTCTCACATCTCTCACTTCTCTCTTTCTTTCCTCAATGCTTTATTCATTCTTGTTCTCTTTGGTGGTGCCTCCTACTTCAGAGAAAGTCTTCCTTCCTCAGCTAATTGTCTCTAGAAGCATCATCATTTGTGTACTCTATCATGTGCCTCACTGAAGGCCTGATCTTCTCTTAATCCAATCACCCTGATACTGGAGGTTAACATCATAGTATGTGTGTGTGTGTGTGTTTCACCTATATGGATGCCACCAAACCAGAGCTGAAAAGAATTTAAAAATTTTCATCTGAATTAAACCTTTAATGATTTTATTTTCTCTAATAAATATAGCATACTATCTTCTCACATTCCTTTTATATTTTGTTGCGTATTGTGACAACTGGGGATGATATTAAGTATGCAGAAGAACATGTGTTATACACAAACATACTCTTTTTTATATGGCATCTGATATATGCTGCTTGGTATCTGGGAGTAGTCCTGGAACCAAAACCCCATGGTTACTGAGTGGGTGAGTGTAGTTTGTAAGTCATATAGCAAAGTACTCATTATTATGGAAGTATTTCAAAATTAATGAAGTCTGAAGCAAACCATTCTTAGCACTTTTAAATACCCACTTTATTGACCACGATGGCACAAAAGAACAGTATGTGTCTTGGGATTAGAACCTAGTGGTGGGGATATGACCATTTACATGTAGAATTAGCAGGATTTGTTTCATTTTATTCTTTTGGTAGTTACTGTACCTGATTTTTATTTTTTATGTTACTGAAATAAAATAAAAACATTGGGGATATGCTTATCAATACTCAGTGGGGAAACAACAATATAATTTTTAAAGTATTATTTGAATTTTTTTATACACTATATTTTGGTTGTATTTTTTTCTCTGTCCATACTTTCCTCAGATTTTTCCATCTCCCTATTCACCATACTTCTTGTTCTTTCTGAGTCTAAGGAAGAAGTCAAAATCAAAAAAAGTATATAGGAAACATGGAATTTGGTTTGGTTGTCCAGCTATTCCTGAACATCAGTTAGCTTCTTGGTTAAGAATAGGTGCGATTGTTAACAGATATGTGCTTTAGGGCTTAGCAAAACTTGTATGTATGTATATGTTTATGATATATATGTATTTGTATATGTAAAATGTGTGAGCTTATATATGTATAAAATTATATTTTTCCATTGGAATTTCATACTTTTAAGTAGTGTATTTTGTTGTTGTTATGTTTTGCTTTTCTGAGATAAGGTCTTACTAGGTAGTCCTGGCTGTTCTGGAGCACACTATGTAGATCAGACCTGCCTTGAACTTAAAAGATCCTTCTGCCACTACTTCCTTAATGTTGGGATTAAAGACATGCACCATGATGGCCCTTTTTTATTTTATTTTATTTTATTTTTTATTTTCTATATTTTTTTATTTACATTCCCAATGATTTCCCCTTTCCCGGTTCCCCCCTCCCCGAAAGTTCCATAAGCCCTCTTCCCTCCCCCTGTTCCCTAGTCAACCCCCTCCAACTTCTCTGTCCTGTTATTCCCCTACACTGCTACATCCAGTTTTTCCAGGACCAGGGGTCTCTCCTTCCTTCTTCTTGGAAATCAATTGATATGTGAATTGTGTCTTGGGTATTCCGAGCTTCTGGGTTAATATCCACTTATCAGTGACTGCATACCATGTGTGTTCTTTTGTGATTGGGTTACCTCACTAAGGATGATATTTTCCAGTTCTGACCTAAGAATTTCATGAATTCATTGTTTTTAATTGCAGAGTAGTATTCCATTGTGTAAATATACCACATCTTCTGAATCCATTCCTCCGTTGAGGGACATCTGGGTTCTTTCCAGCTTCTGGCTATTATAAATAAGGCTGCTATGAACATAGTGGAGCATGTGTCCTTATTGCATGCCAGGGAGGTCTCTGGACCCTTAAAAATATAATTTGATCACAGCTTTTTTGCCAGTTTGGACTAAACCAAGTAAAAAAAAAATTAAATTAATGCAACAATATAGCATAGCTTTGTGTGGACTTCTTTGTGTTCCTCTCATCTTTTAACATTTTATTTATTCTTTGTGAATTTTACATCATGTGCCCTAATCCAACTTATTTCCTGTTCCTTCATATTTACCCTTTGCCCTTGCAATCTTTACCTACAAAACAAAATAAAGTGAGATAGTAAAAGCCAGTCCGTTCCTGGAAGATGTTATTTGGCAAAGTGTGTCCCAGAACACACCCCTTTGTTCACACATCTTAGTATGCAAATGTTCACTGTAATAAGTTATTGATTTGTTTTCAGGCCTGTGGCTTCTGTTATACTATCTACTCAGAATTCCCCAGGGACTCCTATCCCATATCCTGTTACCCTGTGTCATGGAGATCCTGCAGCTTTGGATCAGTGGAACCTCCCAGTTCATATACTCCAGCAAATCATAGATGGGGTAGATATTGGGAAGGTCTAACTCAAAGCCCTTGACCTGGGTCCAGGAGGAAGCTGGGTTGATATGCCTGCCCACTAGTTCTTTACCTACACCACTGGGGCTGGCTCTCTAGTTCTGCCTAAGGCTAGCTCACCAAATGACACAGCTGGCAGGATCTCCTGTTCTCATGCCCTCCAGGCAGGCTCACCGGTACCTTTACCACCAAGACCAGCTCTATTGTGCTGCCCAGAGGAGGTGCAGGGCCTGCTCTGTGGATTAAAGGGTTGGTGGCCTGCATCCTGCCTAGAGCTCAGGCTGCTGGACAAGGCAGACCTGAGTAGTTGGACAGTGTGCACGCCTTTTGGGCGTCGGGCTTTGCGAGGCTGCAGCGCCCTATTCTGGGGGTGGGAAAAGGCAGTCCTTGGTGTCGCTCAGGGAGCTGGCAGGGCGGAGCTCGTGGGACCTTGGGCCTCATGGAGGCTGACCAGTCCTCAGTCTTGGACATGACAGATGTCACTGGATGTTGAGGAAGTGTGATAACTGGGTGGGGATCTGGCCTGAGGCTGAAGGGAAAGGGGCAGGGGAGTGCTCTGGCTGGGTCCCACTGGGACAAGAGTGTCCTTCGCTTGGGTTGGTGACTGGCTTGTCTTGGAATGCTCGGAGGCCTTCTAGTGGGAGATTAGTCGCGTGGTTCTTTAGGGGAAGACCTGCCCCATAGTTCTAGCACAGCTGGTCCAGATAAGAAGACACAGTCCATGGTTTTCGAGAGTTTATTGTAGAGAAGTAGAGAAGGTAGAGAAGTAGAGGCTGGCCATGGCCACATGGAGAGTGGGGGAAGGGAATGGGGAGAGAGGGGTTGGCAAGGGGGCAAGAGAAAGAACAAGAGAGTAAGAGAAGAGAGAGAGCGAGAGAGAAGGGAAGGAACAAACAGCCTCTCTTATAGTAGGCCGGGCCTACAGGGCTCTTCCCAGGTGACAATGGGGAGGAGCATACCTGGCTGTTGCCAGGTGACTGTGGGGGTGGAGTCCAGACAGAATACTAGGGCATTGCCCTACATGTCTGGTTGCCACAGGATTATGGAGTTGTGGGCCTCAGGTCAGAAGCCTAGTGTCTGGGAGCATGGCCAATGGGTCTCTGTCCCTTGTAGATTATCTACTGGGTCTCTAGAGATTAAGCCTCGCTCAACCAGACCACAGACTGCCTTTCACAGTCCCACACTACTCTTCTGAGTGCTGTGTCTGGAGAGGAGCAGGCATAACTCTTCTGCTCACATGACCTCCAGGCCAATTGTCCCACCTGCTATGTCTCTCACCAGCTGCATCCCTTTGGAGAGCAGGTCCTACAACTTGCCAGGGCAGCTCAGTGAAGCTGGTGGCAGGGATGTAGGTGAGAATGGAGAGCTTGCCTCACCCTAGTCTGCTGTGGTATGTTGTGGGCAAGGGAGAGGTGACTAATCTTTAAATGGTATTATGCCCCCAGTTTTCCTGTGCTCAGGATCACTGCGAAGATGAGTTTGAAGCAGAGCTAAACCATGGGAATATTTCCTCTTAGGCTTCGGAGAAGGAGGCTTTTATGAAATCCCATCCCTACACTTTTGGCTGAATCTGTAATGGTGTGCCCAGCAACAGACAGTGAAAAAGAACTCTTGCCCTGATGCTCAGCACTGTGCACAGGGGAAACTCAGACCATCCCTTTGAGAAAACCAGACAAGATCATATGGATACAGCAGGAAATACTATCTGTGGATCTCATACTCACAATCTTGTCTTTTATTGTGTTTTATTCTTAGGGATAACAGTTATATTCATACATTTTAAAGCAACAGAAACTAGTGAAGGCAATCCCATAGCAATAAATTGCTTACTCTGAAGGAAAAACAACACTACTAGGTTACTATTATTATTAAAATTAATTAAAAATAATATGTTTTTCATTTGAAGAAAGAACATGATGCTGAGGTTGGTGTTAGAGGTAGATCTCAGGGAACTTAGGAATAAGGAATGAATGTCAAAATTCCTGTATAATACAATTTTTAAAATATTTCTTAATATTTGAATGATATTTTAACAAAAATTAATTTATAAGTAGTTCTTTCTTCTTTTTCTCTTAAAATGGACTATATAGGGTTGAACTTGGTTTTGATTTTATCTCTGCATTATTATACATTTCTTTATACAGTATTAAAGTGTGGGCATGTTTTTTAGACACTGCATTTTGAAAGTTTCATGTGTTAAAAACCTTTCTTCCCTAAAAATGTACATCATTTTGAACACACTAACAGCTACAATATGAAGAGAAAGTCAGGCACCTTTGTGGATATGTGTTCTGTTGACAGTGTCATCTGCTTAAATGACCCGTCCAGCAGGTCTAGTTATTCAGGGTCCCGAAGAGGCGCTACCTGAGGGTCAAGGGGGGGAGAAAAGAAGGAGACCAAGCAAGGTTCCGTTGTTAAGGTCCCGTTTATTGTCACACAGGCAGCAAGTTTTTTTTTTTTTGTTTTTTTGTTTTTTTTTTTGGTTTTTTAGAGACAGGATTTCTCTGTGTAGCCCTGGCTGTCCTGGAACTCACTCTGTAGACCAGGCTGGCCTCGAACTCAGAAATCCTCCTGCCTCTGCCTCCCAAGTGCTGGGATTAAAGGCGTGCGCCACCACCGGCCGGCCAGGCGGCAAGTTTTAAGCAGTAGGAATGAGGAAGCTGGGAGGGGGAGCTTGGGAGAAGTGAGCTATGGGCCAAGCCCTGAATGAGGAAGCTGGGAGGGGGAGCCAGGGGGAAGTGAGCTATGGGCCAAGCCCTGGGTCGGGTGCCTGGGACATTCTGCGGTTTTTCCCGGGAAGGTCACAGATTTTTATCTTGGTCTTGATGTTCCGTCAGGAAGGTCAGGAGTTTCACTCGAGGGGAGGGGCGGCCTGTCTATGTAGCCGGCAGTTGGCCTGTCAGCCCCAACACTTAAAAGTGAAGGAACTTAGTTTTTCGCTTCATTATATCACCTCAAAAGATAATATTTTACAGATCTCCTTTACCCGTCCATGTGTTTACACTCAGAGAAGCTTCAACAGGTACTTATTTGAATTTAATTCCAGTTTACATGCTCTCCTTTTTATTTATTTATTTATTTATTTAATTTGCTCTGCTTTGGAATTGCTTTATTTTGGTATGGGAAAACAGTTCGTCATTACCCTCCTATATTTTCACATACACATTTCTCAGAACAGTACAATTCCTTATATCCAAAATAAAGTACTCTAATATACATGCTTCACAAAACACAATACAATGTACCTGCCTGTGTGCTAATAACCAGAAGAGTGTTTCATTTAGTGTTCCCATGTACAGTTAGCTTTAAGTATCTTAGGTGGTAAATGTGTACTTTTATGAAGACAGCAAGAACGTTTGTTTTTCATAATAGAAGTAAATTTAATTTTATCCTTTTACTTATTCTCTTTACTTCGTGTTTACTGTCCTCCTCTTAATTACCCCTTCCCTTAATCCTTCCCCCATCTTCCTCCCGTTCCCTTTCTCCTCTGAGTGGGTGGGGGGTTCCTGGGTATTCCCCTACCCTGGCACATCAACTCTCTGTGAGGCTAGGTGCTTTCTCTCCCACTGAAGCCAGACAAGGCAGCCCACCTAGAATATCATATCTCAAATATAGGCAATAGCTTTTGGGATATTCCCTATACTAGTTTTTCGGGACCCACATGATGCCTAAACTGCACATCTGCTACATATGTGTGCGGAGGCCTAGGTCCAGCCCCTATATGGTCTTTGGTTGGTGGTTCAGTCTCTGAGAGCCCCAAAGGTCCAGATTAGTTGATTCTGTTAGTCCTTTGCAGTTCCAAACCACTTGGGGCCCACAACCTTCCTGCTACTCTTCCATCAGAGTCCCCGTGTTCCATCTACTGTTTTCCTATAGGTTTCTGTATCTGTGTGAGTCAGCTCTGGGCGGAACCCCTTAGAGGACAACATGCTCCTGTCTGTAAGCATAGGAGAGTGTCATTAATAGTGTCAGGGATTGGTGCTTGCCCATGGGATGGTTCTCAAGTTGGCCATTCCCTAGGTCTTTGTTTCATTCCCTGTGCCTGCATTTCTTGTAGACAGCATAAATTTTGGGTGGAATGTTTTGGTGTTCCTATTGGTCTACTGGGGTTCCTGCCTGGCAATAGGGGTTGGCCTCTTCATGTTCCTTATCCCCAATGTTGTGAGTCACAGATAAGGTCACCCCATTGATTCTTGGGTGCCTCCCTCTTCCAAGGTCTGTCTCACTGTGGACATGCCCCCACCTCCTCACTCCTATCAGTTGAAAATTTCCATTCATTTTCATAGCTATCTAGCCATCTCTCCTGTCCTTACCCACACCTGATTCGGAAACTCCTGTGCCCATCCCCATACCCCTCCCTTGCATTTCCCTCTTTCCATCTGCCTCTTATGTCCATTTTATATACTCCTTATGTCATTAAAATTTAATTGATCTTTTACTCTTGTTACATGGACTTATCTTTCCTTGTGTGAGAATGTCAAATGCTCTTGATCTTTGATTAAAAGTTTAAAATAAATAATTAAATCAAGTACAGTGGCGTTAAAATTATTTAGACATACTCATCTCTACTCTATCCAATTATGTTTTGGTTAAATATTTTTTAAATTGCTTAATTTAATCAAAGCAATGAATTGCTTTCAAATGGGTATACTCATTGAAATAAAAGAAATTATGTTTGTCTAAACTTTTTACTGTAAGAGCCAATAAAAGTTGAGATAAAGTAAAGAATTAAGTAAATATTATGACCAGTTTCAGCTTAAAAACACATATTTTGTGGTTAGAAAAGTAATACTTGATCCTTTAAACTGTGTTTGCAATATAAATGAATATAAATATTTGTTTTATTTTCATTTTCTGTGGCTGTGACAAAATACTCTGCATGCATGCTGAGCTGGGCGCTCTCCTTATCCATGCTTTTACTGTAGAAGAGTCCCTGCTCAGGTACCACTACAATAGATGATTTTCTCACCTTAGTTAACGTAATCTTGGTTATCTCCTTAGAAATATCCTCAGTGCAGTCTGCACTATATCAGCGAGACACTTTCCCAGGTGCTGGTTGATGGTGCCAAGGTGTCTGTTAAAGCGACTGTTGCAGCACTTGTGTTTCTTCACATGGTACAGGCGGATAAGTGTTTCTCAGCGTCTACGGTTCATATTTTAAGACTTTTGTTAAAGTCTCCATGATTTTAATCTGTCTTCTACCTTTATAACACTTTTATAATCAGCCCTTTACCTTTTGGTGTTGTATATCCAAGTGATATTACATTAAAAGAGGTAACTGAAATTACTAGTCAGTTGCCATATAAGTTACAGGTTTTGGATAGATGGGTTTCATTTGTTTGTTTGTTCTATAAATTGAGTGATTGCTTTTGTCTCAAAATTTTCGACCTGAAAAGTGAAACATTTTAGACATAATTTTTTAAAATACATATCATACTAGAAAGCAGTGATCTAAACGCAAAATTGAAAATAAACCCCAAACAAGTGACTCGTGGTCGTGATGGTATTAATTTGTTTAGATAGATAGATAGATAGATAAATAGATAGATAGATAGATACATAGATAACTAGTGTGTATGCTTATTTGAGTTCCATAACTAACACATTCATCGTAATACTTCATTTTGAAGTTCCCTCTTAAAATTCTTTTAAGATTATTACCTCCTACAAGTATATTCAAGTTGTCATTTGGTATATTATTGTTATTCTTATTTATTTATTTATTTATTTATTTATTTATTAATTATCATTCTCCTTACATAAAAAAAGTAGTGTTCACAGATTGTCTGTTTCTTAACACTCTACTTTTAACTATTACCAATTGGAAATTTAACTATTTAAGTTTTAACTATTCTCATTATTGGATATTTCTTTACAAGTTGTTTATATGTAAATTATTCCAATGGTTTTATAGTAAGATATACTCATTCATCTTAGTAATACATGAATTAAAAGTTCTCATCTGTAATACGTTACCTTTCTCTGAGGGGGGTATCTTATTCGACTTTTGAAAAAAGCAGGTGTATTGGTTTGTTTCTAATGGGAAGCGAGAGATGTTATTTTTAGGCTATTTGTTGATTCATATGAGAAATGCAATAGAAAGCTAGGGGATGGTCAATCTTTATCTTCCCTGTATTGTATATGGTAAGTACAGTTTCAGTCTTATACAATTTCCCCTCAGATGAAAGTATGTTGAAAGCTGTATTATTAAATCTCCATACTACTCTATCTGAACATGTTCTCCATTCTTTCTTTTTCTTTTTCTTTTTCTTTTTTTTTTTAATTTTAATTTTTTTTTTTTTTTTTTTAGTTCAGACTTGGTTCCTTCAAGCTAGACGAAGTTTCAAACTCAGCTGAAGTCATTAGAGAACTCATTTGTTACTGCCTGGACACCATTGCAGAAAAACAAGCCAAAAATGAGCACCTGCAGAAGGAAAATGAAAGGCTCCTAAGGGATTGGACTGATGTTCAAGGCCGGTATGTACACAGAGAGTTTGCGTCAGAAAAGCACTGAGCTCTTTCCTTCCTGCAGATGGAAGCTGATGATGTACAAAACTATAACATATGTACAGCAGGCATTTTATAAACTCCCTCCTCATTGTTCCTTTACAGGATTTCATTCAACCATGTTATTAGTGGCTGTTTTGTACTATAGGAAGACATTAACCATTTTAGCTCTCTTGTTGTTTGGTAGAGCCAACAAACAGGAAAGTAAGAAATGATTGGGGGTTGAATATCATAGCCTGTTATTACATTATTAATAAAAACGTTAGTCTGAGTATGTTGCCTGGTGAGAGGATGTGTGCTTAGCATACACTTGAACCGGCATAGTCCTCAGCACTTGCAAAGGATAGGGATATTTATAAGGAAAGGATTACTTTAGCTTAATTTATAGGAGTAATAATTAACAAAAGGAGACGTGAAATTTAAATAAGCACAGTGGGCTTTTTGTTTGGAATCAGTGAATAGTAACTGCTTCAAATAATGTGTGTTTTGGCTCTACCAGCGACATTTTCCTGACTGAAAATTCATGCTGCAGTCATTTTTAAAAGATGAAGTAATTGTGGCTACTGAACAAGACATTGAAAAGTCTTTCATTTTCTGGCATTTGCCTCTTGCTTTTTTAACAGTGAATAAAAATGATATATTTTCAATTATTACCTTTTCATGTAAATTATAATGTACTCTCACCCGGTATATAATTTGCATTATATTCTGTTACAAAAAATGTGTTTGAACTTTCTCATGAACACTTATATTCCCACAGAGGCAAACATGGTATGTATATGTTTGTGTGTAGAATAGTATTTGGAGTAACTATGTACTGCATATATAATTATGTTACAAATTGTGCCATATAGTAAATTTGTAAAAATCTTTCTTTTAAGATAAAGGCATAATAATATCACGCTTCCTATTTAAATGAATGTGAGAACTTTTAGGGCAAGTCTTGTGACGGTTCTATATAAACATTTAGAACTCCTTGGGGAACTACATATTAAATAGTTCAATGGTTATTCACATATGTATATGAAGATGAGATTAGCTAAAAGAAGCTCTTAATAAGTAATGAAATGATTTAGGTAATATACATAAAATTAGATAACTAATAGTTATTTTTGACTTTCATACTTAATATTAAGGGAATACTTGTGTTTTTCTCTTTTAGCTTTAAATTGTTTTTATATTCATGTATATATACTGAATGTACAAATGAGTCAAATGGTGATTTATATATTTAGGCAGCTATATAGAAAAATCAGTTAATTCTTCTAAACTTTTTTTTCATTTTATATGAATCAGTGTCAAGTTATCTGTGCTGCAAAGCATTGTTTGGAATAATATTGATAGTCTGATTATATTTTTCTATTTTATATATGAAATTAATCATATTAAAGCAGACAAATTGTGGTTGTGATTAACCATAGTATTTTATATTTAAAACCCAAAATATCCTTAGATAAATTTGATCTATAAATTGCCCACAAAGAGTGCAGAGAGTGTACTCTGTACTTGAAGCAGTTGCTTTAAAGTGTCTGCCCGTGGCTGAAAGAAGCATTGTCTATCAGCATTCAGCTCCCTTGAGTAGCAGGTAGTCAGGAATCAAGATGAGCCTGGACAAGCAGCCTGTGCAGGGAAACCATGAGAGAGCCACACGTATTTTGTGCAGGGAAACTGTGAGTGAGCTGCACATAGTTCTGTGCTGTACGGGGGCTTCATTTGCTTTCTCAACTATCCAGAAGGGCCTTTTGCCTGACAGCATCAACATATTTCCTCTCACCTGTCTTTTATGATCGCTCTAACTATATTTTCTGGTGTCAGTACTACGACAGGTGTCCTCTATGTCACCAAACAATGTGTTGCCATTGGAGTGAACCTACATCTTAGGAAGAAGGAATCCTCATGGGGAATTCTAGGCTGTTGCTTATTTACATGATATGAGATTACTGATTGTATCTATTTCCCCAATTTGCTTTTGCTCCTTATGGAGAGACAAAGTGAACACTTTGAGGCTCTCCCAGTACATTGTGGTCTTGTCACAGCACCACATCTGCACTGTTCTCTGCTTACCATCTCAGAGCCCAAGTGAGTAAACAGAGCATTCATCACACTGGCTTCCCTGTGGCAGCAGTATTGCCTAAGACTTGGCTTTCAACAGATCAGAAATAGAATACTTGTACTGCATTCAGAAGCTGGGGACTTGAGCAGTAGAGAATCATCAGAAATAGGGACCTGTTATGAGTCTCTGTCACAGTCCATTTATAACGTAGCCGATGATTGTGATGGTGTGTGATGATCTAATCATTTCTTCCCACACCACTGTATCCATACTCCAGATAAAAGGAAAAGGGTGTTTGAAAGAGGGACTTGAACAGAACAATAAATATTTCTTCAGAAACTATGGTAGGAAGATCTGAAGTGTATTGAACATTAAGTAGAATATAAAGTGAGCTAACCCAATAATGTAATTATATTCTTATTAATCCTTAAAAGTTTTAAGTTCTCTTTCAGGAGATATGTACACTAACAAAATATTACCCATTGTTTACAAAATATACATATTTTTACATATAAAGAGAAATTAAATGGTAATAGAATGTATCTTGAATTCTGCATATATTTATAAGTTGAAATGTGTATCAATGTTGTGATCAGAACTGAATATAAATATATCTTCCTTTAGGATGACAGGAATAAACAAGGCTTGAGAGAAGAGTAAGGGATTACAGATGAATAGAAATTGTGAATTTTAATGTAAAGGCCTCAGCATTGTCTTGCTATTACTGCCTAATTATTGCTCAATAATTGTAATTCTTTGCTCGCTTTTTTCATTAGAGTGTTTGTTTTTTATACTTTAAACACATAAAAGGAAAACATTAGAAATTTGTATGTGAATTCTGAGGTTATTATATGTATTTATTTATTGGATTTCCTACTTCATTTCAAACAATGTCTCAACTTCTGTGTTACTGAATAGGTCTTTTGTTTGCAGTCAAACCTCAGTTTAGAAATTATTTGGCTTTGTTCTGAGTTACAGTTATTAAACCCACAATAGGAGGCGTCTTCATTGAACTGTGTTGGCTGAATTAGCAGGCCTTGGAAGCTTTCTCTTTGTCTTTGTATCTTCAAGGTAGAATCACATTATCTGCAGATGAATTGAGTCTGATTTTTAAAGACCTTAGGGGATAGTTTTGTGTCTCCATAGCAGTCCATTAGATTGTTTAAGAACGGTTAGAGAAAACCTTGTCTTCAGAGAGCATAAGGGACAGCTGTGGCCATCCTCTTCCTGGCCTGAGGCCTTATTCCATCTGTGCTCTCAGCCTCTACTCCAGCTCCTCTCAGCCATTTTGAGCCACTCTATTCTGTTCAGATTTTCTTGTGTTATTCAACCTTGACCTGGTGTAACTTGCACCAGATCTCACTGTTAATATGATGATTACTATATTGTTCCTATACCATATGTCCACATGAATGTGCCTCTTATTTACTCTGGACTGTCAATCGGATATTTTGTTTGGGATATTATTTTTGTGTGAATTTTCTTGTTTTTCTTTTTGTTTTCCTTTTTGGCCACTCAGTACTCAGAGATATTTTATTCTAACAAATCTATGCTTTTTAAAATTTATTTATTTATTTATTATCACTTTTAAAAATAACTATGTCCGTTAGTAACGTTCCTACGTTTGCCTTTTGCCATCTGGTTACTTCTGGTGTTAGTTGGTCCTGCTGTCACTGACTGTTGGTTGGACCTCCTGTGAGCCTGCAAGGCCATTTCTGCCCCCACTCTCCCTGGATTACCGGGATTCCCCTGGCACCGATTGCTGGGGCCTGCCCTGCTCCTGAGTGACTTTGGAGCCCTGATGTGCCTTGCCCCAAGTGATGTTATATTGGGAATCCCTGCACAAAGAAAGGCTCAGCATAGTCGATCCCCTGAGCAGAGGTCGCCAAGGGGAAGCTGCTTCGCTCCCACCCTGTGCAGGAGTGCTTTCTCCCAGTGCTGGTCCCTCTGCAGGACAGATGTCCCACAGCAGAGCTGGCTCATAGGTGACCACAGAACTGCCCAGCTCTTGGGAGCAGGGAGCACACAATTTCAACACAAGCATGTCCAAAAAGTCAACCAACAAACTGGGAAATGATCTTTACCAACCCTATATCTGACAAAGGGCTAATATCCAATATATACAAAGAACTCAAGAAGTTAGACTCCAGAGAGGCAAGTAACCCTATTAAAAAATGGGGTACAGAGCTAAACAAAGAGTTCTCACCTGAAGAATATCTAATGGCTGAGAAGCACCTAAAGAGCTGTTCAACATCCTTAGTCATTAGGGAAATGCAAATCAAAACAACCCTGAGATTCCATCTCACACCAGTCAGAATGGCTAAGATCAAAAATACAGGAGACAGCAGTTGTTGGCGAGGATGTGGAGAAAGAGGAACACTCCTCCACTGCTGGTGGGATTGCAAGCTGGTACAACCACTCTGGAAAGCATTCTGGCGGTTCCTCAAAACCTGGGCATGACACTCCCGGAGGATCCTGCTATATCACTCCTGGGCATATACCCAGAGGCTTTACCTGCATGCAATAAGGACACATGCTCCACTGTGTTCATAGCAGCCTTATTTATAATAGCCAGAAGCTGGAAAGAACCCAGATGTCCTTCAACGGAGGAATGGATTGAGAAGATGTGGTTTATTTCCACAATGGAGTACTACTCTGCAATTAAAAACAATGAATTCACGAAATTCCTAGGCAAATGGTCAGAACTGGAAAATATCATCCTTAGTGAGGTAACCCAATCACAACAGAACACACAAGGTATGCAGTCACTGATAAGGGGATATTAACCCAGAATCTCAGAATACCCTAGACACAATTCACATATCAATAGATTTCCAAGAAGATGGAAGGAGAGTCTTTCCTGGTCCTGGAAAGACTGGATGTAGGGGAATGCCAGGACAGAGAAGCGAGAGGGGGTTGAATGGGGACCTGAGGGAGGGAAGGGGGCTTATGGGACTTTCGGGGAGGTAGGAAACAGGAAAGGGGAAATCATTTGGAATGTAAATAAAAAAACTTAGAAAATTAAAAAAAAAAAAAACTATGTCCTTGTCTAACTTTCTAAGTCCCTAATTAATGATGAATTGTAGCATTATTATTGCTCTATATCATTGTCAATTTTGAAAGGACAAATATCATTAAGTCTTTCTTCCTTGCTGCTATTTATGTGTAATCTAGTTTGAACATGGCTTTAGGGAAGATCCTTGAACTATTTATAATCTGCTTCAGTGGTCTGAGGGTGAGTTTTACTACTACAAGCTTAGCAATGAATCCTGTGTCTCTCCTTGACCAATGCTCTGACCTATTAATTCTTGCCCAATTTTTCAGGTAGACAGTTGTCAAGAGGCAAGTAATAAATATGGTATGGCAACATTATAATTCTATGGAAGATTGGTTTTAAATATGTTAAAGGCAAGCTATGCAGCTCTTACTAAATTCTAGATAAATGACCAATATTCTCCGAGTTTTTTGAGGATATAATAACTTAAGAGTAAATTTGTGTTCTCTCGGTGTTTATAATAATATTCTGTGCCATACAGCTCAAAGTTTTCTGGAAGGTGTTACCCTGACTTATGACCATTTTCTTACAATAAAGCCATAAAAGCAGGGATGCATAACATTTCCCCCTAACAAAAATTAAGTTTCCTCTCAGTAGAGTCATGGTACGGGTATTCAGACTAGTACTACTTTATGAAAATTATGTGAAATTTTAACTTGATAGTTTTTAAAATTTAATGAGTTATACATGTTGTATTTTTCATAATGTTGTGTGGATTTGCTTGATAGTTCTTGACAGTTAATATGTGTGTATAATCTTTTAGTCAAAAACTTCAGGGATGCTTTAAATAAAAATTAAATATGTAGTTAAATCTAATAGATTCTGAATTTGTTGCTATTTCTAAATTTTTCTGTAAGAAATTGTGATATGGTTGAAATATATTCATATCAAACATATCTATGTATTTACAGCAATTTTCTTATATAATGAGATAGTTTAGGTGTATATGTTTTCATAGTTAAATTTCTTATTACATTATAACATAGTAAATGAAAATAAGACAATGGATGATGTTCATCTGACAGTTTGCATCTGAAATTATGGATACAGTAACATACCCTAAACATAAAATAAATCATATATTGGCAGTATCCTGAAATAACAAGGACTAAAGGGAAACAGATATTCCTATGAGGTATCTCAGTCCTTGGTGTATCTTGTAGCCAAAGAGGAAAACAAGTCCACCAAACTCTTTTTGCCACTGTGAAGTGGCTGAAGGGATATGTATTCCATCCCATGCTCTTTAGGAAGTCTTCACCTCCTAGCATGGACACTGTGCTGCTTAAGAACTCAGATTAGTCTCCCAGCTTGTAGAACCAGTCTCACACACTTGGAAAGGCATTTTTTTTTTTTTTTTTTTTGGAAAAAAGGCATCTCCAAGGAGGAGGACTTCAGAGTGTGTGTCATTTAGCTCTCAAACTAACCTAGTGGCAAGTGGTTGCCATCTTGGAAGACAGGATCAGAGAAACTATGGGATATGGTGTTGATAAGGAAAGTTACTCTAGAAGATATGTAATAAATTAACAAATGAAAACCTGTGCTTATGAGCTCACTTTATTCATTTATGTCATGGATATGTACTGAATATCTCTGCTAGGCACTGAGCATAAAGCATTTGGTAGAACACACATGTTCTATGGTCTCATGGAATGCCACTAAAAGAGTTTGCACTATGTGGTTCCAGAATTGCATAGTTAAATACTCCTTTTTACACTAGAATAAATTCTCTGTATATTGATGGGTTGTGGAACACATTAAGGGTCTATATGAAAAGTATCACATTTTGGCAGTTTCATTTCTAATTATCTCACCGTAATGTATATGTGTATATATGTACATATTTAATTATTAGGACACACATGGGACATGTATAAAGTATGTTCAGGAACATATAGAATAAGCAAAACAGTAAAGGTAAAATTAGGTAGAATTTCACTATATTTAAAAGAATACTTTCAATGAAATATTTGTTTTTAAATTTGTAAAATAGTTGTTTATTCATGGCACACAGCAGGTCTATACAACTTTTATTAGTTTGCATTCTTCCTATCTGTTGAGATATTAAAGCAAATGAAATTCCCTTGAGCATTATAACAGTCCAGGATGATTTATAAATACTAGAGAATTTCTTTTTTTTAATATCTCTAAGTCTGAAGATATATACTTCTTTCATAATTTCTTTATTATGTTCTTAGAAATATCAGGTGGCATAATTCAATTCCTTACATATTTTTTTTTATGTTTGGGTATATGCCTGTATGTGTGGTGGGTTATAAAGTCACAAATTAATTATATTCTTGTGGAACAAGTCGTAGTCTGAAGACTGACAACAAATTAAGTGTATTGCTTTGATATAAAATATCCTCATTGCTGCTGTATTAATGTACATTTGTATATTATGTAATATAATATGTAATAGAAATGGTTCATGAGCTTTTATAAATAAACTATGTATGAATTATTATATTTGAGAATTTAGGTTATAGGACTTTATTTCTATCTATTCAATTATCATTTGTTTTAGAACATGAATTACAAATATTAATAAATATTATTTTCTAATTTGTTCACACACTGCTTAAATAAGCATGACTTTAATTATGTTTCCCTTCAAAGGTTTCTTAAAATCATGAGGATGAGATTAAATAATATTAATGATATAAAATTTACATGATTTTCATTTTGTTTACTTCTTTATACTTTTAGATTTGAGAAATGTGTAAGTGCCAAAGAAGCCTTGGAGGCTGATTTGTATCAAAGATTTATCTTGGTGCTGAATGAGAAGAAAACAAAGATCCGAAGCTTGCATAAGTTGTTAAATGAAATACAGCAACTGGAGGAGAGTACCAAACCTGAAAGGTAGCATCCCTTTGCTGTTGGATAGGAGAGGTGTAGATCTCAGTAGAAAGTCTTTACAGACTTGCAGCATTAGGTGTCAACTTTTAGTAATGTGCGTCTTTTTTGTTGTTATTGTTGTGGGTTAACCTTTGTAGCTTGGATGAGTACATTCTCTACCAATTTCTCCATGTCTTCCCATGGTTGACTTTAACATACAACATACAGCCACAGCATACTACTTATTCGTTTAATTCTTACATATTTATTTATTTAATTAATATATTTAATTTTTAGACAATGTGAAGAAATATATCAGTTAGCAAAACCTTTCACCTCCTCCAAGGCTGCAGGTTCTTTACACATCTGTAATCTTAACATCTAAGCAATGTTAACTTTAGATCCAGCTAGTGAATGCTGAATCCTGTGGTGCATTTAGGTTGTCTGATGAAAGTGTGTTATTTTATCCTATTGTTTTCAAGTTGTTGTTGTTGTTATTGTTTTCCCTTTTCTGAAAGTGTGTGTACACTGATTCCTAAGGGAAAACATTATAGGTTACAAATGGCTAGTATAGGTTTGGGTAATTTCAAGTGGTTCTAGTCAGTAACTCATACAGATTAGACTCTGTTGCCTTGGGTCTAAAATGAAACATAGGTTTTTGCATAACATAGTATAAAGAAAGTAAAATTAACTTTAGCTTTTTCTAAGTCTGGCACATAGTGCCACTTGCATGTGGTACTAAACAATGATATAAGCTCTCTTTGCCTCATTTTGGGGGTCATTTATTGAAATTTAGAACTACTTTCAAATTGTTACAATGGAGTTATCACTGGCCCACTATGATAACTCGGTGGAATAGTGTTTAAATAGACTAAACTAAAACATGATAAACTAATTCAGTAATTAATAGTGAACATTAACCATCATTCAGTTTACTAGCTAAAATAAAACCTCTTTCTTTTAAGGAATTTAGTCTTTAATTGATTTCATCTAGTTCATTCTGTGTCTGTCTGAGCAGAACTTTTTTTCTAGCAATGTTTTTCTATATTTTCTTACTGGTAAATTAGATTGCTAGCCAGAATGAATCGATGATTTTCAGTTCTGTCTTTCTCTAATTCCAGGGAAGCTCCATGTTCTGACAAAACAACTGACAAGGATGGGCTTTATGAGGGAAGCACTGATGAAGAAAGCGGAGCCCCAGAGCAGGCTGCAGGTGAGAGGGGCCGGACTCATTAAGGGTTCATGTGTCCATGGGCTTATCACTGACATACGAAAGCAAATTGAACACGTGTATGAAAAAAGATTTTCCATGAAATTGATAAGAAGTACACACACACACACACACACACACACACTCACTAGGGATGGGCCTTGGCTGTTAAATGAGAATGTATGAACAAGAAGGCAGATGCATTTATGTTGAGTATCACCAGCTCAGAACTTCTGGTCTTCAACTCACAGATCTC
Organism: Tokudaia tokunoshimensis; assembly: GCA_036184795.1. Taxonomy (NCBI): domain Eukaryota; kingdom Metazoa; phylum Chordata; class Mammalia; order Rodentia; family Muridae; genus Tokudaia; species Tokudaia tokunoshimensis. The sequence goes on along the minus strand of BTHU01000009.1, from coordinate 17,530,836 downwards.
ATGGAGCTGGGTCTACAGGTGAAGCAGAGGGAAGCTGAATCTGCTTTTACTCTTCAGAAAAAGTTTGCTATGGAGTAAAAGGGGACAGAGATAAAACATGTCTAGTTGCACCATTTTTAGGCAGTTTTTATCTTATTGATGTTTTGCTAGTGCATTATGGTTTCAGATCTTGTGTTTTTATTGGTTTCATGTGTGTGTGTGTGTGTGTGTGTGTGTGTATTTTTGTTTTTATGTGATTGTTGTTGTTTTAAGTTGCTTATTTGTTTTCTTTTGCTTGCTTGTTACTAAAAAGAGGGAAAGTAAACTATATTTGAATGAATGGAGTAAAAGGGAATCGCTGGAGCAAGGGAACCCATGATCAAAATATATTTTTTAAAAAATTATTTTATAAAACCAAATAAATAGCTTTCAGAAAGGGAGAGAATCATGAAGGGAAAAGCATCTTGGTTTATAATTTGTGAGCCACATTCAGGCCTGTGAACCATGTCCTAGGAGGTGTTTAACCCTTCGAGTTATGTTCATGGTTATCTAGACGCAGTATAAGTGTGTAGCAATATGTGGGGGCAGTAGAAATAGGGAACCCCTAAACTCCTGTACCACTAAGAAAGTTTTGTCTAAACCCTATATAAAATTTAGAAAATAGGCTTATTAAACAAGTTAATTGAAACAATCAAATTTTATTTAAAAGATCACAGTCATGCAAAATGCACTTTCAAACGTGAGCATTTTCTCATGTAGAGGAAATATTTTCTTAACAATTTTCCTATTTAAACAGTTTTTATATTCTTTAATTAAAAATGTAATTCCTTTGCTTTTCCCGTTCCCTTTATCTTTCCATGCCTTCCCACATTCCTCTGTAAAACTTCTTCCATCATAAACCTCACTTCCAGATTGATAACCGTTTGCCCAATTATTTTTGCATAAATCTATCTACTATGTTTAGTTATATCTATGCACAAATATATATATGTATGTATATATATATATATCCTGCTTAGATTGTTTTTGTGATATATATGTGGCTTTGAAATTATTTCATTAGTCATTAAAATGCAAAGAAAGAAAAATTTTTATTCTCGTTAAACTCTTCAAAATTTTTAATAACTGCTGAGAACAATGATTTTGCTCTTCAACCTAAATAGCATATCTCACCAGCACACATAGGGGACAAAAATTATTGATCAGAAATATATCATTAAGTGTGTATGCATGAGATTGGGGCCTTTATGTGTTAAACCTATTTTAGCAAAGCTTGAGTATAGTTGTATTATTAAATTTGGCAAGATTCTTTTCTCTGTTTCTTATTATTTCTTTATTTTCTGTGTCATTGATGTAATTCTCACACAAATATATATTTGACATATAAGCCTCTGGTTCTTTTTTATTTTTTAATCATTTGATCTCAATAAAACTGAATCTCAAATTTGAAACTCTTGATTTGGAACCACAAACCTGAGTGCACAGGTCTGAGAGGAAGCATTGCACTTTAGCTAAGAAGATGTGCCTTTGTAATATGTCTTCTAGCCTATAGTGCACCATCATTTCAATGATGATTTCATAATGTGTATGTTGTGACTGTGAGCTTGAGTCTGAGCTGCCTCTTCTTCCTGAACTTCTTCTAGCATCTTCTTTGCTTGCGGTATAAGAAAGCATGTGGCTTTGATATCGATCTTCCTGTTTCAGATGTTCCTGCATTCATATAGTAATTATATGATTGCCCTGTTCCTATGTGATGATTGAGGTTTACTCAGGTGACAATCGTTCAGTGATTCAACCATCTATTCCAGGAAAGATCGATGTATTTACCTATTTGTTTATTTGAGACATAGCATCTCTTTGTAGCCTGAAAACTCATTAGGTAGACCTGGCTGATCTCAAATTCACAGAAATCCTCTTGCCTCTGCCCCCTTAGTGCTGGGATTAAAAGTGTGTACCCCTACATCCTGAAACATGTTTACTTTTATCCATTTATCCAGAAGTAGGATCTGAATAGTGAAGTTTGAAAGAAATGTGTATGTAAGAGTTTTATGAATAAAATAATTTCTTTGCTTTTATTGCCCAAAGTTTAAAATTTTCTTCCATTGTCAGGGCTAATACAGACTTAATCCTGGTAAATAGGCCAGTTTCATAGGCTGTGTCATGCTTATATAGCATGAAGACCTTGAGGATCTGGAGATAGAACTCGGTGGTAGCGTGTCCCGCATGTATACGCCCTTGACTTCAGTGCTCAGCATTGCATAAAATAAGCGGGTCATAAAACTCACGAGTCCAGCTCATTGTCTAAATGAATTTCCAAGTATGGCCAAATGTTGAAGACAATACAATTAATATTTTTCTGTACCAAGTTTTGCTTTTACAATATGTTGATATTCAGAGTTTTTAGATAGTTTAAAACAACATTAATGACTTCCTTTCTAAGATATGAGTGCATCCTATGGCCTAGAGATGGTAGAATTTTTGCTTTGTTTCAGATGAAGATTCCAACAGCTAAAATACCTAAGGTCATTATAAGGAAGCCTTGGATATAGACAGAACTAGGCCACTTTCATTCTTATTTAAATGATTTTTAAAATGATTTTTCATTCTATGTGCATTGGTGTTATACCTGCATGCAAGTCTGTGTGAGGGTATAAAATCGCTTGGGGCTGGATTACGGAGAGTTATGAGCTGCCATATAGATTATGGGAACTACACCTGGGTTCTCTGGGAGAGTAGCAAGTGCTCCCCACTGCTGAGCCATCTCTCCAGTCCCTAACTGATTTTCATATCTCATAGACTTTTATAATTTTTTGTGAAAAGTTCCTCATAATGTTTTTTTATTTTTCACTTGGAAGCTGAAGGGTGTTGGGGATTATAAATACTGTGAAATAACCTTCTCTACAAGAGTCTGTTCTTTTGTATTCAAATTGAGAAAACACTGTAGTTTATTTTCATTAATAATAGAACCTCACAAAGCAATAGAAAATTATTAAGTGCCCAAGTATCAGATATAATACAATGAACAGGTTTTTCATTATGAATTCTTTTAATATTATTTCAGAACTGCATTGACATTGTAACAGTAAAGCTTTATATGAACACATATTTAATTATATAGGTATGTAATAATTTTAACCAGTTAAAGGTTTTTAGGTATCATAAGGAAGTATTTACTGGAAGGCTAGATTTATTTTATAGAGATTAGCTCTTTCTAATGAAACATTTATATCATATGTGTAATCACTCTTAGTTAGCCATGATATACTGAATTATGCAAGAGAATATTTAGCTTTAGTAAACAATTAATATATCTGAATAATCATCACTTTTTTCCTGGAAATTGGCATTATTTCTTACCATTGCCGAATATTTGAATTATCCTTGCTAAAAGATCAGGTATAAAAATCCTTTCTTACTGTGCTTTGCCTTTCTTTCAGTACAGATTAAAATAGCACAGATATTACAAACAAATAAAGAAGCTTTCTGTCCATTTCTCAGCATAATTATTTGCCCAAGATTTAGCACACTAGTTTAATTACTCCTGCTTCTTAACAAACAGAAACGTCCCTGTATAATTACTGTCAATCATTTGTGTTTCTACTTAGTTGCTAGGCTTCCTGAAAGGAAGTGTGGTTATAGAAGAGCCTTTTTGAAAATAAATGAATGGCTATGCCACACAGTTGATGAATACTGATACAGTTGTTTTTTAAAAATAGAACAGAGTCTAAAATTCCTAAGTATCAAAGACCTGTGGCATTGAACAGTGAATCTCCTCTCACACTGGGGACAGCAACATGTACTGCCAAATAGTTTACCCATAACCTTTTTGAAAATATGCATATGCTCTTAATCTTATCCAGAACCCTCATCATCGATATGTTTATTTATGAATTCTAAATGGAAAACTTAATTTATCAAAACCTACCATCATGCTGAAAACACAGTTTGGGTTGTTTCTTAGTGGTACTGGAGAGATACGTATAAGCGTTATTGCCAGGGTCAACATTATAAGCATCAGAAACCCAGATCTCCTATAATTGTATTTCCTCTAGTTCATGTCACTCCTTTTCTAGAGCGAATGGCGTCCTAGAAAGGTTCACTAAGCTATCGCTTAACACAAAACATATCTTTTTAAATTGCCTACTCACACAATAAATTAGCTACTTTTGTGGCATATGGTTGAAATATAAAACACTGGGAAATTCCTAATAATGAAAAGGTAGCCATTACAAGGGGGACATTGAGGACACTTAGTTCCTAGAGAGATCCCATGTGTGTGTAGATATTCACTCTAGAGACTGTCTTCATCATGAAATTGGGCAAAAAAGACTTCATGATATGTGACTTGTGGAGGAAATTAAGATGTGCATGTTTCTAATGGCATTCCTCCTGTGCTTGGTAATTTCTTTGCATTATATTTTAAAATATCTTTCTAATTTCATGTATGTCCAGTATATTTGGAATATTTCTGTTCTTCCTCCAACCAAATTCATAGCCTCTTGTGTTTTAAGTGTCTCTGAGTATAGATATTTTAAAAAGGCTAATATCCCCTTTCCTTTCAAGGCAACAGCGAATCTAAAATTGATGAAACTAATAAACATTTCAGAACATCCATGAAGGGCAAGCAGGAACACAAATACTATTTATACTGGCAGGACTTGTGAAATGTGGTAGGAACTGGCCATCTGCAACATTCTTACCCAGGACTGCCATTTTCCCTCTGTGCTCCTTTTGTGAACTTAGTGTGGGGATTCTCATGGGATCTGGCAGGCTAGAAGGATTGGCACCTAATTTGCATAGGACCAAAAAGGCTCAATTGATCTTCCCAGAGGTTGAGATTCAAATCTGGTGGCATTTCTTGCTGGAAGTAATGATCTTGGCAGAAGTGAATAAGTGAGTTTTCAATAAAACCAGACATACTAAAGACAGGAAACCATGATCCGTACCCAGTCAGGGAGAGTGAGCAAAGGGTCAATAGAAGCTTTCAGATTTCCCACAGATGGTGAATATAGTAGAAAAAACTTCAAACTGCAATTAAAGTATTTTAAGAAAACATGCTTAAAGAATTAAAACTGAGCATGGTAATATCTTAACATGCAAAGATTCTTAACAAAGAGGTGAAGTTATTGTTTAACAATACAAGATTGGAATTCTGGAGTTCAGAGTATACAACAGCTGGAATGCCAGGTTCATGCGAGAATGCTAAGTATGTGGCTGAGGATGGCAGAAGGGGATGCAGTGGACAGGTGACTGAGGATGGCAGAAGGGGACGCAATGGACAGATGACTGAGGATGGCAGAAGGGGACGCAATGGACAGGTGACTGAGGATGGCAGAAGGGGATGCAGTGGACAGGTGACTGAGGATGGCAGAAGGGGATGCAGTGGACAGGTGACTGAGGATGGCAGAAGGGGACACAGTGGACAGGCCACTCAGAATTGCAGAAGGGGATGCAGTGGCCTTGATCATTGATTAAGAGAGTCTGTACTGTATGAGAACAAAACTAAAAGCACCAAAGAAGAGTAAACAGAATCTTGGAGGCCTTTAGGATAAGCTCAGATTTGCTGATAATAAGACCACATAAATTCATGAAGGGAAGAGCATGGGAGCTGTGGATATGCTTCAAGTAGGAGCCAAGATAGTTAAAGACTTTTCAAAGTTAGTAAGTATCCAACACCCTAAGCCCTAAGTTAAATAATGACCACAGATTCATATTGAGACACAAAATCACCCTGAAAGCCGTTTCAGAGCTAAGGAGTTTATTGTGATTGTCATTGCCCACCCCAACACCTGTTACCTATCCAGGACCTCCAATGCTGTTAACTTCTCTGAAGACCTGAACATACATACATACATATATATATATATATATATATATATATATATATATATATATATATATCAAAATACTAGGTATATGAACGCTTCTTATCCCTTTTATGTCATTGACAAAGCTTGTCCAATCAAGTAATTGTAACACTATGAGTGATCTTAAAACAGATACAACAGACAGGAATGACAGACTGTATCAAGAAAAGATTCCATACTTTACCAGCATGTGACAATTAGTAATTATAGAATACCAGCTAGTAAATATAGAGTACCAGACAGCTGGTAAGTATAGAATTATAGAATATAATAGAAGAAATTATAATGTCTACATGACCATGAATACAAACTGTAATTAAAATACTAGGAAAGCATAGCTAGAAACAGGAAATATGTATCATAAACAACCAGGTTTTATCTTTTTGATGACAAAATTGTTTGTATCTTAAATTTCATCAGTTTACCTTATATTGCTTATATACTAATATAACATGAGATTTATATATATGTACAAAGCACTTGTAAATGTTAATTCAAACAGACTCAACCAAACAAGAACATTAAGGAGCTTCCTCATCCTGATGAAAGCAGTTGGCTGAGTCTCTCCCCTTTCTTCTATGTAGGGGTAAATTGCAGAGGAACACTGCCTTCAGTAGGAACAAAGGATGACTTTTACCATTTGTCAGTAAGGAAGTCAACCTTGTTTTGCTAGTTTCAGCCAGCATGGGTGTTTGAGAGAATAAAAAAAATGCATCCAGACAGGTCAAGAATGAAAACTATCACTTAACTGATATGATATTATTGGATAAGAAACTGTATTAAAATAGCCAATCAATGAGTGAACCTGGTGTTAAGGTATGATATTTATACACAAACTTTTCTATAAATTTTCAATGAACCAAAGGAATGAAGAAAATGGAGAGTCATGCCAAGAAGAGTATGCTGGGGATAAATCCCTACTGATAAGCATTGTCTTAGCTTGAGTGAGGCCCAGATCCAATCCCAGCATTGTCAAATAATGATGATGATTGATATTGATGATGATGATGATGATGATATCTGAGAACTGAGTTGAATAACAAACGAACAATCCAGAATGCATATACTAAAAACCAAAAAATATGAAAAAGACATTAAATAAATGCGAAAACACTTGAATTTAGTGATTGGAAATTTCTATTTTGCTAAGTTAAAGTCAGCCAGTTATATCAGATTTTAGTTTCAACACATCCTTTACAGAATCACTGCTTGTGTTGGCAGAAACTGATATGCTCATCTTAAAATTCACACTGAAATTGAATAGTCAAAATATTTCTTAAGACAAGAATCATCAGAAGGGAGATAGAACCTGAAGAGACCATCTCCAAAAGATAGGCATGGCCCCAGTTGAGAGATGGGGCCACCCACCCATCTCAAAATTTTTAACCCAGAACTGTCTAAAGGGAACACGGTGGGGGGGGGGGGGAAATGGAGCAAAGACTGAAGGAAAGGCCATCCAGAGACCACCTCTCCTTGGTATTCATTCCATCCGCAGACACCAACCCCCAAAACTATTGCTGATGCCAAGAAGTATTTTCAGACAGGAGCCTGTTATGGCTGTCCTCTGAGAGGCTCCGCCAGCATCTGAATAAGACTGATGCAGATACTCACAGCCAACCATAGGGTTGAGCCTGGGAACCCCAATGGAAGAGTTAAGGGAAGGACTGAAAGAGCTCAAGGGGATTGCAACCCTGTAGGAAGAACAACAATATCAACTAACTAGACCACCCAGAGCTCCCAGGGACTAAACCACCAACCAAAGTATATGGATGGGTCCATGGATCCAGCCACATATATAGTAGAGGACTGCCTTTTCTGGCATCAATAGGAGGGGAGGCCCTTGGTCCTGTGGAGGCTCGATGCCAAAGCATAGAGGGATGCCAGAGGTATGAAATGGAAGTGGGGAGGTGGGTGTGGAAGCAACATCTTAGGGGCAAGAGGAGGGAGATGGGATAAGGGGTTTGCAGAGAGGAGACCAGAAAGGGGAAAAACATTTGAAATGCAAATAAATAAAATAACATAAAACCACACAAAAACCAAAAAACTAAGAACTATAAATCAAGACAGTGTAGTTTTAGTATAAGATGGCTATTAATTCAGTCAAACAGAATTGTTAGTGAACAAATATTTATGTTTCGGTTCAACTGATCCTTAACAAAGCTACCAGGACGCCTTAAAAGAGAAAGGATAATTTGATGTTTGTTTTTTTTCCATTTTATTTGAACATTTTATATTTATTAGAAAAGTAAATTAACTTAAATATTTGCTCAACTTTAAATAACAAAACAGTCTGAAGTAGATCATCAGCCTAAATGAAGAAATTCTTAGCATTATCTGAAATATCAAGAGCAAAATACACAGCAGACACAAATGGATTATATTTTATCAAACACATTTTGTACCTCAAAAGGAAACCAGTAAGTAAATGCAAGTCATGTACCTGACAAGAAATTTGTTTCTTGAATAAAGAACCCCCGTAACTAAGAGTGAGCAGCCTATTGCAATGTAGTCAAAAGACTTGAATTGGCATTTCATTAAAGAAGATGGAGGACTCACTACTTTCTGGATGTCTAAATGAAAGGATGTCAAACATTCTTAGCAATTAGAGAAATGTCAATTTCCAAAACTAAAATCTGCTGCTGCTTCAAGTACATATATCAAGTACTGGGAAAGGTGTACAGAAAATTGACCTGTTACACATTGCCAACAAGGAAAAATATTCAAAACACTTTTGAAATGTGTTTAACAGTACCTGTTTTTCTTTTTAAATAGTGTATTTCATATTTGCTTGTATGCATGTAAGAACCCATGGATGCTAAAGAAAACATCAATGCATTCCCTTTGCCGGAAGCTGAGGTGACTTGTCAGATGCAGTGTGGGCACTGAGAACCAAACCATGGGACTCTGCTTGAGCAGCGAGTGCTCATAACCACTTAATCATCGAGGTAGATCTCTAGCCCCATGTTTATCTTTGGTTTATAGTGTTTTATGTTTGGTTTTTTTTTTTACAGTGAAAACTTAATATCATGAATCAGAAATATGGATATGAGCTAATTGCATCTTAGTCATGAGTCAGAAAGAAAGTTCAAGGAGTTAACTGATCTGTATTTGTTTCTTTTTTCTGGGCCTTGGAATGTTCAGTGATTATTTGCAGTCCCATCTGTGACTTAGGACTGGACAACCACACTTTGTTTTTCCTGAGCCAAGGGCCGTTCTAGGGTGATAGAGACCTAGTCATTCAGCCAGTCTCTTTAGAAGCTCAGAGGAAGTCTACCCAGTCAGTGTAATGGCTATTCCTGGTTGTCAACTTGACTATATCTGGAATGAACTACAATCTAGAATTGGAAGGCTCACCTGTGATCCAGAACTTGAGTCTGGAAGATACAAGTTTCTCAGCATGGAGATCTTGAGGTATAGTGGCTATGAATCCCAGGAGACTAAGGCAGATCTCTGAGTTCAAGGTCAGCCTGGGACAAAACAAGTTCCAGATCCAGACATGGTGGTACATACCTTTAATCTGGGCCACACCTTCTGCTGGAGACCTACATAAGGACATTGGAAGAAGGAAGATTCGCTCTTCTTCACCTGCTTGCATTTACTTGCCAGCACATCTGTTTGGAATCTACTGGCCTTATAGGAATGAGCAACTACTAGATCCTTGGACTTTCCATTTACAGCTGACCATTTTTGGGGAGTTGGACTATAGTCTGTAAATCATCATAACAAATTCTCTACTATATTGAGACTATCCATAGGTTCTGTGACTCTAGAGAACCCTTACTAATATACCTAGATAATATTATTTTTCTTTTTGTTTTATTCAAGGTGTATTAAATAAATAATAACCACTACTTAATTTTATGTGGAGGCTATTTTTCTTCTTTTTTGGATTAACTTTGTTATTTGACAATTTCATTCATGATATGTCATGAGATGTTCTTATTACTCTTTCCCTACATCCTCTTACCTCCCTCTCATCCCTGTCAGTGTTCCACCCCACCTACCACAAGTCCCACAACCATGGTTTTGGGTTGGTTTTGATTTTGGTCTTATAACTCATTTAATTTAACCTAGGCCATCTGTGTAACTATTGGATTGAAACTGTTCATTGAATCTTGGGATGGCCATCAGGGGTATTATAGCTGAAGCAATGATTCTCTATCCCTAGAATCTGTCTGAGCAGCAAGACCGTAGGAGCCCCATCTTTATCCATGTTGACTGTTTAAAAGGCTCATTTTTCATGCATATCTGGAGGTGATAGCCAACAATGTTGAGTGTTCCTAACTGCAGTTTCTGTATCTTGATTAGAAGATGACCTTTTCCAGTTCTTATCCCTATTTGCTAGTTCAAACATACTATAAAATTTTCAAACTTAAAAGGTCTATAGGCAGTTTTCCACAAGTATTAGTGTTAGAAGAACACTGTGTAAGAAAACACCGTTACTGATGGTTTCAACTTGCTGAGTAAAAGGATGAAAGAAGGAATTTTTTAAAGAAGATGAATATTTTCCAAGGACAGAGTTACTGTGTTTCCTATGTTAAGAAGATGTATACTGGATATGAGAGGAAAATCACAAAATAATGAATTTTCAAAGTATAGCTTGGAGCCATGAGAATATTAAATTTCAGAATACAAAGAGATTTTCAAGAATGTGGAGGGCAGTTTAATATGTTCTTTTGCCATTATAATAAAAGGAGTGTTCTGGAATTAACTTAAGACAAATGTTAGTTGATATGATTAATAGGCTTGCATTGTATAAATACTACATAAATGCTCTTCTATTGAAATGCTCTCCAATTGAGTTAATAATTTGAAATTGTGAGATTGTTTAGATGATGGATTTCTATTTGGGATTATGTGTAAAATAATAATTGTATCTGCATACATATTTCGCTACAACTCCTAACAAATTATAATATGCTGCTGTTGAAGCAATAGGAAATTATTTTCTCATGGTTCTTAGGATCTAAAAATCAAAGTGTTTCAAGAGTGGTTCTTCCAAAGGGCTCTGAAAGATGCTTCTGCTCCAGGCCCCTCCTGCTGGCCTTTAGACTACTTCTTCCCCCTGCATCATCGTGTCATCTTACCTGCACTTTGCAGTCAAAACCAAACCCCCCCCCCCAAAAAAAGGAGATACAAGCTATATTTAATTAGGATGCACAATATTGTTATCCATATAAATACCTTAACTTATATAAAGTTCTATCCTTAGATATAGACTTTAGAACTCCTAAATACCTTTGCTTTTTTATATTTATTTGTTTGTGTTTGTGTGTGTGTGTGTGTGTGTGTGTGTATGTGTATGTGCGCATGTGTGTAAAAATACCCTCCGTTCCTGGAGATCAGAGGAGGACAATTTTTGGGAGTCACTTCTCTGTGCACAGTGTAGATTTCTGTGATTGTGCTCAAATATACAAGCTAAGTGACAAGTGCTTATCCTCAGTGAGCCATCTGTTTGAATCATAAATCAGTTGTTGCTGTGTTGATTTTGTGTTTTCGTTTTTGTTTTGTTTTGACTTGTTTTCTAGAAAAAAGTTAAAAGCTACAATTTAAACCATAGCCATTAAACAAATGGCCGTTTGGGCAGCAAGGATTTAAATTTTTGTTGAATTCTCAAGAAGATTCAGAACTATATTAACCCATAAAAATAGTATTCAAACCAGAAAGACTGTATTAAGATGTTACATGCAAAGTAAATCCTGGAGTGGATATGACATCACAAAGTAGAGTAAAGCATTCAAACAGAAAGCTGCATTTCTACCTCTCTGTGTATCAGCCTAAAGATCTGTCTGTCTAGAATTTTATTATTCAGTAAGGCAGCAGCTAGGTCCATGGAACTATTGTGGATGGAATTATGCTTAGTATGCATTATAATATGCTATAAGTACACTACTTGTTATTTCAGGCTTTTAGTATAACTTATTATAAAAAGATAGAAAATATTTCCTTAATAAAATTTTGTTATACTAGATTAATTTTTTTAATTAAATATTGCCCTTTTTGCAATGCAGGTATTTTTAATACTCAGTAAGTGCTTTATCACTAAACTACAAATTCAGTGTTCTTTTTTATTTTAAAAGTGTGGCTAATACAAAATTTTTACTTTCATATTTTATGAGAGCTATATTTTTAAAATCAAAGACTCATATTTCTTTTCAATATACTCATCATGATCACTGTGCTAAAAAGTTTCATTTCCTGCTTATTCTGTAGTCATAGAATAAATTTGTATTATTGTGAAAAAGAAAGAAAATTAAAATACCAAGTCTTTGTGGAATTTTTTATTATAAATATTTTTATTAATTATTTTATATATTCCATATTTTATTCCCCACCCCGCCAATCCCTGTCCACCCTGTGACTCTTCCACATCTCATACCTCCTCTCTTCTCCCTGTCTCCAAATAGATGTCCCTACGCCCCACCCCATTTGAACTTTAAACTTCCTTGGGCCTCTAGTCTCTTGAGGGTTAGGTACATCATCTCTGAATGAACACAGACCTGGAAGTCCTCTGTTGTATGTGTGCTAGGGACATCAGCTAGTGTATGCTGCCTGTTAGGTGGTACAGTGTTTGAGAGATCCTGCGGGCGGGGTCCAGATAAATTAAGATTGCTGATCCTCCTACAGGGTTGCCCTCAGCTTCATCCAGCCTTCCCTAATTCAACAGCAAGGCTCAGCTGCTTCTGTCCATTGGTTGGGTGCAAATATCTGCATCTGACTCTTTCAGCTGCTTGTTGGGTCTTCCAGAATGCTGTCATTCTAGGTCCCTTTTTGTGAGCGCTCCATAGATAGCCTCAGTAAGAGTGTCAGGCCTTGGGACCTCCCCTTGCGCTGGATCTAACTTTGAATCTGTCCCTGGACCTTCTTTTCCTCAGGCTCCTCTCCATTTCCATCCCTGTAATTCTTTCAGACAGGAACAATTATGGGTCAGAGTTGTGACTGAGAGATGGCCCCCCTCTCCCTCAATTGAAGCCCTGTCTTCCTACTGGAGGTGGGCTCTATAAGTTCCCTCTCCCTACTGTCAGGCATTTCATCTAAGGTACCTCTCTTTTATTGCCATGAATCTCTCACCTCCCAGGTCTCTGCTGCATTCCATAAGGTACCCCCAACCTCCTATCTCCTGAACTTGGCTGTTTCCATTCTTTCTGCAGGGCTCCAGTCATTTTCCCTCCCCCAATATCAGATCAAGTTCCCTTCTTCCCCCTCTATCCCTCTCCCCAACCTCTACCCCTTGTCCACAGCTCCGTCTACTTTCCCTCCCAGGTTCCTCTCTCCCTCCTCATTTGTGATTGCTTTCTTCTCCCACTCAAGTGGGACTGATGTGTCCTCACTTGGGCACTTCAGCTTGTTGACCTTTTTGAATTCGTGGACTATATCTCGGGTATTCTGTACTTTTTTCTTTTCTTTTCTTTTCTTTTCTTTTCTTTTCTTTCTTTCTTTTTTTTTTTTTTTTTTTTTGGCTAATATCCACTTATTAGTGAGTACATACCATACATGTCCTTTTGGGTCTGAGTTACCTCACTCAGGATGATATTTTCTAGTTCCATCCATTTGCTTGCAAAGCTCAGGATGTCCTTATTCTTAATAGCTAAGTAGTATTCCATTGTGAAAATGAACCACATTTTCTGTATCCATTCTTCTGCCATGGGATATCTAGGTTGTTTCCAGCTTCTGGCTATCACCAATAAGGCTACTATGAACATTATGGAACACTTGACCCTGTGGCATGGTGGAGCATCTTTTTGGTATTTTCCCAAAAGCAGTATAGCTGGGTCTTCAGGAAAATCTATTTCTAATTTTCTGAGGAACCTCCAGATTGATTTCCAGAGTCCTTGTACCAGTTTGCAATCCCTCCAGTAATGGAGGAGTGTTCCTCTTTTTCCACGTCCTCCTCAACATGTGTTGTTACCTGAGGTTTTGATCTTAGCCATTCTGACTGGTGTGAGGTGGAATCTCAGGGTTGTTTTGATTTGCATGTCTCTGATCACTAAGGACATTGAACATTTCTTTAGGTGTTCTCTGCCATTCGAGATTTCCTCAGTTGTGAAATCTCAGTTTATTTCTTTATTTTTGTTTTTTTTTTATTTTCTAAGTTTGTTTTTTTATTTACATTCCAAATCATTTCCCCTTTCCTGTTAACTTCCTCCCCAAAAGTCCCATAGCCCCCTTCCCTTCCTCTTTTCTCTATTCAACCCCCTCTCGTTTCTATGTCCTGGCGTTCCCCTACATCCAGCCTTTCCAGGACCAGGGGTCTCTCCTTCCATCTTCTTAAAAATCTATTGATATGCGAATTGTGTCTAGGGTATTCCTAGATTCTGGGTTAATATCCCCTTATCAGTGACTGCATACCATGTGTGTTCTTTTGTGATTGGGTTACCTCACTAAGGATGATATTTTCAAGATCTGACCATTTGCCTAGGAATTTCGTGAATTCATTGTTTTTAATTGCAGAGCAGTATTCCATTGTGTAGATATACCACATCTTCTGAATCCATTCCTCCGTTGAGGGACATCTGGGTTCTTTCCAGCTTCTGGCTATTATAAATAAGGCTGCTATGAACATAGTGGAGCATGTGTCCTTATTGCATGCAGGTAGAGCCTCTGGGTATATGCCCAGGAGTGGTATAGCCGGATCGTCCGGGAGTGTCATGCCCAGTTTTCTGAGGAACCGCCAGACTGCTTTCCAGAGTGGTTGTACCAGCTTGCAGTCCCACCAGCAGTGGAGGAGTGTTCGTCTTTCTCCACATCCTCGCCAACAACTGCTGTCTCCTGTATTTTTGATCTTAGCCATTCTGACTGGTGTGAGATGGAATCTCAGGGTTGTTTTGATTTGTATTTCCCTAATGACTAAGGAAGATGAACATCTCTTTAGGTGCTTGTCAGCCATTAGATATTCTTCAGGTGAGAACTCTTTGTTTAGCTCTGTACCCCATTTTTTAATAGGGTTACTTGCCTCTCTGGAGTTTAACTTCTTGAGTTCTTTTTATATATTGGATATTAGCCCTCTGTCAGATGTAAGGTTGGTAAAGATCATTTCCCAGTTAGTTGGTTGCCGCTTTGTCTTTTTGACAGTGTCTTTTGCCTTACAGAAACTTTGTAATTTAATGAGGTTCCATTTGTCAATTCTTGATCTTAGAGCATAAGCTATTGGAGTTCTATTCAGCAAATTCTCCCCTGTGCCCATATGTTCAAGGTTCTTCCCTAGTTTCCTTTCTATTAGTTTCAGTATGTCTGGTTTTATGTGGAGATCCTTGATCCACTTGGAATTGAGCTTAGTGCAAGGAGATAAGAATGGGTCAATTTGCATTCTTCTGCATGTTGACCTCCAGCTGAGCCAGCACCATTTTTTGCAAAGGCTATCTTTTTTTCCACTGGATGGTTTTAGCTCCTTTGTCAAATAACAAGTGACCATAGGAGTGTGGATTCATTTCTGGGTCTTCAATTCTGTTCCATTGATCTACAGGCCTGTCACTGTACCAATACTATGCGGTTTTTAACACTATTGCTCTGTAGTACAGCTTGAGGTCCGGGATACTGATTCCCCCAGAGGTTCTTTTACTCTTGAGAATAGTTTTAGCTATTCTGGGTTTTCTGTTATTCCAGATGACTTTATGAATTGCTCTTTCTAACTCTATGAAGAATTGAGTTGGGATTTTGATGGGGATTGCATTGAATCTGTATATTACTTTTGGTAAGGTGGTCATTTTTACTATATTAATCCTGCCAATCCATGAGCATGGCAGATTTTTCCATCTTCTGAGGTCTTCTTCAATTTCTCTCTTCAGAGACTTGAAGTTCTTGTCATACAGATCTTTCACTTGTTTGGTTAGAGTCACGCCAAGATACTTTATATGGTTTGTGGCTATCGTGAAGGGTATCATTTCTCTTACTTGTTTCTCAGCCGGCTTATCCTTTGAGTATAGGAAGGCTACTGACTTGCTTGAGTTGATTTTATATCCGGCCACTTTGCTGAAGTCGTTTATCAGCTGTAGGAGTTCTCTGGTGGAGTTCTTTGGGTCACTTAAATATACTATCATATCGTCTGCAAATAGTGATAGTTTGACTTCTTCCTTTCCAATTTGTATCCCTTTGACCTCTTTTTGTTGTCTAATTGCTCTAGCTAGAACTTCAAGTACTATATTGAAAAGATATGGAGAGAGAGGGCAGCCTTGTCTAGTCCCTGATTTTAGTGGGATTGCTTCAAGTTTCTCTCCATTTAGATTGATGCTGGCTACCGGTTTGCTGTAAATTGCTTTTACTATGTTTAGATATGGGCCTCGAATTCCTGATCTTTCCAAGACCTTTAGCATGAAAGGATGCTGAATTTTGTCAAATGCTTTCTCAGCATCTAATGAGATGACCATGTGGTTTTTTTCTTTGAGATTGTTTATATAGTGGATTACATTGATGGGTTTCCTTATATTGAACCATCCCTGCATCCCTGGGATGAAGCCTACTTGATTGTAGTGAATGATCGTTTTGATGTGTTCTTGGATTCAGTTGGCAAAAATTTTATTGAGTATTTTTGCATCGATATTCATAAGAGAGATTGGCCTGAGATTCTCTTTCTTTGTCGGATCTTTGTGTGCTTTTGGTATTAGCGTAATTGTGGCTTCATAGAAAGAGTTGGGTAGTGTTCCTTCTGTTTCTATTTTGTGGAAAAGTTTGAAGAGTATTGGTGTTAGGTCTTCTTTGAAGGTCTGATAGAATTCTGCACTAAAACCATCTGGACCTGTGCTTTTTTTGGTTGGAAGACTTCCAATGACAACTTCTATTTCTTCAGGGGTTATAGGACGGTTTAGATGGTCTATTTGATCCTGATTTAATTTTGGTATTTGGTATCTGTCAAGGAAATTGTCCATTTCCTCAAGATTTTCTAGTTGTGTTGAATACAGGTTTTTGTAGTAGGATCTGATGATTTTTTGAATTTCCTCAGTTTCTGTTGTTATCTCTCCCTTTTCGTTTCTGATTTTATTAATTTGGATACTATCTCTGTGCCCTCTGGTTAGTCTGGCTAAGGGCTTATCTATCTTGTTGATTTTCTCAAAGTACCAACTCCTCGTTTTGTTGATTCTTTGTATGGTTTTATTTGTTTCTACTTGATTGATTTCAGCCCTGAGTTTGATGATTTCCTGCCTTCTACTCCTCTTTGGTGTATTTGCTTCTTTTTGTTCTAGGGCTTTCAGGTGTGCCATTAAGCTGTTAGTATATGCTGTCTCCCGTTTCTTTTTGGCGGCACTCAGGGCTATGAATTTTCCTCTTAGCACTGCTTTCATTGTGTCCCATAAATTAGGGTATGTTGTGCCTTCATTTTCATTTACTTTCAAAAAGTCTTTGATTTCTTTCTTTATTTCCACCTTGACCAAGTTATCATTGAGTAGAGCATTGTTCAGCCTCCATGTGTACGTGGGTTTTCTTTTGTTTTTGTTGCCATTGAAGACCGCCCTTATTCCATAGTGATCTGATAGGAGGCATGGGATTAGTTCTATCTTCTTGTATCTGTTGAGGTCTGATTTGTGACCAATTATATGGTCGATTTTGGAGAAGGTACCATGAGGTGCTGAGAAGAAGGTGTATTCTTTAGCTCTAGGATGAAATGTTCTATATATATCTGTTAGTTCCATTTGGTCCAAGGCTTCAATTAGATTCACTGTGTTCCTGTTTAGTTTCTGCTTTCCTGAACGATCCATTTCAAAGAGCGGGGTATTGAAGTCACCCACTATTATTGTGTGGGGTGCGATGTGTGCTTTGAACTTTAGTAAAGTTTCTTTTACGAATGAGGGTGCCCTTGCATTTGGAGCATAGATATTTAGAATTGAGAGTTCTTCTTGGTGGATTTTCCCCTTGATCAGTATGTAGTGTCCTTCTGTGTCTTTTTTGATGACTTTAGGTTGAAAATCAATTTTATCTGATATTAGGATGGCTACTCCACCTCGTTTCTTGGGGCCATTTGCTAGTAAAATTGTTTTCCAGCCTTTTACTCTGAGGTAGTGTTTGTCTTTGACACTGAGGTGCGTTTCCTGCATGCAGCAAAATGCTGGGTCCTGTTTACATATCCAGTCTGCTAGTCTATGTCTTTGAATTGGGGAATTGAGACCATTGTTATTAAGAGAGATTAAGGCATAGTGATTATTGCCATCTGCCATTCTTGACGCTATCTTTATGTTTGAGTGGTTATCTACTTTTGGGTTTGATTCAAGAAGGTTATTATCTCATTTTTTCCAGGGTGTTGTTTCTCTCCCTGTATTGGAGGTTTCCACCTATTATCCGTTGCAGGGCTGGATTTGTGGAAAGATATTGTGAAAATTTGGTTTTATCATGGAATATCTTGGTCTCTCCATCTATGGTGATTGAGAGTTTTGCTGGGTATAGTAGTCTAGGCTGGCATTTGTGCTGTCTTAGTGTCTGCATGAGATCTGCCCAGGATCTTCTGGCTTTCATAGTCTCTGGTGAGAAGTCTGATGTGATTCGGATAGGTCTTCCTTTGTATGTTACTTGGCCCTTTTCTCTTACTGCTTTTAGTATTCTTTCTTTGTTTAGAACATTTGGTGTTTTGATTATTATGTGACGGGAGGTATTTCTGTTCTGGTCCAGTCTGTTTGGAGTTCTGTAGGCTTCTTGTACATTCATCGGCATCTCTCTTTTTAGGTTAGGGAAGTTTTCCTCCATAATTTTGTTGAAGATGTTTACTGGCCCTTTAAGTTGCAAATCTTCACTCTCATCTATACCTATAATCCTTAGGTTTGGTCTTCTCATTGTGTCCTGGATTTCCTGGATGTTTTGGGTTACACGTTTTTTGCATTTTGCATTTTCTTTGACTGTTGAGTCGATGCTTTCTATGGTATCTTCAGCACCTGAGATTCTTTCTTCCATCTCTTGTATTCTATTGTTGATGTTTGCATCTATGACTCCTGATTTCTTCCCAAGGTTTTCTATCTCCAAAGTTGTCTCCCTTTGTGATTCCTTAGTTGTTTCTTCTTCCTTTTTTAGTTCCTGGATGGATTTGCTGAGATCTTTCACTTGTTTGTTTGTATTTTCCTGTATTTCTTTAAGGTATTTTTGCATTACCTCTTTCAGGATTTCTGCCTGTTGACCCACGTTCTCCTGCATTTCTCTGAGCGATTTTTGTGTTTCCTCCTCATGGGAATCCATCTATTGATCCATCGTCTCCTGCATTTCTTTAAGCAGTTATTGTGTTTCCTTTGTAAAGGCATCTAACTGTTGATTCGTTTCTTTAAGCAATTTTTGTGTTGCCTCCTTATAGGCATCCGTCTGTTGACCCATATTCTTCTGCATTTCTTTATGCAATTTTATTTTATTTATTTATTTATTTTTTTTTTGGTTTTTCGAGACAGGGTTTCTCTGTGTAGCCCTGGCTGTCCTGGAACTCACTTTGTAGACCAGGCTGGCCTTGAACTCAGAAATCCTCCTGTCTCTGCCTCCCAAGTGCTGGGATTAAAGGCGTGCGCCATCGCCACCCGCCTTCTTTATGCAATTTTTGTGATTCCTTTGTGAGTGCATCTACCCGTTGATTCATCTCGTTAAGCGATTTTTGTGTTGTCTCCTTGTGGGCCTCCATCTTTTGATCCATGTTCTCCTGCATTTCTCTAAGTGATTTTTGTGTTTCCTTTGTAAGGGCTTCTAACCGTTGATTCATGGTCTCCTGTAATTCTTTATTAGATTTATTTGTGTCCTTCTTGTGATCCTCTAATAGCATCATGAGAAGTGATTTTAAATCCAGATCTTGTCTTTCGGGTGTGGTGGGGTATCCAGGACTTGCTGCTGTTGGAGAGTTGGGTTCGGATGGTGCCATATTACTTTGATTTCTGTTAGTAACGTTCCTACGTTTGCCTTTTGCCATCTGGTTACCTCTGATGTTAGTTGGTCCTGCTGTCACTGGCTGTTGGTTGGACCTCCTGTGAGCCTGCAAAGCTATTTCTGCCCCCCCCCCCCTGGTTTACCAGGATTCCCCTGGCACAGATTTCTGGAGCCTGCCCTGCTCCTGAGTGACTTTGGAGCCCCGATGTGCCTTGCCCCAAGTGATGTTATATTGGGGAGTCCTTGCACATCCAAAGGCTCAGCGTAGTGGATTCCTGGAGCAGAGGTCGCCAAAGAGAGGCTGGTAGGCTCCTGCCCTGTGCAGGGGTGTGTAATCTCTCCTAGAGTGGGGGGGTGAGGGGGCGTCCCTCTGCCAGGCAGAAGTCCCACAGCAGAGCTAGCATGCTGATTACTGCAGATCTGCCCAGCTCTTGGGAGCAACGTACACACAATCCGCCCTAGACCCAAGCAATATTATCCCTGTCTGTCTTAGTGCCTGGCAGTCCCAACTTCCTGGCCAATGGAGCAAAGATGGCGGAGTGCACTCTGCACTCTCTTAGTGGCGCTGATCACCCTGCAGAGGAGATAGCCTGCATATCTGGCACCCAGACGACCACCGTGCTGTCCCGTTCTTGGGCGCAGGCTGAAGCCCCAACAGGCCGTGTCCCAAGCGATTTTATATTGGGGAGAGAGCCTGGGTACCTGTCTCTTCAGTGCAGTCTGCGGGAACAGAGGTCGCGGAAGGGAAGCTCCTAGGCTCCGCCCAGTGCGGGGGGTCCCTCTGCCAGGCAGAAGTCCCACAGCAGAGCTGGCGCGCTGGTTACTGCAGATCTGCCCAGCACTTGGGAGCCGCAAACACACAAGCTGCCCGAGACCCAAGCGATATTATGCCTGTCTGTCTCAGAGCCTGGCAGTCCCAACTTCCCGGCCACTGGAGCAAAGATGGCGGAGTCCACTCTCCTCAGTTTAGTTCTATACCCCATTTTTTGATTGAGTTGTTTAGTTTTTTGGTGATTGGCTTCTTAAATTCTTTATAAATTTTGTATATCAGCCCTCTTTCGTATGTGGAGTTACTGAAGATATTTTCCCCATTTGTGGGTTGCCAATTTGTCTGATTGACTTTCCCCTTTGCCTTTCAGAAGTTTCCCAGTTTCATAAGGTCCAATTTATCCATTCTTTATCTTAGAGCATGAGCCATTGGAATTATGTTTAGGAATCTTCCCCCTGTGCCAATGAGTTCAAGGCTCTTTCCAATTTTCTCCTCCATTGGATTTGGTGTATCTGGTTTTATGTTGAGGTCCTTGATCCTCTTGGACTTGAGCTTTGTGCAAGGTGACAGTCATGGGTCTATTTTTACTTTTCTACATACTGACTGCCACTTAGACCCTCATCATTTACTGAAGATGCTTTCTTTTTTCCATTTTATATTTTTGGCTTCATATCAAAGATCAAGTGTTTGTAAGTGTGTGGTTTTATTTCTGGGTCTTCAATTCTATTCCATTGATCTAAGTGTCTGTTTCTGTATGAATACCATGCAGTTTTTATCACTATTGCTCTGTAGTAAAGCTTGAGGTCAGGGATAGTGACTCGCCCAGTCATATAAGGTAATATTTAGTCGCTTAAATATAAAGACTTTTGTTTAAACCTGAGTGTAGACCCCACTGCATATTAAATGCATAACACACTGAGTTGTAATAAAAACAATTTAAGGATACCCAATTCCAGAGCTGTAGTTGGTGGAAGACTGCTGCCTCCCATGTATGGCACCCAGGGTTCAGGCCCCAATTCTAATGGAAGAAAACAAAGTGTGGTTCATTTATGAGGTTGTCCTAGGAAAGGGAAGCTTAACATCTTCATTGGTCCTATAAATCTCAGTCTATAACTTAGTTGAAACAAAGGCTGGTGTGAACATAGCAGCTTCTAAATCAGCTGAAGTGCAATTATGCCATATATAAAATTCTCACCTCTCTGTTATTGTGACAGGGATCTCTACCACAGTCAGCATAGGAAACTCCACCACAAATAGCACATCTGGTCCCTTAAGCCAATTCATCATTGTCACTTATAAACCACATTTAAGATCAAAAGGATAGAGAAGGTTACCCATAATGAAGTTCTGGATTGCTGCCAGGCCACCAGCATTGATGTGGTGCTAGCTGCAACTTAAAGCTGAAGCCGGGAATGTGTGAAGGATGGATATCAGCAGGCTCTAGAGACAGATCTGAATGTGTGGTGTGTGGATGAAAATGGTCACAAATAGGGAGACCAGATGAAAGACACAATGTACATGCAAAGTGACAAATCCAAGCCTGTAATAAAACTAAGGAATGGTAAAAGACAGTAAAGGTAGGGACAGTTGGGATTTTATAATGAAATGGATACAGGATGTTTTGAAGAGTGTCAAAACAAAGAGGAGCTTATGGTATGTTGGTCATGTCACTATTCAAGCTATGGTAACAGCCATACTATTACTATACTATTGTGTAATTTAATAAATAAACTGAATGAAATTAAAAGTTATAAATGGATGATTTCTTTTATAAAGTAAACTGTATATTCTGGGTTTCCTTTGCTATTGTTTTTCAAGTAATGTATATGAATGCACTGACAGAGGGCACTGGCTCCAGACCTCAACATGTACCTATTTCTTATCCATGGTTCAGCTTTTCCTTTAATGTCATTGCTCTTTCTTCTTAAACAGCATTTAGTGACTCTTTGAAAAAGATGAAGTCTGATGGATTGTATCTCCAGTCCCTTTGTTTCTCGAGAGGATTAAGCAGGGTACCTCTCAGAGATCAAACTCAGTGATGTTCAGGTCCCTTCTATAACATATAGTTTATGCACACATTACCTGCCTGTAGCCCCCTGTCTGCTCTGTTGAGGCTCGCTAGCCAATTTCCTCACCTACACACAACTAACTACAGATCAGAACAACTTTTTAAGATTGTCTACTAACAATAACAACTGCGTATACAACATTTATACTGCATTAAGTATTGTAGATAATCTAGAGATGATTTCATTATAGAGTAGAATTATTTAATTATATGAAAAGTTTACCCTATATTGTATGAGCAAATTAAGCACTTGACTATTTTGATATGCTCTGGGGTACTAGAAAAAAGAAAGACCTTGAAGCTATTGGAAGATGATAATTCTTTCAATCATCTTGCATAAAAGTTTTAATGGCTGGAAACAGATTTCTAATACATGTGAGTATTTGAAATGAGTGTGAATATTTTTTTAAGAATATAATAATAAATTTGGTATTTCTTAGTTACTCAGAATTTTGAATGTCCAGTTTAATTTTAAAAGATGGACAATACTGAGCTTGGGGATACATACACTAAGAAAGCAGAGGTAAGCAGTCTTCCGATTTTAAGGACAGCTTGGAAGATTTCTCCCTGTTAGCTCGTTTCCATAGTCCCAGAAAGTTCAATGCAAATGGTCAAAGGAGAAAAAGCATAATTGTTTTTACCTAACTGAGCATCCTATAAACTATAGCACTAGCCTGCCAGACAAAATGTGCCTACTGATAAAATAGTGGACAAATGTTATGAGGATAACCCATCCTTGTCTTCTTGGTTTGGATGCACATTTCACAAGTGGAAAGTCATGAGTGGTACTATAAGTTAAGCCAAAAACCATGATCAAAGTGCTATTATGTTATACATGTGATCAATCTACTCATGTTCAGATAAATTGACACATCCCCAAGAGTCTTCCAAATACTCATTTATACCTATACACAAATGTTCAGTCTTGAACAGAAAACTTCACAATGAACAGTGCTTAATACACAGACAAGTGGCTGGTTAAGGTACTATGAAGAAGTGACAGCTTACTGATCAGCCCTAATCATGACATTTTATAGCACCCACTCTGATGCTCCAGGAACAATACACGTTGAGGAAAGAGAAAATGTAAGAGCTCTAGGATTTGCAGAATGGCTATAGAGTGTTGTCTTATGATTAGGAAACAAGCAAAGTGATCATGATCCTGGATTGTCCATGAATTCCTAAAATGGACCTGTACAAAACTGAGCCTGTAAATGCTTATCAGAGATCAGTGAAAAACCAAGGTGTCTGTACCCTTTCCTGCTGCACTATTGGCTATTCATGGATTCTGGAGAATGGACAGATATCCTTTTCTGATGAATCCCCCATATTTCAATGGAACGGTTCCAAAACCATGATCACACTTGGCTCTGGGTAACTTCAGTGCATCACAAAACAACAGCAAAAAGACATAAATGTGGTGAATGGGCTTGAGACAGTCTTGGCTGATGCCATGACAGGCTTCAAATTGGCAATTCAGGAGACTAGGACTAAATCTCTTGTTTCCAAGAATTGGACAAGTCCAGGCCTCAGAAGCTGCCTTGACACTAGCCTGAGGCAAGGAAGGACAATGGGTCAGCCAGTTTCCAGACTTTCCCAGCAATGGTTCTGGAATGTCTCTAGAGATAGTGCCAATGATAGAGGTCAACTACCTTCTTCCCAGAATTCTCCTAGTGTGCTTTAAAATCAATCCTGCGAGCTTACTTGAGAGTGTCTATCTTGTAATGGGAGACACCAGCATACTGGACTTCTGCAGAATAAAACCCTCTTTGTGTTTACATACTATATGTCTACAGTATCATTCTTTGGCAAATCATGAACCCTTACAAGTTCATTTAGAAGGGGTATCGGATGATGAAGTGAGATTGGGATGAAGATAAAAGTGAAAGTGACAGTAATGAAAACATTCTATACACGTATATATGTGTGAAGTTTTAAAGAACTTAATAAAGATTTAAAAAGTTAAAAAGAAAAGGAATAGTATCTGGTAAGTAGTTTCACAGATATCCTTCCTTAACTCATATCACAAAGTGTGATTAGCAGTTACATCCTAGAATATGAAATGCATTACTTTGAGAGCAAGGATACAGGGGGCCAGTATTTTATTAGTGGTTTTCTCTTGCTTCTCTACATGCTTATTTAGAAACCAAAAAATGAACTTAAACTAGAAGCTGCAAGAGTATAATAATTTCCTAATGTATTCTACTGTCTTGAAAAGATATGGAGAGAGAGGGCAGCCTTGTCTAGTCCCTGATTTTAGTGGGATTGCTTCAAGTTTCTCTCCGTTTAGATTGATGCTGGCTACTGGTTTGCTGTAAATTGCTTTTACTATGTTTAGATATGGGCCTTGAATTCCTGATCTTTCCAAGACCTTTAGCATGAAAGGATGCTGAATTTTGTCAAATGCTTTCTCAGCATCTAATGAGATGACCATGTGGTTTTTTTCTTTGAGATTATTTATGTAGTGGATTACATTGATGGATTTCCTTATATTGAACCATCCCTGCATCCCTGGGATGAAGCCTACTTGATCGTGCTGAATGATCGTTTTGATGTGTTCTTGGATTCGGTTGGCAAGAATTTTATTGAGTATTTTTGCATCGATATTCATAAGAGAGATTGGCCTGAGATTCTCTTTCTTTGTCGGATCTTTGTGTGCTTTTGGTATTAGTGTAATTGTGGCTTCATAGAACGAGTTGGGTAGTGTTCCTTCTGTTTCTATTTTGTGGAACAGTTTGAAGAGTATTGGTGTTAGGTCTTCTTTGAAGGTCTGATAGAATTCTGCACTAAAACCATCTGGACCTGTGCTTTTTTTGGTTGGAAGACTTCCAATGACAACTTCTATTTCTTCAGGGGTTATAGGACGGTTTAGATGGTCTATTTGATCCTGATTTAATTTTGGTACTTGGTATCTGTCAAGGAAATTGTCCATTTCCTCAAGATTTTCTAGTTGTGTTGAATACAGGTTTTTGTAGTAGGATCTGATGATTTTTTGAATTTCCTCAGTTTCTGTTGTTATCTCTCCCTTTTCGTTTCTGATTTTATTAATTTGGATACTATCTCTGTGCCCTCTGGTTAGTCTGGCTAAGGGCTTATCTATCTTGTTGATTTTCTCAAAGAACCAACTCCTCGTTTTGTTGATTCTTTGTATGGTTTTCTTTGTTTCTACTTGATTGATTTCAGCCCTGAGTTTGATGATTTCCTGCCTTCTACTCCTCTTTGGTGTATTTGCTTCTTTTTGTTCCAGGGCTTTCAGGTGTGCCATTAAGCTGTTAGTGTATGCTGTCTCCCGTTTCTTTTTGGCGGCACTCAGGGCTATGAATTTTCCTCTTAGCACTGCTTTCATTGTGTCCCATAAGTTAGGGTATGTTGTGCCTTCATTTTCATTAACTTTCAAAAAGTCTTTGATTTCTTTCTTTATTTCCACCTTGACCAAGTTATCATTGAGTAGAGCATTGTTCAGCCTCCATGTGTACGTGGGTTTTCTTTTGTTTTTGTTGCCATTGAAGACCACCCTTATTCTACTGTCTCTTTCAAAGTCTGGTGATTATTGAACTGGCAGTTCCTAGTGACTCTAAGGCTGTCTTGCTTTTCTGTTGTAAGAACTCATTTTCTTTGTTTTACCTTTCTAAATAGCACATAAATTACAGCTCATACATTTTAGATCTGCATTTTAATTCTGTTTTATTGTTTAGAAGATTATTTATGCATATACTTGTGTGTGCATGTGTCTCTGTATTTGTGGAAATATATGTGCAGTTACAGAACCCAGGAGGGTGTATGATCTCCTGTAAATGGACCTATAGGTACTTATGAGACACGTGATATGGGTGCTGAAATTTGAACTGATTAATTCCCATAATTAATTAGAAAATAATTACATTAGTTCTTAAACACTGAGCCATCTTTTAAACACCCCAATTCTGTTGTCTTGCTGCACTGTCAGCATGATGAAATAAAAATCCAGATATATAAGTAGATGTAGTGAGGCTTATTTTAAGGAAAGTTATCTAAAACTATAAGGTGAAAGCTCCTGTCCATTCTTTTGCTTATAATTGTCATTAACAAGGAAGCCCTCTCTTATACTCATACAACACACAGGGATTCTGGAAGCCATCTGTGTGTAAAGTAATTGCAGATTATAGAATACAGACTACTGTTATTCTAGGAGTTTTATGCTTGTATGGAAAACTTTACGAGTTGCAGAAACTTTAGCTGCATTCTTCATTGTTCTTCTACCTATACTTATTTTCTATTCCTAAAAGACGCATTAGCTAATCTACTCTTTTCTCTTGTTGCCCATTCTTTATCTGATGAACAGTAGAATTTTTGACATTTCATAAGTTATGACCAAATTCTTTGTAGCATTTTTGAGGCAAACACAATAAATGAACTTTAAATTAATCACTATTTAAATAGTCTACCTGCTGAGTTGTTTTGATGCAATTTGTACATTGTTGACAAATGTGCGCCCTTATTGTTATCTGGCTCACCATGAAGACAGACTAGACATTTATTTGAGCACAATTACATTGCTAAATAAAATCCAGCAGTCAGTACTTTAATTTGGCACAATTAAATTCTTTTAAGCATTTCAGGAAAATAAAGTATGTTTTTAACACTTGTTTTTTTCCAAGCTTTATAACATTTATTTAAACATTGTTTTATTCTCAAATTAGCCTAAGAGACTCCATTCTTATTCTGTCCTTTTGCTGCTGTGGCACTTATTCACAGATGCACTGTGATGGATTACAAACCAATGGGAACCACTCCCCTGGATTTGTCATTCATTATAGTTCAAGTGAGTTTCAAGTCCCTTGACTATTGGGCTTTGCAACATCCACTAAGGTGCTGTTGGTGACTTACCCCATAGTATCTTTATTTTAATAGCAGTTTATCTTGGTTTGATCTAGCTGTTGGATACTATCCCATGAAACAATTCTGGATATTTCTAAAGACCTATGTGAAGATTGTGTCTCCATAAAATATTTCCATATTAATCAATAGCCCCAATATTTAGTCAGCTTTACGTATTTTTACAAAAGATTTTCTGAATCCATGATTTGTTAAGTTAACTGTATATTTGCTTGAACTCTAAGAAAATAGTGAACCATGGTTTACAATCCCAGTCTTGGCATAGTAGTTTTACCAAGTACTGAATGCATTTTATCAAATTGAAGCATACAAATACTTCCATAGGACATCTGTATGAAAATTTTGCTATAATGTTCCATAAATATTTAAATACTACTGCTACCTAAAGCTAAAATGTTTAGGGCAGTAACTGAACTCTCACACCATTCCCAGGTATGTGTGTGACACTGCTCATCAGAGCACTGACACTTCTCTTTAAAACTGCTTATTAATTCAGTGAGAAACTTGAATGTTGTAGAGTTTTGTTCAAATCTACACAAGTACCCTCTTTTTCTTTTCAAACAGAATCTCAATTAGGCTGACTATAATTACTTCAAATGTGTCTTGTTCAGAAACAAAGTCATTTTAGTCTTAGAAGTTATTGGTCAAAGGGAATGATGGGCAATTGAAACAAGATTGATCTTATGTGTTCTTTGCAGACAATTGTGCAGCTAGTTGGCTTATATAACTTATTTCATCTTGACCACAATCAATAACAGGACTTATGGCTCTCATTTAGGGAAGGTTAAGTAATCTATCCACAGACATATAGTGATTGAGAGGGAAAGCCAGGTTCTAACCATACAGATGTCTGCCTGCCTTAACTTCCTGTGTCCTGGAATAAAGGCATATGCTGTCATGCCCAGCTAAATTCATATTTGAGAGACAAAAGGCCAGGCTCTTTCATGGCTCAGTGTTTTAACATCTTTCATCTGTTGTTAGTAAATATATTTTATTGTTAAACGAATAATGGCTATTTTACATGAACTGACAGTATTTAAAATAAAGTAAATTGAGGTCTCTGAGGCAAATTGCTTTGTTTGTTTTTTAATCAGGATGGACTGTATCACGACTTAAAAGTCAGTGAGCATAAAGACATGATTACCTATAAAGAAGTTTTTTAATTTTTTTTAATAAACTTAATGTTAATATAAATCCTTTTTATTTTCCCAGTCATGAATTATATCTGCTAGAATTAAGAGAATGGTGCATTATATCTGGTAGAGTTAAGAGAATGGTGCATTTTAGATAAAAAATAGGGAACTCTCACATCCCTTGACATTTATAAAATGCAGACAAATCTGCTGTCCTATAATAATTTCTGAGAGATTATCAGAGTCAGCACATATTGTTAAATTCTCAGGTTGTTCTGTTCTAACCTATTACCTACTCTGAAACAAAACTAAAGAGTAAACAATGAGATGCAAAGAAATATAATACACACTAATGAAAAATAATCTGCACAAACTGCTTGCCTTTGTGTACACATGAGATAAAGAAATGTTTTTACACAGAGATGGAAGTTGCTGATGTCAATGTCAATTTGATCACTGTCCAGGATGCCTTTTGCTATTCATGAAAGATTAAATTAAAATCAAGTATGAATTCTAGAGCCATTAGCTACAGTGACCTCTGGTTTACAAGGAGCAAAACAAGAAAAGAATAAACAGTACTAGGAAGTAAGAAATTGACTGAGATACAGAAGTTCTGGATTATAAGATAATCAGCAAATTACTTCCTTTATTAAATAATTAAAACTAAAAATTAAATATTTCCTTTCAGATAGTTATAGGCTTAATTTTTTTTTAAACCTACTTAGTTAGGCTTCTTAAATGTTCAACCTCCTTTCTAGCCCTTTGACCAAAGGTAGGAGAGAAGAAAAGTTAATAGGAAATAGGGGATGTGAACCTGTTTAGAAGTAGTTCTCTGGGGTGATTCTAAGTACTAATTTTTAGGATAGTCCAACACAATTGTCAGACACCAAACATGAATCAGTAAGGGCAGTTCAATCAAGGAAGCTGTGAGGCCAAAACTCCACTGAATTGGCATGAGTCTGAGGAAGCAGCAAGAAACAGCCAGAATATCACAGGAAGTTCTTTGGCCTTTTTGTCTCTACAAAGTCACAACAAGCAAAGATCAGTGAACACCAACAAAGCATTGTAAGACATACCAATGCAAGACCGTCATTACCAAAGATCATTAAAGTGTTGCAAGGTGAACAAATGCAAAAGCAGTATTCATTGTCTGTTGGGTTATACTTATACACTTTCCAAACATCCAGCCTTCCCTCAAATGTTTGCTCAGCAAAACATCCTCTCACATGTCTGGTTTAGCAAGACATCCTTTCATGTGTCTCCTTCAGCAAAACATTTTTTTCATAAGACAGTTTCAAGAAAAATAACACATGACACCATGGAGTCTCAAAAAAAAAACCCAAACAAACAAACAAAAAACCCCCAGAAATTTCTAAAGTTTTAGGCAATTCTAATTACCCTCGCTTCTATTCTCCTCTCCTCTCCTCTTCTCCCCTCTCCTCTCCTCTCCTCTCCTCTCCTCTCCTCTCCTCTCCTCTCCTCTCCTCTCCTCTCCTCTCCTCTCCTCTCCTGTCCTCTCCCCTCCCCTCCCCTCCCCTCCCCTCCCCTCCCCTCCCCTCCCCTCTCCTCTCCTCTCCTCTCCTCTCCTCTCCTCTCCTCTCCTCTCTTCTCTTCTCTCTCTCCCTCTTTTTAAATCTATATTTGATAAATATTTTTGTATGTATCTCCCCCTTCTGCCTCCCCCTTCTGTTCTGCTCTCTTGTTCACTCTTATAATCTCATTTCTTTTCCCATGGTAAGATGTTTATATTAATGATTTTCATATACAGAACATATGTTTACATACATACATACATACACACACACACTGTTTTGTATATATGAGAAAATATAAAAATGTTTTTCTGTGAGGGGCTTATTTGGCTTAACACAATGGTTACAGTTACATCCCATTTCAACATGAATTACAATGTAATTTTTTTGCATATTTTTATTTTATGTGCATTAGTCTTTTGCCTGCATATATGCCTTTGGAGGTTATCAGATACCCTGCATCTGAAATTACAGTGAGCCATGAGCAGTTGTGTGGATGCTGGGAATTGAACCCAAGTCCCCTGGAAGAACAGCCAGGGCTCTTAACAGCTGAGCCATTTCAACATTCCCACTATTTCATTTTCTTAGTGACTAATATTTCATCATATATGTATAAAATATCTCTATTTTTTTGTTTTCTGATTGACATATAACTTTAATCAGTTTCTTTACTATTGTAAGTTGTATAGCAATGAATTGTATGCATAACTATGTCTGTGACATATTGTCTTATAATCCTCTGGGTATATATTCAGGAATGGTTTAGTTGGGTCATATGATACTTACGGATTTAGTTTTATGAGAATCCATTCTGATTTTGATAGTGGCTATATCTGTTCACATTCCCAAGGGTAGTTAGAAATGGTATTTATTCCTTTTCATATTAGATTATGTCATAACAATTAATGCTGAATGATTCATTACTTGCGGAATTTTGATTATCTCTTAGAGAAGGTGGAAATAATTGGAAGTTATAAGAAAAGTGTTTTAGCATTAACTCATTTACTCCAATATTTCTTAATTGTCTGTTAGATTTTGGACCTGAAATCTGGCTCAGAGACTGCATGTTAAATAAAACATTGTCTCACCTTTCAGCCTCACTTTGTAGAAGTGGAAAACAGAGAAACAGTTGCAATAGAAGATAGCATGTACAAGCAGAATGATTTTATAATAGGCAGTGCCTTACATTTATTAAATAAATTAATGACAAATTAAGGCACATATTTGAAATGCTTTGCATCAAATTCTTGTAAGATAAAATATATATGAAAATGAAACAGTAGGAGAACTGAAGAAGCATGAGCAGGCTGAGAGGGAAGCACAGCACACTCAGAAAATAATTTAATATACAAGGCCAGAAAAATGTTGAATGAATCAATAGGAGGTAGTCAAGTAAGGGAGAGGGACTGAGGGTTGCAGGCCTATAGTGTGTCTGGCATCATGTTGAGAATGTATTCTAATTAGAATGTCTAGGATGAAGTCAGGAGTTGCAGTAGTATTGAACAACATGACAGAGCTGAATGGGCATGGAATTGAAATGAGAGAGATAATGACTCAAACTAAATCACCTTTTTCATCACTAGTGTGGAGAAAGACTTAGAGCTGGTATAAAAAACCCATCGACAGCTCTTAATGATTTATGTGATAATCTAGCTCTTGGGTGCTGAGTTTGTGTTTTGAGACCCTCAGATTTTGTTTTAAATAAGTTTTCAAGAAACAGAACTCTCTGTTCAGAGATCTGTGTGCACACACATGTGGATACTGTGCCCTTGTGACAGCTGAAGGTACAACTGTGGATAAGCTCCCTGGTGGGCTAGAGCTGGCATGATATACTGGAGTCCTGAGACTTATACTGGAAGTGAGCTGCTGAGAAAACAGATTATTTGAAGCATTTTTATGTAATTCAGATTAAGTAATATAGGCACATGAAATCCACTGATTTATTTAATTAAGACCAACTGAATGGCGCATAGAACTTAAGGGTGATTCAGTCACATGTGGAACAGTATAAAATATAAACTAAATAAAATAACATAAAAACAATTGTGTTGTAATACTTTATGTTAAAGCACTGTTTTAATAATTGCAGCTCCATGCTGATACCTTTCTTGATTTACATATTTGTTTTAATATGTAATATATGTTTAGCATATCATGTTTGCTGGGCTATAATTTGTAAGCATTCCCTGCAGAATTTTTATGAAATTTCATTATATTCACACACAGTCTTTCTCTCTGACTCATGTTCTTCCTTTCCTCTTAACCTCTTCTCAAGAGGTTCTCCATCATACTACTATGATGTCCTTCATCTTTTTCCCTCTTCACTAGCCATGCTTAATTCTACTTGTTTACAGAGCAACTAGAATTAAGTAACTAGTAAACATGGGTGTTATTTATTGAAAGATGGAGTATTTATTACTGTTACACCATGGAATGCAGTAGTCTCCTTATCCCAGCACCCATTCACTGCCCATTTTCTCTCAGTGAGCACTGTAGTCTCATGCACCCTACTCCCATGCATAAGAAGATGTTGAGTGGCCCAATCGTGTACAGAATTTGTATAAGTAACCAGAGCGGGAATGATATCATGAGTACAATGGCCATTTATGATCCAAAGATATTGTTCTGTAGAAACCTTCCCCAAACTACATTTTACATTCTTTTCATCCCTTTTTCCTTTATGTTGGCTGAGATGTCGGGGGTTGTAAAATATGGTGCTACTAAGAGCTGGACACTGCAGTCATTTATTCTCCATACTATGGTCAGTTTTCTTTGTGTGTGTGTGTGTGTGTGTGTGTGTGTGTGTGTGTGTGTGTGTGTGTGTGTGTGTGTGTGTTTGAATTAACCACTGCAAAAAAGACAAACAAACTGAAAACAAACAATGTAACTTTGCTTTCTTCATATGCTCTGGTAGTAATATTTTCTAAATGTTGGCTAATACTTATCCGGATATCTACTCAGATATTTTTATATTTCCTCAATTTATTTCAGTATTCTATTTCACTGATTTTTATTCTGTTTACTATCTTTAGCAGGCATTTGAGATTATAAACTTGGAATTCATTGAGGAATAAATATGAACATTTTTTTCTTTCTCTTAAATAACTTAAAATACCTCTCTTAAAACTCACTTGGATAATTTTTAAAATTACTTTCCAATCTGACCTCTGTTAT
Source organism: Tokudaia tokunoshimensis (assembly GCA_036184795.1). Taxonomy (NCBI): domain Eukaryota; kingdom Metazoa; phylum Chordata; class Mammalia; order Rodentia; family Muridae; genus Tokudaia; species Tokudaia tokunoshimensis. The sequence continues at coordinate 17,497,621 of BTHU01000009.1, read as the reverse complement.
CAATCTCCAGTTCATTTTTAATTGACATTTCATTTATTTCTTGTTTATGTTTGAGTGTGTCTGGTGTGTGTGTGTGTGTGTGTGTGTGTGTGTGTATGTGTATGTGTGCTTGTGCACACGTGTGCATGTGCTCACTAGAATGAGTGAGTACACATGTGAAGGTCTGAAATCAACTTGTAGGAGTCCATTCTTTCTTATAGCCATGTGGGTCCAGGATTGCAGCTCCTGCCATCAGGCCTGACAGAATGTGCCTCTACTCCACGAGCCAAACCTTTCCTCTAAAGAGAATCAACAATGATGTGTATGCCCTCCATCTACAGTGGTGCTTTCATTTTATTTCCTCCAAGTCTGTTACAGGAAGCATTTGTAATGACTCATGTGCCAGGTCAAGTATTATTTACACACACACACACACACACACACACACACACACACACACAGAGTATATAATAAAATGTGTTACTATGTTTTATTGACTAGTAGGTTCTTTTATGGTCTAACAAGAAGTTCAACCTTTGCCCAGTTTGATATTGGTAGAAGCAGATAAATTGAAATTCAAACCAAGGCATAATGTGTTGCTGGTTTCAGTAATACCATATTGTCAACCATGGTCTCTACTTCTATTTTGCTCTTTCATTTGTTGGTCTCCTCATCTTTCCTGTCCTTCCCTCCTGTCCACCTCTTTTCTCATTTCTCATCTCCTATTCAAGATCAAACCTACCACCTCTAATAGATACTGGCATGTAAAACAGTCTAGTAGGAGCCATGGTTGGTAAAAGGTGCTCACACTGATGTACTGCTCCCAGAGATGACAGTTTTCTTGGATATGATGCTACCAACTCAGTGTCTAAATGATAAGTTTGAGGGAAAATTACAGGAAAGATGAAAATAGCTTCAGGAATTGACTAATTTGTATTCATATAGGGTTTCTTTTGAAACACATCTGGTATGCATGTGGATTCCTTCTTATGTGTGTGTGTGTATATATATATATATATATATATATATATATATATATATATCTCCCTGATCTTTCGCCTATTTCAAGCATACAAACACTACTGGCTTATGTCTTACCATATCACGTCAATTAAGTCTAATAATCACTTCAAACATGTTTATAAATATTGTCATAATCTGAATGTCTTTGTTACTTTTCTGCTGCAGTACAGACTATATTATATATTAGCAAGGCACCTTTCAGAAGACTTTATTTGGGGCTTACAGTGTCACAGTAGTAGAGTTTATTGCCTTCATGGCAAGGACATGACAGCAGGCAGTCAGGCATGGCACTGAAGCAGTCACTCAGAACATACATGTTGAGACACTAACCAAGAGGCAGAAAGAGAGGGGGGACGGAGGGGAGAGAGAGTGACAGAGACACAGAGAGACAGAGAGAGAGGTGGAGACTAGGAATGGCAAGGATGTCTGCAAACTCAAATTTGGCTCCCAGTGCCATATTTTCAAGAAGCCCTCATAATCTTTCCAATACAGTTCCACCAATTGGGGACCAAGTATTCAAATACATGAACCTATGGGAGCCATTGTCATTTATACCACCACATTGACATACCCTGGTTTCAAGAATTTGGAGAAAACACATTCAGTTTCAAATTAGGAATTTCTTTTTCACCAAACAGAAGTTGCCAAAAGAAGGATCATGAATGAATTTAGGAAAAGTTGAAAAAGATATGACAGAAGAAAAGTATTATTCCTGAAAACTGATTCCAGCAGGGTAAAAAAGGTAAGAAATAGAAATGGAAATCAAAATTACATTTTAATGAGGTGAAAGGATGGACAAAATGGAAACATATGCTTAGGTTTTTGACCTAACCAGCCACTGAGACTGCAAGTAGAAATTTGATATTCAGGGTCTTCAATGCTTATCACCCTGCTGAGTTCCTGCTAGTAAGAAAATCTAAAAGAATGAAAATGCCATATCAGAGTATAGCAGATGAAACAGATCTTAGATTTGTCCCATTTTAAACACTGCATGAAGTCAAGCTGGTTTTAGAATTGATATGTAACTATCTTTTTTTTTTATTTTATTTTATTTTTTTAATTTACATTCCAAATCACTTCCCCTTTCCCGTTTGCTCCCTCCCCGAAAGTCCCATAAGCCCCCTTCCCTCCCTCTTTTCTCCATTCAACCCCCTCTCCTTACTCTGTCCTGGCGTTCCCCTACATCCAGTCTTTCCAGGACCAGGGGTCTCTCCTTCCATCTTTTTAGAAATCTATTGATATGCGGATTGTGTCTAGGGTATTCCGAGATTCTGGGTCAATATCTCCTTATCAGTGACTGCATACCATGTGTGTTCTTTTGTGATTGGGTTACCTCACTAAGGATGATATTTTCAAGATCTGACCATTTGCCTAGGAATTTCGTGAATTCATTGTTTTTAATTGCAGAGTAGTATTCCATTGTGTAAATATACCACATCTTCTGAATCCATTCCTCCATTGAGGGACATCTGGGTTCTTTCCAACTTCTGGCTATTATAAATAAGGCTGCTATGAATATAGTGGAGCATGTGTCCTTATTGCATGCGGGTAAAGTCTCTGGGTATATGCCCAGGAGTGGTATAGCCGGATCCTCCGGGAGTGTCATGCCCAGTTTTCTGAGGAACCGCCAGACTGCTTTCCAGAGTGGTTGTACCAGCTTGCAATTCCACCAGCAGTGGAGGAGTGTTCCTCTTTCTCCACATCCTCGCCAACAACTGCTGTCTCCTGTGTTTTTGATCTTAGTCATCCTGACTGGTGTGAGATGGAATCTCAAGGTTGTTTTGATTTGCATTTCCCTAATGACTAAGGATGATGAACATCTCTTTAGGTGCTTCTCAGCCATTAGGTATTCTTCAGGTGAGAACTCTTTGTTTAGCTCTGTACCCCATTTTTTAATAGGGTTACTTGCCTCTCTGGAGTTTAACTTCTTGAGTTCTTTGTATATCTTGGATATTAGCCCTCTGTCAGATGTAAGGTTGGTAAAGATCATTTCCCAGTTAGTTGGTTGCCGCTTTGTCTTTTTGACAGTGTCTTTTGCCTTGCAAAAACTTTGTAATTTAATGAGGTCCCATTTGTCTATTCTTGATCTTAGAGCATAAGCTATTGGAGTTCTGTTCAGGAAATTCTCCCCTGTGCCCATATGTTCAAGGTTCTTCCCTAGTTTCCCTTCTATTAGTTTCAGTGTGTCTGGTTTTATGTGGAGATCTTTGATCCACTTAGGATTGAGCTTAGTGCAAGGAGATAAGGATGGGTCAATTTGCATTCTTCTGCATGTTGACCTCCAGCTGAGCCAGCACCATTTGTTGAAAAGGCTATCTTTTTTCCACTGGATGGTTTTAGCTCCTTTGTCAAAGATCAAGTGACCATAGGAGTGTGGATTCATTTCTGGGTCTTCAATTCTGTTCCATTGATCTACATGTCTGTTACTGTACCAATACCATGCAGTTTTTAACACTATTGCTCTGTAGTACAGCTTGAGGTCCGGGATACTGATTCCCCCAGAGGTTCTTTTACTCTTGAGAATAGTTTTAGCTATTCTGGGTTTTCTGTTATTCCAGATGAATTTTTGAATTGCTCTTTCTAACTCTATGAAGAATTGAGTTGGGATTTTGATGGGGATTGCATTGAATCTGTGTATTACTTTTGGTAAGATGCTCATTTTTACTATATTAATCCTGCCAATCCATGAGCATGGCAGATTTTTCCATCTTCTGAGGTCTTCTTCAATTTCTTTCTTCAGAGACTTGAAGTTCTTGTCATACAGATCTTTCACTTGTTTGGTTAGAGTCACGCCAAGATACTTAATATGGTTTGTGGCTATCGTGAAGGGTATTATTTCTCTTACTTCTTTCTCAGCCTGCTTATCCTTTGAGTATAGGAAGGCTTCTGACTTGCTTGAGTTGATTTTATATCCGGCCACTTTGCTGAAGTCGTTTATCAGCTGTAGGAGTTCTCTGGTGGAGTTCTTTGGGTCGCTTATGTATACTATCATATCGTCTGCAAATAGTGTTAGTTTGACTTCTTCCTTTCCAATTTGTATCCCTTTGACCTCTTTTTGAAGGAACAGTTTTCTAAGGAGTATAGAATCTAGTAATAGAAAAATAATAGTCTTTCTTATGCACTTGAAGCATTAGTAATTCCTCTCTGAAGCATGCTTTTTTTTTTTTATTTCATAGTAGTTTTAAATTTATTCTAGACATAGTGATTACTATACTGTGGACAGTCAGGAATTTGTTCTTTTCCTTTAAGGAGGTTTGATTTGTTTTGGCAGGCAGTCAATATACTGGCATCCCATCTTGCTTTCTTTGTAAGCACAGCATGGTGGGTCTAGACCATTCTGGGTGTGAAGGAGAGCACAGTACTTTCAGGTCTTTATCTCTCGGTGCAGAGTTGACATCTGGATTCCTCCTCAGCTCACAGTCCAGGGCTCATCAGAGAGCTCCTTTCTGCCAAACATTGACACAGTCCTGCACTGTACTTGTGCACACTCACATTCATCCAACAGCTTATGACCACATTGGGGACCGTTCACTCTAGTTATCTCTCCTTTGCCACTTGCCTAGTAAAGCCTAGCTGTGGCACAGAGTTCTAACTTCCACCTCTTCGCTTGGGTGAAGGCATCAGAGTCTGCCTAGGCTCCAACTCTTTCTCTGTGCTGAGGTTCAGAGGGGATTCCATGTACAAAGGACTTTGCTCTTTTCCCTCTTTTTAGGAAGCATAATCATGCTCAGAGTGTCCACTATGGGAAATGAGACATTTTTATTGAGAAATTGGAAATAACTTCATGTTCCACATAAATATGAATGAACATTTTATGCCTCTTGCAATGATAAATTTTATCTTGCTATCTCATGGTAATATTACTGTTGAACTATTTAAGTCTATGTATATATGCAGTTAATCAAAGGTAAATCAGAGTATCTTGAAACTTTATCAAAACCATGTCCCAAGGAATAGAAACCTGGGAAAATCACTTGGGTGGAAGATATCTCTGAGAGTGGCCATTACAAAAACTTGTTTTCTTTACCTTTGGTACTTGACTAACAAAGTCCAAGTTTTTTTTAAATGAACATATGTTTGAAAAAACAATAGGTACAGTACTAGTTTAAAATATAAATTGCAAACCACTCTGGATATCAGTTTGGTGGTTCCTCGGAAAATTGGATATAACACTACCTGAGGACCCAACTATACCACTCCTGGGCAAATACCCAGAAGATGCTCCAACATGTAATAAGGACACATGCTCCACTATGTTCATAGCTGCCTTATTTATAATAACCAGAAGCTGGAAAGAACCCAGATGAGCCTCAACAGAGAAATGGATACAGAAAATGTGGTACATTTACACAATGGAGTACTACTCAGCTATTAAAAACAATGAATTCATGAAATTCTTAAGCAAATGGATGGAGGTAGAAAATATCATCCTGAGTAAGTTAACCCAATCACAAAAGAACATACATGGTATGCTCTCACTGATAAGTGGATATTAGCCCAAAAGCTCAGAATACCCAATATACAACTCAAAGACTACATGAAGAAAGTATGGATACTTTGATCCTTATTGGAAAGTGGATTAAAACACCCATGGCTCACAGCCAACCAATAGAATGACCATAGGCTCCCCAATGGAGCAGCTGGTGAAAGGACCCAACGAGCTGAGAAGATTTGCAGCCCTGCAGGAGGAGCAATAATATGTACCAACCAGTACCAAAGAGTTCCCAGGACTAAATCACCAACCAAAGAGTACACATGGAGGGTCCCATGGCTCCAGCTACACATGTAACAGAAGATGACCATTTCAGACATCAATGAGAAGAGAAGCCATTGGTCCTGTGAAGGCTCGATTCCCCAGAATAGGGGAAGGCAAGTCAGGAAATTGAGGGTGTGGGGTGAGCAGGAAGAAGGGGAATGGGATAGGGGGTTTTTGTAGGGGTAACTTGGGAAGGGGATACCATTTGAAATGTAAATAAACTAATATCTAATAATAATTTAAAAAAAGAAATGTAAATAAAGCAAATATCTAATAAAAAATTTAGAGTTGACAAGCATTACTTTGTCTGTATCTGGGGTTTTTACTCTTCCTTTTTGTGTAATAATCATCTCTTCTAAAGTATGATTGGCTCTTTCTACAACTGCTTGTCCTGTGGGATTGTGAGATATACCAGTAACATGCTTTTATATTGCAATATGCAAAGAATTACTTCAGTTTATTGGATACGTATTTGGAAATATCAGTTTTAATGTCTGCAGGTATCCTGATAATTGCCATTATTTTCTTTTTTTTTTTAATTTTATGTCTAAGTTTTTTTTATTTACATTCAAAATCATTTCCCCTTTCCCATTTCAATAAGTGTGTAATTATACAATCAGCCTTTTCAGAACTTAAAGCAGCCACCCATTGAAACCCTGGCTATGTGCTAGTGATATGGTATATATACTGTTGTTTTCTAAATTCTGCAAAATAAAACACATCTGCCAATATATAAATAAATAAATAAATAAATACATACATACATACATACATACATACATACTTACTTAGGGCTTGAATCATTAGGCTTCAAAATACTGCTTAAAATAATTACCTAAGATTTTGCTGAAAATTCAGCGATGATAACTATGCCACTTTATTTAGATTTTATAAAAAATATACACCTGATTTTTATATTTAAAAGCAATGATTATTCACAAAAAACACATACAGGAAGTATGGGCAAACCAGAGACTGCCCCACCTGGGAATCCATCCCATATACAGTCACCAAACCCAGACACTATTGTTGTTGCCAAGAAGTGCTTGCTGACAGGAGCCTGATATAGCTGTCTCCTGAGTGGCTCTACCAGAGCCTGACAAGGACAGAGGAAGATACTTGCAACCAACCATTGGACTAAGCATGGTGTCCTCAATGGAGGAATTAGAGAAAGGACTGAAGGACCTGAAGGAATTTGCAACCCCATAGGAAGAGCAACAATATCAACCAACCAGAAACCCCAGAGCTCCCAGGGATTATACCACCAACCAAAGAGTACACATGGTGGGACCCATGGCTCCAGCCAAATATGTAGCAGAGGATAGCCTTGTCTGTCATCAGTGGGAAGAGTGGCCCTTGGTCCTATGAAGATTTGATGCCCTAGTGTAGGGAAATTGTATGGCGGGGAGATGGGAGTTGGTGGGTGGGTGGGTATGTGGATGGGGACACACCCTCATAGGAACAGGGGAGTTAGAGGGGGATGGGAGTTTGTGAGTGGTGACCAGGAAATCAGATAACATTTGAAATGTAAATAAAGAATAAATTCAATTAAAAAGTAAGTAAAATCTGATAGTAACAATATATCCACCTTAGTTTATAACAAAATTAGCATAAATTATTTTTTTCCAAAGGCTGAAAATCTCTCTACATTACAGAACTAGTAAGAAAGTAACTCTGTGAGTTCTATTGTGATCTGTGCTCTCTGCTCTAGAGTCATGCCTGATACACATTACGAGATTGAAATTTGTATTTTTGAGATATGATAGCCTAAAATTAGACATACATACACAATATACATACAAATATAGTTTCAACTCTTTATTTCTTTGTAAATATTGATTTTACATGAGGAGGAAAACATACATTTTGGAGTGGATATGCTAATTACCTGCAATCACAGTTAACATTTTCAGTTTTGGCCTGCAAAAAATAACTTTTAGTAGCTTACATGGAGCTAATTCCAGGTGAAGAAATTCATGTTCATCAATGGATAATGCTTTTAGTCCTAATTAGAAGGAAAAGGTGGTAGTTTATGTAGTCAGGAAAGAAAATTGAAAATACCTATATCTTAGAGGAAAGAAGACAATCTATTAGGAGTGATAGAGCCTTCCTGAAAATACAGCAAAGAAGCTAGTCCCTCTATAGATGTACATGGGAGCATAAAGCTAGCAAATCGAGTCATTTTATATTGATAATGTATTCAGAGTATTGAAATCATGGACTATTTTTCTGTAAGGATATAATTAGTCCTCTATGTCCTGTATATATTCAGTGTACACTTACACATGTATAGAACTCCAAGTTATATAGATGACACAATATTTTAATGTTCTTATGAACAATTTTTCCAGAGAGTTTTAATTGTTATTTTTTTGTTTGCATTGTGTATGCTGACTATCTGCTACTCAACAGAGAAAATCTAAATGGTTTTTTTTTAATCACTTTTCTCAGTCAGATTATGTCTCTGGCACTGACCTTTTACCCCTCTTCTATACTGCTGTGATAACTATAGTGGTACAGAGGCATAGAAGATAGGCACTAAGTCAACAGTTCTGGAATCAGGAGCCTTCCTACAGATATGAGTTGTGGCAGAAGACTCCATGAGCAAAGCCTTGCCATGTGGAGGGAGTAAAGAACAGCAGAGGCTATTTAACCTCACAGACACAGAGGCTGAAGCACAAGGACTGTGTTAAATGTATAGTAGACAGTTATGTCTTTGTCACAGCAGTAATCAGAAAAGAGGAAATTATCAAATTTGCATTTTTAGAATTACCTTGCTTTGGCTCACCCTAACCTATAGCAGTTATCTGTGCCGAATTGTCTAGAAGTTTCAGTGATTTGAAATGATTAACATATTCACATTACTTGGGAGATATTAATTATATATCCAAATTGAAATTTTGAAAAATATCAAGATGGATTCCAAATTCAGACCTTTACTAGGTGATCAGACACTAATAATAGGAATGCTTTTTCTGAACACATTAATATGGTTGCACCTTGTTAGCACTGATGGCTAAATGTGGGTGTGTGTAATCTTAACTATAAATGCTAATAGGAAATGAAATCATATATTCATTGTAAATAATACATTTCATATACGTGTTTCATCAATTAATATTTAAAACAATTTTTAGTTTTTTCTAATTTTGAATGCATCTGACAAAACTATATAAGCTACTCAGTTTTCAAAATAAAAATGACACTTTTTGGTGTTTTGGTTTTTGGGACAGGGTTTCTCTTTATAGTCCTGGCTGTCCTGGAAGTTACCCTGTAGACCAGGCTGGCCTTGAACTCAGAAATTCACCTGCCTTTGCCTCCCAAGTGCTGGGATTAAAAACGTGCCACCAATGCCCTGCTGACCCTTTTTTTTTTAAATAAAGTTATAGATAACATTAAATACAACATTATAAAGAGTATCATACTGATGTTTGAACAGGAATACATCTGTAAGATATTTTATCCATTTGACAATAGTTGATGTTAGAACCTGTTCTGTTCAGGAATTTTTCCCCTCTATCGATGTGTTCAAGGCTCTTTCCCACTTTCTCTTCCATTAGATTCAGTATATCTGGTTTTATGTGTATCTTGATCTACTTAGACTTGAGCTTTGTACAAGGATATAAGAATGGATCAATTTGCATTCTTCTACATGCCTGCCGACCACCACTTGAGCCAACACCATTTGTTGAAAATGCTGTCTTTTTTCCACTGGATAGTTTTAGCCTCTTTGTCAAAAATCAAGTGCCCATAGGTGTGTGGGTTTATTTCTGGGTCTTCAATTCTATTCCACTGATCTACCAAGCTGTCTCTGGAGCAACACCATGTGATTTTTATCACTTTTGCTCTGTGGTACAGCTTGAGGTCAGGGATGTTGATTCCCCCAAAAGTTCTCTTATTGTTGAGAATAGTTTTTGCTATCCTGGGTTTTTTGTTATTCCAGATAATTTGAGAATTGCTCTTTCTATCTCTGAAGGATTGAGTTAGAATTTTGATGGGGATTGCATTGAATCTGTAGATTGCTCTTGGTAAGATGGGCATTTTTACTATGTTAATCCTGCCAAACCATAATCATGGGAAATCTTTGCATCTTCTGAAAACTACCTCCATTTTTCCTCAGAGACTTGAAGTTCTTGTCATACAGATCTTTAACTTGCTTTGTTAGAGTCACACCAAGATATTTTACATTATTTGTAACTATTGTGAAGGGTATCATTTCTCTTATTTCTTTCTCAGCCCGATTATCATTTGTATAAAGAAGGCTACTGATTTATTCAGGTTTAGGAGTTCTCTGGTTTAATTTTTGTGGTCATATAAGTATACTGTCATATCATCTGCAAATAGTGATATTTTGACTTCTTCCTTTCCAATTTGTATCCCTTTGACCTCCCTTTTTTTGTCTAGTTGCTCTGATATTACTTTGAGTACTATGTTGAATGGATAGGGAGAGAAGGGCATCTTTGTCTAGTCCCTGATTTTAGTGGGATTGATTCAAGTTTCTCTCCATTTAGTTTGATGTTGGCTATTGGTTTGCTGTATATTGCTTTTATCAGGGAAGGAACTAGAATTACCTTTCTTCATCAAAATTATGTCAAGCTGTCTGATTTTAAGCATGAATGGGCAAAAGAAGTGAATGTTCTCATGCAACCTTAATCATTCCCTTCCTGCTGCTGTTGCTCAGAGAGCTTATAGTCCTTTTAACTGAGCCCCATCCACCATTCATGGGGTACTTTCTTCACCTTGGCCACTCTTAGCAGATTGTGATTTTTGTGTTGTTAGTCAAGCTAGTGACCATTTTCTAGTTCTAACCTGTTAAAACTGAATTACTTCAGAGTATGTACTAGTGCTGTATTTATGAAAGGGAAACTGAAATAATTCCTATACCTCATTAAAAATGTTTTCTATTTCATTTAACTTTATCTATTTGATTTTCATTTCACTGAAATTTTGTACTAGCTTTATAAAGAGCTATAGTTCATTAAAATTTCATCAAGAGGAAAAAAAAAAAGCCCAAACTCATATAAATCTGTATGAACAAACACTAGCAAATGTTTTCTATTGACTGAAGTCCACACCTGACACAGGAACAATGAATTCTGTGTTGGTTCAATTACTGCACAACATGAGTAACTGTTGGAAGCTGGGGAATTATAGTTTTGTTTTGTGAAAAGTTAATAATCATTAAAAGTACTTTCCAAGGTTTGTTATTTTAACAGTAAAGTTATATAAACTGAATGCTTAATGGGGTTCTTTCATAAACTGCTATTCTAGGTAACTTTTTAAAATGTTAATGAGATTGGTGGCAGCAGAAATAATTAACAGTGTAATATTTAATAACATAAACACAATCTGTGAAGTTACTTTAAGTTGATTAGTATTTGAAATTTATTACAGTTAATCAATGAGTTTGTATTGAGGAATTATTCTGTTTTATACATTGTGCCAATATTAGTAGCACATATGATAATTCCTATTCTAGCCTTATGATGATTGTAAGTTTCAAATTAATCATTTTAAGTGCGATAAAGTCAACTAAAGCTGTTGGGTAGCTATCCAAAAGACTCTAGGAGATGAATAGGAAGGGTTGATTCACATTTTTATTTGAGTTCACTCTAGAATATCCTCTAGGATTTGGTGTATACCTCAATGGGAAGATACTTGTGCACCATGTACCTAGTCCTGGGTTTGATACTCAGCACATTATCGTACCAAAACAATTACATTGCACCAAACCTTAATTTCTCACCTTTCTTACTTAAATCAGTAAGCTGAGAAGTAAGACAGACTTAATAGCTTCCTCTTGGGAAATCTCTTTTAATACCATTTCAAATTAACAATTACATTTTCAAAAGATATATCTATAAATGAAGAAAACAGTATAAGAAATCAATTTCAATAGATCTTTGGCAAAAGACAAAATATGAAGCTTAACAGAATAATTTCAGAAATATAATACTGAAAGTTAATGATTTAAAGGCTGTGAGACATTTTTCAAACTTTTTGCTATAATATACTCTATATTCTTGTAAATAGTTGCATTCTCCTGTCCGATTTGGCTGTAAGCATTATGAGTATCTTCTGTACAGTGCCTGACAAAAGACTGTAGTTATTAGATATTGAAGAATAATATAACCTATTTTTATGAAGAATGGAGTTTCATTACTAATTTAAGGCAACATGTGAAACATAAACACTGAGTTATGTTGTTAATGAAGAGTGCTACTTAATGTAATCATTCAACCCACATTTTTTATGCTATCAATAGTTCTGGAGTGTGTACTTTATGGTTAGTTGCTTACTCTGATTCTGATTTTTAGAGTACTAGTTATTTCAAAAATGACTTATGTTACTCCAGTAAACACTTGTTTTGAAATTTGTTGTTTTGAAATTCGTATTTCAGCTAGGCTAGCCAGAGAGAAACTTGACAAATGTTAAATGTTCATTGACCTGGGAGTGTGTACATATGCACACAGATGCTTGCAGTGTTTGGTAATGTGTTTTCATTTTTTTAAAATGAAAGCTGATGAATAGGCTGCACTGTTGACCTTTTGTGTGAGGTGGTCATCAGTAATTCAGTAGATTGTGGACACAGGATGACAAGAGATTACAGTTTTGAAAGGGGGCTACTTAATGAATGATGAGGAAAAGCAATGTTGACTTGTTTTATCAGATTACAAATTTACTACCTTGGATAGATCACTTGAGATAAAGTTTTTTGTTTGTTTTGGTTTTTTTGTTTTTTGTTTTTCTTTTTTTTAATTTTTTTTTTATTTTCTAAGTTTTTTTTATTTACATTCAAAATCATTTCCCCTTTCCCGTTTCCTCCCTCCCCGAAGTCCCATAAGCCCCCTTCCCTCCCTCTTTTCCCCATTCAACCCCCTCTTGCTTCTCTGTCCTGGCGTTCCCCTACATCCAGTCTTTTCAGGACCAGGGGTCTCTCTTTCCATCTTCTTGGAAATCTATTGATATGTGAATTGTGTCTAGGGTATTCTGAGATTCTGGGTTAATATCCCCTTATCAGTGACTGCAAACCATGTGTGTTCTTTTGTGATTGGGTTACCTCACTAAGGATGATATTTTCAAGTTCTGACCATTTGCCTAGGAATTTCGTGAATTCATTGTTTTTAATTGCAGAGTAGTATTCCATTGTGTAAATATACCACATCTTCTGAATCCATTCCTCCGTTGAGGGACATCTGGGTTCAAGAAGGACACAAATAAATCTCATAAAGAATTACAGGATCCAGAGAGGCAAGTAACCCTATTAAAAAATGGGGTACAGAGCTAAACAAAGTGTTCTCACCTGAAGAATATCTAATGACTGAGAAGCACCTAAAGAGATGTTCATCATCCTTAGTCATTAGGGAAATGCAAATCAAAACAACCCTGAGATTCCATCTCACACCAGTCAGGATGGCTAAGATCAAAAACACAGGAGACAGCAGTTGTTGGCGAGGATGTGGAGAAAGAGGAACACTCCTCCACTGCTGGTGGAATTGCAAGCTGGTACAACCACTCTGGAAAACAGTCTGGCGGTTCCTCAGAAAACTGGGCATGACACTCCCGGAGGATCCGGCTATACCACTCCTGGGCATATACCCAGAGGCTTTACCTGCATGCAGTAAGGACACATGCTCCACTATGTTCATAGCAGCCTTATTTATAATAGCCAGAAGCTGGAAAGAACCCAGATGTCCCTCAACGGAGGAATGGATTCACAAGATGTGGTATATCTACACAATGGAATACTACTCTGCAATTAAAAACAATGAATTCACGAAATTCCTAGGCAAATGGTCAGATCTTGAAAATATCATCCTTAGTGAGGTAACCCAATCACAAAAGAACACACATGGTATGCAGTCACTGATAAGGGGATATTGACCCAGAATCTCGGAATACCCTAGACACAATCTGCATATCAATAGATTTCTAAGAAGATGGAAGGATCGACCCCTGGTCCTGGAAAGACTGGATGTAGGGGAATGCCAGGACAGAGTAAGGAGAGGGGGTTGAATGGAGAAAAGAGGGAGGGAAGGGGGCTTATGGGACTTTCGGGGAGGGAGGAAACAGGAAAGGGGAAATGATTTGGAATGTAAATTAAAAATAAAATAAAATAAAATAAATAATTAAAAAAAACAGTTCTAATTGAAATTCTAAAAAAAAAAAAAAAAAAAAAAAAAAGAATTACAGGAGATCATGAATCAACGGTTAAAAGCCCTTACAAAGGAAACACAAAAATCGCCAGGAGATAAAGTTTTTTGAAGTGTGGTTTAATTCACCTTGTCTCTGCTCCTTTTTCTGATTATCTCAGGTCTTGTCACTAAGACAAAGCACAGAAGGAAAAGCTACCCTTAGGCCTTAGGGTGTTTTCTTTCTATAAGGGAAAAACATGTTTTCTAGGGTTTCAGGTTAAGGGTTATCTTTTCCTACTTAACGTTTTATAGCTTTAAAATAAAAGAACATGCTTTTCTGATTGTAAATACCTAATACATTCTTGCCAAATAAAAATGTGAATTAAGTAACCCAATTGTCCGAGGATTCACATAGCTGTCTTCTTAATAGGTGGAGATTTTGTGACAATTGGGTATTTATTTATTGGAAATCCACCAGTTTCTCTTTTGGCTTTTTAATTTATGAAAAGATCTAAAAGTTCTCCTAAAAATTCATTCTTTAAATTCATTCAATATGAAATTCTTTTTTGCTATAAACTCAAAAGTATTAATACTGCAATTAAGTCATGTATATCTGGTTTTTCCACATAAAAAAACAAGATGTTACCTGTATGAAGTAATATCTAATTAGATTACATGTGATTTGTTTTTATTATATCAGAATTCAGAATGAGTTTAAATCTTTTCAGCTGAGGAATTTGGAGTTCTACTACTTGCCCAGGGTAATTGGCTGGAGTGGAGATCCACACCCATGTGCTCCCACTCCATTTTCTCCTCCTCTAGCTTAGGATTCTAAGTAAGTTTGACTTGAAAATGAGAGTTTCCGTGTTCAGATTTTTCATATATGAAACTACTGAATTGTTTGTGAGATAGCAATTTGTCCACGTATAAGATGTATATTATCATCATTGATGTTCATATTCTAATTGGAGAGAGAAGTTTGTATGGAAAGAGAATATCAGCAATAGAAGATAGGATGTATAAAATGAATATGTGAAACTTTGAACCCCAAGGAAGAGAGGAAGATTTCTCTGGGATAGAACTGAGAGAGATGAGGAAAAGGAATCAGTGCTGAAGCACTAGCAAGGAACAAATGTGCTGGTGTCACTGGAGACCTCAACATCATGACAAAGATGCTCCCTGAGGAATATGCTCACAAACTAAGTTGGTGTCACAAACATTCTAGGATCTTTATACTTTGTTATGAGCCTGAGAAGTAAGTCATAGTTTACTTATTTGTCTATCACCTTTGTAAAGAATATATACTTACACACACACACACACACACACACACACACACACACACACACACATACACACACATTTTTTTTCCTGGTCAAAGATTAATGATCAGCACCTCCTTCATTCTACAATTTGATAAGAGAACTAAATTACCAATAAAATGTGTAACTAATAGCCTCTGGTCATTTGTGTGGGGAGGAAAGAACATGAAGGGATAGGAGTAAATGTGTGTGGAATGTAACAAGGTATGCATCATATGAAGAAAAAAATCTCTATAAAGTTGTAGAATAAGAACCCCAAAAAATAAACTTGTAAATAAATTTCTTTTTTTGTCTTTTTTATTTATTTTTGTTGAAAATATATTCTTCTCTAATAAAATAATCCCCACCAATTTCTTCTCCCTCCTTTTATTCTTTTTATTTAAATGAGTATTATTTTTAAACTAACACACTTGTGAATATTTAAAGCACTTATTATTAGAATGCATATTTGATTTAATTTTAAATAATATAGAAAAGGAAAATGCATAAGACAACAGGTTATGTTACTTTTGGGCACAAATACATAATGTGTGCAGTATATATTAATTTATTTTTTGTTTGTCTTTTTATCAGATAATTCTTTGTTTACATTTCAAATGTTGTCCCCTTTCCTGCCCCCTCCGAATATCCTATAGCCCATCTCCCCTCCCCCTGTTCACCAATCCACCCACTCCCACTTCCCTATCCTGGCATTCCCCTATACTGGGGCATCTAGCCTTCTCAGGACCAAGGGCCTCTCTTCCCTTTGATGTCCAGCAAGCCCATCCTCTGCTGCATATACATTTAGAGCCATGGGTCCCTCCATGTATACTCTTTGGTTGGTGGTTTAGTCCCTGGGAGCTCTAGGGGTACTGGGTGGTTCAAATTGTTGTTCCTCTATGGGGCTGCAAATCCCTTCAGCTCCTTCAGTCCTTTCTCTAGCTCCTCCATTGGGGAATCTGTGCTCAGTTCAAAGGTTAGCTGAGAGTGTCCCCCTCTGTATTTGTCATGCACTGGCAGAGCCACCCAGGTGACAGCTATATCGGGCTCCTGTCAGCAAGCACTTGTCAGCATCCACGATAGTGTCTATGTTTTGTAACTGTATATGGGATGGATTCCTAGGAGGGGCAGTCTCTGGGTGTTCTTTCCCTTAGTCTCTGTTCCACACTTTATCTCTGTATCTCCTCCTGTGGATATTTTGTTCCCCCTTCTAAGAAGTAACAGAGTATCCATACTTGTTCTTCCTTCTTGAGTTTCAGCTTCATTTGTTCTGTGAATTGTATCTTGGGTATCCCAAGTTTCTGGGCTAATATCCACTTATCAGTGAGTGCATACCATGTGTGTTCTTTTGTAATTGGGTTAACTCACTCAGGATATTATTTTCTAGTTCCATTCATTTGTTTAAGAATTTCATGAATTCGTGAATTCATTGTTTTTAATTGCAGAGTAGTATTCCATTGTGTAAATATACCACATCTTCTGAATCCATTCCTCCGTTGAGGGACATCTGGGTTCTTTCCAGCTTCTGGCTATTATAAATAAGGCTGCTATGAATATAGTGGAGCATGTGTCCTTATTGCATGCAGGTAAAGTCTCTGGGTATATGCCCAGGAGTGGTATAGCCGGATCCTCCGGAAGTGTCATGCCCAGTTTTCTGAGGAGCCGCCAGACTGCTTTCCAGAGTGGTTGTACCAGCCTGCAATTCCACCAGCAGTGGAGGAGTGTTCCTCTTTCTCCACATCCTCGCCAACAACTGCTGTCTCCTGTGTTTTTGATCTTAGCCATCCTGACTGGTGTGAGATGGAATCTCAGGGTTGTTTTGATTTGCATTTCCCTAATGACTAAGGATGATGAACATCTCTTTAGGTGCTTCTCAGCCATTAGATATTCTTCAGGTGAGAACTCTTTGTGGAGCTCTGTACCCCATTTTTTAATAGGGTTACTTGCCTCTCTGGAGTTTAACTTCTTGAGTTCTTTGTATATCTTGGATATTAGCCCTCTGTCGGATGTAAGGTTGGTAAAGATCATTTCCCAGTTAGTTGGTTGCCGCTTTGTCTTTTTGACGGTGTCTTTTGCCTTGCAAAAACTTTGTAATTTAATGAGGTCCCATTTGTCTATTCTTGATCTTAGAGTATAAGCTATTGGAGTTCTGTTCAGGAAATTCTCCCCTGTGCCCATATGTTCAAGGTTCTTCCCTAGTTTCCCTTCTATTAGTTTCAGTGTGTCTGGTTTTATGTGGAGCTCTTTGATCCACTTAGAATTGAGCTTAGTGCAAGGAGATAAGGATGGGTCAATTTGCATTCTTCTGCATGTTGACCTCCAGCTGAGCCAGCACCATTTGTTGAAAAGGCTATCTTTTTTCCACTGGATGGTTTTAGCTCCTTTGTCAAAGATCAAGTGACCATAGGAGTGTGGATTCATTTCTGGGTCTTCAATTCTGTTCCATTGATCTACATGTCTGTTACTGTACCAATACCATGCAGTTTTTAACACTATTGCTCTGTAGTACAGCTTGAGGTCCGGGATACTGATTCCCCCAGAGGTTCTTTTACTCTTGAGAATAGTTTTAGCTATTCTGGGTTTTCTGTTATTCCAGATGAATTTTTGAATTGCTCTTTCTAACTCTATGAAGAATTGAGTTGGGATTTTGATGGGGATTGCATTGAATCTGTGTATTACTTTTGGTAAGATGCTCATTTTTACTATATTAATCCTGGCAAATGGTCAGAACTTGAAAATATCATCCTTAGTGAGGTAACCCAATCACAAAAGATCACACATGGTATGAAGTCACTGATAAGGGGATATTGACCCAGAATCTCAGAATACCCTAGACACAATCAGCATATCAATAGATTTCTAAAAAGATGGAAGGAGAGACCCCTGGTCCTGGAAAGACTGGATGTAGGGGAACGCCAGGACAGAGTAATGAGAGGGGGTTGAACGGAGAAAAGAGGGAGGGAAGGGGGCTTATGGGACTTTCGGGGAGGGAGGAAACGGGAAAGGGGAAGTGATTTGGAATGTAAATTAAAAAAATAAAATAAAATTAAATTAAAAAAAAAAGAATTTCATGAATTCATTGTTTTAATAGCTGTGTAGTATTCCATTGTGTAAATGTATTTACATTTTCTGTATCCATTCCTCTGTTGAGGGACATCTGGGTTCTTTCCAGCTTCTGGCTATTATAAATAAGGCTGCTATGAACATAGTGGAGCATGTGCCCTTATCACATTCTGGATAATCCTCTAGGTATATTCCCTGGAGTGGGATAGCAGGGTCCTCTAGTAGTATTATGCCCAATTTTCTGAGGAACCACCAAACTGATTTCCAGAGTGGTTGTACCAGCTTGCAATCCCACCAGCAGTGGAGGAGTGTTCCTCTTTCTCCACATCCTCGGCAGCACTGGCTGTCTCCTGAGTTTTTGATCTTAGCCATTCTGACTGGTGTGAGGTGAAATCTCAGGGTCATTTTGATTTGCATTTTCCTGATGACTAAGGATGTTGAACATTTCTTTGGCTGCTTCTCAGACATTCAATATTTTCAGGTGAAAATTCTTTGTTTATCTCTGTACCCCATTTTTAATAGGGTTATTTGGTTCTCTGGAGTCTGACTTCTTGAGTTATTTGTA
Source organism: Tokudaia tokunoshimensis (assembly GCA_036184795.1). Lineage (NCBI taxonomy): Eukaryota > Metazoa > Chordata > Mammalia > Rodentia > Muridae > Tokudaia > Tokudaia tokunoshimensis. The sequence continues at coordinate 17,478,799 of BTHU01000009.1, read as the reverse complement.
TATATTGGATATTAGCCATCTGTCAGATGTAGGGTTGGTAAAGATCTTTTCCCAATTTGTTGATTGGTGTTTTGTCCTATTGACAATGTCCTTTGCCTTACAGAAACTTTGCAATCTCCATCAAAATTCCAACTAAATTCTTCAAAGATTTACAAAGATCAACTCTCAAATTCATGTGGAATAACAAAAAACCCTGGATACCTAAAACTATTCTCAACAAAAAATGAACTTCTGGGGTAATCAGTATCCTGGACCTCAAGCAGTACTACAGAGTAATAGTGATTAAAAACTGCATTTTATTGGTCAGTGACAGGCAGGGAGATCAGTAGAATAGAATTGAAGACCCAGAAATGAAACCACACACCTATGGTCACTTGATCTTTGACAGAGGAGCTAAAACCATTCAGTGGAAAAAAAGATAGCCATTTCAACAAATGATGCTGGTTCAACTGGCAGTTAGCATGCAGAAGAATGCAAATTGATCCATTCTTATCTCCTTGTACAAAGCTCAAATCCAAGTAGATCAAGGACCTCCACATAAAACCAGATACACTGAAACCAATAGAAAAGAAAGTGGGAAAGAGCCTCGAGCACAGGGACACAGAGGAAAATTTCCTGAACAGAACACCAATAGCTTAGCCTCTAAGATCAAGCATTGACAAATGGGACCTCCATTTCTTCTATGTAGAAGAATTTCAATCCAGGAACATGGGTGCTCTAATCTCATCCAAAGACCTCCTAGGTCTGTGTGATTTAGCTATGCAGAAACACTCTTAGTATACACTTTTAATCCCCCTGGCTGGATCCCTTAGTACACACCTTTAATTCCCAACAATGTCTAGCTGAGGGGCAGACAACATGACAATTCAAAGAAAGATTTGACAGAATGAGTCAGAGATGGGATAAGCCCAGTTCTCAAGTGTAACCCTGCATAAGAGAAGTGAAGGATGAGAGTCAGTACTGTTCAGCTAGTTGAGTTCAGTGCACTGGAGTCAGTCACTTGAGAGTCAGGGCAGTGAGTGCAGTGCAGTGGATTTGAAGCCAGAAAATAAGCACAAGCCAGCAAATGACATTAGAGCAAATTGCTAGGATTAGTTTGATGCCAAGCAGAACAAATCAGTATCAGTCACTTTGAAGACAGTTTTGAGCCAGAACAGCTAAGTTGACCAGGCAGTCTGAGTTCAGAAAGAGCTAGAAAGGGTAAATTTATTCAATATTTAGCCTCTGAGAAGACAATTACATCTGATGAATAAGCTACTTTTACAATCCTAGTCTGCTCCCACATTTCTTCTCCACTAGATCCACTCCTCTGTCTTTCCTCTTTAGAAAAAAGCAAAAGATCCAAATAAAACAGGATGCAAAAGACAAGGCAAAACCACATACATCCAATGTGGCCAAGGCAATCCAGTACGACAAAAGGAATCCCAAGGACAGGCAAAAGAATCAGAAATGCCTTGCTTAGTTGACTAGTGGGCCATGATCAGTACCTCCTTCATTCCACAATTAAATATGAGAGCTATGTTGCCAATACCATGAAGGACTAATAGCCTCAAGACACTTGTGTGGGGAGGAGAGTACATGATGGGATACTTCCATGGCTTCTGGGGGTTCCCTGAGATCCTCGGGGTTCTCTCTCTCTCTCTCTCTCTCTGAATGTCTGCCTATGAGTCTCTCTAACTACTCTTATCTACTACCAGAGAAATCCTCTCTGATGATGACTAAAAAACCACCATTTTATGTTCTATGAATATCATTAGAAATTAGGAATCATTTCATTTGTCCAGTCATGTTTGACCCAACCAAAAAAAAAACAAAACGAAAAAGTAAAAACTTAAGGATCTAATGGTCCAAACTGAAGTTTACAAGGCTGTTCTCTCTCTCTCTCTCTCTCTCTCTCTCTCTCTCTCTCTCTCTCTCGGGATTTATCCATATTTCTGGCAGTTTAACCCAAGATCATTTAATTTGACATTGAGAATACCCAGAGAGGACAACACTCTCCTCATGTTTTCTTTTTGCTGCCAAGATCCTGCAGTTTTGCTGTCAGATGAGCACTGTGGGTTTTTGTGAGGCACCTTTTATAACAGCAGGGACTGTGTGAAAATCCCTAGTATCCAGAGCAGCAAACTGTGAGAACTTGGGGGTTCATTCCAGAGCCCCTGCCTGTCAGTGCTTCAGCTTTGGCAGGATGGTTCGCAATAGTCTTTTTCTTCTGTTTGCTTCTTTAGAAATTACTGGAAATGCTCAAATATACATTGTGTTGGCGAATAACTAACAATAGGTTCTAAAACTGGGAATGCTATGCTATAGATAACTTACATTCCAATCAGTAGACATTCTGACTGAAAAGTCTTACATTACCTATGTATTTCCTTTACCCTCACATTTCTATACAACCCACATTTACTTATTTTGTTTTTCTCTCTTTTCATTTTATTGAAAATGGAATTTTTTAGATAATATATTCTGATAAAGGCTCCTTCCCACATTCTCCTCTCAGATTTTCCCACCTCCCTTCACATCTAGATCCATATGCTTTTTCTCCTTAGAATACAAGCAGGCATTTAACAAAAAGTAATAAAATAAAACAAAAACAAACAAGCAGTTTGGGCCTGTGTGCTGGAGGTTTCCATGGAGACCGGGGGACAGTGTGAGCAGAAGGGGGAGTGGCTGGGCAGCCTCAGCTACTGCAGCTGGCTCCACCTCAGTCACCTGCTGTCTCAGTTTGTCCACCTTATTGCCCTGTGCTGGATGGGCTGACAAGGGGCTGAAGGACTACTGCTGGGGGAGGGGGTTCTGGTGGCATTTCATGAGAGCAGACCTCTTCCCAAGCAGCAGTATTACCGCTCTTATGACAGAGGCTCTCAGATGAAGGAGTAGTTCTCACACACCTTTAATCTTTCTGGACAGGATTTCCTATATACAATTTATTTTATTTTCTAAGTTTTTTTTATTTACATTCAAAATGATTTCCCCTTTCCCGTTTCCTCCCTCCCCGAAAGTCCCACAAGCCCCCTTCCCTCCCTCTTTTCGCCATTCAACACCCCCTCTCTTCTCTGTCCTGGCGTTCCCCTACATCCAGTCTTTCCAGGACCAGGAGTTTCTCCTTCCATCTTCTTGGAAATCTATTGATATGCAAATTTTGTCTAGGGTATTCCGAGATTCTGGGTTAATATCCCCTTATCAGTAACTGCATACCATGTGTGTTCTTTTGTGATTGGGTTACCTCACTAAGGATAATATTTTCAAGTTCTGACCATTTGCCTAGGAATTTTGTGAGTTCATTGTTTTTAATTGCAGAGTAGTATTCCGTTGTGAAAATATACCACAATTTCTGAATCCATTCCTCCGTTGAGGGACATCTGGGTTCTTTCCAGCTTCTGGCTATTATAAATAAGGCTGCTATGAACATAGTGGAGCATGTGTCCTTACTGCATGCAGGTAAAGCCTCTGGGTATATGCCTATGAGTGGTATAGCCAGATCCTCCTGGAGTGTCATGCCCAGTTTTCTGAGGAACCGCCAGACTGCTTTCCAGAGTGGTTGCACCAGCTTGCAATCCCACCAGCAATGGAGGAGTGTTCCTCTTTCTCCACATCCTCGCCAACAACTGCTGTCTCCTGTGTTTTTGATCTTAGCCATTCTGACTGGTGTGAGATTTAATCTCAGGGTTGTTTTGATTTGTATTTCCCTAATGACTAAGGAAGATGAACATCTCTTTAGGTGCTTCTCAGTCATTAGATATTCTTCAGGTGAGAACTCTTTGTTTAGCTCTGTACCCCATTTTTTAATAGGGTTACTTGCCTCTCTGGAGTTTAACTTGTTGAGTTCTTTGTATATCTTGGATATTAGCCCTCTGTCGGATGTAAGGTTGGTAAAGATCATTTCCGAGTTAGTTGGATGCCACTTTGTCTTTTTGACAGTGTTTTTGCCTTGCAAAATCAGTGTAATTTAATAAGGTCCCATTTGTCAATTCTTGATCTTAGCGCATAAGCTACTGGAGTTCTATTCAGGAAATTCTCCCCTGTGCCCATATGTTCAAGGTTCTTCCCTAGTTTCCTTTCTATGAGTTTCAGTGTGTCTGGTTTTATGTGGAGATCTGTGATCCACTTGGAATTGAGCTTCGTGCAAGGAGATAAGAATGGATCAATTTGCATTCTTCTGCATGTTGACCTCCAGTTGAGCCAGCACCATTTGTTGAAAAGGCTATCTTTTTTTCCACTGGATGGTTTTAGCTCCTTTGTCAAAGATCAAGTGACCATAGGAGTGTGGATTCATTTCTGGGTCTTCAATTCTGTTCCATTGATCTACATGCCTGTCACTGTACCAATACCATGCGGTTTTTAACACTATTGCTCTGTAGTATAGCTTGAGGTCCGGGATACTGATTCCCCCAGAGGTTCTTTTACTCTTGAGAATAGTTTTAGCTATCCTGGGTTTTCTGTTTTTCCAGATGAATTTTTGAATAGCTCTTTCTAAGTCTATGAAGAATTGAGTTGGGATTTTGATGGGGATTGCATTGAATTTGTATATTGCTTTTGGCAAGATGGTCATTTTTACTATATTAATACTGCCAATCCATGAGCATGGCAGATTTTTCCATCTTCTGAGGTCTTCTTCAATTTCTTTCTTCAGAGACTTGAAGTTCTTGTCATACAGATCTTTCACTTGTTTGGTTAGAGTCACACCAAGATACTTTATATTGTTTATGGCTATCATGAAGAGTATCATTTCTCTTACTTCTTTCTCAACCTGCTTGTCCTTTGAGTATAGGAAGGCTACTGACTTGCTTGAGTTGATTTTATATCCGGCCACTTTGCTGAAGTTGTTTATCAGCTGTAGGAGTTCTCTGGTGGAGTTCTTTGGGTCGCTTAATTATACTATCATATCGTCTGCAAATAATGATAGTTTGACTTCTTCCTTTACAATTTGTATCCCTTTGACCTCCTTTTGTTGTCTAATTGCTCTAGCTAGAACTTCAAGTACTATATTGAAAAGATATGGAGAGAGAGGACAGCCTTGTCTAGTCCCTGATTTCAGTGGGATTGTTTCAAGTTTCTCTCCATTCAGATTGATGTTGGCTACCGGTTTGCTGTAAATTGCTTTTACTATGTTTAGACATGGGCCTCGAATTCCTGATCTTTCCAAGACCTTTAGCATGAAAGGATGCTGAATTTTGTCAAATGCGTTCTCAGCATGTAATGAGATGACCATGTGGTTCTTTTCTTTGAGATTGTTTATATAGTGGGTTACATTGATGGATTTCCTTATATTGAACCATCCCTGCATCCCTGGGATGAAGCCTACTTGATTGTGGTGAATGATCGTTTTGATGTGTTCTTGGATTCGGTTGGCAAGAATTTTATTGAGTATTTTTGCATCGATATTCATAAGAGAGATTGGCCTGAGATTCTCTTTCTTTGTCAGATCTTTGTGTGCTTTTGGTATTAGCGTAATTGTGGCTTCATAGAAAGAGTTGGGTAGTGTTCCTTCTGTTTCTATTTTGTGGAACAGTTTGAAGAGTATTGGTGTTAGGTCTTCTTTGAAGGTCTGATAGAATTCTGCACTAAAACCATCTGGACCTGTGCTTTTTTTGGTTGGAAGACTTCCAATGACAACTTCTATTTCTTCAGGGGTTATAGGACGGTTTAGATGGTCTATTTGATCCTGATTTAATTTTAGTATTTGGTATCTGTCTAGGAAATTGTCCATTTCCTCGAGATTTTCTAGTTGTGTTGAATACAGGCTTTTGTAGTAGGATCTGATGATTTTTTGAATTTCCTCAGTTTCTGTTGTTATCTCTCCCTTTTTGTTTCTGATTTTATTATTTTAGATACTGTCTCTGTGCCCTCTGGTTAGTCTGGCTAAGGGCTTATCTATCTTGTTGATTTTCTCAAAGAACCAACTCCTCGTTTTGTTGATTCTTTGTATGGTTTTATTTGTTTCTACTTGATTGATTTCAGCCCTGAGTTTGATGATTTCCTGCCTTCTACTCCTCTTTGGTGTATTTGCTTCTTTTTGTTCCAGGGCTTTCAGGTGTGCCATTAAGCTGTTAGTGTATGCTGTCTCCGGTTTCTTTTTGGCGGCACTCAGGGCTATGAATTTTCCTCTTAGCACTGCTTTCATTGTGTCCCATAAATTAGGGTATGTTGTGCCTTCATTTTCATTAACTTTCAAGAAGTCTTTAATTTATTTTTTTATCTCCACCTTGACCAAGTTATCATTGAGTAGAGCATTGTTCAGCCTCCATGTGTATGTGGGTTTTCTTTTGTTTTTGTTGCCATTGAAGACCACCCTTATTCCATAGTGATCTGATAGGAGCCATGGGATTAGTTCTATCTTCTTATATATGTTGAGGTCTGATTTGTGACCAATTATATGGTCGATTTTGGAGAAGGTACCATGAGGTGCTGAGAAGAAGGTGTATTCTTTAGCTCTAGGATGAAATGTTCTATATATATCTGTTAGTTCCATTTGGTCCAAGGCTTCAATTAGATTCACTGTGTCCCTGTTTAGTTTCTGCTTTCCTGAACGATCCGTTTCAGAGAGCGGGGTATTGAAGTCACCCACTATTATTGTGTGAGGTGCGATGTGTGATTTGAGCTTTAGTAAAGTTTCTTTTATGAATGAGGGTGCCCTTGCATTTGGAGCATAGATATTCAGAATTGAGAGTTCTTCTTGGTGGATTTTTCCCTTGATCAGTATGTAGTGTCCTTCTGTGTCTTTTTTGATGACTTTAGGTTTGAAGTCAATTTTATCTGATATTAGGATGGCTATTCCGGCTTGTTTCTTGGGACCATTTGCTTGTAAAATTGTTTTCCAGCCTTTTACTCTGAGGTAGTGTTTGTCTTTGACACTGAGGTGCATTTCCTGCATGCAGCAAAATGCTGAGTCCTGTTTACGTATCCAGTCTGTTAGTCTATGTCTTTTTTTTTTATTTATTTATTTTTTTTTTAGTCTATGCCTTTTTATTGGGGAATTGAGACCATTGATATTAAGAAAGATTAAGGAATAGTGATTATACCCACCTGCCATTCTTGACGCTATCTTTATGTTTGAGTGGTTATCTACTTTCAGGTTTGATGCAAGAAGGTTACTATCTCATTTTTTCCAGGGTGTTTTTTCTCTCCTTGTATTGGCGGTTTCCACCTGTTATCCTTTGCAGGGCTGGGATTGTGGAAAGATATTGTGAAAATTTGGTTTTATCATGGAATATCTTGGTCTCTCCATCTATGGTGATTGAGAGTTTTGCTGGGTAGAGTAGTCTAGGCTGGCATTTGTGCTCTCTTAGTGTCTGCATGAGATCTGCCCAGGATCTTCTGGCTTTCATAGTCTCTGGAGAGAAGTCTGATATGATTCGGATAGGTCTTCCTTTGTATGTTACTTGGCCCTTTTCTCTTACTTTTTTAATATTCTTTCTTTGTTTAATACATTTGATGTTTTGATTATTATGTGACGGGAGGTATTTCTGTTCTGGTCCAGTCTGTTTGGAGTTCTGTAGGCTTCTTGTACGTTCATCAGCATCTCTCTCTTTAGGTTAGGGAAGTTTTCCTCCATAATTTTGTTGAAGATGTTTACTGGCCCTTTAAGTTGCAAATCTTCACTCTCATTTATACCTATAATCCTTCTCATTGTGTCCTGGATTTCCTGGATGTTTTGGGTTACACGTTTTTTGCATTTTGCATTTTCTTTGACTGTTGAGTCTATGCTTTCTATGGTATCTTCAGCATCTGAGATTCTTTCTTCCATCTCTTGTATTCTACTGTTGATGTTTGCATCTATGACTACTGATTTCTTCCCAAGGTTTTCTATCTCCAAAGTTGTCTCCCTTTGTGATTTCTTAGTTATTTCTACTTTTTTTTTTTTTAGATCCTGGATGGATTTGCTCACATCCTTCACTTGTTTGATTGTATTTTCCCGTATTTCTTTAAGGTATTTTTGCATTTCTTCTTTCAGGATTTCTGCCTGTTGACCCAAGTTCTCCTGTATTTCTCTAAGCGATTTTTGTGTTTCCTCCTCATGGGATTCCATCTGTTGATCCATCACCTCCTGAATTTCTTTAATCAGTTCTCGTGTTTCCTTTGTAAGGGCATCTATCCGTTGATTCATTTCTTTAAGCACTTTTGTGTTGCCTCCCTATGGGCATCCATCTGTTGACCCATATTCTTCTGCATTTCTTTATGCAATTTTTGTGAGTCCTTTGAAAATGCATCTAACCGTTGATTCATTTCTTTAAGCGATTTTTGTGTTATCTCCTTGTGGGCCTCCATCTTTTGATCCATGTTCTCCTGCATTTCTCTAAGAGATTTTTGTGTTTCCTTTGTAAGGGCTTCTAACCGTTGATTCATGGTCTCCTGTAATTCTTTATTAGTTTTATTTGTGTCCTTCATGTGATCCTCTAATAGCATCATGAGAAGTGATTTTAAATCCAGATCTTGTCTTTCGGGTGTGGTGGGGTATCCAGGACTTGCTGCTGTTGGAGAGTTGGGTTCGGATGGTACCATATTACTTTGATTTCTGTTAATAACATTCCTACGTTTGCCTTTTGCCAGCTGGTTACCTCTGGTGTTAGTTGATCCTGCTGTCACTGGCTGTTGGTAGGACCTCCTGTGAACCTGCAAAGCTATTTCTGCCCCCCCCCCCCGGATTACCAGGATTCCCCTGGCACCGATTTCTGGAGCCTGCCCTGCTCCTGAGTGACTTTGGAGCCCTGATGTGCCTTGCCCCAAGAGATGTTATATTGGGGAGTCCCTGCACTTCCAAAGGCTCAGGGTAGTGGATTCCTGTAGCAGAGGTCACCAAAGGAAGGCTGGTAGGCTCCTGTCCTGTGCAGGGGTGTGTGATCTCTCTGGGGGAGGGGAGCAAGGGGGCGTCCCTCTGCAGGGCAGAAGTCCCACCGCAGTGCTGGCGCGCTGGTTACTACAGATCTGCCCAGTTCCTGGAGAAGGTTATACACAAGCTGCCTGAGACCGAAGCGATATTATGCCTGTTTGTCTCTGAGCCTGGCTGTCCCAACTACCTGGACACTGGAGCAAAGGTGGCAGCGTGCACTCTGCACTCTCTCGGAGGCGCAGGTCACCCTGTCTCCTCAGTGGGGTAGATCCCGGAACAGAGGTCGCCAAAGGGAAGCTGCTAGGCTCCCGCCCAGTGCGGGGGGGGGGGGTCCCTCTGCAAGACAGAAGTCCCACAGCAGAGCTGGCGCTCTGGTTACTGCAGATCTTCCCAGCTCTTGGAGCAGTTTACACACAAGCTGCCTGAGACTGAGGCAATATTATGCCTTTCTGTCTCTGAGCCTGGCTGTCCCAACTACCTGGACACTGGAGCAAAGATGGTGGCGTGCACTCTGCACTCTTTTGGTGGTGCAGGTCAACCTGCAGGGGGGATGGCCCACAGCAGAGCTGGTGCCCAGACGACCACAGCACTGTCCAGTTTTTGTGAGCAAATGGAAGCCCCAACAGGCCGTGTCCCAAGCGATGTTATATTGTCTCCTCAGTGAGGTAGATCCCGGAACAGAGGTTGCCAAAGGGAAGCTGGTAGGCTCCCGCCCAATGCGGGGGGGGGGGGGGTCCCTCTACAAGGCAGAAGTCCCACCACAGAGCTGGCGAGCTGGTTACTGCAGATCTGCCCAGCTCTTGGAGAAGGTTACACACAAGCTGCCTGAGACCGAAGAGATATTATGCCTGTCTGTCTCCGAGCCTGGCTGTCCCAACTACCTGGACACTGGAGCAAAAAAAAAAAAACTTGGGGAATCCTTATTTGCAAGTGGGAGGGCTTGGTGCTGCTCCTATATGACTAATGGCCACAGAACTCTGTGCAGGGGTTGGGGGGTGGGGTGGCTGTGGGAGGGGTGTGGCTGAGACAGGAGCCAGGGGCCCTAGAGGCATGGCAAAACACCTCCCATCCCTTGCAGGCAACAGTCACCTGCTGGGTCTCTGGGGTTTTAAGCCTGAGTTCAACCAGGGACCAGGCTGCCTATGTATAGCTCTCTGCCCCACAAAGCAGGAACAGTAAAAAAATAAACAGAAATAGAAAAAAAGCAGAATAAAAAAACAAGATGCAGAGACACAGGCATTCATACACACAAGAATTGGATAAAAACAGAAAATAGAGAGCCCTAACCTCTATGCAAAGAACTTTTAAATTTAAACAACTTCCTAGAAGACAAAATTATGAGAGAAAAATATCCAGTGTTGCCAGTGTGTTGACTTTGTGTTGCTATTGGGCATGAAACCTGCCCTTAAGAGTAGTTTCTCTCCCTAATAAGACTCCTTTGGAAAGAACTTTTTATTTTAAATAGTTATCAGTTACAGATACGTTCTAGGTTTAGGGAATGGGATTTGTATCTGCTTCCCCTCTCAGCACTGTGACCCCATCTGCCCCAGACATCTGCCCCATCTATGTATACTTCTAGCCACTTTGAGCTCATGTGTGCATCGGGCCTGCTGTGTTTAGAGGACATTACATCCTTGGTGTCCTCCATGTCCTCTTGCTCTTACACTTTCTTCTCCTTGATTATTTTCTCTGAGATCTGAAAGGAGGGATTTGATGGGAAAATCCCATCTACTACTGAGTGTTCCAAAGTCTCTCACTGTCTGTACCTTGTCTAGCTGTGGGTCTCTATATTTGTTCCCATGCAGGAAGAAGCTTCTCTAATGAGCACTGAGCAAAGCACTGTTCTAAGAGAATATTGTTAGTAGTCATTTTACTGTTATGTTCTTTTAGCAGAACAATAGAATTTGGTCTTCCCCAAGTCCCTTACATATCTGTTCTCAAGTTTCTCGCCACCTGAACAGTATGTGGTATGGATTGCTTCTCATGGAGTGGGTCTTAAATCCAATTAGATGTTGTTGGTTATTCCCACATGCTCTGTGCACCTGCACATGGGAACTCAACTTGCATGTCTCTCAACCACTATGGGATATGTGGGATATAGATATATATAATTTATTATTGTTATTATGATTATTATTTTCATCGTCATCATCATTATTCACATGCAGACATATGTATCTCAGAACTATTCTTTAAAAAAAAAATCACACCAAACCTAATGTTATTTTCTTGCGAAACCAACTAAGATCTGGATATAACATTCAAAACCTTACATATCTGTCATGGTTTTTGTTAGATCTCTATTTACGATCCTAATAAACATCCTTGCTGCATTAAATCTCAGGCAACAACATATAAGCCTATCATCATAATCAGCTGACTCTTTGCATCATTCCTCCTTGAAAATGGGTGTTATAGCCTTGAATACATTAGTTTCTGATGTTTTCTTCAAATCAACAATCTAGCCAGGTATAGCAGTGGATAACTGTAATCCTAGGACTGAGAAAGTAGAGGCAGACTGATCTCTGTGTTTTTGAGACTGGAGTGCCTCTACACAACAAATACAAGGCTACCATGACTACATATTAAGAACCTGTCTCAAAAGTAAATACTTTAAAATCCTATTAAGTATTCAGGGATATGTTTTCACAACTTCCCTACTGGTAGTGTGCACTTCAGGAAAGAATTAACTTCTGAAAACCATAGTTACTGACTCCTTGTTTTCACTAAATCAGCTGCTGTTTGTAATGGAGGACTAGACCTTCACAGTTTTTCCAGCTGCCTATATCCTACATGTCTATATATCGTGCAAGCTTTCTTCTTACTTCTGAAACATCTTTTTTCTGGTAACCGTTAAATGAGACATGAGTATGTATTATGTGTGGGTATGTGCAAGAGCACGTGCATGCATGCGTGTGTGTGTGTGTGTGTGTGTGTGTGTGTGTGTATGTGTGTGAGTGTGTGAGTGTGTGTGTGTCTGTGTGTATCAGTGTGTGGCTGTGTATATATACATACATACTGAAAAGACATACTGAAAGCTCAAATCATGTTGATATCATTATTGTATTGCCCCCGATACCCCCTTTTCAATGAAACATGTATTATAGTAGTATAGTTTGTGCATTGGTTAACTAGCAGGCATTGTAAGTGCTCATATTTGAAACTAGATTAATAGAAAACACATAAACCATATCCATTGTTACCCCTGCCTCCCAAGTACAGCCACTATGATGCTTTCACACTTTAACCACATTAAATTTCTCTTTTATTAATATATACATTTTTTTTCTTGTTCTTATTTTAAGGTCATTTGACTTTTAAACCTGTGATTTTTCTGTAACTAACAAATTTCTACAAACTCATTATCACTGTTCCAAATGAACTTGCTTTATGCATCCCTATATATTATTTCCTATATTAGTTGAGAACATGTTTGCCTCAGACAGGCAGACAATGACTACTTTAACCAAATTTTTCAGTAGACACTGATCATAATTCTCCCAGTGGTAGTAATGTATTGTACACCATCTACCTGCTTCACATTACCAACTGTACATAAAGTTTTGTGAGTATAGTTCTGCTATGTCTTCATTGTGCTACTAATGTCATTGTTGTGGAAACAATTTAATATTTAATATAAATTATGTGCATTGGATTTCTATTTTGTTTTAGAAATGCTTCATAAGGATGATTCCATATTTTCAAGTCTGGATGTCACTGACATTGCACCAAGTAGGAAGAGGAGACACCAAATGCAGAAGAATCTTGGGACAGAACCCAAAGTGGCTCCACAGCAATTGCTGCTACAGGAAAGGGAAAGGTGGGTGTGCCCATCTATACAGCTATGCTACATCCTTATATAGACTACCCAGAAGTTTAGTGCTCCTCAGTTGATAGCATACTTTTAGAGATAAAAATTATGATGTGGGATATTATAAAGCAGTTCAGATGATATCTTTTGTCTAGCAGTTAATCCATATTAACTTTTAAGGCTAAATATTAATTCTAAAAATATAAGCAGTGCTTTGTTGTGCTTTTCATTGTTTAATTAGAGAAGATATATTCAATACTAAAGTATTAGACTGCATCCTGTGTTCAGTAAGCATTTCAATTCCATTTATTGCTTAAAGGTCACTGGCATCACATTCAAATTAGCCACTCTGGTTATGCTTGTCCCTCACCTCTTTTAAATCCCTTTCTCTGGTCTTGTGTCTACTTTGATCAAACTTTGACAGTATGTGCTTTATTTTTACTCTGTGTTTCAAACTTGAATTTTATATTCTAATTCAAAGTAAAAATTATATTTCTATATAGCAAGACAGTGAATATTCATAAATAGTATTATCAGATGAATTCTAAGTGAATGTGTGAAGTGATGTTCAATGAGGATTTTATTCTTTTTCCTATAAGTTGTGGTTGATTTTGCAGATGGTGTTATTAGCTCCTTGCAGAATGTGCAAAGAGTATTCCTGTGGCTCTCAAGGCCCTCCTTTGTGGCCTTTCCCTTCCCTTCTTCAAGTCCATACCTATGTAAAGCTGGGTTTACTTTATATCCTCATTAATACATAGGTGAAAATGTGCAGAAGCAAATATAAATTGAACTGCTTTCAGTCAAGCCACCACCAAACAAACTTTCAAACAAGCTTCTTTTTCTTTGTTTGTTTGCCTGCTTGTTTGGAAAATATAGTGATAATTTATAAAGAATAAAGTTATTCTGATATGTGAAAAAAAGAGGCCATGAATTTGAAGAAGAGTAGGGAGGGGTATATGGAAAGGTTTGCAAGGAGGAAAGGGAAGGATGTTATATACATAATATAACAATATTATATAATATATATATATAATCTAACAAATGTTATATTATAATCTCAAATTTTAAAATCAGTTCAAAAATGATCTTATTCATGTTGTCAGAAAGATTTGTGTAATGTTAAAATAGTTAATTTTCAAGGTGTCCTCTGTAGTTCACATGAACAAGAATGTGGATCAAGCACTCTTGATATGCGCAAAAAGTTTAAAAGTTTAAAAGTTAATTTTCAAGGTGTCCTCTGTAGTTCACATGAACAAGAATGTGGATCAAGCACTCTTGATATGCGCAAAAAGTTTAAAAGTATAATGTGATCTTTAGACCAAAATCTTTTAGAAGTCGATGAGGAGAAGAATATGATGAGGTGTAAGCCATGCTTTGAGAGTCTGTCAAGATAACAGGAAATTCTTAAGTTTCTGGCATAGATAAGTATTACAGAGGGTTATAATTTCTCTGCTCTGTAGTCCTAACTCTTGTATGGCTGGGGATGGTAGATTGTTCAATGCTAGCCTTGTTGTAGACTTAGCTCAAAGCAAACTGACTGTAGAGTGAGATCCTATCTCCAAAACAAAACAAACAAAATCATGGTGATAAAATTGGATTGATTTGTATATTATTTATTTCTGAAATTTTGCCTGATGTATTTGTCCCGTGCACAGGATCCATTGTGGATAGTACATGTGACTAGACAACCTCTTTTCAAAGTCAATGTACAATGAACTCTTGCTGTTCAGATTTGTCACATGAGTTCATTCCTCACCTCTTAACCATTTGAAAAAGATATTGCCACTCAAGACATCCTTTGCTTACATAGTTAAGAATTATTCCTAAATTATATCAGAATTATCATGCTATTTGTATAGATTTTATTGCCAAGAATAAATTACTGGCAACTCAGAGAACTCTTCATTTGCCAGTCAGCAAAATGTAACTTATGGATATCAGTTATGTTCCGGGCATGATAGCAAATCTTAAAGATTCAGGAGAGTTAAAACAGAAGTAATTACCCAGTATGTCTTGTTCTCTTGGTCTGATTGTGTCATTTGATGAAAATCTTGAGGTGTAAGGAAGAAAACGTTTGGATTATGTGGGAGAGCAGCATTTTACAACTCTCAGTGCTCTGGAGAACAAAGTATACAGTCTTAAGGTTATCAATATTCCCTATGTACACACTGCTGCTAAAACAAGTTTTCTGACATATACAGTTTAAACAAGTTTCTGACATAAACAGTTTAAAAGTTTTATTTCAAAACTTTAAAATAAAAGTAATGTTCTTTTGTTTCTAAAAAAAAATCCCTATTAAAATGTTCCTTTCTATTTTGAAATGATTGTGTCAGTTTGTTACATATGTTTTCAATATTTGAAAAATTATATTAAATCATATCATCTTTTTTGCATTATGTGCCAATCCTTGTAGGACAATCTGTGAAGACTATTTCTATATAGAACTGAAAAGCGTAAATAAGAATTCTGAGGATTAAAGGTAGTTTAGTTTAGTGCTTGTCAATCAGAGGTTGAGTGTCCAACACCCTGCTTTATAATTCCACTTTCATTATCCAATTGAATTAAGATGTTAACATATAAATATATACCTTATTTTTTATATTTCAAAATTTCTTTTTCATTTTGAATATTCTAGGCTGAAATTTTAAAGCTCATACAAAATTTAATTACTTGTTCAACATTTCCAATTCTTTCCGTGGAAAAAAAGAAACTTCTGGAAAAAAGGATATTCCTAGCTAGAAATGAAACAGAAAGCAACAATTAAAAGAAAAAAGTAGGCTGAGGCATGCCAAGGGGGAGGTCGGGGGGTAAAGAGGACATGGTCATGCTGAGGATTAGCCTTTCTAACCAAGCCTTTGTGTACTATACTGCTTCTTAAACAGTCTTTTCCTAAAAAAAAAATTATCACTAACAGTGTATATATAATTTAGGCTTATTCTAGGTTAGTGCCATTAGCCTTAGCTTCTCTTGCAAATGGATTGCTAGTGTTTTAAAGCATTTAACTGCTGGTAGAGAATTAATGGTTCACTATGTCTTATCATTGATTATATGATATTATGCTTCAGTTTATGGTACTGAGCGAGGTATGATCTTTGTAAAGTTACTTATATTCATAAGGATATTCTCCTAGACTAGAATATAGCTCTGTCGGTGGAGTCATTATCTAGCATGCACAAAGATCTGGGTGCAATCCCCAGCAATTTGCTATGATGATATAGCCCTGTACTCACCACACAGGTGATGGAAGCAGAGGAATCAGAAATTCAAGGACATCCTCTTCGTTGACTACATACTGAGCTCATTGCCTGTCTAGACTAAATGACACACTGTCTCAAAGAGAAATAGAGAGCATTACTTGTAACTCATGTGGAATTTTAAATATTTGTGTAATTCCCTGTCTCAGTTATGGTTTCTATTGCTGTGAAGAAACACCATGACCAACAAATACAAGTTGGGGAGGAAAGGGTTCATTCAGCTTACACATGCACATTACTCTTCATCACCAAAGGATGTCAGGATAGGAATCCTCGAGTTGTAGGAACAGATGTAGAGGCAATGGATAAGTACTGCTTACAGGCTTTCTTATAGAAGCCAGAACTAACCAGCCCATGGATGACACCATCCACCGTAGGCTGGGCCCTCCTTCATTTATCACTGAGAAACCTCCTTCCAGCTTTATCTTATGGAGACATTTCCTCAGCTGAGGCTTCTTCCTCTCTGATGACTCTAGCTTGTATCAAGTTGACACACAAAGCCAGCCAGTACAGTCCCTTACAAGATTATTTCTTCTGTATCTCCTTTGACAGCCCCAAAGCCTCGTTAGTTAGCTGCCACCTAACTCTACGCTGACTGAGGAAATGCATAGAAGGCATTATTAGTTTTTCCTATGACTTCCCATACACTGCTGAACAAAGTGTTTACCTTCCTTTATTTTATATAACTCACTGTGTATTACAAGATGCAAGTGTATATTAACCTAGATTTGAAGGTATTCAGGATGTATTAGAAACATCACAGAGGATTCATCCTGAAGAATCATCATTTGATCTGTAAACTGAAGGCAAAGGAGAAGTTAAAAAAACCCTGGAGCAGGGGTGTAGATAATAGTGTTCAAGCACACTATCTGCTCTAAGTGCATACTCCAGAGTATGCATGTAACAGAAGAGAGCAAGACAGAAGGTATAAAATACTAGTTCTGTCAGGCCAGATCACAGTGGGCAGGTATATAGCCTGTTAGGAATGTTGCCTTTCATCCAAAACAGAAGCATCCCTGATTTTCATATTATAGAGCAATTATTTCCTCAGATTTTCCTGCCTGTTGATATTGCTTTGTAACTCTTGTTAAGATATCAAATTACTGCTTCTATCCCATCTCTATACCCTTGGGACCCAACATCTTGTTACATGTCATGAACCCCCTAGTTCTTCCCTTCACTCCTTTTCTTTATGCCTGGGAGGACCAGCAGAGCCTCCCTCTACCAGGAATCCAAATCTTCCACATTAGGCATGGACCTCCTTCTTGTCCTCCATTCCAGTCTATCCAACCATAACCTTTATTCTTGCTGCAGCCTGCCAACAGGAGCCCCTCCTCCCATACAACTTTAGTTGCTTAGGAACTTGGCATCTAGGTGCAGACCCAGGGACCCCTAGTTCTTCCATGGAGTCCCTTTCTGCATTTCCTTCTAATACAGCTTCATCCCTTTACTCTTTCTTCATAACTGGATGGTAAATCCTTATTTCTGAGACACTACTTACTTATGCCATCTAGCATGGAGAAATCGAGCTGTTGACCAATTAAAGTCTTCAGCCTTACTTATAAGAGCTCATGGTTTTGGAAGGTATTTTGCATTTCTATCAGAGGAGAAAATTAATATCTGCCAGCTCCAAATCCAGTAACAAACTACAGTGTCCTACCTGCATACAAAACTACTGGTGCAAGGGTGACACAAATGTCATGGGAATAACTAACCACTTTAAAGCCTACTCCAAAGGTCCACAGCTGACATAATGCAGAGAGTGGGAGACTCTAAAGCACTAAACCATAAATGGATTGTCTTTAACAAACGCTTCTCCTAAAGCTGGGGAATTTATTCAGAAGACGAGGTTTTCAGGAAGGTCATAATATTCAGATGTGAACAGGGTCTTCCAGAAACAACAGGAATGATGCAGATATAAGCTCACAGAGACAGTAACATCATCCACAAATTCGCACAGGTTAAAATTAGATATAATATAAGCACTGAGATGGGGAACTAGAGACAAAGTCCTAACTCTGAGAAGCTCTTTCCATTTGATACGATCTGGAAAAGGAAAAATCAGGCCAGCCCAGGCCCCATGCCTATGAGAAATTAGACAACACAGACAGACTCTTTTTTTTTTTTTATTTCTGTACTTTTTGCCTTTTTCTGGTATTTTCCTCATTAGATTCTTCTTTAGCTTGTTGGTTTTGGTTTTAGCTTTTTATTTTTATTTTTTTTATTTTTGAACCCCAAGAAGATGGAAGGAGAGACCCCTGGTCCTGGAAAGACTGGATGTAGGGGAATGCCAGGACAGAGAAGCAAGAGGGGGTTGAATGGGGAAAAGAGGGAGGGAAGGGGGCTTATGGGACTTTCTGGGAGGGAGGAAACAACGGGAAAGGGGAAATGATTTTGAATGTAAATAAAAAAAACTTAGAAAAATAAAATTAAAAAAAAAAGAAAGAGGAAGCATGAGGTTTGAATAGTAGGGGAGTTAGGAAGATCTGAGAGGAGTTAAGAGGGGAAAGGATGGGATCAACTGTATGAATAATTTTTAATAAAACTGTCATTGAAAACAATTTATCAAACTGTTATAGTTGGAAGAAAATTCTGATATACTGGCCAATATTATATCTTGAGAATATAATGAGTTAAATGTAGCTAAAGTTATGGTACTTTTTTCTGTTTTGTTTTAAACTGTTCTAACTTCTTAGGTTGTGTGATCATGGATTCACAATGATGCAGCTTTCATTTTCATTTTGGAAACACAGGAAAGTAAAAACTTAAATACATCCTGAAGGTTACTAGATGCTTGCAGGAATAAAAGCATCTAAAAAATAAAAAATTAAGATTAGCATGCATGAGCAGCCCAGAGGTGCAGATTTAAACTGTCATTTTGCTTCTTTCTGGTAAATATAAATGCTTTTCCTCAGGAATATTTTTAGATTGCTAATGATTTACTGTGTCTAGTATTATTCTGGAATCCTTAAGTCTAGTATATATAGATAAATATTTATTTAAAAATTAGTGTGACTAATGCAGACAGTGTGGCTGCTTGATGGCATCATTCTTCCCTGTCAGTGAGCCCCAGCACTGTTACTATTAAAGGGTCCATGTGCTGGGCATCCCTGCTCTTTGCCACATTGCACCACACTAAGCTGTGATTATAGACTTTTCAGTCAGCCTTCTTACCCGTGTACATTCATCAAAATGAACCACTTGCAAAGTCTAGAGAAGTTGTGAGAATTTTTGAATTTATATATTTCAGTAATGTCACCAGGTCCAATACTGAGACATAGAAGAACATTATAAAATTACTTTTTATGAAATTATAATAGCAAACTAACTAAATAAAGTAACACTGTATCCTGGATTTATTTGGCATACATCTTTCAAGTTTTTTGTTACTCTTAATTTCTTTTATTTTATGAAGACTCTGCTTGTATTTATTTATATATGTCTACCGTGTAAGGGCCTGGTGCCTGTGAATGTCGAAAGAGCACATTGGCTCTCCTTGAGCTGGAGTTTTAGATGCTGTTCTGGGAGCTGAGACCAGGTTCTCAGCAGCAGCAGCAGCAGTAGTATGTCCTCCCAATTGCACGGGCATCGTGCAAGGAGCTCATCTGAACTACACAGTGAAGCCTTACTTTATTATATACAGAATATCTAGGAGTTTTTCCACAAAATTCTTTTTTTTAATTAAGCACTTTAATTATTTCTTCCAAAATCATCCTTCCTCCCCCCCCCTCTCACACACACACACAAACACATATACACACACACCACGACACACAACTACGACACACTCATCATGACACAAAGCAGTTTTACCTAAAGAGATTAGGATTTCATATTAACAAAGGCTTGGTTACTTGTCCATAAAGACTTATAAATGAAATTTCTTCCTCTCAGGTTGTCTGAGAAAAATGTGGCAGAGAATAAGCAAAGAGCCATATCATATTGTTACCAACCCAGTATTACTCTAGCAAATAAGATGGAATATCAAATATGGAAATTCTATAACCATGTATCAAAAATGTCATTTTGAGTCTCCAGAGTCCAAGAAAAGCTGAAGATATAGATGGTAACAAAGTGCCTCCATGTTAGACATACACAGAAGGTGTCACACATTTACTAGAATTTGGTATGACTTCAGTACCTACTCCAGTGATACCATTCAATGTACAGGCATGTATGAGAGGTGATAGCAGGGAGGGCTCTACCTCCAAACTACATGGAAATAGATGGGAATCATCTGGAGTCCTTTGTACTCCTATCTTCATAACTTAGACATTTATACAGGAGAGTTTCTGAGAATCTCCACAGGAAATAATTTATTTGACTGAGTTTCCAGATGTTCTTAAGCATTGCACCATCAAACAATTCACCTCCATTACATGCTTTCCAAGATTGAGATGTCCAGGGCACACTAACTACCCAAGGAGTGTTACTTATTCTCCATAGACCTGATCTGGGATACAGACGAAAATTCGTTAATCATCAGTGATTTTATAATAATATGAGGAGATTTCAATCACAATTATAATGTTAGGCCTTAAAGGGAGTTATAAGAAAACCCTCTAGTGTACCTGTGGGATCACCTCATGTTCCTTGTACAATCCTGTTGAGGAAGTTGTTTGCTTACCACACTGATGGCCCTTGCTGTGAGTGACGAGGTCACATTCTGAGTGATAGGACACATGTGAAAACATTCAGCACCACCTCATTTGCAGTTGCAGGATAAATCCATTAAAGCACTGGAACAAAGTATAAACAAATTCTTGTGTAGCATTTAGAAACTTCTATAGACCGTCTTTGTTTCTACAGGCTACAAATAGAATATGTATAGGTTCCTGTATTTCAAGCATAATTTCATGGGAATGATTTAGTTTTCTGTGTGGTAAATACCTTCTAAAAAGAGTTCAAACATGTTTTCCAAAATAATAAAAAAAATATTAAAACTTTACAGATGTTTCTCCTCAAACTGTAGCAAAGGAGTTTGAGTTATGTGTTCTGAGTTAAGTATCCCATTAAAAATTATGTAAACTGTTGTATTTCAGGTGACTAGTGAATGTGAAAAGGCTATACTCTGAAGTAAGCCTGTGAGTAGGTATTACTGAATATCTTTAGTCATAGGACAGATCTCTTGTTTCCCATTGCATGAAAACTAACTGATATACCAGCTTCTGGGCTTTCCTGTCTCTGTCTGTCTCTGTCTCTGTCTCTATCTCTGTAGGCTCTCTTAAATCATACTCACATCTTTCCACATCTGGATGTACATGTGCTTTGGGTCTTTAAGCTTAGGACAGGCCACAAGTGTAGCAATCCACCCACTAATCATCTCCCAACTCTCTAATTCTTCTTTGTTTATATAATTCAGTGTTAGATGTAATTAAAAAAACTCAAGGTACTGCTTGCTAAAAATATAAAGGACAAAGTTACTATTAATGCATTTGCTTTTAGTGAAATGAACTTGGATTTTTTATTTTGTAATTATAGAAGGGGTGCATGGTCATCCCAAATAATCAGAAAATATAGACAGCAAGGGTGAGCTGATAAGCCCATAATCTCCTCCGCATGAGATGAACTACACTAATACTGTAGCAGCTCTGTGTCTCTCAGCTCTCTTCTGCTCTGTGTTTGCTATCATATAACCTGTTATTAACTACAAATACATGTAAAAATTTTCTTTGATAGATTATTTCAACATAATTTGAAATATCAGTTTTTACATGTTTTCATTTTTTCTTTAACCAATCCTCCATTGTATTTTTTGTATTATTGGAAAAAAATCATTGTAGTTATTTTAATATAATATGTAATATAATTTTTTTATTAATTGGTCAATTCCTGTTGTAGAGTCCCAAAAATAGAATTAGTAGAACATCAGGAAAATAAACCTGTCAGTCTTGTATCAGAATTCCTTCAGAACCTCTGAACTATTTTGACTTTTTAGCTAGTAGTTGCTTTGCACTTTTTCATAATCTACTTCAATTTGATTATAGCAAAATCATTTTAATAAAAAGCTTTTATCCCATTATTTAACCTTTTGTGTTTAACTATTAATAAACTCATCTGTGTGTATTTGGATATGTATATTTGTGTGCATGTGTGTGTGTGAGTGTGTACTGGGTACTGTGAAAGTGCCTCCATGTGTTACCTAGCCTGGCATTGATCTTCCTGAGTCACTTTTCCCATAGTTCAGGTTCGTCATTTTTTTCTCACATATTTATTTGTTATTCAGTTTTTATCATTTATCATTAGCTATTCATAACTTCAGCTAATTTGCAGTAGAGATATTTGTTTCCTATTGCTTTGGAGCTTCTAATATCCTAAATTTTAATATTTTTCACAGCTTGTCATCTAGATTTTAGCTATTAAATTTATAATTTTAATGTTATCATGTCTTAAGCATTGTAGTAAACAAGATAGATAAACAATGATTGATAATAGGTAGATAGATAGATAGATAGATAGATAGATAGATAGATAGATAGATAGATAGATAGATAGATAGCTTTATGTTATTTACCTGTACATAGTTCATAGATCAGAAAGCTCAGTTCTAGATAAGTTACATTATTTGCTCAAAAAACTAATTTTCTGGTTCTGTGTCTTAGGTTTGTCCTGTTCTAAGAACCATCCTTTTGGTCACTATTTATAAGGCTGGGTTAATTTTGGTTTGATTCCTCAGTGGCAACTACTATATTAAACATCTTTTTTTTTCTTTTTTTTTTTTATTATTTTCTAAGTTTTTTATTTGCATTCCAAATCATTTCGCCTTTCCCATTTCCTCCCTCCCCGAAAGTCCCATAAGCCCCCTTCCCTCCCTCTGTTCCCCATTCAACCCCCTCTCACTTCTCTGTCCTGGCATTCCCCTACATCCAGTCTTTCCAGGACCAGGGTCTCTCCTTCCATCTTCTTAGAAATCTATTGATATGCGGATTGTGTCTAGGGTATTCCGAGATTCTCGGTTAATATCCCCTTATCAGTGACTGCATACCATGTGTGTTCTTTTGTGATTGGATTACCTCACTAAGGATGATATTTTCCACTTCTGACCATTTGCCTAGGAATTTCGTGAATTCATTGTTTTTAATTGCAGAGAAGTATTCCATTGTGTAGATATACCACATCTTCTGAATCCATTCCTCCGTTGAGGGACATCTGGGTTCTTTCCAGCTTCTGGTTATTATAAATAAGGCTGCTATGAACATAGTGGAGCATGTGTCCTTATTGCATGCAGGGGAAGCCTCTGGGTATATGCCCAGGAGTCGTATAGCCGGATCCTCCGGGAGTGTCATGCCCAGTTTTCTGAGGAACTGCCAGACTGCTTTCCAGAGTGGTTGTACCAGCTTGCAATTCCACCAGCAGTGGAGGAGTATTCCTCTTTCTCCACATCCTCACCAACAACTGCTGTCTCCTGTGTTTTTGATCTTAGCCATTGTGACTGTATATTAAACATCTTAATTGGACATTTAATGTATTTAATTTTCACTGCAACTTTGTTAACCAGCACTATATTTTCACACGTATTTGTAAAATAACTGAATGAAGTTGAATTTTAATGAGGTTCAATTGCTTGCTTAAAACCACTTTATTAACACAATAGAGACATAATTGCAAGCTCTGAAAGTTCAAAGATTGGGTTAATAATACCTATGTATCTTCAATAGCAGTAAGGGTAGAAAGCACTGGGCATGATTAAGAGTATTATCTGCTATTACTTTTTTTTTTAAGACACTATCTTACCAGGTCTTTTAAAGTTAAATTATGTGTCTCTTTTCCTGGAAAAGCAATTATAATTATGAAATGTTTAGACCTTGAATAATACTTTTTTATATATTTTCTATGGAAATTAGAATTATCTATACCTCTTTGTTTACTCAGTAAATATTTTCCCTTTCTTTACTAAAGAATAAAGTTTAATGTTGAATGAAAACAACATATTTTAAAGCTATCCTTTTTTAAAAATTATAAAATTGCTGTATATGTGCACATATATATGTATATACATGAATAGACAAAGCAGAAATTTCATGGGATAATATCAAATGTTCTGCCTATTCTCTATTTGTCTTTGATTCCTAAAGTTGCTAATATGGCTTTTTAAAGTTGCAACTCAATCTATTTGAATTATTTGTATATATATTTATCTGCATGGAGAATACAGACAGAAATATCTAATTCTTGCAATTTGTGGTTTCTAAAGTTTAAATTTCTTTAGTGTCAAATGGGAAACATACAATAGAATTGCTATGTATTTTCTTTGGTCATCAAAACAAAACAAACTTCTTTTATTATACAACTTTTAATTTTATCATAATGTTTATGTTAGTTGCAAAGTAAACACTGAGGTGGTTTTAAAACAAAGTAGTTTTTATTAGCTCCTCCATGTGTTTACCTAGCTGTTAAGCCTGTGGCTCTCACTTTCCCTTCACATGCTTTGATTTATGGCCTGCTGGACTTGTTCCAGGGTACACTGATTATGGTCAGGTCACTTCAGTGATGATTTATTGATTGTGCTTACAACTCCAATAAGTAAAATTGGTCACATACATTATTATGCATCTACCAATAACATCAGGAATTACACTGTAAAACAAATTTGTGCTGAAGGATTTTTTTAACAGTCTAAGTGTTCAAGAAGAACAAAGAATTCATGTATTTTAAATAGTGTGCAGTAATAAATACAGTCTTATAGCCTTTTAAAGGGTAGCTATTAAATTATCAGGAAATTAGTCTTATAAGTGCATATATTTTAATTTCTACTGTAATGAAACCTGAAAATAATATACTTCAATAGAACTTCAAAGTTATTTTAAAATATCTTATTTTTATATATAAATATAAATGTTAAAATATAAATTTAGAATAAAATAAATGATATAAAAATTAAATACATTATAATTTTATAATTCTCTCATAGGACAACACTTACTTAAAGTCTTCTCCATCCCCCTAGGCTAATGCATAAATTCAAATTGAAAATTACTCACAGATTTGGATGTATTTTAAAATAAACTCAATAGGAATATGTGTACATCTTTCTGAGTTTCAACTAAAAGGTGTTTGAACAACTGTGCTTGAACATATATTTCTGTGATCTAACAACTTTATACCTAAAACTTCTATAAACTATAAATTTGGTTTCATAGTAGTCATTATTTCAAACATTTTTAATCACTTAACAAAATAGGGTAATTAATTTACAAATCCTTGTAATCTCTATTTAATAGAAGTATTTATCAGAAGAAATAACCCCTCTTTGTACTTCATTATTCAATATTGAAAATTCTTATTTTCAATAAAATAATGTTTATTCGCTATGACTCAATATTAAAATATATTTTCATTATCTAATATGCCAGAGGCTATAAATAGACAATATTCATATATGTCTTCAGTATATTTATTGACAAACTGACTTTTAAATTTATATAACAGAATTATATATAAATATATAATATTTTTGAATATAATGTATAACATATATAATACATTATATTGTTATATATTTATATAAAATATAATTATATATTGATATTTTATACATACATTTATAAAATATCAAACACCATACATACTTCTGAATGTATGAAGTCCTGAAAAGAGAGCTCAAATTTTCTTTGGAGGACTGTGGAACAAGGAGATGTGATCAGCTTGGAAGTCCAAGCAGAAGAGTTATGAACTGAGTCTGGCTTTGAAGATGAATGTGTTTCTAAAGGCATTATAAATAACAATAATGTACATGCTTGTAAGTGTATGGGCTCGAAGCATTTCTTTTCATAATTGATCCTCTTTGTACCCCCTGATGCATCTGGATGTTTTAGCACATTCCATTGTGCCAACCTCAAAGCTATATTTCATTTTTATTTTTAAATGTGGTTTTTTTTTATGTTTTTAAATGTACTGTTCTGTAGTCCAGCCGTTACCCAATCAACTACCTTTCTCAACCTCATTGTTATGCAGGTATAACATGTGTCAAAATCAGTGCTAACTGGACTGGGAGGGAAATGATATGCCCTTCCAGTGATTAAAAGAATCCATGTCTCTCCCCCTCTATAGTCATATTAGATATATATTATAAGGAAAAGGCTTAGCAGCAAGGAAAGAGAACGTATTGTCCAAAGAAAATTTCAAGTATCTGCTACTCAGCCTCCTTTAGACAGACAGTAGTTATTGACTGCAGGCTTACGCTAAGTCTGTGGCCCTAATTAAGAGTGAAGCTACCCTATCAGTGAACATGCTACAGAAGAAAACACATGGAACTAGAGCACTAAAGCCCAAGTCACATTGCATGGATTATTGATAAATCTCCCAGAGCATATGCAATGAAATAATGAAATATTTGATAGTATTATTTATTCAAAATTCTTTTTTTGTTTTTTATTAGATATTTGCTTTGTTTACTTTTCAAATGTTAACCCCCTTTCCATGTTACCCCACTGAAAACCCCCTATCCCATCCCCCCTCCCCTTGCTCACCCTCCCCCCTAATTTCCTGACTTGCATTCCCTATTCTGGGGAATTGAGTCTTCACAAGACCAGTGGCCTCTCCTCTAATTGATGTCTGAAATGGTCATCTTCTGTTACATATGTAGCTGGAGCCATGGGACCCTCCATGTGCACTCTTTGGTTGGTTGTTTAGTTTCTGGGAACTCTGGGGGTACTGGATGGTACATATTATTGTTCCTTCTGCAGAGCTGCAAACCTCTTCAGCTCCTTGGTTTCTCTCTTTAGCTGCTCCATTGGGGACCCTATGGTCATTTTATTGGTTGGCTGTGAGCCATGGGTGTTTTGATCCACTTTCCAATAAGGATCAAATTATCCACACTTTGGTCTTCCTTCATCTTGAACTTCATGTGGTCTATGAGTTATATCTTGGGTATTATGAGCTTTTGGGCTAATATCCACTTATCAGTGAGTGCATACCATGTGTGTTATTTTGTGATTGGGTTACCTCACTCAGGATGTTAGTTTCTAGCTCCATCCATTTGCCTAAGAATTTCACGAATTCATTGTTTTTAATAGCTGAGTAGTACTCCATTGTGTAAATGTACCACATTTTCTGTATCCCTTCTTCTGTTGAGAGACATCTGGGTTTTTCCAGCTTCTAGCTCTTATAAGTAAGGCTGCTATGAACATAGTGGAGCATGTGTCCTTATTACATGTTGGAGCATCTTCTTTGGTATCCAAATTTCACTAAGAGAGGAGGTCATTCAGCTAAACACCAAACAGAGAAATACTCACGTTAAATCATATCATTAATCAAATACCTCTCACAGACAAGCATCTACAGAACATTCATCCAGACACTAAATATACTTTCAGTAAGAGTATAAGGCCTGGAATGGCACTATCAATTCATTTGATATAATTGGCATTTAGATATTTCACTCAACAACTGAAGCACAGATATTTCTTTAGATTTGAATGAAACATACATCAAAACTGACCACATTCCAAGTCATTAAGCATATGTTAACCAATTTAAAAACAATGTAAGAACTTCTCATAAAGATATTAATAGCTTGTTTTGATGAGTAAGCAGTAGGTTTCTTTCTTTTTTAATTAGATATATTCTTTATTTACATTTCAAATGTTGTCCCCTTTCCTGGTTCTCCCCACCCCCGAAAATCCCATAAGCCATCTCCCCTTCAGTTCTGCAGCTATTGTAGTATATCTTTATCTATTTCTTTTGTCAGCTCCATCACTGCCTCATGCATTTTTGTTCTCTATTGTTAGGTATAAATACAATTATGATTGACACTGATACATTATCTTAGAAGAAAAATTTCTTATGTTTTACCTGTTCATCTATCTATAATGCTAGGCCAACTCATGGTCTCATTCTTGCTCATTAAACTAGTTTCTAAAGATTTAATTTTTACTACTGTTAACTTGGTAATTGTTTTCATATTCCTTTCTAGAGATCCTGACCCTTTCTATATGCATATTTTAATTCATTTTTGTACTTATTGTATTTAAAAGAGAATTTATACAGTATATTTGATCATATTATTTTTCCTCATCAACTACTCAATACTCATATACTCCTAACAAACCCACCTCATGTTCTTTCTCTAAAAATAAACATATACAAAGAGTAAGTGAAAAAACAAAAAGAATATACTTTCTTCTTGGCATCTCATGGATGGAACTCTTGACAAATATATTAGGCCGCAAAGCAAACCTCCACAGATACAGAAAAATGGAAATAGTTCCTTGGGCCCTATCTGAACTCCATGGATTAATGTTGAATATCAACAACAAAAGAAATGGTAAAATAATAATAATAGTAATAATAATAATAATTGATCTTGGCTATTCTGACAAGTGTACAATGAAATTACTAAGTAGTCTTAATTTGTATTTCCTTGATGGCTACCACTGAATGTTTATGTAAGCGTTTCTTGGTCATTTGTGTTTCTCCTTCAAATTTATAGCCTGTCTTTTCGTGCAATTATTATTGCATGCATACATGTGTTTGTATATAAACACATGTATTTTTTTTAATGGGAAGGTTAAGAATATAGCAAGGAAAAATAGAACCAATGCAAGAACTGCAGTAAGGCAAACACCTACTGTTGAAGATCTGTGTCCAGCATCTAAGACTTATAATTAGCATCATCTGTGTTTTATTGCACTTTGGTTGTCCCATCTCTCTAGTTCTATGCTGTAACCTGTCTTGGGCCAGGTGTACTCCATACCTGCAGCTTTCCTATTAGGCATCTAGTATCTCATTGCCTAGTAGCTCCAAAATCCTGGCATTTCTGTTAGAACTTACATTACTTTTCACAGTTTTGTATAGTAGAGGTCTTGTAAAGGAAATCTGACCCAGAGAAATGCTGTTTGTCCTCCGCAGTCTTCTGCCACCTTCATGAAAGCCTTCATGACTTTGTCTTGCATTTTCAGTGCCTACAAAATAGGCACCATACTGAAAACATAGCCATGTTATATCTCCAGTCTAAGATATCTGGCTCCTTCTGTCACAACTGTTGTGGTAGCTAAAGAAAAGCACCTCTCTTAGGTGTTTGTTTTCAAACAAGGAATCTCTTTGGGGAGATTCTTGATGCAGTCCCTCTTCCTTCAGTTGAATTTTCATTTTTAAAAGGTGATGCCTTTTTTTATGCTGGGATCTTACTTTGAGGTATGTTTTTAATTGTCCCAGTATGCATCTCCAGGTTTCTCTTTAATAGCACTAATCTCTGTGATGGTTTGAATGAAAACAGCCCCATAGGCTCACAGGGAGTGGCTCTATTAGGAAGTACTACAGCCTTGTTAGAGGAAGTTTATCACTGGGGTGAGCTTTGAGGTGCAGAGGCTCAAGTCAGGCCCACTGTCACTTGCTCTTCCTTTTGCCATTGGATTTGGTTGTAGAACTCTCAGGTCCCTCTCTAGGGCTTTGTCTGTATGAACACTGCCATTCTTCCTGCTGAGACAAGACAATAATAGACTAAACATCTGAACTGTAAGCCAGCCTCAATTAAATGTTTTTCTTTATAAGAGTTGCCTTGGTAATGGCATCTTTGCACAGCAATAGAACCCTAACTTAGACACCCGTCAACAATTACATCTACTTTGTTTGTGCTATTCTAAACTCACACGCCTTTCTGCACCAAGTTGCACATTGATTTCTCTCACTCTGGATTTACAATCACCATGGAAACACATTTCTGGTTGCATATGTGCATGTGTTTCCAGAAAGCATTAAGTGAATTGA
Organism: Tokudaia tokunoshimensis; assembly: GCA_036184795.1. Lineage (NCBI taxonomy): Eukaryota > Metazoa > Chordata > Mammalia > Rodentia > Muridae > Tokudaia > Tokudaia tokunoshimensis. The sequence goes on along the minus strand of BTHU01000009.1, from coordinate 17,449,200 downwards.
GAGCACTCACCCAGAGTTTGGATGAAGTTGTGCCTTGGGCTGTGTTGCTGAGCTGTACATAAAGAATGATCAGTTGAATACCAACCCTCATCTGTCTCCTAACAATAGACATGATGGACAGCTACCTCAAAGCTCCTATTGCCACATCCTCCCTAGTACAGTAAACTATATCCTCAAGCTGGAAACTAAAATAACCCTTACCTTCCTTAAGTTGACTTTGTCAGGTTTTGTTTTACAGAAACAAGTAAAGGAAAAGTAATTAAGACACGGTAGATCTGACTAAGAGCAGTGCGCAATAATTTTGTCACAACTTGGATCTTATGGTGTCTTGAAATTTCTTCTCCCAAACACCTTTTCTATTCCTTTTAAATTTAACTTCATTCAAATTATCAGGACATATTTCAAAGAATATGTGTATATATATATACACATAATATATATATATATATATACATAAGATAATAATAGTTCATCTTGTAATCCAATAAAAAAAAGTCCTTAATAATCTCTGCTGTAGGAGAAATTGTGAGGCATTCCTAGATACTAGAACTATTTCAGCTGTGAATTTTCAGGTCTTGCTTCCTCCCAAGGATAACAACGGAGAAGAGGAATCAGCTTATTCCATCTGGTGACCAATACACTTAAATTCAAGAAATACAGGACCCTTGTATTAGTGAAGTTTCTCTAAAGGAAAAGTCAGTGCCTCAGCAGTCCCAGTCTGAAGCTGGAGAGCTGCTGATCTTGTCTACATTGGAATAACAAAGAAATGGGATGTAGAACCAGCAAAGGAATGTCTCAGCAACAGGGTAGATGAGCTTGCTGGTGAGAGTGAGGGCAAACAAACGAAAAGCAAAAGCTCCCTTCTACCATTTCCTCTATGTAAGCTACCACCAGGAGGTTTGACACAGATTTAGGACTTGTCTTCCCACCTCAAATGATACATTCAGAAAACTCCTAGCATGTCCACTGCTTGGGTGTTAGATATTTCCAGGTATAGTTTGGTCGACCTCAAAGATTAACCATCTTAACTCTCAATAACAGTTGGATTCTGTTTTGATTGGGTGTGGAGGCTTAATGACCCAGAACAGGGGAACACTAGGCCACTGAGGCAGGAGTGGGTGGGCGATGGGGGAGCACCCTCATAGAGGCAGGGGAAGGGAAGAGGGGATAGGGGACTTGTGGAAGAGAAACCGGAAAGGGGGATAGCATTTGAAATGTAAATAAATAAAATAACCAATTAAACAAGAAATAAGAATTAAAGGTCATCAAAACAGAGTCTTGTATATAAACCCGGATTTTCTGGGATAAGAGAGATCTTGAGCTACATATTTGGGAGCCTGGGTATTTGAGACTTCTGACAAATAGTTTTAAAGTGAGAGAGAATAGACAGCATGGCTGAGTGATTCCAAAGTTGAACTTTAAGCATGAAATACACAAGAGACAAGAGTGAGTAACTATGGTTCTAAAGCTCTATGCTTCCTCCTTTGATGAGTAATAACTTTTGTGGATTGATCAAGTTAGCAGAAGCTTGGATATCTATTTTGTGAAATATACTGGATTTAATAACTATGTGGTTCCTTTCTGGGTCCTCAGTGTGTTTGAGGTATTTTATTATCTGTCTCTGGCAACTTTTGTTTTATCATAGACGTAAATATAAAATAACAAATAGAGTTTGGAAAGAAAAATCCTAAGCAGATTTTGTTTGCTTGCTTGTTTGTTTGTTTATTTATATTAATCTGGATCTCACTCTATAGCCTAGTCTAACCTCAAATTTTCAGCAGTCGTCTTGCCTCAAGCTCTCAAGTACTGGTATCAGAGGCAAGCCACCACACCTAGTTGACTTTTTAAAAACCAGACTTTAAGCTCTTCTTGTACATTTAGAGGTACGAACAATATTGTTGGGAAACACTTTAGCCGTGGATTCCATAGTCTAGTCAAATACAGAAAACGAAGATGAGTGGAATTAAATGGGCCAATTCCATGCGTGGCTGTGATAGCCATTAGTTCTCACCAAAAATATCTAGACCTTTGCTTTCTGTGTGCATGGTTAAATTACACTTCAGAGCTATAGGTGAATAATATTTTTAGACCAGTCCTTCACAGCAAGTTTTGATTAAAAGTGGTATCTATAATGTAAAATCCAGAATACATTCCTTTCTTCTACTTTAGTGACTATAGTATCTGCCCATTCAGTTTAAGAAATTAGGGTAGTAGAGACTAGAATCTCCTCTCCCCACAAACCAGGCAGTATCTGATGAGTATAGCATAATTGAGAAATTATATCTTTGTTGTTTCTAGTCACTATGGTGTTAGATACTACTTCATATACCTGACTAATAGGATGCAGTCGTGTAACTGACTAATTACAGTCTATTTTGACCTCCTTTATGTTCCTATGTCCTTCTAAAAACAATAAGTATTAAATCAAATAGGCTAAAGTGTGTTACTACTGTCCTTGAATGACTGTTGGTTTTAATCAGAATAAAGAGTTGGAAAAAGGATTGCTTAGCTGTATTATCACAAAAATGCAAGCATGAAACTTATTTCCAAATTGTCATAATTAAGCAATTTTCTTTACTCATGTAAGTATAATTGCAAGAAATGTTAAGGTATAGAATCTTTACAGCAAAATATTTTCAGTGATCTTATGAAAAATAGCATTTAAACTTAAAAGAAAAATAGAGCATACTTTAGCTTTTTTTAAAAAAAAGCAGGCAGTATGAACTGATTTATTATCCAAAGAGCTGTTTAAGAAATGTTCTTTTATAATCTTGTCTTGTGCCAGTTGGGCAAATGGCATCAAGCTCCTAACCAAAAGGTTAAGAGAAAAACACTCAGAGGTTTGACACAACCTTGCCCCACCTAATGACTTCACTTTCCATTTGATTTACTGTTGTCTGGACATTACTCAATCGAACTAAAAGAAAATTTTGTAGTTAACCAGAATAAGTCTGCTCACTCTGCTTCCTCTAAATAGGCAGTTTAACAACAGTGCATATGATCTGGAAAACTTGTCAAGTGAGTTATTGTTAGTCATAGAACTTATGAGGTATAACTAGAGTAAGATAGTACTTTCTGTTACTTTACTACACATGTGATGGTATCAGTCTTAGTCCATCCATAATGCTATACTAAAATTCAATGTAGTAGGTAATTCATATGTTAAGGTTATTTATTTTTCACAGTTCTTTGTCTATGAAATCCATGATCAAGTTACAGTCTAAGATTCAGTATTAAGTTGGGGGCCTTCTTATTGCACAGTCAAGTGGTATGCTGGCTGGTTTTATATCAAGTTGGCATAAGCTGGAGTCATCCATAAGGCGAGAACCTCAATTGAGAAAATACCTCCATAAAATTGTGCTGTAGGCAAGCCTTAGGGCATTTTATTAATCAGTGATCTATGGGGGAGGGCCCAGTCTATTGTGGGTGGTGCCATTCCTAGGCTAATTGCCCTGGGTTCTTTAAGTAAGCTGGCTCAGTAACCAAGTGGAGCAAACCATTAGGCAGCACTTCTCCATGGCCTCCACATCAGGTCCTCCCTCCAGGTCCTGCTCTGACTTCCTTAGATGATGAACAACAGTCATAGGAAATGTGAGCCTGTTTCCTCTCAAGTTGTTGTGTTTTCAGCACAACAATGGTTACCCTAAGACTCTTGGTAAAAGAAATCAGTGCTAAACCTGATATGGTTGAAAGCAGAAAAGTGAAAAGAAACCTAGATAATTCCTTCCAGCTTTTCCATGAGGCACAATGTGTTCATAAAGCAGACCTATAATGATCTAATCACTATCGTGCGGCTCTACTTATTACTGCCCCATGTTGGAAATACAGATTTCTGGCATAAATTCTGAAAAGCAACATCATTCAAGCCATTGTAATATGTCTTTCTTTTGAGTAGTTGTAAATTAGATACAACATTTGCTTACCAAAGCACAGGTTAAGGGGCCTTCTTCAGCATTCTGTCACCATGAGTTTTGTTTATTCTCCTTAGAGTTTATTTTAGTGCAGTATTGACCTATGCTATATAACTTTTCGTGTTTGTTTGGAATCATCCAGGCACCTTATACAATGTTCTCTTTGACAAGACATCTCTAGCTTTGCTCTGAAATGCACCTGTATAATCACAAATTTTAAGCCAGCCTGGACTATATAGGAAAACCTTGGCTCAAAATAAATAAATAAATAAATAAATAAATACATAAATAAATACATAAGTCATAAGAAATCAAAATACTGAGGTAGATATAAAATACCAAGCAAGCCAAGAGACCTGGATTCAAATTTAAATTGTGTCACATATCAACCTTGTGCCTTGTTTAACTTTTTCCAAACCCATGTCTTTCTGTGCTCATCACTGTCTTGTGAAAGTCCTTATATAGCCCCTTCTGAGACTTCCTATATGCAGACACAACTAGTACTCTGGAATGTTAGTTTCAAACCTCTTAATGAGTCCTATGGTTTTCAAAATAGAGTTCAAACTCCTTAGCATAATACACAGAGCCTTTCATAAGCGTGGCTTTGCTGTACTACTTCAGAAGTTGCACAGTGGCAAGCCATTAGCAGAACTTAGTGCACATCTATATTTAGCCTTATTTCCTTGTGTTTACTTTAACGTTGGCATTGACATTTTAACTTTAAAAGGAGAGATTTCTGACCTCTTGAACTAGGAACATTGCCTCATATACAGTGGCAACTAGCTATTCCAACTGTTTTACTTAAAGTTTTTTTTTGTTCTGTTTTGCTTGTTTGTTTTTTACTTTTGGATAGGATAGTTATTTTTTTTAAAGTCATTAAGTGTATCTTTGTGAATGTGTATATGGTTGTGTGTGGGCACATGCCACAGTATGCATGAGCATTTCAGTGGCCAATTTGAGAGACGCAGTTTTCTCTTCTCACCATGTAGGTCCTGAGGCTACCAGGTCTGGGTGCAAACACCCTTATCCAATAAGCCATATTGCTGCTCCTCTATTTTTAATTTTCTCTGAATTTCACTCACAAATTTCATCCATTTGTGTACCTTTGGGCATTTGAGTTTGCATCTTTTTCTAGTCTCTTTACAAGCCACTTTTTAAATGTTCATCCTCTATAGCACTGGACTACTCCAAGTTCCTCCAATGGCTGATGATTATTTCTGCTAGGTACCTCCTCTTTTCCAGATCTGTGTTACGCTAGTCCATGTACTTCCCTCAAACTGTAGAATAAGCACCACATTCATCAGAAACCTCTCTCAGCCTCTCTTCTATCTATTAGCCTCAGAGAGAATTACATCTGTCACAAATGTTCTATAGCAATTGATGTTTTGTTATTTTCCTTGTAGTTGACACATTTTTAAAAAAGGAAAACACTATACATTCAGTGTCTCTTTCCATCAGAGACCCTGCCTCTTTTATCAGAACAGTAACTGACTTAAATACCCAGTTTACCACTTGCCACATCTAAGCCATGGGTTTATAACCTGCTGAAGTTCAAAAAAATTGTCCAGCTGAATATTGTAAATTATAGAGAATATTGAAGATGAGTTAATTTCCCTCACTAAGATCTGATAAACAAGCATTCTTTTATATACTGAAGGTAGACCTAGGATCTCAGGTTTTCTCTGCTTTTTCTTTTATCCTCCCAGTTTGTATAATGGATTGTCATAATTCTCACTTCTTCCTTTTCTGTATTACCTATTTGGAGCATCCTTCATAATTTATTAAATTTTTTAATGATTTGCACTGTCAGTGTCCAAAATTTTTCTATTTAGAAAATTCACCAAAAATTAGAGCAATTAAATGTGTGTAAAGACATTTTAATGTGTGACTCCGTTTTCTGTGAAGACTGCTGTATGACTCCATTTTCTGATTTATTTGATTTCTGATTCTTAATCTTCTTTATTTCACTAATTCATTAAACACATAAATCTACTCAGGTTTGTAATTTGAATGTGAACTAAATTGACTCATATTTGCCTACACTTTGGCATCAGAAAGGAAGACATGAGATACATGTTCCAAGGACCCACCCTCCCTCACAGACATAAATGAATTCGTGAAGCACTCTATCTGCCCTCCTCTGGTTCTTTTTTATATTAATATTGAGATATGACAATTGGTATCCAATTGAATTTGGAGAAACAAAGGAAATAGTGAGGTACTATGTTCAAAACAGGAAAATAAATGCAAGCAATTCAATCAAACACATGGGGTTTTGTAAGACAGAATGATGCAGTGAATCATTGTGGATTCTATTTATGAACACGCTTTTAGAAGAGGGACTTTGTGGATCATTCATTTCATATTCAATTGTTATGCTAAAGGGGAAATCAATAGTGCCTAGTAAAAGATATATAACAAACTTTATCATAATATGTCCTAATTCAGAGAACAAAGTATGTTCCCATTCTCCACTGAGAATCTTAATAACATAGCATACTGAGATGGAAGTCCTTCAGTCTTGTATCTATAGAGAACATAGTACCTGAAAGTATTATAATTTAATTTACCTAACTTGACTCTCCAGACATTACATGTAGGAGATTCAGATTTAATTTCTTAATGTCAAAAAATGTTTTCTATCCATATATGTTTTGATCAAATCTGCCCTAGAGTCTTTCAGCCAGTCCTTCTCCTATTCCCTTCAATACTTTTCCTTCCTAACTTCATGTACTATTTCCTGCTAGATGCACTAAGGCTAGGTCGGGGTGTCTTTATGACATGGGTGTAGGACCATCTATGGAGCAGAAGCAGCCTTTAGATGCTGCAGCCTGAAGAAACTGTCTTTCTCACCACAGGCATCCTTCAGTTGGCAATAGCTCCTTAGTTAGAAGTGAACTTCATGACTCTATGCAGGGATTTTGATTGATGTGACTTTGTACAAGTCTTACACATATAGTCCCAGATAGCGCTGTGCGGTTGCAACAGCCCATTCATGTTCCTGCCATGCCTGTTGTCCATTAGCCCTTGAAATCAAACAAAGAATCTTATATATGTGTGTAAAAATGGTCTTAGATTTATAAATGGTAAATTTGGTAACTAGACTCTAAAATCAAATATATTTTCTTGTGAATTAAAATTCAGAAATGCACAGGTAGGTTCTGGGATGACTATACTAGGGAGGAATAGGTAGGGTAAATGAGTAAGTCATGGCTTTTGTAAAAATTAACATGGGTTATACTGTTTTTGGAGTCTCTCTGTCATATTTTTATGGCTTGCTTTGATTTGCTGTGTTGTATAAACAAAGGAATCAAAAGTAAGCCTCTTTCCAGAACAATTCTGATTTGTTCATAGTTTTGTAAAATACCCAGCCAAAAAAGTTAAAATGGCTGTGGTGCAGTATTGTGCAACAAATTAATATCAATCAAAGAGGGTTGTTGGTTTCATTACAATAGCCTTGATAAATTAAAAGTAATAAATTCAGTTGAAAGCCAGGCTTACAATCAGAAAGCTGTTCTTACAATTCTAAGTAGTATTTTTTTTCCTGTTCTCATCAGTATTTCCTCTGGGTTTATTCATAGGGGCGGAGGCATGGTCTGTGACTCCCTCCACTATTACTCCACCCTCCTGCAATGTGGCAACTAACTTTCAAAACTGAAAACATGACATTTCATTGGAGCTTGTTATTCAGTTTCCAAAGTTCGCTTGACATTAGTCTAAGATATCTATGCCCTTTGGCATGTATTCATTCAGGAAAACTAGACCACTTAGTAGTTAATTCCTGGCAAGTAAGATAATATCCGTAGCTGGGTGAGGTATGGAAGACATGATAATTTGATGAATCTCTGGATAAAATCGAAGTGACTCCCTCGGGACCAATGGACTAAGAATTGGTCTGTCTGCATGAATTTCAGTTTCCTTTCTCATCAGCTTTGTGTCTGAAAGTTTCTGAATGAAGCTCCTTGTTAGGCTTGCCTACTGACTTTTCGGCTCACAGTTTTGGTTTTCTGTCTCAGACCTTGCCATCTTCTTTTTATAACCAAAGATAATAACAGTGGTCTCCCCTTGCTAGTAGCTTTTGATGTGATTGACTAAGACATACATTTTACTTTATTTATTACTTTTTCTGGTTTTGTTTTGTTTTGTTTTTCAAGACAAGGTTTCTGTGCGTAGCCCTGGCTGTCCTGGAATTTGCTCTGTAGAACAGACTGATAACAAACTCAGAGATTGCCTGCCTCTGTCTTCTGAGTGCTGGGATTAAAGACATGCACCACAACACCTGACCAATATATTCATTTTATAAAACATAGAAGACTGTATATTTGCCATATATTTGCCATAACCAACATAGTGATAGCAACAAATGCAGTCACTACATAGCACTGCTGGGTTCCCATCATGCTCTAACCATTGGAGTTGGCTCTGTACACCGTCAGTTCATTCTCTATTGTGGTGTTTGCAGTAAACTAAGCAGACAGTGATTAAACTACTGAAGGATAGTTGACAATGGTTTTCGTGCTTTAGAAATCTAGATTAAATATTCAGATATTGACATTGTTGCAGTATTTTTAGCCATCTAACTGCTTTATTTACATGGTTCTGAAAAGTTGAGTAATACTGTCCTTTGCTCTTTTAAAACAAAAATGGCAACACATAGTGACAAATTACAAAAATGAAATAGATTTTTATTCAGTCAAAATCATGGTTTAATTAACATACAGATATAAATATGGGATTGTAATTGTTTTATTTTTGCACTGACTTTAAAAAATTGATATAAAACATAGCATAGTTATTGGATCAAAATGACCTTTTCTCTGGACAGTGAAGTAACTGAGGAGGTAAAGGAGCTTGTCACCAAGCCTGCTATCTGAAATCCTATCTTTAGGACCACCAACCTGGAAGGAGAGAGCCAATTCCTGACAAGTGTTCTCAGCTCTCCACAAGTACACTGTGCCATGTATGCACCTCTCTACCCCACCCACACATGAAACAAAATGGACAAATGTAGCTTTTTAAATTTGTTAATATTATTTTAAGAAAGCTGTATAGTGACTTGATATTAGACATTAAAATGATGTTATGTGGTTAGAAATATTGTAGTTTGGATAAAAGTTTAGATACTTATGCTTAAGTTGTTGATACACTTAATATGTCTTCTGAATCTTAAAACACTATGTAAACATTATTTCAAACTTTTTTCAGTTGATTGCAGAAATAAAGCTAGTATCATAATTTATTGTTTGGGATTTTTGATGTAAAGAAATGTATTTTATACACTAACTTTTTAGATCAGGTGTGAAAATATTGTCAGTTGTTATTATGATAACACCAACAATCTCCTGGAATCTGGGTGCTAAAGATCTAAACTCCAATTCAGCATCAATCCAAAGCCTCGGGCAGAAAAGTAGGAAACTGTGCCCTACCCAGATTCTCTAAGTAAGTAAATAGATTCAGAAAAGTGTGTGTGCACATATGTACACATCTGCACATACACAGTGTTTACCTTAAGTAACTTAAGGAACTGGTTCACATGGTTGGGCAATTGGGAAGTCTAAACTGTGTGTGGCAGGGGGATGCTCTGGACCTCACTGGGTATTGAAGCTTCAGACATTTCTTCTCTTGGGAAACTTGTTGTGCTTTTAGGGTTCTTAGCTGATTTGTTTTAACCCATATATTCCAGAAAAATTCAGGTGAAAGGTGAAAAATTGCAGATGACAACCCCATCTATAAAAAAAGGCTTCACAGGGAGATGAGATTTAGAATGTTGAACATCTCTGTAACTAGAGAATCGCCCATAAAAAATTACCACAGACTGTGAACAAGAAGCACATGTCAAGACAGAAACTTGAGAACCACTGTGCAGTGGAAAAAAATGACAATCACTACCAAAGCAAAAAATCACAGAAACTGGATGAATTAGTTGCCAACTAAAAGTATCCAGTCACCAGTTGTAAAGAGATGTAACCATCAGTAAAAGACTGCTGCAATACTTGCCTTGACCCTTGATGCTCTAGATTAGCCATTGCTACAATGTGACATTCTGAATACTCTCCAGGCATACTGCCAGGAAATAATGATCCAGATGTTCCATGACACTTTACTCATTCTCCTGTTATTGCTGAGCCATTCCCACAGGTCTAGTCAATATAGTCTTAGGTAGACAGAGACTGGAAAAGGATGAGTGGAAAGATCTTGGAGCATGCTTAATATTATGGCTCATTTATAAGTTTTTAGAGGTGATATGAAAGAAAAGGGGACATTTTGTTCAGTGCAGTATTATTGCCTGATGTACATAGGTACATGTATATGTAAATATGTGCACACATAATTTTTTTCTTGACTTAAAATCTCATGTATCCTAGATTAGCCTCAAACTCACTGTTTAGCCAAGGATGAACAAAATGTATTCAGCAATCCTCCTGCCTATGCTTCCTTAATACTGGGAATATAAGTGCATACCTCCATGGCATTGTACTGGGGACGAAACTCAGGACTTGGTACCTGTGTACACTCTACCATATGAGCTACCGTGGCAGCCACAGATTATCCGAAGTGTTGTGGTAAAGAGTGAACAATCCAAGATCCTTAGATCCAAATGAAAGGCTAACATAGCCCTCTATGCCATACTCTACAAATTCCAACTGGAAGAAGAAAAGTAAGGACAAGTTAAACTATATTAATGGTGATGTTTGATTCTCCCAACTTAGCAGTTTATATAACATTTTAGAATTCAGAAGTTTTCTTTATTTATATTATAAATTAAATGGACAGGAAGTGCAGAGGGACATTTAAGAGGAAATGGAGAGGAACCTGAGGAAAAGAAGGTCCAGCCACAGACCCAAAGTGGGATCCAGTTCAAGGGGAGGTCCCAAGGCCTGACACTATTACTGAGGCTATGGAGCTCTCACAAAAAGGGACCTAGCAGGACCCAAACGCCCTCCAGAAGACCCAACAAGCAGCTGAAAGAGTCAGATGAAGATATTTGCACCCAACCAATGGACAGAAGCAACTGACCCCTGTTGTGGGATTAGGGAAGGTTGAAAGAAGCTGAGGAGAATGGCAATCCAGTAGGAGGACCAGCAATCTCCTTTAATCGGGACCGCCGAGATCCCTCAAACACTAGACAACCAAACAGGCAATATACAGCTGATGCTGATATGAGGCCCCCAACACACATACAGTAGAGGTCTCTTGGGTCTGTATTCATTCAGAGATGATGTACCTAACCCTCAAGAGACTGGGGGCCCCAGGGAGTTTAGAGGTCAGGTGGAGTGAGGGGTGGGGACATTCACGTGGAGACAGGAGGGTGGGAAGGAGGTATGGGAAGTGGAACAGTCAGAGGTTGGATTGGGGGAGGGGGCGCGGGGTCTCTACATCTGTTTTGATCAATTGCTAGGTGAAGCCTCTCTGATGAAAATTGCCCTAAGCAGCAATCTATGAGTATAATAGAATAGCATTAGGAAGTATTTATTTATTTATTTATTTTGCCAGTGGTTGATTCTGTCCTAGGTCTCTGGACCTCCAGGCAGTGTCAGAGGTGGACTCCCTCTCATGTCATGGGTTATGCTGGATCAGTCATTGGTTGGCCAATTCCACAATTTTTGAGCCACCTTTATTCCACCACATCTTATAAGCAGGACAATTGTAGGTCGAAGATTTTGTGTCTAGGTTGGTGTCCAAATCCCCCCATTGGAAGTCTTTCTTAGTTACAAGAGATGTATGGTTCAGGCTCCATGTCCCCCATTGCTGGGAGTTGTAGCTAGAGTGAGCCTCACAGACTCCTGGGAGTTTTCATTGTCCTGGGTTTCTAGCTCATCAAAGGGATGACCATCCCCATTTCAGTCTTCTCTCCCAATTGTCTCTCTGTCCTTCATCCCCTAATTTGATACCTCCTGTTCCCGTCCCCACTCCCATCCACTTCTTTACCCTTGGTGTCTATTCTATTTCCTCTTATCAGCAGATCCATGCATCCTCTCTTGAACCCTCCTTGTTGCTTAACTTCTCTGGGTTTGTTGATTGTAGCATGGTTATCCTGTACTTTGTGGCTAATGTCCACTTACAATAAGTACATACAAGGAGTGTTTCCCTGGGTCTGTGTTACCTCACTCAGGATGACCTTCTCAAGTTCATCCTTTTACCTGAAAAACTCATGTTGTCATTGTTTTTAACAGCCAACTTATATTCCATTTGTGTACATGCACCACATGTTTTTTTTATCCATTCTTAAGTTGAGGGATATCTAGGTTATTTTCCATTTCTAGTTATTGCAAATAAAGCTTCTAGGAACATAGTTGAGCAAGTGTCCCTGTGGTTATGGAGGAGCTCCCTTTGGTATATGCTCAGGAGGGGTATAGCTAGGTTTTGAGGTAAATCAATTCCCAGTTTTCTGAGAAACTGCCACATTGTTTGATTTGCATTTTCCTGATGACTAAAGATATTGAACATTTCTTTAAGTGCTTCTTGGCCATTAGCAAGTCCTGTGTTAAGAATTCTCTGTTTATATCTGTATACTACCTTCTAATTGAATATTTGGTTTGTTGATGTGAAGCTTAGCTGTTACAGCCTAGGCTCACAACCAAAAAATTTTATATTTTAAAGTATATGCTTCAATCACACTGTATGTGTTTTAGGAATAGTATATCATGAATACTCCGCTTATATACTATATTGTGTGCTTTTATAAAGATTATCTGAAAAAAAATCAATGTATATTACTTTAATATTTTATAAAGCATTTTATTAAGGCTCTACCTGGCAGTTTCTTGTCTAAAAACAAGCAAAAGAGTTGGATTCACTTTATTACTTCCATAAATGGAATTTTTTATTGAGACTTCTTATAATTTATCAATTTAGAGAGCTCAAGAATTCTGTAAATGGCTACGAAAAGTCTTAAGTTCTTCACTTTTATTTCATCAAAATAATTTGGATCTTTATCTTTTGTTAATATTTATATTCACAAACATATAAAATTTTACCAAATTACCACTCCTAATGAGTATTAGCAGATAAAATACATTCTTTCTTCCACAATTTAATGTGCCACTTTTGAAGCAGAAATGTATAGCCAGAAAACTATTGCAAGGAACCATGGAGTTGGCCTGGCCAAGCTGCCTTAGGAGGCAAGTGTCAGAGATTTTCTGATTAGAGTCTGTGACTCCTGGGGCCCTCCCTCAAGCAGTGAAGTCTTCAGGTTGCTTTCTGTTTCTCTGTGTGTTCCCTTAGTAGTCAAGGAAGCATGGAAGTTTGACAGGACAATTGGTCTTAGATGTAAGTTTGTGTACCCTGTATGGTTTGCAAACATCTTTGTATCCTGGCAACTACAACTATATTGATCCTGGAAATTGCCATTATTTTCTGTTTCTTATAAAAACATAAAGTCTCATTGCTATCAATGAAATTGTCACAGCCTCAGGTGTGCAGTGGCCCCTCCAGCTGGCCTGATTTAATTCCTCATAGCCGTAACCAGAGACCTTGACCTGGAAAGTAAGCATGGGCACAACCAGATCCGTGGATACAACTTTAACAAATGTAGAAAATAAGGTAAACTCTGATGATAGCTTTGAAACTATTAGGCATCTAAGTAGGTAAAACACTAATTAATACACTATATATCTTTTGGCTAGGGAAATATTTGATATTCTTAAAAGTAAAACAAGCATATGAGAGACACACTGGTGGGGTAAAGACTTAGGAGACAGAGGTAGAAAACTGAGGCTGTGTGCCGTAGTTATGCCACATGTGTATATAATTTTGAATTTGTTTATCACTCATCACCTTTTTGAATTTTCATTCAGAAATGAGAATATTAAGAGGCTGCACAGGTAGTTGATTAGCTAAGAGTGCTTAGAGTTCTTCCAGAACTGTACACACACGTCCAGCCTTCACCCCCAGCCCATGTTACATGGCTCACAGCCACCTTAGCTCCAGGGCATCTGAGACCCTACTCTGGCTTCTTAGGGCACTCATGTGGTACACACTCATACAGATACACATACTCAAATAAATCAGTATTGTTTAAATTCATACATATCTGATTACTTACCTAATTACTACCAAATCACTAGGATTTGTTATAGGTACTTTCCTTTGTGACAGCTGACTTGGAGGCACTATGTGTTAGTTAAGCCTTTTGGGAAAGAAGATGGATGGGAACACTTAGGTTTGAGTCAGAATCAGGAAGAGCAAAAGTTTATCTCTACATATATGTGTATCAAATGGGTAGTATGTAGATAGGAAATATATTAAAAAATAAGAATGTCAGTAGAATATAAGGCAGTTATTCATATGTTCCACATATGCATGTGCCAAGACACATGCAGACATCAGAAGTTAACTTTGAAGAACTAATTCCTTTCACCATGTGGGTTCCAGAGATGGAAGTCAGGTAATTAGTCTTGGCTGTGAGTACCTTTCCCACTGAAGCTATCTCATTAGTCCATTTATAGACTTTCCAGAGGTTCCCTTTCTTACTAAAACTCGGCTATTTCTCTTTTACACTTTTCTAAATTTGGAATTGGGAAGACTAGAACAACAATAAAAATGTAACGATGTTTCCCTAGGAAAGCAACAATGCTTTTTCTCTATAAAATCTGTTTCTGGAGTGTCACAGATGAATGGGCATGGGATTACCTCCAGCAGCTGCTGCATTATCATGGTAGAATGTTGTCCCTTAGACATCCTCTTTCCTTGTGCCACAATGAGATATTTATTTTCTAGGCTTAGACAAGCAAGCCTATTCTTTAAAAAATAAAATCTGTGTATACTGGGTCAGTGAAATGGCTCAGTGGGTGAAGATGCTTGATGCTAAGCCTGACAGTCTATGATAAGACTTCAGAATAGATAGAATAGACAAAAGGAAATAACATCAAACTCACCCTGCAGATAGTCCTCTGACTTTCACACATGTGTCATGGCATATGCGTACATGTGCACACAATACACAAAAACACATCCTAAATAAACAAATCAGCATAGTTTTTAATTCATATATATTGAATTACTTACAAACCCATATACCATGTCACTATCATTTGTTTTAGGTGTTTTTTCGTGGTGACATCTGACTTTGAGGCACTATGTGTTAAGACTCTTAGGAAAGATGATGCATGTGAACACTAATGTCTTTAGTCAGTGTCAAGAAGAGCAAATGTTTATCTCTACATACATGTTTATCAGATAGGTAGGTAGCTAAGAAAACAGATAGTTAAATAAACATATGTATAATTTCTCTGTGTATATTTAAAGGTTCAGAAGTCGTGGACACTCTGTGAGTGAGGTACAAAAAAAATGGTTAAACACAGCCACAAGTTTTATAAAGAGAAGTACAGTTTTCATAATTTCTCATAGAATAGAATCTCAAATTATTTACTCCCTGAACTGATTTTAAAAAGTGGGAGGAGGGGGTTGGCAAGTACCATCTTCCCTTGTTCAGTACTGTCGGGAAACTCTGAAAGAAAGAGAGCTAACTAGTCTGGGATTCGGAACATACACTAGCATATTAGCTTTATTGAATCAATACTTCCCAAATGTGTTTAAATTTAAAATATTTTTAAATGAAGTGTTTTGTGGGATTTTATAAAACACTGGCCCTGAGCAATTTCTCATTAAAAATTATTACAACTTGTACTAAATGTCCTCAGAAAAATTAGGATTGACTAAATGTTTCTCTGCTAAAAAATTGAGAGTGTTTTATGGTACTCTTTCCCCACAAACTAAAATATAATTTAAAGCAAATATTTAAATATGCTTTTGATGTTCTCATTGTTTGCCTTATGCTAATGAAATGTAAATATTTTATCTTAATGACATTTTGAATGCTAATTGTATTTCCACAATCATTTAAATTTTTTAATTCCTTCCTGAAGATGTTAGTTTGCAGTTCTGCAAGGTGACAAAGAATACTTTTCACTCACCTCACCACAGGCTAACTGGCATCCTGAAGACCTGCATATGTGGGACACTCTTCTTTCTTCTCCTTCCCCTCTTCTCTTCATTCTTTTTTACTTGGTCATGGTCTTTTAGCATGTTAAACATTTCTATAAACCCATAATTAAATCAAATGTGTGTTCTGTTATGTTACTTATTTTCTGGACTAGATGATGAAACATACTTTTGATTTCTGGTCACAAGGAAAGAGAGAGTGTTTTCTGTACCTACCATAGATATGACAGGAAAACATGATCTTTTTAAGTCAATATATGGTAATTGGACAGCATTAGTCACAATTGTCATAAACAATAAGAATAACAATGAGATTTATTATAAGCCTGTTTCTTGCCCAGTGTAATTTTATTTAACAATTATGAGTTAAAATGTAAATGAGGATGTGGAACTTTGTGTTGGTCTGCTGACTCAGCTTTCCTTTCCAGGGATTCATTCCCAGGCCACCACACTGGAGACTCTGTGTCTCTAGTAATTGAAACTCGCTTTCTTATTTCTAACCAGTTCGTTTCTCCCTTCCCAAAGGAAATTACAATCCTTTCTGTGGCAAAAATCTCAACATCTCTTACTTTTTAATTGAAAATAGATTTTTTAATAGTCTATTTTGATTATGGTTTCTCCTTCCCCCAACTCCTCCAGAAATCTCCTTACTCCCCACCCATCCCAAACAGGATCCTTTCTTTCTCTCTCTAATTAGGATACAAACAGATAATCAATGATAATAAAAATTATTACTTTGATGATGATGATAAAATAGTAATAATATATTAGATAAAAACAAAGAAGCCAGAATAGGACAAAACAAACAGAAGAAGATAAACAGCCAGTGAAAAAGCTCAAGAAACACACAGGTCCCATAAAAACTACAAAACTGGAAACCATAATATATCTGTAAAGGACCTACAAGGTTTTTTTTTTAATAAAAAAGCCCCTAAAAGGCATTATATGACAAAGAACTATTGAGCTAGATTTGTGTTGGTATTGGCCATGTACTGCTGAGAATGCTACCTACCCTTCAGTGTGGTTATTATACCCAGTGAAAATCTGTTGCACAGGTCTAACTATTCATTTGTGAGTACCTTTTAGTTGGAGGTAGCTTCTGAGTTAGGGTTGTGGGCTTTCGTTCATGTCCCTGCTCAGCACTCTCCAGGTCTAGTCCCATGCAGGCTCTGCGCTTGCTGCAATAGTCGCTGTGAATTCATATGTGTATCTATCTTGCTTTGTTTAGAAATCCTTCTTTCCTGTGTCTTCTGTCCTTTTTTGCTCTTATAGTCTTCCAGCCTTCTCTTCGACAGAGTTCCCTGAGTCCTGAGGGAAGGAAGGAGTTTGATGGAGGCATTCCATTTGGGCCTTAGTGCCTCAAGGTTTCATTCTCTGCACACTGTCTTGATGTGGGTGTCTGTATTTGTTCTTATCAATTGCAGGGTCAAGTTTCTCTGCTACCCTTTTTTAGTAGAAGAGTGGATTTTGGTTTTCCCCTAAGTCCTTGGCCTATGTGCTCTCAGCTTCTTATTCACCTGAGCAGTATCAAGGATGGGTTCCATTTCATAGAGTTAGCCTTAAGTCCAATCAGATATCTGTAGACTACTCCAGCAAGGTGTACCACTATTATATCAGCATACCCAGCAAGTAAGTCACCATTGTGGATCAGAGTTTGTAGCTTGGTTGTTGGTGTTTACCTTTTTCCTTTGGTGGCTTGCAGAAAATGTGTCCAGCAGGGGTGAAGGCTCTAGGTAGGCACCAGCTCCATTTCTCAATGAATTCTGTATGTGTTGTCTTAAGCAGTGGGGCCTTGCCATCAATTTGTGGATAGCAACCAACAATCTTGGTAAAAGTGTGAGTTGTGTGGGAGTTCCCATAGAGCCCCTTTGGCTAACTTGTCAATTATATGTAACCCATTTTTAGAATTGTAGGTTTCACTTGGTGACTAGAAATGTTTAGATGGGTCTCTGTCTCCCCAGGTATTTGCTGATGCCATTTAGATGACCTTATGTATATGTTATAGGAAACTTCTACTGCATTCTCTTCCTTAAGACCCTTTGCATGGCCCTTAGTTCAGCTCTCCTTCCCGACATTCCCTCTATGCTCCCCACTTTAATCCTATATTTTAGCCACCACCATCCATCCATAACTGTCTTTTCTAATTCCCCTACCTAGAGAGAGAGAATCCTCCAATCTATTCCTTTATTCTATATCTGTTGCATCAGAGTATCTAAGAAAAGGGTTACACTTCATAAATAGAGAAGCATTTGTGGTGCTAAGCACAGAAGATTTTAGAACTGTTTTTATCTTAGCTACTTTTCTATTACTGTGAAGAGATTCCATGACCTACTCAACTTATAAAAGTCTCTTTTACAGGCTTGCTCACAGTTTCAGAAAGAAATGGTCCTTGGCCACCATGATTGGAGCATGGAAATGGGTAGGCACATATGGCATTAGAGCAATGGTGTAAGCTTACAACTTCCATCCTATTCTGCAAGTGAAGGCAGAAAGAGGGTGTCAGGCTAGGGAGGGCAACTGGACCTGACCCATAAGTGGAGGCAGGCAGGCAGGCAGGCAGGCAGACAGACAAAAAAACTGGGCCTGCTATTGGTCTTTGGAAAACTCATAACCCACCCCCAGTGGCATATCTCCACCAACAGTTAAACCTCCTAATCTTTCCCTAAACTGTCCAAAAACTAGGGTCCAGAAATTCAACTGTGAGCCTGTATAGGCCATTGTCATTTAAACCACTGCAGTTCCTTAAATTAATACTACAAAATAACCAATATATAGACCCTTTAAAGTTTTTTATAAACATATGCATATAGTAGTAGCATTGCTATCTAATTCTTTTGGAGTATTTCCAAATTTCTTTCAGAACTGTTCAAGGATAAAAAGGTACACATGAAATTTTGTGGACTTAAGAATAAAAACTGAATTATAAGATGAGGAAAACAACTATTATTGACATATAATATCATTCAAAGGCAACCACACACTTGAACTCCAATTGGTGCTGAGAAGGTAGTCAAGCTTCTACATTTATAGGAGGAACACTGGGAAAGTGTTTGTACCACAAACATAAAATTAAAAGATAGTAAGGTAGATCAAAAGGAAAGAGCTGCTTTTGTTGCATTTCTACAGAAGTAGTGCTGTGATGTTTTGAAGTCGTTGTCTCAACATGAACTTTAACAATAGTAACTTATCTTCATTATGTTGTTCTATTAGAAGTCGCAGACTCCAAGTACACTTATGCTCTGAGCCCACCTGCAAAACAAGCTAATATTGTAAAAATATTTTAACTCCAGTAGATATCAAACAGATAGTGTGACTTGTCAAAGATGCAAGGAAAATTGCCATAACAGCATCTCTACTTGGGCAGTTTCATTAAAATAACATTTCTGGCCATCTTATTAGTTCCCAAATAATTAATAATGAAATGTGTGCAGGATTCTATATACCTCGAAAGGCTTTTAGAAATGTAATTCCAGGGGCTTTTTTTCACCCTATTTTTGCTCCCAAGTTACAACAGGACATTTTTATGCCATCTCTAGCCCATTTTAGCTCCTGAAAAAGTTACATGGAGAACTAATAAATCTATTAACAAGCTTCAGGCACTATGCTGGACAGACAGTTATCTACTCTAACCTACTATGACTGCCTACTTTCCAGCTGCAGAGTCCTTTACAATCTCATCTTTCCCTGGCTTGATCTGTTCCATGTGTGTCCTCAGGGTGACTTCCTCGATGTAGTCTCATGGAGACTCCTCCTGGTCCTTATCTTCCTCCCTCCTTTCATCCTCTGGTCCTTATCCTCTCCTCTCTTTCTTCCTCTTCTTCCTTTCACTTTTTGTCTGGGACACTCTGACTGGGATAGGAATTCCTACTGTATTCTCCTCTGCCCAGCTATAGGCTGAATCAGCTCCTTATTAACCAATCAGATGTGATGGGAAAGTATTTTTATACATCACCGAGACAGGAGATGCTAAATGCCTGGACTGCAACCAGAACTCAGGGAAGAGCAATCAGTATCTGAATACAAAATACACACAACCATCACCCAGAGGCTTTGGCAAGGTTTTAAGCAGTTGATCATGTTATTTGATTTCTATTGTTAGAAAATCAGTTTTCCTTATATTGAAAGAAGATTGAAATTTGCAAGAATAGAATTCTCAAAGACAAGTTATGAGGCTATTGGGTTTGGTACTTACCACCTTTGCATTTACAAACTGTATTTCTTTAGATCTTGATGCTTAAGATTGGTTGCTTAAATTTTCTAACTCTGTGTGTGTGTGTGTGTGTGTGTGTGTGTGTGTGTGTGTGTGTGTGTGTGTGGTATATGTAATAGATAAGAAATTTAAACATTTATTCACTTCAGTTCACAAACCTACTATTTTTGCTTTTAAGAATTGGTTGTAAAGAAACATCTAATACTGATGTGTTTTAGATGTGGGCACCTCCAAAGAGTAAGTCGGTGGGGTACATTAAAATTAAAATGTCTCATATGCATATGTGCATAAATATAGGTAAAGCCATATATATAGTAAAATGATATATTGCACAATGCTAAGATTGTTTCTTTCACTTAGGTTATAAAAATGTGTACCTTAAAGGCAGGTTTCTAAGTTGTCTATTTTTTAAGAAATTAAAATTATGACCTCCAGCATTCTTGTTCCCAGAAGGCTTAAACAAATATCCTTATATTTAGTAACCCTTGCTGTGATTAGTTTTCTTTGGGGATGAATTACTTACTACATTTCTTCTTAACATGGCCATCTGAGAAAGGAATGTTCATTCAATCTGGACAAGCCCTTGTATTTCCCATCCTGTTTATGATCATTTATTTCTGATATATCTGCCAGCTTTTAGATTTCCACTTTCTATGCTAGCCTTTACTTCCTACCAAGGTTATCATTCTAAGCATGCCATATTGTCTTTGAGTTCATTCAGGTCAAGTGCAAACTCCCCCTTAGTGCAGACACATTCATGCTTTTGTCTCTTGTTTCTCCCATGGTGTAAGCATTCTGTTATATCATTGCCCTCTGCAACTGAGGAGTCTGAACTCTCAAAGGCTAATGACTACAGAGGACTGCAAGATACAATATGAGAGAGAATTTGCTTGACATTGTATGAATTTGAATCTTGAACTTTTCTGAAAACTGCAATGGCAGTATAAATGTTCTTACTGTGTTGGGGAAATATTTCTGCTATGTTTTAGTGGGTCACCTGTGTAAATCTTGTTATATATTTCTTCTAACTAAAGTTCTTTTTTTTTTCTATTCAGTAAAAAGTGATGTATTTTATCCCTGCTGTGGCAATAAATGTGCCCACCACTTTACAGTGCTGGGTCTGAAGATATGTTGTTAGACAAAGTAGTTTTCCTGGAGAACAGAGTTGCTGTTTATTATAAAATAGCTCTGATTGTTTGGAACAGCACTTTTATCTTGACAGTTATTTTATCAAATCCTAATGTAGACACAGACCTATATGTTATTAGGGTCTGTGTGGTGTGTGTGTATTCTGTTCTGACCTCTTTTTACCTTTATATGTGCTTATATTTTAGTCTCTTTAGATGTACAGCATTTAGATTGTTTAGTTTTAATTCTGTTAGATGTTAATATCTGCTGCTTTGAGGGGGTGGGTATGAAACTTCTCTTCCTCAGGAGCTCACACTGTTTCAACTTTTTATGATACAAAGCCAGTCATGAGTTACCTTCCATTTCTTAAGACACACAGTATCATTATCTGGGGAAAGGTTCTCTGGATGCAGAGCATCATGGGGCATGGTCTCTGGATGGTGCATAGTTGCTTTCCTAGTCCCATTGGAAGGCTTCCATTTGAATGATTTCACTGCAATATTAAATAACATACACATGTATCAACATATCACCTGATAACCTATAAACATCTTTTTATGTTTTGATGTACCAATATATTTATGTGACTATGGTAAATATTTTATTGCAGTTAGTTACCACATTTGAACACTGATGTTCTTTCTCCTATTCCCATGCATATGATACCTATGGGCGTAACTAGGTATGTGAAACTCATTTTTCTTTGGAATTCTGTTATCAAGATGTTTTCTCTACTTTGTTTCTGCTACCTAGGATAATTGGTTGCATTGATCTGTTTTAAACTAATATTATCAAGGAGTTTTATAAACCACAAATACTATAATATTTATCTTCAAATGTAACCAAGGGCAGGGTTGCAGTTAATTGTTGCAACACTGCCCCCATCTTTTAAGCTTTGTCTTCCTTTATCATGAGGTGGGGTTTGTGCTTTGTTCTATCTTTCATTTTACTTTTAGTAGGATAGTTTTTCTGATTTTAAATTATTTCTCATAGTTTTGACATTATACTATAATTACCTCCTTTCTCTTTCCTTCGTCCAAACCCTTCCATATACTCCTTCTTGCTCTTTTTCTGTTAGAAATGAACCCAAATGCATAAACTTTTGAAATTTATCAAAGTTTTGCTAATAGTGTAAAGAACAATGTTAAAGATCAGAGTTTATCAGATGGGAAAAGCCAGCTTTACAATATACAGGATTCATTTTAAATAGAAAAAAAAAACCATAGACAACTGCATTAAAAGAGAAATAAATCTCTTAAACAGTTCCTTGGGGTTGTTAAAAATGTGTTCCCTGCTCTTGCTTGTATGGACAAGGGATCTTCTTCTGCAGTAGTTTCTACCACTGTAGTCTTACAGTTCAGAGAGACATAGAAGCCTTCTGTGACAAGCCCCTCATACAAAAAAGTAACAATGTAGTCAGGCAAGCCATTGACGAGAACTCTTAAACCTGGGATACCGGTGCTGAAGTGTAGCTCTCCACAGTAGATGGCTATGAGACAGAGTGGGAGTGGGGAAGGACTCACTTTTCTTTAAGGGGCTGATCACCAGGAGGTGAGAGGCAGGCATGGGAGGATTGGGAACTTAAAGTGATTGGGGTACATTATATAAAACTCCCAGATAATCAATAAAATTATGTTAAGAAGAACTTGAAAATATCATCCTTAGTGAGGTAACCCAATCACAAAAGAACACACATGGTATGCAGTCACTGATAAGGGGATATTAACCCAGAATCTAGGAATACCCTAGACACAATTCGCATATCAATAGATTTCTAAGAAGATGGAAGGAGAGACCCCTGGTCCTGGAAAGACTGGATGGATGTAGGGGAATGGCAGGACAGAGAAGGGGGTTTGAATGGAGAAAAGAGGAGGGAGGGAAGGGGGCTTATGGGACTTTCAGGGAGGGAGGAAACGGGAAAGGGGAAATGATTTGGAATGTAAATTTAAAAAAAATAAAATAAAATAAAAAGAAATGAAGATGCTAATAAATGCTTATTTAGCAGGTTAAAAAAAAAGAAACACTGGTAATCTTTTTTAAGTAAAGAGATTGTTAAACAATGTACTAAAATTTGAATAAAATTTTTAATGATAAAAAAAAAAAGAAAATAACACCAAACAAAACAAGAATAACTACTGCTGCAACAGTGTCAAAATAACAACTTTCCAAATATATTTATCACATGCATCTTTTCAGGTAATTCTTCCATAGACTCCATAGAGTAGTTATTTGTTTCAGCTGCATTTTGTAGATGAAATTGAAGCACAGAGAGAGTCATGGATAGTAAGTGATAGAAAAGGAAGTCAGACTTGAACAGAATCTTAAGTACAGACTCCATACAGTATTGCTGCAGTACCAGTTAAGTAAATGAATATCCTTCTTATTAATACACAGAAAGATTCAAGTGCATTTCACTGGAACATAAAATTAAAGCTTGTATTTGTAATAATTATTATATAGTTAAGTGCACATTACATATATGTTGTATGGTTAATAAATGGCTTATTATGAGAAAACTTGAATTGCAATTGTGATATTACAAAAGTAATATTATTTGAATTCATTATGATGAAAACAAGTACCACAAATTATGAAATTATAAAATTATGATAGATCTTTTTGGATTATGTCAATTAAAACATCTTTAATTTTGTAGTACTATAATTTTAGAGAACAATATAATCTATCAGAAAACACCACAAATTATGTATGAACAATTCCTATTAAAGAGACAAAGAATATTATTAGTGATTTATAAAGTAAACTGTAAATGAAATAAATAAGATAATACAAATGAGGCCAATTTCTTGGCTTAACTGTAAATATAATGAAAGAAACCTTTGATAATATTGTAAATGAGGTATGGAAAATGAGGAAAGTATTTAAGCTTTAGTAAAATTTGTTTCTTTGAATTCAGCCATACTCAACTGGGTTGTATGGCAAGATTTAGACAAGGCATAGATAGAAAGGAAATCATAGAATACATAGAAGAGTGATTAACAAAGGTCTATAAAACTAGTAAAATTAATAGCCAATTAATTTATTTTTAATCTAACATTTCAGAACTTAGTATACCAGATCTCATAAATCATTGTCCAAACACTCTGAGCTTAGTAAAGATCTGTATATCTGTAAGACTTGAATTAAACAGATATGTGCTGACATTCTATTGCACACCTTTTTGGTTATCTGCTCCTAAAGATCATACACTACAGCAGGCTGATGGATGGGTCAAGTCAACCAAGATATCTTAGACAATTCTGTGCCATCTCCTGCCTACTACAAATACCTTCTGGTAGATCTTCAGTGAATAAGATGATTCATAGTAACTCATGAGTCCTCTTTGGTTGTTAATTATCGTCTATTGCATAACTCACAGTTTAGTGTTCCCTCATTGTGGAGTCATTTGGAAAAATCTATGACATTCACATCTATTTTGTTCTATAAATTATTCCTGTAGAATGTTTGACAAGTTAACAACTTTTCCATGAATTAGGAATTACAAAGGATTCTGAATGTTGTTTAATATGTTTTATAAAAGCAGACTTAAAAGTTTGTTCAAGTATATTCAGCTTACCCAAAATATCTACAATATTGAAATACTGAACTAAAGTTGAATTTCTTAATTAACATTTCAGAAGCTAACTAGGATTCATTCCTACCTAGGTTCTGTCTTATACTGATTAGAGAAATACTTGGGTTAATAATGATTTAGGTATTTGAAGGTCTCCCTCCAGTAACCTGTCTTAGAGGAAAAGAAAAGTATTTATTTCATTTATTATTCACATATCTCAAACAAACCTTTTATAAATAGGCCATTTTTAGAGCAGTTTGAATTCAAGAATAATTGAAATTATAGTACAAAGTTTTCTAATAACTCATCTTCAGTTCCCCTTTTAATATTTAACCATATTTGGAGCATTAAATACTGTTCTGTATTTATCTGTGTATTTATTTATCTGCATCCCAAATGCACCCCCATCCTGGTCAACCCCCTACTGAGATCTTCTGTTCATCATTGATCCCCTTCTCCTCTGAGAGGGTAGAGCCCCCACTTTGGTATTCCCCTAGCCTGGCGCATCAAGTCTCTGCCAGATTTGGTAGATCCTCTCCCATGAGGCCAGACAAGGCAGCCCTGTTGGGGAAAGAATATCATATTCAGGTTACAGCTTTAGGGAAAGTGTCTGCTCCAGTTTTGGGGAACTCACATAGAGATTGAGCTACACATCTGCTGCATACGTGTGTGGTGGCTCATTTTCTGAGAGGACCCAGAAGTCCAGGTTAGCTAACTCTGTTGGTTATCCTTTGGGGTTCCCATCCCTTTCAGGATAATCAGTTCTTCCCCCCAACTCTTCCATACGAGTCCCCGACCTCCATCCAATGTTTGGCTGTGGGTATTTAAATCTGTTTCAGTCAGCTGTTGGGTAGTGCATCACAGAGGACAGTTATGCTAGGATTCCATCTCCAAGCATAGCAGAGTATTATTATTAATATCTGGGATAGGTGCTTGTACATTGGATGGGTTTAAAGTTGGACCAGTAATTGGTTGGCCATGTCCCTGCATTTCTTTCAGATAAGACAGATTTTGGACCAAAGTTTTGTGTGTAGGTTGGGGTCCACATATCTCCATTGAAGGACCTGCCTGACTATAGGATGTGGCCTCTTCAGGTTCTTTGTTCCCACTGTTAGGCATCTTGTCTAAGGTCACCTGAATTGACTCCTTGGAGTCTCCTCCATCTCATGTCTCTGGGACTTCCAAAAGATTCACACACACACACACACACACACACACACACACACACACACACACACACACACACACACAAACCCCTGGCAGCTGCTTATTTCTATTCAATTTCCTGACCCTCTGGGTCTCTCTCTTGTCTTTCCTCACACCTGTCCCCATTCCCTTCCCCCTCTCCTCTCCTCTCCTCTCCTCTTCTCTTCTCCCCACTTTTTTCTCTCTGCCTTTTATGACTATGTTGTTTCCCTTTCTAAGTGTGATTCAGCATCCTTCCTTGGGCCTTCTTTCTTGATTAATTTCTTTGGGTCTGTGGGGTGTACCATGGGTATTCTGTGCTTTATGGCTAATAATACATCTATCAGTTAGTACATGCTATGCATGTCCTTTTGAGTCTGGTTTACCAGACTCAAATATTATCAAGATGATATTTTCTAGTTCCATCAATTTGAAGGCAAAATTCATGATGTCCTCTTTTTAATAGCTGAATAGTATCCCATGGTATAAATGAAGCACATTTTCTGTATCCATTCTTCAGTTGAGGAACATCTGGATTGTTTCCAGTTTCTGGTTATTATGAATAAAGCTGCTATGAACATAGTGGAGTCCTTGTGGAATGGTGGGGCATCTGTTGGGTGTATGCCCAAAAGAAATATAGCTGGTTATTCAGGTAGAACTATTTCCAATTTTCTGAGAAACTGCCATATTGGTTTCCAAACTTGTATGGTTGCAATCCCATCAGCAGTGGATGAGTGTTCCCCTCTCTCCACATCCTTGCCAGCATGTACTCACACTTAAGTCTTTGATCTTAGCCATTCTGATTGGTGTGAGGGGGAATCTCAGGGTTGTTTTGATTTACATTTCCCTGATGACTAAGGATGTTGAACATTCCTCTAAGTGTTTCTCTGCCATTTGTGACTTCTCTGCTCTGAATTCTCTGTTTAGCTCTGTACCCTGTTTTTTAATCGGGTTATTTGGTTTGTTGGAGTCCAAGTACATTCACACTAAGAACATCATACAGACTGAACAGGTAATTCCATATATATTCCAATATCTAGATGTGTATTTCCAAATATACAAACATAAGTACATGTAAAAAACAATTAATAACAAAGGAGCTATGAATTTGAAAGAAAGCAAAGTGGCATATATGGCAGGGTTTAGATGGAAGAAAGGGAAGGGGGAAATTGTAGTTATAATCTCACAAATTGTCTTAAAAACAAGTGTTATAGAGGAATGTCCCTTGGAATGTTATACCATATGCCATGTGCTATCATAGTAACAGACTACATTAATATAGAGATATGAATGCTAAAAGTAGAATGATCATCATTTGAGCCTGCGCATTTCAAATGAAAAATTAACAAAATGAAAAGTATTGCTATATAAGTATATATTTTGGGTACCAGAATTATTAATGGAATATGTATGTGGTAATAAAACATTGTTGGTAACTAAATATAAAACCCATTCTCAAATAAGTGTTGCTAAGCTCGGGCAAGTCAGTGCCTCAACAGGTAAAACACTTTTGTGCCAGCCTAAAGACTTGAGTCAGATAACCAAAAGTATTTATATAAGAAAAAAACCTCTGGAATGTTATCCTCTGCCCTTCACATGCATGGACATCCATGGCATGTCCATGTGTGCATTCACAGACTCACACAACACAGACACACCCACACACACCACACACACCACACACACACTGCATACCACACACCACACACATACACATGTACACATATACACACACAGACACTCACACACACATACACACCACACACACACTCACACACATACACACCACACACTCATACTCATATACACATACACTCCTACATTTCCACACACACTCATATAACACACACAAAATATATTTAAAGTATACAGTAAACTGTTTATCATAAGATAATAAGAATATTTTGAAAAAATGGATGTCCTTAATGAGATCACAGATAGAAATATAAAATATGAAATATGTAAATTAGTAAAATCATGAAGTGTTCCTAACTGAAAGTTAGCTAAATAGAAATGATTTTTTTCAAGTCAATTACTCTAGAGAAGTTTGCCCAACCTTGCCAAAGAATATTAAAGTAAAAGTAAAAGTATCTACTGCAATGATGGATCCTTCATAATTTGGCTTTAGTGCAAAGTGTTATTTTCTTATCCATTTTCTTGAGGAATGTCTAACTAAATAAAACTTGTAAAATTCCTTGCTGATGAGGCTTATAGTATACTGTAGTATTTTTGTTTTCAAAAATAACTTCTGTTCCATATTTATATTATGTTATTGTTGCTTATGAGCTAGTCTCTTCTTGCTCAGCATAATTATAATGTCTTTGGTATCTTTATTTTGCCTTCCTAGTAGTCCAGGAAGCCTACTGTATGCTTTATTACTGTTACTATACAGTCAAGCAGAGATAGACACAGTAGCCCAGGGTTTCCCTCTTGATTACCCAGAGATCCTAGGGCACTATCAGCTCCGCTGTTCTGACCAAACTTTCTGATGCATATTCTTTGTCTTATATTCCCTAATTTTATGTGAAGCTTTACTATTACAGTCTCAACAATGCGGCTTTCCATAACATTAACTTTTTTAAAAAAGAGAAAGTTCATATTAATCACTTATAAGGAATTTCAGAATAGTGTTTTCTGAATGTAATGCCCAGTGGGAGTTTGTATGCAGGAACATGTCTAAAGGAGAGCTCATCTTTGACTATAGCCTCCACTTAGTGACAGGCAATCATAGGGAACTTTTATAGAAGCTTAGAAGGGGAGTGTTTTTTGTAATTAGTTCTTGATTATCCAGAAGAAGGAGAAGAAAAAAATACAAACTATCAACTTTATCCTTGATTGGTACAGTGAATTCTCTACTCTCAGTTCCAAGTTCCCAGTGAGTAGAAACCAAAGCCCTTTATCAACTGTTGTTATGATACTTACCTACCTGGACTGATTCATATCCATCTATAACTATTCATAAGCTTCAACAAGTTGGAAAGTTTATAACTATTGAAAACTAGAACTTTTCATCATATCAATATTTATTCATGATTAAGTACTTGTATGATCATCTCACTTCAAATATGAAAAGAAAAAGACTTCAGATCCTGAGATCAAAACTATTATTAATTTCCCATATTGGGCAATCTAGTTACATTTCAACACAGGGCTAAACTTAATAAAAACATCAAGTGATGGGCAAATCTTTTACAGCCATGTATTCTTCTCTTTAAAATGACTTTTAAAATATCAAAGTATTATCAGTTTTAAGTTAGTATGAATAATTTCTTAATGAAAAGGAAATATTGGTACAAAAAAAACAAAAAGGAAGAAAGAAAAGATGTATAATACCGTATTCACTCCTAGTAGCTTGGTAGTTTGTAGGATTTATGATTTCTCAAATTGAGTCGGCAGTACATGGCACAGATGGAAAGTGGGTGACGTGAGCAAAGCCACAGTGCTCTCCCACCCTGACTCCACTGAGGCTGATTAGGCAACAGCAGCCTGGCCTGGTGAAGCTGCAGCTAGGCGAGCATGTGCATTGGAGATACTGGAAATTCTGAGTCATCTTTTGTGGTTTCTTTTCTTCCATGAACCTCACACTAAACCAGAACACAGAACAGAATAAAAAGAGAAATGAGGAAACAGACAAGAGAAGTGTCCTAACTCTGAGATACATCAGTGTTCAGCGCTTTGATCACCCCTTTGCTCCGGGATATGACACTTGGCTTTCAGGGTCGTTGCTGTGAAAGAGAGGCATTTAACTTCATTCCCTCACTCCTATAACACAGTGCAGTGTTATTCTGACCAGATGATGCAAAGAAATTTAGTTTTTCTATAATACTTAGTCTGATATGCTCCATAATGGAAGAATACTAGAAGTGTTCCATGAATTCTAATGGGGTTTTTAATTTCAGTATTTCAAGCCAGGAATTGTAGTCATTTGTTCTAGTGTTTGCACAATGGCTATACATTGTTCCTGCTAGTCACTCAGGGCTTGGAGTGTGAATAATTGCAGATCATAAACCATTAATGACCATCTTCTAAGCAACTTTGACAATACAGGAAGTGTTAAATGAGAAATAAAATTTGTTCTTTATTGCACCTTTCCTGTGAATCTTTCTTTATAGTGTTCTTTCATTTGAAGACCATATGCTAATATTTACAAATTGGATCAGGGACTCATGGCTCTGACCTTGGCCCCTGAGATATTTTAGAACACAGAACATTCAAATTTCATGACAATAATATATCTTGTATATATTCCCCATGATACAGAATATTTGTATTTTTTTTTGATTGTGCCCTTGTGCCCTACATATAGCTCCAAGCATACCTCAGACTTTTCTCTCCCCTGCTTACCGTGCTTTACCTACAGCAGCCTGCAGCATGGTCCTTATCTGGTTCACCCGGAGGTCTGCTTTGCCACAGCATTCTCATGCTGAGAGGGCCATTATGGTAGACACCAGCCATCTCCTCCTCACATAGAAGCCCTCACGTCATGAAATCATCTGGCACCATAGTAATATTGCAACTTATCCCATTCCATGGAAGAGGTTTCTCACCTTCTTCTTGTCTGACAATACCAGTTTCTAAAATATTATACTCTAATTCATGTAATGTACCTTTCCCATAATATATGTTGAATAAAGACAATGATTTGTATATATGTTTTATTGCTGACAACTCTGAGTAAAAATTTGTAGGTACTTTATACCCAACCAATACCATATCCCTAAATAAAACATGCTCCGTTAATGGTATTTAATCATTACTTGATCATTTTCTTCCAATAGATCCCTTTTTTATTCTCAAATATTGTAGACTTTAGCAAATGTTAGCTTAATATATATTTTTTTAAATATCATAATCATAATGTATAGCATGACCTACTTTAAAAATTGTGTTGCCCAAATAAAACTGAGCCCTAATTCTGAAAAAGGACAAAGCTAATATGGTAACTTCTGATGTTACTTTGAATTAATCACAGCCTACTGAAAGAAGGTTACTTATTTCATAAGAAAATATTCCAATTTTTATGAAGTTAACAAATTTTATAGTCTAGACTGTTGATATTCAGAATAGAAAGACACAGTGATGACTGCTTAAATTTAATGTAAATGATATACATGATAATATATTTTCTAGGTAATATTAATGATTGCAGCACATTGATATTGGTTTCACTTCATTTATTTAGAATTGCAAAATTTGCCACAAGTTTCATCAGGAATTTTGTAATGACACCAAAAGAATTTCCTGTTCAAGCTGAGTGTGTTTCCCAGAGTTAGCACAGGCATGCTCTAATCCCCAATACAGAAAGAAAGAAAGAAAGAAAGAAAGAAAGAAAGAAAGAAAGAAAGAAAGAAAGAAAGAAAGAAAGAAAGAAAGAAAGAAAGAAAGAAAGAAAGAAAGAAGAGAAGAGAAGAGAAGAGAAGAGAAGAGAAAGGAAAGGAAAGGAAAGAAAAGAAAAGAAAAGAAAAGAAAAGACAAAAGACAGAATAAAAGTGTTCATTAGCACTCTGGTCACCAAGATAGCTTAGGCAGATAAAGACACTTGCTTCAGAACCCCAACAACTACTTTCAAACTGTAAAGCCCACTTAAATGTCAAAGGAGAAAACTGAGTCTACAGAGTTATCTGATAGCTTCACATATGTACCATGATATGCATATGACCAATATGTATCACATGTCATTTAAACATGCACATCCCACATCATGCACACATAGGATGCAAACCTCAAATCAGTTTTTCTCACTTCCTGCTTCCTGCTCAATACTGGAAATCCACAGTATTCCATGGATTTGCCTCTGTAACCCTTAGTTTTAATTTATGTGCTTCAGGGAAATTTTGAATATATGTTTGATAATTATATGGCACCTACCCTATGCTAGATAATGTAAGGACTGGAAATCCAGCATGAGAAAGAAACCTTTCCCTCACCTTGAACAGATAAATTTTGCTATATATGACAGAGAATTTGAATCTGTGGTCAAATTATAGATTTTGAGAATCTTGGAATCCCGGTGTGAACCAAATGCAATGGATGGCATGTTCCCTTACGAGAGGGAAGATGAGAGAGATAACACAGGGGCAGGTAAGAAAATTAGTGTGGTTAAGCAAACAGGTATGCAGGACTGAGACTCCAAGCCAAGGAGTATCACAACCCCAGAAACCCAATGCTAGAAAGAACAGGTTGTCTCTTCAGACATAGAGAGAGCACAGTCTCTTCATTTCAATTTATTTTGTTTAAGAATACTAATTTTAGATTTTTGGAATACAGAACTGTGAGAGACTAAACATGTTATTTTAGAGCATCAAATTTGTGTTGATATTCTACAATATTCATAAAAACAAATATAATGACTTTACTGACAGACACAGGTACAAATACTAACATTTTAGTGAAATGAGAGTGTGATTTAGGTATGGGAAAGGAAAACAATACAGAGATATGGTCTTACCACTGGTAGTCTGTGGTATATGACACTACTTAGAAAATCTAAATTTATATCACAAGAGTTTTCTAAATCATGAAAAATTGTAGAATAAACATGAATATGATCAGTTTTATTCTACAAAACTACGTTTTCCACATATATTTTAAGTAAGAAAAGTTTTAAAATGAGAAATAATATCCATTGATTTTTAAATTTTAATTGGTTGTATTCATCAAGAATATAAGCTGTTTGTATGAACAGTAATATGGTAAAGAACACACAGTTCCAGTGCTACCAAAAAAAGAATCATCCTTTCCCGTCATTGATAGTGCCCTAGGTCTTGGAGAAGCTGGTTCACTGAAATGTCAATCAAGCATTCTCAAAGTTACAATATTTTAATTAGTTGAAGGAATCAAGGAATTTTTTCAGGCTATGAATATCACCAAATCCTGAAATCCTAGTAAAATTTGAGCTATGGTGCTAATAAAAATATCCCTCATTTCTTCTTTTGTTTTTTGAGAATTTTTATTTGCTAGTCTTTTGCAAAATGAGAAGTAAAAAGTCACTTCTCTGTGTTCTTTTATCAGAGTAGTAACAAAGATAACTGGAAAAATCTAGCATACTGTAGTTTGGCATATAAGTCAACACTCAAGTGGGATGTACAATATTTCCTCGATGTGAATTTGAGCAAATTAGAGGATAGCTTAGAAAAGACACTATCAAGAAAAATAAAGATAGGTCATGATGTGAAAACTTTAGCGATTTGTCTGAAAACAAAGAGGAAAAGACAAATAAGTTATATAAAGAACAATTAGATCTCATCAAGTGACAACCAAGGAAGTAAAACAACAGCTGTTGATTTTTTACCTGTACCAAAAGCCAAGAAACAGAGTTAGCCGATCAATAAATTCTGCAAAGCTTATTCCCACATCATAGCATTAGATGCTTTCCAACTTTTCAATTTGGTAGGGAAAAAAGCCAAATACTTCCTAGTATTTTGCAAACTACTAGAAAATAAACATTAAAAGTGATGTTTTATCCATATGTACCAGGTGTCCTGTGGAAGCCCAATTCTTGCTCTCTTTTGCAGAGTGCCCAGCTAACCTGACAGCCTTGGAGCACACAAGTCCATCCCAGACCTTTCTGGCTAACAGCCCAAACATTTAGTAAATTAAGCTGTGTCTACATCCTAGTTACAGTCAGGTTTGCAAGCTCAGCCCATTGGAGAGGCCTCCCTTCATGTTTTATTCTGGCAGAGGTCTTTCAGTGATAATTGCTTCCATCACAGGCTAAATAAGTTGGCTATTAATGCAAATGAGCACAGAACTGCAAATGAGTATAATTCATGTAGACAGATGGCAATTTCCTGTTTTCTTCTTTGCTTGCTTACTTGCTCTTATGAACTATCTCAAAGAACTCTCTTATTGATAAAACTCTTTAAATGTTTTTTTGTTATTTTTTGCACAGAAATTTTGCTTGTGCAGAATGAAAAGTTCCCCTTCCTATTTTCCTCTGAGCACCCCATTTCCCCCCTGGTATGTGTCACTTGGGATTCCTAAAAATAATAATAAGAAGAAAATTCTTACATACTTGCCTGCTGGAAACCACAGATGCTAATACTCACTTGTAGAAAGATGTACTTTAAATATTTGACAGTATGTACTACTTAAGTAAAAATCCTATAAATTCCTAGAATACTCACCTATAGGAAGAATACATATACTAATATTTACTTATAGAAAGATTTACTTAAACATTCTTACAATATTTACTTCTCATTTGATTGTCAAACTATCCTAAACTACATTTTAACTTTTAGATTCATGATTAATGTACCAAGTATTTATATGCTATTTTTTATTTAACAGATGTCTGAATCTCCATTAGTTTTCCAATTTCTTTTATGCAAAGTATCATAGAGTATTTTAATTTTTTAATGGGCTAAATTGTTTCTATCTTAATTCAACCCATACCTCCATAAGCCTAGGTACTGGAATCATTCTAAACTGTTCATTCTGAAAATTTCCATTTAGACAAGAAATTATTTCTGACTTCACCATTCAGGTTATAACATAAATAATATACTTTAAATTCATCAACTTAATCAGTTAATTTACCAGTGTCAAATTTCCAGAAGTAACATCTGAATCCAAGCAACTGTTTACATTTTTTTAGTGTTTGCTTCTTTGGAGAGGTCTGAGGTTTGAGGGTGAGGAGAATGCTTGCCCAGCATGTGCAAACCCCTGGATTCCAAAACATCTAGGAAATCCAGGACACAATGAGAAGACCAAACCTAAGGATTATAGGTATAGAAGAGAGCAAAGATTTCCAACTTAAAGGGCCAGAATATCTTCAACAAAATTATAGAAGAAAACTTATTCCTAACCCAATGAAAGAGATGCCCATGAACATACAAGAAGCCTACAGAACTTCAAACAGACTGGACCAGTACAGAAAGTCCTCCTGGCACATAATAATCAAAACACCAAATGCACTAAACAAAGAAAGAATATTAAAAGCTGTTAGGGGAAATGGTCAAGTAACCTATAAAGGCAGGTCTATCAGAATTACCCCAGACTTCTCACCTGAGATGATGAAAGCTAGAAGATCCTGGGCAGATCTCATGCAGACCCTAAGAGAAGACAAATGCCAGCCCAAACCACTATACCCAGCAAAACTCTCAATTACCATAGATGGAGAAACCAAGATATTCCATGATAAAACCAAATTTACACAATATCTTTCCACAAATTCAGCCCTACAAAGGATAATAGATGCAAAACGCCAACACAAGGAGGGAAACTACACGCTAGAAAAAGCAAGAAAGTAATCTTTTTCCAACAAACCCAAAAGAAAGTAACCACACAAACATAAAAAGAACATCAAAAATAACAGGAAGCAACAATCACTATTCCTTAATATCTTATAACATCAATGGACTCAATTCCCCAACAAAAAACATAGTCTAACAGAAATATTTTTCATGTATTCAATTTTGTCAGAAAATGTTTATAATTCCACTTTCAATCAACTTAGGAATATTTTTATGCCTACCATTTTATCTGTATAATTTTTCCATGAAATAGTCAATCTTAACATGTTTTTCTATATATTTCTTAAATTTTATCAGAGATATTTTCCATGTAAATATTCAACTTTATCAGAAAATCTTTATTATTCCACTTTCAATTAACTTAGGAATATTTTTATGCCTACCATTTTAATCTGTATAATTTTTCCATGATATAGTCAATCTTAACGTGTTTGTCTATATATTTCTTCAGTTTTATCAGAAATATTTTCCATGTAAATCTTCAGTTTTATCAGACAATGTCTATAATTTTACTTTCAATCAACTTAGGAATATTTTTATGCCTACCATTTTATCGGTATAATTTTCCATGAAATAGTCAGTTTTAATGTGTTTTTCTATATATTTCTTGAATTTTATCAGAAATATTTTGCTTGTAGATCTTCAATTTTATCAGAAAATGTTTATAATTCCACTTTCAGTCAACTTAGAAATATTTTTATGCCTACCATTTTATCTGTAATTTTCCATGATAATCTCCAATTTTAATGTTATATTTTTCTACAATTTTATTAGAAATATTTCCCATGTAAATCTTCAATTCTATCATAAAATGTTTCTACTTCCTTTTTCAATTAATTTAGCAATGTTTTTATGACTACCATTTTAATCTTTAATTTTCCATGAAAATTGTCAATCTTAGTGTGTTTTTTCTATATGCTTCTTCAATTTTGTCAGAAACATTTTCCATGTAAATCTTTAATTTAACATAAAATGTTTTTACTTCCTTTTTCAATAAAAAAAGAAAAACTGTTTTCCATAAAAATGATGTAAATATAATTTACAGATAGAATTATTGAAGGTTCATAAGATTGAGTGCCCTTAGCTTCTTCATAAGTGAAGTAGGGCCCTTCTTTTAAGAATATACTTCTCAAATAATAGTTCAGTGATGCCTTTTTTAGCTTGTTGGTGTTTCCTCTTTCTACTGTTATCCACAGTAAGAATCTCCCTCCTGGTATGGACTTTATTAATGTCAGCTTGATTCTTTTATTCCTATAAGCTGTACTCCATGTCTTCCATTTTATATATTCTCTATATAAGATTTTCCTAACAAGTGATTTCACATGGAATATTCTTTATTGGGAAATCCCCTTGAGGAACTACTTTTTTCTTTCTTTCCTTCTTTCCTTCTTTCTTTCTTTCTTTCTTTCTTTCTTTCTTTCTTTCTTTCTTTCTTTTTTCTTTATTTCTGTGGGATTACATTTCTTTTGGTGTTTGTGCATCTAGTTCTTATCAGAAAGCACTTTTTCATCTGTTTCTTAAATAGTATAAAAGTTAATACTAAACCCTAAGAAGCATATTGAGATTCCCTGGTGATTGACAGTAATAACAGTCTTTTTAAAATTGCTTTTCTGCGTTTCCAGAGAGTTGATAAGGAACCCCACTGCTGTTTCATGAGCATGTACTTCACAATTAGCAATATGCTGTTTTATGTCAGCAGATTTGTAAAATCATTGGTGGCATAAATCCACATGTTAATCAGGAATGGGCTCTTGCAGTTCAAATTGCTTGAAAATGCTCTTGTTTGCTGTGTTTCTCAAAGGTATAATTAATAAGAGTAGATCCTGTGCTTCTCAGCTGTGCAGTTTTATGACTTGTGGCATTGACAGTCAGATGGGCATTTCCATCACCACAGACCATTTCCACAGACTTATTTGTAGTCAGTCAGTCCTGTGCTGTTCACCGGCGCTGGCAACCACCAGCCTGATATCCGTCACAATGTCTATACCTTTTTCAGAACGTTACATAAAATCATAAATATATAGTCCTCACCAGTCTCACTTTTTCATACACACTACTCCCTTTGAAATCATTCCATAGGGAATTATATCAACATTGTATTGTTCTTTGTAACAAGAACTCCATCTGAACATGCCATAATTCACGTATGCATTAATATTATGCATTTCACTAGTAAAATCATTATCATTACAGAGTTACTGCTATGTACCAGGTACGGTTGTAAATGTTTTAAATCATTTAGATGAAGTAATACTATAAATTGTAGCCTGACATTATTTGACAATAGCATTGCATTTTTAAGATTGAATGTTGTCTCCTCTATTGGCTACCAAGAG
Organism: Tokudaia tokunoshimensis; assembly: GCA_036184795.1. Taxonomy (NCBI): domain Eukaryota; kingdom Metazoa; phylum Chordata; class Mammalia; order Rodentia; family Muridae; genus Tokudaia; species Tokudaia tokunoshimensis. The sequence continues at coordinate 17,411,656 of BTHU01000009.1, read as the reverse complement.
CTGTCTTAGCTTTGCAGTATTTCTGTAAGCGTCCTGTGCTTGGGTATTCAGAGATTCACTAGGAAATATTTAATTACCACATCTTCCGCCTTTATAATCCTTATTGTTTATGATGCTTGCTGAATTTTCCATCCTTGGCTAGCATCACATTTAAAGTATTATAAAAATTCTCACATTTATTTTTAAACCCAGATCCTTCTGAATTTAGTGTTAGAATTTAGAAATGGTTGTTCTTACCCAGAACCATGCTCAGAATGCTTGGTAACTAGTGTGACCAAGTTCAATAAACAACTGAAAAAAGATGAAAAAAAAAAACTTGAGGAAATGTCAGCATCTTAAACATTTCAACCCTGTGATGGCAATGCTGATAATACCACTTCCTAGTGCTACCAAAGAGCTTAAGTTCGTTAATAACTGAGCACATAAATCTGGCCTGGGTGCTCAGGAGATATCAGCTGTATTTCACCACAACTGTTGAGAAACATTATAAAGTGTGATGTTAGTTAGCATCCTCAGCTCAAAACTGAGACAGGCAGATAAAAGCTCTGGTTTTTTTTTTTCTGGTCATCTTATCAATAAATAACAGATCCAATATGTTAACTCAACTTTATCTGATTTAAAACTTCATAGTTTTCTATGAATCTTATTAAATGTAGTGAATGCAGGGCAGGAGAGATGGCTCAGCAGTTCAGAGTGCTTGCTGTTGCCACCAAGGATCATAATTCAGGTTCCAGCTCAAAACTGCCTATGATGCCAGCTTGAGAGGATCCAATACTGTCTTCAAGCCTCCACAGTAACCGCATACTCACTCATAAAAGTAAATTGAAATTAAGTACTTTAAAGTGTTTCTGCCAAAATTAACATCTTAAGTGATCATTATACTAAAATCTAACTTCTACGTAAATGATAAACACATAGGTTTTAATGCAAACAAAATAAAACTTAAAATTAGGGAAAGTCCACAAGTTTACCATGAGGTAAAGCCGAATAGGTGCTTTGGTCTGAACAATGGACTATCAATCATGACATCCTAAAGATGCTGATTGGGCACAGGAATGGAAGACTACAGCAGTCCTTGGTTACCCAAGAGACACCCTTTGATGTCCAGAGAAGGAAACATAAACATCTATTGAGGAAATACAAGTTTCCCAAGTAACAGATTATCTCAGTGTTGCCAGATTTTCCAGGAAATTAAATGAACAACCATAACCAACTGATTCAATAAAACTAACATAGCATTGATTCCAGAAACAAACAGAAGTATATGTGGGTTACATGTGGAAAATCACAACCCAATATTATTATAGAATGTTGTAGAAATATTTGATCCCAACTCAAGAGTTTCTACCTTGTTTTGACACTCTAGTTTCTGGAAAAAAGACACATACACAGCCTTTATATTTACGGTAAGCCTTAAACAGTATAAAAGCTGGGTGGATAACTACCTGCTATGTTATAAGACTCTCCTATCGATAACCGCGAATTATTACTTACTATTTACTATGCTATATCTGGGCTGCTCTTAACTCCAGCTGCTCAGTCCTCGGGACCACATTTTTATGGCTCACCTAAGTGTTGGCAGCTTCTCCTGCTTCCTCTTGCACCTTCTTCTCCTCATGGTCCTCCTCCCTGACCCCAAACCTGGGAAGCCTAAACCCCATCTATGTCTCTTCTGGCCAGCTATTGGCTGATACCTTTATTTATCAAACAGAAATAACTTGGGGGCGAGGCCTATGTGCGGATTCTCACATCTCTGGGACAACCAGAACAGTGTTTAAAAATTACAAATGATAAAAACAAGTTTAACCTAGGAATTCCTATTTAAACCATTAAAAGTGAGGGAGTCAAGGAGACTAGGAGGAGTGTTAGGTCACAGGGTACAAACTTTCAGCATAAATGAAACCTAGGAGTCTTATGAAAAGTAACTTACTTATTAGTATACCATATCTAGGAATTTGGTAAGATGGGGTAGATATTTGTATTCCCACACCAAAAAAGCAACTCTGATGGCATAGGTATGATTGATGTAACTATGGTATTAACTTCACATTATATACCTATACCAAAGCATACATTTCTGGAGACTTAATATATATGTATGTATGTGTATATATATATATATGTGTATATATATATATGTAATCTTCAAAGTCACCTAAATCTCGCTAAATCAAATAAACATGCCAAAAGTTGGTTTATTTCAAGTGAGAAAAAATAGTCATTATATACTACATTTATGGCAGGAAAAAGCTACATGAAAAACTAATGCTTGAAAGTTTAATGTAATTGATCATTCTTGCATAAAAATATCTTTATAAAACCAGATTCATAAAATTTGTTTATACTCCCCAGAAAGAACCAAACAAAATAGAAACATGTTTATGCATAATGACACCATCAGCAACTCCTTCAGCATTGTATTAGAGATCCTAGCTAGTACATGGAGAACACAAGAAGAAATAAAACATGTAAGTCTGTTTAAGATAAAATGTTTAATATTTATGGGTGATATCATGCCTTCCTTCATAGGAATCCCAGAAGTAGCTTATATATGATGATACTGAATTAATAAAAACATGTTCACAGATTCTCTTACTATGTAGCCTTAGTAATGATTGGGACAACTGTAAACCTTATGCAACTCTGAGGTGGTAGAAATTAATTAATTCTAACAATTTGATATAATTTTGTAAAATTAATAATACTAAATGTTAACATGTATTATGACTCAAAGATTTACGCTATAAAAAACAGAAATCCTAATATATGCACTTCAAAGAATTTATACCTAAAATTCTCTTAGAGGTGTTGCTAAAGCAGATGTAATAAAAGTAACATATATTTTCATGTTACAATATTAGGAAACATTGCAGCTAGTGAAATGGAAATGATAGATATATTTTACTAATGAAGAATAAAATAAACAAGTTACAGAATGCTCACCATAATATGGATTTTGTTTTATGATATCCAAAAGGAAAGTAGCATTTACATAAGAGGTTTAGGAAGAGATATAGATATGAGAAGCTTTACATCTTAAGCTACAGGAAAGGTTAAACAAAGGTGCGCATGCATGCACACGCGCACACACACACACACACACACACACACACAAATGGATAGGCTCACACTTCTGTGGATTGGCAAGAGAACATGAGATGTAGCTCAAGTGGTAACAGAGTGCTCAATTTAAATGGAAACATTTTAGGGGTTTATTCCATTACATGTTATATGTATCTTGTGTCCAGTATTGCCTAATAATTAATATTATTGAAGAATGATTAGTGTTTTTATTTTTTCAATTCAAAATTAACTTAATTTCACATTAGATTTATTTTTAATTCATCCAAATGAAACTTTTATGTTTGAGACTTTCATGGTTATATCCCTTATAAATAATATTGTGTTACATAAGGACATTTTTGTACAATTATACACTATGTATTGAACATAGTCACTATCATACCTCCCCTTAGTGTTCTCATTCTCTCCTTCCATCCTCCCTTCCTCTCTCTCTCTCTCTCTCTCTCTCTCTCTCTCTCTCTCTCTCTCTCTCTCTCTCTCTCTCTCTCTCTCTCTCTCTCCCCCCATCCCTCCCTTGTTCCCTCCCTCCCTCCTATGTTTCTGTCTCTATCTCTCTGACCCTCGATTTGTTGATAATTTTATACAATTTGTTTTATCATGTTCAGTCCTCCAACATTTCCCAGCTCTATCCCCTTTTCATGTCCAACCACATCCACCAACTTAGTGGTCTTTTAACTCTTCAACAACAATTTGTACTATACAAAATAGTTTTGGATGTGTGTTCTCTCACCAGAGTATACCTGACCTACCTGGACTATACACAAACCAACCCTTCCATTTACAGTACCTAATAATTGTTAATTGCTCCACAGCTAATGGTAGGATGGTCTATTCAACTCCTCTCTCAATGAGTTGTGATGCAAGTATATTCATTGGTTGGAGCTGAGTCCCAACAATTAATTGATTCTTGTGTCCAGTGCAGAGTGGTCAGCTTTGAAATATTTTGCATGCAAACAATAAAAACAGACACAACACATTGTACTTAAAAATATTTGTGCATGGATGGATAGATGGATGAATAGATGGATGGACAGATGGATGGAAGGATGGATAGATGTAACAAATATCAAAGAAAAAGAATTATCATCCTGACAGTGAAGGATCATGGGAGGGACTGGTGGGAAGAAAGAGAGTGGTAAGTAATGGAAATCTATTATGATTAAAAACATTGCTAAAATAGATTTTGGTGTGCTGCTTTTAAAAAGTCTCCTTGAAACAGAAAATTGAACTCTGAATAAACTTTTCCATTAAATAAATGTTTTATTCATCACATTGTGCTCTAACACACAAAGCAAATTCCTTATGTAAATAGACAAACAGGTTTATGAAACACACAGAGTAGTGGCCCCTAATACTCTAAGGGCCGATGTGATAAAGTGTGGACATTTCATGACAAGGTTTATATTTGTTTATCTGTAATAAATCCATATATATACATATATATTCAATATTTAAACTATATGCAGAAGTAAAATATTTATAATAGTTGGTACCAACCTTATATTCTGAGATATTAAAAATGAATTTTTGCTTAACTGTCATTAATTATATAGGTGAGCATTTTGTGGTCACTAAATATTTACATTTGCTCAAGACAAGGCAATATAGTGTAAATTGTGTTGTTTTAACCTTTACTAATAAGAGATGGCAACATGTGCCTCCCTCATAGACATTTACTTGGAAACAAAATCATCACTTACCATGTCACACATAGAATAAAGCCAAACAGCACAAGCCTAGTCACTGCTTGAACATCTCTTAAGTAGCTGTTTTTAAATTTTCTATGACTTCTGGGTTACTGTACCATATGGCTTTGTCATAAGTCGACCTGTTACTAATAAAGTAGGACTGATGTATAATTATGTTTTCAGTGATTCATCTGTGAAACACTCTGGATTATTTTACATGGATACATCTGGTCTACATGTGTACAATGGTTATTCTGTGCTGATTGACAACTGTATGCTTCTCATAAAATCCTAGATACACAGATGTGAACTCTTGATTTCTTAGAGACAAAACTGTGCTTTTATACAATTTGTATCTTAGCAATTTTTGAATGTGAAATTTATTCTTATACAAGCACTCCACACAACACAAAAGTTGCACTGTTACTGAAATATAATGTAAACATCTCATGAAATGTTTTTCTCTCGCTGAGCAGATGTAGTGAAGGCACCTTGATCTTTTGGTATTCACTCATAGCACATCTGTTTCAGATTGTAAGCTCAAACAAGGCAGTGACCACGTCAGTTTTGTATTGTGCAGACAACATTCACTAACACATAATTGTCCTTTGGATGTTTGCTAAGTATTTGTCAGTCAAGTAGGGATGCTAATGACTTTTTAAAATAGCATTTATAATCTGACTATAAGCACCTTTTGCACTGAAGGGGCATTAGCTATATAAATAGTCCTAGTTTGAATTTCATACATTGTAGTTAACAAGATAACCATAACCATGTTGTTCTCAGTAAAATGAGCTTACTATATGTTAAAAGATTTCTTTTGTGGGGGGGTCAAGAAGCCATAAGAAAATCCACAGAATCAACAAATCAGGACTCATAAGGGCTCACTGAAACTGAAACAACAATCAGGAAGTCTGCATGAGCCTAACTGGGGCCCTCTGGACATGCTATAGTTGTGTAACCTGGTGTTTATGTGGGACTCCTAACAGAGGGAGTGGGGGAAGGGGGACTATTTTGCTTTTGCCTGCCTTTGGGATCCTTGTCTGCCTACTGGGTTACTTCATCTAGCCTTAATATGAGGGGAGGTGTGTGGTCTTATTGCAACTGGATGTGCCATCTTTAGTTGATATCTTTGAGTAGCCTGCCCTCTTCTAAGGAAAATGGATGAGGCATGGATTGGGGAGGGTAGTTATGGAGGATTGGGAGGAGAGGAGGGAGGAGAAACTGCTCTCAGGATGTAATATGTGAGAGAAGACTAAATTTTATAAAATTCAATAATTCTCTAGTGATACTGGACATGAGTACATGTCCAGTGTAGTGGGGAACATTGTACATTGCATATGTACTAAAGGATATGAATGATATAATGGTTTTAGCTGACATTTCCTAGGTACAATTTAAGCCCATAATAACATGAAAAAAAAAAAAAACCTGAAACGAAGAGGAAAGCAGGGGAAAAACAATGTTCATGTAAGGAGAGTGAGAGAAGAGTGGTAAATGCTTTACACTGAATATTCATAATATGCTAGGTATTGCATGAAATAAGACAGCCAAACTAGCTATCCAAAAATAGAAGTGTGGAAAGAAGCTTCAGGATGTACACAGACATCCATAAATTCTTATCATTTATACAAAGAATGCTTGAAAACTATTTAAGTTGTATGTATTATTTCAATTATGCTTGTTCTGTGAATCAGTAGTTAAAAATCATCCTCAGGTATACCATGAGTTTAAGGCCAACAGGGACCTAAGCATACCTTGTCCCCAAAATAAAATTTTAAATAATTCAAGAAACAAAATCTTGACTCTGTAATGATGTTTGAGAGGTCTATAGAATGTTGTGACTACAAACTGTGAGACAGGCTAAGAAAGAGCCTTGAAAGAGAAACTGAAAGGCTTTTAAAATCATATTCTACCATTAGTAACATGCACTATTTTACTAAGTACTATTCCCACTCTCTCAAGATTTAATCCTTCTTTCCAGATTCATACGAAGTTATTGTAGTGGTTGCTCCCATCAACTATAGCTTTGTGCAACTCACATCTTTCTATGGTAATAATTACATCATATCAAAATAGAATAGTGATAAAATAATTTAATTTCCAGGTTGTAAAAAAAATCATATATGGTGTTTTCATAAACATACCTAGGAGAACCTTGGATATATAGAGTTGCATTCAGCCTTTCTGATTAGAAATAGACTTTTGCCATAGAAGCTTTATGCCTAAAATGAGTATAATCATTGAATGGTTATTTTTATATTTAATTTATATTAGTATTTAAATTGTTTATATTTTTACTGTTAGTCGAAATAACTTTGGGGCCATAAGAATGAATGACTGTGTTAAAGAGATTATTGCATAAGCATGATGACCCATGGTCAGAGGAGAAAAACATCCCCCAAAAAATGTCATCTGATATACACACATGTGCTGTGACATACACACCTGCACACACAAACATACACACAATGCACACATACTACTAATAAAAGTTGATTTAATAAGAATCAATTTTACTTTTGAGATATTTCATGTAGATCTTCTCTCCAGCAAGTTAGCAGGAGAGAAGATCCATGACTGGGTGCCTCTGAGCTCCACCTGCACCCAGGAGCTGGCCAGCACCAGAGCCATCTGTACACAGATTCCCCCAGGGGAGGACTGCTCTGCAGGGAGTGATTTGACTCCAGGGTTTGGAGGTGAGGCTGCCATCTTCTCTCCAGCAACTGAACAGGTGGGTACAGCCAGGAGCGCAGGGAACACAGGAGTGGCAGAGCAGCTGGGACAGGGTCCGTCTGGGCTCCACCTGCACCCAGGAGCTGGGCAGAGCCACAGCACTCTGTGCCAGGGGAGAGCTGTCACCCAGGGGTGCTGAGACAGACTTGCAGGCCCACAGGAGGGATAAGCACCAGCCAGAGACAGCAGGACCAGCTAACACCAGAGACAACCAGATTGGGAAAGGCAAATATAGGAATGCTACTAACAGAAATCAAGGCAACACGGCACCATCCGAACCCAACTTTCCCACAACAGCAATTCCTAGATACCCCAATGCACCGGAAAAGCAAGATTTGGATTTAAACTCACAGCTCATGATGCTGATAGAGGGTTTAAAGAACGACATAACTCCCTTAAAGAAATACAGGAGAACACAGGAAAACAGGTAGAAGCCCTTAAAGAGTTATAGGAAAGCATAACAAAAATGTGAAGGAATTGAACAAAACCATCCAGGATCTACAAAGAGAGGTTAAAAAACAATAAAGAAATCAAAAAGGAAAACAACTCTGGACGTAGAAAACCTTGGAAAGAAGTCAGAAGTCATTAATACAAGCATCAACAACAGAATACAAAACATAGAAGAGAGAATCTCAGATGCAGAAGGTGCCATAGAAAACATTGATACAATAGTCAAAGAAAATGCAAAATACAAAAAGCTCCTATGGCAAAACATCCAGGAAATCCAGGGCACAATGAGAAGACCAAACCTAAGGATTATAGATATAGAAGAAAGTGAAGATTTCCAACTTAAAGGGCCAGTAAATGTCTTCAACAAATTTATAGAAGAAAACCTCCCTAACCTAAAGAAAGATGCCCAAGAACATACAAGAAGCCTGCAGAACTCCAAATAGATTGGACCAGAAAAGAAGTTCCTCCCATCTCATAATAATCAAAACACCAAATGCACTAAACAAAGAAAAAATATTAAAAGCAGTAAGAGAAAAAGATCAAGTAACATATGAAGACAGACCTATCAAAATTACACCAGACTTCTCACCAGAGACTCAATTCTCTAATAAAAAGGCATATACTAAGAGACTGAATACATATCATATCACCACGGACTAAGGCTGGTCTTCAATAACAACAAAAACTACAGAAAGCCCACATACAAATGGAAACTGTACAGCATTCTACTCAATGATAACTTGGTAAAGAAAGAAACAAACAAACAAACAAACAAAGACTTTTTAGAATTTAATGAAAACAAAGGCACAACATTCCCACACTTATGAGACACAATGAAAGCAGTGCTAATATGAAAACTCATATCGCTGAGTGCCTGGAAAAAGAAACTGCCTGCAGTTACATTGAACAGGTTACCTGGAAGGGATGCTGGTGATGTATGGGAAGGTGGCAAAAAGAGATCTAGACTAAGACAACACCTGCTGTTCAAGGTCTCAAGGTTTAATGGAGGACTCCATTATATATATATATATATATATATATATATATATATATATATATAGGCAGAGGAAAACCCATCCCCCAAAGGCTGGAAACTTCTCTGAAGAACCGGTTCGGTTGCTCTGCAGGTGAATAGTGTTTCTCAGGAAACTGCAGGTCCTTGAAGAACAATGGGCTTCACCTTGGTCTGAGAGCTCCACCCTAGGTGGAGGGGATTATGGCTAACACAGGAGTTCTTGCTCAAAGCCTGGGAAATGAACTTTACCTTGGCCAATGTCAAGTTCCTGCCAGGTGGCATGGCACTCCAATAAGGCTCTCTACATCTCCTCCTTTTTTATTAGTTTTAAGATGAGAAGGTAACAACCAAGTGGACAATTCATAAAAGGACGGTGAGTGTTAACCGGGTGTTGGGGGCAAGTATTGATCTGGTCCTTATAAATACTTTATGGTGTCTTTTATGGAGGAGAGGGTCTAGTCCTCCTTGTTTGTTATTCTAAGGAATGCCTTTAAACACCAACCTCTATGCAATCAGATTTGCAATTAGCAACTTTCAGAATCAGAGTATCTACTAAAGCTTGTGTAAAAGGAGCCATAAGGCCATACTGTGCCACAACTGCTTTTAATTCTTTTATCACTTTGAACTCCAAGGTCTGTTATTGTCTAACTCTATTCTGCTGGTCTATGATCTCTACGACAGGGAAAACCAGCAGGTCAGATGTATCTTATCCTGCCCGCGAGCCTGACTTACAGCTCTTTCTAGCAGCAATTGGTGCATCTCAGGATCACTGCTCCTTCCTGCACTTGATACCCTTTTTAGCTCCTGTAGCTCATTAGTCAATTTCTGCAACCTAATATCAAACTCCAATTTATGTAGTTGCATATCCATCTGGGAATCATCTTGTACAGTAGAGGCCATAGGCAGAGCAGAAGGTGCACTAGGAGGCCAATCCTCACCATAATATTTGGCAGCTCCTTCGTCTGAATGAGCGTTCTCCTCTAATGTTAGCTCATCAGTAGTATCTCTATATCTTTCAAATCTAGGGTTGAGAGGACCCTTTTCTGAGAAAGTCCTCTCTGGCAGGCTTCCTTCTTGAGATTTCTCAAGTTCTCCCTGTTCTGATGCCTGCGAGGTCTCTTCATCAGTAACATCTTTTACAACTGTCCAGAGGCAGAGGGTAGTATTAGCTGCCTCAGTGGCTCTTATAGCTTTTCCAATTTTTTTCCAGATTCTCTTATCTAAAGTTCTTTTTTCTCGGAACCATGGGTAACAAGAATCTATCTGATCTAAAAAACTTTCTAACCATTGTTTTTCAAACCCTTCCCCTTTCTCCTGAAGCAGCTCTTGAAAGCAAAGGACAAATGCCTATTTTCAAGTTCCTGTCCCATTTTCCACTGTCAACCCCTAAACGTGCTCAGCATTGGGTCGATGCTGTCCCACTTAGCCCATATCTCTCTGCACCTACAACAACAGCTTCTAAAAGATGAAATTTTAGACTAGACCTAGTATTGAGTGCTGAAGTTGCTCACCGTGCAGGATATTGTCTTTTTCCATTTTCTGCGAAGCTTCCCCAAGACAGGGTCCCTCCAGACACCTTCCTGTGTCTGGCCACGTGCTGGGGGTGGGGTGGGGGGTGGGAGGGTTGGCAATCTGTAACTGCCCGCAGTTACATTGAAAGGGTTACCTCGAAGGGAAGCTGGGGATGTATGGGAGGGCAGCAAAAAGAGAAGGAGACCAAGACAACACCTGATGTTCAAGGTCTCAGCTTTAATGGAGGACGCCAAAGATAGGCGGAGGAAAACCCTTTCCCCAAAGGCTGGAAACTTCCCTGCAGAACCAGTTCGGTTGCTCCACAACTGGCTTGTGTTTCTCAGGAAACTGCAGGTCCTTGAAGAACAATGGCTTCACCTTGGTTGCAGGGCTCCACCCTAGGTAGAGGGGATTATGGCTAACACTGGAGTTCCTGCTCAAAGGCTGGGAGAGGAACTTCACCTTGGTCTATGTCAAGTTCCTGCCAAGTGACATGGCACCCCAATAAGACTCTCTTCAATACACTAACAGTTTAACATCACAACTGAAGGATCTAGAACAAAAAGAAGCAAAAACACAGAAGAGGAGTAGACAGCCAGAAATAATCAAACTCAGGAATGAAATCAACCAAGTAGAAACAAAAAGAATTATACAAAGAATCAACCAAACTAGGAGCTGGTTCTTTGAAAAAAAACAACAACGTAGATAAACCTTTAGTCAAACTAACCAGAGGGCACAGAGACAGAATCCAAATAAGCAAAATCAGATATGAAAAGGGAGAAAAAACAAGAGATAATGGAGGAAATCTAAAAAATCATCAGGTCCTACTATAAAAGCCTATATTCAACAAAAGTGAAAAATCTAGATGAAATGGACATTTTATAGACAGATACAAGGCACCAAAGTTAAATCAGGATCAGAAAAATGATCTAAACAATTCCATAACCCCTAAAGGAAAAGAAGCAGTCATTAATAGTCTCCCAACCAAAAAGGCCCAGGACCAGATGGGTTCAGTGCAGAGTTCTATCAGAACTTCAAATAAGACCTAATACCAATACTCTTCAAACTATTCCACAAGATAGAAACAGATGGAACACTACCCAATTCGTTTTGTGCAACCACAATTACTCTGATACCAAAACCACACAAAGACCCAACAAAGAAAGAGAAATGTAGACCAATTTCCCTTATGAATATCGATGCAAAAATACTGAATAAAATTCTTGCCAATTGAATCCAAAAACACATCAAAACGATTATCCACCATGATCAAGTAGACTTCTTCCCAGGGATGCAGGGATGGTTCAGTCAACGGAAATCCATCAATGTAATCCACTATATAAACAAACTCAAAGAAATAAAAAAACACATGATCATTTCATTAGATGATGAGAAAGCATTTGACAAAATCCAACACCTCTTCATGATAAAAGTCTTGGAAAGATCAGGAATTCAAGGCCCATATCTAAACATAGTAAAAGCAATATACAGCAAACCAGTAGCCAACATCAAACTAAATGGAGAGAAACTTGAAGCAATCCCACTGAAATCAAGAACTAGACAAGGCAGTCCATTCTCTCTATAGCTATTCAATATAGTACTCAACGTCATAGCCAGAGCAATTAGAAAACAAAAGGAGGTCAATGGGATTCAAATTGGAAAGGAAGAAGTCAAAGTATCACTATTTGCAGATGATATCATCGTATATTTAGGTGACCCCAAAAACTCCAACAGAGAACTCCTAAACCTGATAAACAACTTCAGCAAAGTGGCTGGATATAAAATTAACTCAAACAAATCAGTAGCCTTCCTCTACTCAAAGGATAAAGAGGCTGAGAAAGAAATTAGGGAAATGACACCTTTTACAATAGTCACAAATAATATACCTTGATGTGACTCTAACCAAGCAAGTGAAAAATCTATATAACAAGAACTTCAAGTCTCTAAAGAAATTGAAGATGGAAAGATCTCCCATGTTCATGGATTGGCAGGGTTAATATAGTAAAAATGGCCATCTTGCATAAAGCAATCTACAGATTCAATGCAATCCCTATCAAAATTCCAACTCAATTCTTCATAGAGTTAGAAAGAGCAATTTCCAAATTTATCTGGAATTACAAAAAACACATGATATCAAAAACTATTCTCAACAATAAAAGAACTTCTGGCAGAATCACCATCCCTGACCTCAAGCTATACTGCAGAGCAATAGTAATTAAAAAAAAAAACTACATGGTATTGGTACAGAGACAGGCAGGTAGATCAATGGAATAGAATTGAAGACCCATAAATGAACCCACACACCTATGGTCACTTGATCTTTGATAAAGGAGCTAAAACCTTCCAGTGGAAAAAAAAGACAGCATTTTCCACAAATGGTCCTGGAACAACTGGCAGTCAACATATAGAAGGATGCAAATTGATCCATTCTTTTTTTTTTCTTATTTTCTAAATTTTTTATTTAAATAAATTGATCCATTCTTATCTCCCTGTACAAAGCTCAAGTCCAACTGGATCAAGGACCTCTACATAATATCAGATACACTACATCTAATAGAAGAGAAAGTGGGGAAGAACCTGGAACACATGGGCACAGGGGAAAATTTCCTGAATAGAACATCCATAGCCTATGCTCTAAGATCAAGAACTGACAAATGGGACCTCTTAAAATTGCAAAGCTTCTGAAAGGCAAAGGACACTGAGAATAAGACAAAATGGCAACCAACAGATTGAGAAAAGATCTGTGCCAATCCTACATCTGATAGAGGACTAATATCCAATATATACAAAGAACTCAAGAAGTTAGGCACCAGAGAACCAAATAAGCGTATTAAAAATGGAATATAGAGCTAAACAAAGAATTCTCAACTGAGGAATACAGGATGGCCGAGAAACACATAAAGAAATGTTTTAAGGATTTAATCATCAGGGAAATGCAAATCAAAACAACCCTGAGATTCGACCTCACACCAGTCAGCATGGCAAAAATAAAAACTCAGGAGACAGCAAATACTGGAGAGGATGTGGAGAAAGAGGAACACTTTTCCATTGCTAATGGGATTGCAAGCTGGGAAAATCAGTCTGGAAATCAGTTTGGCGGTTCCTGAGAAAATTGGACATAGCACTACCTGAGGAACCAGCTATATCACTCCTGGGCATATACCCAGAAGATGCTCCAATATGTCATAAGGACACATGTTCCACTATGTTCAAAGCAGTCTTATTTATAATAGCCAGAATCTGGAAAGAACCCAGATGTCCCTCAACAGAGTAATGAATACAGAAAATGTAGTATATTTACGAAATGGAGTGCTACTCACCTATTAAAAACAGTGAATTCATGAAATTCTTAAGCAAATGGTTGGAGCTGGAAAATATCATCCTGAGTGAATTAACCCAATCACAAAAGAACATACATGGTATGCAGTCACTGATAAGTGGATACTAGCCCAGAAGCTTGGAATACCCAAGAAACAATTCACATATCAATTGACTCCCAAGAAGAAGGAAGGAGAGGCCCCTGGTACTGGAAAGACTCCTTGCAGCAGTGTAGGGAAATACCAAAACAGAGAAGCAAGAGGGGGTTGAATGGGGAACAGGGGGAGGCAAGAGGGTTTATGGGACTTCTGGGGAGGGGGGAACCAGGAAAGGGGAAATCATTTGGAATGTAAATAAAGAATATAGAAAATAAAATAAACAAAATAAATAAATAAATAAAAAGAAAAAGGGGGGCTATCATGAAGCCTGAGCCTTTAAAAATTGAAGTAAGGAATGAATGAAAAAACCCATTCTGATATTGGGTTGACTATTAGTAATGTTCTTGTGAGTACTATTCTCTAATAATTCATTCCTTTCATAGGCCAAAAATTATTTTTATGTGTTTTTATATTGTTTTTGAAAAATATATCTATACTTTTAAACAAACTTTATAGAAGCAAGGGGGAAAAGGCCTTTCTTGAATTGTAAGTCTTCTACATATAGAAAACCACTCATAGAAACTCGTTTGTGCTGTAGTGAAATTCCAGCTATTATGAATGGTTCTTTAAGGGGTTTCTTGTAGTTGGTTACAAATTGTCCAGCTTTAGAGAACTATTCAGTGGTAGAGTGTGAACTATCAAACATCTCTTTTCTTTTTGTAATGACAAACAAATCTATTATGAAAAAAAATGTACTTTAGAAAGTCACTTGAAGAAATTAAGTATATTTTCTATAGAATAACATATTGGGAAAAAATTTGAAGTTATATGCACATTTAAAGATAATTACGATCAGACTAGAGAACCCAGATGAATATTTTCCATGTGTATTTATAACATCTTCAGTTTTTATGGAGTAAATATGTATGTAAATTTCCTAATTCCAAACAAGTGTTATGTTTTCTTGCTTTAATATTTTAATTTTTCCTGATTGATTCTGTTTCTTCATGGATTCTTGAGAGGCTGAGCTGGTAATCCCCTCTTGACATGACAGAGATGTGGAACAGATTTTATTTCATCTTTGACTTGTTTGTCAGTAGCCAACTAGAAGACATTTATGTTCACTAACACACCAAAAGATTTAACAATAATAAAGAATAATGACTTAATGACTTATGTAAAGAGAAAATTCAATAGTTTAGGATCTTGGGATGGATTGGTTCTGAGAATATGTGCCTAGAAACTGACCAGCATTTCCTATTGAGAACACAGCCACAAAGATTGAAAGACCATTTAACCACAACTTATATCTGTCAAACATGCCAGTAAAATGGACTGAGAGTTCTAATGTGAACTTTAAACACATAAACCTCAAAACTACTTAGAAAAGTAATTGTGTAAGTTCATAATAAAGTAAGAAACCTTCTAACCAGCCTGTGTCACTGATTCTGGTTCCATTAATTTTAGAGAAAACCCACAATGCATTTCTTAGGATTTTTGAGGTCCTCTTCATGAATCTTGCAGATAGCTTTTCAAGCAGAGCAGGCTTGACTTAGTTCTTCAGCTCAGGGATTTACATAACCTGGTCTTACTCCTCCTGCTCTCAGCAGCAATCCAGAAATGTATTTAGCTTGGCAGGATGGAGCAACAATTGAGCCCTAACAAAATGAAAGGTGAAATGATAGCAGAATGAAATGACGTACTCTAAAATGACTCAAGTCTTTATCTTGTACTCTGAGAATGTGTTTGACTACATAGAAGCAAAAATTAAGTTTACAGATAAACTGAGGTAAATAATCTGGCTTTGTAATAGCACAAAAGTAACACTAGATTACCCAGGTGTATCCAGTGTAATCACTAAGTAGTAGAATCAGGAGAAAAAGTGAGAGCAAATGAAAAACTGTCAACAGCATTATAGTGGTGTTGATGTGAGGATGTATACTGTCAACCTCCTTGAAAGTGGGAGAAGCTAAAGAGTGTAGGAAACAGTTTCTTCTCCTCCAGAACTTCCAAAGGAGAACACATCCAGCCAACACCGATTTTTACCCAGACTCCTAACTGTAATATGGTGGAGTTGGTTCTAAGATGCTATATTGTGTGAATCAGCCATGGGAACGAAAGCAATTCCTTCTTTGCTGTGGGGAAGCCATCCTTGGCCCCTAGGTTCATGAGAAAGCACCACCCTCTAGAGCTCATAAGACCATCTGACCGTGCAGTTTCCACTGCTCCAGCACTAGACTTGACTGAATGTGGAGTTCATTTACTGTCTTTTTTTTTAATTCTGGATTTCAAGTCATAGATTGTATCCTCAGGGAAGGAAGTCAGTGTTGACTGCTCAGAGAACGCTGCTTTCTTGGAATCTTGGTGTTGAGAGATTATACGAAGTCCACCCAATGCCAGGCTCACTCGGAAAGCCTGGCAAGCAAGGTTCCTTATTGTTCTTCTTAAAACCTTTAGAAATGCAATCTTTGTGTACATTTTTGATTTTGTTTTTTAGTAAATGAGAAGTTTAGGAGAATATCTAGTACAAGTCATTCGTGTTTCCCAATCAGACATCTACTATCTCTGGTCACTATAGATCTAGATTTGTTCTAAAACGCTGCAGATTCTAGTACACATAAGCGTATGTGTAAGTGTGCTTAGGTGCATGTATATTCATGTAAATACATCTATATGTACGCATACAGATAATCTAGTTTTCTATATATATTCTGTACTTTGCTGTCATTTTGCTTAAAAATTTGATTTCAGAGGGATATTTATGCCTTCTATTATATACTATTCCCATGAAATAGAGAAGTTAGTGAAGGAAAACATTTTCCAAACGTTTACACCACAGGACTAATTCCAGTTTAAAGGCCATCTCACAAGACAACTTTTGAGATGTGCCGTATCCACATTCATGTTACCCTCCTGAGTGCAGGAGCATCCTTGGAGGAAACCCAGAAATCAGTAGCCCCCGGTGCCTAGTGTGGCACATGCACTGTTGACTTTAGAGCTAGAACAGCATTGCACACTGCCCTGGCCTTGCAGCCTGACTGCTAACTACCACCGTCTCTGCTGTGTGGTGGGCTGTTGTTTGACATTAGTGAGTCTTCCCCTCAGTACTTTCTACCTCATTCATTAAGTCATTTGTTGTTGTTAATACATTGGAATATTTGTGTGCCAAACATGGTTCCAGGTAAAATAAAACAAAGTCCTCCCAAGAGGATTCATGTAGTGCACTGAGCAGTAGTAGCAAATATCACCTATGCTAATTCAAACCAGTAAATACACAAAGTGGAGGTTAAGATATTCAAGAGTGGTTTGTAAAGCATGATTGGTTGCCAGAACAAAATTATTTATCCAAATAAGTTTAATCA
The DNA here is from genome assembly GCA_036184795.1 of Tokudaia tokunoshimensis. Classification (NCBI taxonomy): domain Eukaryota; kingdom Metazoa; phylum Chordata; class Mammalia; order Rodentia; family Muridae; genus Tokudaia; species Tokudaia tokunoshimensis. Next base: position 17,394,393 of record BTHU01000009.1, on the reverse strand, counting down.
GGTGATAAAAAATCTTTTGGTTTAGTTTTATGAAATTTCTGTGTAAGTGCCTTCTATTCATAGGGATTATGGGTTTATTTATCTCATGGTTGGTTTTAAGCCATGCAGATATATATGCAGAACTCAAAGTACAATCCTGGTGAGTTGGTTCTCTCCATCTCCCTTTACAATTGGTCCCAGGGATTGAATTCCAGTCATCAGTGTTTTGTGGCAACTCTGTGTACCTGCTGAACCATCTCCTTAATCCACACTTGTCTTATTTTCAAATCTATTGGATATATTTTGCAGGAAATTTTTAGAGTTGTCCTTTTACAATGTTTATGAATAATTAAATGCATTCTAAGGTTAAATATAGCTACTTTTATTATTATTTTCTTGTTTTATTAAACATATTTCACAGGTCATTTATATGTTCTCACTCATGTGTTTAAACAGGGCCATGAGTAGTGGAAGATACCTGTAAGTTTAATTGAAAATAACTAATGAGTTTCTCTTGCTTGCCACTTTAGTTGCCAGGGGAGTCGGCCTCTCCTCCCTCACTTTCTCAGGCCAATGAATGACGTCTAGACCTGTGAATTCCAGACAGTGTGAGAACCTCTGCTTTTACTGCATCCTGTTGGCTTAGTTTGTTTAGGAAAAGTCTTCGTTTTTATAAGGTCAGCTCAAAATTAGTCAGCTACTTTTCCCATCCTAACTTCCGATATATTTTAAAGTACGTATTTCTAATTTGAAAGTTAACTAGTAACTTGGTGATTTCAAATCTTTTTCATTATTTAAATATTTTTAAATGATAGTCTTGCATTGATAATTTATAAATTTTCTTGTAAAATACATGAAAGGAACTCTGTTAAAGTCAGTTTGATAGTTGTCTGGTAACTATATCTCAGTGGAAACTGCAGATTTTGATTCAATTTTGATGTTTTGTGGAGGGTTTTGTTTTGTTTTTTGTGGGGCTGTTTTTAGTCTTCCTCGTGAAAACTTGAGTAGATTCATCCAAAAATTAAACCATTATCTATTTGGCTTATCTTTTCTTTTGCTTTTAAGATATACACTGGATATATAGCTGCAAGCTAGCCCAGGCTCACGTCAAACATGTAATCCTACTGCCTCAGTCTCTCATGTGCTAGGATTACTGATGCACCCCAGCAGTCCTTCACAATGTGTGGGGCTTTTTTTATTTTCTCTTTATGTATTTCTGTGTGTTTTGCATGTACTTGCAGGCAGATGTCATGTGGCAACCTTCAAACTATGGGGGGATGAAAGAGAGGCTGGGACTGGAAGGAGGGAGGAGGGGCTGCAATCAGGATATAACATAAAAGAATACATAAGTTAATGGGGAAACACAACTGTGTGAATGTTTTTTTTTAACATAAGTAGAACATTTTCCTCCAGCTGCCCTGCTGAGATGGCTGGGTGATAGTTCAGCACTTGAGTCTATGACAGCTGCAGTCTGGGGGTTAATACTTCTTCCTTCATGAGAAAAAAAATTGGCTGTTTTCTCTTCTCTATGATAAATTATCTTCTCTATGATAAATCTTAAGCATAAGAATATCCTTCCAGATTATTATTCTCAGCACCAGATAAATAATAATGGGTGAAATAATTTACCTAAAGCATAGCTTCAGCCGGCAGTATGACAGTGAGAGCCAGAATTTGGCAAAAGTGGCTACAGCTCAAGCTGCTGTCAGGAGGCACTCCTCTGTCTCCTTTCGCTCATTTCTCTGCCTGTCTCTGCAGTTCTAATCTTCATTTTCCAGACCAACTCCTGTTCTCTTGGATAGGCTCTTCTCTGGGAATATTTTCACCTTTTCTATTTGCTATAGTGACCAGTGAGGGTGCAATGACAGCCATGTCTGCCATCTCCTGAAGATGTCTTCCTAGTGCTCTGTTCCTGTGTAGCCCTGCCCCCCTACCCTCCCTGCAAGTTCATGTCCAGCTGGTGTGTTAGCTCTCCTCACATCTAGACTAAGCTCACTAACCAGGCACAAAGCTCCTGGTCTTGCCTATGAATATCTTAACAACAGCCAAAGCTGTAAGACCTCTAAGAAGGTTGTCATAGAGGAGTTGATAATATCCAGAAATAATATCTCATGGGAGAGCAGATAGAATAAACATCCACAGTATATGCAGATATATGTTATATATGCACATGTGTGTATGCAACACATTCACACATGTACCACTGTTTAAAGACCAGTTGTTTTTTGTGATTTTGTAATTCTGACTATTGAGATTATTTTTGTGGTTTTGACTTTTAGATAGAGTCATGCAGTAGTATGCATTCCTTTGTACCTTGTTCTGTCTCTCAACATTTCATTTGAGATCTGTGCACGTGTGTAACTGTATAGAATTCTACCGTGTGAAAGTTCAGTAAGAGTTGTGCCATTTTCCTGTTGAGAACCATTCAGATAGTTTTTTTTTTATTTTCCACTATTAAAAAAAATAACCCAACTATGGTTTTTATACACACACACATAATTTCTTAATATATAGATATACAAATGTTTTCCCTGTGTATCTGTCTACTGGTAAATTCCTGAGTCACAGGTAGGGACATGTTCTTATCTTTGGCAGATATCAACAAGTTGTTTTCTGGAATAATTTCAAATGTTAAATAGCTTAACAACAATATTTTATCTAGTTATTTCACATTTATTTCACATTTATTTCTCTTTTTATTAATTTATAAAAATTTTCACAATAACTTCAATGTACACATAGAAATTGGATCATCCCAGATAATTGTCTCCTGATGCCTCTGAATTTTCCTTTTGGAACCATCGTCTCATAGTAAACTCTCTGAAATCTACTGAAACCTAAATATTAATATAAGCTTATAGCTCTTTGTAATGTAGTAATTCATTATCTGTGAGCAAATTACAAGATTCTTGAGCCATCTATAAAATGCTAGGATTAAAAGACACACTTGTAAGCATTATAAGAAAAAGGTGACTAAGTGCTTTCTGAAAACTAGATTCATACTTTTTCCATTTTTTCTTTATTTTTAAAATTCTAATATAATTATATCATTCCTCCCTTCATTTTCTTCCCTCTAGACCCTTACATATGCCCCTTCTTTCGCTCTTTTAAATTCATAACCTCTCTTTCTTTTAATTGTTTAGTGTGCATGTACGTATATAAGTATAAATTTCCAAGCAAGGATGAGCACTGCCACTCCTGTGGACATCTTCCAGACTGACTATTGAACAACCGACTGATGTGCTGAGGTGCTCTTTGCTAGGACGACTGTTTCTCCTAGTCTCAGCATTCTTTAGTTGCCTATAGTTCTTGCACAGGGCTGGAGCCCGTGGGCTTTCCCCTGCCTGCTGTAGCATCTCTGTTGGTGCTGTCCTTATTCAGCTCTTAATTAGCTGGTCAAGTTGGTGAGAATCTGTGGGTGTGGCTTCTGACATTACTAGGAAATGCATTCTAAGAGCTCTTAAGATTCTTTGTGCTCCTCTTCTATAGTGTCCCCTAAGCCTTCCTTGGTTTTTTTGGTAGATGTGTCATTCGTATTCCTCTGCAACACTGCATTTAGATTGGTTGTCATTTTCTGTACTTTATTAAACCAACATAATCCCTGACTACATTCTAAACATTTATCCTTATGCCCACAGGTAAGTGTATTCTTCACACCTCATCAGGGAAACTTTGTAACAGACAGAGATCATGTTTTATATTCTCTATGTCTGTTATACTTCCTTAACTCAGTGAACTGTTCAGAGCATATAATAATAAATATTGACTGAATCAGTACAGGCACATATCATAGGTGTCTCTGCCGTCCAAGTACTGGAATTGAGACTGTTTGCCATAATGCCAGGCCTGGGTGTAATGAAAACTGTAATTACCTCAGCTGAGTACCAGCAGCCAAATGGATAGTGTATCCAAATTAAAACAAATGAAGGATTTGTGTGTAAACTTCCCAGCACATAAAGATACCTCAAACATATTATTCAAGGAAGATATCATGTGACAAAATTAGACATGTAAAAGAATAATCCCATCTTTAAAAATTTTTTAAATGTAAAACTCAAAACCTTCATTTTAGTTCTTTCTGCTTTCTGTAATTTACAAAAAGCCTTTGAAATGTTTGTCACTTGTGAAAGAGGTAAACTTCTTTGGTTGTGACAGTTATAAACTTTTTCTATTGATATGTAGATATGAGACCAGAGAACAGTGTGTTCCTTCAGTGGCACTGTCCCCTCAGCATCCATCCTGGCTCAGTACCCCAACAAGTGTCAAATCTGCTTCTTAAGCACCAGGCTTTAGACAAACAGAAGTAGTCACTGGAGCACATGGAGTCTGTTTCTTTCTGTCTTGTCACTTCAGAGTACTCCTTTTGTCTTCTGCTGATTTTTTTTTTTAAACAGAATGATAGACTTCTGTCTTCTCGGGTACAATGTCTAGGCAGTAACCAAAATTGCAGAGTCCTTTCCAAGTCTGACTTCATAATTGACATAATTCAATCCTCTATTTTGCTCAAGAGAGTTAAAACCAACTAAGACATCTAAGACAAGAGAACAAAATGTATGTGTGCATAGATATGTGTGTGTGTCTGTATGTATTTATATGTATGTGTATGTGTGTGTATGTATGTATATGTGTATGTGTGTATATGAAGATAAGCTGCTATTTATACAGTATCATTTTTTTTCTCTTATGGAATACATTTTAGATATTTGGTTATATGCGATAATAGTTAAATCCACATTTACTCTTAATTGCCCAAGGGTTTTGCCTGTCATCTTGATAACATATTAACACCTAGCACCTTAGTATAATCAGGTTATCTGCCTTTTGGCTTACTTGGAGTAAGATTGACATATCCCAGGTTGAGTGTAGCCAGTCATGGTTAATTGTGCATAGTCAGAGGTCAAGAAAGACTGGGTGATGAATTCATTTTTAATGATCTGTACAGCTAAATGTAGGTGCCTGAATTTTAATATAACCACATATGGCTGATACTTTTGGATTTCCTTTGGTTATTCTTTTATCTTCTACTACTAGGCGATCTTAATACTTTGTTTGATATTTAGCCACTGATAAGAACAGTTTCTGCATGTCTCATGGGAATTCACATGCATTGTTGGCATCACCTAGTTTAATCCTTAATTCACTCTTGAGGCACATGTCACCTCAGTCTTACAAGGAGAGAACTGAAGTCCGGGGACTGCCTAACACCACACCACGAACTCACAGCCAAGTGTCCAACTTCAGCCTCGTGCTCTTTCAACTATTGTAGCAAAGGCATGGCTTTGAAGCTGGAAACGTGGAGATACTTCTGGTAGTGGATTGATTTAATCTAATCATATCTGCCCCTGAAGCCAGCTCTAGTTGTTAATATTGAGTAATATTTTGGGGGGCTCCATGGTGAACCGCTGGCATTTCTTATTCAAGGGTATAAATTAGTGTTCAGAAGCTTCACTTTTGGCTGAGCTCTGAAATCCTTCAGCTTAGTCCTCACCACAGTCGTCATGCAAGAGAACAAGACTATTGTCCTGGATTTCAGAACTGCACTTCCGTATACATGCCAGCTCTAGTGAGGCAGTAGCTAGCCTCATCATCTAAATAGAATTCAGTTTGCTATGTGTTTATTTGTAGACCCAGTAAAGGGTGTATGCCAGCATATTTCATCAGCATCTGCCATGAATATATTCTATATATTATATATTATATTATATTATATTATACTATTCTATAGTATAATATAACTATACACAGGTAATGAACTGATCATCTGACTACTAGAGGAGAATCATGTGATCAGAGGGTAGCAGCTGAGAGACAACATAAACGTTAATGGGTACAACAGATACAGAGACCCATAGCAAAACAGTATGCAAAGAGTGAGGAAACTTAGAACCCTCAACCCTAAACAAGATGCTTCCACCAAAGATGCTGTTCAGCCCAGTAGAACAGGGTGTGGCAAGAGCTTAAGAGCCAGAGGGGATGAAGACATTAAGGAAGCAAGGCCCTCTAAATCAGTGCTATGGATGCACACATGAACACACGGAGACTGAGGCAGCATGCACAGGGCCTGCATGGGTCTGCACCAGGTGGCATTCTAGATTTGAAAGGAGAAATGGACACATGCCCCAAGTCCTAACCCAGAAGCTCTCTCCAGATGAAAACCACTTACAAATGAAAATGTAGTTTTCTCCATGGAGTCTCACTTGGCCCAGCAAGGGTCTTTGGAGGTCCGGGTTATTTGTTGTTATTATTTAATTGTACTTTTACTTTATTTACTTATTTGCTTGTTTGTTTGTTTATATCACCTTTTACCCTACAGGTCCTTTGCATATATATAATGCCTTCCAACTTAGTGTTTGTATAGGAGTCCTAAGTGTGTGAATGAGTGGGTCTGTTTATTGTGCCTTCTCTTGGGCTCTTTCCTTCTGTTTGTTTATTTTGTCCTATTGTGTTAGTTTTTGTTCTACCTTCCATTATTTTATTATGATCCCTTAGAAGACTTTTTGTTTTTTAATGACAGAGAGAAAGGTGGTGGATCTAGATGTGAGGGGAAGAGGGAAGGAATGGAAGGAATAGAGGGAGGGACATATTATGTAAGAAAAAGAATCTAATTTTAATAAAGGGAAAAATAAAAATTAGAAATTAAAAAAATCTGAAGCAATAACTCCTGATTTTCTTTCTACTGTAGGCTTGCCTCATCACTGCCTCAGCCCTTGAAAGAGGAGAGTGCCTCTGCTGAAAACATGTCTTTAGAAACCCTGAGAAACAGCAGCCCAGAAGATCTCTTTGATTAGCTGTAACTCTAGAAAACAACACTAGTGCTCAATAAACTATATACTTTATCCTATTCCTTTGGATGAGAAGACAGGCTTTCAACTTAGCAGCCATGGTTACTATGTCTTGCAACGTCACTCTATGTACCCAGTGAATTACCTAGTATGTGACCATCAGATTGGATGACAAAGGGACACTTTTCTCCCTTTCTTATTCCATTGCTTGTTAAATCTGAGTTTTGTTGCATAGGGAACATTTATTGTATTTGTCTGCACATTATTGTACCTTTCTAATGACTCTTGGAAGATTTTGAAAATATAGCAAAAAAAAAATCTTTAATTCTTTTTAAATTGCACTTTAAATTATTTTTGTTTGAACATTTTAATTTGTGATATGACATATATAAAATACATCTTTACCTTATGTGTAAACAATCTGATAGTTAATAAAAGTTTGTGTTCTTAAAGGAACTTTATTTAACTGAACTTTTTTCTTTTTTATAGTAACTTGCCTTTCTAAAGTGCTTACTGTTAACTATCCTGTGTTGCAGTGATGGTGGCCCTACATGCATACACACACTGGCAGTACTAATTGGCCTTAGTGGATTATTTAAAAAATAGAAATAACTTTGGGAAGGGAACATTTGAAGAGCATGTGGAAGATATTAGAGAAGAAAAATTAGGAGACATAATGCACTGGATGTATGTATGAAATTCTCATGAATAAAGAAAAGTGAGTGTTTGTATATATAAATGTAACCATTTGGAGGACAAAAACGACCCCGATAACATTCCCCTGTGTCTCCAGTGAAAGTTGGTGCATTGCTCTTTCCATTCGCTCTTCTGCTTCCTAACCCAGGCCTGTCGGGTCCTTCCTGCTGAGATTGACTCTCTCCTACCAAATCATGATGGACACCATGTTGCCACATGAAGTATTTGGTCCATTCTGTGTTTTCAGCATGTTTGATAAAGCTCATCACTTCTATTTTCTCCTCATGGCTCTTAGGACAGCATTTGTGCACTGTCGTCTTCCTTTATTCTGACTATCTATTGTTTGGCTGCTTGGGTGAGTCTTCTCTGCTCAGCAGTAAGTGTTTGATTACTAACTGTAGATTCAGTATTCAGCACTCTGCTCTTCATTACCCATATCCTCACACTGGATTTCATATGATGTTAAATATCATATTTACTTTTATTGCAAAAATAATGGGAAAAGTTATAAACAGTCTTATATGTACATATGGGGGGGAGATTTTCCTGTATTTTATCCATGTATGACTTGTACTTATAATCTCATGTCATGACTTAGGAGGCCAAAGCTTCTGAAGAATTTTACATTGATTCAAGGTCAGCCTGGATTGTCTAGTAAGTTCCAGCCTAGCCTGGGCTACATACAAAATATATATATTTTAAAAAGATTTTATCACATTTCTATTTTTTGATAGGTTACATTTAAGAAAAATCTGTATATTTATAAATAAAACAATTACAAATACAATACTAAAACACAAATTCCTACTTAGTCATGCAAGAATGTTACTATACTATTGAGTTTTCTATAATCTAAGATGCGTGTAACTTAGCTCTTTCCAAGGGACTTTAAAATATGAGACAGAATACAAGTAATTAAAAGTATACAGCCAGTATGTGTAAAGTAAATGAGAAGAATCAGAAATGATTGTATTCCCAAAGTAATGCTAGGAATAGCACCCATATATTGAACATTTGGGATTTTTATTTTACCTTTGTAGGCCAACAGATATTTTCATCAAGCTCTGCATTCACTTGGTTGCAAAAGGGTGCATACACCTTCTAAGAACAAGTTCATATCTTTTGGAGACAAGAAAAGCATGACATTCTGTTTCATGCATAATATAGACAACACTCTACAACGTGCTCAGATTCTGCTATTCCAGGCCATGTGTATGACTGTGGTTTCCACTCTGTGTGCCCAAAAATAAAATGCTCTGGAGACCACTGGCTGACTTGAAAGGCACAGAAAGAGAGTTTGAATGATTTGTGACTCTTTGAATGTTAGTATTCCTACTTCTTTTTTTTTTTTTGAAGTTATTTTATTTACATTCGAAATGAATTCCACTTTCCCTTTTCCTCCCTCCAGAAACTCCCATAAGCCCCCTTCCCTCCCTCTGTTCCCCATTCAACCCCCTCTCGCTTCTCTGTCCTGGCATTCCCCTACATCCAGTCTTTCCAGGACCAGGGGTCTCTCCTTCCATCTTCTTGGAAATCTATTGATAAGTGAATTGTGTCTTGGGCATTCCGAGATTCTGGGTTAATATCCCCTTATCAGTGACTGCATACCATGTGTGTTCTTTTGTGATTGGGTTACCTCACTAAGGATGATATTTTCCAGTTCTGACCATTTGCCTAGGAACTTCATGAATTCATTGTTTTTAATTGCAGAGTAGTATTCCATTGTGTAAATATACCACATCTTCTGAATCCATTCCTCCGTTGAGGAACATCTGGGTTCTTTCCAGCTTCTGACTATTATAAATAAGGCTGCTATGAACATAGTGGAGCATGTGTCCTTCTTGCATGCAGGTAGAGCCTCTGGGTATATGCCCAGGAGTGGTATAGCAGGATCCTCCGGGAGTGTCATGCCCAGTTTTCTGAGGAACCTCCAGACTGCTTTCCAGAGTGGTTGTACCAGCTTGCAATCCCACCAACAGTGGAGGAGTGTTCCTCTTTCTCCACATGCTCACCAGCAAATGCTGTCTCCTGTATTTTTTATCTTAGCCATTCTGACTGGTGTGAGATGGAATCTCAGGGTTGTTTTGATTTGTATTTCTCTAATGACTAAGGATGTTGAACATCTCTTTAGGTGCTTCTCAGCCATTAGATATTCTTCAGGTGAGAACTCTTTGTTTAGCTCTGTACCCCATTTTTTAATAGGGTTACTTGCTTCTCTGAAGTCTACCTTCTTGAGTTCTTTGTATATATTGGATATTATCCCTCTGTCAGATGTAGGGTTGGTAAAGATCATTTCCCAGTTTGTTGGTTGCCGCTTTCTCCTTCTGACAGTGTTCTTTGCCTTACAGAAAAATTGAAATTTTATGAGGTCCCATTTGTCAATTCTTGATCTTAGAGCATAAGCTATTGGAGTTCTCTTCAGGAAATTCTCCCCTGTGCCCATATGTTCAAGGTTCTTCCTAGTTTCGTTTCTATTAGTTTCAGTGTATCTGGTTTTATGTGGAGGTCCTTGATCCACTTGGAATGGAGCTTAGTGCAAGGAGATGAGAATGGATCAATTTGCATTCTTCTGAATGTTGACCTCCAGTTGAACCAGCACCATTTGTTGAAAAGGCTATCTTTTTTCCACTGGATGATTTTACCTCCTTTGTCAAAGATCAAGTGACCATAGGAGTGTGGATTCATTTCTGGGTCTTCAATTCTGTTCCATTGATCTACATGCCTGTCACTGTACCACTGCCATGCAGTTTTTAACAATATTGCTCTGTAGTACATCTTGAGGTCCGGGATACTGATTCCCCCAGAAGGTCTTTTACTCTTGAGAATAGTTTTAACTATCCTGGGTTTTCTGTTATTCCAGATAAATTTTTGAATTGCTCTTTCTAACTCTATGAATTGTGTTGGGATTTTGATGGGGATTGCATTGAATCTGTATATTGCTTTTGGCAAGATGGTCATTTTGACTATATTAATCCTGCCAATCCATGAGCATGGAAGATTTTTCCGTCTTCTGAGGTCTTCTTCAGTTTCTTTCTTCAGAGACTTGAAGTTCTTGTCATACAGATCTTTCACTTGTTTGGTTAGAGTCACACCAAGATACTTTATATTGTTTATGGCTATCATGAAGAGTATCATTTCTCTTACTTCTTTCTCAGCCTGCTTATCCTTTGAGTATAGGAAGTCTACTGACTTGCTTGAGTTGATTTTGTATCCGGCCACTTTGGTGAAGTTGCTTATCATCTGTACGAGTTCTCTGGTGGAGTTCTTTGGGTCACTTAAGTATACTATCATATCGTCTGCAAATAGTGGTAGTTCTTCTATCACTATATAAGTGATAGACTTATATCACTAAATAGTGATAGACTTCTTCCTTTCCAATTTGTATCCTTTTGACCTCCTTTTGTTATCTAATTGCTCTAGCTAGAACTTCAAGTACTATATTGAAAAGATATGAGAGAGAGGGCAGCCTTGTCTAGTCCCTGATTTTAGTGGGATTGCTTCAAGTTTCTCTCCATTTAGTTTCATGTTGGCTAACGGTTTGCTGAAAATTGCTTTTACTATGTTTAGATATGGGCCTCGAATTCCTGATCTTTCCAAGACCTTTAACATGAAAGGATGCTGAATTTTGTCAAATGCTTTCTCAGCATCTAATGAAATGAGCATGTGGTTTTTTTCTTTGAGATTGTTTATGTAGTGGATTACATTGATGGACTTCCTTATATTGAACCATCCCTGCATCCCTGGGATGAAGCCTACTTGATCATGGTGAATGATTGTTTTGATGTGTTCTTGGATTCGGTTGGCAAGAATTTTATTGAGTATTTTGCATCAATATTCATAAGAGAAATTGGCCTGAGATTCTCTTTCTTTGTCAGATCTTTGTGTGATTTTGGTATTAGCGTAATTGTGGCTTCATAGAATGGGTAGTGTTCCTTCTGTTTCTATTTTGTGGAACAGTTTGAAGAGTATTGGTGTTAGGTCTTCTTTGAAGGTCTGATAGAATTCTGCACTAAAACCATCTGTACCTGTGATTTTTTTGGTTAGAAGACTTCCAATGACCACTTCTATTTCTTCAGGGATTATAGGACGGTTTAGATGGTCTATTTGATCCTGATTTAATTTTGGTATTTGGTATCTGTCTAGGAAATTGTCCATTTCCTCCAGACTTTCTAGCTGTGTTGAATACAGGTTTTTGTAGTAGGATCTGATGAGTTTTTTAATTTCCTCAGTTTCTGTTGTTCTCTCTCCCTTTTCGTTTCTAATTTTGTTAATTTGGATACTGTCTCTGTGCCCTCTGGTTAGTCTGGCTAAGGGCTTATCTATCTTGTTGATTTTCTCAAAGAACCAACTCCTAGTTTTGTTGATTCTTTGTATGGTTTTATTTATTTCTACTTGATTGATTTCAGTCCTGAGTTTGATGATTTTCTGCCTTCTACTCCTCTTGGGTGTGTTTGCTTCTTTCTGTTCCAGGGCTTTCAGGTGTTCCAGTAAGTGTATGCTGTCTCCCGTTTCTTTTTGGAGGCACTCAGGGCTATGAATTTTTCTCTTAGCACTGCTTTCATTGTGTCCCATAAATTAGGGTATGTTGTACCTTCATTTTCATTAAATTTTAAAAAGTCTTTGATTTCTTTATTTCCTCCTTGACCAAGTTATCATTGAGTAGAGCATTGTTCAGCTTCCATGTGTATGTGGGCTTTCTGTTGTTTTTGCTGCTATTGAAGACCAACCTTATTCCATAGTGATCTGATAGGAGGCATGGGATTAGTTCAATCTTATATTTGTTGAGGTCTGTTTTGTGATCAATTATATGGTCCATTTTGGAGAAGGTACCATGAGGTGCTGAGAAGTAGGTATATTTTTTTGCTTTAGGATGAAATGTTCGATATGTTAGGATGAAATGTTCCATTTGGTCCAAGGCTTCAATTAGATTCACTGTGTCCCTGTTTAGTTTCTGCTTTCCTGAACGATCCATTTCAGAGAGTGGGGTATTGAAGTCACCACTATTATTGTGTGAGGTGCGATGTGTGCTTTGAGCTTTAGTAAAGTTTCTTTTAGGAATGAAGGTGCCCTTGCATTTGGAGCATAAATATTCAGAATTGAGAGTTGTTCTTGGTGGATTTTTCCTTTGATCAGTATGTAGTGTCCTTCTGTGTCTTTTTTGATGACTTTAGGTTGAAAGTCAATTTTATCTGATATTAGGATGGCTACTCTGGCTTGTTTCCTGGGACCATTTGCTTGTAAAATAGTTTTCCAGCCTTTTACTCTGAGGTAGTGTTTGTCTTTGACACTGAGGTGCATTTCCTGCACGCAGCAAAATGCTGGGTCCTGTTTACGTACCCAGTCTGTTAGTCTATGTCTTTTTATTGGGGAATTGAGACCATTGATATTAAGACAGATTAAGGAATAGTGATTATTGCCACCTGCTATTCTTGATGCTATATTTATGTTTGAGTGGTTATCTACTTTTGGGTTTGATGAAAGAAGGTTACTATCTCATTTTTTCCAGGGTTTAGTTTCTGTCCTTGTATTGGCAGTTTCCACCTATTATCCTTTGTGGGGCTGGGTTTGTGGAAAGATATTGTGTAGATTTGGTTTCATCATGGAATATCTTGGTCTCTCCATCTATGGTGATGGAGAGTTTTGCTGGGTATAGTAGTCTAGGCTGGTATTTGTGTTCTCTTAGAGTCTGCATGAGATCTGCCCAGGATCTTCTGGCTTTCATAGTCTCTGGTGAGAAGTCTGATGTGATTTGGATAGGTCTTCCTTTACATGTTACTTGGCCTTTTTCTCTTACTGCTTTTAATATTCTTTCTTTGTTTAGTACATTTGGTGTTTTGATTATTATGTGATGGGAGGTATTTCTGTTCTGGTCCAGTCTGTTTGGAATTCTGTAGGCTTCTTGTACGTTCATTGGCATCTCTCTCTTTAGGTTAGGGAAGTTTTCCTCCTTAATTTTGTTGAAGATGTTTACTGGCCCTTTTAGTTGCAAATCTTCATTCTCATCTATACCTATAATCCTTAGGTTTGGTCTTCTCATTGTGTCCTGGATTTCCTGGATGTTTTGGCTTACGTGTTTTTTGCATTTTGCATTTTCTTTGACTGTTGAGTCAATGCTTTCTATGGTATCTTCAGCACCTGAGATTCTTTCTTCTATCTCTTGTATTCTATTGTTGATGTTTGCATCTATGACTCCTGATTTCTTCCCAAGGATTTCTATCTCCAAAGTTGTCTCCCTTTGTGATTTCTTAGTTGTTTCTGCTTCCTTTTTAGATCCTGGATGGATTTGCTCAGATCCTTCACTTGTTATTTGTATTTTCCTGTATTTCTTTAAGATATTTTTGCATTTCCTCTTTCAGGATTTCTGCCTGTTGACCCAAGTTCTCCTGTATTTCTCTAAGCAATTTTTGTGTTTCCCCCTCATGGGCTTCCGTCTGTTGATCCATATTCTCCTGCATTTCTTTAAGCAATTCTTGTGTTTCCTTTGCGAGGGCATCTACCTGTTGATTCATTTCTTTAAGTGACTTTTGTGTTGCCTCCCTATGGGCCTCCATCTGTAGACCCATATTCTCCTGCATTTCTCTAAGTGATTTTTGTGTTTCCTTTGTAAGGGCTCCTACCCGTTGATTCATGTTCTCCTGTATTTCTTTATGAGATTTATTTGTGTCCTTCTTGTGATCCTCTAATAGGATCATGAGAAGTGATTTTAAATCCAGATCTTGCCTTTTGGGTGTGATGGGGTATCCAGGACTTGCTGCTGTTGGAGAGTTGGGTTCTGATGGTGCCATATTGCCTTGATTTCTGTTAGTAACATTCCTACGTTTGCCTTTTGCCATCTGGTTACCTCTGATGTTAGTTGGATCTGCTGTCACTGGCTGTTGGTTGGACCTCCTGTGAGCCTGCAAAGCTATTTCTGTCCCCCCTGGTTTACCAGGATTCCCCTGGCACCAATTTCTGGGGCCTGCCCTGCTCCTGAGTGACTTTGGAGCCCTGATGTGCCTTGCCCCAAGTGATGTTATATTGGGGAATCCCTGCACATCCAAAGGCTCAGCGTAGTAGATCCCCAGAGCGGAGGTCACCAAGGGGAGGCTGATGTGCTCCCTCTCTGTGCGGGTGCACTCTCTCCCAGAGCGGGGTTGGGGGTTCCCTCTGCAGGGCAGATGTCCCACAGCAGAGCTGGAGCATAGGTGACCACAGAACTGCCCAGCTCTTGGGAGCAGGGAGCACGCAAGCTGGCTGAGTCCCAAGCGATATTATGCTTGATTGTCCCTGCGCCTGGAGGTCCCAATTGTCCTGTTGCTGGAGCAAAGATGGTGGAGTGCACTGTGCACCCTCTCGGTGCAGATCACTCTGCAGGGGAGATGGCCCACAGCAGAGCTGGCACCCTGTTGCCAGTGCAAAGATGGTGGGAGTATTCCTACTTCTAAGACAAATGGATTTCATTTCAGAGGGATTTTTTGCAGCTTAAGATTTATATATTGGAGCTGGCATCAGATATGGTGCAGAGTTCATTAGGGAAGAAAAAAGAGGCCCTGCATAAGCAGAGGTGTCTTTATTATATAATTTTAAAAGGTCAGAGATCTACTTTAGAAAACGTTTGCTTCATGACCTATAATCAAATTTATAAAATACACCACTCTGTGTTTTTGAGCCAAACAACTCTTTATTGGGTGTTTGATTCAACAAATGTTTACCAAGGAAAGATTGTACACAAAGTACAGACATGGGCCATCTGGAGAAATAAAGGATAAATCTATTCATTTTACAAACAGTTGCTGAACATTTGTGCTAGTTTTTTTCTGGGCATTAGCTGAGGTAGTGAGCAAAACAGGTAAGCACCCCGTGTGGCCGCAGAGCACATGCTATACGAAATGATGCCTGGGGCCCTCAAAGCAAGGCTGGAACTACCCTGTGAATCCACAAAGCTCTTTTGGAATATCTAAGAATAAGAAAAAAAATGTAGCTTCATGAGACTTCTGCTAGACATATCCAGAAAATCAGCCATCATCCTTTAGTGTAATCCTTATATTCAAGCATCATTTTTAGAATCCTTCACAAATATCTGACATCTAGATACAAAGTTAACCTCCTCAATTTTCCTGAGGTGATAATCCCAGAAAACACAGTTAAAAGTTCTGCCTGATCCTAATGATATTGTAAGAGGAAATGATGATACCTACAAGACCTCCCCTGCACATTTATGACTGTTGTCTGGATATATATTCTTCACAAGGGGTGTGAAATTTCTTGCAAATTCTTTGGATGAAATTTCATTATAGATGTTACATGAGTTAATCTAAAATTATTTTCTCTGTATCCTAATTTAAAGAGTGCTCTGATGATGGTCTGTCTTCTCTCTTTCTGGCACTAACTTTCTTTTTTTTTATTGGATATTTTCTTTATTTACATTTCACATGTTATCCCCTTCCCTGGTTTCCCCACTGAAAATCCTCTATTCCATGCCCCCTCCCTCTGCTCACAAGCCACCCCCTCTGACTTCCCTGTCCTGGCATTCCCCTACACCGGGGCAACAAGCCTTCACAGGAGCAATGGTCTCTTCTCCCATTGATGCCCAACAAGGCCATGCTCTGCTACATATGTGGCTGGAGCCATGGGTCCCTCCATATGTACTCTTTGGTTGATAGTTTAGCCACTGGAAACACTGGGGATTCTGCTTGGTTCATATTTTTGTTCCTCCTATGGGTCTGTAAACCCCTATAGCACCTCCGGTCCTTTCTCTAACTCCTCCATTGGGGATCCTGTGCTCAGTCCAGTGGTTGACTGTGAGCATCAACTTCTGTGTTTGTCAGGCACTGGCAGAGCCTCTCAGGAGACAGCTATATCAGACTCCTGTCAGCAAGCACTTGTTGGCATCCACAATAGTGTCTGGGTTTGATAACAAAGGGTTTCTTCCAAGATCTTAGTGGGAACACATGACATCCACGTGGTTGCCATCTTGGTAGGCCGTGTGAGCATGACTTTCTCCTTTCATGTTGTCACCCTTACCACCCTTTATTAATTTATGAATTATATTCCTAAGACTATTGCTTTCATAAATGCCCTTATCTCAATCATATCTTTTGTCAAAGAGCACAGCTCAGAGGCAGAGAGTTTATAGGAGGGTCTTGTATAAGCAGATTCCATAAACATTATTTAATCTACTTACATTTGACTGGCTAGTATATCCAAGATCAACCTTAATTTTCAAACTCTGTATAATATAGCAAACAGTTCAAAACTCATCCACATTTCTTCAACTGTAATTTTGGCCACCAAAAATCTCTCCTGATTTTTTGGGGGGGAAAATCCTTTATAAATATTGAGATACAGATGATTCTCTCCTGCAGAATCAGAAGTCTTTCAGGTCAGTGAGATCTTGGTGTGAAATTCTACTCTGTGATATTGTGAGACGAGGATTTCACATGGAGTTCTTCAAATGATGGAAGGGAAAAAAGCAACAGGTGAGCAGTAAAATTCATGTTGAACTTTATTAAAATAAGGGGGAGGAAAAATAAAAAATTATAGGTAAATGAAAGGATTATCAGGCAGGCTAAACGTGATTCAAGCATAGTCTATATAGTATTGTATACTGAGGATATAAGAAAGTTACTGGCTAATATCCATTTATCAGTGAGTATAGACCATGTGTGATTTTTTTTGTGTGTGACTGAGTTACCTCACTAGAAAAGATGTTATTTTCTAGTTCCATCCATTTACCTAAGAATTTCATGAACTCATTGTTTTTAGTAGATGAGTAGTATTCCATTGTTTAAATGTACCACATTTTCTGTATACATTTCTCTGTTGAGGGACATCTGGATTCTTTCCACTATTCTTTCTGACTATTATAAGTAAGGCTGCTATGAACATAGTGGAGCGTGTGTCTTAATTACATGTTGGAGCATCTTCTGGGTATATGCCTAGGAGTGGTATGGCTGGATCCTCAGGTAGTATTATGTCCAGTTTTCTGAGGAGCCACCAGACTGACTTCCAGAGTGGCTGTACCAGCTTGCAGTCCCACCAGCAATATTCACTGATAAGTGGATATTAGCTCAAAAGTTCAGAATACCCAAGATACAATTCACAGACCACTTGAAGCTCAAGAAGAAGTTAGACCAAAGTGTGGATACTTCAATTTTTCTTAGAAGGGAAAAAAAGGTACCCATGGGAGGAGAAACAGAGACAAAGTGTGGAGCAAAGACTGAAGGAAAGGCCATCCAGAGACTGCCCCATCTGGGAATCCATCTCATAAACAGTTACCAAGCCCAGACACTATTGTGGATACCAACATTTCCCCCTTCCTCATTTCCAAGTCATAGTCAAGGTGATGAGACTGAGAGACCGGAAAATTAAATGAAATAAGATGGGTGCATGGCTTGTTTAAAAATGTATTTTCTGGAGAAGCCAATATTTGATTTAGGAAGAAACTAAAAGGAAAATAAAAGAAGGAGGTGGCAGAGGAGGGAGAAGGAGAAAGGAAGAAGAGGAAGATGAGGAGGAAGAAGAGAAATAAAAGAAAAGTAGAAATTGGAGAAGAGAAGAAGGGAAATAGAAGAAAAAAGAAATAGAAGAAGGAAAAAGAGGAGGAGGAGGAAGAAGCAGCAGCAGCAGCAACTCAGAGCAAACTGGCAGAGAGAAGAGGAGGACTCTCAAGACTCAAGAGGAGGGGAGGCAGTGCCTGACATGGCCCTGATGTTGCTTTTCAGAGCTAGATGTAATGTATGCCTACTGTGAAACATTTCCTATTTCCTTCCCTTCCTGCAGTTTTATTAGTTAAATGCCTCTTTAAGTAGGGGGAAATGGTGTTACTAAACTAGCAAGGAAATGTAATATATTTTATTTTCAAAAGATTTCAAGTAGCAATTCCCAGGTAGTTGCTGTTCCCCATGCCTGACCTATGATGAGTGACGGATCATAACTGAGTCTGCTCTGCAAGCTAGAGCCCTATCCATACATTGAGACTTTCAGGAAACCTGTCTATGTAAGCCACTGCAGATAAATACACTGCACTACTGAACTATATATAATCAGGTATTCCTACTGTCAAACATAAAAATGATTGCTTGCTATATAGTAGGTTTATGAGTATGAGCTCAAAAATGCTATGACCCACATGTAGAAGTCAGAGGACAGTTTGGGAGCATTGGTTATTTCTTCCCACCATGGGATCAGGAGATTAAACTCAGGTTGTTAGGTGTCATGTCAAGCACTCTTACCCACTGAGCAAGCTGTCTTACCAGCCCAGATATAACTTTTCTTATGCAATAACTTATCAAAAATTATTCAAGTTTAATAAGATTTGTCTATTCTGCAAGAGTTACTTTAGAAAAAACAATACAATAACAAAAGTGGTATTTTCTTCAGAACTATATAAAATATTGCTATATTTTAAGATTTACATTTCTTTCTTTGTGTGTTTGTATGGGGCAGAATTGTAGCAGGAGTGACGGCCTCTATATAGGTCAGAAGGCACTGGATTCTCAGGAGTTAGAGCCACTTGATGTGAGTGATGAGAATTTTGTTAACCACTGAGCCATCTCTTCAGCCCCTAAATATTGCCATTTCTGAAATTCATTTCTCCTTCTCAACTGTCTTCAATTCTATTCCATTGACCTACCTGCCTGTCACTGTACCAATATCATGAAATTCTTAGGCAAATGGATGGAACTAGAAAATATCATTCTGAGTGAGTGTATTAGTTTGGGTTTTACTGCTGTGAACAGACACCAATGACCAATGCAAGTTTTATAAAAGACATTTACTTGGGGCTGACTTACAGGTTCAGAGGTTTAGTCCATTGTCATCAAGGCAGAAGCATGGCAACATTCAGGCAGGCCTGGTGCAGGAGGAGCTGAGGGTTCTACACCTTTATCCAAAGGAAACCAGGAACAGACTGGGCATCCTCAGGCATCCAGGAGGAAGATCTCTAAGCCCAACCCCACAGTGACACACTTCCTCCAACAAGGCCACACCTTCTAATAGTGCCACTCCCTGGGACAAGAATATACAAACCATCATAGTGAGGTAACCCAATCACAAAAGAACACACATGGTATGCACTCACTGATAAGTAGATATTAGCCTAGAAGCTTGGTATACACAAGATATAATTCACAGGCCACATGAAGCTGAAAAAGAAGGAAGACCAAAGTGTGGATACCTTGGTCCTTCTTAAAAGGGGTAACAAAATACCCATGGGAGGAGATCTAGAGACAAAGTGTGGAGCAGAGACTGAGGGAAAGACCATCCAGAGACTGCCCCACGTGGGAATACATCCCATATACAGTTACCAAACCCAGACACTATTGTGGATGCCAACAAGTACTTGCTGACAGGAGCCTGATATAGATGTTTCCTGAGAGGCTCTGCCAGTACCTAACAAATACAAATGCACAGGGCCCCCAATGCAGGAGCTAGAGAAAGGTCCCAAGGAGCTGAAGGGGTTTGTAGACCCATAGGGGGAACAACAATATGAAACAACCAGTACCCCCAGAGCTCCCAGGGACTAAACCACCCTCCAAAGAGTACACATGGAGGGACCCATGGCTCCAGCCGCGTATGTAGCAGAGGATGGCCTTGTTGGACATCAATGAGAGGAGAAGTCCTTGGTTCTGTGAAGGCTAATTGCCCCAGTGTAGGGGAAGCAGGTGTGGGTGGGTTAATGAGTAGGGGATGGGGGATGGGATAGGGGGTTTTCGGAGGGGAAAAGAAGAAAGCAGATAACATTTGAAATGTAAATAAAGAAAATATCTAATAATTAAAAACATCCAATAGAGTAAAAAAAAAATATTAGCTTCCTGACAACTGCCCCTGTGGATAGGTGCACCCGACCCAATCCCACAATTCCACCTGCCTCCCAGGAGGTCTACTATAACCTGAGAAGCAGAGTTGAGATACACACACACACACACACACACACACACACACACACACACACAAACACACACACCCCCATCGCTCTGCCTGCTGGAACCCTAGCAAGCATAGTAGTGCTGGACTCTGTCCTGCCCTATTGGAACGCCATCCTTCTTCTAGTCCATACCTATGCCTACAGTTGCTGATCAGCACTCCTCTTCTAATCTCCCCACTTGCTGGGACCCCAGGAAGCCCAGCATTGTCAGATCTCCATTCTCCTTCTGGTCCACATTAACACAAGTGGTCATGGATTGACACACCTCACCCCAATTCCAGAGTTCCGCCTGCCTCCCAGGCAGTCTACCCTAACATCATTGCAAAGCTCCACCTGCCTCCTGGGAGGTGTGTTCCAACTAAGGACACCCAAGTCAGTCAAAACCTGAGACAGATGACAGAAATGCAAGCACAAGAACATAATCAACAGAAACCAATGCAGTATGGCACTGTCAGAACCCACCTTTCCTACTACACCAGGATTTGGATATCCTAACACAACTTTGTATAGAAAAACAAGAAAACTCTGGATAGCCAAAAATCCTGAGCAATAGAAGAACCTCTGGAGAAATAACCATCACTGACTCAAGCTGTACTACAGAGAAATAGTGATAAAAAACAACTACTAAAAACCGCATGTTATTGGTCTAGAAACCAACAGGTTGATCAATGGAATTGAATCAAAGACCCCAAAATAAACCCACACACCCAAGTACACTTGATTTTTGACAAAGAAGGCAAGTCCGTACAATGGAAAAAGAAAGCATCTTCAACAAATCATGCTAATCTAAGAATGTAAATAGATCCATATTTATCACCCTATACAAAACTCAAGTCCAAGTGCATCAAGGACCTCAACAGAAAACTGGATACACTGAATCTTATAGAAGAGAAAGTGGGAAATAGCCTCGAACATATTAGTACAGGAAACAATTTCCTGAACAGAACACCAATGGCTCAGTCTAAAATCAACAATAGATACATGGGACGTCATGAAACTGTAAAGCTTCTGTAAGGCAAACAACACTATCAATAGGATACACTAGCAGCCTATGAATTGGGAAAAGATCTTCACTAACCACACATCTGACAGAAGGTTAGTATCCAAAATATATAAAGAACTCAAGAAGTTAGACTCCAACAAACCAAATAACCCAATTAAAATGAGGTACAGAGCTAAACAGAGAACTCTCAGCAGAGAAGTCCGAATGGCTGAGAAACACCTAATGAAATGAGCGAAGTCCTTAGTGATCAGGGAAATGCAAATCAAAAGGACCTGGAGTTTCCACCACACACAAATCAGAATGGCTAAGATAAAAAACTCAAATGACAGCACATGCTGGTGAGAATGCGGAGAAAGGGGAAGACTCCTCAATTGCTGGTGGGATTGCAAACTGGTACAACTGCTCTGGAAATCAGTCTGGAGTTTCCTCAGATAATTGGAAATAGTTCTACCTGAAGACCCAGCTATACCACTCCTCGCGTATACCACCACTCCATAGATGTTCCACCATACCACAAGGACATGTACTCTACTATGTTCATAGCAACTTTATTCGTAATAGCCAGAAACTGGAAACAACCCAGATGTTCCTCAAAGAATGGATACAGAAAATGTGGATCTTTACAGTGTGGATTACTATTCAGCTATTAAAAACAAGAACATCATGAATTTTGCAGAAACTAGGAAATATCATCCGGAGTGAGATAACCTGAGTCCAAAAGGACATGCATGGTATATACTCTCCTGATTAGTAATATTCGCCTTAAAACACACAATGCCCATGAAGTCAGGGACTCTTATGGAAGAGTTGGGAGAAGGATTGAAGGCCCTGAAGTCAGGATGGGAACCCCACAGGAGGACCAACAGAGTCAACAATCCTGGACCACTAGGAGCTCTCAGAGTCTGAGTCACCAACCAAAGGCCATATGTAGCAGACATGCATCTCAGTCTCCATGTGGGCCTCCCAACAACTAGACCAGAGGCTCCCCCAAAAGCTGGACCTTGACTGTAGCATCCCTTTCCCTACAGGGCTGCCCTGTCTGTCCTCATTGGGAAAAGATGTGCCTAATCCTACAGAGACTTACAGTGTGAGGATGGGGGGATACCTAGTGAAGACCCAACATCTCAGAGGAGAAGTGGAGGGGGAATGGAGGTAGCATCTCTGTGAAGGAAGACCAGGAGGGGGCAGTATTTGAGACATAAATAAATAAATAAATGTAAATTTTTAAAACTTTAACAATGTAATAATATTCCAATGAATACTATTTCTTAAGTTTTAACATAAACCTTGTGAATTTCTTCTCCAAATCAAAACACAGAAAACAAACAAGCAAAAACCAAATTAGCTTCCTTTTGTGACAATCCAAGATCATACCTTGACTCATTTTCTGTCAAATGGACAAGGAACAGAGTAAGCTCCACACACTTGTGCCATTAAAGGGTTGTGAAATTATATAAAGAATCATGAAAGGGGGTCTTAAACCCTGAAAGGCAACATTCCCAACTAACTTTTATTCCCTGAGACTTTGATCCCTCATCAGTTAGAAGATACAGAGTATCCTTCCCCCAAGCAAACAATGGCAAAAAGTGCCATTTTTGGCACTTTAAAAAAAAGTGCCAAATTATATCTTGTTTCCAATTTCAACACAGGGCTTAAAACAATCTTCATCATTATCTTTTAAGCAGAGGCCATAAGGCAGACCCTGTGTCTCCACAGTCTTTGGGTGGGCAAGTGTGTGAGGAGTCACTATTCTTTTTACTTCTTAAATGATTTTTGCAGTAACTTATTTTCCTTTCTTTTATTTTTCAGACTGTTATATAATTATACCATTTCTCCCTAACCATTCCTCCATCCAAACCCTCCTTTGTACCTCTTTTTGCTTTCTTCCAAATTTATGGATTCTCTTTTAATTAATTGTTATCACATACATATAACCAGCTCAGTCTGTATAATACTTCTTGCATGTATGTCTTCATGGGTAAACATTTTGTATTGCACAACTGTAGGGACAGTTCTGATGCTAAGGTCCTGTTCCCCAACTGTTTCTTAATCTGTCAATAAAGAAAGCTATGGGCCAATTGCTGGGCAAAAGGTACAGGAGGGACTTATGGGTCCCTGGAGACAAAGGACACAGATGCAAGGGAGGAAAGAAGACTTCACCATGCTTCTGATGGGAAAAGTTGACCAGTCATGTGAGATTTCATACTGAGTGGCCACACAAGCCACTCCTTGGCAGCCTGGGGATAAAGATTAGGGCAGGTGGGAGGAGCAGACCTAAAAGGGCATGTCTTCCAGATGAGAGATAGTAGCACCCAGAAACTGTGCCAAGAAGGCAAGTTGAAAATGAACATCTGGAGGAGTTAGAGAAAGGACTGAAAGAGCTGAAGGGGTTTGCAATCCTATAGAAAGACCAATAATATCAACCAACCAGACCCCTCAGGGCTCCAAGGAACTAAACTACCAACCAAGGAGTACACACAAAGGAACCTAAGCCTCCAGCTGCATATGTAGCAGAGGATGTCCTTGTTGGGCATAAATGAGAGGAAAGGCCCTTGGTCCTGTGAATGCTTGATGACCCAGTATAGGGGAACTTGGGGTCAGGGAAGTGGGAGTGGGTGGGAGGGGTAGGGAAATACCCTCATAAAAGCAGAGGAAGGGAGGGATGGGATAGGGAGTTCCTGAGGGGATACCAGGAAAGGTGTAACATTTGAAATGTAAATAAAGAAAATATCCAATAAACATCCTGAGAAGAGGAAGAAGAAGAAGAAGAAGAAGAAGAAGAAGAAGAAGAAGAAGAAGAAGAAGAAGAAGAAGAAAATGAACAACTGTGTGTGTGTGTGTGTGTGTGTGTGTGTGTGTGTGTGTGTGTGTGTGTGTGTCTTTTATCCATGGATTCAAGGGAAGCTTGGATGGGACTGGTAGCTAGGCCCATTCCCAGAGCGTAGGTGGGTGGCAAACTGCTACATGCAACACATAACCAATTGATGTGCTCTTCCCTGGGGAAGACTATTTCTCTCACTCTCTATACTCCTTTGTTGCCTTAGGTCTTAGTCTAGGGTGAGGCCTCCCTGTATTTCCCCTGTCCACTTTGTCATGTCTATTGTTCTTCTCCTTCTTCGGGTCATGTTTAGGCAGTCATATTGGTGAGACTTTGTAGATTTAGCTTCTGACATATGATTATTTAAAAATCTTTCATGCATCAGTAATCCAGTGTCTTTGAAATCAATTATGATTTCTATCAGCATCCTTCAGGTAACTATCAGAGAATCAATTATAACAAGTCCTCTACGGTGGTGCCTGAAAGTATAATAGACCATGGATAAGGTCTTAAATTGAACAACTACCAGCATCCTGGCAGCCCAGACACAGGTTCCAGCATTGTCCATCAGAGTCATTCATCAGTCCTGCTAATAGAACAACTCCAACAGACTGGCCTCATAAAGAAATGTGAGTTTAGTTCCTATTTTATTCTCCTCAATTAAAGAATCATTGAGAAACCTGCCCTGCATTTTCAACACATGTTTCCAATTAGTGCTGCAAAGCAGGCCCCTGACTTGATAAAAGCATTGACGTGTACCTTCAGTGCCTGCACAATGTACTCTTTCACTTTACAAGGTGAACAAAATGCAGCTTTAAATATCTATTTTAAATGTTGACAAAAGCTCAGAGGTATAAGCTTAGGGAAAGGTGAAGAGAGGGAAGGCCATGCTGTTTGAATTGTCTGTGAGAGGTTTCTAGAACTGTTTGTGCACAGAGGGGTTTATTTGCCCAAGTCTGCACTGAGCACTTGCAAGCTTATGTGCAAAACGCATTATGGCTCCTGGGAATTGCACTCTAAGGCCATTAGATGGGAACTTAGTTACCTCAGGAAATACAACTTACTGTAGAGTAAATTTGTTTCAGACAACCACTCTGCTCAAAAGGCAACAGAACTCCCATTCAAGTAAATTGTTTCAGAGCCTGCCATAAACTGATGGGAAACTTGCCTGCACAGGGGCTCTTCTGAATAACTTCTGGAAGCTGAGTGTGGTTTTAAGTAGCACAATAAAGTGAGTGTCCCAGAATCTGGAAACTCGATGTAGGCATGCTTAGTTTAGGTCAACAGACCCTACTTTCTATTAAAATAAAGGAAATTTGCAAGAGGAAAATGTAAGATAATTAACTAATGTTTTATGACTCTACTACATTTTGTGTACCCTCAACAGATCCAGGAACACTAGCATAACTTTCCTCTCTGGGTCATGAGAAAGCATGATATTTTCAGAAGACTAAGATGCTAACGCTTTAGTTGATTAATTCCTGCATAAAGCATTGAGCAAAACTCTCAGTGTCTAGCTTTTATGTTTCCAGATACCACTCAGCTTTGTGCCATTATACTCAAACTAGAGTTGTATGCCCACCAAGAGCAAAACGCTCTGCCCTCTAGACACACCACTAATTGCACAATTCTGAAATGCAATTACTAGTGCAAGGCAAAATCAAAATTCAGAGCAAATAACACTGACTAAATCATTTTTTTTCTAAGAAAAGATCTTTGAGATGTACTTTCTGGTGACTTAAGTGTCAACAATTGCTGATGTCCTGTTTTAGGTCTCACAACTATACAGTAGTTCTCCACTTCTATAATGAGGGCATTACAAAGGACTAGGCAGAAGGCCAGCAGACCTGTCCTCTATCTCTGTTGTCTTCTTCCAATCACCCCTTCTATTCACCATCTCAAGTATATCCTCAAAAAGTACCTGGAGGGAAGTACACTGTTTTCCATGGTTCTCTTCTTTGCTCCACAAAATCTTACTGGCATCACTTCTTTACAGAAGTGATTATTCCTGTCATCAATGAATAATCATCTTACTTCCCATATTCTAATGAAAATCATGGCAATGGGGAAATCATTTGTACTACAGCACAAACAAGTTCTTCGTGTCACCAAGATATTCACATTGCTAAAATCAGTGGCCATTCCAAAGTCTCATCATAGTCATACTGCAACATTGATAATTAAAACACTCCACATTTACCAACCTTCACAGTACCCCACTTTAGATCTTTTTACTTCCTTGTAAATTTGCTAATGCCCATGAAAGGCTCTGTAGTTTGACAGTCTCTTCTTTTGTATATTGTCCCTTATTGGGGACTAAATTGTTCTCCACTTAACATTTATGCATTGAAGCCTCTCCCCACACTGTGACAATAGGTTCTTCAGTGAAATAATTGGTATAGATACATAAAGTCATGATAACAGAGTTCCTGCGATGAATTTTGCACCTTAATAAGAAGAAAACACTGTAAGGATGTGAGGGCACAGCTCTGTAACTGGGGCATTTGAAAGGCAAAGTTAGCAGGACTGTAGCAAGTTTGAGGATGGTCATGGCTAACATTTTGTCTCAAGGTTTGAAAACCTTTCAAACATCCTTATGAACCAGTCTTTCCCATTCTATATACAATTCCATTTCTCTAATCCTCTTTGATTTGTTGGGTTTTTTTCCCTACAATCTACACTTACTTTGCAACACAATAAATCCAGAATCTTCATGTTTTACTAATTTCAAGTGATGTGCAGTCAGCACCCCCTCACTTGAATGATGGCAGGAACATCCCCATCGGTCTTGACACTCCACACACAGTCACAAGTAACTGAAATGTCATATTGCAACTTTTGTCTCCTCACAATGATTTTAGTCCTTTCCATGTCTTATAAAGATCTGGATATAACCAGCTTGTCCACCACACTGACTTCATCTCCATGTTGTTTATGTGCCTGTTACTTTGTGCCCACTTTCTCCTCCAAGCACACTTAAGAAATTACAGTGTCTGCTGTCTTTGTGTGTGCTGTACCTCTTAGAAGGAATGCAGGAATGTTCCCTCCCTTAAATTACTACCTACGTATCTAATTTTTTTGTTTTGCTTTGTTTCTGTACAATTTCACAGCTTATGCCGTCTGAGGAATCCCCTAGCCACCCTGTGTAGAATGTCCTTCCTCTCTGCCTATCACAAAGCTAGTCTCAGTGCCTTGATTAGCAATGTTTTTCATTCCAAGTATCTGAACATGGCATTCTAAATTCTGTGCTTATTTCTTTTTAACCATCTTTTCCCACTAAACTGTATACGTAGTCAGAACAGGGATTTAGTGTTATCCATTCTCCCTATAACCTCTGTCTAGGGCAATGTACAATAGATGATCAGTGACGATTTTAATTATTTCAGTGTGTCATTACAACTATACAAAAGCATTAATATATAAAAAGATGTGTGATATGATTTATTGATCTGTCTCCATAGCATTTTCCTAGAATAAACCATTTATTCTCTACTAATCAAACTTGAAAGATGGAGTGTAAGCACATCTTATGTATAAGCCCCAGCAAAGCAAGGCTAAGTTTGAAATCATTACACTGAAAGTTTCAAAACAAACACTTCCCCCTTTGGCCTGTGTGAATGGTAGGTTCTTTCCTCTGTTATCTTGTCCTGGTCATTGTTTATCATTTCAACTTAGCCATCTGGTTGAGGTCTTAGATTTCTGTCCCTCTCTGGGCTTCCTTCTCTGTCATCTTAGACTGTGTGGCCTTAAGTTGTTGCACACTATAAAAAGTTCATGCTCCAAATGCCCACCCTATGAACAAAGCCCAGTTGGGACAAGGATGTTTTTAAGTTCTAATCTATTCTCCAATAAATGGTATACTGCTAAGTCCACTGGACATTCATGGTCTTCATCATATTTATACTGTAGTGGTGAGCATGTGGAAACCCAAAAGGTTAGAAATCATTCAAAAACAAAATACCACAATCTGAGGAAGGGACCACAGCCAGACTTCGGGGGAATCACCAGGAAACAGGTAGTTTGTTACTATATACATACATATATATCCATATACATATGGAAGCACATTGACATGATGTCCAACAATGGAGTATCCTCTAACATGCCTGCCTCCTCTCTACAGGGTGAGAAAAGAGATTCTCTTTACCTAAAGCTTGCCTTCTGGGTCCTCTTCTGGGTAATCCTGCCCATGCCCCTTTTTCTGTAATAGTCCTGAATGAAAAGGCATATAATAAATTGAATTTTTTAAAGATGCTTTCAAGTTCATTGCTGTTAAGCTATACTGCCTTCTCATTTGAACACTTTGGCAGGTCTAAGTTGATGTAGCCCACAGTTTACTGACATAATCCAGCAGGATTATTTGAGTTGACCATTTATTTGGAAGGCCTAGAGTAAGCAACAGAGCATCCACATGCTGAACCTCAGAGTTGCAGAGGGGTGTCTTGATTCAAAAGTTTCATATTGTTTTAAAAGCATAGCTCTTGGCCCCTGTGTGTAAGCTCCTCACAGAACTTCAATATACAAACAACAGCTAAGGAGATGCTGTGGCTGGGGTAGGATGCCCCAGTTCTTCCTTTGGGAACAAAATCTGGAAGGCATTGGTGTGATAATTATGAAAGCAGACTCCAGAGCCAAACTCAGTTCAAAACCCAATTCTGATTGACCCTAGGAAAATGCCTTTTACTTCCAAACTCAAGCTTTGTCATCCGAAAATGCAGCCAATAATTCCAGGTGGTTCCATGGACTGGGAGAGCTAACTTGAGCAGTGATCGTCCTTGTCCATCAAGCATCTCTGCTGGCACTTTTGTCTGAGTACAATACTGCCTTGGGGGAAGCATGGATGTAGTAGAATGCCCTGGGAAGCAGCCTGGTGCTAGTGACTAACCTCATCCCTGAGGATAGTGGAACAATCACTTTTTTGTAAGCAGAGTTAAGTCCCTCCCTGTGTGACTAACAATGACTAACAGAGAAGGGAGTTGGCCACCGTCTTAGAAGACACTGTTGGGAAGTTGACCATTCTGTGTTTACAGAAATTTCACCATAGATAACCTCTGACCCTTGTAGATGCTATAGTATTTCATAAACTGGCAGAAATTTACTGATTTTCAGGAAGCAAATGCCAATCCATAAGATACAACTAAATGTAGTTTTCCTAAAAAATAGTTCTAAATTGGCAAAGTAAAATTCATTTCCTTAACGATAAGACAGGCTGTATTTCCATATAATATGTGGATAATATGTTGGCATGGGCAGAGATGTGGGACTTGGTAAATGATGGGGAATGAGAATGTGAACTGAAAGCTCATATTCATAACACACAAAAAATGGTCCATTTTGTATTGAATTTATCTCTCTAAAAGAACTGTGAAACTTTCCCTGAGGAATATCAGAAATGTCACTGAAAATGGTCAAATATGTAGCAATGTGTGTGACTTCTTGAAAGTGGCTTAAATGCAGTTCTGGTTTCAAAAGAAAACCACCTTTTGTAACCCATTGCTTCATATAGTCCTCAAAGCAATGATCTTGCAAAAATGTGACTTGTGCTGCAAGTCATATGTGGGCCACAAAATACAAAAGGAGGAGGAAACCAATGAGAATTGAAAAGCTATTAATTTTCTTTCCTCATATTTCATATGTCAGTATTTACTACTTTAAAATTTTTCTCACTTAGAGACCTCAGACCTGGTTATATGCACAGCCATTGACAGGATTCTGAGAAAGTAAAGGCCTTTAACTTTTGCATAAAACTGTTGTAAGGCATCTTTTACCTCACCTCAAAGGTGTCATGGTTTGCTTAGTCCCTCTGATGACTGATAACACTCTTAAACATGGAGATAAGAACACAAAGTTATGTGGTTTCAGGTACTATATGTATGATTCTTTTTTAAAGTTTGCTTATTTAACATATCTGTGCTTTACATATGATTACTCTTTTATAGAGCCAAGGTTCAAATCTAGGACCAAATGTATGTAGACAAGTTCTCTACCATTGAAGAAATACCTGAAGCCATAAGGATGTACGGATGTGATTTTTGTCTCAGAATCCTTAATGTCAAATATAAAGAGCTGTAAACCCAGATTTGTGGTTTGTATCTATTGGGAAAAAAAGATGTTTTCCCAGAACCACAGTCTCCCCAGTTCCCATGTCTTGTATTGTTGGCTACTCAGACATAATCTCTGATAAAGTTCCTAGTACACAAAATCCTTATTATTTCTTTCTTCTGCTAGCTGTTTATGGACAACCAATACCTTTCTAGGTGCCTCCTGCCTTTCTAGTATGTTTGTTTTTGGAAAACACCAGTAAACTAAAGCTGAAACCACAATCTCCTTTCCACTGTTAGGGCACCACATTCCTACTTGAGTACTTCCCAGTGACCTGAATGGCACCACCATATTGGTGGTTGTCCTAGTTATAAACTGCTAAGACCAGATGTTATATCTACCTCTGGCTTCCAATCAATCGGCAAAGCATTTTATTTCTTCCCATGTGGTATTAATTCAATTCTCTCTCCCTCCATTCCCCTTCTCCTCTCCTTCATTCTTTTCTTCTTTTACTCCCTCCTTCCTTTCTTTAACACTGATTTCCACATCACCACCATTCATAATACTGTAATGGAAAGAGAGAACTGACTATTGCACAGGGGAAGCACCAATAACTCTTGCCCAGTGCCTGTATAGCTGGTACATCACACAGAATTGATGTGATGGCCTTCTGCAGCTCTTCAGCTACTTTTGCCACATTTCCAACCCTTTCTCCAACCTCAGAAATTTCAACATCTATGTTCTTTAAGATATTTCTGTACAATTAAACACTCTAATTATCACACAAATCCTGCCATGATGTGATGTGACCTCCTTGTGGTGATACTTTATCCATTCTCTTCTTTATCACACTCCACCCAAACTTCTCTCTCCCTCCCTCTCCCTCTCTCCCTCCCTCCCTCCCTCCCTGCCTGCCTTCCTCCATCTCTCCCTCACTCTCTTTCCTTCCCTCTCTTTCAGTTCATTCTGTCTGTCTGTCTCTGTCTGTTCCACCTCTCTCTATGTCTTTCTCTGTGCCTGTATCTGTCTGTTTCTCTTTGTGCATCTATGTGTTTCTGTGTCTTTCTGTGTGTCTATGTGTCTGTCTGATTGTGTATATGTGTCTGTGTATCTATGTGTCTATCTGTCTGTTTGTGTCTGTCTGTCTGTGTGTGTCTGTGTATCTATGTCTGTTTGTCGGTCTCTATGTCTGCTTCTGTGAATCTGTCTGTGTGTCTGTCTGTGTCTCTGTGTCTGCCTGTCTGACTGTTTGTGTATGTATGTGTCTGTCTCTACATGTGTCTGTGTGTGTCTGTGTCTTTCTGTCGGTATCTGTGTGTCTGTTTGTCTGTATGTATATATGGATCTCTGTGTGCCTGTGTCTGTATCTCTCTGTCTTCCTCTGTCTCTGTCTCTACCTCTCTGTTTCTCTCTGTCTTTTCTTTCCTTTTGACATTGAACCCCTTTGCATGAGCTCTTCTACCTTCATGGTCCTTTTCACTACACTACCCCCACTCTCTGGATGATTCTCATTCATCTGACAAGTATCTCTAAGGGAGTGTCACCTTTCCCAGGAAGTTTCCCTAGAATTTTCTAGTCTTAAAAAGGTATTGTTCTTAAGTCCTCTCTCAAACTGTATTTCATCAACCATGGTGCTTATTCTACTGCAGCCACATGTTTACTTTTCTAGTTTCTCAGACTTCTAGATCATGAATTCAGCCTTTCTTTTCCTGTGCTCTATCCTGCACATGAGCAAATCTTCCTGAATAAAGGAACAAAAGAATCAAACCAAAGGAAACATCCAAGGAAGATCAATATATACACACTACTGTAAGAGTCAGTGAAGGAGAATTAATGGGCTAATCTCAGATCCAGATACTACATAACTTGTATTTGTGGTAAGAACTTTCTTATTGACATAGTGGTATAATGAGAATTTTGGATTTTTGGTTTATTTAATAAATACCCAGAAATGTTATAAGAAAATGTTGGTTTTTTTTAATTACAGGTATGGAATATGGGCCTATTTCACATTGTCCACAGCAACTGACTATGATTTGCCTCATGCTTTAGTGAGGGTGTGATTTTGACAGCTCCAGATAGTTTCTGTGATTGTGTGACATTTGGAATTGTGGGAACTTTTCGGAGTGTATATAAATGCTAGGGCCCCAAGACAGTTGGTGGGTTGTTGGTTTTTGATTGGTTGCTGTTGTTTCCAGTTTGTTAAGTACTTGTGCACAAAGAAGAAACAAGAAGAAGAAGAAGGGGAAGAAGAAGAAGAAGAAGAAGAAGAAGAAGAAGAAGAAGAAGAAGAAGAAGACTATGACATTAGAAATCCTGATTGTGAAGATCAAACTTGTTGCTAGGAATTCAATGACCCTAATCAGCAGAAAGTAGTCTAATAATAATGCTGCCTCCTTTCTGACTTCTGACTTTATTCAGGGATATTTCCTTTCCTTTTTTGCTTTTTTTTTTCTCTTTTATCTAGTGTTTAGGAGGATTAAAGGGTGGAAAGGGGGTAGAGGAGGGTGGAAGAAAAAAGAAACCACAAAGTAGCAAAAGACAGCTACATAGTGGGGCTGGAAACCAGAGCACAGTTGATTGAAACTGGTTGTGACAAAAGTATGCATAGGAAGCAAAGGAGAACAAACTCACAGGAAATTTGTTCCATGATAAAAAGAAAGGAAGAAAGGTATTGTTGGTACAAAACAGTGGAAAGACATGAGTGCAGATACATACATCAAAGACTAAAAAAATCCAAAATCAACTAAGGCACTGTTGTTGGAATTTCCAACCCCAATAAGCCCATATAAAAACGTACAATCCAGTTATTATAATTGTAAACTATATGCCTAGATTGGACAGCTCTAACACTATATTAACATATTTCCCAGCTATACATCCCTTTGTTACTTGTGGTTACTCCTGGCCATGTGATTCTGGTCCATCATGACTGCTCCTCCTCTTCTTCCGTCCTTGTCCTCCATCCTTCTCCTCTTGTCCTCTTCTCTCTTCTAACTGTATGCACTCTCAAACATCCAGTACCACCTTTCCCTTCCACTGCCTAATCACAGGCTCTAACCTTTATTGACCAGTTAAATGGGAAGAAGGTTCACATGAGATCATCTGAGTATGTGATGGGCTGCTTGTCAGGGACAATCCTGCTTGAGGAAACAAAATAAACATCAAACTACAAACAATATTAGGACAACCCACTACAAGGCACTTCTGGGGCGGGGGAGCTCTACCTAGGATTGAATAAAAAAGACTAAAAATGGGTGAGGTAGGAAACACAATTGGATCGATAAAAAAAACTCACATCTCGAATCACAAGCTTTGACAAAAATCAAAGGAGAGAAAGAAATTCCAGAAGGCTCTAGAAAGTTAGCTTACAGTGATACTTGGCTGTGCATTGTGTAGTATTACTGTCTTCATCGGTAGGCTTTGTTGCTGTATTGCAACTACAATGTTTACATAGTGAAAAAAAACATGTGGCATCAGGTACCATATGTGGGAATCTTTTGCCTTAATGTACTAATAAACATTTTATCAGAAAAGTATAGAAAATAATGCATTAAACAAGCATATATTCACCTCCAATTTAAAGTACTATTATGCACATTTAAAGACCTGGTGGATCGTAAATTAAAAATCAATTTTCTTCGATGAATAAATCTTCATCCAAGGTACACTCCATTTTTTGTATGAAAAATGTTTCTGCTATAGAGAGTCATAACTAACTTGTTGAAATTTACACAGAAAACATTTCCAGTAAATACAGCAGAGTGTGGCATTTCAAGGAGGCTGTGTGAGGGCTGGGAGGATGAAAGCCATGGAAGACTAGCAGATGTGCCCCAGGCCCTCCTCGTTGTCATCAATCATAAGCCTGTCCTGCTCCATGGTTTTCAAGCAGTAGGTCTTGGACCCCTGAGGGTAGCAGAATTTATTGTGAGGGATCTGTAAATCCACATTCACATTCAGTCTAGGAAGACTAAATAAATAATATGCCATACACATACATTACTATTTTTAGCATGTCTATAGATGAGGTGATAGGGAAAGCACAGTTTTGCTCACTTGGCTGAATTAACAGCAGTGCCTACCTCTTAGGTCTTTTCAAGCTACAAATACTAAAGTACCATTTCTGGCATGACACATCCTCATAGTCAAAAACAACTGAATAAGAATTGCCACTTAGGAAGAGCCTCTATAAAATCTCCAGTAGAAGATTTAAATGCTAAGCAAAGTACTGTATGGATTTATATTTATTTTAATTATCTTTTATTCACTTGGGGTGTGTGTATGTACCATCAAAATGCACACACGCACGCACACACACACACACACACACACACACACACACACATGAAAGGTGGAGAACAACTTGTGGCATCAGTTTTTCCACTGTGTTCTTATGTGGGGTGTGTGTGTGTGTGTGTGTGTGTGTGTGTGTGTGTGTGTTGGGCAAAGGGTCAGACTGGCCTGGAATTCACTTAAGCTGAAAATGTCCTTGTACTTTGGTTCTCATGCATCTACTTCCTTAGTGCTAGAATTACACCTGTCCACTACCATGCCCAGCATGTGAGGTTCTGGGGGTTGAAGAAAGGATGAGAAACTTGCTGGACAAGCATCCTACCACCCTAAGGACATGATGAACCCATTACAGCCAGTTTCCAAGGCTCTGTATGCGTTATTAAAATTCTGGTAAACAGTATAGTATCCTCAAGGGACACACGTTTTATTCAATCTTTATTCCTGAAGAATACTTTTGTGCAAAAGCCAGTTTTAGTCTGTACTGAAAACCAGCCTGAATTATAAATGAAACCTAACATCCAAGACCAGATCTGAAGCCTGAGGAAGGGCTCTCTCTTCCTCTTTTGAATGCTGATTGTACTCACCAAGGCACAGAAATGGAGTTGAGGGAGCCTCCATTACTTCTACTTGCTTTCTGGTCAGATGGAGCATCCTTTGTGTTATGTTCACTTTTCTCTATGTTGTGGTGTCTCGCATGGAACTGCTCACATGGGTAAAGATTACGTCTCAGAATGCCAACAGAGTCATCTCAAGCGCCTTACTCAATTCAGGTCAGACGTCACTGCTATCGTTTTAAAAAGCAGTGGGTGTAAAACTTGCTGTTCCTTTCTATTTATGAGATAATCCTGGTTCTCCCTTTCTCTCCATGATGCTGTTGCCAAAAAAGAATAGATCCCACACCTACCTCACTCATAATGACCTCTGAAACAGAGGAGCAAGTTTTTCTTACAGCTAACTGGAAACACTTCCCTCTAAAGACTGCAAATAGCACAAATGCCTACTCCAGTGATGGATAGTCCTTGCAGTACTTTTTTTTCCCCCAATGTGGCGTTTTAGAGACAGTCTCCCAGGTAGGAAGAAGTGGGATAGAGTCAATAACTGATATTTCAATCCTAGATCTCCCACTTAATGCTCAAGTCCCCAGTTGCCCTCTTGATCTCTTTTTGGAAGCCTTCTTTCTTGGAAACAACACTCAATTATCTGAGTTTTCCATCTCAGTAACAGACAGGGGCTGGCACTGCAAGGAGATAGTAATCATGTACCAAAATAAGCTCTTCTCAGGAGACAGTTCCCTAAAACTTCTTAAGTCAATTCTGCACATATAATACCAACATCAAGAGCTTGCCAAACCCCAGGCCCTGTATTTACAACTACCCAATTTCCTTATAAATAATCACTTGTGGTTGACCTTAATATGTTTATAAAAGTAGCAGACACTACTTTTCTTTATAATTTGACTTTATTAATTACCCTCTAAATTGTTAATCTTTTTGTATCTATTTCTTTGAGAGTGAATTTACATACGTGTGCGTCTGTGTGTGTACCAAATAAAACCTTGAAAAAAATATGTTCATATCCAACATACATGGTTTTTAATAAAATATTTAAATTATATTATTTTTAATTTAATTTATTTTAATTTAAATTGAAATATTTAAGAAAATGTTTAATAAATTGGACATCTATAAAATGTGATTAAAATATATATGCTTGTAGCTGTGACTAATTTTGTACTTGAAACATGATTAGCATGTTTCCTGTCACTCATTATCTTCCTAAGTGCTACCCGAAATTCATACAAAAGAAATATAAGAAGAGATACGCTACCCCTGTTCAGTTTCTGAGCATCTTGTAGCTGATAAAGATTGATAGACATATGTCAACAAATAAAAAATATTTTGTAATAAAAACAGTAACAAGATAGAAATGTTCTCTTGTGGGCCTCCGTGCAGAGGCCCTGCTGGAATCAGGTGCGAGGGTTCTGGCGGAGGGGGAAGGCAGGGGAGCTGCTCAGCCACCTCGCCTCTATTGCTGCTGCTGCTGTCGCTGTCGCTGCTACCTTCTTGATTGCCCATAGCTGCTCCACCCTGATCCGGTCTGAGGCTGATGAAGGCCTCCTAGCCGCGGAAGGTTGCGACAGAGCGGCCAGTGGTGTTTTGGGAAAGAGAACCTCTTCTGTGTGTTACAGTTCTTTGTGACAAAATCTCCCAGATGACAGAGTAATCCTCAAACACCCTTTTTTGTTCTATAGGATTCAGGATAGAATTTATATACAATTGGGGGTGCTCCGGGGTTTGGCAGCAGGTACTTCTCATTGGCTTGGATTGAGAGCTTGGGGAAACCTTATTTACATGTGGGGAAGGCTTGGTGCTGCAACTATGTGACTGATAGCCACACATTTCTCCTGAGGGGGTGCAACTGCGGGGGTCCAGGGGGCGTGACTGAACTCCTCCCCATGCAGGTGGAAGCTCCGCCCACAAGGTTGTAGGTGGTAGCCACCCTCTACTGGGTCCCAGGGTTCAAAGACTTTGCTCTACCTGAGAACCAGGCTGCCTGTGCACAGATCACCTCCCAAAATTCTCTGGTATGAGGGATTAAAGTTAGGAGTAATGTTAGGAGTAATGTTAACTAAGTTAGGAGTAATGGCTGCTCTTCCAGATAATTCCAGCTCAGTTGAAATGGCCACATTATGGCTAACAACAATTCCACTTTCGGGCTGGAGAGATGGCTCAGTGGTTAAGAGCACGGACTGCTCTTCTGAAGGTCCTGAGTTCAAATCCCAGCAACCACATGGTGACTCACAACCACCCATAATGAGACCTGATGCTCTCTTCTGGTGTGTCTGAAGACCGCTACAGTGTATTTACATATAATAATAAATAAATCAACAATTCCACTTTCAAGAGATCCAATGCCCTGTTTGGGGCTCCATAAGAATACTGTGTATTTGATGTGTAGACATACAAAGTGGAACATATTCATATGAATAAAATGAACATGTAGACGTGATCCCTGTGCAGATTCATTCTGTTGTGTGTTTAAACGAAATAGAAAGCAAAAGTGCCAATCATTTTAGACTGTGGTATTACACTTTGTTTGTTCTGATGGGCATTTCATACATGATATCCAAGGGCATTGTAAGGGTACCTGATTTTCCATAATTAAAGCCACAGAATGTGGGAATAGTGTTAGTCATACTAAGGGCTTCCAAGTCTCTTCTTTACTAAGAGACCAAGACAATTCAACTTAAATCCCTTCAGACATAAATTGAAGCAAATAGAGGATTTTTGTGTAGTTCTTGTGACCATGAAAAGTGTTACTATTTTCTAAAATAATCTGTGAATTTTACCTTGATTCTGAGAGCTTAGACTGATAACTAATAAGATTAGAAATGATGTGTGTGGAAATATGGCAAATAAAGTAGGGGAACTCAGGGCATTTTTGTACATCTATTGGCCTAATGCACTCATTGCTTTGGCTTTTAATTTCAAATTAGAAATGGTCTTCAATATGATATTCATTAGACAAATTGCAGTGTCACCGAGTTCTCTTCTTTCTTTGAAGCTGTGCAAACCACTTCTCCTAATTATTCTAACTGGAGTTCTCTGTCGGCTGAGTGTCCTTGAGTTTCCACTTGACTGTGATTTGGGGCTGAGTATCCACCAAAAGGAAGTACTACTTGTGTGAATCCCAACTTGGCGAAATTGTTGGGCTCCACCCCAACTAGTCACCAAAACATCTGAGTTTAGTCAGAACACTAATTTGTCACACTATAAAACTAAAAGTCCCTCTCTGTTGTACAGTAACCTGTTCATAGACCACAGGGAATGTGAAAGCTGTGAATAAGTTTGTTGATGACAAAGCTCACTTTTTCCATCTCCATGAATAATGGGAGAAAGGGAGGAAAGCAAAGTTAGAACAGAGGGTTGGGGAGGAGGAGAGAAATTTTAACTCTTAAAATCAACACATAAGATAAAATAACATTGTTGTGAGAATAGATCGTGCAGCCTAATAGGGGCTTTTTGTGAATATAAGGACTAGCTATGTTGATTTCCTGAAGATGCTAACTCTCCCAGTCATACACTTTGCTCAGCACAGATGAACAATGCTAGGCCCATTTATCTTCATTTTCAAAAAGCTGATATTGAATAATGGAAGGAATGCACATTAGAGCAAAGCAATATGGTGATGAAAAAGTACACCATCTCTTCAGATGTAAGAAGCTGGGGGTCATAGAGGACATCCTGAATGTGTAGATGACCACTGTTAATTAATGAAATGAAGAAGACTGAAAGCATGATTGCAAAGCCACCATAAAGTGCCATAAGCCATGGCCAAGCAAGACTTCAAATAGATAAATCGATGTGATTTCTGTAAGGGATGCAATTGAGACTTTGTTCCATTCAGTGGAGAAAAAGCAACATGTCACATTTAGAAATCCACTATATCCTGCACTTTTCCTCTGTTTCTTGCTCTCATTATGGAAATCCATGTAAGACACAACTTTTTCTGATTATTTATTAATATTGAAATCAGAGGTAGATGATTGTGACTCAGTCTTTTGTGAGACATACTCTTTTCTGAGTAATGCTTCAAAAATTTGGGTCTCAGTAATGACTTTCTTTTTCTGGGAAGAACTTTGCTTTTATAGAGAGGCAGAAAAATCCCTCTTCTTTAGACTTTAGAGCATCCACCAGGAAAGCAGCTTTAAAAAAAAAATCTCTCCTAGTGTTGAGAATCTGAACTCTTCAGTAACTGACTAGCCATTTGAACCCAAACTTATGCATGTGCTATTCACTTTCTGTCCTCATAGATTATTTCCATCTGTTAGAAAAATGGGATTTCTGAGTTAAGAGAACATACATATATTTTAATTCACATTCCCATGTAAAGATTAGATACATTGATGATACCAGTATCATGCACTGTGATGCAGATGTCAGATCCGGATACCATCTGGTACTGGTGGAAATTAAATATGATACAAACATTCTGCCAATAGACACCTAAATCCTCAAAACATACATTTTTCAATTCATGTTGACAGACTGGCCACATACATTTATCATCCATTTTTTCCAAGAACCATTCAACTAAAACTGTAGATATATAGAATGTCCCTTACATTTTTGTCTTTCAGAATGCAGTAAGAAGAATCAAGTCAAGTAGTTTTACACAAAAAAATTCAATATGTGTTGTCACTGGCCAAAGTATGATGTGATATAAAAAGTCATATAAGTAAGCAATATTTGATGCTATTAACACCACTGTGGCTCCAGGGATCCAGGGACGAGATATTGGTGGCAGATTCCAGAATCAAGCACTACTAGGTTAGAATTGAAATCAAAAGTTAGGAGATGTGTATGTTCAGAAAGTATTGAGTTAGATGAAATAAAAGGACTGGAGATTTTAGAAATACTGCCAAAGGCAGAAGCAGGTAGAGATATGCTTACCTTCTCTCCTTTTCCCTGTTGCCAATATCTCTCTGGTACTTCTTAATGGTTGAACCTAGATGATTGCTGGCCTGCAGTTGGAAGCAAGATATCATTGACAGAGTCAGTTCCCTGTGACACAGAGCAATGTAGGTGGGAGACAGAATTTAATAAACAAAAGCACAAAGGAAAATGCCCAACACAACAGATGAGACAAGTCCTACACATTTCTGAAGGTTAAATTTCAAACGGATACTTGGAAAATAAGTGTAAGAAAGATTTGACGTAAAAAGAATGAGGAATCAACAAGCAATAGGGATCTATATAGAAGGTAGTGAACCTGCCTTTGGAATCCCAGAGATCTCTGGGTACAAAAGTTAAGAGGGAGGTAAAATTTGAAGCTAAAAACAGATTATTTGAAGCTGAATATGACAGAGTCCAAGCCAGTATCTCTTCTCCAACTTGAACACGTGTCTCAGAAAGGCAGCATTCTGTCCCACCAAAGACATGTGAGAAATTACTTTTATACAAACCAAACAAATCCAGAAAAGTCTAACTTCTAAATGTGTTGGTGCATAAGCAGAAAACCATAATCTCTATAGTGTTTTCAAACCATTAGCCTAAAAGGAAGTTCCCATCATCCATTCTAAAGTACTTACTAGTCCATCCCAGGAAGACATTCCAGTAGGTAGAGGAGAAAATTGTAGGAAAATTGTCCTTTTAATACAGCAAAGCAGAAATATACATCCATCTCTTCAGTCCTTCAATAAAAAACGGAAGTCATTACCATTGGAGGGAAACTGACTAGATTAAAAGGGAAATGCAAAAACTTGGAAAACAAAAAGTCACCTTAGAAAAAGCTGAACTAATTGAGAAAACAAAACAAACATTTAAAACATTCTTAAAAGCATCTTGAATATAAGATTTAAGGAAAATCACATCTAACCAAAGAAGCAGAATAATGAGAAATTGAAATTTAGTTATGACTGCTGAAATTAAAAATGTAGTACAAAGGCCAGAAAATCGTATAAAAGAAATCCACCAAAAATTAAAACAAAGAAGAAAAAAGACGATAGAATAAGTAACAAACTAAGCAGACCAACATCCAACTAATACAAACCTTAAAAAGAGGAAAGAGGCAAAAATATTAACATACAAATGAGTAATAGAAAAGATAAGTACCAGAGCTAATGAAAGATAAGAAGCTTAAGTTCAAATCATCCCAAGGCCAAATCTAATGACCTAACTAAACTGTAGCATTTCAGAACAGACTAAACAGCTTGTACTTTGTAATATATATAAATACATGTATTTAGGAATATATGTATATTCCTAAATTCTTGTCACAAGAAGCATGGATTGGTATATGGGAGGATTTGGAGACAGGAAAGGAAAGGGTAAAATAATTTAATTATAATCTCAAAAAATAAAACAAATAACTAAAAATTTAGCAAGATGATATTAAGTTAAATGGAAAGAATCATCAGACTAATATATTTAGTATTCTAGGTAAAATCATTCTTTATCTTGAAAGCTAAAAAGATACTGCCAATTTCATGGGCTCTAAATACTCGAAACACCTCTTGCAAAGCTACTTGAATATCCTTTAGTCTTGGGATCTATAAATTAGTAAAGAATGCCCAAGGTGTGATAGACGTATGGAACACCAAAGTCTAGAGTGATTAGAACAGTAAGACCCAAGAGCTAGGCTTTGGGGATAAATATGAGTTCTCAAGAACCCATGTGAACAGGTGGAAACAATGGCATGTGTTTGAAATCTCAGTGCTTGAAGGTAGATTTTGGGACTCACTGGGAATCCAGGTGAGGCAAATAGATACAGAGTCATAGACAGAGTCTTTCCTGAGCAAAAATAAAGTTGGGAGCAAATGAAGAAGACACTCAGCATAGACCTCTGGACTCCATACGTGTCACATTTACAATCTCATGAATGCACACAAGAACATATCCACACATATGCATATACATAGATTATGTGTGGAAAATAGGGACTAATGATAGCAGGCATGGAGATACAAAGTAATAGTAATTTCAGGTGAAAAACTCAAAGGAGAATACTTTGGTCAAGATGGGAAACCCAGCATAATTATGATCATAAGGAATCCATATAGGACATTCATTCTTGGAAAACAACTCTTTGAATGACCTGTGGAGAAAACCCTGGAAGGCTCATACATTGCCTGCTGTGGCACATATCTAATTTTGCTTTAAAGTCTAAGTGGATAGAAGTTGAAACAAGTCATTCTGAGTGAAATAACTCAGGCATAGAAAAACAAACATTTCCTTTGTATGTTTTGTCTAATCTGCAGAGGTTACCTTTGATTCTTTAGATATTTGAGTTTCATTTGAAATATACAGAAAGTCAGGAAATTACTAAAGGACTATTGAGAGTATTTCCAAAAGAGGATAAAGGGAACACACTGGTATAAAGAAATAAAATGAAATTATATAAGAGGAAAGTACAAATTAGGGTGGGGAAGAGGAGGTCATATATTTATACACATACTTAAAAAGATTAAAATTGGCTTATTCTGTAATGGAACAACAATTTTCTGATTAAAAACTCAAGGTTGACAAATAAGAATCCCAGTCTCAAGAATGAGTTACTTCTGTTGGTGTTGCTGGTTATGCGGTCCTAAAGATTCCAAACATTTACAGGTTATTGAATTGATCTTGGGTATACTCCATTACTTGAAGATAGGATTCTATTGTTGAACATACCACATACCTGAGTATAGAACATAGGGAAATCAGTCTGATACTGACATGGAGACTTTATCTCTACTGCCTAGCTTTCCTAATGCTAAAAGGAGCTATGCAATCTACTGGTGACAAAAAGTAACTATCAATCATATCCACCTGAGAATCCTATGAGGTACAGTAATAACTGGCCTAGGAAGACACCCTGATTGATAAAATAGTGGCACGAATGTTGTGAGTGTAACCAACCACTTTGTGATTGAATTTGAGTCCCACTCAAAACAAAACCTATACCTGGCACCATTATTAGGCTAAGAACCTACAGATAGACCATTGACATACTATTTTGCTAAACTGACATAGTATTAAACCAATACCTAATGACTTACCATTATACCCATAGGCTAAGACATCTCCCAACCCTCTCAGAGAAGCATCTGTTTGAAATGGATGATGATTGATACAGAGACCTACAACTGGCCAAGTGTAGAGAATAAAACTATAGAATATTCAGCACTAAAAGTGTGTGTGTGTGTGTGTGTGTGTGTGTGTGTGTGTGCGTGTGTGTGTGTGTGTACATTCATCTATCCAACACCTCCAAAAGTTCAGGGGTCAAGCAGAAGAGGGAACAAATTGTACAAGACCCAGAGGCAATGGATGCTATAAGGACTACACATATTAAAGAAAAACAGTATGCACAAGACCTGTCAGACCAAATTTGTAGCATACAGAAGGGAGTTGGGCATGAATCCTACCCCTATTAGTAGGGTGGAATTCCACCCTA
Organism: Tokudaia tokunoshimensis; assembly: GCA_036184795.1. NCBI lineage: Eukaryota > Metazoa > Chordata > Mammalia > Rodentia > Muridae > Tokudaia > Tokudaia tokunoshimensis. The sequence continues at coordinate 17,350,939 of BTHU01000009.1, read as the reverse complement.
GAGTTAATGGTCATTGTCATCTATTGGGAGAGGAAGGTCTCCTGTAAGAGCATAGCCTTTGATAAGTTGAGCATGCTCCAGTGGAAGCCCACACATCCAAGAACATTCTGTCAGCAAAAATTGTCACAGATGGCAAAAACAAACAAATAAATAAATAAATAAATAATAAAGAGAGAACAAAGCTGGGTGAGAATAAAAGGAGATGGGACTATCTGGGAAGAACTGATAAAGAGAAACTCATTACATGAAATTCTCAAAGAACTGGATTGAATTCTCTTAAAAAGAAATGCTTGAAAAATGCAGAGGAAGGATTTTGGTCCTGTTATATAAAGTCAATAATTAGTCTTTGAAACTGCCAGAATAAGGGAAAGTTCAACAGCTTTTCCACAGTGGTTTTGGCATCACCCTTCCATGGAGAATAATAGAACTAGGTCCTGGGCCTTCCTGAATTGAATCCCAGAGTAGTACTACTAAGATGGATGTCTTATCTGCTGTACCAGATGGGAAGAAACAAAAAAACGGTCTTCATCTGTCTCCTTTGGCTAAGCTCTGAACATCTTTTGCTTCCTGTAATACCACCTTGCTTGCTTCTTGCTTTCATAATAATTTCCATTCAAAGAATAAAACCATTATTAAACACAAAACAAAATAATACAAACATTATGAATGGATGGTAAGAGCATGCTAAAACCTTTGTTATCATCTCAGAGAATCCCTGCATATGACCAGCATGGGCAAATGAGTAAACAAAAGAATGCAAGTGGGGCTGGAGAGATGGCTCAGCAGTTAAGAGCACCGACTGCTCTTCCAGAGGTCCTGAGTTCAATTCCTAGAAACCACATGGTGGCTCACAACCATCTGTAATGGGATCTGATGCCCTCTTCTGGTGTGTCTGAAAAGAGTAATGGTGGTATACTCGTATGTATAAAATAAAAGAATGCAAGTGGCATCTAGTTCCTTAGTACACAAAAGCTTGATCGGCTTAACAGTTAGCCTTTCCACCTGGGCAAGCTGAATCAAAGCAGACTTGCTGCAATGGAACTATTGTCAATATTCATTAAAGTCATTTTGTATCTACTACAGCCATTGTCTTTTTTTTTTATTTTAATTCATTCTGTTAGAATAAAATAACACATTGATTGAGTTTTTGAATGTTGTATGTTGCACAAGCAAGCATACAATGCATTGAATGTTTATAGAGCCTTCTATAACTGGGATACCGAACCTTAGTTATGTAGAGTCTCTAAAAGTTATTTTAAGGGGTTGAGGCTGGCAAGGTGATTCCAGGGGTGAGGATTCTTGAGTTATATCCTGTAGAACTCACATGTCATGCATTCTCTCTGGTAAGAAAATGAATAAATTAATGAATGAATGAGTAAATAAATAAATGTAAAAAATTCAAAGCCCATACTGTATACTCAGTAGTTTGGTTTTAGACAGTCTTGATGGGCTCAATAATTATTTATGTTGTGTTTAATTAGGTATGGGCAGAAGAAAGAATATAAATAATAATTAGAGCAAAGATTACTGAAATAGAGAATTTTTAGAAAGAAAACATCAACGAAGACAGTAACTTTTTAAAAATAGCAAAATGAGAAAAGAATAAAACAATAGAAAATTTAAAAGAACACTAATTATGGAAATTAGAAAAGATTCTAAGTTTTATACCTAATTGTCAGTGAATTATACATTAACTGCACAGGTCTACATAACCTATAAAGAAGGAAATGTGAAAAGTCAAGTCTCAACAGGCAATACATAACCTCACTAGAAAAGTCTGCCGACATTTAGAGAATAATACCAATTATTCTTGAACTTTCCCAAAAGCTTCAAGAAGAATTTATAGTCACATAAAACTCTTTATGTGTGTATGTGTGCCTCTGTGTCTGTCTAAGTGTGTGTATGCATGTGTAAAATAAAAATAAAAGTGAAATTATTTGGGTGAGCCAAAAGGATAAACAGAAGCAGATAAGAAAGGAACAATAGAGCACTATGTGGTGGGAAGAGGTCCAATGTTCAATACACTATGTGATGCTTTTAACAAAATGCATAGTGAAAAGGAAAAATTTTGTTCTTCAAAGCATCCAATCATCAGAGTGAAAGGGAGAGAAAATATTAGCAATTCAATTATCTGATAAGGATTCAATATTCTAGATACGTAAAAAAAAAATCTAGCAACTCAACTGCAAAATGTTATAAAATAATCTAATTTAAACAAGAGTTTGAATAAGCATTTCTCACAAAAGAACAACAAGTATATGAAAAACTATTCAACCTTGCCAGTCATCAGAGGAAGGAAAAATTGAAACCACGATAGATAACCTAATGTCCATTTAGTGTGCCTATTATTTGAATGTATGGGAAGGGTTTATGTACATCTTTGTGTTAGAGTGTATATATGCCTGTGGAAACACATGATCATATATTTTAGTACATATATGAAGATTAAATGTTCATAATAGGTGCCTTCCTCCACTGCTCTCCACCATGTACTTTTGCTCTCACTGAACCTGGAGTTCACAGATTCACTTAGGCTGGTTGGACAATGCGGTTTTCTAGGACACACCTATCTTCCTCTCTATCCACCAGTGCTGTGATTACACATGTACTGATATGAGAGCTTTTATGTGCCTGCTGGGTTTACTAATTCAATTCTCCATGCAGTTTTCTGACAAAGTAATTTTTCAGTACTGCTTGCTATTTGCTTAAAAACAAAAACAAATGTGTGTTTTTGAGGACCGATGAAACTAGAATATTTTTGAACAACCGGTGAAGATGTATGATGATGTGACCATTATGGAAAATGGTATTTTCCTCAAGTTAAAGGTAGTATCATTGGGCTGGAGAGATGTATCCGTGGTTAGGAGCACTTGCTGTACTTCCAGAGGTCCTGAGTTCCATTCCCAGCAACCACATGGTGGCTCACAACCATCTGTAATGGGATCCCATGCCATCTTCTGGTGTGTCTGAAGAGAGCTACAGTGTTCTCATATACATTAAATAAATAGATAAATAAATAAATCTTTTTTTAACTAAAAGAGCTGATGATTTTATTTTCACATTTCACAGTTTAAGTGAAAATCGCACTTTTTTGTATCACTTCTCCCTCCAAAAGTCTTCTCTCTGTAGGAAGGGAAGTTTCCTTGTCATGCATCTGGTAAACACTCAGGCTCAGCATCAAGATCTCCTGGTGGAACAGAATAAGAAACACAAAACGATAAGGAGCGCTTCTGCTCTTATCTGGCTGGGTCATGCCAGGCCATGTGGACACCATCATAGGGCGGGCGGGCGGTCTCATCATTAGAGGTCCGGGCATCATGGGCATGTGGTCTCCCATGGGCAGTCTCATCCCAGGAGCTGGTCCCATGGGCATCATCCCAGGAGGAGGAGGACCCATCATTGGCATCATGGGAGGGCCTCCCATGTGGGGCGCAGGCATCATGCCAGGCCGAGGAGGACCCGGGAGAGTGGGGGGAGGTGGGCTCATGGCCCCTGCAGGCAGAGGAGCAGAGAGTGGAGCTGGACGGATCTTTCCTTGTTGAAATGCAGCCGTTGTTTTGTCAATCAGGCTCTGGGCCTGCTCTTCCATCCATTTCTGGTAACAGTCTTTAATATTCTCTTTGTGTTTCCAACCACTGAAGTGTGTCTTCCTCACAGATGGAGAATCGTGGGTAAGATACGTATCACAGTAGTCACAATAAAATTTAGGATGATGCTCCACAGGCCGTTGGCTGCCCATGTCCCCACCGCCAGGAATTGATGCACACAGGCTGCCAATAAATCTTTTTTTAAAAGTTAGCATTATCTTATGATCCAGTACTTTACTTATAGTTTCGATTGCTCTAATAAAACATCATGACTAGAAGCAACTTTGGAAGGAAAGGGTTTGCTTCATCTTATAGCTTGAATTTGTTTACCCAGGAAAGTCAGGACAGAAACTCAAGGTAAGAACCTGGAGGTAGGAACTACAGCAGAAGCCATGAAGAAATGCTGCTTACTGACTTGCTTTCCGTGATTTGCTCAGCTTGCTTTCTTATGCCATCCAGGGCCATCTGCCCAGGGGTGGCACCATAGACAATCATTATAAGTATACATGGAATTATATATAAATTAATCATGAAAATGTCCTACTACAAGCCAACCTTATCGAGGCATTTTCTTAGTAAAAATTCTTTCTTCCTGTATATATCTAAGTTGGTGTCAAGTTGACAAAAACCAAAGAAGCATATCTTGTAATTCACCTGTGAAGTGATGTGTTGTGCAGTAGTGTCCTCTGACACCAAAACATTTAATTTTACTGTGAAGCACCTTAAGAAAAAAAGTAACTCAAAAGAACTCCAGGAAGTCCCTGAAACTGACCAGATTTATTCGTTAGACCTTCCCCCCTCCCCCCCACCCCGGTCACTACGGGGGAAAAAGCAGTAAACACTGCTGAGGGTTACTCTTAGGCAAGTCAAGCTGTCAAAGACTGTCAGAGGAACCAAGCTGTCACTATAAAAAGCCCAGTCAATCAACATAGGTCAGAAGAGGCTTGGGTCAACTGAGAAACAAATCCCCGACACACACACACTCATTGACTCTTCCCAGTTAGGGAACCCACAACAGACTAAAGCACAAGTATCACCTGAAGGGAGACTGGCCAGTTCAAGCTTGTTGGGCATGACTTTAACAGGCCTCCATCTTTGCCCCCATTCCCACTGCATTGATAAAAAAAAGTATTAGATTTCATTTCTAAGGCTAGTTACCAAGGTCCATCCAAACATGATTTAGGTACAGAATTGTAACTCATTGCATTAGGATAGTTATAGAATATTTTAATCTAAATTGCCAAATATGATGGACTGGATGTTCATTGTAGATCATACTTTGTAATTTACATAATTGTAATGGTTTATGTCTGAGAGAAGAGCCTTTTTATAAAATTTGGACAGAAAAGAAGAGATGTTGGGGATTAGTTCCAAAGCTTTGAATTAATCCAGCCCCCAAAATCAGAAATCTGCATGTGAAAACGCTGAAGGTCCCTGTCCCCAATTGGCTTTTTATTGATCAATAAATAGCCAATGGCCAATGACTGGGCAGGCAGACTGAGGCCGGACCTTTAGATTTGTGAAGGCTAGGAACTGGAAGAAAGGAAGAGGGAGAATCACTGTGATTTGGAGGGAGACAAATCAGATTAAGAGCTGCAGAAGGAAACTAATCCGAAATGTAGGTGAGAAGGAATGTGGTCCCTGGAAGCGCTGTCCAGAATCATTTTGGGCAACAAAGACTAGGGAGTCAGCCAGAAGGAGCCAAGATAACAAAGATAAACTATAAAATTATAGGGCAATAAGGCAGGATTACAGGAGGAAAATGTGTGCTAGCTACTGGGAAGATTAGAACTGCCCAGCCTTTGAGCTAGCCAAACCATTTGAAAATTGTTTGATGTGTGTGTGTGTGTGTGTGTGTGTGTGTGTGTGTATGTGTGCGTGTTGTGGATTGTCCTAGTCCTGTTTGTATTTTGATGCTAATTCTGCTTCCTCAAGAGGGGCTGCCTGACTAGGAGCAGATCACATACTCAGGAGATTTCACATGAGCCTTTCCCCATTTAACAGGTCAAATAAAGCCTAGAGCCTGTGATTAAACAGTAGAAGGAAAAGGTGGGGCTAGAGGTTTTAGAGAGGGGCGAGAGGAAGGAGGAGGGGAAACAAGGAGACAGAGGAAGACTAAGGAAGAGGAGGTATAAGGAAGACAGAGCAGAACCACATGGCCTGGAGGAGCCACAAGTAGCATGGGATCTCATAGCTGGGGAATAGAGTAGTGTAGTGATAGATCTGCCTAATCTAGGTGTGCAGCTTATAAATATTATAACTGAGTTGTGTGTTCTTTGCACAGGCCTATTGGGGTTGGAAATTTACAGCAACAAGTGTGTGTGTGTGTGTGTGTGTGTGTGTATGTGTGTGTGTGTGTGTGTGTGTGTGTGTGTGTGTGTCTTTCATTCAGGATTTCAGATAGCTCCTGGGAGGGTGCATGGGTATGACCCCTCAGGAGCCAAAGCAGTATAGCCAACTACAAGTGTGTGTTTTATCTCTCCATAAAAGTCTGTTACACAACACTATACCTCTGACACACACACACACACACACACACACACACACACACACACACACACACATACACACTCTCCTGGATTCATTAGTATTGTTCCTATATGTATATGTTTGGGGCTGACCACTTGGAATTAGATGACCTACCAGGAGCCTTGTCCTTAGAGAAGACTGGTCTGCCCATATTTACTTGCTATTGACTGCCTGTAGCTCCTCATCTAGGAGGTGAGTTTCCCCATCTATGGAGTCATGTCAACCAGTGTGATCACTTTGTAGATCTTGCTTCCCTACAGTTGTGACTTCATGGTTTCAGTTCACCTGTCAAAAACACTATCTTGCAGTAAATATCTGGCCTTCTGGCACTTATAGTTTTTTTCTACTGTCTTTCCTAATGTCCCTAAGTCTTAGGTGCAAGGGTTGTATTGTAGATGTATCATACGGCGATGGACAACCTATAGGTAGTGAGTCATTCTCAGCATTGTAACCACTTGTGAGTTTCCTTGGTAGAGTCTCCATATGCCACACACTTTGAAGGCTATACTTATCTGTGGGCATAAGAATATATGGTTATACTGCAGCTAGAAATATACTGCTTTAGAATAGTAGTAGATTCTTCTTGAGGTTCTGTGACCTCACCAGCCATGGATAGTTTGATAGGTTTACAATACCAGTCATAGACTCCTATTAAATGGACCTTTAATCAAATTATACCACTGTTGCTTACCAAAAACATAAGGGTCCCTGTTGTGTTTTGAGGGATACATTGTTTCGGTTCAAAGGCTTACAGCTCGAAGGACTGATGATTAATTTCCTTTTGCCTGCAGGCACAGCATCTTTGTATACTGTGAGAGCTAGTTGGCCAGGGAAGAGCCATCCAAGTCAGTTCCAGCTAGATTTCTCTAAAGCCTGTGACCAAAGTGTGTCTTATGTTCTGCAAAAGAGTCTTGATTTCAATGTCTAAGAAATTTAAAATTGCTCAGACCCTCAGAATAAAAATAAAACATGTATAAATAGCCCACAATTGTTTCATTCAATGTAAAAATGTTTTCTCTATATGATAGAGATAAGCTATTCATACTGAATTTAAAATAAGTCACAAAGATAAAATAAACATATTTTAGATTTTATACAGGATAACCAAAATTGCTTTTTTTTAGGGAAGACACACACACATTGCAACCTTGTGTTTTAGAAAACATTTGTGACATCTGAAATTTGTAAAATTCATTGTAAAAATGATACTACATCACTTAAAAATGATGCTATGTCCATTTCAGATCAGTAAGAGCTGTCTTAGACTGTTTGTTGGTTTGTCTTTAGTTTATGTAGAGCCAGCTGCTTTCTGACCCCCTTGTGTAAATATTCAGCTTTTCACATAATCTGATTCCATACTATCTTGTTATGATATCATTCTGAATACACTTTGATCCTTCACTAACTTTTGCAAGTCATACATATAACCTTTAAAATGTTTAAGATAGCTACTTTTTCATTGAATACCATTATTCCTCTTCTTACATACATATATATGTGTGCATATACTTATAACACATACTGAATATTCACATATATACTTGGAAGAGCAACACTATAGCCTCAGAGGAGTCAGCAATAAGCTTAAGAGTATATGCTACTGCTTTTATGTTATGGAATTTTCACATATTTTACACATCTCTGATAAAAAAAACCACATAGAACATAACCTCTCTTTCTGGGCAGTTGTACCAGGTTTTAAAAAAACTTATATTGTTTTAAATAGTTGAATTGAAACATAGAATTTAGAGATTCTGCATATTTTTCCACATGGATGGAAAAACACAGAGCTTAAGCTATATTTTTTTGAAATTCCAGTGGTCAGAATAGAAAAGACACAGTGATCTTAATGTCCTGAAGAAATGGAGGCTTATTTGCTGCCTGATTAAGACAAATGACACAGGCAGCTGTAAAAAGAATTCCCACCAGCTACTAACCCACAAATGGTGGTGTCATTTTTCATATTTAGAGAAGTATCAAAATAAACTTAAAATAACACCAATTACTTAGGGTTATGATGAAATATCCTATATGCAACTTCAGAGAGTATAATTGTAACTGTTCTTTACAGTCTAAAAACATTAAACATTGAAAGTTTTACAGAATTTAATGACTGTTAAGAATGAATCAGTTCTTTTTTAGAGATTTACTGTTTCCCAGTGCCTAGAACATTGTATGTAAATAGAGTTAAATAAGATGTTCATAATATATAACTCATGGGAAGATATAAATACTGAATAGTATCACATGCACAAAAATTACACAAAACAAATAGAGTCTGAGCAATTTAAAATTTTTTATACAATGAAGTTAACACTCTATTCCTAAAGATACACGGTAATAAAGGATATTTATTCACTAGTTTGTGCATGTGCATACATGTGTGTATGTCTGTGTGTATGCATAAGTTACCTATGTATTTGTATGTGTGTGTAAGCATGTGTGTGTGCAGGCATGGTTCTCTATGTGAATATACATGAATGTGTGTGTATGTGAGCATTTATAAGCATGTGTGTGACTGTGTGAACCTATGTGTACATGCTTGTGCATGGGTGCATGCATGTGCATATGTGTGTGTGTGTGTGTGTGTGTGTGTGTGTGTGTTTATAGGTCAGCTGTAGGTCAGGGGCAGAGATCAATCTCTGGTGTCATTGTTCAAAGCTGTCCACTTTTTTCCCTTCACCTTGTTATTTGAGACACCCTGTCAATGGGAGCCGGGGCTCACTCATAGAGCAGGCTGACTAGCCAGCACACCTCAGTGTCTGCCTGTCTCAGTTTTTAAAGTGCTACAATTTGAGTAAGACTGTGCCACCATGTTTCAACAGAGGTCAGAACAGAGGTCCATAATCATGCTTGCTGTTGTACAAGGGCCAGTTACACCACATTTTGTGTAATTATGATCTGGTTATTGTTTTCATTTGGAAATTAAGCAAAACATAAGAAAATATGTCTATCAAATTGACAAGGTTGTCAACTTAACTACAATTGAAATTAACTAAAACCAAAATGGCTGGGTATACCTCTGAGGGACTTTAGTTAAATGATTTGAAGTGGGAAGATCCACTTCTAATATGGATCCAGATCTTTTGAGGTGGAAAGAGCCACCTTCTTCTGACAGCCTATATAAAGGGCATGGGAGAAGACAGCTTGCTCTCCATGCCTGTTATCTCTCACTGTCTTGATGAAGTCCATGCCTTCCTTGACAATAAAATCTACTTTGAGATTCTGGTATATATTACAGACCAGGTGAGACATCCAGACTCATGAACTGGTCAACTAACTCCTGGATTCTTGGACTTTCCATTGATAGACAGTCATTGCTTGAATACACATAGACAGTCATTGCTTGAATACACATACTATAAGACATTCTAACATATCTAACATATATATTATGTGTGTGAGAGTATATGTGTGTGTGTTTTGTTCCTCTAGAGAATCCTAACTAACATACCAAGAAAAGAAAAAATATTGCATTGTCATCTTGTTCTGGTTAAAACAATTTTTACTTTGCAATCAAACACATATTTTGACACAAATTTTCATTTAATATTTAAATATCTGATACTCAGTTGATAACTAAATGCAATTAAATAATAAATAAATATAGGTATCAATGATCTAGCTTATAATAAAAACAAACAGACATTTATTTGTATGCCAGCTTTCCAAAGCAGGCACATGATTCCTTTTGTTCTGTGAGCAAAGCGGGCAAGACAGAGTAGGCAAGTCAATCTTCATCATCCCGGTACTGGTCGTCATCCCAGTACTGACAACTTCTTTGCTGTTACTCTGCTGCTTTTAGGCTCATGCTTAATTTCTGGGCATAGCTCATATGTTTTTTTAAGAACATATAGACTGTTAACTTGGTTTGAGGTGAGTAGGAATATAGCTAATCAACTCTGGGCAATAATTACATACCTACCTTCATGAAAGAGGCCAGCTGACACCATGATGGAGTATCCAATGAGAAAGAAATGTCAAGGATAACCTCTGAGCATTCATTTACCATCAACAATCACCAGGAGAGTTGAAAAGGAAAGCATCAAGAATATATTTGTATAGAAACTCTTTGCAAACGTCCCACTCTAGCTTGCTTTAAGTCATTCAATCCATACAATCAAGGTGACTCATGTGCTCTTGACATTACTGTTCTAATTCAGCATCTTCTGAAAGATGTGCTAGAGTGGGTAGCCTTGGACACTAAAGAAGGGAAGACTCAGACTTGAGTGTTATATACTGCCATTCAGCAGCAGAGAAAGCAACACGGCTGTATCCAGGACTGATCTCCCTTGTGAGGGAGAGTTAGGGACCTTTCTCTTTGTAAGTCTGAGAGGAAATTAATAGCAGCTTCTCTTGAAAACAAAGAGAATACCATTTTGAGAATTTGAATTCTTCAAAAGTAAAACTAAAGAAAAAGGAGCCTGGGTTCCCAGCTACGAAATAGATAAGAGTTTGAAGTCACTGTTCCAGTCTCTTGAAAGAGAACCACCCACATAGTGTAAACATGCTCAGTGTAGCTGTGCTAATGGCTGACAATGATTAACCATGTGCCAGATGTCAGACATTTTTCTCAATTGCTAAAATTTTTAATCTTCCAAATAAGTCTATATTATATATTATTTCCTGATATAAGTGATTTAAACAATATACACAGAAATTTTAATAAAGTGTTACATGCAGCTAATAAGAGTAAAGGGTAAGCTATGAACTCAGATAATATATCCAGAGCCCACCACCTGACTGACACTGTAGCTGTCACATACTTTCTGTGTCTGAAGCAACTTTCTTTACCTCTCTGAGCATGATGTTTTTATATTAGTAATGGAAATAGTAATATGTACTTCTATCACTGGGTTGATGAGTATATCAAAGCGTTTTTGCAAAGCACCAGTATTATGCCTGATGCATTGTAAGTACACAGTATTTTTATTATAAAACTTAACATGAAAAGTTTTTTTCCCCTGAGATGGTTATTCTGCATTTTTTCAATGTATATATCCTGTATTATTGCTATCTAGTAAGATAAAATTGAAGCTAATTTTAAAATAGAATCAACAGTTTGAGCAATATCATTTTAAAAAGAAATATTATGCTATTAATTAAGAGATTAAAATAGAATAAAGCAGAAATATTACATCACAAGAACTGCAACATTTGGTTTCAGATATAAACACCTATGTGGATATTGTTGCTTGTGAGATGAATTTATTTCTAAGAGCTGGAGTCAAAATTGGAAAGATTTTTTTTAATAGAATATGAATAATCTTTTGTGGATTCTGTTTCTTGTCCAACAATTAGAATATTGTTTGTGCTTGTTATAAAGCTTCTTCAGAGAAATGGTTCTCCTACCTCTGGTAGAAATAGCGTATAGAGGATTTTAAAATCAATCAATACAAAGTTTTGATGAAGAGGGCAAACCTATTGCATAAAAATTAAATACTAGAGTTACTGATAATTTATACTTTTCTATGCTACTTCTGTTTGCTGTCACCCTTCTGTAAAGTCAAATTGTTTATAGTTAAGCTCAGCCATATAGATATAGCATACCTTTGAAATACCCTGTATTAAATCTCTTTCTTCCACGGTAATGTGAAATCCAGTCCCTTGTAGCTTTTTTTTTTCCAAGTAGTGATACAGACTAAAGGAAAGAGAGCTGTCATCATTGACTTGAAAAAAACCATGAATAATTGCCATCTTCTCAGGAGAGTCCTTTGCCCTAAAAGCCTTCAACTCCAGATCATCCGTCTTTGCAGGTGCCTGGGCACACTGGCCTCCTGTCTCTTTCTTCAAATTAAGGGCACTGAGCAGAGCTGCCATACTGGGCACTAATGAATTCTCTGAGACTAATCTACACAGTAATGAGACCAGGAATCTGCCAGTCACTCTCCCAGGAGGTAACAGTTCACACACGTTACATCACCCTATTAAAATAACTTATTAGCTGCCTTGCTTGTCTGCTTCTATTCATTAGGAAGGTGTGACCAAAGAGACATGCATTTGAACAAATTTGATTTGCATTGTTCTCCACTTTATTTTTATGGTTGAATGCATACACATTTTAAGTAAATCCCAGCATTTTATAAGGGCTGTAATTACCTTAGAGAAATCTCAATAAGATTATGACTTTTACTGACTAGATGAAAAACATTCAGTGATGGTCCACATCCTGCTCATTTTCTGAAGAACTTTGAGGCTGTATATTCCATTCTCTGCATTTCTGATTGTAGGCAATATTTGTTTCCCTAAAGGACTTTTGCTACATGTGCAGTGTATCTGTCCCATGATGTGGCTGAATTATTTTGATAACTAAATTGGAGATGGAATTTAGGTAGAATACTCAGGATTTGGGGATATTTTTTTCAAATCTTATGATTCTATAAGCATTTAGTCTTTGTTTATTTTTGTAAATATAATCTCATAGTATGACTTTGGGTTTTGACCAATGCAGACTTCTTCACTATTGGCTTTTTGTAGCTGTCAATTAGGTGGATAACTATTTAGTACTTTTTATACTTATTTACTTCATTTGCAGAATAAGAGTAAAAGACTGTTTTCACACACTAAGGACATGGAATACAAAGGGTGTTTAAACAGTGTTTGCCATGGGTAAAATCTGAGATATTATCTATTGTTATTATCATAATTCTACTATCATTCAATCTTTATCAAAGAAAATATCAGAACAGAAGTTGTATATTTTTTAACAAAAAATTTTTGATTGTTTTTCATGGAACTGTTTGAAAACTGGAAACATGCAGTACAGCTTTAAGACTACTGAAATCCCATGTGCGTACTTTATTAAGCTCAGTTAATCAGTAGCCATGCAGTCCAGGCTTCAGTCAACCATCACTGAAGTAGAGCATTACCCTCACGGTGCTACCTTCTCTAAACATGGTGATGGTCAGCAAGTTTCTTCAACGCTAAAGCTGCACTTCCTTCCTTTATGCAGAAAGGAAAGAGTGCATCGTTTCCTGTCCGGATGTGAACATTGTTGAATGAAGATGCTGTCAGATGTTTAGTATGTGTGCACACTCATCAAGCTGCCCTGATTGTTATTGCTCATGATGCCACAGATGTGTCCACGTAAGACCCAGCCATGGATGGTTTTTCTTAGAGTTGCTTACAGCTCCACTCATTTCTAATCTATGTCCCCAAAAGCCCATTATCCCCAGGGTGCTGCCTGGGACTAGACCAGTTCCAGAACAGATCATTTCAAACTAGACCATTTCATACTTCAATACATTTCATACTTCAATAGAATTTATAATGCCAGCATGAGCTCAGATTGTTAGCAAGTTATGGTAATGTAGCCTATAGTGATGTCCTTCTTATTCTTAAATCATTAATGATTAAATTCTATTAAAACAAACATTTTTAAATAAGATATAGATTCATTATATTAATGAAGAGCATAAATGACTCATAGCTTTCCAAAACTTCTAAAACAAGAGTAACATTCCAAAAACAACAGCCACATAGGCCTACTGTTTCCTAGTAGGTAGAACAGGTTCCCAATCAATTTGTATTTTTCATAGTCAATAAAATCATGAATAACTGAAAGCTTATGCTTGCAATAGCAATCAATTATAAAGAAGCCATGGATTTGAAAGAAAGCAAAGGAGTATAAGCTATATGGGAAGTTTGGGAGGGCAGAGAAGGTATGAACAATGTAATTATATTGTAATATATATACCATATGGGAGTGGCAGTAGAGCTCAGTTAGTAGAGTCCTTGTCTCATGAGCAGGAAACAGAGTTCAGTCCTCAGCACCACTTAAACTAAGTGTAGTAATGCTTGTTTTGTAGTCCCAGGACTTAGGAAATGCAGGCAGGAGGATTAGTAACTAAGAGTTATCCTTAGCTCCACAGTAAGTTTGCAGCAGGCCCTGGACTACATGCAGTCGTGTCTCAAAACCAGAACAGCAACAACAACTTACTGACATGTTTCAACATTGGGTGGTCTTACACATGGGGCTTAGTGTAGCTATAACATCAACTTTTATAACCGTAGGAAGCACTCAGAATTAGGTGATCGATTTCTACCAGTGTTCATCGAATATGTCTCTCTACATGATGCTCTGCTGAACTATTTTTCTGAACAGCAGGCTTATAGTAAAAATCGTGAAATACATACATATGAAGTGAAGAGGCATCTGCATTGGTGTTTTCTTGCCTAAAGTATCCCCAGCAAGTAGTTCACTACTGCAGAATTAAAAAAAAAAAACTGTAATAGGATGTTAAGATATACTCCATTGTTTCTTGTCTACCTGGAATGTGTGATCATTAATCTTTCTGATCAACTTGACAGGATTAAAATCATCAAGGGTACTACTCACCCCTCAGTGTGTCTAGAAGGGTGTTCTCAGAAAGGTTTCATTTAGGATGGAAGGAACCCTGAGTGTGGGAGGCAACGTTCCATGGACTGGGGTTGTAGACTGAACCAAAAGAAGGAAATAAAAGAAAGTGTGGTGAGTGGCAAAGATTGCTATTCACTCTGAAATGCTACATTTTGTTACTTATGTCCTTTTATCTCTTGAGGATCATCCTGTGTGAAATACAAGTCTCTGTAAGTTCTGTATTTCTCAAGTTTTTTTCCCAGTGGCATCTTATATGTATTTATACTATATGTATAGGTGTATTTCTGTGGTATATATGAGAGATATTTAACTTAGCCTCTAATTTCTGTCTTGTGATGCTCCATTTCTTGACTTTGCTAGAACCTTCAGATGTAACTGTAAGTGGAAAACACTTGTATCTCATTGCACAGTTCCAAAAGTGAGTTTGGAAAGCTCAACATGGGAAGATGATGATCACGTACAAGAGGGAAGCAATCCACTGGAGCAGGGTGTCCATCACAGGTAACAAGTTCCATGATGAGCCCTGTCTGTCCCTTTTAAAACCCTGACAGTTTCCAGAAACTGCTACTACCAGTTCTTTTCAGTCTTATAAAACAACTGATCTGGAAAGGTTAAAAACTCAAGGAAATCCTTCCATCTCCAGGGTGTGCTTCTTATGAAACCAAGATCATTCGACAGTGTTACACTTTCAGATAGTAACATGAGGTTATTTAACATCACTAACAAATGGACTGCAAGCCCTGATTGACCAAACAAACTGTCCAGATACATTGCAAACCTAGAGCAGATCATAAGGCTAAATACAGATACTTAGAAAAACATGAAAAGTTGACACAGACCACCCACGTTGGCAATGACTCAGACTCTAGGTCCTCTGTAAAAAGACAGAACTGAACAAGGCAGTTCAGTGTGCTCCAAGGAGTGGCCATTCCATTTCATATTGACAGGTATAATGCTAAAAATGATCTTGTGTATGTAGCATGTAGAATGTTTTATGTTGAGACAACCCTCCATCATGTATGTGTGTGTTTGTGTATAGCATCTTAATGCTCAAGGAAATACCTTGAGAAACTTTATGTCACCACAGAGCTCCATTTGAATTTGACATTCTATGTAAAAATAAAGTAAGTGAAATGGACAGTAGAGAATTTCTACGTAGGTTTTTATTCTTTTAAAAAAATATGCTGTTTTAAATTGTTTAAACTGAAATGTTAACTGTTGTTTGGACAGCAACAAGAAGTGTGTCCTCTTTTTTCTAAATAGCTATATCCTCATTTCTGCTTTTTTATTTATTTTTATTTGTGTGTATGTCTATGTGTTGGGTATCTCTGTGTGTGTGTGTGTGTGTGTGTGTGTGTGTGTATCTGTATATGTGTCTGTGCCTCTGTTCGAGTTACTATATCTATGTACATGCAGGTTCTTGTGGCATTCAGAAGATGGTGTGGGACCCCATGGAGGTGGAGTTGCAGCTATTTGTGGGCAGCCAGATGTGGATGCTGTGAAGTAAACTGGGGTCTGCAAAGAGAAGCAAGTGCTCTTAGCCAGTGGCCCACTTCTCGGCCCGCACTTTTCTGCTTTATCCCAAGAAGTCATGAGGTGACAATTAGAAAACTATAGTCCACTGGGCAGGCCTGGACTGCAGCCCACTTTCATACGGACTGTACCCTAAGGATGTATTTTGAATGTTGTTTGTTATGAGAAGAAAAAAGACTTAGGAAATATATTATAGAGACCATATGTAGACCATAAAAGCCAAAATGCCTACTCTCTGGCCTTTTACAGGAAAAGTTTCCCAACACTCAAGCTGGGCTATGTTTTCGTGCTGGCTTAACAACCACGACACATATTGCAGCAATTTTGTACAACCAAAGTTTATTTCCTGCCAATCTTTCCCGTCACAGGGTATTAGAATTGTCTGAGTATCCTAACCAATCAGAAACCCAGCCTGGCAAAGATGTCAGGCCAATATGTGCTTGACAGTCATCATAGGACAGAGAATGATGTAAGCTAAACAGTGGCTTTCGGAACTTCCACCTGAGTGTAAAATGCATCACGTCTGCCCATATTCCACTGGCCATGTAAGTCATATTTCTTCATCTAACTTCAAAGGAGGTGCAATTCTTCCTCAAGCCTAGAAGAAACACAAATAAATTGCTAAAGGTCAGTATTAAGGTAGACTACATATACGTCTGAGGACACACACTTGATTGCACATATTAAACTTGTCAAGAAGAGAAGAGTAAGAATCTGTATCCTGTGAGACCTCATTGGCTTATATGTTTATCTTTCTGTTTGTAAATATAGATGTAGAGATACTAATATAACATAACGTAACTGATGTTTCTGATACACATATAATATTCAAAACCTATAATATATTTATTATATCACATGCCAAATTCATATACAAAAGTACAAAAATAGATATATCTCTATAGCTGTATAATTACTCAATTACATTATATAAAATTTATACTATATAATAGAGATCTAACTGTATCTACTTATCTGTACAGATATCTCTTTTATATATACTGATATGTGGACTTCAATATTGTGTATTACGTAAGTTTAAAGGATAAAATTAAAAAAATACATAACAGGAAATCAAATTTTATGGGATATAGATTTTAAGTTTGATGTATGTATATGTGCATGTGTTTATACTTAGTATCAGTGGTACTGTTAATGAAATATTTCTGTGTTTCTTTGTCACATATATGTATATAGAAAGAAATACGTATTGTATACATAGGCAAAACTCTATCATCTACAAATTACAAGAAGCATAGAAATATCAAAATCAGTTTAAATTTAATTTTAAATATGTTCTAGTCTTAAGGTATAGGGTTGTATGCATCATATATCAACATGCATTCTTCAAAGTCATCTGAAATTTTAATGATATATTATTTACTTCCAAGCTTGTGCATTTAAGGAAGGAAGGGAGTGAGAAGGAGAGGGAAAGAAAAATGTGTTCCTCTCGGTTTGGGGCATTTGATGTAATGAATGTTCTTAAATTAGAGGTGCCTCAAGTTTTTCAAACAAGTAGCAATGTTGGAAGAATCGTGTGATGATAAATATTGGCATTAGAAGAAGTATACAGTTGATACTGATTTAAGATAAGGTTAAGATCGTGGTTACGATAAGGACATGAGAGCCGATCCAAGGGCAAGTTCTCAGGCATTTGGATTTCTGAGTAATCTCTGAATGATATACTTTTTGATCTGTACTAAACCTCTTCCAAGTAAAAGCATTAGATTATTTTGGAACTATGCTCAATAGCTTTTTATAATATTTTATGCTAGCAATAGTGGATATGACAAGGGGAAGCCCATCCCCTTGAAAAGGAATAGTCTACATCACTTCTGACAACATAAAAAGCCAGTGGTCTTGAACTCCAGGAACAAGGACAAACTGTAGTCCAAAATTTCCCCAATCCGCTGAGAATGTTGGCCATGCCTTTCTTAGCTCACTGGTAAAACAGAAAATTATGAATGGTAATTAGCTAAAGTGATAATGTTTCTTTTCCATGGGAGCATCTTAGATGCACCTAGTAATCTTGAGTCCAAGATTACTGTTTTGTACCCTGTATCACTAAAAGGCTGAAACTACCAAAATGGTAAACATTCACAAATAACCAATTCTTGATGGTGGTGAGCAAGAGGGGAGCAGGGAATGGGGATCCCTGACAGAGAAAGTTTCTTTCCAGAAGAACAAATCAAAATATTTAAAGGGCAGAGATCTTGTGAAATAGCTTACAGTGGAAGAGTCCAAGCCTGTCTTCCATCTGTGTTTGGGGAATCGTTAACAGCAATGTGTGGGAAGTCAAACAAAAATGGAGAGCAGAGTCTTCTTTGCTTTTAAAACAAGGATGTTTGTTTTAAGGAAAGTATGTGTGGGGCCAGAAAGGGAGAAAGCAAGGCTCCTGTGAGGGAAAGGGGACATGGAGAGGAAAGGAGCATACCAGCCATTCAAAGAACTTTTGTGTGCTCCCAATAGCAGACAAACCAGAGTCCATTTTCATAAAAAAAAAAAAAAGAAGAAAGAAAAAATAATGTTGCCTTATTATACAGGAAACAGTTTCTGAGATATTAAACCCATTAGCTCTGGCTTGAACCCTAAGCGTTACTGAGCTTCTCAGTTGGATTTTCTGGTTTTTTCCATCTTCTCTGCTTTCTGGATTTTTCCATCTTTTTCCCTGAAAGTCTTTGTATTCCCATGGAATTTCTTCTCAAATTGACCTGTGTCACCGAAGATTTTTATTAAACTGCTTAAAAGGGTAAGGGGGTCACAGAGATGGAGGGAGTGAGAAGGAGCTTAAGAAACACTAAGGAAGTATAAAGAAACCTTATGAAACAGTCATTTGTAAGCTCATTAAAAATAAAGACTTTGACAGAGACAGCCTCTGCCAAATATGGACAAAGCTGCTCCTCAAATGCAGGGATTATTAAATGAACACTTCAGTTATCACCTTATATGTTATTGGTCATGGAAGCCCCAGAAATACCCAAAATAATGTAGGCTATTGTCATTGTTCTTCGCTGTCCAATATAACTAGACTTCTGGGTTGATACCTAGCAAACTATAATACCACTATTTCTAGTGAGATGTAACCACTACTGTAACAGTGGCATGACTGTTATTGGATTTGAAGCCTGATCCACAGAAGGGCATTCATGCCTGATATTATATACCTGGTCAAAAAATCTATGGCTGGGAATGCCATAGGGAATATTTACTGTTGTCTTCCTAAGTGTTCGTGAAATCACACAGTCTCCTTTACAGTTTTGTTTATATCCAGATTTGTGTTGTTCTTGGTATTGCCCAGAGAAGATTCTCTTTGAGGTGTGTGGTGCTCAATCTACAGATTTATAACTGGTTAAGACATGTAGACAAAGTGGTGGTGAATGCTCCATCATGGTCTCAATGTCTATATCTGCACTCCTCCTCCCGTGTTCAGGGAACATCATGGGAAGGAGACAGAAAAGGTATGAGAGCTTGAGGATGGGGAAGGGTGTCATGAGATGATATCTTCTAGGGATGACAAGGCTGTTACACTCATGAACTCATGCCAGTTAAAATCCCAGCATTACGGGGGTCCATCTTACAAAGCTTCACCCCTAGGTAAAGAGAGTTGACTTCCTTATTTCACAAATAGAAATTTCTTAAGAAGAACAAGCAACACTTTTAGTATTTCATCATTTCCATAGAGAATCAAATGTAATAGTGTCAGCTCCTTTTCAGTTAACAAGACAGGTTAATTCTCATTGCCTGTGAAGTTCTGAAATTAGTACCATTTGTTTTGAAAAGTACTAGCATCACATAGGTAAGTGCTCCTTATTTGTGGGAATACAAGTAAATATATGGATGTAAAAAGGGGCCTTGGTTTTAAATCTACTTCGAAGACATTATCTCTGTAATGTGAAGAATTCTGTTTGAGAAAATAAAAATTTTCAAGATTCATATCTTATAAAACTAAAATATGTTGGATTGTATTTAACCACCAAAATAGTTAAAATTATATACACATAAAAATTTAAAACAGGTCAATAAGCTACATATAGGAAAAGGTACCAAGGGAAGCAAATATTACACTTCTGTAAATAACACATTACTAATTCTGAAGCATTAGTCGAGCCGCCCAGCAAGCAATCCTGTGATGTTTGTTCATTTATCTAAGACATTCTCTTCAGACTTATGAATATGTATTAGCCACACAGTTCAATCCAGCATTATGAAAAGTGAGAGGCAGTGTCTTCTGGCTGCACAGGGCACTTTTCACTTCTCTGCTTCTCCACACACTCACTGGCATCTTGTCATGCTCTAATATGCCATGCAATACAGAACTGCCATCTAATCCAAGTACCTGAAGTGCAAAAATGAGAAGAAGCCTAATGAAGTATGTGTTGTTCATTCAGCTGGAGACATAGACCATCTAGTGTAGCACAATTAAATAAACACAAGGATGTTTCTTTCTCTCTCATACACACACAGGTTGTATGGTCTATAGGCAATAATTTACCACATAGAAAATAATGTGTTGATCTTTGCTCCAGTGGCCAGGTAGTTGAGACCGCCAGGCTCAGAGACAGACAGGCATAATATCGCTTTGGTCTCAGGCAGCTTGTGTGTAACCTGCTCCAAGAGCTGGGCAGATCTGCAGTAACCAGTGCGCCAGCTCTGCTGTGGGACTTCTGCCTTGCAGAGGGACCCCCCCCCCGCACTGGGCGGGAACCTACCAGCTTCCCTTTGGCGACCTCTGTTCCAGTATCGACTGCACTGAGGAGACAGGTACCCAGGTTCCCTCCAATATAACATCGCTTGGGACACGGCCTGTTGGGGCTTCCATCTGCTCCCAAGAACGGGACAGCACTGTGGTCATTTGGGCGCCAACTCTGCTGTGGGCCATCCCCCTTACAGGGTGACTGCGCCGCCGAGAGAGTGCAGAGTGCACTCCGCCATCTTTGCTCCAGCACCAGGGCAGCTGGGACCTCCAGGCTCAGAGACAGACAGGCATAATATTGCTTGGGTCTCAGGCAGCTTGTGTGTTCCTTGCTCCCAAGAGCTGGGCAGGTCTGCAGTAATCGACGCACCAGCCCTGCTGTGGGACTTCTGTCCTGCAGAGGGACACCCCCTCCCACCCCACATCTGGGAGAGATCACACACCCCTGAACAGTGCGGGAGCCTACCAGCCTCCCTTTGGCGACCTGTGCTCCAGGAATCCACTAGGCTGAGCCTTTGGATGTGCAGGGACTCACCAATATAACATCACTTGGGGCAAGGCACATCAGGGCTCCAAAGTCACTCAGGAGCAGGGCAGGCCCCAGAAATCGGTGCCAGGGGACTCCTGTAATCCAGGGGGGGGGCAGAAATAGCTTTGCAGGCTCACAAGAGGTCCAACCAACAGCCAGTGACAGCAGGACCAACTAACACATGAGGTAACCAGATGGCAAAAGGCAAACGTAGGAACGTTACTAACAGAAATCAAAGTAATATGGCACCATCCGAACCCAACTCTCCAACAGCAGCAAGTCCTGGATACCCCACCACACCCGAAAGACAAGATCTGGATTTAAAATCACTTCTCATGAGGCTATTAGAGGATCACAAGAAGGACACAAATAAATCTAATAAAGAATTACAGGAGACCATGAATCAACAGTTAGAAGCCCTTACAAAGGAAATACAAAAATCGCTTAGAGAAATGCAGGAGAACATGGATCAACAGATGGAGGCCCACAAGGAGACTACACAAAAATCGCTTAAAGAAATGAATCAATGGGTAGATGCACTTTCAAAGGAATCACAAAATTTGCATAAAGAAATGCAGAAGAATATGGGTCAACAGACAGATGCCCATAGGGAGGCAACACAAAAATTGCTTAAAGAAATGAATCAACGGATAGATGCCCTTACAAAGGAAACACGAGAACTGCTTAAAGGAATGCAGGAGGCGATGGATCAACAGATGGAATCCCATGAGGAGGAAACACAAAAATTGTTTAGAGAAATACAGGAGAACTTGGGTCAACAGGCAGAAATCCTGAAAGAGGAAATGCAAAAATACCTTAAAGAAATACAGGAAAATACAAACAAACAAGTGAAGGATCTCAGCAAATCCATCCAGGAACTAAAAAAGGAAGTAGAAACAACTAAGAAATCACAAAGGGAGACAACTTTGGAGATAGAAAACCTTGGGAAGAAATCAGGAGTCATAGATGCAAACATCAACAATAGAATACAAAAGATAGAAGAAAGAATCTCAGGTGCTGAAGATACCATAGAAAGCATGGACTCAACAGTCAAAGAAAATGCAAAATGCAAAAAATGTGTAACCCAAAACATCCAGGAAATCCAGGACACAATGAGAAGACCAAACCTAAGGATTATAGGTATAGATGAGAGTGAAGATTTGCAACTTAAAGGGCCAGTAAACATCTTCAACAAAATTATGGAGGAAAACTTCCCTAACCTAAAGAGAGAGATGCCGATGAACGTACAAGAAGCCTACAGAACTCCAAACAGACTGGACCAGAACAGAAATACCTCCCATCACATAATAATCAAAACACCAAATGTTCTAAACAAAGAAAGAACATTAAAAGCAGTAAGAGAAAAGGGCCAAGTAACATATAAAGGAAGACCTATCTGAATCACATCAGAATTCTCACCAGAGACTACGAAAGCCAGAAGATCCTGGGCAGATCTCATGCAGACACTAAGAGAGCACAAATGCCAGCCTAGACTACTATACCCAGCAAAACTCTCAATCACCATAGATGGAGAGACCAAGATATTCCATGATAAAACCAAATTTTCACAATATCTTTCCAGAAACCCAGCCCTGCAAAGGATAATAGGTGGAAACCACCAATACAGGGAGAGAAACAACACCCTGGAAAAAATGAGATAGTAACCTTCTTGAATCAAACCCAAAAGTAGATAACCACTCAAACATAAAGATAGTGTCAAGAATGGCAGGTGGCAATAATCACTATGCCTTAATCTCTCTTAATATCAATGGTCTCAATTCCCCAATAAAAAGACACAGACTAACAGACTGGATATGGAAACAGGACCCAGCCTTTTGCTGCATGTAGGAAATGCACCTCAGTGTCAAAGACAAACACTACCTCAGAGTAAAAGACTGGAAAACAATTTTACAAGCAAATAGCCCCAAGAAACGAGCCAGAGTAGCCATCCTAATATCAGATAAAATTGATTTTCAACCTAAAGTCATCAAAAAAGACACAGAAGGACACTACATACTGATCAAGGGAAAAATCCACCAAGAAGAACTCTCAATTCTGAATATCTATGCTCCAAATGCAAGGGCACTCTCATTCGTAAAAGAAACTTTACTAAAGCTCAAAGCACACATCGCACCTCACACAATAATAGTGGGTGACTACAACATCCCGCTCTCTGAAATGTATCGTTCAGAAAAGCAGAAATTAACAGGGACACAGTGAATCTAATTGAAGCCTTGGACCAAATGGAACTAACAGATATATATAGAACATTTCATCCTAGAGCTAAAGAATACACTTTCTTCTCAGCACCTCATGGTACCTTCTCCAAAATCGACCATATAATTGATCACAAATCAGACCTCAACAGATATAAGAAGATAGAAATAATCCCATGCCTCCTATCAGATCACTATGGAATAAGGGTGGTCTTCAATGGCAACAAAAACAACAGAAAACCCACATACACATGGAGACTGAACAATGCTCTATTCAATGATAACTAGGTCAAGGTGGAAATAAAGAAAGAAATCAAAGACTTTTTGAAATTTAATGAAAATGAAGGCACAACATACCCTAATTTATGGGACACAATGAAAGCAGTACTAAGAGGAAAATTCATAGCCCTGAGTGCCGCCAAAAAGAAACGGGAGACAGCATACACTAGCAGCTTAATGGCACACCTGAAAGCCCTGGAACAAAAAGAAGCAAATACACCAAAGAGGAGTAGAAGGCAGGAAATCATCAAACTCAGGGCTGAAATCAATCAAGTAGAAACAAATAAAACCATACAAAGAATCAACAAAACGAGGAGTTGGTTCTTTGAGAAAATCAACAAGATAGATAAGCCCTTAGCCAGACTTACCAGAGGGCACAGAGACAGTATCCAAATTAATAAAATCAGAAACGAAAAGGGAGAGGTAACAACAGAAACTGAGGAAATTCAAAAAATCATCAGATCTTACTACAAAAGACTGTATTCCAAACAACTAGAAAATCTCGAGGAAATGGACAATTTCCTTCACAGATACCAAATACCAGAATTAAATCAAGATCAAATAGACCATCTAAACCGTCCTATAACCCCTAAAGAAATAGAAGTTGTCATTGGAAGTCTTCCAACCAAAAAAAGCACAGGTCCAGATGGTTTTAGTACAGAATTCTATCAGAACTTCAAAGAAGACCTAACACCAATACTCTTAAAACTATTCCACAAAATAGAAACAGAGGGAACACTATCCAATTCGTTCTATGAAGCCATAATTACGCTAATACCAAAAGCACACAAGATCCGACAAAGAAAGAGAATCTCAGGCCAATCTCTCTTATGAATATCTATGCAAAAATACTCAATAAAATTCTTGCCAACCGAATCCAAGAACACATCAAAATGATCATTCACCACGATCAAGTAGGGTTCATCCCAGGGATGCAGGGATGGTTCAATATAAGGAAATCCATCAATGTAATCCACTATATAAACAATCTCAAAGAAAAAAACCACATGGTCATCTCATTAGATGCTGAGAAAGCATTTGACAAAATTCAGCATCCTTTCATGTTAAAGGTCTTGGAAAGATCAGGAATTCGAGGCCCATATCTAAACATAGTAAAAGCAATTTACAGCAAACTGGTAGCCAGCATCAATCTAAATGGAGAGAAACATGAAGCAATCCCACTAAAATCAGGGACTAGACAAGGCTGCCCTCTCTCTCCATATCTTTTCAATATAGTACTTGAAGTTCTAGCTAGAGCAATTAGACAACAAAAGGAGGTCAAAGGGATACAAATTAGAAAGGAAGAAGTCAAACTATCACTATTTGCAGACGATATGATAGTATACTTAAGCGACCCAAAGAACTCCACCAGAGAACTCCTACAGCTGATAAACAACTTCAGCAAAGTGACCAGATATAAAATCAACTCAAGCAAGTCAGTAGCCTTCCTATACTCAATGGATAAGCAGGCTGAGAAAGAAGTAAGAGAAATGATACCCTTCACGATAGCCACAAACCATATAAAGTATCTTGGTGTGACTCTAACCAAACAAGTGAAAGATCTGTATGACAAGAACTTCAAGTCTCTAAAGAAAGAAATTGAAGAAGATCTCAGAAGATGGAAAAATCTGCCATGCTCATGGATTGGCAGGATTAATATAGTAAAAATGACCATCTTGCCAAAAGCAATATACAGATTCAATGCAATCCCCATCAAAATCCCAACTCAATTCTTCATAGAGTTAGAAAGAGCAATTCAAAAATTCATCTGGAATAACAGAAAACCCAGAATAGCTAAAACTACTCTCAAGAGTACAAGAACCTCTGGGGGTATCAGTATCCCGGACCTCAAGCTGTACTACAGAGCAATAGTGTTAAAAACCGCATGGTATTGGTACAGTGACAGGCATGTAGATCAATGGAACAGAATTGAAGACCCAGAAATGAATCCACACTCCTATGGTCACTTGATCTTTGACAAAGGAGCTAAAACCATCCAGTGGAAAAAAGATAGCCTTTTCAACAAATGGTGCTGGCTCAACTGGAGGTCAACATGCAGAAGAATGCAAATTGATCCATTCTTATCTCCTTGCACTAAGCTCAATTCCAAGTGGATCAAGGACCTCCACATAAAACCAGACACACTGAAACTAATAGAAAGGAAACTAGGGAAGAACCTTGAACATATGGGCACAGGGGAGAATTTCTTGAATAGAACTCCAATAGCTTATGCTCTAAGGTCAAGAATTTACTAATGGGACCTCATTAAATTACAAAGTTTTTGCAAGGCCAAAGACACTGTCAAAAAGACAAAGCGGCAGAAAACTGGGCATGACACTCCCGGAGGATCTGTCTATACCACTCCTGGGCATATACCCAGAGGCTTTCCCTGCATGCAATAAGGACACATGCTCCACTATGTTCATAGCAGCCTTATTTATAATAGCCAGAAGCTGGAAAGAACCCAGATGTCCCTCAATGGAGGAATGGATTCAGAAGATGTGGTATATTTACACAATGGAATACTACTCTGCAATTAAAAACAATGAATTCACGAAATTCCTATGCAAATGGTCAGAACTTGAAAATATCATCCTTAGTGAGGTAACCCAATCACAAAAGAACACACATGGTATGCAGTCACTGATAAGGGGATATTAACCCAGAATCTTGGAATACCCTTAACACAATTCTCATATCAATAGATTTCCAAGAAGATGGAAGGAGAGACCCCTGGTCCTGGAAAGACTAGATGTAGGGGAATGCCAGGACAGAGAAGCGAGAGGGGGTTGAATGGGGAAAAGAGGGAGGGAAGGGGGCTTATGGGACTTTCGGGGAGGGAGGAAACGGGAAAGTGGAATTCATTTGGAATGTAAATAAAAAAACTTCGACTAAGACTACATTGAATTTCTCAATCTTGGTATATCTCTGGGGTATCATGGGCTTGAAAGTCTGTGGCTTAGTCATTGGGGGGAAGGAAGCAGAAACCATGGGATTAGTAAGAATCAAGGTTATGCTTTACCAATTTCTAATCAATTATACAGGAACCAAGAAGTTCAGGAGCATGATGCATGATACTCATTCAAACACGTATCATTTTAAACAATATTTTACATATATAAATATATATATATGTATATATATATATCTCCACTCTTAAGTGTGGACTACAAGATAGATACATAGTAGTGACCACAGATGAAGAGCTCCTGCATTTCTCCAGTTTATATCTAGTGATTAATGGTTGACTTCTCATGATACAAGGCTGTATTGTCTACCACTTGTCCTTGCTCTGCTATTCAGGATTTTGCTCACAATCTCTCATTGTGTTTCATTTGTTGTATACCTTTACTCTGCTTTAATTTAGAACAATTCTCTGATCTCTCATTTTCTTATTTTTGATTCTGAAAGATAATCTATACAGATCTATTATTTGTATAATGCTCCCCCTTTTGATTTCCAATGTTTCCTTATAATTATAATCAACTATAGCAGGGATAATATGACCTTCCTACAGCACTAGAGGAGAGAGACACACATCATATTTTGAAATAACCTATGTAGCTATAGTTTATCCCGCAGCTTTTTCCATGTCTAGATTTTACATAAGCATCTTACTAGCACTTGCCTGGTCTGAACCTTTTCTCTAGATCCTAATGCTAGTCCACTTGGACAGTTTTCCTTAGACTCATAAACACTTAAAGTTCAAGCCTACATCCACAACCTTCCACAATCAACTCCTCCCTCTGCTGTGTTTCCTGACTCAAGCATTGGCATCACGTCTGCTTCAATTGTGCAAGCTAGGATTTTAAAAACAATGCTTAATGGGTTATTCCTCCTTGACTCCCAAATCAATATACAATCAAGTCTTCCCAATTTTATCCACTAAATTGTTTTATATAATAGTTTCTTGCCTCTCATTCTTCACTGATGGCATTTTTGGTTAAAAAAAAAAAAAGATTGTTACTTTCGCAGAGTCTACTTGGCATACTCTACTAAGTGGTCTTCTTGAATCCACATTGCTCTCTTCCAACTTTGATCCACATTTCTAGCAGCTGATTTTTGTAAAAATGCATTATCATTTAATTATATATAATTCCTGCATTGATGATCTTTACACTCTGCCAAGGAGGACTGATATTACTCCAATAATCACCTGAAATGACAGAAGTATGTGCTGTGTCTTAACTTTTGTCTGCCACTCGACTGCATCTCAAGCTCTCAGTCCATTTCTGCCCTCTAACTACACTCGCTATTTTCCACTCCTAAAGCATCTTCCAAACCATTCTGTCCTTGTGGATGTTGTTCCCTTATTCTGCTCAAAGCTCTTTCACTCACCCAGCCAATCTACTCATCCTTTGGATCACAGATTCTTGATGTTTTTCTAATCAAGAATTTTGTCTAAGCTAAAATATTCTGTTATATGCATTTGTAAAACACATTCCTTATACAGAAAATTCATGTCTCTATTTGTAATTATACATTATTTATTGTGATTATTGGAAAAGTATTGATCTTCCCTAACAGAACACAAACACAGTGAAACCAAGGATTGTATTTGATTTTACTCTCCTTTCTAGTATGACATCATAGCACCCAGAAGAGCACCTAGCATGAAGTAGTTTGTTTGTAAATACTTGTTGGATAAGAGTAACATAGGCTCTAAAGATCTGCTTCATGCTTAATGGAATAGACCATGTTCATATTGCACATGAACTACAACTATCTATTATTGTTAACTTCTGTTTACAGATAACAATGCAATGTGCCTTTAGAATTTCTATGTTTCCTAGATTAAACTATTTGTTAGCTCAGACAATGAAAAACTTCCTTCTTGTAATCTTTTGGAAATAATTTCCTGAAACATGCTAAAACATAGTATTTATTTAAATTCCTTAGGGAGAACAGTTCTCTTTGTTTTAATGAATGACTATTAGATTGGTTCATAAGGCCAACTTTTCAAATATTAACAATGATTGATGTTACAGGAATGAAATTTTGATGCCCACAATCGTTTTGTGTAAGTCAACAATGTTCTCTTCTCAATATCAAACCATTTCTACACTAACCATACAGCCTGGTGGAATTAACCTACACAGATACTCTCAGAAAGGCATCCATCAAGCACATGATTTAACCTGATTATAATCTTCTCAATAACTGCATTTCTCTTTGATCTGTGAGGCTCTTCAGTCATGATGTTGCTGCAGTTAGTTGACTACAATGAGATTTTGCCATCTAAGCTCAGGCTAGAGTCAAGACTTTCTGTGAAGAGGATAAAGAAATGCTGATTCTTACTGTTTTAGAACTTTCAGGGCATTGCTTTTATTTGCAGACACTAGTTACCCTAATAGTGTGCCGAAATGGATATTTAATTTATATCTCAAGTTATATGCATGATCAAGTTAGCAACAAGTCTCAGTGGCTGGAAAGATGGATTAGCAGTTAAGAGCACTTGTTCTTACAGAGGACCCCAGGTTGGAGTCCCAGTTTACAACTATCTGTAATTCCATTTCCAAGGGATTTGACACCCTCTTATGTTGTATGCAACAGCAAGTATGCATGTGGTACACAAACATGTTTGGGGGTGAAAACAATACATAAGGTACAATAATCTAAAAATAGTTATAAAAATTATTCTCCGTGAATCATATTAATTTCGGATTTGTAGAACATGTTTTCTATTTCTACACCAAACTTTCAAACATTACAGTCCTGTAGGGCACGATTAGGAGACACTTTTAGATTTATATATCCAAGATTTATGCAATTTTGTATAATTTGAGTCTGAAAAACGAATTGTAGTATTTTTTTTAAAGTTAATAAAAGTCTTTTTGACTGGCCTGAATGCTCAGGTGGGATGCCAAAAGCTACTTAGAACAGGCTGACGCAAGAATATTCTGAGTATCCCCAGGCCACCATTGAGAGCAAGGCAGTATCCATTGCAAACTGAGGGTAGGGCAGAAGACTAAAGTATGTTTCAGGAACTCAGAGCCTCTGAGGAATATGTCATCTCAGGCCTCCAAAGTTAGCTGCCCCAAATCTTTGGAAATATAGAAATGCAATAACCACATTAGACAGAACAAGGGACTTTTAAAAGCCTAAAAGTTGGCATCAGAGGCTGCTGGAGTTGCTATATTCTGATAAGGAAATATCTTCCATATTCAGAAAGCTGGTGGGCAGTCAAAGAGCACAGAGATCTTAGTGGTTCCATGGATATGCTGACCATGCTCTGCAAAAAGCAAAGTCTGGTATACAATGTTGAACTGAACCACTTGGTACTATAGAGTAGGGTATGTCGTACTCTCTGTGTACAGGTACAGAATCAAAAGAGAGAGGATGAATGGGGCCAAGAAGACTGTTTATAACTTGTGCTTGACTTCCTGGGTTCTCTTTCTCCCAAACGTCTCAAGTTCCTTCCTTGCTGAAATCTGTCCCATGAACTCTAGCTTTCTTGACTTCCCTGCACTCCCATCTCTACTTCCTTTACCCAGCGATGCCAAAGTGAGTTTCAAGTTTCCCTTCCCTCTCCTGTCTGCAAATCGTTCCCAACTAGAAACTCACTCCCTGGCCTTTCTTTTTCTTTTTCTTCTTCTTTTCCTTTTTCTTTTTCTTTTTGCCTTTTTTTCTTTTTCCTTTTCCCTTTTTGTTTTCCTTTTCCTTTTCTTTCTCTGTTTTTTTTTGAGAGCAATAGTCCTATAATTCATACTAGCTAATGTCTGTGAATTATTTTTTTATAAAACATTAATTTTTTACATGTATTTATTATGTGTGTTTGCATGCATGCATTATGCAGGCACAAGTGTGCTATGACACATAGGCTACACAAGGTGACTTTCTTCCCATTTACCATGTGGGTCCTAGGGATCAAACTAAGGTTCTCAGATTGGGCAGAAAAGGCTTTTTAGCCATGGAGCTGTGTGGCTAGCCCACATTTCACATATTTTTACCATGTTTTCAAATCATTTGAGATGAAGGCGGTTATCAGGCTTTCGTTAATCATTACAGCCAAAATTAAAATCTGAAATTGTTTTTCCACAAATGAATCTAAAGCTCTGGAATGCTTTTGGATGAGAATATGCATAATATAGAGAGTGATATGATCCAATCTCATTCTTCAATGGGGATTAAGTGGAACTCAGACCTGTGATTCATCACATATATAGAAGCACTTGGTAGCAGCAAAGCAAAGCCCCCTTAGCACAAATACACTTGCAATCTCCCCTTTCCTTTCTTTCCAGCTAAAACAGAAGTTAATTTTACCTGGAAGTATTCTTCTCTGCTATCTTTATGATACAAGTGTACACAGATATGTTCTTGTGGTACCCTAAACCTTTTCAACAGATTCTTGATGAACTTCAGCTAAGCAAAGCCAGGCATGTGTTTCCTAATGTTCCTCCTCAAACCATGGCCCTAAGCTGAACATGTTCAATAATACACATTTGAATCTGAATGTGTCTTGGGATGTGTCCTCCTTCAATGAAATTTCCTATGTAACAAATACAGGATCTGGACAAACATCCGCATAAATGTTTGTTTGGAAGTGTACTGGTTTTGTACTGCCCCAGTATTCTTCTTACCTGCTACCAGTGGTAAGCCTTGCTTCTTTCTTCCATCAACTGACTGAGCTCATTTGCTTTGCACTGACCAAGACACATGAAAAGGACTACTCAGTGGCTGCCTACCTTGCCACCATGTTCTGTGCTTAACATCTTCAAAGACCCAATCACTCCAATATACTACAATATACTACTATAACTCATAGTGAAGTCCTCCCAAGTGCTGTGGAACTACACTTACAGAACTCATGTCCTGACATAATTCTCCATGGAGTATCAAGAAAGCAGATTTTGATGATGGGGGGAAAAGCAGGTTGATTGCAACAGAGTAGGTACAACTGACAGAAAACAAATGACTAGTGTTGCTGCTAAAACTGTAACCGCCAGCCAGTGTGTGGAGGGGGTTACCTTTGAGTTACTAAATAAGTTGGTAAAAAACACTTTTGAAATGGAATAATTTGTAGAGTATACAAAACGAAACGAACAAACAAAAACAAGCTAAATCATGTCTCAGGTACACATGTGTGCCAGGCAAACTTGGGAGACCACAACAAGACAGTTAAGCTGAGATCTGACCTCCTGGAGCCCGTCCAAGGTCAGTGAATGCGGGAGTGTAGGCTTGTCTGCGTCACGTTCACAGTTACAGAAGCACTCACTTCTGACTTCTGGCTAATTTTCATCCTTCTCTTTTTGCAGTAAGATAATAAGGTAATAAAGAATATATATGGTAATTAATTCATTATGAATAAGTGTTAAGCAAATTGACAACAGAAGAAAATTTGATCTATGTATCCTGTGTGCCTCCCAAGGGTTTTACAAGATAAATAAAGACAGTTTTATAAAGGCTTGTTTTGCTGTTTTGCTGTTGTTGTTTTCAAGAAAACAGGATACTTTAAAGGTCAATTTTGGAAACTCAGCTTTGCCTTTTATTATTGTAAATATATAATATAATATATTTTAATGTCTCTGAATTCTCTTAAATGCACATGTTTTTGTCAAGAAAAGCATATGTGTGATTCTTTGAT
Organism: Tokudaia tokunoshimensis; assembly: GCA_036184795.1. NCBI lineage: Eukaryota > Metazoa > Chordata > Mammalia > Rodentia > Muridae > Tokudaia > Tokudaia tokunoshimensis. Next base: position 17,318,630 of record BTHU01000009.1, on the reverse strand, counting down.
TCTTCCTGATTTTACTTCATTATCATGAATATTTAACCCTGAAATTCACTCCTTTGCTTTCTAAGAATTATTAGATGGGCAAGAAGCCTATGAATGTAAGAGTAGTTCATTCTTTGAAACAGGAAGCAAAATTTTGCCAAGATTAAACAAGCCCAAACACCAAAGGTTCAAGGTCTGGTTGAAACAGAAACCACAAATTTTGATTGGATCTAAACTTGGCAGAGGAAACCTCACATGAATTGTTTCCACTATTGAATAAAGGAGATAAATATTCACAGTTGAACAAAGAGAAGCAGGGAGACCAGCTTGGACTAGCAGAATGCTCAGGGAGGGATTAAAAGCTCAGGTCTTTTTCAGTGGACATGACCCTGAAGACTGGTCGGTTCTCAAGTCCAATTCCCTGCACACCTGGAGAATGCTGGCAGATGGTCGAATGCTTTCAGAGAAGTCAGCTTGGCTTTCTGAGGAGAATACAAATACACAAATATGCCAAGTGCGTGTCAATTCACAGAAGGAATGTTCAGAACTGGGAGGTGAGAGATCAAAGATAAGGTTTAAATGTAAAAAAGTCAACTCCGAATTATCATTTACTTAACTTACACTGTATAGTTAATGTGGTTAAAATTCCAGTATCTGCATACCAGAAATCTAAGGAAAGAAAAGGGGTGTATGTAAAATGTTTTCAAGTCATGAATACATACCTACACATATACACACATATATGCACATATATTAAACTTTTTACACCTTTATTTGTATTGGTTCCAAACTGCTAACAATGTATTGAGCAAATTTACACATTCTTTCTCTGTCTCCCTCTACATACTGTTTCTCTCTCACACAAGTATTGTTAAGCAATAAATAACAGTACTCTGTTTATACATAGTAACATGGTTGCAGCTTAGCACAAATATGGAAGAAATCACTAACATAACCAGGAAAAGTGTGAACTACATGACATTTGTTTTCCTTTGTGGAATATTCTAGAGCATTCCAGTGAAGATTCAGGGATGAAGAAGAGATGACTATGCATTTAGAGATAGGGATGAAGGAGGAAAAAGTAGAAAAGGATCCAGAATGGGAAGTTAGAAAAGGTATTAGGTCAGTCCATGTTTTCTTTTATAATCACGGTACATATGTGTCAAAATTGATAAATTGCACCATTTAAGAAAGTGTGACCAATTGTATTTCTTTTTTAATTATTTTTTTACCTTATTCACTTTACATTCCACCCACTGCCCCCTCCGGGTCACACTGTCCCACAGTCCTTTCACCTCTGTCCCCTCCCCTTCTCCTCTGAGCAGGTGAGGGCCACCCTGGGTATCCTCCCCCAACCCTGGCACTTCATGTCTCTGTGACACTAGGTGCTTCTTCTTCCACTGAGGCCAGACAAGGCAGCACAGCTAGAAGAACATATCCCACATACAGACAACAGCTTTAATCACTATATGACACTGGAAACTGGCTTCATGGTGTCAGTGAATGTCAGAGAACTACTGGCTGGGGTTCGGAGTTAGATACTCACTGTGGTTCCTGAGGGGACTTACAGAAGCAGCATCCAGAACATTTCCTAAAACTTTTATTTTGAGGCTCTGAAGTACAATGCAAAATACATGAACGAAATTGAAACACAATGAAGTGTTATTTTAAAAACGACATATAAGTCAAGAAACAAGGTTGTGTCAGTAATCCACAACACCTTCCCAGGGTCAATAATTACACATCCTACCTTCCAAACTGAATGTTCCAGATAAGTGCATAAACCAGTTTTATTTGTACAATCTGACAAATGAATCTTTTAGAGCCAAGATTGATATTTTATTATAGAGAGACAGACATTCCCAAGAAGGAATGTAGTCAACTCTAATGGAAGCTGAACTTTCTCAACCGATGCTTTACCTCAGCAGGATGTTACACTGCTTAGCTCTGAAATCCCCTCAAAGGAGCATCCAGTGCCTCTCTCTAGCCTGAAATGGCAAGTAACTGTCATAGAAGCCATGCTAATGCTATAAAGTCTATAGGAAAAATTCATGTAGGAACAGACCTGGTATCCTGCGTGTAAAGTAAAAGAGGCTAGTTTTCTCCATGTTGCCCTCTCATACTGGTGTGAACCCTCTGGCTAGGATGACATCATTTCTGCATATAATTACCACGTAGTGAACTTAGTATCTCTCTTTAACTTTATTGGGAATGAATGAGTGAAAGAGTGAGTGAATGAATGAGCGACTGAATATGATTCTACTTAAGATCTCCATTAATAGATCCCGGGATACATGTATCTTGAAAGTACCCCTCTTACTAGCATGGTGTGCTGGAAACTCTCTGACCAGGATAAATTGAGCTCCAAACCAGATTCTTACACCCTGGCTTGGTTACTTGATCAACCACTATGCAGCATCTCTTCTTCTTCTGTGGGAAAGAGAAATGAAATGTGCTGGCTTTCGTGTTAAAGGGTAAATAAAACAAAGAAAATTTTATCTTTAAAGAAATCATATAAAGATGCCATTTGTTAAAAATCCCTCCTGAGTCAGCATCTTCCTAAAGATCAAAATAAATGGTTGGGTTTCATTCCCTAGCAACTTCGTAGTATTAAATTAGTCAGTTGCATCCAGATGAGGGACTGAGATCTGGCCTTTCAAAGTGAGGCACAGGACACACTGCAGTTAGTTTTACAAGATTCAAGGGGGAATCTGGCTGAGAGAGCTCTAAGTTGCTTGATTTATCAAGGCTCAGTGCCCTTCTGCAAAGTAAAACCTTTTGTTTTGCTAAAATCCTTTGGATTGCGTGGCAGTTTCCCTGGGGATTCTAGTTCCTCTCCTAACCCACCCAAAGATGCTCTCATCACCTACCCTTACCTCAGGTGCTTTGGCTCTGTCAGCTTGTGTGACTCTAGGTGAATCCTAGAGGGAGCCTGCTTGTGCACAATCTCATTCTTTGCTTATGGTTTCTGTTTTCTGGTTCGCTGGCTCTTCGTCCTTAGCTTTGCCTTGTCTGATTCCTTGGCCGGCTTCTGAACTCAGTCCCTCTCCTAAGCACACAGCCTAGTCTTACTTCTCCCAGGCCTTGTCCCAGGAAACAATCCACTCTGATCCCAAGTTAGATAGACATCATCACAGACCATTGCCTGGTGTGTGGTTCAGGTTATCTGTTTGCGTCATTCTCCAGCTGTACAAGATGGCCTGATTCCTCATAAGTCTCTTGCTGCCCCACCTTTGTGCTTGGAGCTTTACAGGAATACAATACAGTTTGATTTTTATTTGTTGCTAGGTTTGGTTGGTTGGTTTGATTTGTTGATTCTGGAATCGAGCTTGTACCTTTGGTCATACTTTGTAAGGTCTATAATTAAGTTGTAGTCTCAAAAACTTTTAGCCTAAATTGGATAATTGAGGTGGCAGAGTGGCTAATACCGGTTCCCGGGGATGTTAAGTGCTTGCTAATCAGTGTCTTCATCAGGACACACAGCTGAAATGATTTTAACGTGGCTTTCTGTTCCCTGCTTCAGTCTCTAGATTGTGAATTCTCCTGAAGTGATTGGATTCCATTTTCTCATGAAAATAAAGATGTTTATTTTTTCCCCCTCCTATTAGAAAACATGACTTAAAATGCCAATTTTTTTTTTTAAAGTAAGGGATTTCTATTTGCTTTTGCACACCTCCCCAAATGCTTCCTATTGACGGGAATTCTCTAATTATAAAACCAATCTAAGAGGTGAAACGCCACCTGCTGGACAAGTTCTCAGGCAGGTCTAAGGTCCTAAGAACAAGAGAGCTTTGTTCTCTGGCCAAGAAGTCTGTGGTTTCTCCTTTTTATACTCAAATCTCAACTTTGTAACTGACTTTGCTGTCTATGAATCTTACAAAAATGTTGTTAAAAGACACTATATGTATTTGGACCATGTTTATTTGATGTTTATCTACTTGTTTCACATTGACAATGTGGTAGGCACTTTGAGGGGAAAAAGATAACTCTACCAAAGGAAGACTGAGTGCTTTTAGTCTCTTATCAACTTGGTTTGAAAACAATCCTTGAGTATTCAGAGACGCCTTGGCTAGACAGACAGACAGACAAGGAATAGGAGAGTTCTCACGTCATGGAACAGAACATACAATAAAGTCCAACCTTTCCTCTAGTTCCTAGCATTGGCTCAGCAGTTTATAATTTGCCTTGTTTCAAAGAGAAACCATTTAGAGAGGATAAGCTGGGGCTCTGTGTTAGCAGAGTTATTTTAGTGTGAAGTGGAATCTTTGTCTGGATAATGTTTTCCCTAAGTTTAAGGAAATCTAAATGACCTCCACTTAAAAGGAACAAAAAGACATGATTTTGCTTGGTTTTCTTTCTCCACCTCAGAGAAAAATATCCATCTATGATGTCCACTAAGGTTCAAAGAAGCTTAGGAGAAGGTGGTCATGGTTAATTAATGGAGCAGCAAGAGGATTGCTACCAGTCTCCAGCCTGCTTAGGATGCCTCTAAGGTACTTTATTTAATTTTCACAGAAGAAACACATTCATTTAGCCAAAGCTAAGGATTCTTTCCAGCAGCTCAGGTCAGCCAGCTATTCATATTGTAATTTCATCTCTGTCATTCTGTATTTAGGCCTCTTCACAAACACATTTTTCCCTTTTTCATTAGTTTTTCTCTGCCCTAATTGCCATCAGTCAGCTTAAGACATTATGACATTTCAATTTCTGTTTCCTGTGTCCACCAGCCTAGTGTACAATGTATTGGCTTCTTTGCAGGTTTTCATTTAACCTTCCTTTTTTAGAAACTTCTTAGGATGTATCAAAAACTTTGAAATCTCTATGAACATTAAAAATAATTCCTTTATTGGGATAACCACTCAAGTTGAAATTGCCTCACCCCCACCACCACCCCTGGTCTTCTTTCTCATAGCTGGGATGTACCATCTCCTTGACCTCTGGTTAACTGAGACCCTCACAAGATTCTGTGAAAATCTCTAGCTACTAATTCTTTTCCTTCTCTTCTTGAAAAGGCTTAATAAGCTGGCTCTTCTTTTTTTCTCCGCCCCCCCCCAGTAACTACTATTTATTCACCTTACATCCCAATCACAGTCCTCTTCCCTCCTCTCTTTCCAGTCCCACCCTTACAAATCCCCCCCCCTCATTTCCTCTCCTTTTCTCCTTAGAGAAGGGGAGCCATGCCTTTGGTTTCTATCCCACCAAGACTAGGTACATCCTATCCCACAGAGGCCCAACCAGGTCATCTAGGTAAGGTGAAGGGGATCCAATGGCAGGGAACAGAAAAGGGAACAGGGAACATGTGGGTCTACTTGTTAGGTGACACACATGAAAACCAAGCTGTACATTGGCTACAAGTGTGTAGGAGTCCAGGTCCAGCTCCTGCACACTCTCTGGTTGGTGGCTCAGATTCGGTGAGACCCCATGGTCCCTTTTTTGTTGTTGTTGTTTTGTTTTAATCTATTCTTTTTAGAAATAACTTAGTATTTATTTTTATTTTATGTGCATTAGTGTCTACCAGCATGTATATCTATGTGAGAGCATCAGATCCCCTGGAACTGGAGTTACAGACAATTGCAAGTTGTCATTGTGGGTACTTGGAATTGAACCCAGGTCCTTTGGAAGACCAGCCAGTGCTCTTCACTGCTGAGCCCTCTCTGCAGCCCAAGAAAAGCATTTTTAAGCTGACTCTTCTTACTTTTTAATGAGGCAATGTAGATCAGTTCAAATACTGCAAAGGAAAACTCATGAGGAAAATGTGGAGAAATTGCCACCTTGGTCACACCCCTCATTCTCTATGCCCAAGGTAGATTGCATTGTCATGCTAAACTGTCCTTATTCCTACAAAACAGTCTATGCTTTTATGAAAATCCCTTCAGAGGCATTGAAAAACACTAATTTTAATAACATTTATATCAATAGACAAGCACGAAATAAATGTCTACCTGTAAGTATTAAAGTATGAGTGCAAAATAGAAATAAACACAATTTTACATTCTAAGAACTTATCCTATTATTAGAATTGCAGGACTGGTTTCAAATCAAACTCTGACTGAGGCTCTGATGCTAGCTTCTTATAGCACTGCTGACAAATAGCATGCAGGATGTTAGCAATGTTCAGCAGGTACGAAGGAGCACTAAGGGAGACAGCATGGTTGGTGCAATAGTAGTTTGACTGAAATAATCCACATATTCAACACTAGAGCCTTTTAATGTGACCTTATTTGGGAGAAAACAAAGCCCTCACAAATATAACCGAGGAGCTTAAGATGATGTCGTTTTAGGTTAGCTGGACAGGTATTAAATTCTAGGACAGTTTTCCTTATTTAAAACACAGGGAAGGCACAGACAGAGGAAAGAACCCTGTAAAGAGAGAAGCACAAATTCAAGTTATGCAGACACCAACCATGTAATCACTATACTCATCTGAAGCTAGGAGTGCCAGCAAAGAATCCCCTCTCTACAGTATTTGAAAGGCTCTACAAACATCTTGATTTAAGGACTTTAGGCAAGAGTTGTAAGAAAGTGCATTTCTGTTGTTTTATACTATCAAGTTTATGGTACTTTATTATGGAAAGTATAGGACTCTAATATGCATGCTGTTAGTTCATTCTGACTACTGTAAAAAACTACTACAGACAAGTATTTTATAACATTTATCACTGTTCCACAGGCTGGAAGAATGAGATCCTGATGATAGTTGCTCAGGGTCCTCTCTGCTTATAAGTTGGCACCTCACTGCTGTGTCCTTGAAAGTTATGGATGCTATGTCCTCTTATAGTGGAAAGGCTACTAGAAGGGCAGAATGTCCTGACTGGTTCTCTCTAATGTTTGTATCAGACCCTTAATCTCATTATTGAGGGCAGAGCCTAAATGTCCTAACCAACCTGTAAGTGTCCTGTGCTAGTTAATACCATTGCCTTCTGCTGTCACTGGCCTTCCAATTTTGTCAACCTTCTCCCATTGCCTTCCACCATTTTTTTTCCTTATCCCATTGCCTTCTAGCATTTGTCTTTCCCTATTGCTTTCCACCATTGCCTGCCTTTTATCATTGTCTTCCACCAATGACTTCCTCCATTGCCTTACATACACAAGAATTTTGAATACACATTGATATCACAGCACCTGGCAAAGAAACATCACCTTTTCAGGAGTCTGGGTCTACTTTCAACAATTCCCTCTTTGCCTCAGCAGTAATGAAATAGAAATTAGAAAGACATCCTGACATAAAAATAAACTTAATAGTATTTATGTAGAGTATGCTGGCTGACATCTTTGAAAAGATCTGGAGATGATAAATGCTAAGGAGATATAACCAGTGTATTTGCTTTTACCTCCCACCCCCTTCAATAACAAGTCTAGGTAACTCAGACATTAGAGAATCTGTTATTTTCAACCCAAAGTCTGGCCAATTTTTTGAGGTACATCTATTTGAAACTTCTTTTTTTTTGTTGATTTTCTCATATGTTGCACAGTTGAGTAAACATCACAAACCTTTAAAATATTCCAAGAGATCCTTTTGAGTACTTTGATCTCCTGCAGTTTTGCTTCATTGCCTTGGAATCCTTAAAGCTGAGCTTAGTCTACAAGACTATAAAGGCAACCAGACATTGTTGAAATTTGATTCTGAACATGGATAATAAAAAGCATTTGTATCTTACTTCTAAGACTGGCTCTTTATCAAATAGCAATTATGTACAATCATTATTTTTCATTACTAGTTATCTTAGGGGAAATTTTAAGACAAAAGTATGAAATGAATTTATTCCTGAAAATAATTCCCAGTACATGGTAGGCACTCAATAAATATTTATTTAATGAATGAAATTTATTCAGAGTTTATGTAGTTCTTTGCTTATGATGTGTACAATTCAAATAGGTTTTCTGAAGTTGAATATATCTATAGAAAAGTCAAAGATGACTATATGATAAAGGTCATACGTTTCCCTTGTACAAATGAAATGGTTGCCACTCCACTGGGGTACTGAAAGAGCAAAAGTAACTTGGAATTAAGGAAGAGAAAAGAGGCTGGGCTTCCCCAGAGGCTGATGGGCTTTTTTAAGGAGAGCAATCACTATTCAGTGGCAATCAGTTGTTGTCCTGCAGAAATATGAAGCACGTGTTGCTATTTGTCTCATAGTTTGAAGAAACCCAGAACCCCATTTAACATTTTAAAGGTCTGCAATGACAAGATCTGTGTGTCTAGGGGCAGAGTGCCTCTGCTGCCAGAGAGGTTCATGTCCTAAAGGACTGGATTTACATGTCTTAGCATCTTTAAGTTGCTTTGAATTTCCTTGGACTTCTTTCTCATTCACCTTTTCTTCTCTTCTTTAGAAACTAGCACCTGTAGCAAATGGATTCAGAAAGAAGCCTGAAAGACTTACCAGTTCTGAACTCTACAGTAAGGCTTCCCTTGAATAAGTCAGAAGGCAGGTAGGAAGCAAGCACAGATGGTCCTACACTGGGATTCTTCAGCAGAAGGTTTGTGAGAAAAAATCTTCCAGTGGGCATCTAAGCTTCTGAAAATAACGTATCTTTTGTAATACAAAGGTATTTAGCTTTATCTAGTAAGTTTAGCTGCTTGTTACTTACCATCATTATCTATCAGCACAGATACCAAAGCATAACATAAGGTCATTGCCATTTCGAATTTAAGATTTTAAATTAGAGGATACTAGAATGTTTTTGTCCTCAGTATTTTAAACTTTCCTTGTCATCAGTGGCATTCTCTTTCATTTTGAGATGCTCTCATGCTCGAATCTTTGTGACAACTATAAGCTCTTTGCTCTATCCTTATGTCAATGGCCCATATTTCCCACAGTGCAACTAACAGGTCTTTATTCCTACTTAATAAACACTAATTTATGCTGAATGTTTACCTGAAATTCTTGAGAGAAGTTGAGTTTCAGATTTTAGATTTCCTTTTCAGATTTTGAGATGTTTTCATATATACTTAATGAGATATGCTGTACATGGAATCCAAGTCAAAGCAGGAAATTCATTCATATACCTTAGACACATGGTTTAAAGAAAATTTTATATAATATTTTTAATGCCCCTGATTTTTGACTGTCGTTTTTCATGAGGTCAGGCAAGGAGATTTCTACTTTCAGGGCTAAGTTTCATGTTTCAAAGAAATTCAGAGTTTGGAGTTTTGACTCAGGATGCTCGACTTTGTAAGGAATGTTGTACAGACAAACACATGAAAACAAACGAACTTTACAGAGATCAGATTGGGGATCACATGGATAAGTGGAAATTGTCTGTCCATTCCTAGTACCACCACACAGACACAGATACACAGACAGACAGAATGGTTAAGAACATTTAAATTAGGAAATTGGAAAATACTTGAATTAGGAATACCCCTCTAACCCTGAGAACTGATTGCTAAACACTAGCCAACTCTTAGCATATCAAAGCTGTTTAATAACCCCAAGTAAGTTCCTGCTGCCCATCACACGCTAATGGAAATTTCTGTTGCATATACCAATGAGAAAATGATTAATCTGAATAAATTCAACGTGCCAAATGTTAAGAATAGGAAACATTAAGAAAGATAAGTTTGGGACCCTCTCCTGTATGCAGGGGGAGTATTTATCTTTATTACTAAAGAGATAAAGAAGAGTTTACCACCTTGTGTTATTTCAACCTGAAATCATCAAAAGAGCTAATGAAATATTTTCATTCATCTTTGGATTACTCTCTGAGAATTGGCTTCTATTTTAGATACAAGTTATTTATGTACCCAGCAATCTTTTGGTTTTAAAATTGGTATTTGAAGAACATATTGATGAAGCATTGCTGTCATATTGTGTAAAGGATCTTGGTCTTTATCCATTGGGTTTTCTTCTCGGCATCCCCCTTTACTGTTGCATTTGTTCACCTTACTTGCATGTCTTTGGCATTCAGAAAGAGAATGTTCAAAGCTCCTGGGAAGTGGGGGCATTGACTCACAGGCCTTTTATGCATTGAGGGTATTTTACTTATTTGATCCATCTGCAGTCTGAACATGCATTAGTGAGATTTATTACAAATGAACTCCCTGTAATGAAGGTCTGCTCTGCCGCAGGACACTTACCACTTGGGATAGGCTGACCCAGAAGTTGCGCAAGCAGAAGCTTCTGAGAACTGTTTCTCTTCACCTGAAGCTCTGCCACACTCCACCCCCAGAACCTCAGCTGTACACCTGCCAACTGTTTCACCAACTGTAGTGTGGTTCTCTCATCTAAATTGACTTTCATTTAAAGAGTAGGAAGCTGGAAGGCAGGCCTCTCGAAGGGCACACTAATTAGAATGCTCAGAGCCAGAAGCCCATGTCATCTCCCATGGCTTCCTGAAAGGGGTAGGCAAATCTTCCCATCAAAGAATTTCAAGGCCTGACTTTTAGGCCTGGGCCATGGATGGCTACATTTACATGCACTGACTCCAAGAGGCCAAGAGATGCCCTCTTGATGAAGATGAAGCACCCACTAACATCAGAGAAGATGAAAAGCATGGCATGGTATATGTTAATCAGCCATAGAGTGCCCGGGGCACAGAGGCCTTTAAACCTACTTAATGAGAGACTTGCTTGGTGAACCTCATGAGAGAGGTCAATGGAATAAAGTAAAAGATTACTTCGAACTCTCTATCTTTTGTGCTCAGCTGATATGTAATTGGTTTTCTACCAAGCTATTCACACTGAATTGGTAATTTTCATTTATTAAGTTCTTATTGAGTTTGTCCAGTGCTAAGCAACTTTATTGTCATAGTCCTCTCGGGTACTAATGGAAGTAATGTAAAGTCAACTAGCTGGCCATGGAAAAAGAATGACCTTTCTTGCTTCTCTTCTTTCCAAGTTAATAATTAAAAAATTGAAGTTTGTTTACTTCTAAACTACTATACAGAAATAAATATTAAAGTGTATCAAACTATAAATAATGGACTGGCTATTTTGTGTTCATTGCAAGATATATTTGTAAACACAACATATGGTTGCTATTCCAGTTAATGATTACATGTTTCTTGGTTTAACTGATAAATATAACTGTTTACAACCCAAAAATGAGGACTCAGAACACATATGTCTGACTAAGAAGGAAGGTGAGGGCTACATCTATTCCCTGAACAGAAACAACTAAACAATGGGACAAAATGTCTTGGAAAGAGTTTATCTGCTTTTTTTATGATTTATGGGTTTTTTGTTTTAAATTAGAAATACCCCTTTTATATGGATATATCTCACGGATCAAGGGAGTGGAGACATAGTTCCATAAGACGACTGTAAGCGAATGTCCGTTTAACATAGTTATTTGTAATTAACAAATGACTGGAAAGAATACAAATGAACATCAATAGGGAATGGATAAACAGACTGTTATGTAATCCACACCATGAGCTATTACCCAGCAAAAAATAAGAAGAAGAATGAGGGAATGTGCTTTTGATACAGAAACATAGGTAAAAGAAAGGAAGGAAGGAAGGTAAGAAAGAAGGTAGGTAGGAAGGAAGGATGGAAGAAAGAAAGAAAGAAAGAAAGAAGGCAGCAACAGCTCCACAAAGCATAGTACGTGTAGATTCACTGACAAAAAATTCTAGAAAATATGGACTAGTTTGTAGAGACACATTAGTTGCTGAATGTAGAAGTAGGTGTGGTGAGAGGGATGCAGATGGGCACAGGCCTGAAGCAAAGGGACACATCGCATCTTTCAAAGATAAGTTCATGACTACTGTGTTTATATACAAGTACATATGTAGATAAAATGTGACCAATATATTGTGTTCTTTTAACATTTGATGGTTATGGCATGCCACTCAAAGTATTCTAATATCTAGAGGATATGATTAACATAAAATGTAGTATTTTAAATATCTTTTATCTTTTGCATGTACTTATTTGAGGAAGTGTGTGTGTGTGTGTGTGTGTGTGTGTGTGTGTGTGTGTGTGCATGTGTCTGATGTATAGAAGTTAGAAGATCACTTTCAGGAGTTTGTTGTGGTTTTTCTACGATGTAGATTTCAAGACTCAAACTCCAGTCATGGAGTTTGGTGAAAGCTGCATTTATCCTCTTCACCGTTTCACCAGCCTTAAATTTATTCCACTTTAAATGTTAGAATTCAATGGCATTAAACATATACCTAGTTTGCTATATAGACATAATCACCATGTATCTCTAGAGAATTTCAGACTCATGAAAACTAAATGTAGTTGTTATAGTTAATAACTATACATGAATCTAATGCCTAATTAAAAGATGAAATATGTATTATAATGCAACTGTCTAATATAAACATGAAGACAAGAAGAGATATTTCCCTCAAATTTTAAATATAAAAACAATTTCTTAGGACTAATCTGATGATGGATTCTTTATGAGAGTTGCTACTAAGTATGGGGCCTTGGAAAGAACAGACAGAAACCTAGCATAACTATTTCCCGAGAGGCTTCATCCAATAGCTGATAGAAACAGATGAAGAAACCCACAGTCAAACATAAGGCAGAGCACAGGAAGTCTTGTGGAAGAGTCTCAGCTAGAATTGAGTGGGCTGGAAGGATCAAGAACACCTTCAGAATCAGCTAACCTGGGCCTATGGGGACTCACAGAGACTGAACTGTCAGCCAAAGAGCACACAAGAGCTGGACCTAGGCCCTCTATACATTTGTAGCATGTGTGCAGCTTGGTCTTCCTGTGGGTCTCCTAAGAATTGGAGTGGGACCTACCTGCACTACCTGGTTGGAAGAACCTGGTGAGAGAGGAAGTGCCTAGTCCTGCTGAGACTAGATGTCCCAGAACGGGGCGGTACCCAAGAGGGAGCTTTCCTTCCTCAGAGAAGGAGAGAGAGTAAAAGGGGGAGGGATTTGTAAGGGTGGGAATGAGAAGAGGGGAGATTTGATCTGGATGTAAAGTGAATAAAAAAAATTATTCAACCTTTAGGAGCTCTCCATGGTATACATCAAGGCAATATCTGACTCAGACTAGGAGATCCAAGAGTTCTATTAGGAAGGTGGAATAAGGTAAACTATTTAAAGTATACTTACCAGCAAGATGATGAAGCCCAAGTTTAAACCGAAATGACTTATTGAAGAAATCCAGGAATAATTTTCACATAAAAAAAAATGAAATGGTTTTTTTAAGGATGGGAAGTGTCTCTGACAGGGAAACCTAACCAGTTGTGTGTTGTCTCATCAATCACTTCATGGGGACATTTTCAGAAGACCTGGGCATCAAACATTGCTCGAGAAGTTCAGTATTCAAGTAGAAAAACTTGCCTATGACCACCCAGCTGACAACTTAGCACTGTGGTGCTTGCTTTTAGAGTTCCCCATAATCTGTAGGCTGTAGCCTGCAGTGTAAGGGAGCAAGGGAAGTACTTTCTTGTAGGAGATAGTATTGGGAAGGCTGAAGTGTATCAGGAAGTTGTCATGGGGTCCACTGAAGAAAATTTCACGTAATAATGTAAATTTAACCAGTGTCTGAAAATTTGAATTTGAATTTGAATTTGAATTGCTTTTCTAGCTGGGTAAAGATGTGCAACAAAGGAGAGTTCACAGACTAGAGAGACAATGTCTACAAAGGCAAGCAGAAGGCACTGAAGCAGCATGTTCTCAAGTTTAGAAATTACTCCAACTTTATAGATTAACTTGTTAAAAAAGAATCATTATATATTTGAGTTGGAAATTTCTAGAATAAGAAAACTATTCATTAGGATAATATAATTTCTGTGAGTTTTTAAACATAAAAATTACTTTCCTCTGTAGCCTCAGGTAACAAAAGCGGAGTCACTTGAAGTTGTGATGTGTGACCCAGGATCCTTTCTGGGCTTGGCATCTTTGACTGCCATAACAATAAAAGCACAGTGCTGAGCAGGGTAGTGGTGGTGCTTTAATCCCATACTCGGGAGGTAGAGCAGGAGGATCTCTGTGAGTCTGAGGCCAACCTGGTCTGTAGAGTGAGTTCCAGGACAGGCAGAGCTACACAGAAAAACCCTGTCTTGAAAAACAAAAACGACAACAACAAATAGAAAAAGACTTTTCTAGTCTGGACAAGAAAGTTTACATGCCAAAAGAGTACCTTGAAGTTCCTTTAATAAAGAGCAGAGGCTCAGAAACATGCTTGGTAAGGTTCTGCATGTGTAAACATGCCACTGGACTACTTTTCTAGCTCTCCAACTCTTTATAAATGGAGAGAACTTCAAATACCAAATCTTGGCCTCTGATTTTTTTTTTAAGGACTCTGATTCTTACCCAGTCAATGTCTTGCAAGGAGATGTAAGCCTCTAATATTCATCTCTATATTTACAATCTCATTATTTACAATCTTCTAGGCTATCCTCTTAATCGGTCTTTGGTTTTACCTTTATAGATTATTATTCCAATTTATAAAGATGGTGTTAACTTTGGAGAAACTCCAACAGACTGTTTTCATTTGGTTTTGGCTTTGGAGGTCAGAATTTCCTGAAGATTTTGAAGTTTCACTGTGTATTTATTATGACTACCTCCGGTCCTGATAAGAGTCTGAGAACATAGGCAAGGTTCTTACACAAAGTCCTACTGTGCTTATTTCAAGAACATTTCTATCTTCGGGGACTGATACCAAGGCTGGAGCTGTCACTCTGTAATAACGGAGAGGAGTGGGGGTGTAAAAAGCAGCAATGGAACAAAACAGTAGGCAATTGATTTATTTTTTGTTGTTATTGTTTTACATTTTATATACAAATGAATGGCATAGGAACTAAATTATCAAAATCAAAGTAAAATATTCCCAGAACAGTGTTTACCAGAGTATCCAGGATGGAAGGACTTACAGGGCACTCAACCAAGCTGTGGCCACTTGAAAGTGATAAGTAGTTAGGCCGCCAACTGCTCCCCAGCCCCCTTGTTAAGAGGAATAGGGTGAAGTTGTCTAGTCTGTTCTGCTTCACTCTGGAGAGGTGCTGAGGACGTGACACCCCACAAAATGCTTACTTCAAAGACTCACTTGTGGCCTTTCCCTTGTAAAAGATGTGCTTTGACCCAGAGAACATCCCTGTTTCAAGTAAAGCAAGTTAATTCTATGCTTGTTTTTTTTTTCACAACAGAGATGTACTTGCTAGCTATAATCTCATTTCTGTGCTCTGTACCCCTAAATCCCTTCCTCTTAACTCCTTTTAAAACATGGAAATACAGATAACATACAAGGCATAAGAAGCAGTAATACCAATCAGTCTGATCTCAGATGGGGGAGGTAATTTCGTTTCTCTCTCAAGTTCATTTAATCTCCCATAAAACTAGGATAATAATATCCACTAATGTTTCAATATCATCATGAAGCTGTGCTTGGTCTGTGTTAAGTGTTCAACAATCCAGAGGTGTCGGTCATATATTTGTATTGTTATTGTTTTTGCTGCCATCATAATTGGGTTTGGAAACTGAATGAGCTTCAAGCTTATTTGTGATGGTAGTGTCTTTTGTGACGTTTCGGATAAGCATGACCGTGGAAACAAAATATTTTGGTTTTGATAAGAAGGAGATAATGTGATGAGCAGATAGAATCAAACTGAAGTTAGAAATCAATGTCATCCTTGGATGTTTATTTTATCCAATTAGAACTTCCTTTTGAAACTCTAATGGCACTTTCTCTATTCAATTAAAAAAAAAACTAGTACTGGCAACAGAATATTTCAGCATTTTAGGTCATAGTTGTTGTCAAATGACTATTTCACTGTGGTTAACAGTTATTTCCACTCACTAACCCCCAGCAATAAGCTTGGCATGTCCAGGGCCCTGTACCCAAACACTCAGTCTGCCAGCTCCTGGAAGTACAGGGAATCAGCTTACACTTAGCAATGCATAGCTACTTCAAGCACATTAAGTACTTGACATCACCAGTAATCCAACATATGATATAGTAACAGAGAGTTTTGTCTGTAGTAATATAGTCATTACTCATGCATAGGGAAATAGAGCGAGTTAAAAAACATCTTGCTTTTGAGACCATTGCAATTCCTGTGGAATATATTTTCCCAAATGGAAAATAATTTGACCTTTCAAAGTAAGAGAAAATGTTTTCACCTAAACCATGAACCCAGGATATTTTTAGAAATTTGTATTTTATTTTAAATTTTTATTTATTTTATTTTATTTTAAATTTTTATTTATTTTAGAAATAGTTTATTTTTTAGGGTTTGTAAAGACTGAAAGCCAACTTTGCAATTTCTAATATTAAACTCCTATGTTAAAGTGACTGTCACTGAAGTTCAGGGCATTGTCATACTTCCTGTAAGCATAAAATTTGACACTTTAATAAGACAGCAAACAGATATGAATACATTGTTGGTTAAAAAAATATGTGTTCAATTTGTTTTCTTAACCTGAAAATTACTTTGATGTTTACTGAATATATCTACCAATTTTTGTACAAAATAAAATTAGATCCTTCAAAATTAATGGATAACCAAATATCAAATATTTAAAGTCTTCACTGTTTTTATTAAAAGATGGACTCCCCAATATAGTTATGGGATACCCATTTCTATCCTCAAACTATACATTTAGTTCTCAAACCAAGTAATAATGGTTAGAAACTGATCTTAGTAAGCCCAATCGCTGTGCTGGCACATGCATGTGAAATGTGGATGTTCATAATCCATAGTAATGGATGACAGTGATGGATCTCTGTGTATAGAACTGGCAACTGCTTTTCTGTACGCCTTTTTGTACTGGTCTCTGAGAATGCTGAAAAACTTTCCACATGAAGGCTGTTTTCACTCTTGTGTTTGTTTACATTTCTTACTTATGATTCTAATAAACAAAAGTACTGATTTTAGTACTTATGATATTTTTATACTTCCCTTAAGAATGTTGAGATATTATTGTATCTCATTTTATAATGAGCGAAACATATTTTAATTCTTTGAAATTAACCAAGTGTTTCCTGAGTGTGTGGCGTAATCTTAGTGGTATCCTGTTCTGAAAAATGGATAGGATTCTGTGAAGCTATGTACATACAGAAGGTTCAAAATGAGCAGTCTAAGAGTTACCTAGACCAGAAAACTGTATGTGGTAGCTAAGCCCATCCATTAGATTCAAGATTCAACCGCTGTAACCCAGAGTATTCAACCCATTGTGAATCTATTTCTCTTGTGGTTTAAATAATTGCATGTAAATAGATTAAATTAACGTGGAGGACTCACAGCACCAGGGACCCTGGATTCTTCTCTTTCTTTTCTGCCATCCCGAAGGTATCCTTATAAAGAAAACTCAATTCACTTCAGAGTATCATAGGCAGCAGAACAGATGAAGGAGAGAGGAGGTCATGCTGCCATGCTTCCAGAACTTATCTCAGATGTTGCTTCCATCACTTTTGCACACATTAGTCAGAATTTAGTGCTATTGTCCTGTCTGTTTATAAGAGCCCTGGAGCTGGGCAGTGGTGGCACATGCCTTTAATCCCTGCAATTGGGAGGCAGAGGCAAGTGGATTTCTGAGTTTGAGGCCAATCTGGTCTACAGAGTGAGTTCTAGGACAACCAGGGATATACAGAGAAACCCTGTCTCAAAAAACAAAAAATAAAAAACGCTAGAGATTGTCTTTTCTAGGAACTATGATCCCAGTGTGTTATAAAAGGGGAAAGGCCTATTTGGAAAGGAATGTCTCTCTGCCAGGGTGAAAAGAACCATTTCCATAGGGAGAGATGTTCCTCACCTTATATGGGATTGTACCCTGGCAAACTCATGGTAAGTTGAAGATTTTAAGGAGAAAATGTGTTGAATATACCTAGCCTCCTGAACACTTTAGTTTAGCCACACAGAACACTGAACATAACCTTTTGAAAGGTGAAAGGCAGAATCTTGCACCTAGCTATCCTTAGTAGTACCATGAAAATAATTCATTTTTTCCCAGCATGTCTTTTTTTTTAATTGGATATTCTCTTTATTTACATTTCAAATGTTATTCCCTTTCCCAGTCCCCTCCCTCGAGAAACCCCCTAACCCATCTCCCTCCCCCTGCTTTTATGAGGGTGTTCCCCTACCCACCCATTCCTGCCTCCCCACCCTGGCATTCCCCTACACTTGGCCATCGAGCCTTAACAGGACCAAGGGCCTCTCTTCCCTTGGGAGCTCTGGGGGGTGGGATTCTGGTTGGCTGATATTAATGTTCTTCCTATGGGGTTGCAAGCTCCTTCAGTCCTTTCTCTCACTCCTCCATTGGGGACCCTGTGCTCAGTCCAATAGTTGGCTCCATTCATTTTTACTTAAACCATTTCTTAGTGCTGTATTTCACAAGTCATACTTGTAACCAGGAAAAATTGGAGCAGAAGTTACAGTGAGTAACTCAGAGTAAATCATTTGTTGGATACACTAGTTGTTGGTTAGCAAATGTAATACATATAAGCAGGACTCCTGGGGCACAGAGATCTCTCAGTGAGTAAAGTACTTACTGTACAAGTGTCGGAAGTAAACTGGGATCTGGATTTCCCCAGCACTTAGTAAATGTCACTATAGTGGAATACATATAATTCATAATACATAATACATATTGGAGTAATACATAATACTCCAAGGCTGGGAGTTTTGTCAGAGGATCCCTGGAGCAAGTAGACAGACTAGTTGAATCAGTCAACTTGCCTTCAATTGGGAGACCTTGCCTCAAACATAAAATGTGGAGTGATGGGACAAGAAACTGATATCAGCCACTGACCTTCCAATCTACAAACACACCTGTATATGCAAATACATATGCACACACACATGTATTCCAATACATGCACAGACATGCATGCAAAACATATACACATACACCACAATACATGCAAAAATGATTTCTATGAATTCTTGTATGCTAAGTATAGTATAGTTTATTCATAAAAATTCTAATTTACTAGGTCTGGAGAAGAGTTTGATACCTTCAATTGAAACAGGTATCCAAGGTCATTTCTCAAAAGTATACTTTCAGTTTTCTGGTAATACCATTAAGCAATGTAATTTACATACCAGACAATTTATCATTTAAATGATACAATTAAATGAGTTTTAGTAAATTAACAGAGCTAAGCATCCATCACTGTTAATACACTAGAGAATCTGCTCATTACCACAAAATGAGTCCCCATGACCATTAATAATCACTCTGTCCTGTCCTTTGTTCCCCAGCCTGAACCTCATACTTTCTGTCTATTTTGACATGCCTATTTTCATTCATACCATGACCAGTCAAGACATGGTCATTTGTAACTGCTTTCCTTCCTTTAGTGTGTTTGCAAGGTCCACCCATGGCATAAACTGTACCAGCGCATCATTTTCTTTTAACAATAAGTGATATTCTGTTGCCTGAATGTATTGTATCTTCTTTATTCATTCATTGGTTAATGAACTTTGATTTGCTTCTAGTTGTTTATTATAACTGATGTTGCTAGAAACTTTCATGATCAAGGTTTTATGTTGTCATTTCTGTTGGGTGAAATAGTCTCTCCTATCCTTAGCTTTTCGAGAACTCAAGCACTGCTTTCCAAAGTGACTGCAGCACTTGCACTTCAGTTGACAGTGGAGGAACAATCTCACTCCTCCACATCCTCACCAGCACTTGTGATTATCTGATGTTTCGTTTTCACTATGTGTGGGTTACTCGGGTTTTGACTTGTGTTCCATTACTAATAATAATACTGAGAATTTTTTAAATGAATTTCACAGTAATTTAAACACACACACACACACACACACACACACACAGATGTACACATGCATGCACATGTTAACGAAATGCTCATTTGTATATCCTTTTAAAATCAGAATTATTTGTCCTTGAAATGTTGAGTTCCTTTTATATCCTGGGTATAAGTTTCTGATCATATATATGTATATGACTTGTAAAACTTTCTTACTTTTCACTGAAATTTTTGGAATTTCTTAAAGTTTCCTTTTGAAGCACAACAGACTGGTTATAGAAAGAAAAGAAGAAGAAAGGGGCAAGGAGGGAAGGGGGGGGAATGTGCTTTCTACTTTCCTGTCTCATCATATGATATTTCTCTCTTCTGCTTGAATTCCTGCTGTGACATCATTGTGACATAGTTAGAAGGCATTCATCAAGCTGATGGCATGATCCTCCTAACCTCCAGAAATATGAGATGAATACACCTCCTTTTAAAAAGACCCGCCCAGTCATAGAGATTCTGTCATTAAAACAGAAAGCATACTGATGGAACGAATGGACTGAATAAGATGAAAACATATAGAATCAGCATAAAAGCATGACTTGTGGGCTGTGGACATAGCTCACTGAGTAAAGTGATTGCTTTCCAAGCATCAGGACTTCACTTGAATCCCCAGAACCCATATTTAAAACAAAGGTCTTGATGTAGAGTGAGTACTTGAAATCCCAGAGCTAGAGAAGTGGAGAAAGGTAGTTACCCTGATACCTCTAGGCCAGTGAAGGACTCTTTAAAGACATAGTGAATGGCTGCTGAGTAATTGTGGGGCAAGTGGAACCATGCAAAACTGCATAAATGGCACCTGAAGTTGTCTTCTAGTTTCCACACACACACATATGTACACTTGCACAACTTCACACACATGTGCACGCATACAAGTGTGCACTTGTGCACACATGAACATACACACTCACACATACAACACAAAATCACTTAAATATAGTACATGGATTAACAACAAGTTATCTATAGAGTTAATGCGATATATCAAGATTCTGTTTGTATCAGTCTACTTTCTACTATTAGAGCAGAATATCTGGCTGGGTAGCATTTTTGTTAGTTCACAGTTGGTGGAGTAAGAACATAGCAGTGACATTTGTTTGTCTCTGGTGGGAGGGAGCCTTCTGCTATACATCATCATGATCAGACCACATGTTGAGACTAGAAGCAAGAGGTATTAAGGAGTCAGAATTTGTCTTTTTCTAACAAGCTGTTTTTGATGGAGCTATTTTTAGTTCCATTAAAATTACATTGATCCATTCTAAAGGTGATTATTTCTAATGATATCATTACTTCCTACTAGGCCCTGACTTCCTACAATCTCTCTTTATAGGCACACTGAGAATGAGATTTCAGTATATAAGCTGTGGGGAACACGTTCAAACTAACCATACCATAATCATTGTTATAGAAATAAAAAAAAATGACATGCCTACAAAACTCTAAAATTATAAAATTTTTGTGAACAAAATGGAAAAAAACACATTTTCTTATTTCAAATTATATTATAAAGCTATAATACTCAAATTTGCATGGTACTTTGTCAAAAATGAAAATAAAGTACAGAAGTAAGCTTATTTATATATAGTGGAACAATCTTTTGAAAGTGCATGAAAAAAGTAAAAAATGGTAATCTGAATGAAAAGAGACAAGCGCCTTTGGTAGAAGCTTTTTCCAAGGATAACACAGAAATGGGCAGTAAGGATAAGACGAAGTGTTCTATGTCACAATTCATCAGGGAATGAAAATCAAAATGATGACACCATTTCATATGTGTCAAGATGGTCATCAATACAAAGATGTCAAGAAGAAGACATGGAGCCCACAGAGACAGCCCAGCAGTTACAAGCACTGCTGCTGTTTCAGAGGACTTTGGTTCAATTCCCAGTAGCCACATGGTAGTTCCCATCTCTCTGTGACTCCAGTTCCATAGGCTTCAGTGCCCTCTCCTGACCTCTATTGGCACTAGGCATGCACATGGTTCACACACATACATGCAGTAAAATTACACCAAATAAAACCTATAAATCCAAAATAGTTTTTGAAAGAAAATATACAGGAAAATGGATATTTCATACATCATTATAAAAACACAAATTTATGGATTCATTATTGAAACAGTATGGAGTTTCTTCAAAAAATAAGATTAACACTTCAACATTTTCCAACAATTCCACTTTGGGGCATAGTCTTTCAAAAATATAAAATTAGATTTCAAAGAGCCAATCACACTTTAATATTTATGATACACAAAAAAATACAAGATTAAAAACCCTGTGTTTCAAGAAGATAGACGAATGAAGAATTATCTACACATCTGCACATATATACACATTTATAATAATGCCACTTATAAGGGAACAGATGAGTCTACAGGGTTTTACACCAACTGAAACTGACAAGAAACAGAAAAGCAAACGCAGCAAGCTCTCATATGTGTGAAGTCTACAGAAGTTGAATGTAGAGAAGCAGAGAAGTGAAGCACAGTAATCTAAAGTCAATCAAGGCAAGAGAAATGGTCAAGGGATACAAAAATCTTAACTTTTCAATCAGTGTGTTCCAGAAGCCTAATTAGAGCATCATAACTATAACTAACAGAGCTACATTGTATACTAAAAATCTGCTGAATAGGTCTGAAGCAGATGAGTGTATTAACTGGTTTGTCTGTGACAACAACCTAATAGCCCATATCAAGGCATAACATATCACATGAATATCTAAAATTTTTATTTACCAATTATTATTTTAAGTGGAAAAACAGACATACACTGGAGGGGCAGGGAGAGAGAGAGAGAGAGAGAGAGAGAGAGAGAATGAAAATAAAAAGAACAGAGAACAATCTACCAGACCACCCTTGTTGCAGCTCCTCCTCTCCAGAGTAGGAAAGAGGGAAAAGGGGAAGGGGAAGAAGAAAGTAGAGATAGCCAGTCCATCCCCTTCCTTCTTCACGTTCTTTGAGCAACAAACATGGAAACTTCAATGAGAGAAGGCCTTAACTGGGGCATGAGGTTGTCCTTTTAAACAACGTCAGGACAGAATTTGTTAGTTAAAAGTATACAAAGAGTTATGGGATCTACGAAAGATTAAGGATGCCTAATCTCTCAGTGAGGAGGGAGCATCCAAACAATTATAGCAGACCATGATTGGAAAGAAAGTCATTTCTGATTCCATTGGCTAATTTGTCAAATAAGCAACGTGAATTTACACTCAGCGTTTTTCTTTCCCACTCCCTCCCCCAACTGCTTCATCTGTCTCCATGTTAACACCATCCTCTCTCAGGTTCTGCATTTGACAAGCGTACTTTCAATCTTGAGGAGATATCTCTGGGTATTTCAAGAAGCAGTGTCTAATTATAAGTAAGTCTCTGAGTATTCCCCAAGTTCACGCCTTCTTAAACTCAGTTTTTCTATTTCTTTGTTCCCTATAAAAATATATTTTTCCAGAATGCATCTAGGTTTTCTTTCTATTTTACACCATAATGTGCCATTCTCTATTTATAATGATCGGGAATTTTTTTTTTTTTAGTTCTGGGAGTATAGTCCCCAGGATATAAAATCCTGAAAAGCTTATTGCTTAAGACCATACATGAGAAGCCCTGAGTTAGTGGTATTATTCCTGAAGACTCCCTTAGAGAAATGAACTGTGAATGAATGCTACTTGGCTGCTACAAGGCTGGCCTCCAAGGGCTTTTTTTTTTTTTTTTTTTTTTTGGCTGCCAGAATAAGAGCTCAAGTAAAGCAGAGCTGCTGGTAGCAGATACTGAGGTCACATGACCCAAAGAGCAGAGACAGTACAACAGTACAGGGCTGGGGCATCTTCCCTTTCCTATCTCATCAGAAATGATAATGCATTAGCATCTTCTCTACCTTGATCTCTCTCTCTCTCTCTCTCTCCCCTTCCCTCCCTCCATGCTTCTGCTCCTTTGCAAACCTCTTGGAACATACTCTCCTCTTGGAGATAAAGATGTTTACTGATAAGGAAAAAGATGGGAACTAATAAAAGTGGAGAATGAAGGTGATAAAATGACTCCCTGTTCTTTCTCTTCTCGTCCTGTGTCCCTGGATCATTTAAATTTGGGGTTGTGGTCTGCCTTTTCTTAGGTGTCATCCTAAAGTTCATTTTATTTGTTTTGCTTAATGTTTTAAGATCTTAAAGTCCTGGAGCAAGCGCTCTCATTACAGCCAGCTTGTTCAAGGCAACAAAGCTCTCACTAGTTTACCACACTCCTCATGGCTCTCTGTTTGCCTTCTCTGCCTTCTTTCTTCTTTTATGCTAACCTTGTGGCCTCAACTAGGAATTGGAGTTTATATTCCTCCCCAAGGTAGAGAGTATGCGTTATTCCTACTCTCATCATGGCTATTATCTAACAAATGTCACAGGGCATAAAGTACCCTCAATTGGTGTAGCCTTTCTTCACACACACACACACACACACACACACACACACACACACACACACACACGTGCACATGAGATAAAAGCAAATATAGAAGTGATTCCTAGGTCTGTGTACAGGAAATTTCCAGAGACTATTAGCTGATGGGGTAGGGGATGGGACAACTTCACCTTGAACATAATCACATAATCGGCAGCATCCTACAGGATGAAGTTCTGACTAAGAGAGAACTAGGAGGAAGCCAGTGTCTCTTGGCATTTTCTTGTTCTGCTAACCGAACCAAAGAGGTGGCAGCTATCTTTCACTACACACTTCTGAAGCCATGATGTCCCATCCAACAGAATGGCTCTGAACAACTGTAGATCCCTCAGGAACTGTGAGCCTAAAGGAACCATTTTCCTGCTGTTTGTATCAGATGCACTGAGAAAGTCTGACCAGCAGCTGACTCAGACAGATGCAGAAACCCACAGCCAAACAGTGGATGGAACTTGGGGACTCTTTGGAAGAATTGGGGGAAAGAACTGTGGCCACTGAAGGGAATAGGAACTCAACAAGAAGACCAAGAGATCTGGACACTTGGGGACTGCCAGAGACTGAATCACCAACCAAAGAGCATACACAGGCTGGACTTAGGCCAGCACATGTGTAGCAAATGTGCAGCTCAGTCTTCATGTGGGTCCTGAACAACTAGAGCAGGGGCTCTCAAAAGCTGTTGCCTATCTGTGGAATCCATTCCCCTAACTTGGCTACATTGTCTGGCCTCAGTGGGAGAAGTGTAGAGACTTGTTGTGCCAGGGTTAGAGAAATACCTAGGGGAGGCCTCTAGTCTCTCAGAGAAGGGAAGGGGAAAGGGTCCAGAAGTGGGGACAGTGATCAGGATGTAAAGTGAAAAAAAAAAAAAAGACCTGTTTATGTGAATTTACAGTCTTTCTTGCTGTCCTTTCTGTTAGTTGAAGATTCACTGATCTTTTCCGGGCTAGCTCTCATGTGGCTACAGTTTGTTTTTTAGAGCTGAGACATTTTGAGTGTCAAAGAAGATCTTGGTAGGGGTTGGTGAGATTGGAAGAGACTGAGTCAGAAGTATTGCTAAGGATGTGACTGGGTATGAGAGTGGCAGATGGAAGGAAACTCCTGACTTTGGCTTCTGGATGGAAGGATTACCCTTATTTATCTATCTTAGGACTTACCATTACAATGGGCTCTGACTGAGTAAAAAACTCATTGTTGCTAGTTTGGCAACCTTCTCAACCTGGATAGTGTTGAAAAAATGGGAATTACAGCAAATATAATTCACACTCCTCATAGACCTTGACTCCCATCATTTCTAGGCACATCAGCTCACCTCCCAGCACAACTCAATATCTTTTACCCTAGAGCACTGCCTAGCCTTTTTCCCTGTGGAAATAAAACTACAGCCCAGACAGCTTCCCACATGGCTGTAGTAGAGGATTAACGCCCTTTGGAGAAGCTTTTAACCAAGTACCCAGATGCTTTAGAATCTCTTTTCCCCTCACAAGCTTGGAGACAGCATCTCTGAGTCATCATCCATCCCCTATGGAGTAAATGCATGCTGCCTGCAATAAAACTACTTGAAATGCCTGTCTACCCTTCCTTCCTTGCCTCCATACTTTCTTATCAGTGTTTGAAGACCTTGCCTCCTCATCTGCAGACTCTCTGCTGTGGGAATCCAGAATGAGACAGGCATCTTGTCAGATGATATTGAGGAAGAGGCAACTGCAGGCCCCAAAGAATAAAGGAGACAAAGGATCCCAAAATATTTGTGGAAATGGAGGAATGGGAACGGTCATTGCACATTCTCAATCAGATTTGATTTTGATTTCTTTTGGAAAAAGCTTTTAAACTGGAGTTTGGGGTTGGGGGTGCAGGAGGAGGCAGTTGAGACAGGGTTTCTCTGTGTAGCCTTAGCTGTCCTGGAACTCACTCTGTATATCAGGCTGGCCTCTAGCTCAGGGATCCACCTGGCTCGGCCTCCTGAGTGTTGGAATTAAAGATATACCTTACCTCCATCCGGATAAAAGTGGATTTTTAAAAGATTACACTATTTTAACTTCTTGATACCCAGGAACACTTTTAGCAAGTTGCTCTATTTTTCTGTTGTTAATTCCTGCCGGTGGTTAGCAGCCCAGAGACCCTCAGTGTGTTTATGCTCTCTGGTCTCTTTTTCTTGTTAGCATGATATTTAATGCTTCCTCTTTACTCTTTATTCTTTTTCACATGGCACAGCTGTACGATATATCAACTATGAAAGACATTCAGAAGTCCAAACAAACCTTTAAGCTGTGTCATTTAACCATTTTCATTGAGCAGAAATAAGAAGCATGATTTCTCCAATTTGCAGAGAACTCAATCCATGCAATAACATGTCATCAGAATAGGTTCAAGGAGTACTGTTTCCAGTAAAGGACACAGTTGTGGTCAGCTGCCATTCTTCATTGGAAGTCATGAAGTGCTTTTCATTATTTTATTTTTAAGCCTCTGACTTATCTGAGTAATAAGAATAAGAAAACTGTATTCTCTATTACAAAACTGCATAAAAGGCAGTAAATGATTTGTTGAATTGAACAAATAAAAGTCCATGACAAGTGTTTGCTGAGTCTTATACCTCTATTGTTTGCTTGAATTATTATAACAAATGTTGGACTTCCATTTATTTATTCTTGTGTTAAAATGTGACTGCTCATATTTTGGGAAGTCTATGACATTTAACAAGTACTACAATCTTGCTAAGTGATAGATTAAAAATAGGACACCTGTCTTCCACTTCTCGGTTCCTATGCCCACGCTGGTGTTCTCCAAATGTCCCTCCCACTGTGTACAACTATTTCCTGTTTTACCTCCTGATTCGATCACCAAGGACAAACTAGTGGGGTCTTCTGGTACTATCAACTCAACAGCTTTCATTAAATTCCTTGCTTCTGAGTCCCTCTGTGGTCCAATTAAATAACTGGAGACTGGTAGTCACTGAACTCAAACAGCAACCGCCAAAGTTCTGCCTCTCAGGAAGCCTCTGCGTTGCTCTAGACTAGCCTCATAGATGCTAAGGTCTCTAACACTTCCTTGTATTTGGAAATCAACTCTTCAGTGCTTGGTTTAATCAGAATAATCTTCGACTAAATCTGACCCATAATTTTTTTGGAGGACAGGAAAGGAAGAGAAAGAGTTTGAGAAAGTGACTAAGGAGGAAGAATAGCTGTGATTTCATTCAGTTGGACTACTTTCTTAAGGTCTTGATCTTTTCCTTTGTAGCAAGGATAGTGTTTTTGATGCTTTGTCAAGGCAGCCTCCCTGGGTGAGTGCAGATGTGGTGAGCCATTTGGCTGCTGTGTGGACAGACTCAGAGTCTCTCTTCTCCCTAATGAAGTCATCTCTGCTCCAAGCCCAGCCTCTCCCATCCATGTTGGAATTTGGCTTTGGCTTGCATAGTTCTGTTGTGATGTAGATGGCCTTCCAGTTAAGTTCTAGAGAAATCTATCCAACCTTGAACAGAAAGTAAGAAAATAATTTTTTAACATTTTAGTTACCTCTAGAAGTTACCATACAAAGTGATTGGTTTCATTTTGACATTTATGAGCATAAATTATTTAAAGGGGTGTGGGGAGGGCTGATTAAGAGCAAAACTATCTATTGAAAGAAAATGTTTACCCAAACACTTTCATTTAGGAGCTTGAGGAGAGAGAGGCTCAGGATTTTTTTTTTAAATTTTTTTGGAGTTGCCTCTCTCTCTCTCTCTCTCTCTCTCTCTCTCTCTCTCTCTCTCTCTCTCTCATACACACACACACACACACAGAGAGAGAGAGAGAGAGAGAGAGAGAGAGAGAGAGAGAGAGAGAGACAGACAGACAGACAGAGAGACGGAGACAGATATAGAGACAGACAGACAGAAAGAGAGACAGAGATAGAGACAGAGAGACAGAGACATGGCATAATGAGATCTTACAAAATTGTTAAGCAGGTTAAAAGTACAAAATGCTTGTCCTTGATGTAATTTCTTTTTAAAAATTCTGACAACCTTGAAAAACTGGCTTTCTCCTTGGAATTAAAAAAAAGAAAAGAAAAGGAAACAATCTCTTGGGTACATTTGTCATCTGTAGCTTCCTTTAATGATCCAAGTAGCACATTGTCTGGTTGTGCCTAAGATCAGCAGATCAGGATACAGAAACATGAACTCTTTGTTTCTTCGGTTTGAATAGGACCTGCTGATCCAGAGCCCAGCAACAGATATTGCCATGTGTAGAAGCACTTCACCCAATCAGCAGGAGGACACTGCAATCCGACCCTAACAACCCTTGGCAGGGAGTGTAGAGGAGTATAGATGAAGATAATGGGATTCCCTGGGGACACCTGCCACCTCTATCTTTCTTCTGCTTCAAGTCCTTGGGTGGTTGCCTCCAAGCTCAGCCAAGTTAAGACTGGATCAAAAAGCACAGCTGCAATGCATAGTGCCGCAGGCATTTAATTCCTAGTAGATGCCAGCAATATGAATGAATGTCTTGCTTTATCTGTCTGAGATTCTGGAATTTACATGCCCAACATCCCCTGTGCAAGCACATGATCTCAAGAGGGCACTCACACAATGAGATTTTAACTAGATTTAGATTTGATCATAATATATGTGTAAAACAATATTTCCCATTTTTAAAGTTCTAGTAGTTTTGTCAGACATTGGAGAATCTGAAATAGCTGTTTTCTAATTTTCTCAAAAGAAAGAAAGCCTGCAAGAACACTTGCATCCAGACTAGGGAGATAGCTTAAAGGTGAAGTACTCTCAGGACACAAGTGAAAGGACCTGAGTTTGGATACCTGGCATCTACATAAAAAAAGCAGGGCACCATGGCTCATGTCTGTAACTGTAGTGCTTGGGAGGCAGAAGCAAAAGAACTGTCTCTATAACGAAGATAGTAATAGTAATAATAATAATAATAATAATAATAATAATAATAATGATGATGATATAGAGAATGACTCAGGGAGATGCCAGGTGTTAAGGTTTGTACTCTCATATATGCACACAGGAAAACACTGGCACACATATTCACCACACATGTACATACACAGAGATAGGCAGAAACAGAGATAAACAGAGAAGATAGAAAGAAAGTCAAGGACACACAAAAAAACTCAAAATTCAATGTATTTATAGACTATACTAAATATACCTTGTTCTGTACTTAAGAAAATTCTTTATTTTAGGTAGCCAAAGCAGAGGATCTGTCCCCAGAAAAGGACAGTAGACATTAAGCTATTTATTATTTTGTTATTTGACAGCTTTAAAAGGTATTTAGTTTTCTAAATAATAACTTTGGGAGCCAAGGAAATGGCAAGACTTGCAGTATAAAGCTCGTCACCATTGTCCATCCCTTCGTAAGCTGATACTGCCTAAGAGAGTGAGTGCCTTTGCACTGTATACCACTTGTCTGTAGATGATATGAGGGAGGGACTATGAATGTTTGCCACCTAAGAAAATAAAGTTAAAAAAAAAAAAGGAAACAAGGTAAAACCCAGACATTTGACAAGATAAAGTAAAATATCTCACAATAAAAATGTATCCAACCTATGACTTTTTATGATGTCTCATCATGTGTACAGAATGCTTGCAGTAAATACTGATCATTAGCATGTCTGGGAAACAGGTATCAATCTATTACTAGTTGCTTCTGCCCTACTTCTTTGTAGTCTTGTTCATTCAAGTGTATTATGAAGGGAGAGTAGGGTAACAGAGAGTTGATAAGCTTTTTAGGCCAATGATCTGTCAAAAAAGTAGCCTTGGGTAAACTACTTAACTATAAAACTCAAACTAGGTTCACTTGAATTTAAGCAATAGATTAATGATAACAACTTGAAGCATTTCAGAGAAAAAAAAAATCTATCTTACCCCAATGCCTGGAATATAAATTCCAATTGAAATTCATTGTATTTTACTTTTCTTCTTTCTTCAAGAGTTGTGTTCTGATAAGCATCTCTGGTTTGCATAAGCTTGGCTGAGTCACTTTCTGTACCTGGTTGTGTTGGTATGTTAAATGCAGTGACTGTAGTCTGACGTCAAGATGTGACTCTCATTCTAAACAATAAATGGGATGAAATTTCAGTTTTAGTAATGGTAGTACAATCATTGCACAAAGGTTAAATAAGTTACCGCAAGCCAAACTGATTTCTAAATGGCCCATAGCATAGTTAAGTCACTCGTTACTGTGAGTGGTAAGTAAAGGGGTACATGAAGTTCACATCTGAGAATCAAATCGTACTGATAAATCTACCACATGTTTATCATTTAAGATCTATGATCATATTGAATCTATAAACCTTAGAAAAGGGTCCACATGCTGAGTAGTCCAGGTTACAAGTTTAGAACTGTGGTTGCAACCAATCTAATTAAAGAAATCCAGAGTAAAGACAAACTTTCTGCGTTAATCACTACTGTTTCTGAAGCCCTGTGCTTGATGTAATTTTCTAAGCAAAACATTCAGAGCCAATAATTACAAGGATATTTCCATATTGGTGTAGGAGGAAAAGTTTGTAATTCTTTCAGTACTCCGAGAGTTACTTCGACATGTCTTACGGACTTATTTTGTCCTCTCTCCATAAAATCATACTAGACTTCAAAGTAACGGAAAATTCAAAGTCACCCTTTTCAGAGGGGCAGAAATCCTTTGTATTAACTGTTTGACCCTTAGCTCTTTAAGGCCCTAATGGAGTCTTTTGTGATTCAGTGAAGGGTGTGCTTCTCTATATTGATGCTACATCTACATCGATGGATAAGCCTGAGTAGGAAAAAAAATTGCCAACATGAAAGATTCCATTTCCTGACAACATGGAAAGACTGGTAAGTCCAAGAAATCTGAGTTAGGCAGAAAATTCTCCAAGAGATCCTGTGAAAGGCAGAGGGATGGAAGAAGGAAGGAAGTGAAGTGCATTTAAGGCAAGATGCGGATTTGTGTCAGAGAAAAGATTCTCTTTGAATGGGACAAGGGATTGCCTGGGGGGATTTCCTGTCCAGCCCTTTATTGCCAGTGTCTTTGTGTAGGGCCTGATGCCGCGGGCTCCCCATTGGGCAGTTCCCTAGGGAGAGCAACCACGAAATGCTTTTGCGTCTCCCTGGGGCTTGGGATCTCACTTTTCTCAGTATCTCTTTCAGGTTGGCAGAAGCGTTGAGCCTGACACCTCTTCTGATGGGACGAGCAAGCTCCGTGGTCGCATAAACACATGAAACGCAAGTTCTTGGCTGATTTTAGAGTCCCGTCCGCTCCTAAGAACTGACCATAGTTAATTGCTCTGTGTTTGCTGGCCGCACTAGAGCCTGGGGACTCCTTTCCCCTAATTCAGAAGTAGCAGCACAGGGCAGGGGAGAGGGGGTGGGGTGGGGAAGGGTGGGAAGGTAGTTGTTTGAGACTGCACAGAGAAGTGTACCGAGTCGCTGAATGAGGAGCACGGATCCACACCCCCCCCCCCCAGTCGATTGGTACTTCTCATCAGGAAGAAACACTGAGAGGTGGGAGTGCCTGGCGAGGGAGGCAGGCGGTCCCTACCCAGGCTCTGGGAGCTCCTTTCCGCCCCTCCGTCTGTTTCCAAGTCTGGGCTCTTTGGAGTGGCTGAAGCTACGGAGCGCTTCAGGAGCCTGTGAATGAACCCTCCTCCTCTCCCTCCTCCTTCTCGCTGAGT
The DNA here is from genome assembly GCA_036184795.1 of Tokudaia tokunoshimensis. Lineage (NCBI taxonomy): Eukaryota > Metazoa > Chordata > Mammalia > Rodentia > Muridae > Tokudaia > Tokudaia tokunoshimensis. Next base: position 17,286,914 of record BTHU01000009.1, on the reverse strand, counting down.
CTCCTCCTCGACTCTGACGGTACAGTGATATAATGACGGTGGGTGTCACAAACCGCATTTGAACTTGCAGGCGAGCTGCCCCGAGCCTTTCTGGGTGAAGAACTCAAGGCGCGCGGGTGCAGCAGCTGCGAGCATTAGGTGCTGTGGACAGGCGCTGGGACAAGGATCTGCGGCTAGCAGCGCATCCTCCCTCCTCTCCAGCTCTGTCCGCCCTCGCCGCATCCTTCTCCAGGCCACAGCGCTTCCTATGTGATCTGCCGGGGCAACGCGGAGTCCATTCTCACAGCTCAGCAGTGAATTTCCCCCAAACTGCAGTAATTCGCCTTTCAAGGTAATCACGTTTCTTTTGTTCCCCCATTTAAAAGAAAGGGGGGAAAACTTCTTGGGAAAAGAAAACCGCCCAGCTTAGTGGGGGGAAACGATTTACATTGCAATTGGAAGAGGGCTTTAATTAAAGCCAAGAGGACTAGCTGTAAGGCAAAGTTAAGAAAATGTGCGCTCTTTAAAACATGAAGGTAACTTTGAAAGAGGCTTGTTAAAGAGAGGAATTCAGATAGACCTTGGTGCTGAAAAAGATCTAGACAAAAGAAGTCCGGGGTGGGGTAGAGGAAAAGGACGAACGGAATAGGGGGAAGGGATTTTGTAGAGAAATCCTAGAAAAGTCCTGCTATCTTGAGTTGGAGGAATGGGAGGGACTCCTCACACCTTGATTTTTGTTGTCTTTAAACTGGTCGAGGCAAAAGTTTGAATGGAGAGTCCCCAAACTTGCCCAAATACCAGCCCCTGAAACCACCTTAGGGCAGACCACCTGGTTTCCTGGCTCCTGGTGTGTGGTCAGTATCTCTGGTTCCTGGAAAGCCACCCCTGGGCAGCTCTTGACAAGGCAGCAGGGTACTTTAGCTGCCCGCGACCTGTGCGGACCTGACCCTTTCCCCGACCCCTCAGGCAATGTGGAAGGCTATCTGGCAGGGTCCTGGGGCTGCGTTTCTTTGATGACTTGGGGGCTGTCAAAGCTCTTTCACGTTGCCCCTGTGTTCTTTTGTCCTGCGCGTGGTGCGCCCGAGCCAGCCGGGAAGGCGCAATGGATGGGGGTGGGGTTGTTGGAACACGGTAGAGGTCTGGGAGGCTCCTGGGCGGGAAAGCTTTCCCTGAACTAGAGGGGTGTGCAGTATTCCCCCACCCTTCGCCCTGGAAAGCGAAATGAGGACTTGTCCCCCAATCTTTACCAGCAAACCAGGGCCAGAGACTCTTCAGACAAAGGTGGCGTGGAGACCCGAATTGGGGACCAATTGGTCCAGCCTTCTCATCTTGATTACAGCAGTCCTCTGTTCCCTTCTTGTATCTTCATCCGCTCCCTTTTCTCGCTTGAGTTGAGCAACTTTACGGTCTGGTGGAGTGCTTGTGGAGAGTGCGTGCCGGGTTTCCCCGGGGACGCCCTGGCTGAGAGAGTCCTACTGCCCTGAGTAGGCGTGGGCATTGCAGAGACTTCTCTAGTGTTTGCAGACCCGGGACATCCCGGTTGTCTCGGTTTGTTCTCGATGTCAATGGGCGTGGACCGCTCAGGGGGTTAGACAGAAGAAATAGTGGTAAGAAGATAATGTCATAGTCTAAACTATTTGCTCTCGGGTCCAACTACGTTCGCCTCCGCAAGTCCTGCATGTTCTCGGGATCCTGAGAAAAGGGGTAGAAATCCCGCCACCCCCCCCCAGGCTGTAGGGCTGTACCGCCTCAAGTACACCCGCAGTGGAGACTAGCTATCTGTGTACCCTCATCTTTGTGTCTCTTTCTTAGTCTCCATCTTCTCTGTCTTCTCTCGCCCCTTTCTACCTCCTCTCCGCGTTTGCGTCCCCTCCCCCACGGCTGACAAATGAATGGCTAGTGTGAAATCCCTTCCTTCTCTGCCCAAGGAGGCAGGCCCAGAGGGAGGAGCAAGGGGGCGGTGCGCTCCTTAAGATCTGCTTGCAGTTGGGTGTTTCGGACTAGCAGAACCCAGATGTCTAGGAATAGGGAGTTTTGCAGTAGGTGTGGGCTCCCCCTGATGGAGGAATTCAACAAGCGGAAAATAGGGCCAGAAAACCACTTTTATATCCGTTGGTTCAAAGAGAGAAGACCCGAGTTCTCTTTTAATAGTCAGTTTTCCACTTCAGAATCTGGGAAGTGAATCTTGGGGTTTGGAGGAGACATAAAGAAGGGAATTTGGCCGTCCCCAAAACTCGGGCTCCTTTTCTTCCATTCGCCTGTCTTCCCGCGGCGCTCTGGGCGGCGCCTGCAGCTGGGTGAACTAACAACGTCGGCGACAGAGTCAGGTTTGTGGTTTCCTGACGTGCAATTTGCTCATCTTTAAGAAAAGTATTAAAGGTACTTGCTTTGGCAAATTTCGCTAAGGTCCTTGAACACGATGCTAGGGCTCTGTTCCAGGCTATTGCAAAAGAATTACCCCACTCCTCATCCAAAACTTAACTTCCTCAACCAGGACAGGCGTTGCACGTGGAAACTGGGGCGAAGGCGGGCGCCTAGAGGCAGAGGAAAGGAGTTTTTCCACTGGGAAAGAATGGGACAATGGAGGGTCGGCGGGGAAAAAAAAGGAAAGAAAACGAAACAGATGGATGCAATAGCCCGGAGCCGGAAGAACTCGTTTCGAAATTTTTGATCTCACTTTCATGTCTGTTATGCTGAAAACGAAAACGATAGCGAGCGCATCCTTGCCTGGTGCTGGCCTGGGAAGGAACTACAGAAGCAGAGGTGGTCCGGCCCCGCCTACCAGAGCGGGGCTAGCCTCCTCCGCCCCTAAACTCACCCTGATTTGGAGGAGGGACCCTGCTAGGCACTCCCTTCAGCGGCGGGGGTTCGCTATCCGCCACGTGGGCTGGAGCTTTAGCTCGGGGCGCGAGACGGGTGTGACTTCCTGGGCTCCCAGACAGCTGCACAGCTGCTCGGGCGAGCCGCTTAGCCTAAGTCTCCAGCGGCTCCGGCCAACTGGGGCGGGGCTGGGCTGGATCCGGGTGGGGCCTCGGCTGGCGTGCCTCCTGGGCCCCAAAGGCTCGCTGAAGCTGGAGGGATAGCTATTCAGATAGCACCAAACGCTCATGTTAAAAACCGTCAAAATACTCTTTTCTCTTGTTTTTTTTGGGGAGTGATATGAAAGTACAAGGTTTTTGCTTTAAAAGGAGAAGTGAAGATTTATTCTAAGTCAACTCTTGGCATGAAAATGAGACAAATTTGCGATTGCTCCATGCATTCGCTTTGAAATACATTTACATTCCTAAAGACCACTTTTAGCCAGGGACAAAATGAATGTTGCTGTAATTGAGTATCAAGCAGGATCATTAGAGTGGGCAGGATAGGGCAGGGTGTAGGTGTCTAGCACAAGTTGACCAAATGGCTGATAAAAGACCTGGGTTGGCGGCAGCAGGGGGGTGGGGAGTGGGGGGTGGGGGGAGGGCGGAGAGCGCTGCGGTGGGTCTGGTGATGTAGACTGGATCCTGCTACTATGGTCTTCACTCCAACCTCTAATTCGGAAGAGCTAGGTTTTAATGGTCCTCTCTCCCACCTTAAATTCTATTTATAATTGGTTCATTTTTGTGTTTTTTTTTTTTCCTCTCTAAAAGCTATGGCCTAAATTGTGCTAAGTACTGGTTGGCACTTGTGTCAAACTCAGAAAATATTCACATAAAAGCCTAAAATGGAATGTTTTGGATTTAATAGAAAAACATTAGTGGAAGCATCAGATAGTTTTTTGAGATGGAGCAGATTACCATTGAAAGAGGAACATAAAAAGGAGGGGGTCCCATAGAAAGAATCTGAGTCCTAGTTCTGAGCACAATATAATAAAGGAATACTTGACAAATTGCATCTGATGTCCCCACTAATGCTACAACGGGTTCCAATAGATTCCCAAGCAGTTGAGCAATTACTTCCTCCAGCAGGAAGTCCACAGTCCTTAATCTTCTTGTGGGTGGTGGAGAGAAGGATGAGATTCAAGACCATCACTTAGAATTTATGTAAGAGTTCAAAGTTTGCTTTTTCTTGGTGGTTTAAAAAATTAAGACTTTTCATAAGTCTTATTTCCTTCCTTTAAAAAAAAAGAGAAAGTTTGAAAAGAATTTCTTTAGGTTAATAGGTGTTTATGCAATCAGGCTTACCCCCTTTCTTGACTTTTGCTAACTGCAGGGAAATCCCTGTGGTATTCCTTGCTGCCTCTGTCTGTATACAAGTAACTTTCTGTTTGGGAAGGATATAAAGAACGAGGAAGGATATAAAGCTAAATATGATTAGTGAGGGTGACGCATCCATTGTTCTGTCTCTCCTTACACCGCTAAGCTTAAACACTCTCAGGTTAATCATTGGTCAATAATGGGACATCCTAGATGGAGCCCCTGGAAGCATGCCTACCGACTGAATGTCTTCCTCGCACACATACTTAAGTTCTTTTTTTTTTTCCTGGTGGAGTTTAACCATTTTTGTAGACTTTATTCATGGACAAACATCCACAGATTCTGTATTTCGGATGGGATGTGGATCAGAGAAGGGCAGAACTTCTAGGCACACATGTAGCTTTGGGGCAAAATAATAAATGCTTATACTAGGTGGATTTTTAAAATTTCCTCCACCCACCTAGAGAAATCAGTTAGGGAACAGACAAGCACTCATTGTTAGAGGTTACTTGCTCCGATCTAGAAAAAATGTGCTGCCTGTTGCAGACATTCGGAGTCAGAACAAGGGAGAGTAAGGGCACGCGTCTTTACCAAGTTCTTTTTGTATTAGTAAACATTCATCAGTTTCTTCTTATAATCTAGACTTGGTAGATATAAAAGTCTACAAGCACATCTCGGACACAGAGTCAAATCTTATGTGAAGTTCTTAGAATTGGATGTAATGGAGTAGTTTTCTTTCAGTGGTCGGTACATAAGATCTTTGTTAGAGCTGTTTATTCTATAACCCCAAACTCTTTTCACCCACTTGTTATATATGTTATATTCAGAAGGGTATAGAATGTTTACCAGAAATTACTTACTTCCAGTGCCAGAGAGATCCTCAGTGGTAAGGAGTGTTGAATAGTGTGCACTGCTTTAGCAGAGGACTGGAGTTTGGTTCCAGGGCGAGCTACTCACAATCATCTTTACCTGTGGCCCGCACCATTGCATGAGCACACTTCCATTAAGTTATGGGTCCAACCTGATCTGAGATAAAGTGAAGTAACAACTACATTGGTAATCAGAAAGTTTGTGTGAGATGCTCTAGCTGGGAAATCAAGTTAAATGGAACTGCTGGACCTCTGGTGTCATAATTAAATAGTTAAATGCAAATTGTTATAAAGTTTAAAAGACTAAAAACCTATGAAAAAGCTTGGAGAAATGGAAAACTAGATACTAATGCATTATGCCTATTAAAAATATTAAATCTAGCAGAAACTGGGCAAAGTTAAAATTGATAGTGTTGCAGAAAAATATGCTTTTGGATCCTGTGAGGAAAACTAGTTCATCTTTGTTCATAGTTATAGAAAAAATAGTCACAAGAGGCTGGAGAGATAGCTCAGTGGTTCAGAGCACTTGATCTTGCAGAGGACGTTGGTTCAGTTTTTCATACCAACATGCTGGATCACAGCCATCTGTAGCTCAAGTTTCAGGGGATCAGAGGCCTTGTTTTGACCTCCTTGAACACCAGGTGTATGCACATGGTGCCTGTACACACACACACACACACACACACACACACACACACACACACGCATGCATGCATGCAAGTAAACCACTCATATATAAAATAATATAAATATTTTTTAAAGTTACCAAAATATCAACAATACAATTTATCATATTTTTTAATCAATCAGACAAGGAAAACAGTTTGTGCACCATGTTGGTTGGGTTGTAGAGAACCTAAGTAATAAAGTATTATGGGAACTTAAGTAAGTTTTTCTTTAGAAATAATTCAAACCATTTTTTAATTTAGCAACAAATGATACAAAAGTATGTATATTCTTTCATGTAGATATTCTGTTTTAGACATTATGTAGATGATGATACAAATATCACTCAAGATAAATACACAAGGATTTTTCTGCAGGAGAACTTTTTATTGATAGTTTGGTCTACTGTAGGGTAGAGGCTAGCTATGTGTCAAGGTGAATCTGGGATCTTTCTGAACCCTAGATCTCCTTGACCTTTCAGCCTTTCTGTTTCCTTCAGCCTGCACAGTGCTGGGATTACAGGTGTGACTACTACATGTGAATTGAAACACAGTTTTTTAATAGTAACAACTTGGAACCATCCTAAAAATGCATCCCAGGGAACTTGCTGAGTAAACACTTTTACTCTTCCCATGAAAATTGTATGTGCTGATTGGGAATGTATGGTTTAGGTGAAGAGAGCAAAAGCAAATTCGAAGACAGAATGTATCTAATGACATCTTATAAATACATATTGATTCTTATAAAGACAAACAGCTACTAAATATCATGGGCATTGTAGAATAAAAAGTAAGAAAATATTAGATGTTCTCTCTTGAGGCATCTATGTTGGCTAAAAGAGAATCATAATTTCTAAATACATAAGAAAATTGGTGATGTGTTTTACAGTGAAAACAGAGAATGAAGGAGATAGAGTAAGGAAACAAGAGTTCACAGTTAGAGAACAGAGTATTAAAGGACATCACTAAAAAGCTTAACTGAGCATTGATTTGAGAATCCAGATGTAAGCTGTAACGTCTAAACCATAAGGCATCTCTCAGAGATTCTTCTTGAAACAATGAATTACTAAGTAATATAGAATAACATGCAATGCATACTATATCTAATTTGTAGTTGAAGTATTCAAGATAACTAGTGGTTCAGAACAATTAATTGGCAGGATGGTAGACAAAACCACTGTGTCTTTGTCCTTAGGTTAGCCCTCGCTCCTCTAGGCTTCCCTGAGAACAAGGGAGAATACTAAATATCTGTTTAATAGAACCCTGGCAGCCTATTCCTGATGTGATGTGCCCCTCTTCTCTGCAGACATTTCACAGGGATACAAGTTCTGTTGACCTTGTCTTTTGTCTCCCAGGAAACTAAACAGCTGCAGTCAGCTGGACCTTGATTGTTTGCTGACTTTTTCCTATTCTTGACTTTCCTGAAGTATAGGGCTAAATATAGGGACTTGTGACTCTCTTATCGCCTCAGTCTTTCCGTGTACAGAGATTTGTTATCACTAACAGACCACACTTACAAGACAAACCTTCTGCAGCAGAACAGAACTGGGGGTGGGAAGCATGCTAGAAACAAAGAGGGTCACCTTTCTCATTTAGTAGGACCAAAGGCAGAGGAGAAGTTCTGTGGCTTAATTAAAAGCACAGGTGAGGGTCTCATAAAACTGAAAAAGAAAAGGGAAATGTGTCCACATATACTCATGATGGAACAATAAAAATATAGGTCTGAGACATCCAATCAGGAACAGCTCTCTGTCATATTTTGTTTATCAAAGCCATAACTAATCATCCTTCAGTTTGAATGTATCGAAGATGCTGAGGGCCAGGCATGAGCAGAGATAGAGAAGAGGCTAGCTAGAGCTTCAGTAACCTCCGTCACAAAAATCCCAAGTTGGGCGAGTCCTGTGTGCTTACTGTGGGTGACTGGACAAATGGAATACAGAGGTGTCACTAGATCTTCTGGTTCTAATGAAGTTGGAGCCTGGGACTTAGTCTTGTATTTATGTTACAGCAATTTATGCGAGCACATTTTTATAACGTATCGATGCATTCAAAACATTTCATCTCTATGTTTTTAATGTACTGACTTTATTCTTTCCTTCAGGTTGTATGGTAGATGCTCAGCAGGTGAAAATATTTACTGTAGAGATGAAGAAAGACCTTTCTCTTTAATTTAGAAAAAATAAAGATACATTTATAAGGATTAAGCATGGTTAAGTTGGGGTTTTGAGAATTTGTCCTGGGTAGAAAACGAGAATGTAGATGATATACTCCAGAGTCGGGGTCACACAATTTTGCTTTGGTATTGTAATATTTGACTGTCTGAATATTGACAAATGTCCAATATTATTATTAGCCAATATTTATAGTTAAATAGACTGTTATATATGTATTCCAAATCTCAATTAGCCCTACAGATATACTAACATTCATAATGACTTACTGATCTTTCAAAGTGGACGTATTGATCATGCATTTGGTTTACTAACCGTCTCAAGGAGCATTGAACCTAGCACCATAAAATATTGTGGGATTAGTAAGTAGCTCTGTCTTCTAGACACCTACCATTTTTATAGTGGATATAAAGCATATTTTATTACATTTATTTATTGTTTATGGGTGAAGTCAATGGACTTGAGAAAGTCAGTTCTCTAATACCAACTAGTTCCTAGGAATCAAACTTAGGTTATCAGACTTGAAGTAAGTACCTTTCCCCACTGAGCCACTTCTCTGGCCAGTAAAACACATTTTAAAGTAATCATTAAAAGCAAAAATAAGTTATGGCAGTTTATTATAAACTAAAATCATATACTGGTATTATAGAGGTAACCCAAAGAATGATGTAGGGCTTCAAATTCTTTTATTTTTAGTGATCTGAAACAAAAATTAGAGACTATATAGGAAAGCTGAATTGCTAATTTTAATTATAACTACTAAGTAGTGACTATTTTCGATATACATAAGCATATTTCATGTGTATTATCTTCAGGTCTATCAATCGTGTCTACAATATTTATTTATTTTCAACCTTAAATTTCCAGAGAAACAAATTTTAGAGAGGCATATCCATTTACTTATAGTCTGAGAGCATAAGTAGAAAATGCAGAATTTGGTTTCAAACCTGTTTAACAGAGTAGTCCAGACATTAAAAAAAATACGTTATAACATTATAAACAAAAGAAGAAAAATGAAAAAAAAACAATTTTTCTTTAAAGAAACAATGAGTGTGTTAATTAAAAGTATGATTAAAAGAAGTTTTCTTATCTGGATTAAATTAATATTCAAGGATTAATCATATTTAATATGATTTTATGACCTAAATATTTATCTTGCCTATGAAATTAATGTGTCTTATTTCTATGCTGTCATGCCATTAAGAGAGAGGTACAGTCACAGACCTATAAGCCAGAGCCCACTCTTGTACTGTTTTCTGCTTTATAAGAAATCCAGAAATGCTATGAGTCTCCCAGTTAGTGGATAATGTGGTCTAGTGGCATGCTATTGTGATTATGTGATGAGTCCATTTAGATGTCAAAGTTAATTAAGAATCCTCAATACATCTTCCTCTCTGAATTATCAGTTGATCCACGGATGGAAAAGGTGATATACATGGCATATTAAGTTTAAAATGTCTTTTTAGGAAATACCTCAAATTATATTATTCTATAGTTTGCTTGAGTATGGTGGTAGTGTGTATTTGACATTTATAAAGCAAGACCAAATTCAGAATATTATTAAAGAAAAATGAGTAGCTGTCATAGGGTATTAAATTTTATTTGAGGACAAACTGCACTTGTATTCTTTCAACATTTACTTATTACAGTCCATGTTTCCTAGGTAATACAGAATTTGTTTTCTAAGGATGGCAAAGGGAATTTTTTAGACTAGCAGCTTACGTATGAGCCAGTGAAGACATCTTTGGCTGTAACAAAACATTCTTAAATTTATTCAAACTATAATATGCCTGTGAATTTGCTTCCAAGACTATAACAAAAAACCTAGACAATTAACTCATATTTAGAGAGATTTCGTTGGCTGTACCATTTTGGAGGTTGAAGTGCGTGATTGATGGCCTTATTTAAGGGCCTGTGGCCAGGTAGCATGTCATGCCTGGGAACATGTGGTGGAATGTGCTGCTCATGGGAAGCCATTGGAAAGGCAAACAGAGAGGAAGAGATCCTCACACCACATTCCCTTTGAGAACACATTATTGATGAATTCCCACTAGGCACCATCTCTGTAAGTTTCTCCAACTACAGGGAAGACAAATTGAGGCCCAAACCTTCAAAGCATGGGTCTTTGAGAGACATTTAAATCCAATCAGTAACAACCCCCACCCTCCCCCAATCCTGGCACTTATCCTTACTAGGATGGTTTCTACAAATCTAGACTTGGAAGGTCCCATTTTGTGACTCAGTTAAATGTCTTTCCCAAAGCACACAGCAAATTAGTAACCAAACCAAGGTCAGTGTTTCTTGACTTTCAGTGCGAGTATCTTCTTTCACTGTTTACTCTTGAGACTTAAAAGCGGTTGAAAGCTTTAAAATTGGTCACTTTGAAATTAGCAGCTCTTTAGAATACATTTGTTTTGTTTGTTCAGGCTGTGAGATAGTGGTTTGTGCTTCCACATCAACGACCCTGAAAGCCCAGTTCTTGCTACTGCTGACATCGGCCCAAGCCACAGTTCCTTCTCACCTCAAACCTGATGTGAAATTTGTGCTCTTAGCATCTCTTTCGCATCATCTTCATTCTTCTCTTATTCTGTCATATTCAGATTCCTGTTTCTAATTAGATTTCGAGGGTGCTAACACCTCACCTTACTTACACAGGCTAGGATCCCTAGTGTTCTTCCTATGGCCTGCCTAGCTGTGGCCATCATGTGTAATATGTCTCCATGCTGAGGCTTGAAATTATTTTGGCAATTATTGTCTCTCAAGTTGTGATTCAAATTAATAATTAGAATGTTTGTGATACCTTCTATTACAAGGCTCCTGTGTTTACAACCCACAGAGGACTTCCTCACTTATTGTACCCAGTAACTTATTAACATGTGATATATGGCCCGCCACCACCATAAATGCTTGTGGTATGCTTTGTTTTTCTTCATTTCTAGGACAAGATGTTGATAAATATGAAAGGCATCTTATGGATGTGCTCAACCTTATTATTAACCCATGCACTACATACAGGTGAGTAAAGTAACTCCTTTTTAAAATTGATATGTGAAAGAAGACTGGGGAATGGAATTATTATATGGGATCACTACATTGAAGAATCATTTTTAAAAATCTATTCATTGCTAAAGATTATTACTTAAGATATTATCATTGAATGGGATGTTTTCAATAAATCAATCAAACAAAAATAACAAACTCATGTAAGTGACTTTTAGTAACCTCATAGATTACTTATTAATACTTATTTTCAGATAGGGTTTCACTAATCTAGGTAGCCTCAACTCATGAGTGTCCTGCCACAGCCTTACAAATGCTGTGATAACTAATATGAGATAGCATGTCTGGCCCCCAAGTTGAACTGTGTAACAAGATTCTTTTAGAGCATTTAGAACACTTAAAATCCTAATTATGTCTATACGACTTTTTCAAGTAAAATTAAATCACAAGAAGTCTAGAATTTTAAGGTAGGAAAATTAAAAACTGTTGTCAGCAAGTATTCATAACTATCTCTGTCTTTGTTCATGGAAAGGTAACTGGTAAGTACACATGTACTGTCTCTCTTAGTTTTACCTTTTTTACCCGTTTAGTGAGAAGACTATAACTCTTACTGTATTTTTAGTGTATTCAAGGAGACACAATAAAGAACTTGAGGAGTCTATGTCAAGTTTCACTATCTGCTCTTGCTTCCTGTCCTCTGTATGCATAGCTTCCATGTCTCTTGCACACACATGCTCCAGACTTCCTGAAACAATTTGTGCATTCACAGAAATCTTTCTTTCCTCTTTCCCCATATGTGCTTCTTTTGCTTAGCACTTTCTCTGTGGTTCTCTTTAGTTTTACTTTAATTAACTCTTCAGGCCTAAGGGTTTAAGCATCTCTCCATTTGTTCACCTACCCACCCATCCACCCATTTGTCCATCCTTCCATTCTCTAACAATGTTTCTGAATACATTCTCTGTGCCAAGTGTTATTCTAGGAGTCTGGGGATTTATCAGTGGATAACTCATATATTGTTTTGTTTTCCTTAAACTTAAAATGTATATGAACAGGAAATAAATGAACAAATAATCTTATGATGACAAAAATACAGCAGAATGACCTCCCAGGGAAGGGCTTCAGTTGACCGAAGCAGGTCAGGTCTCTGTGACAAAGTGGCATGCAAGCTGAAACAAGAACACAGAGTCTCTGGCATCCTAAGATCTGACCTTAAGTTAAAAAGATGAACTGGTGTGAGCAACAGGAAAGTCACTGACAGGAGTGATCAGAAGAAAAGTAGCAGATATAGGCAGAGAGACAAGCAGAGCAGCTTATATAAATAGTGGCAACACTAGTCACGTAGACAGGATTCACCGGGAGCTGGAAGCTATTTTAAGTGCTCAACGTTGGTTAACCAAAACAGCCATTACCCATGTGCTATAAGGAGGTCACTGAGGTGCTGAGAAGAACAATTGCTTTCCACATCCCGTAAGCATCAGAGGGAGGGGATGAAGAGGGCAAGCCGTGCAGAATCACCATCACCATGGACTTACACTGCTTGTCTATCTGGGACAGTACAGACCAGACTTTATTCTGTGTGTAATACTGAGGAATTGATTTGTATGACTATTGTGGCAGCCTGGGCTTGTAACTTGCAACTTACTGCAGGTAATGGGCCTGAGGATGGGGAGTCTAGATCTACTATCTGTTAAAATCTCTAAAACTGTCTTACTAGAAATTTCTGAGAAGTACATAAAGAGAACAGAGAGGAAAGATTAACAGTGCTCAGTGAAGGCAGGAGGTGTAGAGAAGGACTGGAAAAAGCTTTGGTGGCTAATAACTGAAGAGGACACAGTGAACACCACAGCAAGACAGCCCTCATTTGAAATACTCAAATGGTGACAAGAAAACAACGTGGTATATTTCTATCTCAGAATTTTTTTTTAAACCACTAGCAGCTAACAATATCATGCAATTACTATATTTGAGGCTCCATTTATAAAATACACAATCAACTTTTAGCCAACTCGGGTGATATTTAGCTCTTTCCTATGAGAGGCAGAAGCAGAACGTATAGAACTTTCAGATCCGCATAAAACAAACTTCCCCTGTTACACTGGAATAGACAGCAACATCTGTAGTGATGCCTGGCTTTCTCTCATCTGTTCTGGGCAGCCATAAGATTCTAAAGTTCAGTGGTTCGCATTAAGCAACACCATGTCATACTGGTTTGTTGGCTTTAGCACATGAAGAAACCTTTGCTTAACAATTTCTATTGTATCAGAAACCATCTTAATCATTGCTATAATAATATGAACTAGAGTACAGATTCATGAGTTTAGAAGTTAAACAAGAGCAAAATAAATCCCCACATTCTCAATTTAATATTCGTCTGGTGCCCTCTTTCTGTCTCAGCACAGATGGAATTTACATCATTCTTACTTTGCAGAGTCTATGCCCAGAATGAGTAGTAATGGGTCATTCATTACATGGGCTTTCTCCCTTACTGTACTCATTTAGACCACAAATCATCTATGAGAACAGTGAACACTTTTTGTCAGGATACGTTCTTATTAGATTCAGACAAGTTTCTGCAGGTAGCAGATTTTTTTTAAATCTACATACTTTATCTACATTATGCTGCAGATGACTAAAATAACTCTTAAAATATTCAGATGCAGTTAACTTAGTTCTTGTGTCCCAATGAATTAAGACCCAAGTCTTAATACCCAAAAGCTTTGACTATACATCTTTTTGTTAATCTTATTTTGAAGAGTGAATTGCATTGCAAGCTTATATTCATGTTAGAGCAAAGATTTTAAGATTTGTGTGTTTATGAATAGACAGAACAATTCAAAGCCCTGGTGAAATTGCCTTTTGTTCCAGTGTGCACTTCAGTAGAGCAATAGTGCTTAAACCACGTTCCATGTTCCAGTTACTTCTCTACTTCATAGGTTTGCCTGAATACTATGTCTTCCCATATGCATTTATAACTGTGAAAACAATTGGAATTTAGCAATAGCCATTAATAGCCATTAAGGAAGAATAGACATTATAAAATTGTTTTCTACTAAACAATTCTCAATATTTGCAGTAATGTTACTACATTTTATTTTTGTTAAATGGTTCTTTGGGAGGGAAAGTGTGAACTCATAGAACATACAATAAGTGTAAAATAGATTTTTTACACACAAAATTAATAAGTCTTAGAATCTCCCCCCCCTTCTTGATAGATCAATAAATTAAACAAAGCAGAAATGTCAACGTCCCTAGGCTGAGTCTGAATTATAGGGATGCGAACCAGGTGAGACCATTTTTAGCCTGTTCCCTGTAGGATTTTTGGATGAATGAAAGAGATCATGAAAGTACTGAAAGGCCTGGCAGTGACCAAAGAAGGTGTCTAGAGAGCAAGACAAATTTAAGATGAAGACGGTCTATGTGAATGTATTTAGGGTCAGGAGAGGAAGTTAATGAATACCAGTGGCGGGGGGGGGGGGTAAGAATGATTAGGTTAGATTTGATGAGATGCATGCTCTGGCTTAGGTTTGTTCCCAGCCAATGGGAGCTTGCTACTTCCTCTCAGGTGGCATCTTTACAAACAAATCAGGTTCATTTCAAAGGGTGAACTTTTAAGTTACAGGCTTTATTTTCTAAGTACTGAAAATGACGTTATTGCCTTGTTAGTACATTGCTACAAAAAAAAATCTAAGTAGTATTTTAGCTCATTTCATTTTTAATTGTGTTAAGTTTCCTGTGAACAATGGATATGATGATCCATTTATATGTAGATCAATGGAATGATGATCAAGTTCTGTAAGTAATGTATTATTGTTTTGGAATAAACGAGGGGTTTCTATCACAAATACACTAGACATAACATTGTTTTGATCACATTGGTCCGGAGGAGGAGACAGAGCCTCCCTGTGCAGCTCCAGCTAGCCTGGAATTTTCAATGTAGAGCAGGCTGAGCTCCAGCTAATGTGGGATTCCCCACCCGGATGCCTCTAGTCCTAGGATTGCAGCCATGAGCCACTGTGTTTAGGTTCACCATCTGTCTTTGGCAGTGGAATTTCTTTTCTTTTCTTTTAATTAAAGGGAATAATATCTTCTTTTAATTTTGAAAATGACCCAACTGACTGATAAGGATTCACTGAGCTACATTGTTGTGGATGCATGCTTACATGGAGCTGTATACATGTCTTAGACCACTAGCACAGTGTTAGAAAAATACCAGTGGTTAAAAGTCACAGAGTCACTTGATCTGGATGTAACTCTTAACTTTTGGCCACCATTTCATGAAGTGAGCATTGCTTGTGCAAGAATAAAAATTTCTATCCTTTTTTTACCCCTGGTTTAGCCTAGCCAGTGGAGGCTGGAAAGTGGTAGGAGGCCTGGGGTGAGGCAGATGGATTCCAGGAAGGGTGAAAGGATATTTTCTTTTGCATGCAGTGGTGTTAAATTGTAACCAGTGTACACTTTGTCATTAAATGTTTAAGAGCTTAAACAGAAATGAGTACGTTGGGAGGGTTAGGTGAACAGAAGCAGGCTTTCCGGCCAGGGGATAATGAAAGGCAGTGTTTCTCTGCAAAGTGATTACAGCTGGAGTTGTCATTATAATGAAGCCTTTGCTTGAAACAAGGGCCCAAAGAGGGCTCTTCAAACGGTAGACGTGCCCCCACTCCAGTCTCATGAAGTACTGTTTGAAATTCTCCTTTCAATTTTATTTTTATTTTCTCTAAGGTAATGTGGTAGTTACCTTTAATGATTTTCATCTCTGACCTGTTAGTGTAACAAGTTCAGGCTGGCCTTGGGAATTTGTGGGCCTCAACTGCTGGACCAGAAAAGGGCTCTTACAATATGAGACCTGCGTGCTCTCTAGGCCTCTCCAGTAGTGTTTAAAATTCTAACTTCTTCTTCATATGCTAATTTTTTAATTATATTCTTCCAAAGTAATTTTTATGGCAGTTACACTAAATGAATTTTTTCCCTTATCCATAAATGTAGGTTGTTACCTTTCAACTGCTTTTCCTAACACTAGTCTAGATTTTTTTGTTTGTTTTTTGAAAGAAAGAAGGAGAAAGAGAAGAAGGAAGTAGGGGGAGGGGTGGACAGTTTTCATTCATTAATTCTAGACTGGAACTTAGACCCTTAGACTCTCTTGACTCATTCTCCTAAGTACTAGGATTATCAGCAAGAGCTTGGTCTAATCTTTCAAACTGCGATTCAGACTGTAGCCTGCCCAGTTCTTTCTGCCCTTAATTTTTTGCTTTTCTTTGCCTTATCTTATCTTGTTTTCATGTTAAATAACAAAAGTGTCAAATGCTTTCAAATGAGCTGTGCATTTCAGTGTTCAAGGATGAGCATCATCAATCTCCGTCTTTGTAAGAAGTGTTATTGAAGTTCTACATTATTCTATTTACACAAATCATTCTCATTTTTTCTTTCACACACTTAGGATGTAATGAAAGCTCTGTAACACTTCCCAATCCATTCTCACATTCAGCAGACTCAGAACCGGCTTTTTAGGAATATTAATCTGATATTTTGTCTTTCCTCCAGCCAAAATGGAAACAAGCCCACCTGTTAAAGGCTCTCTGTCTGGAAAAGTGGTCCTACCTTGTCATTTTTCAACCTTGCCTACCTTACCACCCAATTACAACACAAGTGAATTTCTCAGAATCAAATGGTCTAAGATGGAAGTGGACAAAAATGGAAAAGATATAAAGGAGATAACTGTCCTGGTGGCCCAAAACGGGAATATCAAGATTGGTCAGGACTACAAGGGGCGAGTGTCAGTGCCTACACATCCCGACGATGTAGGTGATGCCTCCCTCACCATGGTCAAACTCCGAGCTAGTGATGCAGGCGTCTACCGCTGTGATGTCATGTATGGGATTGAAGACACTCAAGACACCATGTCACTGGCTGTGGATGGTAAGGCTTTTAGATCTATAAGAAAGGCAGCCTGATACCCAAGTCAGAAGTGTGGGCCGGAAGAGGCTTTGCTTTTCACTGAGAACAAACTATGTCTTTTAGGACAGGTAGTTTTATGAAGCAGCTTCTTTGATTGATGGAGTATTGTAAAGCACAATATAACTGGAAATAATGAAAACCTCAAGACATGATACATAGTTTTAAAATCATTATTTTAGTGCTCAGACCAGCCAGTGATTGCATTTGAATACTATAAAGGCTATTTGGGGCTCACAGTTACAAAGGGTGAGAGTCTTTGACCACCATCATAGTGAGGAGCACAGGGCAACAAACCTCAGACATCGTGCCCAAACAAGAGAACTAACTGGGTTAGGTGAGTGATTGGTTGTTCGGATCCAACCATCCATGAATAGCCAGTAGTGAACTGCCATTAGTATAAAAGTAGTAGCTACTTTGCATTGCCGAAGTAACGCCTGAACTAGGAGCTGACTGGAGAGCTAACTGGGAATGGTGTGTTCTTTTAAAAATCGAAGTCCACCCCTGATGACACACCACCTACAAGAGGGTTCCTAGTCCTTCTCTGTGCCCTTCCCCCAGCCTTAAATAAGCTAAATAGACCTTAAGTATTTGCCACAGTCAGATCTTAACCACCTAGGTGGAATCTTCCAACCTAGGTGGCAAAGTTCATCCATGGCTGCTGGACAGCTACACTTCTTAAACAGTTCCATCAACTGGGCACCAAGTGTTCAAATACATGAACCTCTAGGGTACATTCTCATTCACAATAACACATATGTATACACATACATATATAGATATAGAACTTTCCCCTTTTTGTCTTAATTCTCATCATGTGATCTTTGGGGTTTCTGAAGGTCAAACCCAAGATTGTGCACATGATATTGCCTATCATGTGCTCTATCACTGACCTATGACCTCAACCTCCTTACTGTGTTTGTCAATGAGCACTGGTAAGTTGGCTCAGCATAAAGATATGTGCTGCCAAGCCTGAGAAGCTCAGTATGATTCCTGGAACCCACATTTACCCATGCCTTTCTGCAGGCACACAGACACACAAAATAAATGTAAAAAAGCAAAAACAGAGAAACAAACAACAAAAACCCCATTTGAGTTAAATTTTTAGAAGCACCATTTAAAAGCTACATTGTAAAACTAACCGTGATTTATATCATAATGTCTTACAAAGTCAATCAATAGTTAAATTCTCAATTGCCTTCGTGCAAGAAATCATAGTAAAACAAAATGTAATGTTAACACTAGCTGCTGTCCATTAAGTTTTGTAACAACACATTTTACCTTTATTCACCTTTTAATGGTGGTTTATATGTCACTTGAGCTTAAGTTGGAAGACAAAGCAAAGAGAAATTGCTTTAATTGGGCACACACATAATGCCGCAGCTCTTGGAAGTGGAATGTGTTGGCAAGTTATTAAGCGAAAGTCTAATACCCAGACATGACGGAACAGATTTTCCTCCAACTCTCAATTTCCCTATAAAATATTTACCTTTCAAAAATACATAAAAGAGGTTTTATTAGAACCCTTTCTTGTTTAGCCAAAAGGAAATGGTTTGAATTTTAGGTGCAACAAACAAATTTACAATAAAGCATCCCTTATCATTAAATTCATCTGTTTCCTGTTGTCTGTGGAAGGATAAATCCCTGCGTTCCTCACCATTGATTTTAGTTATCCTAAGATTGTGCCTTCATATATTCATGTATATGCATAGATGTATATCCCCCACATTTACTCTCTAAAGTTCTCCAACTATTTAACAGCTTCTTACATTTTTTTTTAAGTTTTTTATCATTAAAGACTTAGCAATGGATTTGCCTCTTGCTGCTTGGGAGTAGTGACTATCTCCACCGTCTCCTTAGTCCCAGAATGTCCTCAGGTTATTTCAACAACTGCATATACTTACATATGGATTGATGGCCCTGCCTTAGGCAAGGAGGCCCTCTGCTCTGTCCCTTCTTAGTACCAATACTGAGTGCATGTGGAAGATTTATAGTTCCCATGATTAGTTGAAACTTTAACCACTATAAACCATTTTAAACCCATTCAGGGTTTTATTTAGAGCTTAGAAATTATTTAGTGTATACTAGACAGATGTACTCCCAGACAGTTTTAGAGAGGTCACATGAAGGTAGAGATTGGCATTTGGTGATATTTTGAGACACAAAAGATCAGAAAAAGGAAAAGGACCGCTCCTTGCCAATCAGTGCACTGATGGGTTACTGTGCTCCCCTTGTGTGGGCACTGACAGCAGGCTCACCTGCAGCATGGCTATTCTCACTCCTCCACAGCACTCTTGGTGTCATACACTTGTCTTGAGACAGAGACACCGTAGGAGGAATAACATGAGCGAGAGTGTCTGATAGCCAGTCTCACTGTGGAAGACAGATCTGTCAACCCCAGGAAATGACTCAGTCAGAGGAAGAGTGACAGATATCTTGGAAACAAGGATTCACTCCAAACAACAAAAAAAGTGGCCTTAAGTACTTGATCAAGTTTTCGTGTAAAGTTCCCTTGCCCCAGTTTGTATCCTGAGGTGACTTCTCTTGCCCCAGTCTGTATTCTCAGGTAACTTTCCTGGCACATCAGCTGGGTTCATTTTCATGAATCATGATCTTTACTCCAGTTAAACATGGAAATGGTGTGTTCAAGTCCCAAGATAGGATCAGCAGTTCCACCCCTTAGTTGCTCTTTCTTCAGCTCTTTGAAATCTCTTGAGACTGAAAGCATAGCTTATAATTACTATTTTACAATAAATACAACCAAGTGAAATTAGAGGCACATATGCCTTGCTTCTCCCTGGGAAAGTATGGAGGACGTTGTTTCAGGACTCTTTTGGGATGAAAATTGTATATTTGTATCAGTCATAGCAGAGATGCTAAATTAGGCTAGTCAGACAGTGGATATGGTTTATGTTTGGATAGTGCATAACAATTTACCTAACAATTATCAGTCAAATAAATATCAGATCTAGATAAGAAAGAAGATTAAGGCTCAGAGAATCTGACTAGGTTAAGTAGGGAGCAGAATGAAGATGTAATATGCAGATAGCCTGTTGTTTTCTCTACCCGTCACACTCTCTAGGAAAGTAAATGTCACAATGCTGCCTGTTTCCAGAACACAGCATGAGGATCAGGACACCTAGATATATGGCATTTTAGGTCCCTTCAATCAACAAGAGTTTCACATAGTAAGAATAAGTAACAATGATAATTGTTTTAATTGGTATATTATTTCATTCTGAAATTTTGCACAGTGCAGTGGGGGATTCGTGCATTAAAAGTCTGTGGTTTGCTGTCCTTGCAGGTGTTGTGTTTCACTACAGGGCAGCAACCAGCAGATACACTCTGAACTTTGCTGCTGCTCAACAGGCTTGTTTGGATATCGGGGCGGTCATAGCCACCCCAGAGCAGCTGTTTGCTGCCTATGAGGATGGATTTGAGCAGTGTGATGCAGGATGGCTGTCTGATCAAACTGTCAGGTGAGGCCTGCAGCCAAACGCTTTTAAGTATTAATCTGCCAGCGAGATATCCACTTACCAGTTCTCTGCTTCCCCAGATATCCCATACGGGCTCCCCGTGAGGGCTGTTACGGAGATATGATGGGGAAGGAAGGGGTCCGGACCTACGGATTCCGCTCTCCCCAGGAAACCTATGACGTGTATTGCTATGTGGATCATCTGGACGGTAAGACAGTTGACTTTTTATAGCAGTGGTTCTCAGCCTTCCTCATACTTCGACCCTTTAAGATAGTTCCCCGTGTTGTAGTGATTCCCATCCATAAAATTATTTTTGTTACTTCTTCATCACTGTACTTTTGCTACTGTTATGAACTCTAATGTAAATATCTGTGTTTAATGATTGTCTTAGGTGACCACTGTGCAAGGACCTGTTTGATTCCCAAAGGGGTCTCGACCCACGTGTTGAGAGCCACTGTTCTATAGCTTCATTTGAATTTTAAAAACTAAGGGAAAACTAGAAGCAAGCTCATAGAGCAGTTCCCGGGGCCTATTTACACTCCACACAGCAGCATTTTCTTTCCACGACTGTATGATTTTGTGGTAAAATAAGCCAAAATTACAGTGGAGAGGGTAGGAGGGGCATGTAAATGGTTATGCAGGATAGAAATATCTCGGCGAATGGCAGGTTCTTCACAGTCATGCCGCTCTTTTAGAACATTCAGGATAGAAAACTGTAAGGTCGGCACCTATTCTAGTGAGAGCCAGGTAGAAACCTTGTGATGATAAACAGCTATGAATCCAAGAGCAGACAAACACCCCCTCCCCCAAGCAAGAAAAGCAGGATGAATTGGCAAACAAGGGGCTATCTCAGGCCTCCTTTGTTGCAAGGATTTTTTTTCAGAACAGTCATTCATCTGATCAATTCACACAATCAAAATGACATAAAAACACACACCGCTATGGATAATCTGCTATTCATGAGAGATGTTAAAAGTCAGTTGATTTTTGCTTTTTGTTTTTTGTTTGTTTTGTTTTTTAATTTATGAGTGCTCTGCTGGATATACACTTGCATGCCAGAAGAGGGCATCAGATCCCATTATAGATGAGTGTGAGCCACCATGTGGTTGCTGGGAATTGAACTCAGGACCTCTAGAAGAACAGCCAGTGTTCTAAACCACTAAGTCATTTCACCAGCCCAAAATTAGTTTACATAAAGCTGTTTCTCTTTAAGATGTTATTGTCTAATTAATATTTGTTGTGCTATCTCTCTGCCAGAGTAGGGAGTATTTGAGTTCAAACCGAGAGTATCTAAAAGGTTCCAGGTAGTTTTACAATAAAAGGCAGAAGGGATGATACTTACCACTCTAAAGGCAGTGGGACCTGGGGGAATGGAGCTGATCACTGAGATGGATTAAAGTCTAATGCACTAGTCAACTTTATTCAGAGCATCAGAAAATTTATACTCACATGAGTAAAGTGTACAACCACAACGGCAAGCCACATGTGGCAGACCAAGCCTCATGCAGAAAGAAAACAAAACAACTATGTTTTCCCACAGAGGCATATAAACAAATGACAATAGCCAGTTGTAATAAAAAATCTGAAGGAAACTGACTCCTATCTGCTACACCTGGGAAGAGCCCAAAAATACTTTCCAAGAATGATTTCATGTTTTTGAAGAAACTCAGGTCCCACGACCATTGCTTTGTTTTCTTGGGGTTTTTTCACAAGCACTCAGAATTCTCAAAGGACTTCATTCTTAGTCAGTGTTCGAAACAGAATGGATGTTTCTATGACTTTTGAAATGGATTTTCATTTATCGTGACAGGTAACTTATAAGCCCAAGTAAATAGATGTATACATTGTTAAATTAATTTATTCTTGTAATTTTGACTTGGTACACATTATTTTATGTGTAAAATAAGGTTTGATGAAATAGTCCCTTCTAGCATTAAAATTTTGTGGTTGGTTGTTGGGCGGTTTTGTTTGTTTGTTTTTTGTTGTTTTGAGTCTGGCTGTGTTAGCCAGGCAACCCTCATTCTCCTGGACCCCAAAAACCCTGCTGTCTGGCCTCAAAAATTTCTGCTGTCTATCCTCTCACCAAGCTGGGGCTCAGGTGGGTGCCACTTGGCCAGGCTTTTATTCTTCATTCTCCAGCTCCATTCACTGAATGGGTGGTTATAAAATGTGAGGGCTGGACTGGGATATAAGCAGCCCACACTTTCCTCATGTGTCCATTAAATGTTACTTGAAGCATACTTTACCATTCTTGTCAAAGTCATTTGACAAGTGTGTTTTCTAAGTAAGACATTCCAATGGCAACAGCTCCTGTTTTTGTATATAGGTAAAGGGGGACACAGATAATAGCCAAGTTACTAGTGATGCATATAAAACAGAACCTTGCTCTTACTCTTAACTGCTTAAAATATCTTTAATATAGTTTTTAATAACAGTTTTTCTTTTTTTTTAGTTTATTTTTTTTATTTTTCCTTCCTTTATTTTTTTTTATTTTCTAAGTTTTTTTTTATTTACATTCCAAATCATTTCCCCTTTCCCGTTTCCTCCCTCCCCGAAAGTCCCATAAGCCCCCTTCCCTCCCTCTTTTCTCCATTCAACCCCCTCTCGTTTCTCTGTGAGATGTTTGGAAGGTTTGGCAATAGCAAACAAATTTCTTATTGTTAGAAAGGTTAGAAATTTGTATCATGGTTTTTGCTTAGAATAAGATCTCTCAGAACTGTAATGTATATATCAGGAGTGTTGCTAAGTCTATATCAGATGTAGAGGTATTTTATAGAAGGTATTTGTGAGATCTAATCTCCTGGAGAGAGCTTTATCAAATCCTAATGACATGTGGAACATTCATGCACAAATCTTAAGCCAGACTTCTTGATGGAAGCCAGGCTCCGGTACTCAGGGACCAATCTGTTGGTCTAGTGTTTAGTGTCCCTTAAAGGGGCTGCCTGAGTCCTACTTTCTAAAGCTGTAGACTTTTTGAAAGCCTGGATGGAGAAGTCTGCCAGGGATCTCTTAGCCACATTGCACCTGCTGGGAGTTGGCTCTTATCGTTTGCACAGGGTCACTTCAACTTTCAGGAATCAATTTTGTCAGAGAGTAGTTCTGGATATCTGTATAAATCTTACCATGAGGAAGGATTTATTAGTTGTTGTCTCCTCCTCCTCCTCCTCCTCTTCCTCCTCCTCCTCCCCCTCCTCCTCCTTTTCTTCTTCCTCCTCTTCCTCCTTCTCCTCCTCCTCCTTCTTATTTTTTCTTTAAAGATCAGGCTGTGTAACCTGGAATGGTCTCAAACTCATAGTCCTTTTGTCTTAGCCTCCCCAGAGCTGGTCTAACAGGCATAGATTTGCTATTCTTAATAGGAGTGGAAAGTTGATGACAGAAAATTACATTTTTTAATTGCTGCACTAATAAAGGTGGCCATTTGAAAGTGAACTAGGATTCTCGTTAAAATATATCTATTGCTGCATTCATGGATCTAATAATTTCCACCTATATTTCATTGTAGTCAGGGAAGACAATTGTATGAGAGATAGGGGAGGGAGTTAGAATTGGAGATCCTGACACAAATTTTGATTTAAATTTAGTTATTTATCATTGCAGAGATTACATATCTTAATTTAGAATGTCATATTACACTGACATTGCTCTTAAAATTTAACTACTTAGATAGATTATAAGTCAGTTGTTTTGCATTTTAAAGTGGTTTTTATAGCACATTTTAGCACATAAATATAGTATTTTAAAGAAAATCTAGTTGAGAAACTATAAAGAGCATATATGTCGTCTATATCAACATTAGCTTGTGTCATCAGGAATCTTCTAAACCTTATAATGTTTTGTTTTGTTGGATAAAACTTAGGATCAGAATACTGTTATTAGAGATTGTGAACTAGGGTTTAAAATAAGAATACAAAAGTTAAGACTGATGAAATAATCATTATTATATGCAATTTCTGTTTCCCCACCAAGTAGATTTGGAAGATGTTAAGATGCCCTTAGAATAGAGCTGAAATTGCTGAATGATTAAAAAAATAAACAGATAAAAATGGAGACCCTCAGATGACCTGGATTTGTGATGAAGTTACATTCCAATAACATTACTATAAATTGAACATGCATTTAATATGTAGCCTGCAAGGTACTGTCACTTAGCAACAGTAACTTGAAGAATACCGGTTACTTTCCCTGTCTGGGAGAATGGCTGAATGAAAGCTCTGGGTTAATGCTGGTGCTAATGTAGTGAGAAATTGAACATTATTGGTTCCGGAATATGTCAAACTTCACAGTTCAAATTATGATTTCTATGGAATATGCATTACTCTTATGTCACTGTGAAGTCTGATAGCCATAACTCAAGCCTTAGTCCATCAGGGACCATCAGTACTTAGGAAGACTCACTTCCTCAGCATCAAGAAAAGAAAGACCAACCTGGTAATGGTGATACCTTCCTTTAATCTCAGCACTTGGAGGCAGAGGCAAGGAGATCTCTGTTAGTGCAACCTGTCTGGTCTAAATCATAAATTGCAGGCCAGGCAAATGTACAGAGTGAGACCCTAAAAAATAAGATCAATAACTAAAGTATCTTTAGAGAAATATCCATGTGGAGGGGAAGTGGGCATGAAGAGGCACTATTGGCATTTGGTACCTGTTTTGAGAGGGAGAGTCAGGCTGATTGTACACCAGGATAAGGCCACTCACAACAGTAGCTGGATAACTCAAACTGTCCTCAGTGTGACCAGACATGGGAAGACACAGGACAGAGTATATGGGAAGACACAGGATAGAGTGAATGTGGAAAGAATACATTGTATAAAAGTTTAAAGAATTAATAAAGCATTTTTTCAAAAGAAGTACCTTCATGGAGGTCCATCCTGGCATTAACTACTTGGCAGATCATGGGCAAATCTTGTATCCTTAAGCTTTACATAGTTATTTCTGTTAGGAAATTTAGAACAATTAGAGTATTTACTTTTGAAGGGTGGTATGGCAATCAAAGGCAATGATATGTGTAGCATTTACTACATTGTATGGCACAAGATAGTGACTGATAAATAGCAGCTGTTGTGAAGCTTATGGGAATGAGAGGGTCCTCATTCACACTGCAGTCTGAGAAGACAAACATTTTGAAACTCCCCTTTTTGTATTAGGTTCTATAGGAGGTGAAGTTGTCCAGCAAGGAAGATTGTTAAGTGTTGAAAAAGTCTTTGGAAACTATAAAGTTTCATCCCTAGAGAGTTTTTGGAAATAGACCTGATCTGAGGGGGTAAGAGCGCAGTGCTCAAGTCAGCTTGAGTCATGGCCCTTTGAGGGTCATGTGCTACTAGAACCAGGGCAACATGAAGACCTGATCATTTTGAATGTGATTAACTGTATGCTGGAACATTATTAAATGATTAAAAGATAATGCTGTTGCCTAAGCCAGGTGTGATTCTACGGTCAGTGAGGCTGCTTAAGCTGACTTCTCCCTCTAGTCTTTTCTTGGCTTTGTGCCAAGTCTATAGATAAACGCAGTGACTGTCCCTGGTGGCAACAGAGTAATTTTACTTAATGTAAAATTTACTTTACTTAAGGAGCATGAAAAACAAAAAACAGAAACAAAAACAAGATGATTTTTTTTAAACAAGAACCAGAAATGTCATTTGTTGAACATGTATCACTGAATGCACACTGTGTAACTGGTAGTGACTTTGGTGCTTATAAACCTTATAGGGCAGCTGTTGACATTGCAGGAACAGGGAGAGGGAAGGTGGTTTTTGTTGTTGTTGTTGTTTGTTTGTGTGCATTTGGGGATTTTGAAATTACCATTGTTGTTTGCCAGTCTAGGTGATTTAGTATGTAAACCTATTCTTTTACTTTTTATTTATTATTATTATTAACCGCTATGCACCGTCGGGCAATGGCTGACCTGTTTTATCTTGTGGAGACTCTTTGGCCCAGAGCTCCAGAAACATCTCCACCCAGCAAGCTAAGTTCCTACTGGTCACTACCACGCCAGTACCATGCTTCAAATCCCCCACAGCCTTTGTGGTGCTCATCTAGCAAACCCATGCTTTGCCACCATACTTTCTCTCTTGAACCCAGACAAACCACTGTGTGAAGGAAGACAAACTTAGTTCCAAAAAACAGTAACTCAATCGTTGGGCACAGCAACTAAAATCCTAATCTAGTAAACTACATCTTGTCCTCATGCTATTCCTGTCCAAAAAGACCTAACTCTTTCCTGCTTCCTCTCTTTCCCTCTCCAGCCTGGAATCCCGCCTACTGGCCCAGTCATTGGTTCCTTTATTCATTAAGTGATTGATTCACAAGAAGTCCCCTGAGTATGACTCACTCCTTGTTCACAGCCCCTCCCAGGAGAGTGGAATTAACATCAACATACAAACAGCACCAATTCCATCCACACCACTTTCCCCTTTCTGTTCTAATAAAAAACAAAATCTTTCTCTCAAATATAAATAGAGCACAACTATTATCATTTTATAATTTATAAAGTATAAGATAGATCAAACACCCAGTCCAACATTTAAGTCATTAAGATAGAACATTGTTATCTATCCTAAATTAAAAGACCTATGATTCTACCTTGACTTATGTCCTGACTTTAGATAGTATGCCATCTGAAAACCTTCCTCTCAAATATGTTCTCTCAAAGTAAATAGCCTGGATTGGCTATAAGACTGTAATTAGTTTTTCAACCTCCTCAGAAATCTGAGAATGACCAATATTAACTGAAAATATATAGGAAGCCTAACATAGCTTCAGAACTGAGACAGATTGTAGAGACAGCTGCCTACATATACAGCCCCAGTAAGTCAGTAAGTTGGAGCATCCATCTGTCTTCAGACTTCTGGCTCAGGATCATCTGACTGACCTAGAGAAACAGGAAATTAAGGACTAGCCTATTCTCTCTCAGCAGAACTAAGCTGTACTAACCAGTAAATTGTGTTCTTTTTCTGGACAGTATTACGTCTGTAGATGAAATGAGGTAATTCTTACCTAGTAGCTGTCTCACTACAACTGGAGCAACTCCATTGACGCTCAATTTCTTCTTTGAATCCAAGAAAGGGAGTGTTAGGAGCAGATTTGTCTCAACAACAAGTGAATAAATAACATTAAATGTCACATTCTGTGGATTTCTCACGGTTTTGAAAAACAACTATCTATGTAATTTGGACTGTTCTCCATTAACTGCTCTCAGCTATTTCTAATTAAATATCTTGAAAACACCCTAACAATAAACTCAAAGCCATGAATTTCCTATTTGGCCCTTAACTTACAGGCTTAAACATCTCAGATCTGTTTGTAATGGCATTTATAAAAGGACTGGGTCTAAGCCATGTACTTGTAAAATTTTTCTATAAATAGAAGAAATTTATACCAATGAAAAACCTTGATCTTGCATCAGAATAAATTCTGTACCAAAATAAGAACTTTTGATTTCAACTTAGTAACAATTTTAAGGATTTCTGTCAAATGAGGTTATGGCTGTAATATCAATTCTAGCTATTTCCTTCCTCTTCCAAATATGACCATTTCTACGTTCCCTAGAAAGACAACCTATAATAACCACCTCCATCCCCAAAGTCCAGGGAACTGGGATGACAACTCCTGATAAATTCTTCAAGCTGAATATGGGCATTGAGATGTCTTTGAAGTGGGGGAGGGAAGGGAAAATGGGAAAGTTGGTTGGCCTTAAGAAGGCCACACCAACAATTGATTTAGTTTCTGATGCCTGTGTCCTGACTGGATCTGGCTGAAAGTCCAAGACATCAGGAGCTCAAGCAGGTCAGTTCAGCTTGTCTGATGACGAGACTCACCAGGGCTGCATATTCTGTAATATATAAGTCTCAAAACAAAATTTTAGTATCATCAACATAACCTTTTTGTTTGAGTCTCTGGAATCTAGTTCTTCAGGAAGTCTTCCTCTATCAAATCTGATCCAAATTACTCTGGAAGGTGTATAGACACTAATCACCTTTTCTAAAAAACACAAAGACAAAACCTTTCTCCAAAATCAACATATCCTTAAACCAGTAACCAGAAAAACCTTTATTTTGACTTCTCTTCCAGAGGAATAATATAACCACAAAACTCAACATCATATCCATTTTGAAAATTAAAACAATCCAAAACAAATGAAGTAAACTAAAATACTGTATGTGCCTATTCTTAGGCCTTTTCTATTCTGCCATGCAGGATAATAATCCAGAATTCCTGTGGAGTCCATGTTAGACAGAATTTGAGTATCTCGTGAGGCATATTAGAGCAATATATCTTTATACCATCTTTGAAACAATTGATTCACACTTCTGTCTGTACTTGCTTATAAGCAGGCAGCTAGTCAAAGCAGGATTTAAACCCAGAATTCTCGTGGACCCCACATTAGACAGAATTTGAGTATCCTGTAAGACGTATTAGGGCAATATATCTTTATAGCATCTTTTTGTTCGGCTTTCTGCCTAGAGCAGCCATCTTGTTATACCATCTATCTGTTTAGCTCTCTGCCTGGAGCCACAGACATAATTAATAAATACCTGTTCACTGCCCTCTCTATTTGGAGTCAGTGACTAATTTTCCCTATCCTAATTCTGAACCGTGGCTGAAATTCCGATTGTGATTCAAACAAAATCGGTATATAAATCTATCCTAAAAGCAAATAATCCCAATATAAATTCAGTTCCATCAATTTCTACCGTAAGAATAGCCAGCTTCATTCTACAGCTCTCTAACTCAGATCAACCTGCATACCCCAGAGCAGGGGACCTCAGAGCCTGTGAACAATTTCCTTGTTTCAAAGTTTCTGTGCTTGAGTCCACTCGACTCATCCCAGAGCTACCCAGCTACTCACTTAAAAAAATAAAACTCTAACTCTCAGGCTAATAATCTTAAATTTCTAGTAGATTCTTGCTCAACACTTTGGTTCACCACTTGTTTTATAGTTTATAAATTACAAAATGGTAATAGTTTTGCTCTATATATATTTGCGAGAAAGGTTTTGTTTTTTATTAGAACAGAAAGGGGGAAGTGGTGTGGATGGGACTGGTGCTGTTTGTATGTTGATGCTAATTCCGCTCTCCTGGGAGGGGCTGTGGACAAGGAGTGAGTCATACTCAGGGGACCTCTTATGAACCAATCTCTTAATGGATAAAGGAGCCAATGACTGGACCAGTAGGCGGGATTCCAGGTTGGAGAGGGGAAGAGAGGAAGCAGAGAGAGTTAGGTCTTTTGGACAGGAATAGCATGAGGACAAGATGTAGCTTTGAGTGTCTTAGGGTTTCAGTGAAGGATCTGTCAGGATTTGCCACTGGAGAATTTAGACCTAATAAGGTTTACTAGATTAGGATTTTAGTTGCTGTGCCCAGCGATTGAGTTACTGTTTTTTGGAACTCAGTTTGTCTTCCTTCACACAGTGGTTTGTCTGGGTTCAAGGGAGAAAGTATGGTGGCAAAGCATGGGTTTGCTAGATGTGCACCACAAAGGCCGTGGGGGATTTGAAGCATGGGGTGTCATGGTAGCAACCCTCCAGTGTGACCTTAGTGAGCTGGGTGGAGAGATTTTGGAGCACTGAGTCAGAGTCTCCACGAGATAACACCAGGTCGGCCATTACCCGCCAGTGCACGGCAGGCCGTGCCACCGAGGCAGCTGCAGGAACATGCTGGTTCTATTTTTTTAAATATTTCCTGAAACATATTTCCATTCATTCTTCTGGCCCTCGGGGCTTCACTCCCAATATCTGATCATGGTCCCCTTTTCCCCTGCGTTCCCTTCCTCCTTCTGCCCTTCTTAACCCCATGGTAAAAGTAATTTTCATTCTGGAATCTCAGACCAATCTCTCTTATGAATATCGATGCAAAAGTACTCAATAAAATTCTTGCCAACCGAATCCAAGAACACATCAAAACGATCATTCACCACGATCAAGTAGGCTTCATCCCAGGGATGCAGGGATGGTTCAATATAAGGAAATCCATCAATGTAATCCACTACATAAACAATCTCAAAGAAAAAAACCACATGGTCATCTCATTAGATGCTGAGAAAGCATTTGACAAAATTCAGCATCCTTTCATGCTAAAGGTCTTGGAAAGATCAGGAATTCGAGGCCCATATCTAAACATAGTAAAAGCAATTTACAGCAAACCAGTAGCCAGCATCAATCTAAATGGAGAGAAACTTGAAGCAATCCCACTAAAATCAGGGACTAGACAAGGCTGCCCTCTCTCTCCATATCTTTTCAATATAGTACTTGAAGTTCTAGCTAGAGCAATTAGACAGCAAAAAGAGTTTAAAGGGATACAAATTGGAAAGGAAGAAGTCAAACTATCACTATTTGCAGATGATATGATAGTATACTTAAGCGACTCAAAGAACTCCACCAGAGAACTCCTACAGCTGATAAATGACTTCAGCAAAGTGGCCGGATATAAAATCAACTCGAGCAAGTCAGTAGCCTTCCTATACTCAAAGGATAAGCAGTCTGAGAAAGAAGTAAGAGAAATGATACCCTTCACGATAGCCACAAACCATATAAAGTATCTTGGTATGACTCTAACCAAACAAGTGAAAGATCTGTATGACAAGAACTTCAAGTCTCTGAAGAAAGAAATTGAAGAAGACCTCAGAAGATGGAAAAATCTGCCATGCTCATGGATTGGCAGGATTAATATAGTAAAAATGATCATCTTACCAAAAGTAATATACAGATTCAATGCAATCCCCATCAAAATCCCAACTCAATTCTTCATAGAGTTAGAAAGAGCAATTCAAAAATTCATCTGGAATAACAGAAAACCCAGAATAGCTAAAACTATTCTCAAGAGTAAAAGAACCTCTGGGGGAATCAGTATCCCGGACCTCAAGCTGTACTACAGAGCAATAGTGTTAAAAACCGCATGGTATTGGTACAGTGACAGGCATGTATCTGTTAGTTCTTAATGGGGATTTGGTTTGTTTTCCCCAGTACACATTTTGAATTTATAGTAAGAAAAGCTGTTATATGTATTTTGGCCAGTTTTTCCTATGAATACTTTTCTTTTTCCTCATAAAGCTATCATAAACTTAGACTAGTGGTACCATTTGTTTTAAGTGATTGGCTTGTTCCACCTGGCTTGGGTCTACAGTAGATCAGCATTGTAAGAATTCTGTGCCTCTGTTGTCTGATATATCATAGCATTGGAGATCACCTCTGAGGCATGGAACAGGACCCTGGCTTCTGTAATACTGGCCTGATAACTTTTTAGCTTCCTCTCCATCTCAGCTGTACTCCTCCCTGGTCCAATTATATTTATCTATCTTTAATGTTTCCTCTGATTTTAGCCATTTGTACTCATATCTTAAAAGCACCATTTAATTTGAACGAAATTTATTCTGCCAAATTGTTATTCTAGTTGCCCAAATACAATGCCATTTTAACAAACTTAATTTTCCAGGATTTTGATTATTTTATGTTAATTAAAATGAACAGTCTTTTCTACTAATTGAATCTAATGATGAGCACAGTAAGCATTCAGAATTTGCTTGTTAATTAATTAGTAGGCCTAACAGTCTATCAATCTTGGCTAGAACTCCTGCTAACATTTCTGGTGACCTTATGAAAATTAGAAGACATGTCTTCTTTTCTGGATAGAGCAAGTAGGAGAAATTGAGCAGGGAGGGGTCTCCTTGTAGAGGCCTAGGACCTTACGCTGTTCAATGGGAGCTGACATCAACCCTCAAACACTCAGCCTCGTGCTGACATTTAACTGTGGCTGTAACCCTGTCATGGCAGTCCTGAGCCAGGGACTCAAGGGAGACTAAGAATCCTTTCATTTCTACAGCTTCTATCCTTTCCAAAATCAAATTCCTAGGGATGTTTCTTATCTAGTTGTTTGTTCAACAAGATTAATCTGTAAGGGTGGTAGTAATATGTGGGAAAAGGATGGTCAGAGAACTACTGTTTGATTTTAGAATTCTCTCACAGGATGTTGAATAATTACTTGGAAAGATTTGTTTGTTTTAAAATGATTTCTCAAACTTTATTTGCAAATAAATGCTTCATCAACTGTTGGAAAGAAGATATAATATATATATTATATACATACATACACATATATGTATATATACATGTATATATGTATGTATATGTATATATGTATACATATATACACATATAAGCATACATACACACATATACATATCCGTATGCATACATACACAAACATTTGTATAGAATTAAACTATGTGGTATGTTAGTTTTATTATATGGTAATAACCGTAGTCTCAAAATCAACATGTGGCTATTTGCTCTGCCGCACAAGCAGTTGCCTCCTTACTGTAAAAAAGTATCACAAGCCCTCCCTCGGCATTTATCAATCTGGGAGAGAAAGAGAGTCTGTCTAAGCCTTTTTCTTCCTCTTCTTGCAGGCGATGTGTTCCACATCACTGCTCCCAGTAAGTTCACCTTCGAGGAGGCCGAAGCAGAGTGTACAAACCAGGATGCCAGGCTGGCGACTGTTGGAGAACTTCACGCAGCTTGGAGGAACGGCTTTGACCAATGCGATTACGGCTGGCTGGCTGATGCCAGCGTGCGGCACCCTGTGACTGTGGCCAGGGCCCAGTGTGGAGGTGGTCTACTTGGGGTGAGAACCCTGTATCGTTTTGAGAACCAGACATGCTTCCCTCCCCCTGATAGCAGATTTGATGCCTACTGCTTTAAACGTAAGTGTTTGATATCTCTTTTAAACATACAGATTAAAAAGTTGCAGCTAATAGACCCACTGAGGTTCAAGTGGATATCGGGATGGATTTTGTATTCTGTACTAAATGCATGGAACACCTACAGTTCAGTGACACAAACAGACTTAATACCAGCATTATGGTTAACACAGTAGGGAGTTTGGCAAGTGGGTTTTTTTTTGGGGGGTGGTGGAAACGTCAGATTGGTGTCTTAACTGCACCCTGGTATTCCAAGAATTACAGAACACAATTTCGATTGGAATTTCTTATTAAGTGAAACCTTTAAATGCAATTTCACTGTTAATATAATAATGTTACGACAACAGCAGCTGAGTTAAACCTTTGAATCCTGTTTTATTTTGTTTTTGGATATCATTCTTATTGTAAAAAGGAGATAATTTAAGCTTAAGTCATTGCAGGTGAGTATTTGTGCTGAAATTAATAATGATTATGTTCAATTCCTACCTAAAAATGTGTCATACTATCAAATAATATAATTCACATATCTCATTTTGTTTCAAGTAATTGAATATGTGCCTTTTGGTGATTAATTTTGCTTTGAATTAATTAAAGCACAATACAGCCTCCTTGCAACATGCCTCATGAATTGGCTATGCTGTTAGTTTTGCCTTGTAACATTAATTTAGACAGCATTCATGCTATACATATTTTAAGTTTTTAGACATTCTTAAATTATTTTAAAATATTAGTCACATTATACAGTATTATAGTTGTAGAGTGCTTAACTAAACTAATAACTAAATATATTTTATTGTAATATTTACTTTAGGGTCTGTTAGAAAGATATTAGCTAACAAATGCTTAGCTATTTTAGTGATGTAGGCTAAGTCTGACATTGAATAATAGAACAATAAAGTTTCAATATAACACATGAAATCTTTTGAACTAGTTTTCTAATTCCTTTGGTTAGAACAACAGGTAATTAAAATAGCTAGAAAATGTGCTAGTTTGTTATTTATTAGTTTCTAAAGTGAAATATGCAGGAATTTTTTCAGTGAGAAAAAGACAGATATGAATGTAAGAGTGTGTTGGAAGACATTGGACCATGAGCTAACAGAAGCATGGAAAACTCTCATTTCAGACTTCTGTCTCCCTGCTGGGCTGTCGGTGCCTAAATCTTCACTTTAAATTTGGTTTTCTGAGGGTTATAAACATATGCTGTGTATTAACTTAATTCAAACTGGCTTTTTCATAAAAAGACATAGAGAAAGGTAGCTTTTCTCAGGCCTCGAAACAGCCAAGTTTTCCTTAATCTTTTTCAGAAAGACGGCAATCATAATGAAAAATCTTATCCTAAATATAGTCATATATACATGTACACATATACTGCATATATATTCATTTGTTCCAAACTCTCTCATTAATGATATTCAAGTAATTCAGGTTATATGATGACTTTTACATTAAGTTACCAATTTGATGAAGGCACAGGCTTGGGTTGGTGGTGAGAAGATGGGACAGGAAAAGTTGAAGTAAGGGCAAGTAGGGTAGTCGGTCTGACTATCTTACTTCTTTAATTTTTCCTGTGCTGTATAGAATTAACAACAGAAAAAATTAAATAACATATGGAAACCCAAGGTTTTCTGTAGCCATAGAGAACATTATTAAAGATTGATCTTGCCAGGCTTTAGGTTGTGTCTGTAAATGTGTTCACATGGGTACATAACATAACAAAGTCCTAAGGTTTAAATAGAATGCACACATTAAAATTAACTTACACAAGTGGTTTATATTTATTCTTTTTATATTCATTTGCCTTTTGGAGTAAAATACATCCCGCCCTCAAGCAACCTGAAGTCAAGATTCTAGTTCATCTCATCCATCCTTAAGACTATAATTCCTAGTTCATTCAGCACATAAGAAGTTAAGAATGTGGCAGAACCAGCAGCTTCCTTTACTTTCTATTGCATTTTGCAATGATTCTTTTAATATGTGAATCCATAAAGATTTAAAATGATTTCCAAATGATTTGACTGGTGTCCAGCTTTCCCACATAGTCCCCAGGAGACTAAGCATGGCCTCAGCTGCATTTCCGAAAGTAATGTCAGTGATGTGCAGTTGTCTTGATAAGTTGAAAAGTCAGAGATAAATGCACGCTGTAAATCATTTAATTTTGTCAAACATTGAAAGTGGATTTTTAGACCACACAGTGAAAAAACATTCCAAATTTTATCTTGTTCTAATGCCCTCTTCCTTTTAAAGGTAGTTCATAGTACATTTATAATATCAGCTAATGTGCACAGATAGGAATTACCTGGTCAAATAAATTTGAAAACGAACCAATTACATGTGTCTTAAAAAAAAAAAAACTTCAATGACTATGGTCCTGTGATTGTCTACTTTTTCTTTTTTCTTTTGTTCCCAGGAATAAAAATATTCTATAAAAGAATGTAGTTGAAAGCTTTAAAAGTCCATGTGAAGTAGCTTCAGATTTAAGTGAATCAAAATTAATTGAAGACTTCTGAAAATTTCATAATTCATGTCATTAATGATCTCTAGGAGAGGGGAGAGGGCATACTTCCTAAAAATTCATATTTAGCCCTCGTTCCTCCTAGCTTCTTTTTCATCAAAGTTTAAACATTAGAATATTAACCTTTTTTAAACTATTTTTAACTATTTTTTAAAACTTGATTATCAAATTAAAGAGCAGCATCTTTACTGATCTTTGGTTGTCTCTGCATCTTCTCCAACTGGAACAATTCCATTGATGACAAAGTACATGTCTAAACTTCTAGTTACTGTTTGATCTGGTTTTGAGCCCTTTTGTTTCTCCATCTTTCTTTCTCTGATAATGTTTGGAACTAGAGTCTGGAGCAGCCTCAGATGGTTCCCAGCACTTCATGCACTTTAGTACACATTTTTCATGTTTATAGTAAGGTTATTCTTCAAATCACCTCATTACCCTTTTTCGTGCCCTAAAATATTATGGGCCATTAGCTACAAACTGTAATATTTCCTTACTTTGTATTTCAAAATGTTTCCTGTTTACTGAATTGGACTTATTAACATCCAATCGCTCATCAAAACTCACTGTACCTATAGAACCATGTTCCTCAGAAGTGATTCTCAAGTCCTACTGTGGAATAGCCATTACTGTGTCACCTCTTCCCATGGTTTATATTCATGTATGATTAATAAATAATATAAAACAGTTGATACAAAGTCAGTCAGTTATCCAAACTGTAGACAGGACAGTGTAAGAATTAAATCAGTCATTAGGCTGCTAAAATAGGTTTTATATTTTGTTAGGAAAATCTGCCTCATGTCTCACAACAGAAGCACAAGATAGCCCATAGGATGTGAACCACTATAAGCATGTTGATGCAAAACATCTGTATGGCAGACAACTGCAAAGATTGGGAGGGAGTATTTGTGGGAAAAGAAGCATGCTGATTTTTGTTGGCTCCCTCAATAATGGCATTGAGAAAAAAATTTCTGAAAGCCGAGTGTCCAACGTGACTAAAACTAAGAGAGGGCACCTTTATAATGACCGAGAACTGTATTCTCCTCCTTGTACTAAGCATCAGCAGAGGAATGCCATGGTATTTATTTATTATTATGACATTTCTTTGTAGATGGTGTTTAAAAAAAATCATTTCCTTTTTCAGAATGGCTAAAACAAATGGCACATATTATCAGATACACTGAGTTTTGATGGAAATCAGCTGTTAGGTTGACAAAAAAATCCTCCCAACCCCAAAAGGAAGTCTGAGGTTTTCCATTCCAAGTCATAGAATTAATTAACTTAATTGTAAGCAGACTTTCTTAAACAGAGCTCTAAAATTATTAAACCCTTCTTTTCCCCCTGAAAATAAAGTCACATAAATCCTGGCTTTGTAAGACATTTCTCCCCGAGACTCACTGCTAT
This sequence comes from Tokudaia tokunoshimensis, assembly GCA_036184795.1. Classification (NCBI taxonomy): domain Eukaryota; kingdom Metazoa; phylum Chordata; class Mammalia; order Rodentia; family Muridae; genus Tokudaia; species Tokudaia tokunoshimensis. The sequence goes on along the minus strand of BTHU01000009.1, from coordinate 17,250,030 downwards.
CAACTTACCATGCAACAGACTAGAGGAGAGCAACAGAAAGTCAGGGCCATAATTGACAATGACATGTGCTTATTTAATTTTAAAAAATATGAGTCCATTTTTAAAACACTGTAAAAATATTTTCATGGGATTATAGAGAGTTGCCAGGTTGAGCAGGGGGACCTGATCCACAGGCTGTCAATTTGCTCCAATGCAATGTCACCTTCTTCTGAGTTAATTTCATCAGCCATGAAAAATGCTTGAAGGGGAAAAAGTAAAATTACCATTTTGTTGTTGTTAATAATAATATGATTATATTTTCTCTTATATGAAGGAGTCTAAGTGTTTGTATTATGTTTCCATGGAAACTTTCTCCATACATAATTTTTACTGTTTCCCTAAAGAATGCAGTTATAAGACAAACATGAAATCTGGCAGTTAAGTGAGGTAATGGTGATGGAATTTCAGAGGACAGAGAATTGAACTAAAGAAAAATAGACACATTTCAGATCTTTAAGTTGTTCATGTCAATCAAAATTGACCAATGTTTGTGCCAGGAAATAAATGCAGAAGCAGTTTGATTTTTTTTTTTTTTTGCAAGAGGAGAAAAATTTATTTAACATACTTTTCAAGGTCACGGCATTCTTTTTGGTTAATTTCTTTTTTTAATATAAAATAATAAGTAGTGAGGTGATGGATTTGTAAAGAACTTGTATTATGGCAATAATACAAGTGTAAATTGACACCTCAGTTTGACTAGACAACTGATGATATTGGACTTTTAAATTTTTTTTGGAATATCAACAGCTAATAATAAATTCTAGCAATTCTCCCACCAAATTCAAACTTATTATGCCCTATTCTGGTTTCAGGTAAAATCACATCATTATATCATAAAGTTCTGACACAACAGATGAAGCCAAAAGACACCCAATTTTGTTTATTAACAATTCTTTTTGGGGAAGATACAAAGTTCTTAGAGTCCACTGATGCAACTATTTCTAATAAAGAGGACCAGCATTACTGAAACAAGGATGTTACAACATACACAATGTAGCAAGATGCTAGCTGTGTGTTTCCTCAGGACCATTCCTTGTATAGTCACTTGCAACTGATTTTTGGTTTTGAGAAAGTACTGATTCTTTTAGGAAATACAGTCTTTGTATGCTAAACTGCTCCATTTGCTGTGTGTGGAGAGGGACTTTTGCCTATGAGATTGTCACTTTCCTATACAACTTAAATTTCCTTAAGCCAGTCAATCTCCATAAATGTGGAGTCACTGTTATGTAGCATTTTGTAATGGCAAGGCTATTTTCACTCTCTGGTGATCAAGGCCATCAATAGTTATAGGCTGAAAACCTATCATGTGGCTGCTTTACTTCCTATGCATTTGTGTTTCATGCTAAAGACTGAAACAAAGACCTGGAATAAGCCAAACACAGCAAACAATAGAAGTACTGCAGATGCCAACCAGCCTCTGACAGATGTATCATGTAATCTCCTGGCATCAAGTCTACAGAGTTGAAAGGAAGATGAAGACAAATGTCCAACACCTGAAAACAAATGAAGAATGGGCATTACAAGTTTAATATCCTGCTTATGAAAGTCTACACATTATGGACAGTGTCATGGTTTGTGTGTAACTTGGTTCCATTTGATGTGGCTTTTTGTTGTTTTACAGTCTGAAACAGTCCCTCTCCCCTGAGACACTATGCAGCTTGAAAAGAAGGCAATATTTGAAGAAAGCTAGCAGCAGAGGCCCTTAGCCTCCAGATAACTAGTCAAGCTCTCCTCGCTACTGTAGCTCATTACAGAGAACCGTCTATGAAAATTCGGCATTAATAATTTTCTGGCATTTGCTTATCTTAAAACACGTAATGTTCATTTTTTTTGTGAGAGCAATTATTTACACAATCAAATATAACAACAATACAAAACAACTTACAAGTTTATGACTATTACATGATCAGTTATCCTCCTTTTTGTTAATTTGAGTTTAGGTTTTAGGCATCTTCATATCACAGATCACTTGGGTCCAGTTAAAAATGCAGAACTACACTTAAGCACTCACTGGTCATGCAACCCCTTATAAGTAACTTGTCTAATTAACTCTTTGAAATTATCTTTCTAGCTAAACAGAATATATCAGAGACAACCACCATCGAAATGAATATCCTCGCAGAAACTGCATCACCCAGTTTATCCAAAGAACCACACATGGTACCTGACAGAGCTACACCAGTCATTCCATTAGTCACCGAATTGCCTATTTTTACCACACACTTCCCTCCTGCAGGAAATATAGTCAATTCTGAACAGAAATCTGTAGTCGATTCTCAGGCTATCACAGACAGATTAGCCACTGAACCATCCACAGCTGCTGGGAATAGTATCAACTCTTGGGATGTGAATGACTACTTGCCTTCTGGATCAGGACCACTTGGAAAGCCAGACATATCTGAAATTAAGGAGGAAGAACTCCAAAGTACAACCATCATCCCCCAACATGTTACTGGCTCACAGGATGGTATTACAGAGGATATGCAAACACATGAATCAGTTACACAGATTGAACAAATAGAAGTGGGCCCCTTAGTAACATCCATGGAAATCACAAATCACATTTCTTTCAAGGAATTGCCAGAAACCAAAGCACCGTTTGAATCCACAGAAGCGACCCTTGAACACAAGACTGAAATGCCGACAGTAAGCACCAGTCCTGAATTGGAAACCACAAGTCACTATGGATTCACCTTGAGAGAAGATGATAGAGAAGACAGAACACTGACAGCTAGATCTGGTCTGAGCACCCGGGTCTTTAGCCAAATTCCCGAAGTCATCACAGTATCCAAAACATCAGAAGACATGACCTACTCACAGCTAGGGGACTTAGAGTCCATTTCAACATCAACAATAACCATGCTTGGCACAGATGGATCATTGATAGATAAAGAGAAAGAACCCAAAACTAATGGTAAGATGACTGAAGATGAGTTTGGTCAATCACAGCCTTCAACCACCTTCCCATCACAGCATCTTACAGAAGTAGAGTTGCTTCCATATTCTGGTGACACAATATCAGTAGAGGGAATACCCACAGTTATTTATCCATCATTACAAACAGACGTGACTCAAGGAAGAGAGAGAACAGAAACACCAAGACCAGAGTTGAAAAAAGATCCTTACACACTTGATGAGATACTAGAAAAGATCACCAAAGATCCATTTATAGGTACAACAGAAGAAGGCTTCTCTGGAATGCCTCTCTCTACATCCTCCTCAGAGTCTTCAGTGGAAAGGATGGAATCTGTTTCCCCAGCATTAGCAATTGAGAAGTTAACTATGAAGCCAACAGAAGCAAGAGAGGTGGAAGAAATGACAATCCTGACTAGATCAGAAGCAGATGTTACAAAGTCTGACAAAGATGTTACAAAAGTTCATTTGACCCACAGTACTTTAAATGTGGAAGTAGTCACAGTATCAAAATGGCCAGTGGATGAAGATAATTCAACTTCAAAGCCTTTACCCTCAACAGAACATGCAGGCTTTACAAAATTGCCTCCCGTCTCACTTAGTACTATTGGAATAAATGGAAAAGAGAAAGAAATCCCAAGTTTCACAAATGGAGGAGATAAATACACTCTTTTCCCAGATGGTACTCCAAAACCATTAGAAAAGGTTTCTGATGAAGATTTAACATCTGGAGAATTTACAGTTACATTTCAGACATCTACATCAATTAGTGCAGAAAAGTCAACTTTGGGAGAGACTCCAACTGGAGATAGGTTTCAGCCCACCACAAGCCCAGAAGACCAGGTCATCAATGCAACTGTGGAAGGAAGTGCTTTGAGTGAAGATATAGATGTCTCCAAGCCACTATTTACTGGCCCCCCATTGATCCACACGTCTGATGTGGAAGAATTGGCATTTGTTAATTATAGTAGCATTCAGGAGACCACTTCTTATGTAGACACGTCCCATACTACTCCTCTTTCTATAATTCCCAAGACAGAATGGAGTGTATTGGAAACTTCTGTTCCACTAGAAGATGAGGTTCTAGGCAAATCTGATCATGATATCTTTGAACAGACTCATCTAGAAGCAACCATGTCTCCCAAAACTTTGAGAACAACAGAAATTTCACAGGGAGAAACCCAGGAAGAACCACAAACCCCAGAGAGCCCATTTTCTGTTCTCAGTTCTACTGCAGTTGTGACCAAGGAGACAACAGCATTTGAAGAGGAGGAGGGGTCAACATATACTCTCTCTGAAGACAGATTGATGACAAGTTCTGAAAGAGTCCCAGGTTTAGAAACAATTCCAATTGGTACATCTTATCCACCTGGTGCAATAACAGACCAGGAAGTGGAAATGGATACAATGGTAACACTGATGTCAACCATTAGGCCAACAGTAGTTGTAAGTACAGAGCCAGAAGTAATTTATGAAGCCGAAGGTAGTAGTCCAACAGAATTTGCATCAACTCGGAGACCCTTCCAGACTCACATCACACAGCTTATGGAAGAAACTACCGAGGAAGGAAAAAAGACATCCTTAGATTATACAGATTTAGGCTCAGGGTTATTTGAACTCAGAGCTACTGAGCCCCCAGATTTTCCAACAGCTCCAAGTGATATCAGTGTCTTTACTGCCATCGACAGCCTTCACAGAACACCACCCTTGAGGCCATCTACATCATTCACTGAGGAACCACATGTCTTTGAGAAGGAGCCCAGTGAGAAAACCACAGGTGACACTACACTTTCTAGAGAATTTGTAACACAGCACCCTCTGACAACTCTCATTGATATCGTAGCCAAGAAAACAGAATCTGACATTGATCACATGACCTCAAAGCCTCCTGTGACACAGCCAACAAGACCGTCAGTTGTGGAAAGAAAAACAACCTCCAAACCTCAAGAGTTGTCTACTTCACCACCCCCAGCAGGGACCAAATTCCACCCTGACATAAATGTTTATATTATTGAGGTCAGAGAAAACAAGACAGGTAAGTCTTTGCTTTCAAGGCAATCAGCATTTTCTCTTGAATGTTAAAATGCCCATCGTACCAAATGCTGCCATTAGATGATTACAATAACTGGAGTGTCAAAAGTATGTTAGCTTCATGCATCTGTACAAGAATTGGAAGGATATGTTAAACAGTTTGGAAGAGTATTAGGTACAGTTTTATTTTGAAAGTTGTAAGAAGCCCTGCTTTGTCATCTAATACAACCACTTCATCATTGTTACATCCCTTCAGAGCGTGTAGAACAAAGTGTTTAATTTCTGTGTCTTCCATACATTACTACTCACATGTAGCACTAGATGGTGCTAACATTCCATTGGTCTGCAACCATTAACCTTCAGCACTCACAATGTAGACAGCTAAATGATTTTGCATATCCCTAGAGTTGACCGAAATATCTCTAAAGGTTTGTTTTTTCTCTTCCAGGATTTTGCAGGCTTATCACATAAGTTGTGGAATGGGTAATGGGTCTACTTTAATTCAAATTTAACAGTTATAAGATATTGACTGTGTGTGTGTGTGTGTGTGTGTGTGTGTGTGTGTGTGTGTGTGTCTGTGTGTGAATGTGTGTTTTAATGTAGCTTTTATTGTTTAGAACGTGGATTTGTGAACACAACCTTGTCTTTCTAAAAGGCAGGTTATGATGTTTTTATTGTGATTTCATTGTCTTCTCTAAAAGCTGTTTATTTACATTGCCTAATACTTGCAGTTCTCATTATCAAACATGTCTCATTCTTACTGAAAACTGACAGCACACCGTCAAGTTAAACTCAAAAAGCTGAGTTCAGAATGCATCGCCCATTCAGTCTGATGGACTGTTTCACATTTCTTTGTGTCTTGTAAATTTAGAACTTAAGTCTACTGGTTTTATTAAATCATTCGGTTCAAATATTAATATAAGAATTAAATGAATTAATGTCCATTTGTCTGTGGCCTGGCTTCGAGAAGCCTTATGGGAAGCATGCCTGCTTATCAGTTTCTTTCTTGGTATTGGAATTTGCCCTGCTGGGTGTCATTCAGAAGACAGATGATCTTTTTTATCAGGGTTATCAGGACTACAGCTGTTAAAAAGTACCTGTACCTCCAATTCAACTGGTATCCAGTGTTGTACAAAGAAACTTCACGGCTTTTGCTTGTCTTCCCCAAAATTTTCTTGGTGTGAACATATCTGTGCAACATGAACTGTAGAACACACAACCCTGCATTACTAAGTTCATCTCTTCTTCCCAACATAGCTTTTCAGAGGCCAGGAATAAAACATGATTTTTTTTGTTTTGCTACTGGCACAATATTTTGTAAATCATAAATGGTTTCCTGTCTTCTACATTACTTTTACATCTCTCAAAACTGGAGTTAAAAATGGAAATGTTCCCAAGAAGTAGAAGTTGGGATTGCTGTTAGTTAGAACTAAAAGAAACATAAAACTATAACCATGGGGTAAGGGGAGGGGAATACAGAAGAGAGGAGATTGGTAACAGCCTTTGATTTCGAAATTTGAAAAGTTCATACCAATTAAATAAATGCCTTCACAGTATATCTTACTGGGTTGTTCGTGATGTACTGAGTTGTATCAAATAGTATGAAATCAGAAATGTAAGGCATCTAACAACTCCTGTGAATGGGAAGTTGTACATTCAGCATAGGGCATTCAAACCACAAAGTGGAAAAAGGCTGATACCACATCCTCCCTCCCCACTGCCACCCAGCAATGGCAATCATCAGGTGAAAAGCAGAACCACTGTGTTTATAAATAGTAGTTCAAATGGAGGGTCTGCATAGTTTAAGGCTGTAAAAGTTCACGCAGAGGTATGCCTTCAGAGGTGCCTTGTGGTCTCCATGCAGTTGGACCTGCATAGTTGGTTTCTTTCCTCCACTTCTAAAACATATGACCATTCTGAGAAAATCATGAGCTATTTGGCTGTTTCCATCAGTCATGTTTCCAGTATGTACATGTTGGGAGTGGCATTGAACACAGGAGCAGTCTCTCCTTCATCTGTTTTTATGTGTTCTAGATATACATTCTTCTCTTTTTTTATTGAATATTTTATTTATTTACATTTCAAATGTTATCCTCTTTCCTAGTTTCCTCTCTGAAAATCCCCTATCCTATCTGCCATCCACCTGCTCACCAACCCCACCCACTCCTGCTTCCTTGTCCTGGCATTCCCTTACACTGGGGCATCGAGCCTTCATGGGACCAAGGACCTTTTCTACCATTATGCCTGACAAGGCCTCCTTCTGCTACATATGCAGCTGGAGCCATGGGTCCTTCCATGTGTACTCCTTGGTTAGTGGTTTAGACCCTGGGAACTCTGGTTGGTTGATATTGTTGTTCTTCCTATGGGGTTGCAAACCCCTTTAGCCCCTTCAGTCCTCTCTCTAATTCCTTCATTGGGGACCCTGTGATCAGTTCAATGGTTGGCTTCGAGCATCCAGCTCTGTATTTGTCAGGCTCTGGCAGAGCCTCTCAGGAGACAGCTATATCAGTCTCCTGTCAGCAAGCACTTCTTGGTATCCACAATAGTGTCTGCTTTTGGTGTCCATATATGGGATGGATCCCAAGGTGGAGCATCTCTGGGTGACCTTTCCTTCAGTCTCTGCTCACGTTCTTCTTAAAAATGACAGAAGGAGGTTTTTTATTTTCAGAAGTCCATGAGATTTACTCAGACCCAACTACTCATATAGCAAATATTGCTAGTTTTCTAACAATAACCTAATTTTCCCAGTATATTGAACTTTACCCATGTATACCCTAACACAGATGTTCAGTTAAGTTCTAAGGCAGGTGTGTTAATGAGGAACCATGGAAAGTGAAACTTTTTATATTTCCAGATTTGAAAATCCTTGACGCATGCATGCCATTGTATAAACCTATTCACCCGAATTGAATTTACCTTCACATTTACTGTGCATCCAAGTGAGTGAAAATGCCACCCAGGCTATATCAAACCACGGCATTTATAATTTCTGCTGCACTCAGAGAGTGATATAAAGCTTGACTTTTATGAAATACCATGAAACAAAACATGCTACTCAAGGCACCATTACATCACCCACTCAGATGCATGCTAATGGCGACATTGGTTCTGCTGCTGGCGGGTAACTGTAGTTAACAGTTTAAAAATCTGAAGGAACTTCTCAGCCCATAAAAGTTTTATGAGCTGAAAAATGCTGTGGGGTGTGGTTAACAGTGGTTCAGGGATGCTGAAATCTTGACTCGTCTATTGCAGGAATAATTTGCACACCTGCACTTGGGGAAATTATTAGAAGGCTTTCTTTGTGATCACGTCTGAAGGCTATAGGATTTGACAATATAGAAAAGGTTTCTTCGGTAATATCAGGGTTTTTTGTTGTTGCTGTTTTGTTTTGTAGTTGGGAAAGAGTACTCAGGTTAAATTACTTTAAAAATTACAAACAGAACTGCAACTGTTAAAACAAGCTCAAACAAAATGTAGCAGTATCTATGAGTCAAAAAATAATTTGGAAATATCAGGTGTTAAATGTCAACATCATGTCTGTACTCATAGCCATACATCCACACGTAGATTCACAGATGCTATCATATGTCAGCCCTGCCTTACTATGTTCGCCATTTTTTTTAACTCTTTCTCTGTCATTCTAAGTGTAAAAGTATGAGACGGGTGTAAATCTAAGTATTAATTAGAGACATTATAAATACAAAATACTGATGAAATTGTTAATGTAGTAATATGCTCATCACTTGGATTTTGAGAAGCACAGAATTCTCGCCTCTACTTTAGATCTCATTTGTCCACATTCCTCATGCAGAATTACCACTCCGAATTGGCCTGAATTGGTGACATCATTTGGAAACAATTTCCATCTACTTTATTTCTTCTACTAATTTTAAATATGAAAAATACACATACATAAAGCTATAGGCTTGTTTTTGAGAAATTTGGTATTGTGGGGAAGACTGAATTACAAAGAGGCTCCAACAAGCAGTCTGCACAAACACTGATAATCACTAACATGATACATACATCTTACTTAAGATGATTACATACGAAAGTTTTATAGAATCTTTATGTTTTGCTTTCATTCTGGGGAAAAAGAGTACTTATTCATTTAAAATTGAATTCATTTTTAATTGAGAATTTTTTATTCATTATATTATATAATTTTTAAAAATCACATTTTACATTTATGGAATTTTATAATTATACGTAAAATATTCTGTGTGTGTGTATGTGTGACTTTTTTTTAACTTAGAGGATTCCATTCTTCAGACACTACCTTACAGGGGCTTTCATGTGTTGGAAAAAGTGACCTGCGGGTATAACTGAAAACAAAACAGAAACACTCATTCCTAGATGGTATTTAAAGGGAAAATATATTTTCATTTTGAATTTTTTAATTTTATTATTTTTACCCATATTGTTGTTGCTGTTGTTGTTTTTTGTCTGCAACTGTGTGTGTGTGTGTGTGTGTGTGTGTGTGTGTGTGTGTGTGTGTGTGTGTACCACTTGCATGCCTGGTGCTGCATGTAGGGGTCAGAAGTGGCTGTCAGATCCCCTAGATCTAGGGTTGCAGATGGTTGTGAGCTGCCATATGGATGCTTGGAATAGAGTATAGGTCTTTTGCAAGAACATTCAGTACTTGTAATAGCCGAGATATTGTTCCAGTCCCCCAAAAATGTCTTCAATAGGAATTATTATAACTATCCTTAGCTCATACAAAGGTATACATTTAACAATAATAGATACGTTTGATGTTTCTATTTATTATGCTAAATGAGGATGTTTAAATCAATGTTGCTTCAATCTTGTTGACATCTCTGTGCTATTAGATAATGTTATTTATAATGCAAGAAACAAATAGAACCATATTTCTCTATTTGCTTGACGAAAAGAGCATGTTAAAAATCTTAGTCCCTGTGGTGAATGTTGGTTTATAGTCATGACCCTTTGAATGTAAACTGGAAGCAGCTATAGCTCCTCTGCATTTTAACTGTAATGTTGATTCTGTAGGGCCCATGAGCAGAACCTATCAGCTTCCAACACTTTTATGGGCATGATAATTGGGCTGGTGATGACAACGGTCATTTTAATTCTTTTCTCAAGAATGACTCTTTAATGACTTCTTTTAAATGTGCCCATGCATTGCCCTAGCCTTGTCTTATGCTTTTATAACTTGGTCAGAACTTTTCCAGCAAGGGGCTAGGTAAGGGAAGAGATGACATAGAATGACTCAAAAGGTAAAGAAATCCAAAAGTCTTTGGATTTTCATTTTAGAGTGGTAAAGCTTAAATTCCTTTTATATTTTTAAGGAGACTTGCCAGTTTTTTCATTTTAGAAATGCATAGAATTACTTCAGAGTGAAGTCAGTTTTCCATATATAAATGTGGCTGTTTAATGATGTGACTTCAGTTGCAGATCGGTTCTAAGAGTAGTGATGATGAATTGGCAGGTGTGTGGATATACTGATGTATTTCAGCAAAAGATGGCAATTGGATATTTTCAGGTATATTAAGGTATTATGATTTTCCCCAATATAATTGATGTGAAAGAAACAGAAAATATCCTTTCATATGAGGGTATCCCATGAAGGCCTGAGAATCCATCTATCTTACTTATAAGGGTATCACTTAGAGAGATAGTGCCAATAATTTGAGTATGAATCAGGACAGAAACAGCTCTAGTAGCAAGAGGAGGATTGAAATACATGTAATGATACAGTTGATTTGTTGGAGGGAAATTTTATATAATCTATACTACCTGTGAATGATTAGGGCCATGTGTAATGTTTCTCATAAATGATGTAGAGTTTAAGCAGGAGAGTTTAAAATATAAAGAATCCCTACAGTAAGAGAGAAAGTTTCCAGATCTCTCTCTTTGAAAATGTAAATACATGTCTGTAAGATGTCCTGAAATTTTTTGTACACTCATAAATAGTACATAACACATTTGTGGGCTGTTCTTGCAGAGTTAGTGGTTTCACATAGCAGGGACGTTTCTTGTTGTCTCATGGAAGGGTAATTTAGTTACTTTAGCCACATGCTGTGAAGGTGGTTGTTTTATTAAAGTGGAAAAAAGGAGACATAAACATATTAATGTATGTTTCTAGAAACATACAGGAACAAAATATAATCCTCATTTTCACCATCAGTAGCTCATGCTTCTTGGCTTTCTAGGGAGCCCACAATGTCATGCTTTAATAAATATGTCAGAGAGCAATCCCAAATAAGATCAGCAGTTTCTCTACTAGGTAAGACCTCAGAACTCATCTCAGAGAAAATTGCAGTGTTCACCCCATCTTTGAGCACTGTTCAGGTTCCCAGAGAACTCACAACCAAACCAACCTGAGTTACAAGGAGGTAGTCATTCAAGATGCAACTGCCAGACATAGATGGACACAGGGAAATCTCCCAATGCATACTTTGCCCACACTGCTTCTATACTTGGTTGTAGATCAGAAGCATCCAAATAAAGTAGCCATAACTTCAACCATCCCAGACAACTGAACTGAATTGCTAGTGGAAGGTGTAAGCACTGCCATTTAATTACTTTTTAAAATCTGCCTGAGATATTGTTCTTATTTAAAATCTTTATAGTTTTTTTTTTTTTTTTTTTTTTTTTTTTTTTTTTTTTTTTTTTTTTTTAATTTAATTTTATTTTATTTTTTTAATTTACATTCCAAATCACTTCCCCTTTCCCGTTTCCTCCCTCCCCGAAAGTCCCATAAGCCCCCTTCCCTCCCTCTTTTCTCCGTTCAACCCCCTCTCATTACTCTGTCCTGGCGTTCCCCTACATCCAGTCTTTCCAGGACCAGGGGTCTCTCCTTCCATCTTTTTAGAAATCTATTGATATGCTGATTGTGTCTAGGGTATTCTGAGATTCTGGGTCAATATCCCCTTATCAGTGACTTCATACCATGTGTGATCTTTTGTGATTGGGTTACCTCACTAAGGATGATATTTTCAAGTTCTGACCATTTGCCTAGGAATTTCGTGAATTCATTGTTTTTAATTGCAGAGTAGTATTCCATTGTGTAAATATACCACATCTTCTGAATCCATTCCTCCGTTGAGGGACATCTGGGTTCTTTCCAGCTTCTGGCTATTATAAATAAGGCTGCTATGAATATAGTGGAGCATGTGTCCTTATTGCATGCAGGTAAAGTCTCTGGTTTGCTGAACAAAGTATTGAACATCTAATAAAGCAAAGAGCTTCTGACTCCTGAGACACAGCCTTTGTCAGGTTAAGATGTACTCTGACAGCTTTGAGTGGAAAGAATTTGCCTGATTTAATCTTTCTTTGCTGAAACTGTAGTCAATGGTCAGATTTTGGCAAGTATTCTGTTTGTCACAAGTCTTACTATACCTTGATATCTGAAAGTCAGGAAGACAATGGAATGAAATATCTATGACCTACGCATTATTTCAAAGTACTAGGAATAATTACCATTGAAACCAAAGTAGTAGTAATGACTGGGCACTATATTTTTAGTCTCTTAGAATTTCATACCTAAGTTAGATGCTATATCTTTGTTAAACTTTGTCTGCAAATTCAGGAACTAAAAGTGATCCATTAATGACATAGTAATTCTTTTTCTTTGTGTGGATCAAGTACATTTCTTCAATTAATTATATTTGAAGGAAAAAACAATGTTCATTGCCTTCATAGAAGCCTACATATATTTGCACAGTTGGTGAATTATTAAAAAATATTGAGACCATGGCTTTACATTCACAATGTATCACCAGTATCTAGATTTCCATGACCACAAAATTCTCTACTATTTGAGATTTTTTTTATATGATTCTTGTGCCCCTGTCTTTGTGTTATAGTTACGACCAAAGACCCACTATTTCTTTACTTAGAGATATAAATCTTTCAAAGAGACTTCAGCACAGTGACAAACTTTTGATTCTTAATGATAAATCAGTAGGAAGATATTATTGCAACTGTACTCTCAAAGGGGAGACTAATTGGGTAGAATATTCAGTGTTTACAGGATATTATCCTATACTTACAAGATCACTTTACTTTAATGCTGGAAAATAGACCTGAGAAACGAGATGAGAGAATAAAGTCCTGTGATGGCACATGCCTATAATGGGCACTTGGGAGACTGAGGCAGGAGGATGATAGAACCAAGTACATGCATAATAGCAAACTATTTAATGTACGTCCCATGTCCCACATGTAAAAATACAGTCATTTTCTGTGTGAGAGTGGCATCTGTCTATCTAGCATCTATCCATCTGAACTGAGACTTCATAAATGGAAGGGTAATGCAAAAAAAGAGGAAATTAAGATGCTGTGTTTTTGAAGCAGGTTGAATCAGGAATGAGGGGATTATTGAGGTAGGACTCTAGTATTGTTAACCCATCATGTACAGTACAGAAATGCCATTAGAGAACGGAAGGAGCAGGGTGATTGTGGACCAGTTAGTGGGGCTGTTTGAATATCCATTTGAATATTCAAATTGAAGGGGTCAATTTGAAGAGATGACTGGAAGTAAGATTAACTTTTGACAAAGGAACGGCAAAGTAGAATTGTGTTTCTACTCTGTAGCTTAGTGGATAATAATTTTAGAATCTGAAGAGAAACTATAAACTTACTTATCAGAGGTCATTGCTTTATTGTGTCTGGTAATATCGATCTGTGTATCTGTATATATAACATCTATATCTATGTGTATGTATGTATCTTGAACTCAAGTGCTAGAGAACTAAAGTAAAATGGATAGCAATGTTCCACTTCACAGTTGGCCTTTATTTGTTCAATTCAATAAGTTATATGTATGAGTGCTTTGCCTGAAAGCATGTTTGTGCTCCACTTGCATGCCTGGTACCCACAGAGGCCAGAGAGAGTGTTGAATCCCCTGCAACTGGATTTATAGTCAGTAGTCAGTTTTGGAGCTGCCGTGTAGGTGATAGGGATCTAATTCAGATCCTGAGCCAGAGTTTTAATCTGCTGAATGATCTCTCCAGCCTGATATTTGCTGTATTATTTTTTAAAAATCAATTTTTAGAGAATTCCACAGAATCTATTTGGATTATACTCGCCCCAACTTGCTCAGATCTACTTTGGCTACCCAACCCACCCAATTGCATGCCATCTTTTTACTTTTTAAACCTATCTGAGTTTGTACTGCTCAAATGCTCTTTGAGTTTAAAGATGTCTCATGGATCATGGTCAGCCTAGCAGGAAGATTGGTTCAGGAAGCATTTTGAAGTCCAATTGTCCAAATTACTTGTTTTTGTTGTGTAGTTCTTTCTTACTACTTAGGCATTCCTCAAATATCTGTGATTGCTTGAATATGCTGTCTAGGAAATCAGGTGCTCTGTTAAAAGGGAGTAGAATACCCTTTCTAAAAAGAAGAGTTTACATTTGGTGATGTCTCCTTCACTTAACTCAGGCAAAATGACTGCATCTAAAAATAGCCTTTGCACTCAAAGGAACTGTGTTATCTGAGAATAATTGGAAGCTGAAAAACATGCCTATTTACTATAACATGCCTGCCTCTTCAATGTGAGGCCACCAGAAGCAGCCTCATTGTTTACATATGTGTATCAGCCTTTCTGGATGTGAAGTTTGTGAACTGAGAAAAAGGTGTGTGATCCTCAGCACACAAAGACTGTCAGGGGATACAACATGCTTGAGTGCTGCTCCATGTAGGCCAGGCTAGCTAAGTCATAAGTAGACAAGGATCACAGAACATAGTGATCTATAGCTCTTTGATCTTCTTCAACTCCCTTGTGTTTGGGAGGGCTGTTTTGTAGATATAAGCATCATATACTACCTAAGAATTGATGGAATGAAGGAGCAAAAGCATCTGCCAACATTTTGGAAGGCATTTGTATCATGATTTTTCATGTTGTTGTTGTTTAAAATACTAAGTTGTGGCAATCTATGTCACAAATTTTAAAAAATGCTGAGGATTCAGAATAGTTTAAGGAATTTGAATAAAAAACACATGTATTTCTTTTTCCCCCTTAAAGTATTACTTAGTCATTTATTTTAATTAAGAATTGAGGACAGATGAGTGACATGAAAGATTCATTTCTGTATGGATTTTGGATCTACAGATACATGAAGCTTGACATTATGAGGATTTTCAGGCTTCTTCACTAAGATTTACAAGTACCTTCCAGGGATCTGCAGTGTGGCTATTTTATTTTTGGAATAAGGCACCTGATAGATTATATATATTAGAAAAAATTCCATTTTAAAGGAAACACAGTTTTATTTGTCTTCACTGAGTAGGCTGCAATATCTTTCACTTAATTAAAGACTCTTAAACTTAAATTACAAAATTCCCTGAAGAGAATATGAACTTTGACTAGTCGCCTATGCATGATAGCAACTATGTTTTGTGTCTGGTTACAAAATGACTGCAAGACTTGTGCTATGTCTGCAAAATTCTGCTATGAAGTACTTAAAAATATTCAGTTAATAGTTTAAGGTCAGTTATCCATAAAGCCTTGTGTGAAATGCCATTAAAAAACCCGTTAACCATGGTACTAGTGTATTCAAGTCAAGCTGTTAAAATACATCCATATAAACATAGAAAAGATTATACATGCAGTCTACAGAGTTCTGTGGTCTGACTCTTGAAATCTAAATAAAAGTTATATTCTCCTTAGAGTAAAGTTCTGAAATAAAGCACTCTTATAAAAGAGCCCATTCTTTTATGAACCTGGACTGTCAGTAACCCTGTTAAGTCTTTCTTGTTAGTATGAAATAGAGCAGATCACTATTTTTCAATGAAACAGGACTTTGACAATAGCACAGGTGTCTCCCCACCATATGCCACAAAGAAACTTTTCTGGTTTGCCATAATTATAGGTGTGAACATGTGTGGTAGGTGGGGATGGTTACAGGAAAGGAGGATTCAGAGGCAACTTCGGAAAATGAATAAACAAAAATGGCTGAGTAGGATTTGATGAATTGTAAGGAATTATTGATGGAAATTCAGGTCATGTGGCCAGGAAGAATTCACCTACTTATGCATACTGTAGATAGAGTTTTCTACAAACTCTGCCCTCATTCATGAAATGTTGAAAGTATGGGAACAAATCAGATATATGTGGACAGAATCAAGTGTGAAAAAAGATGCAAATTCAAAACCCTAGGTATTTAACATTTTCCATCCTCAAACCAAAGTTAAGAAATGCAAGGAAAGCATTTGTAAGTTGACACAGCCTGAACAAATGGCCACTGGTTGCCACCCTGCGAGGATATTCCTTTCAGAAACGGTAAATAATGACTCCTATTCTCATTCTGCATTTTTTGTTTGCTCTAAAAGTCTCTTTTAGTAGGAAAATTCTAGGACTTCATATAACATGTTTTCATATTATATTAGAATTTTTTTGTCAAATGCATTTTAGATGCTTTTGTCACATAGAAAACCACATGGTACACTATATGTGCATGTGTTTCTTTTCTACTATCCATAAACATACACTAAATCTAACATATATCCAGTGAGTTTAGCTGACAACAAAAAATTTACAGTATTTATCAAATAGGAACATTATGTATTACTGATGCAACACAAAATGAAATCCATGATAATGTTAGCCATTTAGGCCAGGAACATTTTGGCCCTCTAGTTAAATTTTCATGAATATATGCAGATGTTATAATTTAATCTGGACTTACTTAACTATGTTTAAATAGTATTGATGAGAAACTAATTTTAGTGATAAAATTGTTGATATTATATTTCAAGAGTTCATATGTAAAAGCATTTTAATGTGGTCTTTCATGTGCTTTGAACATTGTCTTTACATTCCTTCTTATAAGTCAAAGTATACCTTTATTCAGACCATCTGTAATTTTTATTGTGTCTTATTTTATAGCTTACAATGGTTACTATAAGATAATAGTAAACAACTAATATTGGACAGACATCATTTTAATGATGCTTCTATAAATCTTAATCATTTTCTTAACTTCATGTTAAAGATTAGTTGCAGCATCTATGTCAGAAATAGCATGTAATTGTTTGCACTTTGATGTGCACTGGAATTAAGCATGGATCTAACTTCTCTTTATGACTGAAATACTTTTTTGATCATTTGCATTAGCTTGGATAAATGAAAGAATGGATGGAAATGTGTGTAAAATTTGTGCAATGCGAAGGTTGAATAGAAAGTTATAATTAGGGTGGAAAATAGACACACAAATCATGTTTTAGTAAAATGATTCAATGGGTATGTTCTGGCATATAGATAGTATGATCTTTTTATTTCAGTTATTAAGATAAAAGAGAAAATGGAATTATAGCATGTGTCTCCTGAAGTCACGTTTGTTGGCTTTCAACATAAAAAGTCAGCACGCATCCACAGAGTAGTTCAGTAGACATTATTTTAATGCAGAGTGGACTGGGAAAAAGCAAGATCATATCAATGGTCCTCAACTAGATTTTCTCTTTTCTTATCGAGTGTTGAATGTTGGTCCCTCCCAATGAGGAAAGAAGCAGCTTATGAGTAACAGAAAACGCTTTTCTCTTTTAGAGATGGGGCTATGGAGGCAGAGTTGGCTCCGTCATGCTTGTTTCTTCTGTGTGTTTGTCAGACTCATCCTAAACTTGTGTGTCAGAAGTTGGGGCTAGACTGAAAGCTAATTCTGCAACAGAGTTTCTCTGGGCAAGTGGTAAAGTCCAGTGTAACCTGTGTCTAGTCCATGGCCTGGTACTTTCACAAGCACTGTGGTGACACTGGAAATAGCATAGCTGGAGTAGCAGGACTCTATCAAGCATAGCCAAATGCATTCTGGTATGGGCAAAGCCTCAAATTTTGTTTTTCTAGAACACTGGGCTGAAAGTTTTGCTGGCATATTTCTGACAACAGAGAAGTCAACTGGGCTTAGTGTTTGGTGCCATTTGGCATTACAACTCAGAGGATGGGTTTATATGCATTACTAGAAATTTGTAAGTAGAATATTTACATACAATTGTCATTCATTAAAATGTTAATAGCAAGAGATAAAAATCAGTCTGGTCCTGGCCTGTATCATAAAAGACAATGATGTAAAGGAGAACAAGTACCCCCCCCACACCCGTCTTTTCAAGATCTTTACTAGATCCCTCCCCCACTGGATACATCTGATCCAAGGAGTCATTTTTTGATGTACAGAGGTTCCTTCCTTACTGCTTCAGTAAATACATGTGGCTATTACACATAAATGGGATAGAAACAAACTACTTTTCTAAAAATAGATCCTTAAGGCAAAGAATGAAGAGACAAGAAGTAATTTCATCTCCTTTCTTATTGAATAGAGTGAAGACTAATCATTTTTTAATGTATGGAACAATGACCATTTATTTATTTATTTATTTATTTATTTACGGTCTGGAGAAATGGTCTTGATTTCAACTTTCTTTGCAGCTCACAGCATCATCAATTGTGCATTCTAGAACTAAAATGTCTATATAATTTCTTTTTCATTTGAGAATTCTGTTGTCATCTTAAGTACATTGAAGTGTTTTTATAATTTGTTTCCACATTCTTAAAATGGAATTTTTCTTCTTATTGTAATTACTTAACAGCAAATTTGAAGAGAAGAACCATTTGCAGAAAAGTGATTTCATGTAACTTGCAACAAGCCAAACCCTTCTCTTTGTGTATATGAGTATGATCAGCCTTGTCTTCTGTCATACCCTGACAAATCTTCCATTTAAGTATTGTGAAAACTCTTTGTTTTTTTCAGGTCGATTGAGTGATATGATTGTAAATGGTCATCCAATAGATTCAGAATCTAAAGAAGAGGAACCTTGCAGTGAAGAAACAGATCCACTGCATGATCTGTTTGCTGAAATTTTACCCGAGTTACCAGATTCCTTTGAAATAGACATATACCACAGTGAGGAAGATGAAGATGGAGAGGAGGACTGTGTAAATGCAACCGATGTAACAACTACTCCATCAGTGCAGTACATCAATGGGAAGCAGCTTGTCACCACAGTGCCCAAGGACCCAGAAGCCGCAGAAGCTAGGCGTGGCCAGTATGAAAGTGTTGCACCTTCTCAGAATTTCTCAGATAGTTCTGCAACTGACACCCATCAGTTTATAATGACAGAAACAGAATTGTCAACTACCATGCAATTTAATAAATCTAAAGAAGCCCCTGAATTGTTAGAAATCACATGGAAACCTGAGACTTACCCTGAAGCACCAGAACAGTTTTCAAGTGGTGAGCCTGATGTTTTCCCTACACTCTCGTCCCATGATGGTAAAACCACCAAATGGTCAGAGTCCATCACAGAGAGCAATCCAAACCTTGAAAATCCAGAGCACAGACAATCTAAGCCTATACCTCTGTTTCCTGAAGAGTCTTCAGGAGAAGGTGCCATTGACCAAGCATCCCAGAAGACAATCTTTTCTAAGGCTACAGAAGTAGCACTTAGTAAAGAGACAGACCAAAGTCCTACCATATCTACCTCTAGCATACTTTCAAGTTCAGTGTCAGTCTTGGAGGAAGAACCAATAACTCTAACAAGAATCTCACAGACTGATGAATCCATGTCTACTGTGGAAAGCTGGGTAGACATAACGCCTAGCCAAACTGTAGAGTTCTTGGGTAGTTCTTCAGCTCCTATTATTGAAGGATCTGGGGAAGTGGAAGAACATAAAAATAAAATCAACATGGTAACTGATTTACCCCAGACAGATCCTACAGATATGCTCATCCCCTTGGATATGAGCAAGATAATGATCACAGACCACCACATTTATATTCCCGCAACCACCTCTCCTTTGGATTCACAACTACCTTCTGCAGATGCAAGGCCTACACAATTTGGAATTCAAACAGCCACCTCTGAGTGGGTTTCCAGCATGTCTTTTGAAGAAAGGAAAAGAGAAGAAGACAAAGAGGGAGCTGCTAATGCAGCCCACAGAGAGGAAGCCCAAGCAGCAACAGCGAGGTCAGACCACTTAGTTTTAACTCCAGAAGCTGCATCTAGTGATCCAGCTACCTGGGAAGTTTTTATGTCAGAGACAACACCTACAGAGTCTGAAAAGAGAATGGCAAATTCAACTCCTGTTTTTAGAGAAACAAATGATGTAGCTAGTGTGGAGGCACAGCCCTTTGAGCATAGTAATACTAGTCAGGCCATGGTCCAGGAAGAGATGACTACTCTCTCAGGAAAGCCCCCCTCTCTTTTTATGGATCTGGGCTCAGCAGATGCTAGTACTGATATGGAATTCCTCACTGCTTCTTTATTTACATTAGATTTAGAGTCTGAAACCAAAGACAAAAAAGAATTACTCAGTACTCCATTTCCCAGTATGGAGATTTCATCCTCTTTTGAGCCAACAGGATTAACTCCAAGTACTGTATTGGACATAGAAATTGCTGAAGTTATAAGCCAGACATCCCAGAAGACACTGGTTTCTGAAATATCAGGAAAGCCAACTTCCCAGGCAGAAGTAAGGGATTTATATACAGATTTCTCTTTGGGAGAAGATTTTAGTGGTGACTTCAGTGAATATCCAACAGGGTCTTATCCAACAATGAAAGAGGTGGAAACAGTGGGGTTGGGAGGCTCTGAGGATGAACGAGTTAGGGATACCCAGACTTCATCACCTATACTGCCTACCTCAGACAACATCAGTCCAGTGCCCGATTCAGAAGGACTCAGCAGTACTGTGGTCAGCACCACAGCCTTCCCCTGGGAAGAGTTCATGACCTCAGCTGAGGGCTCAGGTGAGCAGCTGGCCTCAGCCAGGAGCTCTGTTGGTCCAGTGCTTCCACTAGCTGTGGACATTTTTTCTGGTACAGAGTCTCCATATTTTGAAGAAGAGTTTGAAGACGTGGCTGCAGTGACAGAAGCAAATAAAAGATCCGCTGCTTTGCCAACAGCAGCAAGTGGAAATACTGTAGATCTGACAGAGAATGGGGACATAGGGATAAATAGCACAATGTCAGTGGACTTTCCCCAGACAATGGAGCCAGCCAAATTTTGGTCTAAATCAGAAGTCAATCCTGAAAAACAAGAGATTGGAAGAGAAACAGTGACACAGGAAAAAGCTCAGGGACAAAAGATTTTTGAATCGCTCCACAGTTCTCTTGCACCAGAACAAACAATTTTGGAAACCCAATCACTTATTGAAACTGAATTCCAAACTCCAGATTACTCTATGTTAACAACAATGAAATCATACATTCCTAATAAGGAAGTGGAGGAGGAAGGCATGTCCATAGCTCATATGTCTACTCCAAGTCCAGGGATCAAAGACTTGGAACCATATACTACGCATCCTGAAGCTACTGGAAAGGCACACTCTTTTTCAGCTACTGCTTTAGTGACTGAATCTGGACCAGCTAGAATTGTAGTCATGGATTCCTCAACTCAAGAGGAAGAAAGTAGAAAACTCTTCCAAAAGGGTGTGAAACTAACAAATAAAGAGTCAAATACTGATCTCTCATTTTCTGGACTGGGATCAGGGGAGGCTTTGCCTCCTTTACCTACATCAGTGAGTTTGACTGACATGGAGCAGATCATTAGCACATTGTATCCTGAGATGTCTCACACGGAAAGCTTAGGAACAAGCATCTTTGGTGATAAAGTGGAAGATCATGAAAGAATGGAAGATGTGTCAAATGAAGTTACAATGCTCATTTCCAAAACAGGCAGCAACTCTCAAGACAGCACAGAGGCACCCAATGCAACTTTGAGAGATACTGGAACAGAAGGACCTACAACTTCAACTCTTCCTTTCATGAAGTTCATGGACAGGGAACATTCTCCAAAGCAGACCCTCAGGTGGGAAGAGGAAATCCAGACCCATAGACCACAAACTGTGAGTAGACAAATCTCTAATGAAAATTCCTCAGCATCAGAGGCTGTAGCAGTAGCAACCTCCCCCACTGCTTCAGAGCCTCAAACTTACAGTGTTGAAATGATCAAATCTTTTGCTACATCAGAGTCACAACCATCTGACTTGTTGAATGTAAACTCTGGAGAAGGATCTGGAGAATTAGATGCTCTTGACTTACTGTACACTTCTGGAACTACTCAGGCAAGCAGTCAAGGAGACAGCACATTTGCTTCTGATGGATTCCTGGAAAAGCATCCAGAGGTGTCAAGGACCGAGGCTGGAGCTACTGATAGATCTCCAACAGCTTCAGTGATGTTCCTGCATCACTCAGAGTACAACAAGAGTTCCCTTTATCCAACTAGCACATTGCCAAGCACAGTGCCATACAAGAGTACCTCAGAACATATTGCAGATGGTTTGCAAGACCATATCAGATTTGAAGATTCTACCTTGAAACCTAGCAGAAGAAAAACCACTGAAAGCATTATTATAGATCTAGATAAAGAGGATAGTAAGGACTTAGGATTGACAATTACTGAGAGTGCTATTGTTGAAATTATCCCTGAGCTGACATCAGATAAAAATATTATTATAGACATTGATCACACTAAACCTGTATATGAGTACATCCCTGGAATACAAACAGATCTAGATCCAGAGATAACATTGGGATCACATGGTAGTAATGAAGAAAGTCTTCAAGTTCAAGAGAAGAAGGAGGCAGCTGTTAACCTTTCTCCAACTGAGGAAGCATTTGAGGGCTCTGGTGATGCACTTCTTGCTGGATACACTCAAGTAATATACAATGAGTCTGTGACTCCCAATAATGGAAAGCAGGCAAAGGACATAAGCTATAGTTTAGCCACTGGGATCCCAGTTTCTAGCACAGAGACAGAATTAGATACTTTCTTCCCCACAGTGTCAACCCTGCACATTCCTAGTAAACCAACCACAGCTAGTCCAGAGATTGATAAACCCAGCATTGAAGCAATATCTCTGGATGATATATTTGAATCAAGCACCTTGTCTGATGGCCAAGCTATTGCAGACCAGAGTGAAATAATATCAACATTGGGGAGTTTGGAAAAAACACAAGAAGAATATGAAGAAAAGAAATATGGAGGTCCTTCATTTCAGCCAGAAATCTTTTCAGGAGTTGGGGAAGTATTGACAGATCCCCCTGCTTATGTAAGTATTGGTAGTACATACTTAATCGCTCAGCCTTTAACAGAATTCCCCAATGTGGTAGAACACTCTGACTCCACACATTACACCGAAGCAACACCAGCAGTTTCCTCTCTGGCAGAGCTCTCTCCTCAGACACCATCTTCTCCCTTCCTTGTCTACATAGACAGTGAAGTCTCTGAATTCCCAGAGGTTCCCCACACAAGTGCTCAGCCAGCTCTTACCGCTGCCTTGTCACAAAAGTCGATAGAGGGTCCTTTTAAGGAAGTTCATGCTAATATTGAAGCAACCATCAAGCCGCTGGGTGAAAATACCCACAGAACAGAGCCTCCATCCATGTCTCCTGACCCTGCTTTAGATATTTCAGAAGATGAAAGTAAGCCTAAGTTACTAGAAGAACTGGAAACTTCTCCCACAAAAACTGAGACTTCCCAAGACTTCCCAAACAAAGCAAATGAAACAGTTGGAATACTTGCTGGTATCAGAACAACAGAGCGTGAACCCGTCATTACCACTGTGGATGACATGGAGCTAGGAGGTGCGACACAGAGGCCACATTCTGCTTCTGCTTCTGCAGCTTTCAGAGTTGAGACAGGTGTGGTGCCTCAGCCCATTCCACAGGAGCCTGAGAGGCCAACCTTTCCTTCCTTGGAAATTAGCCATGAAACACACACATCATTATTTGGAGACTCTCTACTGGCAACAACTGAAAAACAAGTGTCACAAAAAATTCTTGATTACAATAACCAGGCAACAGTCAGTACTCTAGATCTAAACGCTGCACATTCAGTACCACCATTTTCCATTCTGGACAATTCTAATGAAACTGCTTTCCTGATTGGCATTAGTGAAGAATCCGTGGAAGGCACAGCAGTTTACCTACCAGGTAAGATGTCAACATTGCTACATCTGTTTCCAAGGCTGGGATCAGTTCCTTGGCTTTATATACCTGTATGCCTTTTATTGTAATGTGAAATTCATAGCGACTTTTATATTGTTCAGGCCAAGCCACAGTAGAGAGTCAATGCAATGAATGTAAGTATGGACATCTCTGTACTTTACAGACATACTTTGCTTTTACTCCCCTGCGTCTTACAGACAACATACAATTGTAACATGGGCAAAGTGAAATAAGGGTCTAAAACTCAATGGGTTTTCATTGACAGTTGAAATATTGCCTTGTTGTGTGTCCTACAATATATGTCATAGCTGTAAAAATGGGGAAAATCACACTTTCCTTTTAACCCTCCCCCGTTTAAGAGATGTTCTTATGATGGTACCAAAATTGGCCAGGCCTTTAACTTTTGAGAATAGTGTTCCTTAAAAATGCCTGTGGTTGCTTGTTCTATCAGTTACTGTTTGTACTGTAGTGTGATGTCCTTGCTGGAAACAGTTTATACAATTTGCTAACTCAGCTCTTAGTCATAGCGTATTTAGTATGTTTACATTCTACCTCTTGAGAAATTAATTTCTATTTACCAACTATAAAAAAACATAGAATTGATACTACTTCATATAGACCATTTCATTTAATTTTCACAAAATGTCTAAAATCTCATCCTTTTACATTAGATCAACGTAAAATGATATGACATAGGTATTCAGAAAGGGCCAGTAATTTGCCCAAGGATGCGCAGCATTACCATGACAAAAGTGGTGTTTTAACTCCAAACAACCCTAATCTGATGTCCATGGTCTTTTTACTGCCCTTTTAATGGTTTTCAACATAGCATAAAACTAACAACTGATATTTAGTACTATATAAACAGCAAGCTTGAAATTTTTACTTAGTAGAGCTGATGTTTTTCTTAATCTAGCCTGAAAATGTTGAAAAGTAAGCTTTTATAATCCTGGAATGTTATTATTTAAATGGGAATAAAAATGGAACCCACAAATAATCATCATTTATGACTTCCTAGAAAAGAAGAGAAAGCAAGAAATGAAGGGAGGAAGGGAAGGAGAGAAAGAAGGAAGGAGGAAAGGGGATCAATTTTAAGGGCTGTGTTGGTTAAAATATATTTTATCTTAAATACTGTACTTTAGGTCATGGTATTAAAATTATTTTTCTAGTCTTATTAATACTACTGAGACATGTTTTACCTTGGAAATAAGAAGAATACATTTATTTGAAACTTAATTATTTTTATAATATAATAGTTTAATAAAATAATAACAGTATATTTTTGAATAAAATTAATTAAAGGTAGTTGCCACTGGGAATATTTTGGAGTATCTCTATACTCCAAAATAATGATAACATAGTAATCTGGCCAATATTTACTGTTTTATCATTAAGTTGAAATTCATGTAAGAATATGGAAATAATTGGCAGATGAAGGGCACATCTCTGTATTATCCAGACTACAGTACTTACTGAGACCCAGTGTTCTGTCTTCACAGAACTATCCCTGTACTTTAATCAGTAGATAGTCACCGTGTGGGAGGGCCTGACCTGTCTGCTGCAGGGTTAGCTTTTCCAGGCCCACCCAAAATACTTGGGGAAGAACAATGTGCTAAAAAGGCAAGCCTGCCACTTAACCAGAACTTCTTCGAGTTCACAGGAAAAGCTCTTTCCCTGTCTATACTTGTCATGTGATCTCAGTGTGGTGTCTGGTGTCTTGATGGGGATGAAAGCAGTTATAGTACATAAGCAGGGTCACCTAAGCATCAGTTGCATTCCATTCAGGTGTGTATGTGTCACAGACTGCAAACTTGTCACTAAGGCAGTGCACTTTAGTATGTGGAAAACCAAGTGTTAGGGAGGTTTCAAGAATCTTTGGAGATACAAGAGAAAGTATTTTAGAAAAAGCAAGACAGATTTTAGAGATGCTGAAGTATACATCTGAGTTTACCTGATTTTAATATGAACTAAAAATGGATGTGTAGATTTATCAGGCCTGTCTAGTTGTCCTGATTTGACCTAATGCGAAAGAAGGTTGGCTTTGAACTTCTTGTCTGAGAATGGGTCACATTTCTTGTATAGCCAATGTTTCATCAGAAGTTAGATATCTCTTCATGTGCATGTATTTCAGGATTTGGGTAATGTAAGATTTTGAAACTGCAGTTGTATACACATATAGCATCTATTTAATTTAAATTGTTTTGCAAAACTTTTGAGTTTCATTTTGATCCCTGTACATTTTTGGAATTAAATATTTCTGAAATAATACTCAAGTTCTATATGAAAATCTAGACAATGTAACAAAATTATGTTTCAGAGGTATAAAGTATTTATATTTAAAAATATTCCTTAAATTATTCTATTAAACTGAAAATTTATGGTTTGAGCTTTTGCATCTATTTCTAGGAGGGTTAGTTTTATTTATATTTTATTAAGAAAGCTGTAATAGAATTTGGGGCTTCATTTTAAGTGAGGTGTTGTATTGTTTTTATACAGTAGAGTTTAATCCATGTGTTGCTTTTCTTCAAGTATAGTTTAAAGGAATACAGTTGGAACGTGTTTTTGGAAAAGGCATGTTAATGTAGCAGAAGAAACGTCAGTGCACACTTTCGAAGACAGTTTCTGAGCATTAAGTGGTAAAAGGCAATAGTAATTCAAACACTGGTAACAAGCCAAACTGCTAAAAGAATGCATGTTCTGTGTACCCAGCCATTTCACATGAACTAACATCGTTTAAAAAATACATTTTCATTCACTGTGCACATATGTGTAATCATTTTTAACTAAAATCAATTGCCATTATCATGCCAACTAAATCTGCCATAGAATATGTTAGTTGCCAGATGTGGTATAATGTATTGTTTACAACTAATAATGATTGAATCCTAGAAACAAATAGAAGGGATTTTTAACAGTTATAATGCCAAGGAACACTCCAGAGTAAAGTTAATTTCATATATAGTATATATATAAATTGCTATGGTAAAGCTTATGTTATGGTAGCAGTAAGTGACATTTTGTGCTAAAATATATTCAAACCTGGGAGAAAAGGCTAATTGTTCTTATTTTCCTGAATGTGATAGGACCTGATCTCTGCAAAACGAACCCATGCCTCAATGGAGGTACCTGTTATCCTACAGAGACTTCCTATGTGTGCACCTGCACACCTGGGTACAGTGGAGACCAGTGTGAACTAGGTAAGATACTCTGGGCTGAGGAGCTACTATACTCCTACTTTTTCAGCAGCTATAATGGAAGAGAAAGCGTACTTTGGAATCTGTCAGCAATTTCAAAGAAACCCTTGTGTAAATGAAATGAGTAGTAAGTGGGTTAATTAAACAGTATTTTGACAGGTTCTGTCCATACAATCCACACCCATCAAGGCTTCACAAGACTGTATTTGCCGTTTTGTGAACATATTGAAGTAACTGAAATTTCAACTACTGGATGGGAGATTCCTATTAGTTCCAAGGCTCACTAGACTTACCTAATAGTAATGGAAACAAACAAACAAAAAAAAAGTAATGGAAACAAACACCTTACTCTGAATCATTTTGCAATTGTTTTAGGGTGTCCAGTTTCAATAAAGAAAGATTCACAAAAGAAAATTGCAGACAAAAGAAGAGATATTTTGTGGGTATAACATTGACTAAAATATAACACGTTATATACTTACACTAAATTACTTTTATAAAATCCGAAATCATATTTAGCTGCCATCATGTATTTTACCCAGCAACTTCACTCTAAATAAAACATTTTTACCTGCTTTGCTTATGTTTACAATTTTATTTCAGATTTTGATGAATGTCACTCTAACCCTTGTCGGAATGGAGCCACCTGTGTGGATGGTTTTAATACATTTAGATGCCTCTGCCTTCCAAGTTATGTCGGTGCACTCTGTGAACAAGGTAAGAACTATTAAAGCATCTTTGTGATGAACTTTAATGACATTAAGTTTCAGATTTGCCCTATATGCTTTGCATTGGAAAAAAATCACAGGTTGCATTGGGGTTCCTTGTATGTGAATTGTCCCAAACATGCAAACTATAGAGTGGACTTGACTGTTTTTCTGATATGCTGAAATCATATAGGCATGCTGAGTTGAATTTAAGGAGTTTTGGTAAAAAAAGAAATACAGTTATAAGTAATGTTCTTGGGAACACAATCAGCATTTACCATCTCATGGCCTACATGTCAGAGTTAATTCCCTCAGTGTTAATTGCCTTTATTCCAACCCTATAAGCACTTGAGGACTGTGTTCAGTGTCAGCCATGTCTAGAGAATGCTTTCACACATGGTTACAGTGCATTAGCTGTGACTTGGCACACACACTTTGTAGAAGACGTTGTACAACTGCTTCCAGGAAGCCATCCTAGTAAAGAAGCAACCAGGTCTTCTGAATGAAAGACAGGCCTCAAATCTCACAATCCTTGTAGTTTGCATTTTATGTCGAAACTCAGTGCATATTTCAGGTGGTTAGTGGTAACAGTGCTTACTTGTTTCATCCTTCCAAAACAGACTGCACACCCTGCACACTGAGCTTAGCCATGCTGACTTCCTCCTCTTAAACTTCTGCGGTGGTTTGGCATTGGTAAGAGTGCTCAGAACCAACCTTCCCTCCACCAAACAAAATGAAAATGTATTAGACACCCAGACATGTTGGCCTGGCCTCTCCTACTTTATGGCATTAACCTAGATGCTCACTTCAGTGTAAGCCAGAACAAAGCCAATAGTCATGTGGACTGAGGTTACTGTTACAGGAGATGGCTGATGGCTACATTTTAAACATTTTTTTCTGTTTTTTGTTTTAATTGCATAGAGTATGTCAGTTTTAGATTTTACATATGAAAACAGACCAAGCTCACCTTTTTAGTGTAAGAGGCATATTACTTCACAAACACAGAAAGATAAGACACTTAAACACTCAGAATGCACTGAAATGATCACTAACCTGCAGGTTCAAGTACAAGGAGCAAATAAAACAAACAAACAAACAAACAATAATTTGCCCAAGTATTTATTGACCACCTTCTGTTTTCCTGACATTGCAACACTAAAGATGAAGTTCTGAACCTGACCACTTTTCTGGGCTTGGTGAACCAGTGAGAACTGTTGCATTGATGTCTTAGAGTTTTCCAAGTGCATCATTTCAGCTGACCAACAACTTCTATGCCATGTGTTGGGAACTAAGGCTTAGAGAAAAGAAGTTATGCATTCAAGGTGACACATAAGTAAAATGTCCCTGGGCAGCTCAACTCTAAAACTCAAGGCTTTCCAACATTTTCCTGCTGCAAAAGCAACTCTCAAAGATAAAGATACATAAAATTACTTAATGAACATCTAATGGACTAAGTGGTACTAGATTCTCTGAAGGAACCTAGGACCTAGTTACCTCTTCCTTTTGCTTTGAAAAGAGACAGCTTGCTTCTTTGCTCACAGTGCCACCTAACTTTTGGTGCATCTGTCTCTTTTTCCAGCAAGTCTAGCCTTCCTGTTTAATTTGCTTCCAACTGTCTCCCTTGTCTGTTTATCCAGCGCAGCTGCACTCCTGTGATTCACTGCTCCAGCACAGGAAGATTTTTCTCTCTTCTTTTCAGGTTGCCTAAGAACAAATGCTTTCTTCATTAACAACAACATGGTTGTCTAAACAGTTTTCTATCCAAAGTTCCTGTGACTGTGTCATTGTTTCTTCAGCTGACCTTTGATCTGCATTAGTAACTGCTTAAGTCTCAGTAACTTTGAACAGGGAACATATTTTGGTGGACTAATCACAAATGCTAGAAAGAGCTTTTGGAACAGTAGAGAAACAGGTGCAGATATATTGTTGTAAAGTCAATACAGCTTGCTGGGGCGAGGGGTTGAGGTGTTGCCAATATCTTAAAGCTTAGCAGCTCTTTATCAGAGGTGCTGAAAACACTACCCATACAGTCTATTGAGCAGATTTTTATGGTGTGGTTGTTAAGAGCGACCATTCAGCTTCTATGGTCCTAATCAAGGAGTTGCTGGATCTTTGTGTTGTGTTTGTGCTGTAAGGACTCTAAGGCCCATCTTAAAAAGGAGGTTTTTTTTTTAAAGTATTATCTACAAGGGCCTGTGACAGAGCTCAGAGGTAGAATGATTGCCTGCCATGTTTGATCTCAAATGTTGAAGATGAGGGTAAAGGACTAAACACACTCCAATGTGTTCTCTTAAGAAATAAGATGAAAAAAGAAAACGAGATTTCCATTATTTTTAGAAGAAGTTGGAAAAACACAAGGATCAATTCTTCAATTTCCCATGGAAACAATAACCAGGAAATGATCCTTAATTATGCAGTTCTTAATTAAACCATTGTTGAATTAATGATAATAGAAATTAAGGACCTGAAAATGGCTCTTGACTTTATAAAAATCAAAATTCCTTAATCCTGATAAGTGCTCTTCACATATGTATTTACAGATATCAGAAAACTATGGCTTAGCAAGGATTTTTGGGGTAGACCTACAATTCCACCTACTTGTGAGGTTGAACAGGAGGGTGGCAAGGTCAAGGACATTTTGGGCAATTTAGCGAGATGATATTTCAGAATAAAGACACAGAGAAAGGGCTAAGGCTATTACTCAATGCTTGAGCGCTTGCCTAGCAAGAATGTGGCCCTAGGTTCAATTCCTAGTTCTATAATCTTTAAAAAGTGCTATGATTTATTCAGACAGTAGAGTTGGAAATTCTCCCATGCTAATAATACAAACCTGGCTCTTTAATATTTAGACCCATGTTCTTAGAAGACTTATAAACTGAGGAAGGCAATGGTCTGTTTTGTTGTGCTGTAGCAGACTATCCACTTAACAAAAGAAAGAGGCCTACTTAATTTCTAATTTTGGAGGCTAGAAGTTCAAAATAGGGTACCTCCATCTGCTTAGTCTCTGATGAGGGCCTACCTTCCACATCATGATACGATGGAGAAGCACAACACAAATTAATCTCTTGCAGAAGGGAAAGATCAACAGAACCAAACCAGGGACCTGTTTTTAAAGCCACCTACCTTAAGACCCAAGAAAGCATCCACATCACCAGATGGGGCCCTCATCTAAGAACCTTCCACACAAGTTCATCTCTTGTGCCACCACCTTTTGACACCCAAGTAGCAGTCTCCAGTATTTGGGCTTCTGGGAAATAAGCCACATGCAAGCTGTGAGTGTGACAGTCAAGCATTGTAAGTTTAAGGTCTTGCTTTTGTGGCAAAGAGAAGCGTAGTTAATGACAATCTATTTTAATGACAAAAAAAATATAGAGAAACAAAAAGCAAAACTGACATCATTCCATTTATAGAAGATAAGATTTATTTCCTGATGTATTATTCAGAAATTTGGGTCCTAGCTTTGTTCGTCTTATCTTAATATAAATGGAAAGTTACAAGGTTGAGACAAGCCACACAGTTACAGTTGGGTGTTATCAACTCTGGCAGGGGAAGTATTCTAAGTGTTTGCCAAGCCTCTTCCTGCACAGGGAACTTTATACATGGAAATCAGTTTTCTTCCCTGACCTCTCTCCCCACTACTGAGTTCTTACAAGTTAACTTTTCCCAAAGGAAAGCTAATATCCATAGACCAAAATTGGCTTCAATGGCCGCTCTTCCAAATCCTTTTATACTGAACCATGCAGCTATATCAAACATCCTTTCCTATGAGAATTGGTAAGGTCCAAACAATATCACACGGTAACCTTCCAGTGCACATTTATCCAAAACAGTAAGTCATCCACTGCCTTCACCCTACCAACAGCCCTAACAGAGAAGCTAGACCAATGACTTTTTTCAGAGATGAGCCACATCTGTTGCATATTGTGACTGGAAGTACTGAAGTCAGAAAAAAAAAACCCTTAAATCTCTCAAAATGAAAATCTTAACCTATACAAAGAGAAATAAATTAGATAAGAATCAGGGCTTTGAGTACCACAGCACCTAAAACTAGCATTTGAGCAAGGTATGGTTTTTACCTATTAACTGGTAAAATTAAGGTAGAGTAAATTTTATTAGGAGATCAGGATGGTCTCCTTGGTGTCTAAAATTCCATTAATTTTGTAGTTCTGTTAGTTTATACATGGAACTACTTCAATGTTTTTGTGATATATTTGATAAAGATTAAAATCATCTCAGTAAAGATAGTCTGTGGTGGGTGTAAAAGGAGACTGTCACAAAATAGTAAATTTAATATGTAATGTTATAAAAATTAAATATGTTTGAACGACATCATTATCCTATTGAGATATCAGCTGTATATCACAGCTCATTGCAGGAGAGAAAACACACTCATGGATTTGAGTTACTACAGTGTGAGAAGGTAGCTAAGTTGAAGAACTTGGTTATTATTTTAATTAACTCAAAAGCTTGGTGCATCTGCACCAGAAAGAACTTCCTAGTTGTTTCTCTTTGGAAGAAGAAAGTACACATTCCAAACTCTGTTCTCAAAACTTCCTACTCATGACCTGTCTTCTTTTCATAAATCTTACATGACAAGAGCATGTAGCCTCCCAGAGAGCTCTCTTGGGAGTGAATCCTTCTAGAAATTTTGAAATCATTGTACAAATAAAGTGTCTGTGATCTTGTTAGCTAGAGTCTCCATCCTATCACTTGTGAATGATTTGTTTAGAAATGTTTTATTGAAAAGAAATTAACAGCAATACAAATAAGTCAGCAGCTCTGTGGTCTGCGAGGTTTTAGGCTTATTTCCCTCCTGGTTTTGTCAAATAATTAAGGAAATCACAATTAGGTAGTGCCTTTTCAGTCCAACGATATACAATCCCCCACTTCCCTGGGATCAGTTGGCTTACTTTACAATGATGTCTTTGTCACTGTGATCAAAACTATGAATCATTTACTTCAGGGACATTGCATAGATATTGGTTTGGGTGTCCTATCAACACAGGGGCTGAGTAGCCAAGTTTGAATGATGTAGGTAAGTTTAATAAATCTTTGCACTTTTTTTTTCCAGACACTGAGACATGTGACTATGGCTGGCACAAATTCCAAGGGCAGTGCTACAAGTACTTTGCTCATCGCCGCACATGGGATGCTGCTGAAAGGGAGTGTCGCCTGCAGGGTGCCCACCTCACAAGCATCCTTTCTC
Organism: Tokudaia tokunoshimensis; assembly: GCA_036184795.1. Taxonomy (NCBI): domain Eukaryota; kingdom Metazoa; phylum Chordata; class Mammalia; order Rodentia; family Muridae; genus Tokudaia; species Tokudaia tokunoshimensis. The sequence continues at coordinate 17,217,034 of BTHU01000009.1, read as the reverse complement.
ACGAGGAACAAATGTTTGTGAATCGTATGTACTAGACATGGACTATTTGGAAATTCACTCATTGTTACCACTATGTTAGCTTTCTTTGGATCCCAGTTTAAAGTAATTCTGTCTTCATTCAGTTTATGAAGTCTCTTACCTTGAACTACATAAAGTCAACTGTAGTGCTGTTTCCACTTAAGAGTATCTTCAGATATAGTATAAGAAGTCACTACTTAACATACCAGCAGGAACAGGTAGAACAGTAGAATATAATTTGAAACATAACCAATTGCTATTTGATTCTTTTTTTTTCCTTACATGAAGGTCTATATTTTTATGGCTCAATATAGTTATCATGATTAGTTAACACTATTTCTATTTTGAATATTTTCATATGTTGTCAAAGTTAAGCATAAAGTTGCTTTGAGTGTTTTCTTGTAAATTAAAAGATTGAGTCATGCACAGCATCTTAATCGTAATTCTACACATACCAGTCCTCTTCCAGTGGTCTCAAGACTTTAGAAAATGAGCTGCCTCTCAGGATCACAAAGATGTGAAAGCTGATAAAACCTAGGACTTGGGCTGTTTCCTAACATCTGAACCCAGAGGAAAGAGGGGGCAGTTAGTTTTTATATAGCAAATTGCTAGGACTACAGTGCTCAAAAAGCAGTATGGCACTCAATTGTAGCCCTACAATGCCTTCAGTCCTTCTGAAATATTTTTTGTTAATTCATAGTCTGGGTATAGTTTCTTGAACTTTATTTCATGATATTGTAATAGTGACTCACGTCATGATAAGTACATTTGAAAGTGATTTTTCAGAACTATTTGACCTTCATGGTCATTGTTTTCCAAAGAGAGGTGTTTTTCCCAAGTGAGAAAGAATCTTTCTCATCCAGTATATTTCAGAGGGCCACTAAATCTTTGCCGATGGTATTGATTAACAAGATAAGTAAATGGATACTTTCTATCATGAGTAAATATAGAAAATAATGACAGGGAATTTTTAGGGAAATGATTTCCTCTGGTATTTTAATGTCTTCATGGTGCTTGAAAATATGCTGTTAATCATGAGCCTGATGTTGGATCCTCATCACTCACACAGTAAGGTCTGATCTTGAATGCCATCTTGACACACATGGAAAGACAGTATCTTAGTTGAACAATTGCCACCATTAGATTGATCTATTTGTATGTTCGTAGGGCACACTCTTGACTGTAAATTGATGTGGGAGGGTTTGGTCTTGTACATACAGTACCATCATTAAGAAAGTGGTCTGTGCTATAAAAGAAAGCTAGCTGACCCTAAGATAAAGATAGAGACCAAGCCACTAAGCAGTATTCCTTCATGGTTTGTTTCAATTTAAGCTTGAGTCTTACTCTAACTTCCTCCAGTGATGTATCCTGACTTAGATGTGTAAGCCTAATAAACCTTTACCTCCCCTCCCCACCCTTCCCCCAAAGAAAATGTGCTTCTTAACTTAATGCCCATTGGGTGGATGAAAAAAAAGGATGAATCAGGAAAGGCATTTTTTATGAACAACTAATTAAAAAATCAGAGAGATTTGTAACTCACTCTGAAAATAATTTTTTTTGAAATAGTACTTTTGAACCATGATAAAACATATGTTCTTGTCACTTAGGTGTGGGACATGATTACCAGTGGATTGGCCTCAATGACAAGATGTTTGAACATGATTTCCGCTGGACTGATGGCAGTGCTCTGGTAAGATGCTGATGGAAGTGAAACATCAGGACACGACGCACTAGTTTATGTCATAATGAGCAATGGGCTGGCTAGGGTCACTTCTTGACACAAGGATGAACTACAGAACTGTTTACATTGGCTAGTCATCAGTGGCCTCTCTCAGAACTGTGGCACTCTCTAAGAAGATTAGAGGAGACTGTGTGGGAAGGGTAGGCAATGGGAATTGTGCTGGATCACGGTTATCTTAGCTTTTTTATCTTTAGAGCAAAAAAGGAAAACAATAAATGTAAGAAAGGCAAGACAGTCTTTTACAAGTGCATTTTTTCTTCTTACACAATTGCCATGAAATTCTGCTATAAAGCGTGACTCATTTCTAATTAGAAAAAAGTTTCAGTTTTAATGTAAGGGTTTTACAACGTTGTAACTCTCATTCCATTTTAACCCTGCCAAATAATCTTTATTTAGTTATTACTTATTTCTCTTTCTTAACATAAGAAAAGCACCTTGGACATACAGTCTGGTTAAACTGCTGGCATTTTTGTTTTGTTTGTATTTTGTTTGCTTTTTCTTGTTTTGTTTGTTTTGTTTTCAGAAAGAGCTTACTGCATAAGTCAGGTTGCCCTGCCTCTCACTATGTAGTACAATTAGTTCTTGAATCTCAGTTGGTAAAACTGTTTTGAGTGATGGGTAGTAAACACAAAAGAACTTAGTGTTTTAGTACTAGCCAAGTTGTGATTTGCCACACTGGCCACGCTCAGTGACCCTGTTCTTAACAGCCACTTGAAGAGAATAATTACACACCTTGAGCAAGGTTCAGTCCAGATGGATTCTAGCTAAACCTCCAGCAGTCGTAGTTCTTGGTCAATCCCCAGGTGTTTCTGAAATGGTATCAGCACTGACATCCACTCACCTGGACAGTAAATGTAAATTAAGTTCTAAATGATAAAGGGGAGAAAGCCATTAATAATTCTTAAATTTTAAATTTAAGCTCTTATATATGAATTAATTATGTGCTTAAAATTTTACTTACTGCCTGCTAGTCATCTGGATTTGTGTTTGGCACAAGGTAAGGGTAATTCTGGAATCAGCCAGGAACTACTCTTTGCATTTGGAAGTTCTGTTCTGTCCAAGGATTCTTGTCTGAACTCTGAGGGCTAATCGCACACCTGGGTATAGGTGTTCACTGAGTTTACCTGTTAGATTAAATTCTTTGTTCAGAGTCAGAAAACTGTTGATACAAGGCCATTGCCTGAGCTCAGTACTGTGTCTGCAGTTTCTGGCTCATCCTTATTTGATGTAAATAACAGCATAATTTGTGAGGGTTTTTATTGAGTAACTCCCAATAAAGCTCAGCTGGTTCTCTCTGTTACCGCTATGTATGTAAAATTGGCACTACTTGTCACTGAAGTTCATAAGTAGGTTTTCAGCAAGAAAATTTGTTTTTTCTACATGACAGAAAAAATTTTCAGGGAGGCATGTTTATTTTGCTCCCTGGTTTCAGGGAGTTTTAGCCCCTTGTAGCCAGGAGGGCTGGACAGAATGGTTGGTAATCGCAGGAGTGTGACAGGATCTTACATCACAGAAGCTCAGGAAGCAGAAGGCAATAACCTTCAAAGTCCCACTGTAAACACCCACTCTGCCAGCCAGTCCCACTTTCTAAAGGCTTCCCAACTCCACCCAGGTAATACTATTTCTGGCCAGCAAGCATTCAAGCCATAGACTGGTGGGAAATATTTCAGAATCTAATTATCACAGTATTAGTTAAAACAGGCATTGAGCTTTAATGCTTTCCCTTATTGGATTCTGATACAATAAACTGAGTTCCATGATAGTCTCTAGTCAAGTCTAATGATTACGATTTTTTTCCTTATCAACATCTCATAGAAAAGTGCAGATCCTCGTGAGCTGCTGTCTTTAGAAGAGAAACCAGAATGCTCAAGATTCAGTCTGTAAAGTTGGATCAGCACTCCATGTGTCCTGTAGATCTGAGCCACTACTCATCCCCATACCCTCTTATTTTTGTTTCCTATAACGTCTTGAATAAAGTATATATTGCTCAAATATGTAAACTAGCTTAATAAGACCAGATTGGCCTCTCTCTGGCAACTATATAAAGTATTAAAAACATCTTAGGAAATGTCACTTCTCTGACATACATACAGGTTAGCTTGAAATATCATTATTCTACTATTGCTCAAGAAAGTAAATCAGCTCACTTTTCTTCATATCTGTTATCTTTTTATTTATTGAACGTTCCTTGACAATCTCATTCATATGTACCGCTATAGTGCATTTTTATTACTCATTCTGATACCCTTTCTTTTCTCCCTCTCTCATCTTTTCTCCCCTGTCACCTTCCTTGTTCTCTACAGATCCCTTTCCCACATTCACGTCTTTTTATCTTGTTTGTGACCCGTTGAGTTTAATGAGAATGGCCTGTGTGACCTTAAGTTTTGAATTATGCATTGAAGTTTAGTGTGCTCTCCATTGGGTACATAACTGGAGACAATGACTGTACCTTTCTATCAATAGCCAACTTTCAGCAGAGAGAGATAGGGCTCTAGAGGCCCTCCTGGATGCACACATGACTGTCAACAGACCCAGACTTGAGAGGGCCCAGTGTAGCCAACCATAGCTGCTGTGATACCATATTTGCAATGGCTGTGCCATGCCCAGAAAATAAGACTTTGCAACTGTCTTCCTATTTTCTCCCTTTAATGATCTTTCTACCTGATCTGTGCCCATAAATTTTTCATGTAGGCAGAAAGATTAAATTAAGGTTTAAATTAATTTTCATTTCTACATTCAATATAGTCTCAAAATTCAGTAAATTGCTGAGCATTGCACTTTTTCAAAAGAGAAATATCTGATTGATATATTCTGAAGGGAAGACAGAGTAATGTAACATAATAACCACAGAACATCAACTGGAGCCTGGGACTCAACAATTCACACATATCATTAAAGTCTTAGGCCTAAGTCTTGCCTAAGAGGCTTTGCTTGAAGAAGGCAGCAAATGAACCATGTAAGCAAGCAAGGTTTATCAAAGAAATGATAAAAGTACATCCAGAACAAACTGATACATCCTTGGTTTCCTCTTAATCCAATCTTTGTGTCAAGTAAATAAAAAACGTTCTAAGAAGTGTCCCCTAACTTTGAACATTTGGGAACAGAAGATCACAGCTGCCCACCAGTCTGCCTACTTTTGACTGATCTTTGGCCCACTTTTCTCCTTTGGGATTCACCCTTTCTTTTATCCTCTTTCTTTCTGAGACAGCCTAGGTATCTCCTGAACATGCTTCTAGTTCTTCTTAACAGGTTCCATATGTGTGCAGGCTATTGGCTAAAATAGCTCTCCTGTGTCTCACTGTTTATTCCAAGGTTTTCTGCTTTTGACCGTGTCGCATATAATGGTCAAGTCTTCTTCTGGGAAAACAGTATCTGCTTACATTTGGGGAAAGTGAATTGCCCATGTGTAATTTCAAGAACTTTGTTTCCACATTAGGGTGCTTTCTTTCCTCTTCCATTTTCTCACATTTGTTTGACAGTTATTAGAGTGATGCATCTTGGGAGGTAGAGTGGTATCAAAAGAAAAACAGCATTTGTTATTTATCTGATACTATCTTTTGCTATTCAGTATCCAGGAATAATTACTATAATCCAGGAAATAAAGTTTAATTAGATCAGTGTCAATGATTTCATTTATTAAAATAATTAAACTTTGTTTCCAATAAGCTCAAAGTGTAATCATATAATATTCAGCATGATCTAACTTCATAGCTAGACTAATTCAATTCATGTGTTTGTGCTAAATTAGTGATGCTGTCTGGCTAAGTCATCAGAATTGCCTGTATTCCTCAGATTTTGATTAATCCTTACATTTTATTGGCCTCTGTAATAAGATGTTGCTAATATTGATTAAAGGCCAAATTCTTGTTTATGTTATAGTTGAAATTTTTTTTGTTATTATTTGGGGTCTTTGCCCAATGACATTGACAAAGTATACTTCTGAACATAATAGTATCCAAGCTTCTCTTGTAATTTATGTTTCCATTGTTATTTTTCTTAGCACATTTCGGTTTTCACTTTGTTTCTTGGCATTTTCCTAGCCAGTCTGTCCTTATTTTCATCATCTATTAGAAACTGGCAAATGACAAAGGCTGGGAATTTCTCTTCTTGTCACCTTACATGTTCAAAGCCATTAAGCTAAACCCTGCAAGTTAAACATACATTAAAGTCTGAGAACTGCAACAAACTTTTCTTATCAGGCAGTTAGCCTGCTAGCTGACTTTGAGTTTTTTGTTTTTGCTTTTGTTTTCCATTGACCAATTGTTAAATGAATGTCTGGTCTCAAGTGTTTACCCTGAGATGAGTTTCCTGGCACCAGTGACAGGCCCTCATCTCTCTCCACTACTCCCAGTTTCCCCTTGTCTCCAGTCCAATACTGAGGACTGTCTCTCAAGAAAACAAATAGGCTTCTATGGGGTAATAATAATAAAGTAAAATATAATAAAATAAAAAGTAACTTATTAGGATAGGACAAAATGAACAAGCGGAAGGAAGGATAAGAGCACAAGAGAAGGCACAAGAAACAGAGACTCATTTATTCTTATATTCATGAATCTCATGAAAACATTAAACTGGAAGCTGTAATGTATACACAAAGGACCTTGGAGTGAAAAGAGAGAAGAAAAGAAAACACAAATAAAATACAATAATAATAAGATAAAATTTCAACAGCCTGGAGGTGGGTGGGGACAGCAGAGCTCTGATGTCATGAGCAGGGACATCTCCAAAGACTCTGCTGAGCTTATTCTCTGTCGACTGTCTGATGTTGGGCATGCAGCCTCCTCTTAAGACTGGTTTGTTTCCCTTGATGAAAAATTAATTTTCAATTAGAAGTGGTTTTTAATTAGACATAGGTTCGGCATTAGGGATGGGGCATATGCCCACTTCCCCTTTAAGATCTAGGACAGCATTTGGTGTAGACCTGTGCAGGTCTGTATACTGCCTCAGTCTCTGAGAATTCATATGTATCCTGATCATGTTTATTTAGAAGGCCTTGCTTTCTTGGTATTCTCCATTCTCTCTGGCCTGTATACTCTTCATCTCCCCTGTGGGATGCCTTGAGCCCTTAGGGAACATGTCTGATGGATTCATACCATTTAGAACTGTTACTCCTTTCTTAAGATTCTTCATTCAGTTCCCCTGCTTTCTGTATAAAATTCTATTATCAGCACTGCAAAGCTCACCACCTTCATTTGCTGTACTTTAGGATATGATATTTTAATCCTACAGATTTGAGAAGAAAGACCATTGACAACAAATCACAGTCAAATTAATTAAAACGAACTCATTAATTCATGTTCACGGCATGGCTAAGGCAGGGTTCAAGAGATCAGCATTGGACATGGGAAAGATAAAGGTTTTTATAGCTCAGGAGTAGGGAGTTTCTAAATGGGGGATTTGGCCGGCAAAAACGTTGGGGTTACAGAAGCAAAACCTAAGCATAACATTTAATTATAACAACTTCCTGAAACAGACATGTTTGAAAGTTGGTCACAACAACTTTTTGGACAATGGCATGGTTGTCCAGTCCTGGAACAGGCACTACAGAACAATTTACAGTTAAGGTCACAGGTTAGGCATAGCCAAATGCCTGAGAAATAGAGATCTAATCATTAAAGGGAATAAATCTAGTTTATCTTTATTATAAGAAGGTTTTCAAGCCAAAGATGGAGGGAGGCAGACTGGTTTGTCACATCTTTTAGTAAATCATGACCTCTTACTCTTCTTAGTTTCATACATTAGCACTGATGATAAGCATGTACTAAACTTTTGCTTTCATTTCATCTCAAGACACTTGAATATCTTCTAAGATACATTTCCTGCTTCCCCAACAAGGGGTTAAAAATTAAGCTATGGATCTTAGGTCTAAGACTGCTACCATATTTATTTGTATTTATTTTTCTTTGACATCATAGAAATAATATTCTTATAAGAGAATAGGACTTTCCAGGGTATGCATTAATTTTACAGTGATTAGTCATAACTCCCTCCCCCTCCCCTCTCCTCCATCCCCCTTACCCGCTTTCAACCCTCCATACCCAGTAGCATCTATCCATCAGAGGCTTGAATGAAACTTCTTCAAAGGAAATGTCACTTTGGAATATTGTCCAGAAATTGAGAAAGGGGCAGAACTGAGAATTCACTTCCTTACAAAATGCTAGAAAGTTTTAGAAAGTCTAGCTTTGGCAGTGGTATCTTGGGAGCTATTCTAGGCTGTTGGCATCTTTGAGTTTAGGAAGTCATCACGGATTTCTCTTTTACTCTTTAGTCAACTGTAGGGAGGATATAGAGTCTTCCTTAAATCAGTATGTTTCTTAGTCTGTTTAGTAAATTCTAGAATAAGTTTACTGAATCATAGGGATATCATGTCATATTCCTAATTTTAATCTTCTCAGCTTGCACTTGATAGTTGTGTTATAGACTAAAATAGGTTAATATTATAATTGTTTTTAATTAACTGTTTTTATGAAAAATCAATATAATGTATTTCTATGAGATTACTGAGTCTTCTTCCCCATTTTAGTAAGTGTGATTCAGTATTGTCAAGCTAATGCAGCTACAAATTCTGAACCTTTCTCCCTTCCCCACCAACCTATTATTAGAGTTGTGACACAGAAAGAACCACATTGATGTGCGTTTGCCTTTAGATTATGGTTTTCTTTTTTGAGACTGTTTTTTGCTATGAATCCCTGGTTGTCCTGGAACTCACTTTGTAGACCAGGCTGACCTCAGACTCAGAGAGATCCACTTACCTTTGCCTCCTGAGTGCTGGGATTAAAGGTGTACACCACCACTGCTAGACTGCATTTGCCTTCAAATCCAGAGATACTTTGTCTTTTTTTCATAAAGTAGACACATCAGTCTGTCAAGCAATACATTGTGAGAGATAGTTTTGAAAAGAAGAAAAATAATATAATAATAGCCCATAACCTAGAGAGACATTTTAAAGGGACAGACAAAATTAGTAATAAATCCAACTGATAAACCATTACTCTTTTTCTGCAGTGAGGTACCATTAGCATCCTTTCTGGAGACAAAAAACGTTTCTTGGGAAAGAGAACAGGAAGTGCTAAAAAATTCAGAGATGTGGGCTGCGCTTGTTTGTATCTTTCTAACCTCAAAAAGGAGTGCATGTAATTTGGCAGGAAATGACCCAAAATAAAACCCCCACATACATATTTTTTCCTAATCTATGTTTTTCAAAGTAGCAAGTAGAGAGAACTTTAAATGTTTTCACACAAACTGATGATAAATGTTTAAAATGGTATCATTTCAATACATAGGAATTGAAATAGCATACTATATCATACAACATGTATTTTTGTGTGTCAATTAGAGTTAACAATATTTTTAAAATTCTCTTCTCTTACTACAGAACCTTGAAGTCCTTAAGAACCTGGGAAGTCTTAGAAGGCTTTCTTTGAGATACTTATACATGCTTCATCTGTAATGTGGTTTTAACTCCAAGCCAAGAGCCACATTTTTGTTCACTTTGTGAACAAGTCACACTGCGTGTCAATATTAATTTAATTATGTTAAACTTTTCAGGCTTCATTATATTAGCCCCCAAGCCAATAAAAACATATGCTCTTTCCTCAGCCTTTAACCTATTACTCATGAATAGAAGACTATAGATTTCTTTCTACTAAAGACCACTACGTTGTTAATGAAAAATTTTATTTCTGCTGTGGTTTAATTTGATTGGAATCAACAGCTGTTTCTTCTGAACTTACATTCAGAATGCTCTGAGTCACCATGTACTTCTAGAACATAAAACTCTTGTCTACACCTTTTGCTCTTGTTGCTCAGATAGCTAATGATGGGTTTAAATCGCTGAAGTACACTGTTTGCCACCACTGGAAAACCATCTCGTAATTGACAAGTTTACCCTGCAAGTGAAGAAAACTTAATGAATACAGGAGGCCCCTTAGCACTGCTGTGTGAAACTTTAGAACCATGTGCACATGTTTAAATTTAACTGCTAATTAGTTTAAGGCAATGCACAACCATGGAAAAAGCAAAGAAAAAGAAGTTGAATGGTTTTTGGCACTTTCTCTGGCATTTGGTTCCTTAGCATTTCATGACTGAGGACTTGTGCAGACAAGCTGGAATGGAGGAGTCCACTGGCACAGTGCTTTGCGTGGGTTAAGTGCATGTTGCTCCTAGAGGCTCTGCTTGGGGCCCCTGTCTCACAGTGGGAGTAACTTACACCCCCCTGGAAAGGCTGTTGATAATTACTGCTTTGTCAGTCAGTGAGCTCACAGCATTTCACAAGATTAGTGCTGTACCCAAGAGTGGCCAGATTGTTCCTTCCCCCACCCCCCTGCACAGAACTCTGCCAGCTAGGAAAATAATGGGCACGTTGCTGCTTTAACAGCTATCCGGAGACCCCATGTTAATTTTCCTTCCCTTCAGTATATTCCGTTTGGTAGAATCCAACTGCTGGCTTCCAGTGGGTAGTGATGACTAAACAAACGTCTCTTTCTCCTCTGAAACAAAGCTGCTCTTTTCTTCTTCAGTTGTGGGTTCAACTAATGATAACAGAAAAAACATAGCCTCCTGTAAAATGTAAATAAATCAGGACCCAGACCAGAGTGCATGGATTAGGAGGCCTGAGATCTACCTTGCAGAGAAGGCTTTTGCTTCGTTCAAGGAGAATAGTTAAGTGTGACCCTTGTAGGCTACAAAGGAATGACTATTATGTGCTAGAGCTATCTAGGAAGGAAAGATATTTTTATTTTTGTAATAAGAAGCCCCCATGGCCTTTTCTTCTCAGATAACTATTTGCTCTGTATTCTGGAAGATAGAGTTGACTCTAGTGATTTCCTAGTGAAAAGCTAACTCCTTATCAGTGTGTATATGCACATGCATATATGGTATGCTAGTGTGTGTGTGTGTGTGTGTGTGTATGCTCCTCTGTGGTGTGTGTGTTGGAAGTGGGTATACAGGCTCTTAATAAAGTGTTTTGTATATGAAAATTGCTTGTATTCTTGGAGGTAGTCTTCTTGGCCTTGGTGACATGGCTATATTAGGGCTTTGTTTGTGTCTCTCAGAGTCCAGTAGTGATTTATTTAATGGGTCCCAGGTGAAAAAAAGTTTGCACAAGTCAGCTTGTAGTATAGGTGTGATATTTTCAGAATGTAACTTTGCAGATTCACACAGCATGCACTTTATTTTTGTGCACCAGGGCATAATTATTTATTGGTCCTACTCTAAAGATGTTGAGTGGATCTACTAGACACAATTTTATCAAGTCTCATGAAATTTCACTGTTGATGTAAATCATTAGATATTATTAATAGGAATATGGAAAAACAAGCTTTTGTAGTGCTTGACTTTAGTAGAGCAGTCAGAAGAGAGCTGTAATAGTCAATAACAGAAGAAGATGGAATTAGAAAATACAGTCTATCTATTTGGGAAAAGAATCACAAAACTAGGAGGACATGTCACAGGTGAGAACATGCCACAGAGGAGGACATGTCACAGATGAGAGCATGCCATAGATGAGGACATGTCACAGATGAGAACATGTCAGAGATGAGAACATGCCACAGAGGAGGCTATGCCATAGATGATACTTTAATTTTTTTATTCTACAGGTGGAGTTAATAATTATGATTCTAAATCCCATGCTGGCACTCAAAGTATTACCATACTGAGCGGTCTATGTCACCACCTGGTGGTCACATTGTGCTTTTTATTTTAATATGAACATCACTAGTGTATGCAGGGATGTTGTTTAGGTTCCTATAGCTTTGAAATGTATACTGTTGTAAACCCAATAGTTAAATGCGAAATGAGATTATTTGAAAGTACAGTAGGAAACTAACAGGTATCTTAAGCTTGATAAAATCCTGGTGATTTCCACTATGGTAACTTTACCAAGTTAAATAAAGTTAAGTGAAAAGATAGTGACAGGTTAGTCACTGCTAAAATTCTTATTTAAAAGGTCCCCGTTTACTACGACAATACAAGATTTAAACCAGGTATTTTAAAAAGTTTTCATTTAGGTTTATTTTGTTTGTGTGTTGGTGTTTGTCTGCATGTCACATGCATACCTAGTACCTACAGAGTTCAGAATTGAATGACAGAAGATGGTGTCTGATCTAGTTCACCATGTGGGTGCTGGGAACCAAACCCGGATCATCTGTAAAAGCAACAGGTACTCTTAAACACTGACCCATTCCTTTAGCCTCATACTGAACATTTAAAATATTCTATGAATTCCTTCACCTTGTGTCCTAAGAGTTTTGATATCCCAATTGAAATTTACCTCTTTTTAAGATAAAATATTAGACTACTTACTGTCACTTTAAAAATAAATTTTATTAATGCTTTGAGAATTTTATACAGTGTGTTTTGATCATATTCATGCACACTCCTTTCCTCAATTCACTTGAAATACTATTATATATTTCTTGATGAATTCATACACAGAGATAGTACTTGTAGATCATATCCATGCTCCCCAACTCCCCCCAGACACTCCACCTTCTGCTTCTTTAGACTTCTTTCAGAAATCCTAGTGTATACACACACACAACCTCACAAAAACAAACCCCAAAGCAAAAACAAGGACAAAAGTACATATATACATACATACATACATACATACATACATACAAACAAACAAACAAAACACTGAAAATCCAAAAACCAAACAACAACAAGACAAAACCAAACCAAAAACCCAAATATTAATTTGGAGTGGTGCATTGGGAGGAAGTGAACCAGTTTATGCTTAAGAGCCTCTCTTACACCTGTCTGTGGTCCTCCTTGCTACCCAGGCGTTCACGCACTTCCTCAGAGTTTAATTGGTCTTTATTTGTGCCAATCACTGCAGCAGCAGCTAATGCCTGATAACCTTGTTTTCTTTCTTCTAGTGAAAGCAGAACTTAAAGCAGAACCCTAACCTACTCCCCCTCCCCCCTCCTTTTAAGGAAGAGAGAAAACTTCTTGTTTATTTCTAAATCTTACATAGATCTAGAAAAAGGTTTTAATAGTCCTTTGTAGAGAGGCGGTTATTCATTTCTATGCATGGAAAAGTGAATTAGCTAAATTACATTGTTTTGTTTGGTTTGTTCATGCCTGGGATGCTGATTAATTGTTGAGATTTTGGTATCATTGACCATGATCATGTGTTACATATTTTAAAAAGTAAAATATCACCTACTATGTATGAATGGGTATTTGACTCTCTAGACTCCATATATGATTATGTACTACACAATTTTCCTTGTAATCCATTACTGAAAATTGCCCAAAGCTGATTCTGCCTCCCATCCAACCTCTCCACCTGCCATGCTGACTGAGACAGTTGGGGGAACTCAAGACATGGGGAAGAAAACTAATTCTGCACCCATTCAGAGAGAAACCCATTCAGTTGCTTTGAAACAGGAGGTCCCACCCTGAGGGGTTAGGATGCTTCCAGTCTGCGATATCATGTAGGCTGCAGAGAACCAGCAGGACAATTTTGACAAGAAAAGTAAGCATTTATAATTTGATATATACTTAGATGAATAACTTTAGTCTGCTCTGAATTTTTTCCCAGAAACATTTGGGTTCGTTTGAAACAGCTTTCCTGTATGTGGAGACAAGTTTTGTGTAACAGAGCCATACTTATTAGCTGTTGGAATTCAGCCAGGGTTTTTTCAACCATTTTATTACTTTGGCAGGTGATATATTTGAATTCAGTTGGGGGGCAGTAACTGAAAAGTAACTGAATTTAATTTAATTGAAATGTTTGTCATTTGAGAACTTGTTTTGCAGGTACAGCAAGCTAGCTAGTTATTTAATTGGAACTCCAGAGAAATTTTGTTCTATGATATAAAGCATTAAGCAATTTCATTCTGGGTCAAATTATCTTTTAATAAAACAGAAGAAACATTTGCATCTGAGTTGACATTCCTTTACATCAACCCTTTGAGTTTTATGTCATAGTTTTTCTCTGCCATCAGTTGAGAATGAAAGAACAGAATAATTTGAACATTTTTTCTCAAGCAACAGGAGTTCAGGGAAGTGAGAAAGCAGTCTCAGAGGCATAGCTGTAGACACAAGGCCAGCACCTCTTCTGGGTAAAGGTTTTGAAGGCAATTTTCTTAACCCATGCTGGCTTCTTAGAATAACTCCTGGTTTGCCAATCCAACCCTAGGAGTGGGTTGAGTCGAGTTAGTTCAGAGTAGATCACCCAAGTTTCCAAGGCAAATTTGAAGCTTGCCTGAACTATGTGGTAAGAACTTACTTTAAAAGCAAAAACCAAACATACACATACAAAACAAAACAAAAAAAATCCAGAACAAGACAAAGCAAAACAGGCAAAACCCACAGCCAAGATGCTGTTCATAACTCCAAATGAAAAAAAAGTCACATGGGAGGTGCTGTGTTTTTCTCTGTTTAATTAAATAATCCTTACTTTGTTGCTAGAAATAGGGAAGGTGAGAGCTTACATTTTTATAATTGGGTCTATTTTATCAGGAGGGATATCTCCTAATATTCAATGTTAATGAAAAATACATTATTGAATATATTCAGTCAAGTTTTTATTTAGTTATTTATTTTTACTCACTTGCCGTAAAAGTTAAATCAGCCAAAATAAATTAAGGATGAAACTGCAAACCTGAGTCAATTTGGCAATGACATGAACAAGTTCAAATAACCCTAACCAAGGTGAAAGACACTACTGAGTTATGAGCAGGCGGTAGTGAAACACTCCTGTAGGCATTAGACATTCTTGTAGAAGCCACACAACAAAAACCGGGTCCGGCACAATTAAACCAGAGCTGCCAGACAACAAAAACACACAATTCTGAAACATTGCCAGGTGCCAGATGCAATTCTCAGCAAAGACAATTACATCTCTTTTCTGTTTAAGCCCCAAGAAGCAGTTCCCTGGCATAGAAGTCTAATGAATTTCAGTGTGAGAACAGCAACACTGCTATTCAGAGCAGTAGGAAATGTCAGCTGAAAGCACAAAGCTGTTGAGGGACTTTGGGACTGTGAAGTGGCATCTGCTGAGGGTCGTTTCCACCAGCTTGGCTAGAATTTGTGAATACTTTTGATAAATGTAGAGATAATTTCATAATATTTACTTTCACTCATTAGAAACGTACTCTGTAGAATTTAGAAAATAGGAAAAAAGCGTGGAAATCTCAGTGTCCGGGCACTTATAGAAACCTGATAAGGTTTTACTGGGTTTTGGGTTGGTCTTATACACACATCAAATGGCCTCTGAAATGATGTGTGAGTTTCGTATTATCCCATATCATAGTTTATATTTTTATCTCTTTGAATAGTTTTCAAGGATAAAATATTTAATGGTTATATAATATTTCTTTCCTGGAGACACCAACATTTATTCAAAATATGGACTTCTTATATAATGGTTTCCATTAAACTTTCCTATAAGGAGTATTTACCATAAATGTTGTTCTTATCTTTGATTAGTTTTTTGAGGATACATTATTAAGAACACAATATAGATCTACATTTTAGTTTCTTGATAGGCACTGTCAAGTAATTTTAGAAAGTTTAATTCTACTGGCTGAATTATAGTTGCAGTCTCCCTACAAAATACCACCAGGACAGGAGAGCTAAAGACACATTCGGTAGTGTGTTAACTGTACTAATAGATACTGTAGAGTTTAAAGACAAATCTTACACAGCCTTACATTTTAATTTTTTCTTTAAATGGAGTGAGTTGTATACAGGGGATTAAATGCTTTATAGACAAGGAAAAAAACTGCACTAGAACTAACTTATTCATCATCTTCATCTTCCTCTTCTTCCTCATCCATTTCATTCTCCTCCTCATTTTCCTCTTTGTTCTTTTTCTTATTCCTTTCAGTCTTGACCACCCCCTTTTTGCTGCTGGGTTTTCCTTTAGCTCTGTAGGCAGCAATATCCTTTCCATATTTCTCTTTCAGCTTGGCAGTCTTCTCATAGGGCTGCTTGTCCTCCTATGGAGTGCTCTACCACATCTCTCCTAGTTTCTTTGCAGCATCACCAATCGATAAACCAGGATATTTGCCTTTGATTTTGGGGCAGTACTCAGAACAGAAGAAGAAGGCCAAAAGAGGCCTCTTTGGTGCATAGGGGTCCTTGAACTTCCTTTTGGTCTCTCCTTTGGTGGTGGGGGGTGTGGGGGTATGTGGGGGAGATAAATGTTTTCATTTTTCCTTCATGAGCCTGTCAGTCTTTGCTATGTCATCAGATTTCCTCTTTTCTTTAGCAGACACAGTCTTCTACCTCTTTGAGTACTTCTTGGAGAACTCTGAGAAGTTGACAGAAGCATCTGGGTGCTTCTTGTTGTGCTTCTCCTAGCAGGTTTGCACAAAGAATGTATATGAAGACATTTTGCCTTCCAGCTTCTTAGGATCTCCTTTGCCTGTGTTTAATTGATGTTCTTCCTTGAGGCACACAGTTGTCCAGTCCCTGTCAGGCTTTCACTTGTCCCAGCGCTGTCTCAATGGAGCTCAATGTACTACAAGGGCTCAGTACATTTCTGTAACAAATTCTTTATTCAATGTCAAACCAAAGATGCATTTAAAATTGAATTTCAGTAAAGACTAACAGACCTGTGCAACCCCAGCGACCGTCACTTAGTTAACCTGTCTGTAATTCTGAGTTTGCATTTCCTGCCAGGTTAGGAGGCTTCTTAGTATTGCTCTTACTACTGCTACACACGAATTAGTCTTACTACTCAGACAAATGGTAAAACACTACACTAGGAAAGGCCAGGGATAAGTCTAGAAGAAAAAATCATAAGTGATTAGAAAGACACTGACATTTTTGTCTCTTTTATTTCTGCTGTTACAACAGTTAAGAGTAAGATAATGATATACTTTCTTAAATTGGGGACAAATTGCATATTTAGAAATCTAGATTAACCACACTGACATTTCTTAAGGACATTTCATTGACAAAGTATAGCTATTTGTTAAACAAAGCCTTTGATATATATATATATATATATATATATATATATATATATATATATATATATATATATATTTCCCACAAAGAGTTTGAAAGTATTTACCATGAAAATAAGTTCAATTCTGTGGTTGAGTAGAAATTGTTGAGTCCATTCCAATCAGATAGCCACTGGGGCTCGGACTGTTGAGTATTTATTTATCTTCTGTCTCCATTTGTACAGCAATATGAGAACTGGAGACCCAACCAGCCAGATAGCTTCTTTTCTGCTGGAGAAGACTGTGTTGTGATTATTTGGCATGAGAATGGTCAGTGGAATGATGTCCCCTGCAATTACCACCTCACCTACACCTGCAAGAAGGGAACAGGTAAGGGGGGGGTTGCTGCTGGGCATTAAATCTGCATATCAATTGGCAGCAGAGTCAGGAAGCCAAGGTTTCACCCCTGGTACAAATTAGTCCTGTTTTGTCCTTTCTTGTTACCTAAGGCTGTTTTGCCAGTAGAATGAAAAGGTTTGTTTTCAATACTATCCTCTCTTTAGATTTCACATTTTTAAAATAAAAAGGTGGCATTTATACAGGCAAACTTCCCATAACAACTTTAAGAAATTGCTGGCCAAAGACCTGTAGACATTTTATCCTTGTGAAGAGGATACTAAAGACATTGGCAGCAAAACTGTTGGAAGTATCATGCAGTAGTTAGTATTGGTTTTGTAGGCAGGTCTGGAGCCCTGGTTCCTGTTCAAGTGCTTTGGCGGGTGGGCTGAGACTGCAGAGCTGAGAAACTGCTCTAGAGGGGGCTACAGGCTCCTATTTACTACAGTCTTCATCCCAAGTATTGAACATTTTTAAGCATTCCCTAAGAGGTTTATTTTCTACTAGTAATCCATGAAACAAAACTGTCATTCCTATGCCTTTAACTGAGTGCCTTCAACATTTGATAAACAAAGACATTTGTAAAGGAAGTTTCAGAATGAGAATTATTTGGTTAATGTTAAGCAGGGACAAAAAAAAAAAAAAAAAAACAAAAAACCAAAACCAAAACAAAAACCATCCAAAAAACCCAAAACTAAAAAACAAATACCAAGAAAGTTGAGTTTTAAGTATGGATATCTGATTCCTAGGGCAACCAAGACCCACCTCAAGAAAGAATACAAATTACCAAAGCAAATTGTAAAATACATTTGAATTGTCTTTGAATTAAAACATGATAGAATATGTGCAGTGTGTGTGTGTGTGTGTGTGTGTGTGTATGTGTGTATGTGTGTGTGTGTGTGTGTGTGTGAGAGAGAGAGAGAGAGAGAGAGAGAGAGAGAGAGAGAGAGAGAGAGAGAGAGAGAGAGAGAGAGATGCTAGTCAAGACTTAACACCTATAGCAAACTGTGTTGGGAGAGAGAACATTAAGATGGACACAGCCCTAGTCTCGATGAAATTCTGCTGCTGTCTATGATTACTCTGCTGATCTCTGATCCAGGGTAACACTTATCCTCAATGCCTTATCTCTATAAGAAGCTTTCTGCCTGTGCATTTCCTCAGCACTTCTGTAGGGAACTGGTAAAAATAGCAAATGGAGTATTTGCTGTTTTCCCTTTTCCCGGATAACAAGCCTTTAATAAACTGTTTGTCTTTACCCAAATGTTGTGTTTGCCTTCTGTGACCTCTGAATGGTCCCAGCCTCATGCTTTTCATCATTCTGTTTTCTAAGCTTGTTTGTCCTATAGCACAGTTTCACTGTAGCAACAACGTTGACACTTTGAGCAGGGCATATATCTTTACTCTGATTGACCGTCCAATTTGTCAAGAATACTTACCATCCTCCAGGCTCTCTGTGTGATGAACACCTCCATATTCCCTCCTCACTGTGCCAAACAGAAGACGCTACTCATGGCCATAGTCTCTGGGGGCAGGTACAGTTTAGAGAGGAAGAAAAATGGTTGAGAACTTCAATTTTAGAGCCAAGAAAGTTTCACATAACATGTGTTAAATTTCCCAATGTGGAATGGGTTTTGAAAGATGCTAACAGTACTTCATTAAAGAATGGATTCTTCTCTCATGACTCTAGAAAAATTTTATAATGTCAGTGTTGACAGGCTTTTTAAAAAAATTTCTTAGATACTTCATACACCTATAAGCCTACAGGCTCAAGTAGTTCTTCTAATTTATTTACACATAAGATGCTTAATATATTGAAAAGCAGTATTTTTAAAAGAACACCTTTCTTCCTGCTGTCAGTACATCTTTGGACCATTTTGTTTGTGTTTAGTCAAAATTCTTACCTGAGATAAAGACTTGGTTTCTTTGATTTTCCCTGTTATGTTATTCCCGAACAATAAAGTATTCATTTCCAAATTTTGAAGCTTACATAAGAAAAATTATGTTATATATGTAATCTATACCTTACTTTTTTTTGCTATTCTGTCTAGTTGTTAAGATTTATCAATATGAATGTATGTAGCTGCACATTTTCTCCTTTTGCAGCTGTGTAAGTGGTTCGTTAGCTGCAACTACATTTTATTGATTAGTTCCCTTACAAATGAGTATGTAGATGTCAGTCAGTGTTTTTCCTGTTATAAATAATGTTTCTATGAATAGTCCTAAACTTGCTCTTGGTAGACCTCCATGAGTTTCTGTAGGACATACTTCCAGGAGTGAAGAAGCTGAATCACAAGATCTATATAGCATCATATCTACTGTAAGTGTCCAATTACATCCCAGACTTGCAGCAACTCCCACTCCCCCCAGCCATGTGTGAGAGGCTCCTCACACTTCACTTCTCCAACATTTGATATTATTGGACTTGAGACATTTTGGGCCAGACTGGTGGGTATGAAATATTATCCTTTTTGATTTAATTTGCATTTTCTTGGGTATTTGTTGACTATATTTTCATGTATTTATTAGTTATTTGTAGATCTTCTTTAGTACATTTTTTTATTCATGACTTTAATTTTAGTAATTGATTCCTTTCTCCTATTGTGATTTGTAGGGTTCCTAATACATCCTCATTTCTAATCTCTTGACAGTGATATAGTTTATAAATATATTCTTCTAGTTTGTAGTTTTTCTTTCCTCTCATATTATGTTTTTTTGGTGAAGCTAATTCATATTTTTAATGTTACTTTGTTGTTTCAGCTTTTTTGTGCTTTGAAAAGAGTCTTTATGAATCCTAAATCATAAAGATATTTGGTATTGTTTGCTGAATGTTTTATAACTTTGCCATTTGTGTTTGTGTGTTTAAGCTACCTAGAACTGGCTTTCCATGTGTTCTGTGAGGTAGGGAAGCGAATATATTTTGTCATATGAATATGCAATTGTTCATGTTTTAAGACTGCCTCCCCTACTGCTCTGTCATGTTCTTAAAGAGCAAGCTTATGTGCGTGGATTAATTCTCAGCCTAGCTTCTTAGCCTCGTCACTACCAGATTCAACGGAATTATTTTAGCTTTTTAAAAAAATGTTTACATATAAATAGTTTTGAGGAAATCATGCAATTATTTCTTAAAAATTATAAAAATAAATTCACCTTCTGATTTATCAGTACAATCAATTATCTAGTTGATTATTTTAATCTTCTCTATCACCTCCTTCTACCTGATGCTTGCCAGTATCAGGGTCTTATTATAGCTTTTAATATTATGATAAATGCAGTATGTAGGTGCAGGCTGGATAAAGCAGGAATAAATTAAAATTAAACCTGAATTTGTAATTGAAAAACAATGCATTTATAAATGACTTTCTAATATTATATTAAACAAATCCAATATAGGTTAAACAAATCTAATATAGATTAAACAAATGTAATCATTAAAAACTTTAATATGTTAAGATTTTGAAGTATAAACTCCATAGTTACCCCCTCAATTTCTAGTGTGCAGGAAGCCTAGGTCAGTCAGTCCCCATAATTACATGGACCGGGCAGAGTAGTATGTGGTTGTGATATCGATGTATGGGAAGTAGAGGAAGAATGATCAGGGATTCATTGTCATCCTTTACTACATAGTGAATTCAAAACCAGTCTGGGCTACATGATACACTGTCTCAATCAACAGACAGACAGAGAGATAGATAGACAGACAGACCTGAGGCAGGAATATGGTCCACTCTTCCCTGTTTTAGTATAGAATATGTAGGACCAGGTAACATTTTATTTATATCTTGACGTGTATGTCTATATTTCAAATCTATGGTGTTAAAGATTATACTGTTTTTGCTTTGAGTTTTTGTGGGTTTTTTTTTTCTTTCTGGGAAGTGATAGTTCACTATTGGAAATACATCATTGCTCCAACTCAAGATGGTTAATAAAAGATGAAAGATAATAAGGAAAAGAATATTAATAGCCTACTTACTGATGTTAGGTGCTTTTTAATCTAGAGATATTTTTTAAAAGTGACTTTGTGACTGGATAGGTAAGTGTATGTCCATTTAATGACGTTTCATTTTAATAAAAATACAAGTCAAACTGACATGATCAGAGATAAAAATTTATATCCAGAGCCTCAATCTAAATATTTAAAATTATTTCTATTTTAAAATTCTATATAAATGCCTTTTACAAAGGTATATGATATGATTGAGGCTCTGAGGTATTAAAGAAATAGAGCTGGATTAATTCTGATGCTTACACTAATTGAAATGCTTAAATTTCTGGGAAATAACACAATTTGCTTTTTCTTAGTTGCTTGCGGCCAACCCCCTGTTGTAGAAAATGCCAAGACCTTTGGAAAGATGAAACCACGTTATGAAATCAACTCTTTGATTAGATATCACTGCAAAGATGGTTTCATTCAGCGTCACCTTCCAACTATCCGGTGCCTAGGAAATGGGAGATGGGCAATGCCTAAAATAACCTGCCTGAACCGTAAGTGGTCCTTTAGAAAGAATGGACAACCGTGCTTTAACAGATACTAGACACCTGCATCTTACCGCTGTGGTATCAGTAGTTTAGGGTATGGAGCAAGTAATACTGTTGTGTTTTCTTTCTTTCTTTGTTTTCTTCCATGTAGCATCTGCATACCAAAGGACTTATTCTAAGAAATACTTAAAAAATTCCTCATCAGCAAAGGACAATTCTATAAATACATCAAAACATGAGCATCGCTGGAGCCGGAGGTGGCAGGAAACGGAAACGAGGCGCTGATCCTTAAAATGGCGAACATGTGCTTCCTTCATCATTTCAGCCAAAGCCCTGCCTTTCCGTGCCTTTCCTATCACCTCAAGAAGAATTAGCACTTGGTTTGGATTTTGGGACTGCCGTCTGGTCATTTGGGGTGGCTGTACTCTTAAAATATTTTCAATGACACATGGAATTTTGAAAAAGCGAATAAAATGAAAGAAAATGAGCGAAGAAGATAACCATTTTCAGCCTATCTAATTTCTTTAGTTTTCTCTCTTCTTGCCTCCAGTGTAGACTGTTTCCTGTACACCAGCCTACTGTACTATTTAAAAAAACGCAATGTCAGCACCGATGGCCATGTAAATAAGATGATTTAATGTTGATTTTAATCCTGTATATAAAATAAAACATCACACTCAGTTCAGGCATATTTAATGATGACTATGAAGCTTTCAAGGTCTCTATAATCATTGGTTTGGCTGCTTTGAGATAGTTTGCTTAGGCTGGAAATGGTTTTGTCTACCCTTTGACTGTCAGCAAGTTTGAGGACGGCTTTTCTGGACAACTAGTAAACAGCATCTTGCAGGTCTCTGCACGCATGTCGGCCACAGGAGTCACGCTGATGCCTGGCTGATTCCTGGCTGATGAAACTCTCGGAGCCCCAGGGTGTAACTCCGCTTAGCATTGTCCCTTTTTCTTCACTTACACGAAGCGCCTGAATGGAGGACTTTTCTACAACCTGGAACATTTTTTTAGGGGTCAAATTGTTAATTATTAACTCAACCAGGTTTCCTTTACAATGGCTTTCTTAACACTAACGCTGGTAAGGTAACAAGGTATTTGGAATGGATGTAGACCAAGGGTTGTGGAGGGTGGGGGGAGGGGGGTTTTCTTAGAACAACAACAATAAAACATTTTGTACATATAACCATTTTAATCCTTTATAAAAATTTTGAATGTTCATGTATGAATGCTGCAGCTGCGAAGCACACGTAAATAAATGAAGTAAGCCATACGGATTTAATTTATTGGATGTTATTTTCCCCAAGACCTGAAATCAATGTAGTATGCTAGTAAATTTTCAGTGTTAGCTTTTATATTTTTTTCACAGTTTGAAACCTTATAATATAGGTACTCCCTTCCAAGTGTTTATTACAGGGAATGGAAATGTGTTTAGCTATCCTTAAGTGGTATTTGCCCATTCCAAGCAAGTGTAAAAGTGTAGAATAGTGTGACCATTGCTTACCATTAGATGGCGTGTATGTATTGAAGTTTTTGCTTCACCCATTTACCCCTTACATTTGAATAGTGGTTGCTGAAGATGACATTGGAATCATTATGTAGATATTTTAAGGCTCAAAGTTAAAACTGCTCACAGAAAGATGGCCTTTAAGGATCATCCATTCCTTTCATTTATAACAACTTACGGAAAAAAACAAGTAAAATGTGAACAGAAGCAAGCTTTGAAATGACACGATTAAGCAAGCATTGAAGCATCGTGCAATGTCCTATAAGTATGGGCACACTTTATGTTTTATGCATCAAGTCAAAGTAAATACTCAACAAAGAAAAGTTGAGGAAGAGCATACTGGGGTTGGTCCTCTGTTGATTGTTTCTCATGAAACCTCCTTTGGCTTAGAGGGAATGACTGTGCTCACAAGCATACATAGTGTCTTAGGCAAGGTCCTAGGTCTCAGCAGTAAATGTAATTCATCCTAATGTATTCTTGAGCACAGGAAATCACTGTGTTGACTTACTAGGGCTTTTTATCTTTTTCATTACAATGCACATAATACTTCCCTGTATTTATATTATAACATGTATAGTGTAAAATGTGAATGACTTTTTTGTGAATGAAAATCTAAAATCTTTGTAACTTTTTATATCTGCTTTTGTTTCACCAAAGAAACCTAAAAATTCTTCTTTTACTACATTGTGACTTGTCTGTTTATTTCAACCTTTAAGCCCTAATACACACAAATATTTTATGTTCTGGTTTCATAACAGGGAAAAAAGCTCCTTGCCTGGATGAATTATTTTTATGGTTAGTAAAGCAATGACTCCACTCACCTATGGTAGCCGAGCTAGTCAGTCTAGCAGTGTGTTTATCTCCCCACTGTGAACGAATCTCCCATATGGAAGAGCAGTGATAAGACAGTGACAGCTTATACGGAGACTGCTTTCCTGTGGACCAGCCAAGTGTTCACAAAGGATTATCTCACAAGAAGCCTATGATGACCACTATTACTTTTGGAAGGAGAGCTGGCCATTGAGAGATGAAGTTCTTTTTCCATAATTACATGGTGTGTAGAGAAAACAGATAATCTATAGAACCTGTGTGATATAGTCAGAAGAAACTTAAAATGTCATGTTCCTGGTTGCTATCTATCTAGAAGCTTAATTTAGGGGATAAATGATGATATCTAATTATCAGATAATGTCAGACCAGTAAGTTATCACGTATGCAGCTCTCCATAATGATTCCTACAGTTCTTGTTCATCCATTCCTTGCTAAGAACTTGCTGTATTCCAGGTATTGTAGTAGTTTCTGAAGATTCAATAGAAAATATGTTTGACATATGTGCCCAAATAAAAGTTTTTAATACCAGATAGAGCCCATGGGCCCATTTTACTAAAAATACCCTTTTGATAGTATGGATAATAATTTGGATTTCTAGAAAATATCGTACAGCAAGTAAGTCAAATTATTTTAAGGTCTCTCTCTACTGAAATATAAAAACTAACATAAAATTGGACTTGCATAGTACAGAAGAGATTCTCAAGCCAGGCAGGATGGCAATTTCAGGGCTCAGAAATCTGAGACAAGAGAATTGCCAGGAGTTGGAGGCCAGTTTTTTTGCAGAGTGAGTCCCTATCTGTAAATAATATAAATAAAACAAACAAAAGGAAGAGAAACAAGACTATCTTTCTTGTTTATGTGTCAGAAGCTGCAGAAGGAAGGCTGTATCCTTGTAATGTGAATTTACATGAAGCACAAAAAGTAAGAGATGAATCAGCATCTACTAGGAAATTATAAACTGCGTAGAACAAATTTAGGAAGTTAGTTTTCTCTTGAATTTTAGTTCATTTTGTTTGTGTTTTGTGGGGCAGATGTGTGTCATGGAAGTCACCAGATGACTTGTGGGAGTAGGTTCTCTCCTAGTATGTGGGACCTGGTGATAAAACTTTGGTCACTAAGCTTGGTGGAAGGGATGCTTACCTTCTAAGACATCTAACTTGCTCAGTTGTTTTGAAATGAACACATCAAAAGAAAATGGATTTCAAAAGATTCGGAGCTGATTTAGCACATGTGCTGTGCAGAAGCGTTTTCCAGGAGAAAAGTCTATGAAAGAAAAACGTTCCGGAGAAAGGCAAACAGTGTTATCAAACAGTAGAAGACATGCTAATGTCTGCTTTCTGTATGTTTCTTTTTTTTTTTTTTTTTGGTGAACCAAAATGTTTATTGAGGTTACTATCAAGAACATGGAAAAAAGGTTACCTACAAGAGCAGAAATGGCTATAATGCAGCTGTATCACCAAAAGACCTATTCCTAACATGGGCAACAATTCATGAAAGCTGCACAGAAAACTGGAGCTCTATGCACAAATTTCAGGAGTCTCAACAGGTCTGAAAAAACTGTCCTTTCTGCAGCTCAGCGCGTCAGTCTTCAAGTGCAGCAGTGGTTTTTCTATTTCTTATCTCTGCAGAGGGGGGTCGTAGTGAATCCTGAAAATCTCAGCTTTCTTAAACACGTGGAATTTGTTTCCTTCCAAATCTCACAAGCTTCCCTATTCCATCCTGGAGCAAATGTTTCCATTCAGAGGAAACAGTTAAACAACTTCAACAGTAATCATTTACTTTGCCCTTTTCTGTTAGTTTCCTTATGTGCACAACTGAGTTTTAGCCTGAGTTTCTTGGGACAGTAAGTCTATATCCTCTGGGTTACTTGAAGTAGAAATGTCAATGTTATTGGTTTCATTTACAGTTTGTATCATCATTTAATGTACCTTTAGGTGTCATAGAAAAACAACTACAAATCCACTGGGGTTCCAAGGATTTCACAGTGGATATTGGGCATTTGTGAGAACTGATAAGATGTATCATTTATGCCCCTAGGCAGGGTTTGCCACATATACTCTAGACTCCTCATGCAAGCCTAGACTGTAAACAAGGAAAGAAAGACCCATAGTAATACATTACATTAGGCAGTTTGGGGTAACACAGCATAGCAGAGAAGATGTGACAATAGGAGAAACCAAAGTGTTTTTTCTTTTCTATTCTTTCCCTCAACAATCAGCACAAAAAAGTTTTGTGAGGATGTGGGGATTGTCTTTTCAATAACATTCAGCCAATTTTCAATTGGTGCAGCTAGGTATCCTAAGTGAATGCTATGGGGACTCCTTTCAGAGAGTTCCAAGTCAATTGGCAAGACCAAAACATACAAGAATGGAGAAAGCTTCATGACCTGCAGTACACAAGGGCAACACTGGAGTTCCCCCAGAGCAATACCCTTTTTTGAAAAAAGGAAACATTGGGATTTATTTGCAGAGTCTATACAGTTTTATATAGGAAACTACTTTAGGGTACATGTTCTTGAGCATGCTCAGTTTAAGCAGTATTTTACTGAGTTCGTTCTTAAGGTTATAATTCAAAAAGTACAGATGATTGACACAGTTTTGGGCATGCAACTGATGTGCAAAATACTGAATAACTGACAGGAGCAAGTCTAAGCATCATCAACTGTGTCACAAAGACTGTAGAAAAGGACATCTTTGGACATAGTCACATTGCATCATAAAGGTGGCAGACAGGAATGCTTGTGGGCACGGTCAGTTTGCTCAAAATTTTTAAGATGAAACATTTTACAGATGTATTAATGCAGACATTCCCCCCACCAATGTGCTTGACTTGTTTTGTGAACAACTATTTCCCCTGTGACATTTCATCCCTCATTTTGATGGATTTGGTTATAGAGGTTGTTCTGAACCTGCCTTTGGTTGGATTGGGGTACTGTGTCATCTTAGGAGAATGAAACAATAGTGAGATTGAAACTACACTGAGGTTAAAACAACAGTGAGCTTGGCCTTGGAAGCCCAGTGGATTTGTAGTATGTTTCTTTTTAATGCTATCTAACAGTAGAAGGTCAGAGAAACTGTTTTTGAAGCAAAGGACTCACAGTGTGGTGTTAGCAATGAAGTTTAGGGGCTACTGTTACCTTTCTGCTGCAAGTCATATTTGCTAAACAAACCAGGACAATTCGCTAAAGTTATTCTTTTCTAAAACAAGCTTAAACAAAAAGTTTACAAAGGACTGTTTAAAATTGTGTAACCTTTTCCCATTAGTTCTCATTCTTGTGTGTTTGCATGCCATACCAACAAGAAGAACAAATGCCAGAATAGAACAGGAAAGAGTCTGTTGAGTGTTTACAGAACAAGCAAAGTCTGGGTTTTAATTGGAATTTAATTCAGAGCTTGTGTGAGTCCATCAAATGATCCTTGGTGAAGATCAAAAGTACACTGCTGTGGGAAGTAACCATTGCATGATTTTTGATAGTACACATTCTAAAATAAAGTTTACAAGCTAGGCATTCCCAGATCTCAAGTCTCCAATGTATTATCACAGTAAAAAAAAAGTAAAGTGAGGCTGTTTTGTCTTATTTTAAGTATTACAATTCTGAAATAAACATTTTACATCATTACACATATAAAGTGTGTGTGTGTGTGTGTGTGTGTGTGTGTGTGTGTGTGTGTGTGTGACTTGTGGAGGTTAGAAGAAGGGGTAAGTGTTGCAGGAAATATTAAAAAATGGACTATCAGGCTTCCCACATTTCCGCTGACAACCGGCAGACCACATGGTTCCAGGCGGGTGAACTCAACTCGGAAGTCTCTCTGGGCAGGAAATCCTGAGTCCCTTGGCAAATCACTGCCATGCCAGCTCCACGCAATGACCATCCACCCGGTCAACTGCCACACCATCAATCAACCCAGTAGAAACAAAACTCTTGAAGATGATAATTAACCAATCAGACTTATGTATCAATAAATTCTCAATTTACAGGATGCCAATACAATAATTTCAGAACCAACTGATAATGATAAAAGCTTTATCCCAATTATTCTAACTTTATGATATCATAACTACCTGTGGCTATGTAAAACCACACTAGTTTAGATGCTTCCTCCTGTCCATCCTCCTCCATCCATCGTGGCCTTCTTTCCTCTCTCTGAGATGCCCTCTGTCTCTGCAACTCTTATCTCTGCCTCTCTTTCCCTGTCCAATCACAGGCCTCTTGCTACCCTAATATTTTAGTGTGATTGAACAGGGAAAATTCTGTCACAGGTAAGAACTTCTGGAATTGAGTGCCAAACAATTGTGAGCCACCATGTGGGTGACAGGAACCAAACCCAGGTCCTCAGTAAGAACAGCAAGTTATCTTAACTGCTGAACCATCTCTTCAACTCCACTCTCAACATTTTTAAAATGTGAAGAAAAGTTTTGTTTTTAGAACTCAGATATTTTATCATTTTCTTTACATATCCTATTTGTAGATTTATTCATTTTTACCCCACCATGTATTTTATCTAATAATAAACAGATGTATATTTGACACTTTTCCATTGATTAAGCTATGAAGCATATATGAATTAAAACATGTCCTTGACATCTGAAGATTAATTTTTTATGATGAGGACATTATAAAAGTTTACAGTTTATTCAAGTGAGTCATCACTGTAATTTACTGATCTATATTTGGTCAGAACAGTGTAAAACCATTATAAAATTTAAAAGATAGTTATGTTAGTTGTAAAATTTTAATAGGAAAAAAGTAAACAAGACAACTTGAGTTGTTTTTACAGAGTCTGTTTTCTATAAGCAAGTAATCTTCAAAACTAGAGCATAGAATGCTTAGGACATTGTTCTCCCGCTCTATTTAATAGGCTTAAATACTATGGAAATGTGTTGAGATAAGTAAACACATGGGGGCACATGTCTTTTGAGACAGGGCTACCCAGTTTGTGACACTCCATTTGCTGTAGGTAACACTCATCATCTACTTTTGATTGCCTCTCTGCTGATGGTGCAGTAAGGTTCTTCTTTGGTGTCATGAGCATCTGATTTGTAAAAGATTTGTCACACTGTCCTTGAAATCACTCATTTTGCAAACAGGATATAGTTCAGTGGCAAAGAGCCTAACAAGCACATGGTTCTGGGTTTATTTGTGAATCTGAAGCCTGGGTAATTGCTTGGCTCTGTATGCCCTTGCAGCACTGTGGGGTACTTCTAGGGTAGACAGGCCTGCTTTGGAGACCACTGAGATGTACAGTGGTTTTAGGATTTTCAGGTTTTCTGTGGACTATATTTGTAGTATCCATCACAAAGTGATAATTCTTTCCAATCTTTGAATGAGCCTGTGGCTTCCCAAGAAAAACAAGAAAGACTTTCAGTACACAGAAAATTGAATAAACTAATGTGATGAAAGTGATTATTTCTGAGATCTGAGATAAATTTGTAAATGCAAAAAGTAGAGTGAATTTTAAAATAGAAAAAGAAGCAAAGAAGACATAATTTTAAATATTTGAGAGAAGGACATTCACACATCCAGATGAGTGGTAGATAAGGCATCTAAGTAGAAGATTATTTTCATATGATTTAATCTTAAGATTTCTCTAGTTATCTTCTCTCATATTCCTTAGTCAGAGTGTCCTCAGCATTTAGTCAAAAATAATAGGAACTTCTCATGGTCCAGGAAGTATAGGAAAATAGGATCCTGTTACAAATGGGACTTTTTGAGTTTCTGTTCTTAGAGATCAAGTTATATACAGGCTTAAGGATATGATTAAGGAATCACAGCTGGGAAAGAAAAACTTCTAAAATGTGAAAGCATTCATTCTTAGCCATTCCTTTGTTCAGTTTTCATCCTTTCTTGATATTGTCCATAACCACAGCTTAAAAACTCCTTATACAAAACTTCAGAATAAATTATTATCTAGTCCTGTCCTTAGCCAACTCTCTTGTCATTTCCTTGCTGTACAACTGAATATTATGGACTGAGTGTCTAATAGAGGTTTGATAGTTCATGGTTCTAAGGATGGGGAAGTCCATGATCCAGGACCTGGGGTCTTCTCTTACTCTGGTGGAGAGTATCAATCACATGATGAGAGAGAGAGCAAGCTTGCTAGCTTGAGTCTTTCTTTCTTTGTACAGCCACCTATCACAATGGGGAGTGAGGTGCCCAGTCTTGTAGTCTCATTAACCCCATGATACTCAATGGCTGTGCCTTTTCACACTGGCACATCAGCAATTGTTTCTCAGTTAGGGTTTCAGAAGAGGCAAACATTTAAAGCATGGCACTGCCTATCCATTTACAGACTGAGTTAATCTCCATCTAACTTAACATCTACATCCAGTCAATCACTAACCTGCTCTGCTGCATTGTTTATTTTTAAAGTCCCCCTCCGTGCATGTGTGTGTGTGTGTGTGTGTGTGTGTGTGTGTGTGTGTAGTCTGTGTGGTATATAGTATATGTACATAATTGTGGAGGCATATAAAGGATTCAGG
The DNA here is from genome assembly GCA_036184795.1 of Tokudaia tokunoshimensis. Lineage (NCBI taxonomy): Eukaryota > Metazoa > Chordata > Mammalia > Rodentia > Muridae > Tokudaia > Tokudaia tokunoshimensis. The sequence goes on along the minus strand of BTHU01000009.1, from coordinate 17,186,673 downwards.
TACACTGCTCCATCACTGTCTGCCATAGTCCTTTAAGATATGTTTCCCAATGGAGTGGTTGACCAACATACCAGAATGATATTTTTTTTACTAGATACTTTAGAAGAGTATGGAACTTAGCTCCTACCAATCAAAAGATGGGTACGCTGCATTGCTTTGGAGGTTCCCATGGGTGGGTTTCTTCTCTAATGCTTATTGTGTATGTTTAGGTTAATTAATTTTTTTTTTACAGTTTAATCCATGTAAATAGTAAAGTTTGGTCATTTTACACCCTGACCATCACTGTTCACCCTCTTCCTTTTTCCTCCCTTCTCTTCTCCCAGCAAGCCCCTCTGTTCCTAGCCATGTGGCTAGTAAGACATTTTTCCTGCCTCAGCCATGTGTGATTATATTGATTATACTATACTGGCTAGTCTTAATTCTGTGTCCTCTGGTGTAAAGTAAATAATAAAATGGGATACATCTCAGTTGGAGACCACAGTAAAACTCAGGTGTTTTGTAACTGGCAGCAGAGAAAAGAATAGGAAAATTACATTATGTGTGTAACAATTTTTTTCCTGAGACTAAATCCCTGTAATTTTGAAACATTATAGTTGCTCTTGATGTGAGCAGAACAAGGGGCAAAGCTGCAACTGTGAATAGCTAGAGGGGAGCTTTTGTCATCCTGAGAGCACTAGTCAGTCCCCTTCATGATTGGAGAAGCCATTTTGAATCTGAGGTGTCACCAAGCTTGCTGAGCGTCACACCAAGTCCACAGGTGGAAAGAACTAGACAGTGGAGAAAGCTGGCTCTTCTGCATTGTGTACTTGTTGGAGGTGGATGGGGACAGTCCTGGCCCTTCTTCTCCTTCTTCCCTTTCCCCTTCTCCTCCTCCTCCTCTTTCTCTTCCTCCTCCTCTTCCTCCTTCTCCTCCTTCTTTCTCCTCCTTCTTCTTTTCTTTCTCTTGTTTGCAAAGGAAGGTCTCTGTAACTCAGGCTGGTGTCAAACTCAGACTTCATAGCTTGGCCTCCCAAGTGCTGGGATTTTGTATGCTACCTAAAAATTTAAGAAAATATTAAGTCTAACCCCCCTGAAGATGAGAAAATTTGTATTACAAAGAGTTTATAACAAGTAATACCTCCACTTGGACTTTTCATTTCTAGTCTCTTCTTGAGGTAACATAGGAACTGGCACAATATTATATGTAATTAAAAAAGAGGAAATTATACATTTTAGGACAAATAGATAAGACTATCACAACCAAACAAAATCTGGAACAAACAGAGAAAACCAATAAAGTAATTACAGAAATGAAACGAGACTAACAGAATAACTTCATGGTTTCGAGGAAAGAATAGTTGCTAAGATTCTGGAGGCTAGTACCTTTGGCTGAGCTGAAAGAAGCCTTTAAAAACCAGACATGGCAATCAACGGCTGCTCTGGGAGGGGAAGTACTTTTTCTTCAGGGACATGGCTTCTAAAGGGCTACCTGTGTTCCAGCAAATGGGTCCATATTCGTGCACATACAGATGGCATCTTGTGGACTCAGCGTGGTTTAAAATCAAAAGAGTTTGGGGAGCTGGATTTTATCAAAACCCATTATAAACATGTATGGAATTCTTAGTAAAAACAAAACAAAGATGATTTCTTAAGATGGCAGGCAAAGGAATTTAGCAATACTCTGCAAAAAGAGAAGAAAACCATTAAGTGGGATGCCTATCATACAAGGGTTGAGAAAATAGAGATTATCATAAAGCACATACAGAAGAAGACAGATTATTTAAAAAAAAAGAGATGAGGAACGTGGGTGGACTTCAGGAAGCCATAAATTCAATCTTTAGCACACTATGTAGTAGATAAATAACCAGGGAACATTGAAATCTTGTCACCAATAGAGCAAATGTCATAAGGGCTTGGGAGTATCTGGGTATAGAAGGGATAAAAACACTTAGGATCATATTTAATTAAATGAGGGTTTGGAAACAGAAACAGACCTGCCCATCTACATGGGAGGAGATTCAAACAGAGACCTGACTAATGCCAAAGAGGAATAGTGGAGATGAATAAGCCAGTGTGAGAGCGCTAGAAAGTCTGCATCTATGCTAAAAACACTGCGGGCAATTAATGTTTATGGAATGGTTACCAACCTCATAACTCCCTCTGCTTGATACCAAGAAACGTCTTTAGATGTGCATTGAATTAAGCCATTGCTCCTTTGTTGTTGTTTTTGAATTATTGCCCACACAATATCTGCTTGTTGTAAACTTTTAGAAAAATCACAACAAAGTGCAAATTGGAAAGCAAATACTCAAGAGAAGTTTTGCCTTCCACAACTATTTTAACCCACGTAGCTCTGGCCTGTACCGCTACCTGTAGAAGAGACTATTTACTGCGAGCCAATGCTGCTCCTGAATATGCTGCAGTCTGTTTCTTGTCACAAGGTCATCTTGTCAGGGAGCACAGGGCCTCTTCTGTTTTGTTCATCACTAGATTCCTAACACTTGCAGTGGTGCATGGCGTGCAGCAGACACTCAATAAATACTGCTTAAATAAATTACTAAATCACTTCTCTTAGTGCTAACGCCAGTGGGATAGCCACTCCTCCTTACCTGCAAGGAACGAGGCTAAAGGAGAATTTTCTGAATTTCCAAAGCCATGTATCACCTAAGAAGCAGAGCTGGGCTGCACAACTGGAGAGCAGTCATGCTGCTCATGAATATATCCAGTTATAACTCCTTCAGTAATGGGAGAACTTGCAGACATTGGGATGATATTAAATATAATATTGAAAGTACAAAAAGTACTTGTTTGCCTCTTTGTGACAGAAAGTAGAAAATAATATGCATTATTTTCTGAACAGTTCTGCTTACTGTCAGCATCAGAAATGAAGGACAATCTTACTTGTCTCATGTCTTTCCTGTCTTGGAATAATGCCACCATGTTTGTCTGTCACCTAAAGTAGTTGGATCATTTGAAAAAAAAATAGACTGAGAGTATTGATGTCTCTGAAATATCTTTTGGAAACAAACTGTTTAGAAAAATACAGGTAAATAAATATCTGTCTAAGCTGTAGAAAATGCCATTAACTTCATGCTGGATGTTAGACCATTGTGCCTTTCACAGTTGCCCAGTTGAGCAAAGCAAATACTTGGACAATTCTATTTGAATAGAACTAGAGGTTCTTTGCCAGCAACATAAGGTCAAATTTCCATGCATTCATTAAAATATGATGCAGAGATAGGAAGATAAATGTATGGAATTTTAAAATATTATTTACATTATAGTATAAGTAGTAAAAACTGGCATGTTTATCTTGTGTGTTCTAGCACTGTATGGATATATGAAGTTTTGAAATAAATAGAAATTGTATAAAACAACCCAACATTTACTTTCAGAGACAGTCCAGTAAAGTCATATGGACTATGCTAAGCTTTTATACTGTAGAGACAGCTATTTGCATTCAGGTTTATAAAACAATAATGTAAAGTCAGTGTTTTGTTCACTAAGATTTTTATCCACTCTACAGCAATCTTTTGAGTGAGAACTAAAATTTAGGAATTGCTTTGTTTCTTAGCTTCATTTCACATTTTGTTACATTATTATGACAACAGGCAGCCCAGGTCTTAGTAATGCTCCTGAAATGTGCATGTTTTCAGTCACTCAGAGATACTGTGACCAGATACATCATCTGTTCTGACATGCTGAATATACGTGTTATTCATCTCAGGATTCAAGACATTTAGAGGAAAGCAAGCTTTCTTTGAAACTAGTAATTGATTGTTAAAAATAGTTGGACAGAGAAGAAGATCTGCATTCAAGCATTGTGTCTAAATAAGGATTTCATACATAGTCTTTAAAGTAATGTCATCTGCCATCTTCTACAAAGATTTACAATGTACAGACCTGGTGAAAAACAACACTTTATGTGGACATCTGTTTTCGTATATTCCAGCTTCCTGCTTGGGCACTGAAAGTGTGCTCACTATCTAAGCACACAGGAAATCTCCCTTGCATATCACGAGCACCAATTGTTAGGAAAAGGCACCTTTGTCAGCCCACAGGGAAAGAGGTCCCAGAAGTATGGTTGACAGCAGAAGACATAACTGAAATCAGAAAAAACACAGGATCAGTCATTCATAACTCCATCTAATAGCTAAGGAACTTCCTGAGACACAACCTGGAAGAAACTCCTCACCCCGCCACCGCCAACCCCCACATATATAAGTGAGTTAGGGTTTGGCATTGTCTAATGGACTGGAAAGAGATGCTGATTTTTCAAAATCATTTTCTGTGAATTAATTTCACTGGAAGTTGAAACTAAAAAAAACTTTATCCTTTTTCTTTATGTGATGTTTGCAAGGAGGCAGAGGTGCAGTCCATGCACATCTATCAGGTCAGGTAGTTGCTAAAGGAACCATTGGAGTGGAACCAAGGCTCAAACAGTGCTGTGCTTTAGGGCAAACAAGGCAAAACACGACCCAGAGTTAAACAGAAAGGGTCAAAGAAAATAGGCAGTCTCTGGCTCTTTGGTGGATGATGAGAATTGAACAGATCCAGGAAGAACCAGGTGTCTCTATAGAATTGGGGGATGCTGGGACATCCTCTGTAAAGCTGGAAGCAACAATCAGACTTGTTACTGTGATACCAATGAGACTGTGCCAGGGCAGTGGGCAGAAGAGGCCAAAGATGTTTCAAACATGTTTGTCTAATAACAACACAACCCTCTTTCTTTAAGGTCTTTTAAAAAAACCCATAAAAACTATTCTAAATAGCACTCCTGTGTTTAGGTGAGAAGTGAGAACCACCTGGTCAGCTCACCAAATGTGTATTTTTTAATATACTTCATCTAAGTGCTTCCAGTTTGCAGACAACTATGCTGGAGAGTAGCTCTTCCCAACTGTGCCACCCTATCCTCCTGGGATCTTGCTAAAACGCATATTCAGATGCAGGAAGTCTGGGATGGTTTGAGGTTCCTCAGATTTAACAAGCTCCCTGGTGTGTTGATGCTACTGGCAGGTAAAATGCACCTTAAATATCTTGTAATGCTGATCTTCACATGCTTTTCTGGTACTGTTTCCATAGTTTCTTAATTGGTGGTCATATGGAGTTCTGATAAACTCACGGGTAAGTCAACTGGAAGTGATCCAGTAAGGCAGTGATCAATAACATGGTCACACTTGGCAAAGCTATAAAATGTGCTCATGCTAGGTACTGCCATTGCTCGCAACCCCACATTACCTTTCAGAGTCAAAATCATAGTCTTACAAGTGATCCTAACACATGACAGGTTTGAGAACCATTTCCATAAAGTCTGAGAGGTTACAGAAGACTTCAGATTCTATTCTAAATATCACACTGGTCCCTGCCATTGAATGTGATTTCTGTCCGGATCAAAGATGTTTTAAAGCAGGTTATTGATAGAATCCTCTTACCCGAGCTTTGAGGCTTCTACTTGGACAATCTTTATTCTTTCTGCATTGCATATGAGGAAGGCTCATTTCTTTACTTCTTTTAGAGAAATATACTAAAAGAAACACATTGGACAATTTTGAAAACTCCCCATGCTAAACTGATTGTAGAGTTTTTATCTAAGTGTTTATTAACTTGAATCTGTTCCATTGTAGGTTATAAGGCAGAAGCTAATTACTGGGAGCCTGTAATTTAAGATGACAGGTAATTGGCTCCTCTGTGAAATTCTGTGTAATGCATAATACAGTATTAAACAGTAATTATTTAAAACACAAATGAGGCTGATTCAAGTCAGTTCTAGGAGTTAGTGGTTCATATTAAACTTGAAACTTGATAATTAACTGGAATACAAAAAAAAGACCATTTCAGTCTAACTGTAAAAATGATTTTTTTTGCCAGTTGGTATTAATTATGGCATGTTAATATACATAATTTTATTGGGTTTATGTACATTAACCTCATGTACTTATGATGAAAATCTGAATGGAAGTTCTGAATCCAAAGAAGAAAGAGAATCATTTGTCCCACACTTGTATTAATATTTAACCTTCTTCACTGAATTAATACATGGAAATAGCAATTAAGGATACAAAATTGGACTGAGGAGTCAGGTAGGGCATTATTATTTTATAAGATTTGATTACATTTTTGAAAGTGAAAAAAGGTCTCTTTAGAACAATGGATACATGTCACCAATAGTTCATACCTACACAACATACTATACTTAACACATGTTTATAATTATATTACATTATAATTTGGCCACATTATATATTATGGTATGAAATATAAATATGAGTTTTCATATATATGCATATAAATATTTAAATACATAAAATTTGCTTCTTAGATTTTGATTTTTAAATTTTTCCACTGGACTTTGATTTTTAACTTGTCCATCTGAAACTTTACACCCCGTAGTCATATAAGTTATAATGATTAAAACTAAAAAACAAAAAGACGCAACTTTCCAGAGGTGTGCTTTAGGTAATAGGTGCTGGCAAAACATTCTCTGTGATTTGTAGCAGTGATCACTGAATACTGCACTGTACTCTTCTCAATTCCAATATGACCTATTTCTATGCAAAAAGCTGCTTTATCAGTCAACTATCTGCAAGTTGGGAAGTAAAAGTATATTCTAACTTATTAGAATCCTGATGAGTTGGTAGATCATAACCTCCAGTGTTTAGTTTTTTTTTCAAGAGCAAACATCTTTCAGAACAATTTTTTGGGGAATAAAAATAAAGTTCCTATAGGTGTAAAAATGATTTTAAAGGTATTTTTAAAAGATTCATTAACTTATTTTATGTATATGAATATTAGGCCTGCATTTGTGTCTGTGCACCATGTGTGTGCCTGGTGACGAAGAAGGGCAGAGGAAGGTGTCAGATTTCCTAGGACTGAAGTTACAGAAAGTGGTGAGCTGCAATGAAATCCAGGGTATTAGCAAAGCATGTGTAGAAGAGCAATTTTAAGGGGAGGAGAATAGTTATGCTTCTGTGAATTACTCTGGAAAATAGACTGCTTTATGAGACTGCATAGCTGACACTTTATACAACTGCACTTGGGAGAGGGAATCCTGAGCAGGAAAAGTACATTATCTTACTAAAGGGATAATTGTTCCTCCTGCTTCTTTAGTATGTCCCAAGGTGAACCCACTTTCATTAAGGTTGGTTCCTCAGCCAGCTGACCAAATGATAAATTGGATTAATTCTTAAGATGGCATGTCTTCAGTGTGTCTGGTTTTATGTGGAGAAACTAATAGAAGGGAAACTAGGGAAGAACCTTGAACATATGGGCACAGGGGAGAATTTCCTGAACAGAACTCCAATAGCTTATGCTCTAAGATCAAGAATAGACAAATGGGACCTCATTAAATTACAAAGTTTTTGCAAGGCAAAAGACACTGTCAAAAAGACAAAGCGGCAACCAACTAACTGGGAAATGATCTTTACCAACCTTACATCCGACAGAGGGCTAATATCCAATATATAAAAAGAACTCAAGAAGTTAAACTCCAGAGAGGCAAGTAACCCTATTAAAAAATAGGGTACAGAACTAAACAAAGAGTTCTCACCTGAAGAATATCTAATGGCTGAGAAGCACCTAAAGAGATGTTCATCATCCTTAGTCATTAGGGAAATGCAAATCAAAACAACCCTGAGATTCCATCTCACACCAGTCAGGATGGCTAAGATCAAAAACACAGGAGACAGCAGTTGTTGGCGAGGATGCGGAGAAAGAGGAACACTCCTCCACTGCTGGTGGAATTGCAGGCTGGTACAACCACTCTGGAAAGCAGTCTGGCGGTTCCTCAGAAAACTGGGCATGACACTCCTGGAGGATCCGGCTATACCACTCCTGGGCATATACCCAGAGACTTTACCTGCATGCAATAAGGACACATGCTCCACTATGTTCATAGCAGCCTTATTTATAATAGCCAGAAGCTGGAAAGAACCCAGATGTCCCTCAACGGAGGAATGGATTCAGAAGATGTGGTATATCTACACAATGGAATACTACTCTGCAATTAAAAACAATGAATTCACGAAATTCCTAGGCAAATGGTCAGATCTTGAAAATATCATCCTTAGTGAGGTAACCCAATCACAAAAGAACATACATGGTATGCAGTCACTGATAAGGGGATATTGACCCAGAATCTCGGAATACCCTAGACACAATCCGCATATCAATAGATTTCTAAGAAGATGGAAGGAGAGACCCCTGGTCCTGGAAAGACTAGATGTAGGGGAACGCCAGGACAGAGTAACGAGAGGGGGTTGAATGGAGAAAAGAGGGAGGGAAGGGGGCTTATGGGACTTTCGGGGAGGGAGGAAACTGGAAAGGGGAAGTGATTTGGAATGTAAATTAAAAAAATAAAAAAAAAAAAGATGGCATGTCTTCAGCCAGAGGTAGATTTCACTCTTTACAGTAAAAACTAGACTTTTAAAATGTTCTCCAGGAAAGGAAAACTCACACCACATAGAAACAAATTTCTGTTATTTATAAGGCACCAGTTTTGTATTGTTTAAGAATTAATCCAATTTGGTCAGCAGGCTGAGGAACCAATTTTTAAAATTTAATTAATGAAACTAAGAACCCCATTAGAGACCCCAGTTTCCTCAATAACATGTGATTATTCTGCTAGGAAACAGCAGAATCTCTAACATACTAACCCTAGAGAGGACAGTGAAAACAGAAGAAAGAAATGATTCCATTTAAGTTTAACTTGATGATATATTGACTTCGTTGGTGTTATTTACAGGATCGTGAGTAAGGCTTACTTAGAGAAATAGGGATAACTCAAAAGTTACTAAAGAATACTCATCCAGCATGGGTGATGGCTCACTGAAGTTGTATCTCTTCTGCTCTCTGAAGAATTTGTTGACAATTCCTAGACCGGAAAATCTCTCTAGACAAATTTGGGATCTAAGAATTTCTTTCTCACCAGTACTCTTTACTAATATAAACTTGTGGAGGGAATTATGATTCTTGTAAGTTTCAGGGATTTATGAGACTTGTGAATTGTTTTCTTTCTGAGTCTTAAAGAATCTCACTCCAGAACAAGTTGTTTCAATTTGGATGAAATTGCTACATAGAATTACTATAGTTCTGATTGGCCCTTCCCTCCCATTACCCCACCCCCCCTGCTGGGAATACCAAGACTAAGGTATCAAATGATTTGGTGCCTGCTGAGGACCTGCTTCCTAGCTTCTATTTTGGCAAGATCTCTTAGAGTCCTCATGTGACAGAAGGGACAATCTGTCTGGGATTTTTTTTTCATGAGAAAAGTAATGTCATTTAGTCAGAGTCATGTTCTCCAACCTTATTACTCCCACATGACCTCATTTCCTAATACCATCACATACCATAACCAAAAGCCATTTGGGGAAGAATGGGTTTCTTTTGCTTTCACTTTCATATTTCAGCTCATCACTGAAGGTAACCAAGGCAGAAACTCAAGCAGGGCAGAAACCTAGAAAAGACCTGATCAAGAGACTGTAGAGGAGTGCAGGTTACTACATTGTTCCTTGTGTATTGCTCAGCTTTCTTTCTTTTCTAAGGTTATACTATTTATATTTTTTAAATTGGATATTTTTATTTATTTTATTTATTTATAATTTATTTTATTTATGTTATCCCTTTTCCCAGTTTATCCTCTGAAAATTCCCTATACCATTCCTCCTTGCACTGCCTCTATGAGGGTGCTCTCCCACCCACCTATCCACTCCTGCCTCACCACCCTAGCATTTCTCTACACTGGGGCACCGAGCCTTCACAGAACCAAGGGCCTCCCCTCCCACTGATGCCAGAGAAGGCCCCTTCAGCTCCTTCAGTCCGTACCCTAACTCTTCCATTGGGGTCCCTGTGCTCAGTCCGGTGGTTGGTTTTGAGCATCCTCATCTGTATTGTTCAGGATTTGGCAGAGCCTCTCAGGAGACAGCTGTATCAGGCTCCTATCAGCAAGCACTTCTTGGCATTAGCAATAGTGTCTGGGTTTGGGGACTGCATATGTGATGGATCCTCAGGTGGGGCAGCTTCTTCACGGCCTTTCCTTCAGTCTCTGTTTCACTTATTGTCCATGTGTTTCCTTGAGACAAGAGCAATTCTGGGTTAAAATTTTGGAGATGGGTGGGTGGCCCTATCCCTCAACAGGGAGGCCATGCCTAAACATTGGATATGGTCTCAACACTTTCTTTCTCCCCTTTGTGGGGTATTTCAGCAACTGTCATCCTTGTGGGGTCTTGGGAGGCTCTTGCTTTCCTGGCATCTGGGACTTTCTGGTTGCACTTCCAGTTCTACATCCCCCATTGCTACACACCTCTTTTCCATTTCCTGACATTCTGTACACTCCTCCATCTCCTCTTGTATCTGATTCTTCCCCTCTTTTTTCACTTCCTCCTCTTTCCCCCCCCCCAAAGTTCCTCCAACCCTCTACTTCCCTTGCTTATTATGTTCTCCCTTCTTAGTAGGACTGAAGCATCTGCTCTTTGGTCTTCCTTCTTCTTGAGATTCATGAGCAACCATGAGTTGTTTCATGGGTATTTCATGCTCTTTGCCTAATACCCACTTATCAGACAGTACATACCATGTGTTTTCTTTTGTGACTGAGTTACCTCATTCAGGATGATATTTTCTAGATCCATCCAAGTTATCATTGAGTAGAGCATTGTTCAGCTTCCATGTGTATGTGGGTTTTCTGTTGTTTTTGTTGTTATTGAAGACCAGCCTTAGTCCATGGTGATCTGAGAGGATGCATGGGATTATTTCAATCTTCTTGTATCTGCTGAGGCCTGTTTTATGATGGATTATATGGTTGATTTTGGAGAGAGTACTGTGAGGTACTGAGAAGAAGGTATATTATTTTGTTTTAGGATGAAATGTCCTATAGATATCTGTTGAATCCCTTTGGTCCATAACCTCTGTTAGTTTCACTGTGTCTCTGTTTAGTTTCTCTTTCCATGATCTGTCCATGCTGAGAGTAAGGAGTTGAAGTCTCCCACTTATTGTGTAAGGTGCAATGTGTACTTTCAGATTTAGTAAAGTTTCTTTTATAAGTATGGCTGCCCTTGCATTTGGAGCATAGATGTTCAGAATTGAGAGTTTTTCTTGGTAGATTTTTCCTTTGGTGAGTATGAAGTGTCATTCCTTATCTTTTATGATAACTTTTAGTTAATAATTGATTTTATTGGATTTTACAATGGCTACTCCAGCTTGTTTCTTGGGACCATTTGCTTGGAAATATTTTTTCTAGCCTTTTACTCTGAGGTAGTGTCTGTCTTTGTCACTAAGGTGCATTTTCTGTATGCAGCAAAATGTTGGGTCATGTTTATGTATCCAGTCTATTAGTTTGTCTTTGTCTTTTTATTGGGGAATTGAGTCCATTGATGTTAAGAGATATTAAGGAATAGTGATTGTTTCTTCCTGTTACTTTTGTTGTAAGAAGTGGAATTATGTTGTGTGGCTATCTTTTTTTGGGTTTGTTGAAAGAAAATTACTTTCTTGCTTTTTCTAGGGTGTAGTTTCCCTCCTCGTGTTGGAGCTTTCCATCTATTATCCTTTGTAGGGCTGGATTTGTGGGAAAATATTGTGTAAATTTGGTTTTTTCATAGAAGATTTTTGTTTCTCCATCTATGGTAATTGAGACTTTTGCTGGGTATAGTAGCATGTGCTGGCATTTGTGTTCTCTTAGGGTATGTATGACATCTGTCCAGGATCTTCTGGGCTTTCATAGTCTCTGGTGAGAAGACTGGTGCAATTCTGATAGGTCTGCCTTTATATGTTACTTGACATTTTTCCCTTACTGTTTTTAATATTCCTTTTTTTTTGTTTTGTGCATTTGTGTCTTGACTACTATGTGATGGGAGGAATTTCTTTTTTGGTCAAATCTATTTGGAGTTCTGTAGGCCTCTTGGTTAGGAAAGTTTTCTTCTATAATTTTGTTCAAGATATTTACTGGCCCTTTAAGTTGGGAATCTTCACTTTCTTCTATACTATGATCCTTAAGTTTGGTCTTTTCATTGTGTCTTGGATTTCCTGGATGTTTTGGGTTAGGAGCTTTTTGCATTTTGCTTTTGCATTTTCTTTGACTGTTATGTCAATGTTTTCTATGGTAACTTCTGCACCTGAGATTCTCTCTTCTATCTCTTGTATGCAGTTGGTGATGCTTGTGTTTATGACTTCTGATCGATTCCCTAGGTTTTCTATCTTCAGGGTTGTCTCTCTTTGTGATTTTTTTATTGTTTTTGTTTCCATTTTTAGATCCTGGATTGTTTTGTTCAATTCCTTCACCTGTTGTTTGTGGGTTTTTTGTTTGTAATTCTTTAAGGAATTTTGTGTTTCTTCTTTAAGTGCTTCAAGCTGTTTTACTGTGCTCTCCTTTATTTCTTTAAGTGAGTAACTTATGCCCATCTTAAAGTTCTCTATCATCAGCATGAGATATGATTTTAGTTGAGAGTCTTGCTTTTCTTGTGTGTTGGGATATCCAAGGATTGCTGTGGTGGGAGATCTGACTTCTGATGATGCCAAGTAGTCTTGGTTTCTGTTGCTCGTGTTCTTGCCCTTGCCTCTCGACTTCTGGTTATCTGTGGTGTTACCTAGTCTTGCTGTCTATGTCTGTGGCTTGTCCCTTCTGTAACCCTGTGTGTCAGCATTCCTGGGAGACCAGTTCTCTCAGGGAGGAATTTGGTCATGTAGAGCTGTGGCACGTGGTCTGCTCCATGGCGTAGATGGAAACTGAAAGTGTTGTGTCCCTGGCTGTTCCTTGGTTCCTGTGTCCTGATGGCTCTGGGCAGCTGCCTCTTGGGCCAGGAATTTGAGCATAAGTGGTGGTCTCACCTGTGCTTTCAGGTGTGTCAGCACTCTTGGGAGACCAGCTCACTCCTGGTGGGACCTGGGTATGGAGAACTGTGGCACAGGGTCAGCTCTGGGCGCAGATGTAAACCAGAACCTCAGCTTGCTTTTAATATAACTCAGGACCACCTGGCTAGGTAGGGGTGATCCCACCCACAATGAGCTGAGACCTCCCATATCAACCACTAATTAAGAAAATGTCCTATAGGCTTGTGTATAACCCAATATTAATGGAGGCATTTTCTCAATTAAGGTCAACTTCAGGTGGCTTCCTGGATCATTTCTCACTTTATTTTTTGAGATCAGGTCTATCACTGGTTAATCTCAAGCATATCAGTTGGACAGAGGCTGGTTAATGAGAGACCTTTTGTGTCTATTTCTAAGAGTTGGAATTGCTGGAGTGTCTCTCTGGACCCACCTTTTTTTTGTTAGTTTGTTTGGTTTTGTTTTAAAAGTAAGTGCTGAGGATCTGAATTCAGTTCCTTTACCCACTTTACGAACTGAACCATGTCTCCACCCAAGGTGGATTACTTTTAAAATAAAGTTAGTCATTCGTTTGACCTACACTAGGTCTTCTATATTAAACACAACCGTTTGTAATGGAACTAAGCTTTTCCACAGCCTCTAAGGTCCTACATTATTTAGTCCTTATTGGATACTTTCAATAGATTGTCTGCCAAGTTCCCCTAACTCACTGTGCTTTTTCTACCACAACCCAAACACACTTCACTCTCTATAAATGTAATGTTTCTGTGTCTGGAGTCTGGAATGTTCTTGCCCTACACTCTTTTCCTAATTTATCTGGATTATACTCAAATGTCTTTCAGAAATGATTTCAATGGGCACCCATCTAAACAGGCATCACTGTTGACATCTATTCTTCAGATAAACTACAAGTCATTGTTCATCTACATTTTACTCTTGATAAACCAAAACTATGTGAATGTTTCATTGTTTTTTATTTTTCCTTATTTTCTTCACTGGATCTAAGTTCTTTTAATTGTACTATGTAGTTCAAGTATTTCTTGAATGAAAGGATGCTTTCATATTTTGAAAAATTAAAGAAAGACAATTAAATATATGACAAGGGAGGCTGTACAATATTTCCTATTTTTTAGTTGCCTTCTGTCTTAGTTTGAGTTTTACTGCTATGAACAGACACCATGACCAAGTCAAGTCTTATAAAGGATGAAATTTAATTGGGGCTAGCTTACAGGTCCAGAAGTTCAGTCAATTATCATCAATGTGGAAGCATGGAAGCATCTAGGCAGGCACAGTGCCGGCAGAGCTGAGATTTCTACATCTTCATCTGAAGGTGGAAGACTGACATTTAGGCAGCTAGGATGAGGATCTTAAAGTCCACACCCACAGTGACAAACCTACTCCAACAATGCCACCTAGTGCCATTCCCTGTGCTGAGCATAGGCAAACCATCACATTCTACTCCCTGTCCCTTGTTCAAACACGGGGGCCATACCTACTAGTACTATAATAAAAAATACATTTAATCCGACTTCCAAAGTCCCCATAGTCTATAGTAGTGTCAACAATATTAAAAGCCCAAAGTCTATTCTGAGATTTATCCAATCACTTAACTGTAATCCCCAAAGTAAAACAGGAAACCAGCTGGGGAAATTCCAAACTCTGCATCTCCATTGCTGATGTCAAGGCAATCTTCAGACCTTTTTCATCTCTGTTGGCTGCAACAATCTGCTTTTTCCTAAGCTAGCTTTACTCCCTGTTAGCAGCCTTCCTGTATCACTCTAAGCTCATGTCGATCCACTTTACTGCTGCTGCTGTTCTTGGTGATCATCCATTCCATGGTACTGTCGTCTACAATACCCTGGGGTTTTCAGCTGCAACTAGACTACACAAATAGCCTCCCATAGGCTCTCTTTACAGTGCCAGGACTCAACTCCTTTGCATGACACCTTCAGTCCTGGGTCATCAACTGCAACTGAGACTTCACCTTCACCAATGGCCTTCCATGGCCTCTCATAATGCCAAGTTTTAGTTGCTCATCATAACCCGTTCATGCCTTCAAAACCAGCACCACCTGGGTGATTCTTACTCTTTACCACCTACAGCAGCATGAGGTACAACCTTGGCTATCTCTGGAACACAGCTTCTTTGTGCTCTCAGAAAACATTTCCCAGAAGATTTTACCTCAGTGATGCTTGTCCCTTTTTAATCACCACTAATTTCTTAGCTCTAGCTAACCAGCATCAATTGTCCCAGTAGTCCCTTCTATTCTGGACTCTAAAGCCAGAGCCATGTGGCTAAAGTTGCCAAGTTCTGCTGCTTCCTGGGACTGGAACATGCCCCCCTTGTTCTATTACACTATCATCAGCTTTCTGTGTTCCAACTCCTTCACTGCCTAAGCTTGGCTGTCCTGGAACTTGCTCTGAAGACTGATTTTGAACTCAGAGATCTGTAAGCCTGTCTCCTAAGCACTGGGATTAAAGATGTGGTCCACCACAGCTGGGTTTAAGTTTTTCTTCACCTAGAATTGCTCTCTTCTAGGCTTGACTTGAACTCAGAGATCTGCTTGTCTTTGCCTCCTGGGATTAAAGGTTTGTACTACCATGCCTAGATCTAAACTTAGCTGGGTGGAATCTTGGCCCAAGTTCACCACTACTTAATTCAATTTAATATCCTTGAACATAGGGTACACAACTTTCAGAAAAAGTGGTCTCAATGTGTATGTAGTGCAACTTCTGTCAAATATGGTATTTCTAATAAAGGCAATTCATGTTGATTATTGGGTCCTGAGTCTGTATGCCTAGGCTTTGGGAAACAAGGAATGATACAGAAAATACATTTAGATGTGCTGACACAGTATTTCCTTTATTTTCTTTTCCTATGGCTTAATTTTGCTATTTTAGGCTCCCTATTAACAAATAGAATCAGCTAGATTCCAGAAAAGATGCTTCCAAGACCCAAGTCCAAGATGCGACCTCAGATGGAATAGTGTTTGAATAGTTAGTTTTCATTTTTATAAAAGGTATGTAATTTTGAATCTGAGAAGTATGAATTCAATATCTGCAGCACTGAGATATTTCTAAGAATGAAGATGATGGTCATTATAAGATGATATCTCACTTTTCCCCACTGAAAATTCATTTCAATACTACATTTGAATTGATGTGAAACTTTGTTCAATAGATCTACATTTGGAAATTGGAATATGGCCCAAAACAATGAGAAACATTGTTTACAGAAAATTATCTGTCTATGTCATTGATTTCTGGGCAGAACATTTTAACTCAAATATCCCACTATTTCTTTTTTGCAAGCCAGAAGTAGATAATTAGATATGAATTCATATAGTAACACTTAGGCTTTCTATTTTGATTTTCAACAAAATAATTTTCTCTGTCAGTTATAATGCTGAAGATAGATAATTTTTGTAGCAAACAAAATTCTTTGTTTTCTAATCTTTTGTGTAATGAAAGGGAAACACAAAATGAACTTTGAAAATGGGGACTTTTCTTTTGGTAATTGTTCTACTATGTGCTGTCAGTTCTGCATTCAGGCCTAATATGAAGCCAAGAAGTTGTATATGGATACTTTTGACCCAGTTTTTTTATTAATACTAATAAAGCATGAATGATATCATTATATCCCAGAAGAGGCTCCAAAGTTAACTTAGAATAAAAGACAGTTCTAATATATAGGGCACACCAACTAATGATTTTATTTTACTCAAACTTGAGTTTCAGATCTAGACAGAACATTAAAAGGTATTGCTCTGTTTTCAGGTTAACCCTATGGCCTGTGGAATGTTTAGCTTTGAGACATTAATTTGATTTAAAAGTTATTGCTGAAGTATTTTGGCTAAGGACCTAGTTGGAAGAGTTTACTTGTGAAAAATCTTCTTTGCACAAATCTGGAAGATTGCCTGCATAGGACAAGAAGTGGCAGTGGCAGGGTAGGGGAATGGGCACAAAAAAATAAGAGAGTAAAAGTTATTCTCAATCAAACTTCCATGGATATATACTAAACTGAAAAGTTTATGGTGTCCTGAAAATGTTTCTGGGACCCTATATCACATATAGAGATGTACACACTCAGCCAAGGAACAATGTACCAGGAATTGTAAGTCATTTTTCTAAGTGTTTCAGAAAAAGCAATAAGCAGAAATAAAAATCCCTTAACTCCTGCCCCACCCCTGCAAGTTATTTTAAATATTTGTGATGTTTGCTGGTGTATCTTCACCTTAGTAGAGTCTCAAAGAAACACCTGGCTCCTCCATCTCTCATGGTGCTAAAATCTGTGATCAGTTCTTTAGTATTTTGTTTTCTGGCTCTTGTAGAGTCTTCCCACACTATTGTAGAGCTTTGGTTATTGTCTAGTGATTGGTAGGGAATATATGTGTATAATCATTTTCTATATTCATCTTATTCTTTTTCTGAGTTTCTGTTTGCTAGTTGCTATTCCACTTTACTTTGTCTTACTTTTTATACCCATTTAACTCAACTGATTCAAAACTGAACGTTGGGCTAGCATGGATCATTTTCTTGAAAATATTGAACAGAATGCACTTCAGCAGGGGAAGGATGCTGGCTGGACATATTCTCTACATAGACAGGAAATGGAGAGTGAAGTAAAAATGGGGGTCAGAGCACAAAAACATCAAAATGCTCCATCTGTGACCCACTCTATTTAGCAAGACTCCTTCTTCTAAAGGTCTGTAGTCTTCCGAGTCATCACTAACTGGGGACTAAGTTAATCACTAACTACAGCCTATTGAGACATTTCCTATTTAGACCTGAAGAAGCATCACTAACTGGGGACTAAGTTATCACTAACTACAGCCTATTGAGACATTTCCTATTCAGACCAAAGCTTTGAGTGACACTGGGAATATCCTTTGCACCAGGTATGATGTGAATTCATTGTATCATCTTATCTCCTTTAATCTTCACAACTATTTCAGACAGGACTCTAAAAATTATCTTTTCCCTGAGGCCTGGAAAAGCTAATAACTTTCCTGAATTAAGGCAGCTAGTAAATATAACATCCAGGCAGTCTGTCTCCAGAGTGTTCTGTTTCTAAGCTCGACTCTAAGATTTTATTTCATTCTTCCCTCATGTGTAATTGTGTTTGATGTATAGAATGTAATACGTAACCTTACTTGCCAACTTATCTTGCTCATGAGATACCTAGGTTTCTGAGTCTGCTTTGTCTTGCTAGAAAAAAAAAAGAGTGACATACAGAAGAAATTTTATAAAAAATAGAAACTTCACAACTTCAAAACAAGAAAGTCCACAGTCAATGGCTGGCAGTTTTGGGTATTTATTAGGGTTCAGTCTCTATCTCTATGACATTGTCTTGTGTACTAGAAGGAATACTGTTTCTTATACAGCTAAGAAAGAAGTGGCAACCTATTCCCAAATTCCCTTTTAATTGAAACACTACTAGATTTATGAAGGGAGATTCCCAAGATCTACAATAACAACTAGTTCCCATCTCTCAATACTTTGGCATTGAAGATTTGTTTCCAACACACAAGATCTGGAAGGGAGAAAATTCTCGAGACCTCATGTGTAAACATAATCATGTATTTATGACAAGCCTCTTAGTTTAAATTGTTGAACAGAGTAAAACAAGTTGCCCTTCCTAATGTAGGTAGAAACCACACAACCTTCTGAAAGATTAAGTAGAGCAAAAAGATAGAGGGGCATAAGTTCACGTTCTCTATGTCTCTCTTGCCCTTTCTCTTCTTCCACTTTCCCTACTTTCCCTCCCTTCCCTCTTCTCCTGTTAGTCCTTTTTCCCTTCCTGCTCCATCTCTATCTCCTGCCCCCTCTTCCTATCCTTCCCTGACTGCTTGAGCTAAAGTTTTGTCTATTCTCCATTTGGACTGGAACTTACACCATTGGTGTCTGGCCTTCCATGGATCTACAGACTGTAGGCTAGAGGCTGTAGAAATTTTAACCTCCACAATTCCTGTTCTCTCTTGGTTTTGTTATTTTTCATAATCCTAACTGGCAGAACATTTTGATGTAGAAAGTTTAGGTTTCATCCAATCCTGTGCCTCTGAAAACCAATTTTACTTTCTACAGAAGGGCTCATGTGACTTCCATCAGAATTAACCATTGTTGTTGTCTCTGGGGCAGGCTGCAGCTCAGTCCACTGCAGCAGCTCTATCTTTTCCCTTTGGAGATGAATAGTGAAAGTTTGGATTGGCCTCAGTTCACCTCTGGCAGTTTTATTTTTATAACTCATTTGCAATGCTAACAAAGAAAGCAAGCAATGCCTAAATCTTGCATTACCTTTTGAGTATTTTCTCCTCTGAATCATGTCTGAGTTTCCCTTGGCAACCATTAAGTCTGACCCCCTCTCCTATGTCCACCTCTACTTAGTCCAGTTATCCTGTGGTTTTAGCACTTGGTGACTGTTAGTCAGGATTCTCTAGAAGAACAAAACTAATTGGATGAAATACATGTTAAAGTGCCAGCAACAGTCATCCACAACTAAGGTGGAAACCCCAGGAGTTGCTCAGTCTCCAAGGCTTCTTGCCTGAACAGTCAGAGTAGCTGCACAGTGCCTGACTTATGCTAGAAAAACTGACAACTGAGTAACTGTTCAGGCCACAAGGCTGGAAATCCTAACAGTCACATCTGCACCCCAAACCTGGAAGGTTCCTGAAAAACTGCTGCTCTCTAGTTAGTAATGGAAGCCCGGGAAGACTGTGCAGTTTTTCTAATGTGAAATGTCTCCTTTAATGTCAGGCATTGAATACTTGATCCTTGATTTGAATACAGTGTTTTAAGAGGTAATAGAGAGGTACAACCTTGCTGGAGGAAATGTGTTCCTCAAACAGGCTTGGAGAATTTAAAACTTTTACCCCACTTTCAGCTCACTTTCTGATTTGCACTTACTGTTAGGGATGTGAATGCTGAGCTCTCTACTCTAGCCTCCATGTCTTCTCCTTGTCGCCATTACCCCACTCCACCATGATGGTCCCTTACCCCTCTGGACAGGTAAGCCAGAATAAACTCTCTCTTGTCTAAGTTTGCTTTAGTCAAAGAGATCTCTCTTCTCAGATAACTCTTGCTTATGTCCAGTTGACAAACAAACAACAACAAAACAATCACTAGGACCCCCCAGTGTGTGCTTATTTGTTATAACAACCTCAGAAAACTGATGAATGTTAATATTAAAAATAAATGGTTTTCCTAATCAACAGACTATTTGTTTTGTGATTTAGTTCTTTTAGGGAGGTAAACATTGTAATCAACTAATCTATTTTCATGTACAGCCCCTTAACCTTAAAGGATTTGTCTAAGTTACAGATTGTTCTCATGAGTTTAACTTAGTAATTTTGGAATATCACATGGTCTATATTGATGGAATGGATCCAACAGCTCCTCAGAGGAAGTACACGATTCTCCTATAGGCAGCACATCCTATCCTACTTCTAGCTGTAGAGGCAAAGAGCCCAGCAAGTGCTTCCTTTCTATGACATCTTTGACGAGGAGAAAGGTGTGAAATCTGTGATGATCAATCCTGATTCTTCACTGGGTGGGATTTAGAATGACCATGGAAACAAGTGTTAGGAGAGTCTATGCCTGCCTTTGTAGATTAGTTAATTAGAATGGAAAGATCCACCCTAAATGTCTGGGGTACCAATTCATGAGCTAGTAGCCCAGACTTAATTATAAGCAGAAAGCAAGCTAAGGACACCTATTCATTACTCTTTGTTTCTTGACGGTGGACACAGTGTGACCAGCAGTCTCCTGCCACCATGATGCATGGTATCGTTAGGACTGTAAGTTCCAATAAATCTCTGTCTTTAAGTTGCTTTTATGAAATATTTTGTCACATCAAATGAGTAATTAATACAGCCTTTCTCAAAGACTGTGTCTTTTCTCTCTAGTTCTAAAGACATGGGAAAAATTGGACCTAGTTTCCCAAACCCTATCTCATAAATCCTTCCTGTACGTTATATACACAACCCAACTCCACTAATTTCTTGACTTACAACACTGGAACACAGTAGTGTTCGCCATCATTTTC
Organism: Tokudaia tokunoshimensis; assembly: GCA_036184795.1. NCBI lineage: Eukaryota > Metazoa > Chordata > Mammalia > Rodentia > Muridae > Tokudaia > Tokudaia tokunoshimensis. The sequence continues at coordinate 17,165,841 of BTHU01000009.1, read as the reverse complement.
AGTTTTCTTCTGATGCAAAGAGCCCAGAGTATGTGCTGCCGAGTAAGATGGCAAGGGAGCAAGAACGTGCTGGGAAACAAACAAACAAGAAAATAAAAAAGATCATTAGTCAATTAATAAAAAACAGCATATGGATTCTAGTGATAGGGAAGAAAAAGTACCCCTGATGCCAAGGAAACATGAATTCAGATGCCAACCATGTGATTTTTCTACCTGTAAAATTATGCAAATTTTCTTTAGTCTCCAGAGGCTTTCCATGTTCACTTACAAAAATAGATGAAGCAGTAGACTTACCCAGAGTTCTCTTGAGGACTAAATATAATGAGCTAATTTATGCAAAATAAGAGGGCTTAAACACAAAAAGAACAGCAACTAGTCAGCTTAATGCTATGGGAATGCTTTAACACTGAGCTGATTGTCTAAGACTGGCTTCTTTTCTATGAAACCGGCGTCCAGAAAGACCAGGTGTTTGGCCTCAAGATTCTATCCAAATGTGGCTTCCCATGGCTGTGTTTCAAGATGCCACTCTGAGGATGTCTGTGCCTTCATTTTATTCCTTTTGTGAAAGAGAGACTAGATCCGTGATAAGTGCCAGCTTTTCATTTCTTCGTTTTAGACATTATTTTTGAGCCTTGGAGTACTTTGGCAGACAGAATATATATACATATATTATATATATTAATATGCTGGGTTCCTGGATTGCCAACTAATCTCTCCTGGAGAATAAGGTGCACTCTAGTATATTTTTAGAAGATGAAACCTAATCTAAGCTACTTTGATTTTGCCAGATTTTCCTCTCCTAAATAAGGGCTCGTCATGCAAATTCTCCACCACTAGATGTCACAACTGTGGAAGTGTTCTGCTAAGATCTGCAAGGTTTGCCTTGGAAGCTTGTCTACTGTAATTCACCTTGCACTGGTTGGAGTAACTAATATTGGTGGCAGGTTACAAGCATTTGCAGTCCATTCTGATCGCCAGGGCTCAGGAAAGCTTCATAACTTTCCTACCCATATTTATAGTTACAGCTATAAGATAAAACATTGTAAATATTTCACTGTGAATGTGAATAATATGAAATTGATAAAAAAGTGCAAATTTTATAGATTATCTGTATTATGTTGACCATATTGATTCCATAGCAGTGAGAACCTATGTCAATGTTTTCAAGAATTGCATAAAAATACACAACCACAACAAATAAAGTCCTTAGGAAACTAATGACAAACACACAATAGTACCAGTTGTCTTCCTTGGGATCAGTGGAGCCAAAAAAACCTAATCCACTGTAAAATCATGGCAATAAGAACATGGGGCAAGTTTTCTGGTCCCTAAAGTTATTTATCATGATGAATGGCTTTTTCTTTAATGTTTAAATATTTATTAATTTTGAAAGAATTTTAGCTTCATCTTGATGTTTGACTGATTTTTAAGCACAAAGAAGACATAGGCTTTTCTTTAAGTTTCTGCTGTCTCTGGACTCTTGACATCTGCTATCTCAAAATGCTGACCTTCAGAATCCTAGTCAGGATTTTGTCTTTTCACATCTGCTCCCCAGCTACTCCCCTGTAGAAGGCAAGAGAGAAAGCAAAGGGGAAAACCCCAAGTCAGTAAAATAAATAAGTCAAATAATATGCCAAAGCTGAAAGTAAGCAAAATAAAACCTGAACAGCACGTGGCACCTGAACTCTTCCTAGGTAAACCCTTTCCAGAAAGTAACAGTTTTTGCCAGAAGATTGTTGATTCATATTAAATTTTAGTGTTAGAGATTGTTTTATCCAATTTTCTTACATTTTATATATTTGTTGGCTGAATAGCCACAGAAATTAAAAGTGAAATAAAAACCACTTACCTAAGACAAATGACCCCTACTAAGCAAAACTAAGATTTTCTCTCTTTTCCATAGTTCCTTTGGCTTAAATCATTATAAAAAATATATGTAAAACTTTTAGAAAAGTATAGTTGAGTACTCTACAGAATTATTAATTCTAGAACAAGATGTGAATATGTGTGTCCTCAAGTACAGTGTTTGGTGTTCTTTCTACATACAAAAGCTGGAAAAGTTAAGATCTTGGGTGAATAAAAGAAAATGGATCTTCTCTTTAACATGGTGTGGGTTTGTATATGCTTGGTCCAGGGAGTGGCACTATTAGGAAATGTGGCCTTGTTGGAGTAAGTGTGTCCTTGTGGCAGAAAGTGTGTCACTGTGGGTGTGGCCTTTGAGACCCTCCTCCTAGCTGCCTGGAAGCCAGTCTAGTCCTGTTTGGAACAAGATGTAGTACTCTCAGCTCCTTCAGCACCATGTATGCTGCCATGCTTCCTGCCATGATCGAAATTGACTGAACCTCTGAATGTGTAAGCTAGCCCCAGTTAAATGTTGTCCTTTATAAGAGTTGCCTTGGTGTCTCTCACAGCAATGAAAACCCTGAGACAGAAGCTGGTACCAGGGACTGAGGTATTGTTGTGGTAAGTACCATGCTTTTGTTTAGAAGAATGTGGATTTTGGGTCTTTGGATTTGGAAAGAAGTAGAATGCTTTGATTGGAGCTAGCTAATAGGCTTAGTGGTTTGCTTCAGTCTATATCATCATGGCTAGAAGCATGGCAGCATCCAGGCAGGCATGCTGCTGGAGGAGCTGAGAGTTCTATATTTTGTACCAAAGGCAAACAGGACAAGACTGACTTTCAGGTAGCTAGGAGGAGGGTCTCAAAGGCCACAACCACAGTGACACTTTCTGCCACAGGCCATGCCTACTTCAACAAAGCCACACTTCCTAATAGTGCCACTCCCTGGGCCAAACATATTCAAACCACCACAAATGTTAATGGGTAAAAAGTAGGCAGAACTAAGATCTTCATGGGTGACAGAGTCAGCAGCCATGGTACACTTCAAAATAAATGATAATTCATGGTAATCATGTATGTGCTGCCTACAGATAAGAAAGAAGTAGTGTATAGTCGCACAATCTTTGACTAGAGAGTTCTAACAGAACCATAGTTGGTATGGGGATGAAAGACAGTGACTGAATCTTAGGGTACCTCGGGTAGTCTATGTATATAGGTAAGTGTCCCAAACAACAGACTGGCTTCCTCAAGGCAAGGAGATGAGTGTTTGGCATACAAATGCTAAGAAGTTTCAACCAGACTTCAGGGTAAGGGGCTCTCTTCTTCCCATATTCTTTCATTCTTCTTTATGTTTCTTACCTGCCCTATCCTATGTGCTACAAACAGCCTACAATAGACCTAAATGGAGCACTAATGCCAGAGAGTTGTTTGGGGAGGGGCACAGAGAATAAAAAGCAATAAATAGTGTAGAAGGTGAATGTCATTCTGCTGAGGTCAGAAATGCCAATGGAAATTGTGTGATTATCAGTGGAAGGAAAGGTTACTCTTATAAATAACTCTTATAAGGGAACTTGCCTGAACAGTATTTATGCCTAAATTCTTCATGGATATTTAAAATTCTGAGTGGCCACATAGGACATTGTACAGACTAAATATTTAAGTGTTGAAATATGACCTCTCTCGTTTGCTTTTTGTAAAATATGAAAAAGAGAGAAACACATTGAAGATACAGTTTAGAAACAGTTACAAGATAATTAGAAGTTAAAGGTTTGTGCTTTCAGCTGTGCTTTGTTATAAAGAATGGAAAAGTATGCTCAGGAAAGGGCACCAAGGGTGTGACCAAATGACCTTTTGATAAGGATGTTTTCTATTCCTGAAAATGAAAGCATGACCCTGAAAGCATTTCAGAGATCAACACTCCAAACAATGTAAGAGAATAATGTCAAACTACGTCTTGGATACCTAAGGATCTTTGGTACCCTACTCAGTCTAAGCGTGTTCCTTCCTTCTGATCGTGTTCCTCAGCCACCTTGCATATGGGTCAAGGAAGCACAGAAGTGTTTCAAGACTTAAGGTGGCTGTTTCTGTAGGGTCTTCCCTCTACAGGTATGTAGAGAGTTTGGCCTGTGGGGTCTGGCTACCACCACCTAGATTTCAAACATGCCTGGGTGAATCTCAGAGCAGTGCCTAATAGTGATTTCAGTGACTGCAGGGAATACTTGTTATTGGAACAAGTAGTGTTACCACATACAAAACAGGGTATGCCAAAGCCTGGTTAGGAGTTACTATTTTGTGATAGTCTAACTGCAGGCAACATTTCTTTACAAAATGTAGTTTCTCAATCATTTCTCTGTAACTTCCTCAGAAAAGTTGATCTATTATTAATTTTTATTTGCACAATGTACTTGATATCACATATACTATAGAGACAGGAAATGACAAAGATATAGAGAAGAGCACTATCCTGTTGCCAGAATCTCACTCTTGTCTCTCTTCAGCTCGTTGGTCCTTGCTATCTCTGAAGAATTGAGACATACAAAAATGGAGGGCACAGTTTAGAAGGTGGGTGGAGTTTATAATAAGATGAACCAGATGGACTCAAGGGTGGAAGTGGCCAAGAACACAAGGACCACTATGCACACATTCAATTTTAGGTAGTGTTCTGTTTCTTAAAGTTTTTGACACTTTAAGACCTGGGGACCATTTTTCCATGTGTATGTCAGACCCATTTGGTTTAACTCTTGATGGAGGGATGCTTCTTAGTAGTTTAGAAAGTTCTATCTTTCTTTGGGGCTAGGAATATACTCATTGTTTTCTCCTGTTGACCAATATTCAACTTCAGTCTTGAAGTTTCAGTTTCTGCTTTTAGAAATCTGACCACCTGAGTTCAATTCCCAGGAGCCAAAGGGTTGAAGAAGAGAAGTTACTCCCATAAGTTGTCCTTTGACCTTTCTCTCTTTCCAAATAAATACAATGTAATGAAAATGTAAGAATAAAAGTCATAAAGTTGAGTAAATATAAACATTAAAATAGAATCATGTATTTCAAAATGTAAGCAATGTCTCTAAAAAATAATCCTTCCCTCCAGGAATACCACCCCTCCGACATCTACAACCCATCCCGATGTCTCTCTCAGTTCTGTGTTGTGTCTTGCAAGGTACCTTACATAGAACCTCAATCATCTTGTGCTCTCTTGCTCACCTCTGTACGCCAAGTTCTTTCTGTCTAGTTTAGGTGAGACTTTCTTTCCCTTTTTTTACACTGCTGTACATTCTCTGCCATATTTCTTGGCTCAGGTAGACACCAATAATATTTTACTGAAGAAACAAAGGATAGCAATTTAGTTCTTCATTCCCACATTAGAATAGCAAGTTTGTCAAGAAAAAAAAATCTTCTACTCTAAAACTTATATTTATCTCTATCCTGATATCATTTTATTGTCCCCTCAACCTGTTATCCCTTATTTTTCTATATAGTTATTAAATCCAATCTCTGTTTTTCTTAATGATGATGTTGAGGACAGGCCATTATAGAATTTGACTATAATATACTATCCAAAGTATGAGTCTTTGTCATAGGCATATATATATATATATATATATATATATATATATATATATATATATATAAAACAGATTTTTATATATATATAAAATCTGTTAGTTAAGAGTAAATATACAGACAACATAATTACCTTTTTATAATATAAATGTATGCCTATAAATGAAACACTTATTTATAAAAAATAAGTGTTTTAACACTTTATAAAAAATAAAATCTGTTAGTTAAGAGTAAATATACAGACAAGATAATTACCTTTTTATAATATAAATGTATGCCTATAAATGAAACACTTATTTATAAATGGTCTCTACAAGGAAGGGAAGGAAAATTACTGGAAATTTGAGAGAATACTGTGGGGATTCATTGTCTTGTTAATAAAAGAATTTAAAAACAGACTTGAAAGAAAGTTCTGGAACAATTTATTAAGAATTACAAGCAAGAAAAAGAAGTGGTAAATAGCAGCATGTTAATTAAGAGGAAAATAGAAAAGAAGAAAAGAGAAAGCATGCTCTTTAATAGGTCAACATGGAGGTCATCAAGATGCCAGACAGGCAGACACACTGCAGGGAGGGAGCTTTAGAGTAAGGCCAAAGTGTTAGAGGAAGCATCCTTAGAAGAGATATAAGGAGAAGTAAAGGAAAAATTACATTTTTGTGGATAATACTGAAAAGCAGGTGGCCACAAGTTATGGCTCTATAAGCACCAAGAGGCAGAAATTCTGGGAAGGAAAGGTACATAATTAAAGGGATAATTATTTCTCCTGTTTAATTTCCATGGTTTAAGGTGAGCTTACCGTCTTGAGGGGTAGTCCATTGGCCAGATAACTGCCTGGCATAAATGGATTAACTCTATTATGCTTTGGATAGCTTGGAACGTTATCTTGACCCAGGGTAGATAAATAGCTTTCCTTACTGAATCTTCACAGGATTCTGAACTGGACTAATGTAAAATGGATAAACTTAAATCCATAGAGAAGGCATCAACTTAAGGCTCCATAGCAAATCTTACCAGAGGCACCAGATATAAGGGGACTTGAACTTTAGCTAATGCTTCTCTCGTCAAGCCATGCTCACTTTCCCACCAGAGGTGATGTTTATTCTTACAACACCCACCTCAGCTGACCTTTGTAACCAACATGAGGAAAAAACTTGGAGGTAAGTACAAAAGAAGTAAAGGAAAGTGCTGGAAATGATGAGCAGGTGAGAAAAGAGGGGCTCAGGACCACTAGAATAAGGAATACAAGAACAGCTGGAGACAGGGAAGAAAATATCTGGGGACGAAATAAGGTTTTAAGAATAAAAAACTCAGTTACTTTGAAGATGTCTTTGGTTGCTGAGCTTTAATTTCTTTTTCTGTGGAAATGTTAAAAAAGAAACAAAACTTTGTAATTTAATGAGGTCCCATTTGTCTATTCTTGATCTTAGAGTATAAGCTATTGGAGTTCTGTTCAGGAAATTCTCCCCTGTGCCCATATGTTCAAGGTTCTTCCCTAGTTTCCCTTCTATTAGTTTCAGTGTGTCTGGTTTTATGTGGAGCTCTTTGATCCACTTAGAATTGAGCTTAGTGCAAGGAGATAAGGATGGGTCAATTTGCATTCTTCTGCATGTTGACCTCCAGCTGAGCCAGCACCATTTGTTGAAAAGGCTATCTTTTTTCCACTGGATGGTTTTAGCTCCTTTGTCAAAGATCAAGTGACCATAGGAGTGTGGATTCATTTCTGGGTCTTCAATTCTGTTCCATTGATCTACATGTCTGTTACTGTACCAATACCATGCAGTTTTTAACACTATTGCTCTGTAGTACAGCTTGAGGTCCGGGATACTGATTCCCCCAGAGGTTCTTTTACTCTTGAGAATAGTTTTAGCTATTCTGGGTTTTCTGTTATTCCAGATGAATTTTTGAATTGCTCTTTCTAACTCTATGAAGAATTGAGTTGGGATTTTGATGGGGATTGCATTGAATCTGTGTATTACTTTTGGTAAGATGCTCATTTTTACTATATTAATCCTGCCAATCCATGAGCATGGCAGATTTTTCCATCTTCCGAGGTCTTCTTCAATTTCTTTCTTCAGAGACTTGAAGTTCTTGCAAGGCAAAAGACACCGTCAAAAAGACAAAGCGGCAACCAACTAACTGGGAAATGATCTTTACCAACCTTACATCCGACAGAGGGCTAATATCCAAGATATACAAAGAACTCAAGAAGTTAAACTCCAGAGAGGCAAGTAACCCTATTAAAAAATGGGGTACAGAGCTCCACAAAGAGTTCTCACCTGAAGAATATCTAATGGCTGAGAAGCACCTAAAGAGATGTTCATCATCCTTAGTCATTAGGGAAATGCAAATCAAAACAACCCTGAGATTCCATCTCACACCAGTCAGGATGGCTAAGATCAAAAACACAGGAGACAGCAGTTGTTGGCGAGGATGTGGAGAAAGAGGAACACTCCTCCACTGCTGGTGGAATTGCAGGCTGGTACAACCACTCTGGAAAGCAGTCTGGCGGCTCCTCAGAAAACTGGGCATGACACTTCCGGAGGATCCGGCTATACCACTCCTGGGCATATACCCAGAGACTTTACCTGCATGCAATAAGGACACATGCTCCACTATATTCATAGCAGCCTTATTTATAATAGCCAGAAGCTGGAAAGAACCCAGATGTCCCTCAACGGAGGAATGGATTCAGAAGATGTGGTATATTTACACAATGGAATACTACTCTGCAATTAAAAACAATGAATTCACGAAATTCCTAGGCAAATGGTCAGAACTTGAAAATATCATCCTTAGTGAGGTAACCCAATCACAAAAGATCACACATGGTATGAAGTCACTGATAAGGGGATATTGACCCAGAATCTCAGAATACCCTAGACACAATCAGCATATCAATAGATTTCTAAAAAGATGGAAGGAGAGACCCCTGGTCCTGGAAAGACTGGATGTAGGGGAACGCCAGGACAGAGTAATGAGAGGGGGTTGAACGGAGAAAAGAGGGAGGGAAGGGGGCTTATGGGACTTTCGGGGAGGGAGGAAACGGGAAAGGGGAAGTGATTTGGAATGTAAATTAAAAAAATAAAATTAAATTAAATTAAAAAAAAAAGAAACAAAACAAAACAACAACAGTAACCATTTTGCAAGTCGGATTGGATGTATCAGTTCAATGAGCTAAACAGGGTCTAAGAACTACTTCCAGGTTAGTGAAGACATTTGTGGGAATAACAGTAAAATTAACTATAAAGGAATCATTGAAAGAGCTTCTCAAAATGCAGTTGAGAGCCACAGAGGGAAAGGGGCTTTTTCAAGGTTCCAGCTGCTGCCTGGGAAGGTAAAACTTGGTTGTCTTCTGTTTGCAGATGGAGTTACTTCTGGCGCATTACACTGCACCAGAGACTCAAGATGCATATTAAAACATTACTGTCATTTCAGATTTCTTTTGCTAATATACACACATTTCTCTCCATCTTCTTGGGTCACCTAGCTTCTGCCACACAGCACTTGTTCCCAGTCTCAGCAGAAGATTCCTGAGATAAAATGTTCTATTGCCTTTCATTACATCATTACCATGTACTCAATATGAGTCCCCAACTTTCTGGCTTTCTTTAGAACACTCATTGATAGCTATTGGAATCTGCACCAAACAGACTTTCACGCCTTTGTAGTGAGTGAGTTTGGACAGATCAGCGCATCATTTTCCTCTTTACTTTTCATTTATCAGCAGTTTTGACATTGGGAAAGTTAGTAATTTCCTTACTGTGTCTTGTTTATTTGTTTGTCTTCGTTTTTAAGGTGCAAATCTGAGGAGGGAAACTTCTTCCTGTGGAACAGCTCTGAGGACTGAATACAATCAGGGGTACCTGACACCTTCTTAGTCAGAGTTTCAAGTCAGCAATAATGTCACTGTCTCTGTTTCCAGATGCTGAAACTCAAAAGGAAGGCTTTGACGCTTCTAGGAAAAACTGTGTCCTGGAAAACTGGATTGGAGCATGAATTAGAGTTGAAGCATTGAAGCCTTCGGCAAATGTCTGGTTCTTTTACAGAGTGTAATAATCTACAATTCTATTCACGGTTAGTCCTACATTCTTGGGCCTGTAGGCTCTGCCTTTAGTCCTACATTTATTAGTAAAGACACCATGTTTTCTTCTTTACCAAAGCACTGCAAGGATATGCTTAGAATAAAGTAGCAAAACCAAGTTATTTGTTAATATTCAAAGGAATTATGCTATAGTTATTTTCTCAAAAACAGCTATTTTGTAGTTGACCATTAGCAATAAATAATGAAGTTTCATTTGGAAATTAATTGCAAGTAATACACTATGTGCAATCTACACAAATTTTGAGTCAAGATATCAATATGTATCCCTGACTGTCTTAGAATTTGCTATACAAACCACAGTAGCCTGTATAGCAGAAGGATCTGCTTTCCTTAGCTTCTCAAGTTCTGGGATTAAAGACATGCACCACCATACCTGTCCGCTAATAAACTTTCTGTCAATAAACCAAGAGTTTAGTGTTTTTAAATATAAAATGTATTTAATTTTATTTCTATATACATTGATGTGAGGGTGTCAGATCCCCTGGAACTGGAGTTACAGATAGCTATGAGCTACCATGTGGATGCTAGGAATTGAATCCAGGTCTTCTGGAAGAACAACCAGTGTTTTTAACCACTGAGCCATTTTTCCAGCCACAAGAATATAGTTTTAATAAGCAAATCATGAGATGTTTAAAGATCAATATTTTGGATGACTTCTACAGAGCTAAACACACACAAATTTAAAAATAATTTAATTTAAAATTAAAAATACACACAAATTTAGCTTCTTTCTTTCCTGTTATAATCAGGTTTCATTTTAGGACTCAATTAATTCCCTTACCCATGTCCAATTTAGTCTTGGAACTAAAGTTCTCATAGTAGACTTTTCAGTTCCCCAAAGGTCTTTCTGCTCATACTATGCATTCTTATCTCTTACAACTTTTGAAATTCATTGCTACAGGATAGCTATATGTTTAATGCACATTTTCTAAAGATAAGAATAAATCACAGTACCCAAGAGCTGGGCAGCACCAGCTCTACTGTGGGACAACTGCCCTGCAGAGGGATCCGCACCCAGAGAGAGCGCACCAGCCTCCCCTTAGCCACCTCTGCTCTGGGAATTGACTACTCTGAGTCTCCAGGTACTCAGGGATTTCCCAATATAACATCACTTGGGGCAAGGCACATCAGGGCTCCAAAGTCATTCGGGAGCAGGGCAGCCCCTCAGCAATCGGAGCCAGGGAAACCCGGTCATCCAGGGAGGCAGAATAGCCTTGCAAACTCACAGGAGGTCCAAGCAACAGCCAGTAACATCAGGACCAACTAATACCAGAGATAACAGGATGGCAAAAGGCAAATGTAGGACTACTTTACTAACAGAAATCAAGGCAATATGGCACCATCCGAACCCAACTCTCTGACAGCAGCAAGTCCTGGATACCCCATCACACCTGAAAGGCAAGATCTGGATTTAAAATCACTTCTCATGATGCTATTAGAGGATTTCAAGAAGGATGTAAATAAATCTCATAAAGAAACACAGGAGAACATGAATCAATGGGTAGAAGCCCTTACAAAGGAAACACAAAGATCGCTTAAAGATATGCAGGAGAATATGGGTCAACAGAAGGAGGTCCATAAGGAGGCAACACAAAAATCATTTAAAGAAATACAGGAGAACATGAGTCAATGGGTAGATGCCCTTACAAAGGAAACCCAAAAATCACTTAAAGAAATGCAGGAGAATATGGATCAACAGATGGAAGCCCATAAGGAGGAAACACAAAAATTGCTTAAAAAAATACAGGAGAACTTGGGTCAACAGGCAGAAATCCTGAAAGAGGAAACACAAAAATATCTTAAATACAGGAAAACACAAACAAACAAGTGAAGGATCAGAGCAAATCCATCCAGGATCTAAAAAAGGAAGTAGAAACAACTAAGAAATCACAAAGGGAGACAACTTTGGAGATAGAAAACCTTGGGAAGAAATCAAGGGTCATAGATGCAAACATCAACAATAGAATACAAGAGATGGAAGAAAGAATCTTAGGTGCTGAAGATACCATAGAAAGCAACAGTCAAAGAAAATGCAAAATGCAAAAAAAAATGTGTAACCCAAAACATCCAGGAAATCCAGACAATGAGAAGACCAAACCTAAGAATTTTAGATATAGATAAGAGTGAAGATTTGCAGCTTAAAGGACCAGTAAATATCTTCAACAAAATTATGGAGGAAAACTTCCCTAACCTAAAGAGAGAGATGTCGAAGAACATACAAGAAGTCTACAGAACTCCAAACAGACTGGACCAGAACAAAAATACCTCATCACATAATAAACAAAACACCAAATGTACTAAACAAAGAAAGAATATTAAAAGCAGTAAGAGAAAAAGGCCAAGTAACATATAAAGGAAGACCTATCCGAATCACATCAAACTTCTTACCAGAGACTATGAAAGTCAGAAGATCCTGGGCAGGTCTCATGCAGTTTTTAAGAGAACACAAATGTCAGCCTAGACTACAATACCCAGCGAAACTCTCAATCACCATAGATGGAGAGACCAAGATATTCCATGATAAAACCAAATTTACACAATATCTTTCCACAAACCAAGCCCTGCAAAGGATAATAGGTGGAAATTGCCAATACAAGGAGAGAAACTACACCCTCGAAAAAACGAGATAGTAACCTTCTTTCATCAAACCCAAAAGTAGAGAACCACTCAAACATAAATATAGCATCAAGAATAGCAGGTGGCAATAATCACTATTCCTTAATCTCTCTTAATATCAATGGTTTCAATTCCCCAATAAAAAGACATAGACTAATAGACTAGATATATAAACAGGACCCAGCATTTTGCTGCGTGTAGGAAATGCACCTCAGTGTCAAATACAAACACTACCTCAGAATAAAAGGATGGAAAACAATCTTACAAGCAAATGGTCCCAGGAAACAAGTTGGAGTAGCTACCCTAATATCAGATAAAATTGACTTTCAACCTAAAGTCATCAAAAAAGACACAGAAGGACACTACATACTGATCAAAGGAAAAATCTACCAAGAAGAACTTTCAATTCTGAACATCTATGCTCCAAATGCAAGGGTACCCTCATTTGTAAAAGAAACTTTACTAAAGTTCAAAGCACACATCGCACCTCACACAATAATAGTGGGTGACTTCAATACCCCACTCTCTGAAATGGATCGTTCAGGAAAGCAGAAACTAAACAGGGACACAGTGAAATTAATTGAAGCCTTGGACCAAATGGAACTAACAGATATATATAGAACATTTCATCCTAAAGCAAAAGAATATACCTACTTCTCAGCACCTCATGGTACCTTCTCCAAAATCGACCCTATATTTGGTCACAAAACAGTCCTCAACAGATATAAGAAGATTGAACTAATCCCATGCCTCCTATCAGATCACTATGGAATAAGGGTGGTCTTCAATAACAACAAAAACAACAGAAAGCCCACATATACGTGGAAGGTGTACAATGCTCTACTCAATGATATCTTAATCAAGGAGGAAATAAAGAAAGAAATCAAAGACTTTTTAAAATTTAATGAAAATGAAGGCACAACATAGCCTAATTTATGGGACACAATGGAAGCAGTGTTAAGAGGAATATTCATGGCCTTGAGTGCCTCCAAAAAGAAACCGGAGAGAGCAGACACTAGGAGCTTAATAGCACATCTGAAAGCCCTGGAACACAAAGAAGCAAATACACCCAATAAAAGTAGAAGGCAGGGAATTATCAAACTCAGGGCTGAAATCAGTCAAGTAGAAACAAAGAAAACCATACAAAGAATCAACAGAACTAGGAGTTGGTTCTCTGAGAAAATCAACAAGATAGATAAGACCTTAGCCAGACTAGCCAGAAGGCACAGAAACAGTATCCAAATTAACAAAATCAGAAACAAAAAGGGAGATTTAATAACAGAAACTGAGGAAATTTAAAAAATCATCAGATCCTACTACAAAAGCCTGTATTCAACACAATTAGAAAATATGGAGGAAATGGACAATTTCCTAGACAGATACCAAATACCAAAATTAAATCAGGATCAAATAGACCATCTAAACCATCCTATAACCCCTGAAGAAATAGAAGTGGTCATTGGAAGTCTTCCAACCAAAAGAAGCACAGGTCCAGAAGCTTTTAGTGCAGAATTCTATCAGACCTTCAAAGAAGACCTAACATCAATACTCTTCAAACTATTCCACAAAATAGAAACAGAAGGAACACTGCCCAACTCGTTCTATGAAGCCTCAATTACGCTGATACCAAAATCACACAAAGATTTGACAAAGAAAGAGAATCTCAGGTCAATTTCTCTTATGAATATCGATGCAAAAATACTCAATAAAATTCTTGTCAGCCAAATCCAAGAACACGTCAAAACGATCATTCACCACGATTAAGTAGGCTTCATCACAGGGATGCAGGGATGGTTCAATATAAGGAAGTCCATCAATGTAATCCACTACATAAACAATCTCAACGAAAAAAACCACATGGTCATTTCTTTAGATGTGGTGAAAACATTTTACAAAATTCAGCATCCTTTCATGTTAAAGGTCTTGGAAAGATCAGGAATTCGAGGCCCATATCTAAACATAGTAAAAGTAATTTGCAGCAAACCGGTAGCCAACATCAATCTAAATGGAGAGAAACTTGAAGCAATCCCACTAAAATCAGGGACTAGACAAGGCCGCCGTCTCTCTCATATCTTTTCAATATAGTATTTGAAGTTCTAGCTAGAGCAATTAGACAACAAAAGGAGGTCAAAGGGATACAAATTGGAAAGGAAGAAGTCAAACTATCACTATTTGCAGACGATATGATAGTATACTTAAGTGACCCCAAGAACTCCACCAGAGAACTCCTACAGCTGATAAACAACTTCAGCAAAGTGGCCGGATATAAAATCAACTCAAGCAAGTCAGAAGCCTTCGTATACTCAAAGGATAAGCAGGCTGAGAAAGAAATAAGAGAAATGATACCCTTCATGATAGCCACAAACAATATAAAGTATCTTGGTGTGACTCTAACCAAACAAGTGAAAGATCTGTATGACAAGAACTTCAAGTCTCAGAAGAAAAAATTGAAGAAGACTCAGAAGATGGAAAAATCTTCCATTCTCATGGATTGACAGGATGAATATAGTAAAAATGACCTTCTTGCCAAAAGCAATGTACAGATTCAATGTAATCCCCATCAAAATCCCAACTCAATTCTTCATAGAGTTAGAAAGAGCAATTCAAAAATTAATCTGGAATAACAGAAAATCCAGGATAGCTAAAACTATTCTCAAGAGTAAAAGATCTTCTGGGGGAATCAGTATCCTGGACCTCAAGCTGTACTACAGAGCAATAGTGTTAAAAATTGCATGGTAGTAGCATAGTGACATGCATGTAGATCAGTGGGACAGAATTGAAGACCCAGAAATGAATCCACACTCCTATGGTCACTTGATCTTTGACAAAGGAGCTAAAACCATCCAGTGGAAAAAAGATAGTCTTTTCAACAAACGGTGCTGGCTCAACTGGAGGTCAACATGCAGAAGAATGCAAATTGATTCATTCTTATCTCCTTGTACTAAGCTCAATTCCAAGTGAATCAACGACCTCCACATAGAACCAGATACACTGAACTTAATTGAAAGGAAACTAGGGAAGAACTTTGAACATATGGGCACAGGGGGAAATTTCCTGAATAGAACACCAAGAGTTTATTCTCTAAGATCAAGAGTTGACAAATGGGACCTTATAAAATTACAAAGTTTCTGTAAGGCAAAGGACACTGTCAAAAGGACAAAATGGCAACCAACATATTGGGAAAAGATGTTTACTAACCCTACATCCGACAGAGGGCTAATATCCAATATATACAAAGAACTCAAGAAGTTAGACTCCAGAGAGCCAAATAACCCTATAAAAAATGGGGTACAGAGCTACACAAAGAGTTCTCACCTGAAGAATATCAAATGGCTGAGAAGCACCTAAAGAAATGTTCAACATCCTTAGTCATTAGGGAAATGCAAATCAAAACAACCCTGAGATTCCATCTCACACCAGTCAGAATGGCTAAGATCAAAAACACAGGAGACAGCAGTTGTTGGCGAGGATGTGGAGAAAGAGGAACACTCCTCCACTGTTGGTGGGATTGCAAGCTGATACAACCACTCTGGAAAGCAGTCTGGTGGTTCCTCAGAAAACCCGGCATGATACTCCGAGAGGATCCTGTTATACCACTCCTGGGCATATAACCAGAGGCTTCCCCTGCATGCAATAAGGACACATGCTCCACTATGTTCATAGCATCCTTATTTATAATAGCCAGAAGCTGGAAAGAACCCAGATGTCCCTCAACGGAGGAATGGATTCAGAAGATGTGGTATATTTACACAATGGAATACTACTCTGCAATTAAAAACAATGAATTCACGAAATTCTTAGGCAAATGGTCAGAACTGGAAAATATCATCCTTAGTTAGGTAACCCAATCACAAAAGAACCCAATCACAAAAGAATACACATGGTATACAGTCACTGATAAGGGGATATTAACCCAGAATCTCGGAATACCCTAGACACAATTCGCATATCAATTGATTTCTAAGAAGATGGAAGGAGAGACCCCTGGTCCTGGAAAGACTGGATGTAGGGGAATACCAAGACAGAGAAGCGAGAGGGGGGTTGAATTGGGAACAGGGGGAGGAAAGAGGGCTTATGGGACTTTCGGGGAGGGAGGAAATGGGAAAGAGGAAATCATTTGGAATATAAATAAAAAATATAGAAAATAAAAAATAGAATAAATCACACACACATACACACACACACACACACACACACACACACATACCCCTATGAATCCATGATTGGTATCTCCTGTGTGTCTGCACAGGTGGTATAATGGTCAACTCTGCCATCTAGTTCATTAAACTGTAATTGTTCACTGGACTCTTATGTGCTTTTCCAAAGCAGGTCCCATCACCCTAATGCTCACCCCAGACCCAAGAAATACAGAAACTGAACATTATCACTCTTTCCAATAATGTTTTTCCCTACCTGTAATCCTCATTAATTCTCTTCAAGGGCTATACCCTTAATGTACACATGGCCTTATATGAAATCAGGAAAATTATATCCTTTGTAATTCCTTACAGTATAATAGTAAACAAAATAAAGGAATGGCACCTATAGAGTAAATTTTAAGACACTGAAGCTTAAAATTGAAAAAGGCACTAGAAGAAAGCACTCCTCTACTCACAATCTTCAGGATTAATACTGAGTAATTACTATGATACTAAAATAATTAACACATCTCACCAGTGATCTAATTACATTATTTTCAGAAATAGAAAAACAATTGTGGAAATTGCATGAATGCACATGAGGACCCCAGAAAATGTAACTAACTGAAAGCAAAAGGAACAATACTAGAGGCATCAAAATACTTTATTTAGAATTATACTTCAGAACTATAGTAAAACAAACAGCATGGTCCTAACACAGCAAATGACATACAGATCAATGGGATAAAACAGAGAAGAACCTGTAAACCAGCCCCAATTAAATGTTTTTTTTTATAAGGGTTGCCTTGGTTATGGTGTCTCTTCTCAGCAATGGAAACACTAAGACACTGTGTACAAAAATCAATTCAAAATATACTTAAGATATTAATATGAGATCTGAAACCCTGAAGCAATTTCTAGAAGAAATTACGGGGAAAACTTTTCATAATACAAGCATAGACTGTCTGAATTTGTTTTATTTCCTTTTGGAGGCGGTCTGGATTATTTAAAAAGTAATTTTACATGGTGATTTAAAGTATTTTTTCTTACCATTTAGACAGCCATTATTCAGGAAGTAAGTGATTAGTCCAATTCTATGTCTTGTTATAACCAATTAAATCAGATACAAGAGTTGTATCTTTACTACTGGTTTTCTTATTATCCTTATCCATACTCTGATAACTAGACACATCTTGCCCATAAATTCACTAGTTAGCAAATTAATTTCATGTAATATTTGTCTTAGTAAAATAGTATGAAATCATTGCTTGTACTTTTATTTGTGAGGATTACTTGTTTAGAAACAAGATTATTTTGGGTGACATGCAAACCTAGTTACAAAAAAAAAAGATAGGATATTATTCGTTTAAAATACTGTCATCACCACTAACCAAATTTAGCATTAGCAAAATTATTGCCTAGTATATTAAAAAAAGCTCTACTGACAAACACAGAAACACTTTCTTGTAAAGTCATAAGATCCCATCATTTCCAGTGAAAAGGAACCATTAGGCAGGTGCTGTATATTTCCCAAATCCTAAATGCTTTTCACATTAAGATGATACAAATTAATTTATCAGAATAAACCAATACAGTTACAATTACAATTAAATCAGTTAATTTTGGCACACATCCATATAATGCAGAATATTGCAAATCCACTTCAACAGGATCTCCTTTGCCAGAAACATAGCTGCTCCATTCTTGGCTCAAGAAACATGCTTGGCTTGCCTTGAAACCTCAAATGATCTGAGATGTGCATGCTGCAAGGTACGTTCACTGACTCTTCCCAGCCTATTGCTACTATCTCTCACTGTTTCTAAGCAGTGGAACCCAGGAAAACTTCCCCAGAAATCTGGAATACTGAGTACGGTAAGCTGAAAGAAACTCGAAATAACCTCATAGCAGAACGATCTGTCTGATCACCTCCCACTCTTTCCATGGAAACATTTGGTGTCCTGTTTTGTATCTGAATAGAAGGAAAGCTACCCAGGGAGAAAATCCAAATAAACAAACAGAACTAGTTCTTAATAATTTTCCCCAAATTTATTATCATTAATGATACCTTCTTCTTTTAAAAACCTTCACATTTCTACAATAATCATCTATGCAGATACCAATTCTTCATCAACATCAAGTAAAACCTATTGCTACTCCTATTTTTTAGAGAGTCTTCATTTATTCAAAACTCCCATACAGCTGTGAAATTTTGAGTAAAAATTTATTATCTTTCTCTGGCTAATTTTCCTTATGTTGTTCTGGTCCCAAGTCAAGAGCAGAGGGATACAAAGAAGTTACTGAAAAGGCTATCTTTTTTCCACTGGATGGTTTTAGCTCCTTTGTCAAAGATCAAGTGACCATAGGAGTGTGGATTCATTTCTGGGTCTTCAATTCTGTTCCATTGATCTACATGTCTGTTACTGTACCAATACCATGCAGTTTTTAACACTATTGCTCTGTAGTACAGCTTGAGGTCCAGGATACTGATTCCCCCAGAGGTTCTTTTACTCTTGAGAATAGTTTTAGCTATTCTGGGTTTTCTGTTATTCCAGATGAATTTTTGAATTGCTCTTTCTAACTCTATGAAGAATTGAGTTGGGATTTTGATGGGGATTGCATTGAATCTGTGTATTACTTTTGGTAAGATGCTCATTTTTACTATATTAATCCTGCCAATCCATGAGCATGGAAGATTTTTCCATCTTCTGAGGTCTTCTTCAATTTCTTTCTTCAGAGACTTGAAGTTCTTGTCATACAGATCTTTCACTTGTTTGGTTAGAGTCACGCCAAGATACTTAATATGGTTTGTGGCTATCGTGAAGGGTATTATTTCTCTTATTTCTTTCTCAGCCTGCTTATCCTTTGAGTATAGGAAGGCTTCTGACTTGCTTGAGTTGATTTTATATCCGGCCACTTTGCTGAAGTCGTTTATCAGCTGTAGGAGTTCTCTGGTGGAGTTCTTTGGGTTGCTTAAGTATACTATCATATCGTCTGCAAATAGTGATAGTTTGACTTCTTCCTTTCCAATTTGTATCCCTTTGACCTCTTTTTGTTGTCTAATTGCTCTAGCTAGAACTTCAAGTACTATATTGAAAAGATATGGAGAGAGAGGGCAGCCTTGTCTAGTCCCTGATTTTAGTGGGATTGCTTCAAGTTTCTCTCCATTTAGATTGATGCTGGCTACTGGTTTGCTGTAAATTGCTTTTACTATGTTTAGATATGGGCCTTGAATTCCTGAAAGATCTGTATGACAAGAACAGAAAACCCAGAATAGCTAAAACTATTCTCAAGAGTAAAAGAACCTCTGGGGGAATCAGTATCCCGGACCTCAAGCTATACTACAGAGAAATAGTGTTAAAAACTGCATGGTATTGGTACAGTAACAGACATGTAGATCAATGGAACAGAATTGAAGACCCAGAAATGAATCCACACTCCTATGGTCACTTGATCTTTGACAAAGGAGCTAAAACCATCCAGTGGAAAAAAGATAGCCTTTTCAACAAATGGTGCTGGCTCAGCTGGAGGTCAACATGCAGAAGAATACAAATTGACCCATCCTTATCTCCTTGCACTAAGCTCAATCCTAAGTGGATCAAAGATCTCCACATAAAACCAGACACACTGAAACTAATAGAAGGGAAACTAGGGAAGAACCTTGAACATATGGGCACAGGGGAGAATTTCCTGAACAGAACTCCAATAGCTTATGCTCTAAGATCAAGAATAGACAAATGGGACCTCATTAAATTACAAAGTTTTTGCAAGGCAAAAGACACTGTCAAAAAGACAAAGCAGCAACCAACTAACTGGGAAATGATCTTTACCAACCTTACATCCGACAGAGGGCTAATATCCAATATATACAAAGAACTCAAGAAGTTAAACTCCAGAGAGGCAAGTAACCCTATTAAAAAATGGGGTACAGAGCTACACAAAGAGTTCTCACCTGAAGAATATCTAATGGCTGAGAAGCACCTAAAGAGATGTTCATCATCCTTAGTCATTAGGGAAATGCAAATCAAAACCACCCTGAGATTCCATCTCACACCAGTCAGGATGGCTAAGATCAAAAACACAGGAGACAGCAGTTGTTGGCGAGGATGTGGAGAAAGAGGAACACTCCTCCACTGCTGGTGGAAGTGCAAGCTGGTACAACCACTCTGGAAAGCAGTCTGGCGGTTCCTCAGAAAACTGGGCATGACACTCCTGGAGGATCTGGCTATACCACTCCTGGGCATATACCCAGAGACTTTACTTGCATGCAGTAAGGACACATGCTCCACTATGTTCATAGCAGCCTTATTTATAATAGCCAGAAGCTGGAAAGAACCCAGATGTCCCTCAACGGAGGAATGGATTCAGAAGTTGTGGTATATCTTCACAATGGAATACTACTCTGCAATTAAAAACAATGAATTCACGAAATTCCTAGGCAAATGGTCAGATCTTGAAAATATCATCCTTAGTGAGGTAACCCAATCACAAAAGAACACACATGGTATGCAGTCACTGATAAGGGGATATTGACCCAGAATCTCGGAATACCCTAGACACAATCCGCATATCAATAGATTTCTAAAATGATGGTAGGAG
Source organism: Tokudaia tokunoshimensis (assembly GCA_036184795.1). NCBI lineage: Eukaryota > Metazoa > Chordata > Mammalia > Rodentia > Muridae > Tokudaia > Tokudaia tokunoshimensis. Next base: position 17,144,987 of record BTHU01000009.1, on the reverse strand, counting down.
AGACCCCTGGTCCTGGAAAGACTGGATGTAGAGGAACGCCAGGACAGAGTAACGAGAGGGGGTTGAATGGAGAAAAGAGGGAGGGAAGGGGGCTTATGGGACTTTCGGGGAGGGAGGAAACGGGAAAGGGGAAGTGATTTGGAACGTAAATTAAAAAAATAAAATAAAATAAATAATAAAAAAAAAGAAGTTACTGTTTCTCTTTTGTGGAATAGTTTAAAGAGTATTAGTGTTAGGTCTTTGAAGGTCTGATAGAATTCTTCATTAAACCCATCTGGTCCTGGGCTTTTTTTGGTTGCAAGACTTTTAATGACTGATGCTAGAGGTTATGGAACTGTTTAGATGGTTTATTTGATCCTGATTTAACTTTGGTACCTGGTATCTGTTTAGAAAATTGTCCATTTTATCCAGATTTTCCAGTTTTGTTTTGAATAGACATTTGTATGATCTGATGGTTTTTTGGATTTCCTCTATTTCTGTTGTTATGTCTCCGCTTTCATTTCTGATTTTGTTAATTTGTTAGGATTTTTTTTTAATAGGTAACTGACAGCCTTTTTTTTTTAAAGATTTATTCACTATTATATGTAAGTACACTGTAGCTGTCTTCAGAGACACCAGAAGAAGGCGTCAGATCTCATTACGGATGGTTGTGAGCCACCAAGTGGTGGCTGGGATTTGAACTCAGGACCTTCGGAAGAGCAGTCAGTGCTCTTAACCGCTGAGCCATCTCTCCAGCCCCCGTGATTTTGTTAATTTGGATACTGTCTCTGTCCTCTGGTTAGTCTGGCTAAGGGTTTATCTATCTTGTTGATTTTCTCAAAGAAGCAGGTCCTGGTTTTGTTGATTCTTTGTATAGTTCTTTCTGTTTCTACTTCGTTGATTTCAGCCCTGAGTTTGATTATTTCCTGCTGTTTTGGGTATATTTGATTCTTTGTTTTTTTTCTAGAGCTTTCAGGTATGCTGTCAAGCTGCTAATGTATGCTCTCTCCAGTTTCTTTTTGGAGGCACTCAGAGCTATGAGTTTTCCTCTTAGCACTGCTTTCATTGTGTCCCATAAGTTTTGGTGCATTGTTCCTTCATTTTTACTGAATTCTAAAAAGTTTTTAATTTCTTTCTTTATTTCTTCCTTGACCAAGTCATCATTGAGTAAAGTGTTGTTCAGCTTCCATGTGGGCTTTCTGTTGCTTTTGTTGCTATTGAAGATCAGCCTCCATGGCGATCTGATGGGAGGCGTGGGATTATTTGAGTGTTCTTGTATCTGTTGAGACCTGTTTTGTGACCAGTTATATGGTCAGTTTTGGAGAAGGTACCATGAGGTGCTGAGAAGAAGATATATTCTTTTGTTTTAGGATGAAATGTTCTGTAGATATCTGTTAAATCCATTTGATTCATAATTTTTGCTATTTTTACTGTGTCTCCCTGTAGTTTCTGTTTCCATGATCTGTCTGTTGCTGAGAGTGGGGGGGTTGAAGTCTCCGACTATTATTGTGTGAGGGGTTGTCAGAGGGGAAACCAGGAAAGGGGATAACCTTTCAAAAAGTCAAGAAAACATACAATAAAAAATTAAAAAAGAGAAGTTTCTGGGTTTTTTTTATTATTACTATATTATGCATACGTGAGACTACAGTCAGGTCTTAGCAAATCCAGAGATGAAAAAGTATGATGTGAGAGGCACATAATGGGAAAATTATTTGTGAGATTTAACAATTTATGAGACTAGGGAACTGAAATCAAGGGGTAGGTAGTATGAATGAGAAAGCACATTATATGAGATCATGTAAATGAGATGGACTCATCAGAACACTTACTATTGCAGCCCCGAGGGCACATACTCTCCATACTCTTTGGAGTGGCTTCTACCAAAACTGAGAAGTTTTGTAAGAATACAAAGAAACTGGAGCTCCTATGAATGGTGATGATGATTTGAAATATTAATGGCCTAGAAAAATAGCAGGGCAATTCTGAAAATTTTCAAATGTGAATTATCCATTTGAAATATTGATACTGATGTGTGTCACTTGCAAAATCCAAAGCACCCATATTAAAGTGATAGTTATGCATCCTCTTCCATATGATATCGATTCTAGTAGCTAAAACACTGAAGCAAACCAAGGCACATCTTTCATTCCTCCTCATAAAGAGAGAAATTCTGGCAAATACTGCAAATTTCCAAACATGATGTTAAGTGAAATAAGTCAATACTGATCTCTGTCTGCTTGTCTCCTACTAATTAATACTTCACTCATGTGTTGTAAACTTAATGAGCCTTTCAATAATATTGGGTGGTCAGGCTTAAGGGAACATTTTTAGCTCCACAAATCACTATTATGAGTGGAAGAATGTTGTAATAAAAATATCTTGTGGGGATGATTTCCCTCTTTCCATTTTTATGTCACATGAGAAACAGCACTTCCTTTATCTAGAAGATATAGTATTCAAGGTACCATTTTGAAAGGGGATGCCAGGCATTATGAGACAAAACTATAAATACCTTGATTTTGGATTTTCCTATCTCTACATTACAAAAGCATATTGTTGTTCTTTATAAATTTTTTGGTAGCAGGTAATGTGTTCTATAAACACAAAATGGAGTAAGCTGTTCAGTTATTAAGAAACAAATACTGTGTTTCTTCTTATAGGAAACACTTGAAGTGGCCAACCTCACAGAGAAAGAGATAAAAATGGTTAATGGGAAGAAGCAGAAAATATTGTTTTATATAAAATTACAGTTTTACAAAATGAAGATTTCTCAAGAGAGGTGAGGATGGTTCACATCAAGCTGTTCATTTAAAATGGTTATATTAGTGTGATGGTTATGTTCAGTTGTCAACTTGGCAGGATTTGGAACTACCTGGAAAGGGAGTCTCAGTGATAGACTGTCTAGACAAGGTAGCCCTGTCTATCTGCCTGTGGATGAGTTATTTTTCATTGGTTTGAGTAAGATGGGATGGCCTGTCTTTAATGCAGGAGGCACCATTCCCTTGGATTGTGTGCTGGACTGAGGGCAAGGGAGCTGATCACAAGCACTGGTGGCTCTCTGACAGTTGACAATGGATAGTATGTGACTAGCTGCAGTAAATTTCTGATGCTGTGATTTTTACTTGCCAGGATAAACTCTAACTGGAACTGTGAGCTAAAATATCCCTTTCTCTCTTAAGTTACTTTTGTCAGGATACTTTATCATAGCAACAAGAAAAAAAAACCTGACAGATGATTACTTTTTGTGTTTATTTTACCATAAGAAAATTTTGAAGTCTTACTATGTGGTTATACCTATATAACAGCCACAAAATAACAAAGGCAGAAATACATGGCCTAGGAATTAATTAGAAAAGTAACAAATCTATAGAGAATCTGTTCACTGTTCTGGGCTTCCATAGTGAAATAATGTAACCTCGGGAGAGTTTGATGTCCAGAAGGACTTTAAATCTTGTAATATTCTATATTTCAAGGAAGTTATCTCTCACTCCTTGTAAGAGGTTAACATTCTGCCTGATGATAATGATAATGTTGTAAAATTTTATTTTTTTAAAGCCTACTTTTAATGATGGTTCTTAAATGCTTTAACTTCCCTTCTAGCTAATCATTCAGCAGAGCTAGTGGAAAAGAAAGGATACAGGAGAAGTGGACCTGCTTAGCAAGGGATCTTTGGAGCAAATCCTATGACTGCCGTCAGAAAATCAGCAGTTCAGTTCACAGGAGTCAGCCAATGAAGCTTGATCCACTTGTAAACACTTCACAGATATATCAGCAGTCCAGTTCTGTAGAGTCAGACTAGAAAACATGAATCAGCAGCTGTGGCAATACCTAGCAGAGATAGCCAGACCTCAGCCTAGACATGAGTCAGCAGGAAGGACCCAGTGGAACACCAGGAGAAGTTCTCAGCTGTGCCTCTCTCAGTGATCAAAGATCTGGAAAGACTCAGCATAAGTAAGCCTAGCTCAGCATTTGTCACTGTCTATTGGTCCTATTTATATTCCCTCCAAATATGACTTGTCCTCCATGTGTTTTACCTCAGCACATGAGTGTGTCTCAGCTGACATCACTCTGCCAATTGGCCTGGGTTCAAGGAAAACAGCAAGAAACCATGGCACACTACCAGAAATTTTTTCGTGTCTCTCTCTCTCTACAGAGTCCTGACACATGGAGCTCAACTACCCAATGTAAGGCAGACCAATACTTGCATGTCATTAGTGTGTCATGTGTCTTTTCAACATGCTTGCTTTAGCAGCAGATCTTTTCTGCTCTATTGAAATGTTCCTTTGTGTGTTTGCTTTAGCAAAACACCATCCAACACAACTGACTTTCCAAGGAATCTGTAAATTTCCACTTCAATGTTGCCTTTCAAGATGACTAAAGCCAGATATAAACCTGGCTCTTGTATTAGAAGTCAGATCAGTAGCTAAAATTGAGCTGTAAGATAATCTGTACAGAGAAGTACTGGGTTTCCTGAGGAAGAAAAGTCTTGTTTCTGTATGAACTGTATTGAACTGTATGAGTTCAACAACAGGTTCCAACAGGACTTGAAGATGATATGGGGGAACAGAATACGAGGAGCTTGCACACAGAAGCAAAACATAAAGTTGAGTAGGAAACGGTTTTTCAATATGGGAACATTCTCCTATAATACAAAATTTAATACTTCCAAGTACATAGGAGATAGCACTAATACTCACTTAGAAGCTTCAAGAAAATCTACAGAGGACAGTTGAAATGTTAGAATTTCAGGTGCCAATGGTAAAAAGCCAAATTCCCAAAGTATTGAGATTGGTGAGCCTTGTAAGTACTTTATAGAAGGGCAGAAAGCATAGCAAATAGAAATTATAGAAGAGGAGTAAGGTACGAGAGATACACTTATGGTGATTTATACAGTTGTATCACATCACTTAACTCATCTTGTGGAGTTCATGAATTACTTCTGTTATTCTTATAAAGTTTCATTTGAACTTTTAACAAATAAGGAAATATAGAGGGTAGCTATTTCAAATAGACTTCCTCTGTACCTGATAAGCACTCATTTTAATATGAGCTTACTTAAATAGTTTGTCTTCATTTACATTTAACAAAGAATGCAAACCTCTATTGGACTAGTTAGGGTGACATTAAATAATCAAAATTAAAGGCATAATTTAGTTTGCAGAAACTTTGATCACTCAGTGCACCAAAACATAGGGCGTCTACTCAGGACTTCACTGATTTTCATGGTGAGCTCAAAAAGATGTAAAGATGTAGTCTCTTTGAATTGTTTCATAATTTCTTATTCCTTAGACTTAGAAAGTGTTTTAGTTACTGTTTTATTGCTATCAAGAGACACCATGACCAAACAATGTACAAAGGAAGCATTGAATTGGAGGCTTGCTCACAGATTCAGAGGGTTCTTCATGACTATCATTATTGGGAGTCTGTCAGTGGACAGGTAGGCATGGTGCTGGGGCATTAGCTGAGAGAATATATCTGATTCAGATGTAGGAAGCAGAGAGAGAGAGAGAGAGAGAGAGAGAGAGAGAGAGAGAGACAGACAGAGAGACAGAGACAGACAGAGAGACAGACAGACAGACAGAGACAGAGACAGAGACAGAGAGAGAGAGAGAGAGAGAGGAGAAGAGAAACAGAGGTGAAACACAGAGACAGAGACAGAGATACATAGAGACAGAAAGAGAGACAGAGACAGAGAAACAGAAAGAGAGACAGAGACAGAGAGACAGAGGTGGAGAGAGACAAAGATAGTGAGATAGAGAAGATACTGGGTCTGGTTTGGGCTTTTGAAACCTCAAAGCCCGCCCCAGTAACATACATACCTTCTGCAACAAGGATGCATCTTCTAATCCTTTCTAAACAAGCCACCATTGGGAACCAAACATTCAAATACATGAGCCTGTGAGAACCATTCTCATTCAAACCACCACAGCAAGAGACACAGCAAGGAGGAGCACATTGGAGAATGTTTGGGACATATCTCTAATTAACTTTAACGAACAAAGCATAGACTATAAACTTAGAAAGTGATGGTGAAAAATGATCACATAAATAGCAGATATGAATTGCTTGTGTACCCTAAGATGCTCTTCATGAATTTGGATGTTTCTGCTTCATCAAACCACAGATTTGGAATAAGCCACCCTCACATGGAAGGTTAAATTCGGACACTAGGCTGGGAAAGTCCTGAAAGCATGAATTACAAATGTTGATGGATCAGCCAATAGAGGGAGCATACTCTCATTGGACATTAGGATCGCTGATTCCATCGGCAGCTGTGACCAATTTCCTGGGGAAAAAAATATTTGTGTTTTGAGGATAATAATGCCCAAAACAGAAAGAAGTGGGCAGAAATTTCATTGTCACCTCATTCAAGAAGTGTTCTCAATAATTAAGAAAGTGGAATTTTTCCTTAAAGTAGAAATTGCTGTTTTCTGTATATTTGGTATTACCTTTACTTATAAGGTACATTCACCAGACATGGAGATGTATACTGCATTGTGGATAGGTGCTGCACACTAGGCTAGAGGGGCAAAGACTAAATATCCATAATACAGTGGAAGAAGAATTACTGTAGCTTGTAGTTTCCTTTTTTCCCCTTTTTATTGGATATTTTCTTCATTTACATTTCAAATGTTATGCCCTTCACTGACCCCCCCAAAAAAATTCCCCTATCCCATCCCCTTCCCTCTGCTTCTATGAGGGTATTTCCCTAACCACCCACCCACTCCCACCTCCCTGCCCTGGCTTTCCCCTACAGTGGGGCATCGAGCCTTCCCAGGACTAAGGGCCTCTCCTCCCATTGATGCCCGACAAGGCCATCCTCTGTTACATATGCAGCTGGAGCCCTGGGTCCCACCGTGTATACTCTTTGGTTGGTGGTTTAGTCCTGGAAGTTCTGGGGAGCCTGGTTGGTTGATATTGTTGTTCTTCCTATGGAGTTGCAAACCCCTTTAGTTCCTTCAGTCCTTTCTCTAACTCCTCCATTGGAGACCCTGTGCTCATTCCAATGGTTGGCTGCAAGCATCCTTCTCTGTATTGGTCAAGCTCTAACACAGCCTCTCAGGAGACAGCTATATCAGGCTCCTGTCAGAAAGCACTTGTTGGCATCCACAATAGTGTATGTGTTTGGTGAGTGTTTATGGGATGGGCCCCCAGGTAGGGCAGTTTCTAAATGGCCTTTCCTTCAGTCTCTGCTCCACACTTTGTCTCTGTGTCTCCTCCCATGGGTATTTTGTTCTCCCTTCTAAGAATGACTGAAGCACCCACACTTTGACCTTCCTTCTTCTTGAGCTTCATGTGGTCTGTGAGTTGTATTATGGGAGCTTTTGGGCTAATATCCATTTATCAGGGAGTATATAACATGTGTGTTCTTTTGTGATTGAGTTACCTCACTCAGGATAATATTTTCTAGTTCCAGCCATTTGCCTAAGAATTTCATGAATTCATTGTATTTAATAGCTGAGTAATATTCCACTGTGTCAATGTACCACATTTTCTGTATCCATTCCTCTGTTGAGGGACATCTGGGGACTTTCCAGATTCTGGATATTATGGCTCAGCAGTTAAAGGCTAGGCTCCACTACTATCCTGCTTTAAGCTCTGGGCAGACAGTGATATCATTCACCACCCTGGTTCCCTTGGATCTTCTGAAAAAAAGACACACACACACACACACACACACACACACACACACGCGCACGCGCACACATACATGCACATTTTTAACCTGCCTTATGGCTGAGTGGCTGGGCTCTTCTAAACCTCCCATGGTTAGCATGGTTCAGTGACAGGACTTTTCTAGGCCTCCTGTGGCTAGTGTGTCTTTTCTTTCCTCCTTACTTAACATTCTAAATCTGTGCTTAGATTAGCTGTTTGGTTATAAAATATACTTAAGAATGACACATGGAAATCTCACCAAAGTCAACTCATTGCAAGAGGGGTGTTAACAGTAAGGTAGATAAGATGGCTCATCGTCTTTAGGTTATTTAGGATTTTTCAGCTACTATTCGCATCTCTCAATCCTGAGAGAACCAAACTAGGAGGAAATGGTGACATAAGCATGTGTTATGAATAAGCACCACAAATGTTAACATTCCTTCACCACATTTAATCTGGCTGATATCACATGAATGGAGGCCAGGCAATAGTGACAATGAATCCTGTGCTTTTGAATTAGAACTGCACTCTGATAGAACTAGTTATTCATCTGGCTCCAGTGAGAAGTAAAACCAAGAAGGAACCATTTTCCAGCGCCCTAACTATTTCTGATGGCAAGAACCATTAGGAAATACTGAGCTTCGAAAGCGCTTCAGGGTCAAGTCGTTTGTCTGCAGTGATGTTGAGGGGTGTGGGGTTGAGTGGTTTTCTTCTCAGGGTATTACAGCTATAATACTTGCTTTAATACTTAGCATATAGCAGTTAGTCACCTGCTTATCAAGTTTGGTTGTATTTTACTGTATTTGTAGTGAAAATGCAAAGCAAACTTTTTTGTTATATTATTTAAATTTCAGAGTAGATTTGATTTTCAATCAATAATTCTCTATATTAGAGTCTGAGTCTTCCTATTGGTAGGCAGTTATTATGTTTCTTTTTTTCTTTTTTCTTTCTTTCTTTTTTTTTTGCTAACAGAATGTGTACAAGGAAAAAGAGAATTTAAGGAGGGTCTGTGGTCCCTCCTATTTCTGATTCTGTATTACTTTTCTAGAGAAGGGACTCTCCCTCTTCCATAACTATACATCTCTTCCATCCTGGACAGACCAGGTAACAAGACTAGAAGAATCTCAAGGTATAGACTAGTGGGCGAGGGATGGACAGGCAAGTGGCTGGATGCCTGCTATTGTTGTTCCAGGTAGGATTTAGATTCTGTGCTTGCTCAACACCAGCACATTGCTGTGCACAGATGACTTCCACTTGCAAAAACTCTCTCATTTTTTTCTCATTTCCTGTCATTATCATAGCCTTAACCTCTCTCTTCTTACCCACTGCATTATTTTTCTGTTTTCGGAGAGCACTGGTTCCCTTTTGGAAACGTATCTCACACTCCTACATTATGAGTCTGTAGGAAAGTTGTATCTATTAGCTTTACTTTTAGACTTTATATGGATGACTTTTGATTCTGCCCTTGAATTTATGGGGGAGAGAAAAACTTGACAGAGTCTGATTTAATAAAGTCCATATTTGATGGGAAAGACAAATACACACTTCACACTACAGTCGCACTACATCATGAATCTCTCTATTGTTTTGTTTGTGTGAAAATGGGAGAAAATAGTTTGAGAACTTCAGAAAAATGTATCATCACCTTGCAAGACTAATCGAAAATGTGTCAGGAAATCCTGGAAATTTGGCAGCTTTTAAATTTTGTGAGCTCTCAGTATTTCCACTAGAACAGGCTGTATACTCAACAGACTTTCTTAGCATGACATAGATCACCAACACACTTAGGAGTTTTGTAATACATGATTTCTTCACATATTGATCAAGGTTGAATCACACAAAACCACATGATAAAACTCTAGAAACATTTTCTCTTACATAGCTTGCTTACCACTGAAGGCTATGAGAAGTGGAAAAATTCATTTATTTTAAGATAAAAAGGTAGATTAGGTGAAACACTTCATATTTGCCAGCCATCTGGTTCAGTAACAAACTCCCCAGGGATCTTGAACATATTTATAACTGAAAAGACTTTGAACTTGAATGACTTTTAAATTTGGACATAAAATATGTTAACACAGTATTCAGAGATACTTAGCAAGGACTAATAGATATCTTTGGGCTTATGTTCCATGATATTTTCTTATCCCTGGGGAAGTGAAAATAGAAGAATGCAAATAAATGCTAATAACTGACTGAGGACTATTCCATTAACACTAAACCACATCAATAAAATATATTTTATCTTACTCTGAGAATAATGCAACATGGCTAACTTTGGTAGAACTGTATTCATATTCTACAGAAAGCACCATGTATTCTGCTAGAACTGTTGAATAGTGTTGGGCAGCACTTATTTCAGAGACTTGCAGTGTTTCTATGTCACGGATCAGAACACAAGTGACCAGTTCCTACATCAGAACAGAGTTGACCCTCAGTCTCACTTTATAAGAATTCGGCTGATAACAAATTCAGATCTTGCTAAAAGCATGAATAAGTAAATGTAGTTTTCATAATTAAATTAATTTAATAACTAAATAAAACAGTATTTACCTTTACTAAGGTATATCAAAGCAGGCCCCAGGCTGTGTGATAGAATCTCTTGAAGACAGTGCTAGCTGCAGGGTCTGGTGGTGCCTGTCTTTAGTTGAGCACTTCGAAGCAGAGGCAGTTGGATCACTGAGTTTAGGCCATCCTGGTCTATTGAGTTGTTCCACGTCAACTAGTACTAAATGGGTTTGAAACTATGTTTCAAAACCAGGACCAAAACCTAAATCTCTAACTTTACCAGTTTAAGGTTGCAATGAGGAAATTTAAGACAGTTATTCTAATTTTGAAGACAAGAGAGAAGCTCTCTGATCAGTAGGGAAGATTTCACTGGCCACTGAGAGATTTGCTAAGCCTGGAACAGAATATGTTTGGTCCATGTGCCATTGGTCTTACGTTTTAAGAAACTTTAAGTATGAATCCTCCCAACAGTTGAGGTTTCTTAAAGCATAATATTAGGCAGAAATCAGTGATTCCTGAAGAAGAAGGGAAAGAAGGATTGTAGGAGCCAAAGGGTCAAGAACACCACAAGAAACCCCATGGAATCAGCAAACCTGGACTCATAGGGGCTCACTGAGACTGCCTACAATCATGAAGCCTTCATTGGTCTAACTGAGAATCTCAGTATATATGTTATAATTGTGTAGCTTGATGTTTTCGTAGTACTCCTAACAGAAGGAGCGGGAATGTTTGCATTTGTCTGCTTTTGGGACTCTTTTCCTCCTACAGAGTTGCCTTGTCCAGCCTCAATATTAGCAGAAGTGTCTAGCCTTAATTGCAACTTGCCATGCTGCCTTTGGTTGATATTCCAGGGAGGCCTGCCTTTCTCTGAAGGGAAACAAAGAAGTGGGTGGGGGGACGGGAGGAGGGGAGGAGAGGAACAGGGAAGGAGACAGAGGAGAAAGGGAAACCTGTCTGGAAGTAATAGATGAGAGAATAAATTGATAAATAATCAAAGAAACTTCAACCAGTTTTCCTAATTCACAGCACTTTGAAATGAACTTACACATCATGAATACATTGTATTTGGTTTTACAACTTAATAAATGTTGTTAATATGTACATTTATGAAGAATTTTGATAACGTTTTGAAAAGCACACTATCAGGAACAGAGTAGTTTTTGCTCAATAAGAGTATGAGTATCACAAAAGTTCAGATTTGGCCTACTTGACAGGAAATGTTTAGTTTTCTGTTGACTAACACCGTGTTGCTGAGAGGATTCTTTACTGTGTGAAACTTTTTTGATGGCACACTAAAGAGTGTTCATTATATGCCTCCAGTATTGGTTTCTTGGTGGGGGGGTAGGGACATTTTTGTGGAGACAGGGGGTGGGGAGGAGGAGGTATAGGATGTGGAAAAGTTGGAGGGTGGACTAGGAGGGGAAAAATTCTGGAGTGTAAAGAAAAATAAATAAATAAATGAATAAATGGTTAAATAAGAAAAAGATTTGATGATTTGGTGAGTTAAGAAAATCCTACTTCCAGCTTGCATTCAGTGACCATTGCCTTCAGTTATGAACACAGGTGATTTTTAAATGTTGAACACACCTATTTTAACAGATTTCTGAATTTTTACATATGCTGAACTAAACATTTTTAATTTATTTAAATAATAAATTATGTATTGAACTGAGCATTGAACATAGGGCCTCAGACATTCTAGGATCTTTTAAACCACTGATATATATATATATATATATATATATATATATATATATATATATATATTCATCAAAGAAAGAAAGACTGTTTGAATACATCTTATTAGAAGAGCAGAACCCTGGATTAAGTCACTTGAAATTGGTTCCCATCACAGAAGCAAACTTCTTCCAATGGAAAAACAATGTTTCCCTTGGCAGAAATCAAGCACAGAGGCGGTTGCCAAGGACTGTGTGCAGGTATGTCTATTTATCAGAATAATGAATGACAAATAATGAGTTCTCTCTCACTTTTAGATTCATTAACAAGATTCTCATCATCTTCAAAGACCAGACTTTAGTAGTCTGGAAACCATCAAATTCATTTGCCTTAAAAATATTTTTCTGTTCTCTAAATACATGCATTTTGGCAAAACAAATTTTTCATTACTTGAAAATTCAAGGGACTTTTTTAAGCAAGAACGTTTTCAGTGGAATGAAGACAGTTGCTAGGTTCTTTCTTTGGATAAAAAAACATTGGGATTAATATTGTCAGAAATCTATTCTCATCCAATATTTTAATTACTAGATAGAGGAGAATTTAAGCTTTGTCTTCACCTTGGGGATATGTCCATATCAACAACAGTGGTCATGTAATCAGATAACTACTACATGAGAAAGGCTACTTTTTATAGCTGATGCTTTAGAGGTGTGAATAACTTCAGAGGACAAAACTAGAAGAGAAAGACCGCAGTAAAGAAATCTACTTGATTTCATAAGACATTGACTTTTACCCAGTCTGCCAACATGTTCTGACAGTGATTGGCTATAAGGTAAACTTTCTGGCCTGAAGAAGAAATAAAAATATATTGAAGCATATGTGAAGTTTGCTTCTTGTGGAGAAATAACATGTGCAATTACAGTTTTCCCTTAAGTGTGGAACATGAGTAGCACACACACAGACACACACACACACACACACACACACACACACACACACGATATCTATCATACACACACATGATATCTATCACACACACAGACACGATATGTATCATACACACACACACATGATATCTATCACACACACACACACACACACACACACACACACACACACACACACGATATCTATCTATCTATGCTACTAAAAAGTAAGGCTTCAGAGCCTTTAAACATCATAAATGGAGAGACCAAGGAATTGAAATAGATGCTAACAGCCTGTCAGTAGGCTACACGCCACTTGCTAATACCTTCCTGTTATTCTTATCATTCCACATCTGTCAGACCTAATGCTTAAATACAAGGTCCATTCTATTCAACAATTGTAGTATTAAGCCATTTTCCTTGGTAAGGAAGTAACACATCACACTTGAATGGTTTCATTACTTTTATTTGGGGACTAAGAACCTCCATAGAATCTTTTACCTTGCCTCATAGATTTTGTATGACAAGAATAAAAATATATGAAAAAGATGACAAAATGAATAAGATATCCCTTATTTTAAAAGAGTTTACATACTAAAAGAAAATTTAGTAGATCTTACTAGTGGAAGTTTTTTTTTTCTTCAAGGCTGCTTAATTTTTTCAAAATAATTATGGGAAAGTTCTGAAGTATACTTTCTTGTTTGAATGTCAAAGCTCTAACTCATTTAGGTGTGCTTTCATTCAAAGAATTGCACTAGCAACAGAACAATGTATGATGTATTTATCAAGTTTGACCCAAGGAAAAATGACTGATTCTACAAGTCAGAAGAATCAAATGATACTGTAGTAAAGCAAAATTGACTTTTAATATTTGTTCATTAGTTCATTGTATCTTACAGAAAATGAAAACATTCTTTTTGTAATACATATTGGTCCTCCTCAAAAGTGTACTTAGTAGTTATTAAATGCATTTAAATATTAACCTTCTTCTAATTGGGTGGCTTACTGCCTTCTGTATTATTCATAGCTTTTGTTGTACACTGTGTTGGCAGTCTTGAGCAATGACATACTTAACTTCTCAAAAAGGTTGTCAGCTGTCAATTGATTTTTTTCTAAGCATTCTGTGCAAAACCAAAATGAAACAAACAAAATGAAAAAAAGGAAAAAAACAAAGCAAAACAAAAAACAAAGACTAAACCAAACCTGACAACTGATTTCCTTCTAATCCTCCTATTTTTAGTGGTCAGCTACTCCATTACACCAGAATGTTTTTAGGAGTACTGAAATCAAGAAATCCAGTATGGCTGCCAGCAACCAAATTTGTATCTTATGTGAGTCTACTAATTGCCAAAATAACAAGCGACCATCTTACTGCATGAAATAGCACTTTAACAGGTACCGGCCCTCTTTATAGGAAAGGAAATTTAAATTTACAAATACTATATTTGGCTAAAAGTTGCTATGACAAAATATGGCAGCAGTCATTAAAAGATGACTTCCAGTGTTAAATATGACAAATTATCTTCATAACTATATGTATTTTTAAATGTATTGGTTCTTTTTGCTTAGAGGTTTCAATTTAGGTGTTTCAATAAAATTTATAGATCTATTCTGTTCTTTATATATGGGACATACTATAAAATGTTTTCATTATTTTGTAGTCTATCTGTCCTCTCTTCACCTTGATCCTCTGGGAATCTTGAAGTCTACAAAGTGATTTCTGAATTAGACAGTGTTATGTCAACTTTCTGCTAGGAATTGTGCTAAGACAACATTTTTCTTTCAAAGATATTCATAATGAGATATGCAGTAGGAAAATAGATTATTTGGTGGAGCAAAATTGCAAGATGAGTACATTAAAAGACTCCGTTCAATTAGGAGTTCAAAGGGCATGAGGATTCTGGTCCTTTGTGTGAAATTAGAAGTTAAAAACTCTGCCCAGCAGTGTTCGTTCTAGGATGTTGTCGAGAATGGACAAATGGTACACAAATGGCATAGACATGCGTTGGCTAACAGTCACTTTGGAGATTTTAATCAGCACCATTTCCTATACTAAGTATTCAAAAGTTAAGAAATGCTACTGTACTGTAATGTGGAGTTCTATGACAATAACTGAAAGGAATGCACCTACTTCAGTATAAAATTTATCTACTTGCATTGCAGAGAAAATTCTTACAATATAGATAATGATTGTTCAAGTATGATCTTCCTCCAAAGAGCTTATCCCAGCCTGTAAGGTGTTTGAGGAGCTAGTTTGGAGTCTCCTCCTTAAGGAATATATTCATTATATTATAGACCACTCAGTCTTTTATTTTGTGTTTAGCTTAGAAGTCTGACTTCAACTTATATCAGCACTGTTTGAGTGAAACCCTGAATTTTCTTTGAATGTATACTTTTGTGTGATTTGCATATCCTAACTTACAACTGCATGCATCATCATGGTTTAATCATCTGAAAGAAAGGTTATATTTTTACTTACAATATTTTATCTAGATAATATATCATGATAGTTATGGTTTCATGGACTTCCAACTGCTCTATACCTTCCACACACATAACTCTATAGAGCATTGTTATTATAGTTATTACAGAGCTTTAAATGCAACCACGGTCAATTCAGGAAACAGATTTATTTAATTATGTTCATGGGGGGAGATCTACATAAAAACATTGATGATAGCATACCAGATATGTTGTACTTGTATTATTATACTAAGGCCCACTCATGAGAATTCACTGTGAAATAATGGGAAACCAGAATATTACTTGAATACAAATATTGGTCCCTTTGGGGTCTCAGCAGTCATACAAAGAAATTTCGATTTGAGACTGGAGTTACTCATACTGGAAGTCACTTTTCTGAACCTGGACTTAACATTTCACTTACAGCCTGGAGGTGTAAAGTTTGCTATGAGAATGCCAGTATTTTATTTTTGCCAAATTCTAACCCGAAAGAAAACTGACAGTGACTGTATTTCCTATTTGAGAGACTATTTAGAAATGTATTTTTCCCTTCTTCTATAAATACAGGTCTTATTTGGGCACTGTACTGTGGATACAAATAAGAACAATTTTGGAAGTTGAGTCTTTATTTCTTAGTTAGGTAAATGTAGAGTTATTCATTCACTTGATGATTTTTGTCATGTAATGTAAATAAGAAATATTAAATAGATTAAAATTATTTTTATAGGACAATAAAGTTTCATAAGCTAACATAAAATCAAGCTGCTACATTTTACACGTTTTCTGTCCAGCAGTTTATCGTTTTAACTGCCCTGAGTAGATTCTAGATACTGCTTAATGAAGGTCCTTAGAATTGAAATATGATTCAGTAAAGCTACTCAAAAATAATAAAACAAGTCTTCTCAGACAGGTAATTGTAATTAGAAGGTAGGACTCTTTCATTGGTAAAGTATTATCTGTGTATTTAAGTGGATACTTTATATAAATGAGTTGACCTAGGAGTTCTAACTGTAGTTTTATTATTCTGCATCTGAGTCTATATGAATTTTTTGGTCAAAAGGTAGAATTTTAAAGAGTAAACTATTCTGTATACTGGAGACCTGAAGTATTAATTTTTAGAAAAAGTCTCCATTGTTCCCTTATGATACTGAGTTTTTGCACCTCCCAGAATCCTGGTTTATGTAACGAAGCCTGTATTTCAAATTTGTTGCTCTAATTTGTTTAGCGAAGTGCATTTCAAAATTGTAGAAATATGTAAAATTTGTGCTTGTGGAAGTTACTGTGGCAAGTAGCATTACTTTTTCTTAATACAATCCTGGTGATTCTCAGCTTACAGCATATCCCATTCATGAAATGCATCTTTTTTGAGATGATGTAGCATAAACCAGTTAGGCTCTAAAGCCTGATTTTTTTGTTTTTGCTTTTTTTATATTTATTTTTTTTAGCTTCCCTTATGCTTATATTGGTTTATAATATATATCGATTGATAGCTTTACAAAACAAATGAATGAATTGGCCTTTATGAAAACAACTCTTTACAGTAAGTGAAAAAGGGTTATCACAGTTTTGGTAACTTGCATGAGTTCATATTAAAACAAAAACAAACAAAACTTTCATGTAACTCGAGAACTGACTCTTTCTAGGGCATACTCAGTTGTATGCTCTGAAGCAATAGACCCCGTACAGCTTGTGCTTTTTATCTGGGAAACCCACAAAGCGCACTGCAGCCTCAGTAGGACTGCAGCGCCTTCTTGGCCGAGAAATAGGGTAGCGGACACTGCCATCGGCCAGCCAGCCGGCATCGCAGCGGTCATAGCCCAGAAGCTTCCAGGCAGCAAATATTTGGCCCACTTTCGCAATCTGAGCACCATCATTGAGACAAGCTTGCACCGCCTCGTCATAGGTGAGCTTGGTAGGGTGGATCAGGTAGTAAAATCGGCCTGTGGGAAGAAGGAGAGAGTTAGTCAGCTTGAGATGGAACCACAGAGATGGAAGGAGCCAAAAGCAAAGAGCTTCTCAATGAAAAGAGATGCAGAACAAGGTCTGAAATTTGGAGAACATAGAATTGTTATTTAAATGTCATATTAACAGGCCACTCTAGATTAAATAAATTTGCTTTAGCCTTGCTTCTTGGCGTGTGCTCGCACATGCCCTTGTATAACATTAAAAAGAAAAGGGCGCTGGCAGATGCAGTTTCTGTTAGCTAATTAGAGACTAAAAGAACCCTTCTGTGGTTCTAGGGAAGACAGAATTCCACGTTGAAAGGAGGGCTATTTAAATTCTACTTGTAGCAAGACTGAACCCCCCAGTACAAGTTTCTAGAGAGGCAAAATTTGAATGTGAAAGGATCAAAACACATTCTTCACATAAAAGTCCATTTAAAAAACTCAAAGCCCTCAAGCTCTTTTCATTACAGGTATCAATAAGACCTTATTCTCCACCAAAGCGACAGCATAAAAATTCTCAAACACAGGAAGTCATTTGCCATCAATGACACCCTTGCTGAATTTAAAACCTGTCTGCACGCCCTTACTAGGAGTTTGTTAATGCTTTAAAACTTTCATCTTTTGAAGTCTGACATTTTGCTGTTTCTTGATTGCATGGAAACACTGTTACTTTTGACCACTTACTGCAGTATAAATGACTGAAATCCCATTAACATGATGGAATGGACAAAATGTATCATCGATTGACAGAACTGGCATACACTGAATGTTTTCTCCATCATCTTAGTTTTAAGTACAATATCATTACATTTTCCAATCAGACACATTATATAGTGATTATATAGTGTATTATCTTATGGCCCTCATTAAGCGTGGCACTCTGTGTGTGTGTGTGTGTGTGTGCGTGTGCGTGTGTGTGCATGTGTGTGTGTGTGTGTGTGTGTGTGTGTGTGTGTGTGTGTGCGTGGTGTGAATGTGCATTCTGTTCAGTTGTTGATGGTTTTGACTGTGTGCTTCCAGCTAGAGGCACAAACCTTGGCGTTACACTCAGAATTGCTCTTTACATCTTTTGATACAGGGCCTCCCATTAAATTGGCCTAGCTGACCAGTGACACTCAGGGATCCTCCTGTTTGTGCCTCACTATTGCTGGGATTTTAAGTGCACTTCACCTCATCTGGCATTTTGGCATGAGTTCTCTGGACAGAACACAACTCTTCATGTTTGTGAGGCAAGAACTTTACACCTGAGGTATCTTCCTATCCCTAAACAGGCTGCTGTAATATAAACTAATGCTTCCAGTTCTGTCTACTCTAACCTATTGAGATTTGAAATAAGGGTAGGAGCCATTGCAACATTCATTAACTAGAGAGTTTGGTCTGCCATCTATACAGAATATCAAACCATGGGACACGAGTTCAAATCTTACCTGTACATATTTGAATATGAAATTTGCTTGAGATACATATCCATCTATTCAGTACCATGAATGGCTGCAGCAGTGTAGATGGCTAGAGCTCCATCATTCAAAGCTATGTTGGGTGAAACTTTGAAGTCTAAGTTGTTACTCTTTTTGTTTACTCATGAGTCTATTTCCAGGGACCTTAAATTTAAAACCATGGGCATATAGAGCTTGATTCGAAGGGATGTGACTTTATGCAGTAGCTCTGGCTCCTCAATTAGAAGGCTCTATTTTTTTTAAGGCTCTGTAGTTTGCATTTGCTTATTAGTTTGAGACAGTATCATTACATAGCTAAGGCAAGTCTTGAATTTATAATCCTCCCTCCACAGTCTGCTAAATAATAGGATTATAGACTTTTATTACAATACAGCTTCAAACTCCTAATCAATTTTGAACAAAGGCCCCTACATTTTCATTTTGTAATAGGCCCCCAAGATTATGTTCAGGATGGTCCAGTAAAAGATCTGGGAGTGAATCTGCCATTAGTGCTGTGGAAATCTTCCCCGCCTTTCTCTTCAAGGCTAATTGTGCCGTATTTGTCTCACTCAGTTCCCAACTTGCCTTGAACTTTGCTAGTCATGATACTATGACTGGGAAAGAGAGGGTACATATGGTGGGGAAGTTCCTTCCCTCAGCACAGAGAGCAGTAGTGCAGGGATAGCACACTGTGACAGCCTGAAACATGCACATAAGACAGCTTCCACTACTTCATTATCCAGGATAGCTAAAACTATTCTCAACAGTAAAAGATCTTCTTGGGGAATCAGTATCCCGAACTTCAAGCTGTACTACAGAGCAATAGTGTTAAAAACCGCATGGTATTGGTACAGTGACAGGCATGTAGATCAATGGAACAGAATTGAAGACCCAGAAATGAATCCACACTCCTATGGTCACTTGATCTTTGACAAAGGAGCTAAAACCATCCAGTGGAAAAAAGATAGTCTTTTCAACAAATGGTGCTGGTTCAACTAGAGGTCAGCATGCAGAAGAATGCAAATCGATCCATGCTTATCTCCTTGTACTAAGCTCAATTCCAAGTGAATCAAGGACCTTCCCATAAAACCAGACACACTAAAACTAATAGAAAAGAAACTAGGGAAGAGCCTTGAACATATGGGCACAGGGAAAAATTCCTGAATAGAACACCAAGATCAAGAATTGACAAATGGGACCTCATAAAATTGCAAAGTTTCTGTAAGGCAAAGGACACTGTCAAAAGGACAAAATGGCAGCCAACAAATTGGGAAAAGATGTTTTCCAACCCTACATCCAACAGAGGGCTAATATCCAATATATACAAAGAACTCAAGAAGTTAAACTCCAGAGAGCCAAATAACCCTGTTAAAAATGGGGTACAGAGCTAAACAAAGAGTTTTCACCTGAAGAATATCAAATGGCTGAGAAGCACCTAAAGAGATGTTCAACATCCTTAGTCATTAGAGAAATGCAAATCAAAACAACCCTGAGATTCTCCCTCACACCAGTCAGAATGGCTAAGATCAAAAACACAGGAGACAGCAGGTGTTGGTGAGGATGTGGAGAAAGAGGAACACTCCTCCACTGCTGGTGGGATTGCAAGTTGGTACAACCACTCTGGAAAGCAGTCTGGCGGTTCCTCAAAAAACTGGGCATGACACTCCCGGAGGATCCTGTTATACCACTCCCGGGCATTTACTCAGAGGTTTGCCCTGCATGCAATAAGGACTCATGCTCCACTATGTTCATAGCAGCCTTATTTATAATAGCCAGAAGCTGGAAAGAACCCAGATGTCCCTCAACGGAGGAATGTATACAGACGATATGGTATATTTACACAATGGAATACTACTCTGCAATTAAAAACAATGAATTCATGAAATTCTTAGGCAAACGGTCAGAACTGGAAAATATCATCCTTAGGGAGGTAACCCAATCACAAAAGAACACACATGGTATGCAGTCACTGATAAGGGGATATTAACTCAGAATCTCGGAATACCCTAGACACAATTCGCTTATCAGATGGAAGGAGAGACCCCTGGTCCTGGAAAGACTGAATGTAGGGAAATACCAGCACAGAGAAGCAAGAGGAGGTTGAATGGAGAACAGGGGGAGGGAAGAGGGCTTATGGGACTTTCGGGGAGGGAAGAAACGGGAAAGGGGAAATCATTCGGAATTTAAATAAAAAAATATAGAAAATAAATTTAAAAAATGGTTAAACTGTAGTGAAACCGAAAGTATGTAGCTTTTGTGGGATCCATGTAGATATTTTCAAAATTCTGACATTCAAGATTCAAGAACATTGGCTTCTTTTTGAAAATATAGTAATACCTTAAAGAATTGTTTTTATTGTTTGTTTTTTCTTTGCTTGTTTGTTTTGTTTTTAGAAGACAATATCGAAACTCAAATTGTTTTAGAACAACTTGTTGCCCTGGACAGAGGTGAAAAAAAACAGCTGCTATCTTACCATTGAAGTTGGATGTGAAACAGAAAACATCATATCTGCTTTTATCTTTGTCCCAAAACCCGTAGTTCCTGACTCCAGGCACCGTGTTTTGGCCCCCGCAGGGCTCTCGTGGTTTGGTGATGGGGTACTGCACAGATCCATCACTGAGCCAGCCAGCATTGCACCAGTCCAGCCCGCCCCGCCAGGCATCGTACAGCTGGTCGAAGGAAGCAATCACAGCATCCTGGTCCAGACAAGCCTGGCGTGCCTCATGAAAGTTAAGATTGTAGCGTCCCAGTCGCGGAAAGTAAGGGAACACCACACCTGTTCAAAGGAGAGACAGGAAAGGTCATTAGTGATAGAGCCCTGGGCATGTCCATGTAGGTGGGTGTGCGGGGGTGCTGGGGGGTGGGTGGAGTGCAATTTCCATATGGACTTAAAGTGGTTTCTCATGGCCCCTTTCTACTTCACACACTTTGGTGTTAAGTATTACAAAAGTAGCTATTACTTGGAATGATTTTAGTGATTTGCCTCCACTGCCAAGAGCTCAACTTATGCTAAAAATTTTTCCTTTCTGAGAGAGATTCAGTCCTGTGTTACAGTATCTCAATAATGTTATTGGTTACTAACCCAAGAACACACAGCTGCTGAACTTTTATGGGAAGGCAAAATACAAGAGAAATACTGAGGGTTGTGGGGGATGTAGTACTTGGACATAGAGGGTTTTCAAAAATTCACAATTTTTTTTGGAAGATGTTATGAAGTTAGCATTAGTTTCATATAATCTTTGATACTAGTATAAAGAAATATGTTGAATGCTTCAAAGGTGCATCTACTTTTATGTGTACTGCTGAAACCACTCAAGTAACTCACTGTCTGTTCAGGATTATCATTTGGAGAAACCTAAGCTAAATTTGCATATCTAAAAAACACCTTGTGAGTCTCATGTTAATAAGATAATTCTATTCTAGAGAAGCACACCCTCTGCAAAGAATGATAACTTTTTGTTTCAACATTTTATGTATTCCTTAACTCTTGTTTCCTGCCCTTGAAACAGATAAAACAGGAGATTTTACTTTAAACATTCCTATTATTTGTTTAATGGCCAGGCAAAAAATATCCATTGAAAATAAAATCACATCTCCCAGCAGCAGAGAGGTTCTACATGGAAGGAACCTAAAATGGATTTTGCTTTTAGCATTTTCATTTTGCTCTATTAATGTATTATATTCCTAACAAAAACCAAGGTTTTGAAAATGATTTCCATATAAATAGACCAAAATCATCGCTTCTCTAAGCTTGTCCTATGAAAGATGAGTTTAGAGAAAACATCCATTAACTGACTGATTAGTCCTGAAGAGTCAAGTTTTTCACAGAACAGTCCCTTAGGAAATACAAAGAGCATGAATTGACATTTGACTTTGTCTGGGAAGAGGCAATGGCCTTCTGAAAGCATTTCTTTTGCTCAAATAATTATTGGGAGAAACTGAGCCGTCTCACATCCTACATAGTTTCTCTATGATTCATTCCCAAGTTATACATTCAAAATTGTGTCATTTACTACATATTAAGAAAGACATCTGACAACATGCATCCCCTGTTGTTAGTAAAAGATATTTCAGAGTAAGCATTCTTAGAGATGTGACTACAACAAATTAGCATCTTAGCACATGGGGTGTAGGCATCTTGTCCCACTGGCCCAGTTACTGTACAGCTTTAAGTTACATGCAATAATGCAGCTGAACCTACTTAAGATCACGCACAATCAATTCTCTAATAACCAATCATGGGCAGTACATTCTTTTCTAAATATCCTAGAAGTTTCTATGAGAGGACTTGAGGTTTTAAATCAAGTCTTTCCCCTTGTCCTTCTAGACCAGTCCAACTGGCAGAGATCACAGCAGGAGAAGGTCCAAGAAGGCTTTCTGATCTCATTCTGTTTTCTCAGGTTCTTGGCTGATGGATCTATCAGTCAGTTAAGAGTCATGAGAAGAAGGAAATACTCTTGGTTGCTACAGACTGTGGTAAGGGGGAGGAAGAACCTAGAGATGGTTCTCAGGATGCTTTGCCCCTGCCCAACTAGGACCAGAGTGCACCCCAGACTGGAAGTGCTACAGTGCTCTCTGCATTATAGCAGGCTCTCTGTGCACCCTGTGACATTTGTTCTCTTTTCTCAGCTATCCTGGATGTGTCCCTGAGAAGGAAACTAATCTATTGAGCATTGATTCTCTTGGTAGCTAGAGCTCAAGGGGCAGAAGGACTCCCAGCATCCTTATCAGAAGATAGAAATGTTTATACCATTTTTTCTTTTCCAAATTGTTCAGGACGGAAACAGTGGAAAATATGGGATTCTTTAATTTGTAATAACTTTAAAGACGAATAAAAATTTCAGATATCAATTCACTATCCTGTGTC
Organism: Tokudaia tokunoshimensis; assembly: GCA_036184795.1. NCBI lineage: Eukaryota > Metazoa > Chordata > Mammalia > Rodentia > Muridae > Tokudaia > Tokudaia tokunoshimensis. The sequence continues at coordinate 17,121,529 of BTHU01000009.1, read as the reverse complement.
ATGGTGCTGCTTCTCACGGGCAGTAGAACAGTATACATTTGTCCCTGATTAACTTAAATATGATGGAGTTAGTTCCAAATCCAATATACAAATACAAATATAAATAAATGTATTTATTTTTAAGTTACTTTCTATTTTAAAATCATGTCACTCAATCCTTTTTATAAAATCATAAGACTTTTGTAACTTTTAAAAACATTTTAATATTTTCTTTAAAAATAAATAATTAACTTATTTAAAAAAAACACCTTGAAAGCAAAAAGCATCACATACTAGGATTAACTAGACCCACAGTCTACGTGTCTTGTTGAACTATACAGTTAGAACTTCTGTTCTGAAGCCATGGAGCTTTGGACTGAATTTTATCAGGGAGATAAAGCTGACAAACTTCTATATGCCAGACAGAATCTTGTGGGATTCAAGAGGGCCAGTGGTCAGGGTTATCATTTTCAAAAGACACAAAAACTTTTTTCTGGGACGGGATAAAAGCTTCCAGCAAACTCAGACTATGATTTTGTGAATGAAACCATCGTACCAATGTAGCCAGTTTCATTCTTCAGTGTAGAACATGGGCAAAACTCATGAAAATAAGACAATTTGCACAATATAGAATGAATTCTTAGCACTTTTCTAGAGTGATGGCTGAGAAGTGAGTTGAAGGTGAGGACACTTCTGTTTGTATAGCTTTGTATTTGTTGACTTTTAAACCTATTGAAGGTGTTATATACTGAAGATGTAGAAAACCTCCCCAAGTACCTGGATTATTTGATATTTGATTTCTTAAAGACCCTGGGCAATTAAAAGAATTACTTCTTTGCAAGAATATTTAAGTAAATCTGGAGGTTACTTTTTCTGCTAAATTAACTTCTGCAGTCATCTTACAGAATACAATTACATGTATTACACCGCAGATGTCCTTTACATATCTTACCGTTAGTTGGAAACAGAGATAATTTTAGAAGCACCATAAAAAAGAATCTAATTTGAATTTCTCAATAACCACATAATGGGATTTAAGTTTTGAATAGCATAAGGCTGTTTCCAAATATTATTAATTCAGTTGCATTGCACATTTCTCCTTGTGAACAGCTTCAAATTTACACATGAGTATTGTGCATGCATTTCAAAGTTGAAAGCTTAAATCATATGCAGATGGCGAAATAGAAAAGAAGAAAAACTTGCTAGGCAAAGACTTATGGGTTCTTCCATTATTGCTACAGTCTATTTTCACACGATTATAGTGAAATAGACTCACTATTCCTTTAAAGATTTACATGCTTTATGAATACCTACCTTGTAACTCCAATGCCACCACAGCAGTATCGTCTTCTAGCCCTTCAATCACCTCACACTTATATCTCCCATAATCCTCCAGGGTGAGATCTGTGATGACCAGGGAGGCATCATTATCACTGCCTCCCTTCAGAAACACTCGACCTTGATAGCCTCCATAGGTCTTCTTGTGATATCCCATGGAAACAAAGACATCCACTTCCCTGAGGTAATCTGAAGTTAGCTTGGTCCACTTGATGCGGATTTTGTGGATTCCCGAGCCAAATGCTGTAGGGTCTCGATAAAATTTACATGGCAGTGTCACATTGCCACCTCTGTGAGAAAAGACCTTGGCTTGTTCTGCTTCCACAAGTAGACGGGGGCCATTTTCAGCTATAGTGAGAAGGGGAAAGATAGAGAAGCAGAAAATAATTTCATGAGTTTTCAGACTGCTTTACATAATGAAAGAGGCTATCTGACCCATTCTCTACGTGGGTGCTTTGAAGCATACATTAAGATATCTCTATTAGCCAAGAGGTGTCTGCAAGCCACTACAAAACTGGGAATGATATGCACAATCGTCGCTATAAATTCTGGGATTCAAGCAGTATTGATGACCTTTGTAATAAATTCTAAATGCTGTTTGGATACCTGTCAATATGAACCTTGACTCTTTCATGGTAAAGTAATCTTGGTCACATTTTCTACTGTTAAGTCTGAAATACACTTATAGAAAAACTTTAAAGAAACATCATTCACTTGTGCTTTATCATTATGGTCATTCAAGTACAATTATATGTGTGTCTTCCATTTATATGCACTTCTAGAGTACTTCAAGCATTCCATTTCAACTGCGACAGAGCGTCAGAAGATAGTCTTAATGCTGGTGATAGACTATAGTAAGTTTTGAGATACAGCCTTCGAAACAGGAAAACTTAGTGTGTTAAAAATCATACTTATTTTGTAACACCCAATAGCTATCTCAGTCTCTATTCCCTTTAGGTGGCTTCTGTTCCTCTCTATTCCCTTTCTTCCTCTCTCCTCCTTATTCTCCTCTTGTTTTACACTGAGCACTTCCACCTTTATTGTTCTTGCCCTTTAGTTTCCTGCCTTCACCCTCCAAGGACTTCATAGCTTTCGAAAAAGCACCGCAATAATATAAGTTGCCATGTCAGCATGGCTGTCTCTTTTAGAAAGCCAGCTCTTATTTTCAGAGCTCGGCTTTCCCTGGGGCTTCCCCTCGTTAGAGCTTTATGGTTTTGACCTTGACACATTCTATTGAGGATGTTTGAGATATGCAAAGGAAAAAGTATAAGGTCTCTAGGACAAGCATACCTCTTGCCTACACAGTTTCCAAACAATAAAAGCTGCCTTTGATATAGCTTGGCAGCCCTTGCATCCTTAGAACAATTAATTGCTTTTGAGCAGTCCTTGGCCCTGAATCTTTTAAGATGCATAGATCTCAAGGGCAGTGTTTCTCAGCCTTCCTAACACTGCAACCCTTTAATACAGTTCCTCATGATGTGGTAATTCCCAACCACAACATTATTTTCATTGCTACATCATAACTATAATTTTGTCACTATTATGAATCATAATGTGAACTTTTTTGGAGATAAAGGTTTGCCACAGGGGTCACAGCCAAAAGGTTGAGAAACATTGCATCAGGAGGAGCAACCATTTTCCTTGAGATAGAGCTCAAAACATATTTAATGACACATATACACCAGATTCTGATTCAAAATAAAAAATATCTAAAATTAGATGCTTTTGATGCTACTGTGATCAGAATTTTATATTCAAAACTTAGCATATCATTGCATTTATGTGAATCCCAATCCTCAAAAACAGAAAAGTATAGCCAAGTCATCAACGTTCCCATTTTCCATAGATAATGAAAATAAAGAATACGACTTCATAATGTAGCTAATTAAAATGAATCAAAAGCACGGCTTATTAAATATTTGTATATTTCCAATCATTCTTTTCTTATTTAGTACAAGAGAATATGAAGAGGAGAAAAATAAATCTCCTTTTGATCCTACCTTATATATAACTTCCCTAACTAATACCCCAATGTCTGTATCTAAGAACTACCTAAACATATCTAGTCAGCTTTCTCGGGGAGGGGAGGGGTGGTGGTAGGATATGCTACTGACTAACCACGCTCAGTTTGCTTGCTTGAATAGGAATGGATCTCATGGACTCATGGATTTCAATGCTTGCTCCCTAGGAAGTGACACTATTAGAAGGTGTTTCCATTGAGTAGGTGGGGTCTTGTGGAGGACACGTGTCACTGTGGAGGTGGGTTTTAAGTTCTCATATGCTAAGCTAGGTCCAGTGTGACAGTCTCCTCTGCTGCCTGCAGATCAAACTGCAGAAGACTCAGCAATTTTTGCAGCACCTTGTCTGCTTGCATGTTGTCATGCTTATCATCACAGCGTTAATGGATTAAACCTCTGAAATTGTAAGCCAGCCCCAGTTAAATATTTTCCTTTTTAAGAATTGCTGAGGTCAGAGTGTCTCTTCACAGTAATAAAACCCTTACTAAGGCACTCACCAGTAACCATAGGGAACATTGATGCCTGATATTTGAGGAACACATCTGGGCTTTATGCCATGCTGGGCTTTGAGTATAAATAGAAACACTACACATTTCTACAAGAGGTTACTGTTTTATGATTTGTCCAAATTGTTCAGTTTAAAGTAGAAACCAATACCCAAATATAAAGAGAAAAGGCACAGCAGCAGATAGGAACAGGGATTTTCATATGATAGATAACCTAATCTAATCTTACTGCATCAGTAGGTAATTCTTTCACTGGGGCAAGCTCCTTTTGTCGCAGATGAATTAGGGATGATAAAGCTATCATATAGTAGACCTTGCACACATGAAACACTTAGAACAGCATCAGACTGTAGCATATGGCACTAACTGCCTAGTTTCTGTTGCATAGCTTGCACTCAGTAGGCCTCAGAATACTGGAGCGCTGCCTAGTGGTAAGCAAAACTTTCACATTTATAGATTTTTAGTATCAGTGACTTGTAATGTTTTTGAGTCAAACAGGTCAAAATCTAAATAATGTGTCCAATGTCACCTATTTATTAAGGGACTTGGGCATTTGTGAGGTTTAGTGCAACTTTAAGATGTTTCAGGATGAATGCAAGTAATTTCACAAATTACTGAGCTGGGGCAAAGAACAAAACTCATCTATAAAGGCTGAGATTTCTGATGTTCTCTGTTTTTTAACTGTTAATTCTTCTGCACTTATTTCATGGTGGATAGAGGCTGACTTATATATTTCAGGATTTAATATGCTTTCCAGGGTGTATGATAGTCTATGTTTTTTTTTTAATGGAAATGCTGAATTACCTGAAATTCAAAATAAGTCTGGGAAGGATGTCTAGCACATTTAGTAATGAATGACCATCAATGTTTACCAACTCACATCCCAACATGGCCCCGATGATGGCTTTGGTTTGCATTTAGATGGATATTGCAGATTATATACCATTAAGCATGGCTGGAGATTGGGGTCTATTACCAAACAGAATATATGGAAGAATGAAACATGGCTAGCAAGACAGAAGCTTTCAAAGTTCTGTCAAAGCCCTACTATAGCTCAACTCTTCCGTGTCTACCTCAGGAGAACACTTCGTTAAATTTTGTTACCAGGTTCTGTGTCACAGGCTTTTATCACATGGACCAACCAGGAAATGCACCAAGCAAGGAAGTGAGAAGGAAATGACAATAGCATCAGAAAAGGAGCTAAGATCGCTGAAGACAGGGTGCACAGTGTTGCCTAGAGCATAAAATCAAGATGTTTTAAATCCTGGATTAGTCCTATGTATTCATTCTTCCATTAAAACTCTTTGACTGACAAGGTGGTTTCAGAGCAATACAAATACACTATAAAATTAAGCCTTGATCATCAGAATCAGTACTTCTTGTTTTTCTTGTTAAAAAAAATGAAAGAATAAACAAAACAAAGCTGCATAAAAGTGCTGGTTTGGTTCTTATCGTCCACTGTAGGTTCATGCGAACACTTAAGTAGACTGAAGACCGTGTCCTCAAATGAGGCTATTTACTCAAAACATAAAGCTAATTTGTGAAATTAAAAATACTCAGTGGGGCACGGAGCCTTTTGGAAGAGCATCTTTTAAGTAGGAAATTACTTGTTTCTATCAGAAATGGTGAGTGATGGTAACTGCAGGGACTTGATGCCCTTCCAAGCACAGTGCTTCCTCCAAGGGAAACAGCAGGGCATGGTGAGAATGCCAACCAGGGATGCACTGGACCGCTGGCACCCTCTTATTAGTTTACAGACTGCTGTGCAATCTGGAGGAGAGATGCGTGACCTTTGTGTCTGCCACGTACTTTAGAGGAACTCTTTAAATTGTAGGTCAAAAGAGATTGTACAAAAAAATATTAGAAACACAGCTTTGCAACTATACCTCTCAGTTCTATTAGAAGTGTAAGGGTTGTGAAGTTCATATTCAGGGAGAAATCCTGCATGCGAAAAAGGTACCGTGAATCAAAGCTTATCCCTTTGAAATAAAGTCATGCAAGATAACAGGTCTTGTTGGGTTACTTGCATCCATGGTGTATGGAAGGAAGAGGTTCCAGAATTTTAGATTTCTTAAATCAATTGAAAAATAAATGTGGTAACTTAATTCTGATATAACTATCAGGGGAATTAAAAAAATACACCTCTACAAAAAACAAAACAAAACAAAAAAAAACAAAAACAACAAAGCAAAACTTTGTTACCTTTTGGGTTGCTTTGATTTTTGAGCACATACATGCTTGCATATTCACATATACATTCAGATAATATATATACCTGTAATTACATCCCATCACATGTGAGCGCAGAGCCACTACTTAATTTCACTGTAGCGTGCAGTCATCCATTGTCTCTTTTCAGAATTGTTCATCACATAGTAAAGAAAGCTGATTTTTCTTGTATCCTTAACTCATAGACAACGATGTAGCTGCAAGCCCCAGACAAGTACTCAAAGACCTTGAACAAAATTTTAAAAATAATTCCTGGAAGAATTGAAAAAAATGTGTGTGTGTGTGTGTGTGTGTGTGTGTGTGTGTGTGTGTGTGTGTGTTTGTATCGGGGGATGTTTGTCTGTTTGTGGAGAATACTATGTTTTAAAAACTCTGAACTTTGTGTATGTATTACTTATGCTCAATGAAATGAAAAATAAATTAAAATTTGAGAAGTTCCTAAATAAATAAATAGTCAACTGAAAACATCAAATGCTTTGCCTATGGTTCCTCAGGAAAGAAATACAAGAAGTCACCAGGGGTGATTGTAGTGTATTGTCATGAATGAAGTATTACATATTTTTTTTACATAATGTATGATGCTCTATTTATTAATAAAACTGATATCTCTAAGCAAGATTTTAAAGATGCTTTATTTCACTTTCTGCAGTCCTTAAAGGCAGTGTTTCTAAGAAGTCTCATGGTGTCTGGTTTTGAATTTCAAATGAAAGCCTCAGTAGGTTAATGAAGGTCACCCTTTCAGCCAGTGATTGTTGCTGTTTTTCTGCTTTCAGCAATGCTGCCTTTAATTCACACAAGTTGCAAGAACTTGATTCTTGCACAGAGTTTGCCTCCTCCCTATGCTGGGTGTACTATCTCTAACACCGATTCTGCCTGTGCCAATTCCTTTTCATGAGTCTACCAGCCCATCTAGAACCATATAGTTTGCAGGTTTCTCAGAGAGATGTATTTTTCCTCTGAGACCTGCATTTTCTGGTTTGATGTGCTATGGAGCAAGTACCCTCTTAGTAACACACTGTTTTCTTCCCTTGCCTCCTGACTAAGCTGACTGTGATGGGAAATCACTCAACACTGAATGATAGTATTGTGTGGGGGCAATTCTTATCATGAATGTGTGTTATGTTATTGTTATTGCCAACTTCACATTGAAAAGTAAAGACACATGCCACCACTGTTTTAGGTCCTGAAGGTGTATTTATGGAAATGTTGGAAATATTCTTGACACTAAAGAAAAACTGTCTGCTTGAACTAGGCATCAAGAAGCCCAAAGGAACTCTATGGGATCAAATGAGTTACATTTTTAAAAAGTCTCAACTCTGAGTTGTATACCTGAACCTGTGGTAATGTACTGATAAACTCTCTGCCTTTATTACTACATTTTCTTCATATTTTGATATAGGAAGACGTAAGAAGTGGGGGTGCTTTATCTCCATTTTTCCAATAGAATTCCATGTGCGCTCTTTCTCTCCTGCAAATTATGTCTTTACTTTTCACTAATAAAGACATCAGTTAAGCATCTGGGCTAAGCATGACTCTCAGATCATTCTGCCTAATCCCTCTGACTCTTAATTTTCTCATCAGTAAAGGAGAACAAAACAATTTCATGCAAGGGTTCTTATGAATATTTATTTAAACTCAACATACACAACAACTTTGTTAATGCCCAACCGATGAGTGTCCAGTTACTTGTCTAAGAAATGCTCACTCATTATTCAGCATGGGTTGGCTTTGTTTAACAGCTCATCTTGCACCTTACCAGGCTCAAAAAACAGCTGCTCGAATCAGTCAGTTCTTAAAACTCTGCACCTCATCAGCCCCTCGTTGATTCTTCTGAAGCAGTGATTCCGGATAGGACTGCTTGTGAGGACCATCAGTCCCTAGGAGGTGCTACCCTGCTATTCTGGCCCACTGGCAGTTAACAGTTGATGGGACATGAAGTTTCATTTTCTTTATGCCTGTCATAAGTTGCCCTTGCTCTAGTAAAGAAGTTTCCCATCTTGCTCAGGCCGAAAATTCTAATTAAACTCGGTGAGTTGCACACACAAAGAAAATACTGAAGTAGGGGGAGAACTTAAGTGAAGAAAGGTTCCAGTGGGAGAAATCGGATAAGAAAGGGGAAGGGGATATGTGAAAATGCTTGAAATTCATTATATAAATTAGAAAATGTCAATCAATAGGCTCTCTGCCTCTCCATTTCTCTCTCATTTTTATTTCTATATAATACCATTTCTTTCTGATCCTTCCACGACTTCTTTGTAGATTATTGGGATGTTTTCACCACTGCTCTCACTTTCATCTTGATCTTACTCCTAGTAAAATCACCACAGCAGTCTAGAGGTACATTTCTAGTAAAGGTCAAGACTAAACTTTTCATAGTGACTTGTTTCATTCAGAACACTGTTCTAAACATTTGGAACAACATTGGATGGAATAAAATATTAACTATTTTTACCTATTCCTGCCCTCAAAAACTTCCCAAGGAGTGAGGAAGTTTGCATGGAGTCTATCGGCTCACATGATAGTTTAGTACTCAGGAGAGGCAGAACACTCAAGTGTGAATCTTAGCTTCAATAGCTAACTGCCTAGGGCAAAACCCTTAGTCTCTGTCAATGTTAGTGTGATTCTCCAGCTTCTAATGTTGTTGGGGAGGATGAGATGGGATGATAGGGCTGGTTTTCCATCAGGCTGCATACATGAGACTGATTGTAAATGTCAATGCAGATGCATTAGCATTCTACCATGAAGTCTGCTCCTTGTTTCAGAGCAAGAGACGGTGTTGGTATTTGTGTTGACTTAAGAGTTCTCTCGTTAATTATCTTCAGAAATTAAATGTATTGATATTACCAGTAGATAGCAGGTGAAATCTAGTATTAAATTCTTATTAACTTAAACTGATAAAAATATAAATCAAGATATTGTAGAAAAACTAAGGAAAACGGGAAAAAGATTGAATTAGGATATTCTAATTGTGTAGAATGACATTTTTAATATAAACGGGATAGCTATTGTATTCTCATTTTTCTCACTGTTTGGGGATCGCTGAAGCAAAAGGAGTGGAAAGATTTTAAAGCCAAAGGGCGTGGATGACTTCAAGGAAACAGTGTTTTCTGAGCAGAGCAATGCAGCCACACATATGCACTTAGAGCATTTGTGACAGTATGCACAAGCCTTGTGCAGGCTTAGGCTATTCAAAATCCCAGTATGAGAGGGGAGGGGGGCACGAGGTCCTCCCCTGGGTAGGGAGCTCTTGGTAGCTGATAAATGCTGGGAGAGGAAGAGTCAGGTTTTTAAGGGTGAGGGCCCTGGTGGTTTACTATGTCCCAGTAAAGAACATGCATCCAAGAGTATATGGGCAACACAAACTGTATTTAATAGGTTTTAAAAAAAGAAGAGGGTACCAATGTCAGTGGGTAGGGAAGGTGATCTTGCAAATGTTGGAGAAGGAAAGAATATGATCAGAATATATTGAATGAAATTCTCAAAGAATTAATAAAAATTAGAAGTAAAGATAAATATACTTTCCAAAATGGTGAGTGTCAGGGTTTGTTTCAAAATTTATAGAAAAACCTGAACAATAATGTATGGTATTTTATTTAATAGCTGTGATTATTCACATACTTCATAATTGTTGAAACTCTTCTACTATGTGGTAAAGGAGCAGAACTAAAGTCTGTTTCCATGCAAAACATGTCTATTCAGGATGGAAATAAAAGGTCAAAAGATTTATAATTTTCAGAAAGGACATTTAACTGTGTGTACTGATAAGATTAGCACCATTACATAATGGGAAAGATAGAATAGCAATACAAAAAGCACTAAGAGAATATTTAGGGAACTTTTCATTATTGTTTTGAAAACAATCATGAGTTATTAAATCTTCAATGGATCAGATATTGAATTTAGTGCTAAAGAAAATAAAATACAAGTCTGTTGGGATTGTGAAGGCCCTTGAAACCATAGATCTCCCGGGACATAAGGGATATTAAGCATGTAGGACTGTCCTCTCAAAAGAAAGGACCCAAAACCTGTTCTTCAATAGAAAAGACTAGGAATTGAAGTGATTAACAGCCTGGTGATTTGCATTATCTGCTGGGCCAGGCCATATCAAATGTTCACAACCAGGACTAGAGTCACCCAATAGTCTGAATTATCCTTACATTATCTGTATAACCAATCACCTGTTTCCCCAAGCTCTCACAACCAGGACCAGTGGTGATTAATAGCCCGAATGACCTCTATGTTACCTGTATGACTGAGACCAGACTAGATCCTTCCTTAGGCCCTTAAGTTAATATAGGTAACTTATCTCTAGAATCCATCTTCTTAGAAGAAATCACTTGTACTTTTGACTTTAGTTTCAATGTAATTATGCTTCCTTGTGCACTGCGGATTGTATTACACCTTGTGGTTCGTTTCCCTACCAGCCTTGGCACCTGACCCCAGCATAAGTCAAACATAAATACTTTGGTTGATTAAGGGTTAGAAATGGCAGGGACAGCTAGAATAGTAGAACAATGTGCAGAAAAGGATGATAGTCAGTCTGGGAGCACACATCTTATTCTAAAGGGGCAGTAGATACAGGTCCTTCTAATGTCATACTAGGAGATATAGGCTGAGAAGCAGAAAACCATTGCTAAAAAAATAATATTTAATATTAAAGTATCTACTTCTAATCCTTTGTGGTTATTTTAGGTTCTAACAGGTTTTTTTCCCCATGTATATATCCAGGCTAGTTTGGAACATGATATTTTTGACTCGTTTTCTAAAATTCTGGGATTATGGACATACACTGCCCTGTCAATTTAGAATAAAAAATTTTGAGAAAAAATTTTTATAAGCATTATACATCAGGATTTAGAACCTTTAGAAGTGAATATATGCCTTTTTCATACTCTCTTATTCAAGTTGTTGGTAGTGAAGTTGGAAAAAAAAGTAAGATGTATCTCCAAATGTGTCCTCTTGCCTCTGCTGGCATATTCTAACCCTACGGGCTATCCTGTCTAGTCCTAAAATTAGTGGACCTATATCATTTAGTTTATAAATATCACATGTATGGGAAATTTTGTAAATTAGAAAATCCATATACCTTCTGGTTATATATTGTGTTGCTGATATATCTCTCTCCATTTATGCTAACCCATCTTCTCTGTTTCTATCAGTGTAGGCCTTCCCTTTACCACCCATTCATTTATTCATCACATAATCTGTAGGCTGTTTTAAGATACCTCTATATCTATTATATCAGTAATCTTTGGTATGTCTACATCTAGTAAAGTAAAACAGTCCATCTAGACTTGTGACATCATAATTTCCCACTACCTATGACCCTTCATTCCCTAGTTACATTCTGCTGTTGTGATAAAACACTGACCAAAAGCAACTCATGGATGATTTATTTGGCTTACAAATTATAGTTCATCATCTGGGGAAGCCAAGGCAAGAAATAGAATGTTGCTTACTGGCTTGCTTTGTGTTTGTGCATCTTACTTTTATTTTCCAACTAAGGATCACTTGGTTGGGAGTGTCAATGTTCACAGTCAGCTGCACCCTCTCACTAAATTATTGATCAAGAAAATGCCCTGCAGACTAAAGAAAATCTGCTAGATGAAATTCTTCAACAATGGTTGCCTCTGCCTAGGTGATTCTAGTTTGTCCAATTGACAAAATCTAACCAGCACATTCCTGAAGGGTTACCTCACATTGACTCGTGGGCTGTTCATTGTAGTGCATTATCCACATAGTCTTTCATAAGGGGCAGCCGCATTAGTGTATACCTTTGCTTCAGACTTAACATTTGCAGTGGTTAAATGCAAAATGCAAGCCTGGATGACAATATACAGTGGTAGTCTGGTTTAAGTTTACTCCTCTAGTCTCATTTTACATCATACCTTGTTCATCAGAAACATTCAAATGCTTTGGGAAAACACAGTGAAGGCTCTCTTCCACATGCTGTTCACACAGTTTACACATTTCATGGCAATAAATGATCCTTGCTCTAATAGGTTTCATACATGATGCATTATGGCTTTGGGGGTTTACTTTTCTCAGTATGTCTATGTGCCTTTTCAGTGAAGAGTAGAAAAGGTAGCATGAATTCTTGACTTATTTTGTTCAACATACCTCATAGGAGAGTCTTTGAACAGAAAGTGATATACCACAGAGAGTATGTACATGTGGTGATTAATAACTGATTTTCCAGGGAAGCCAACTAGCCAATATGTATAAATAAACCAGGCAAAAATGTCTACCTTTTGTACTGATGACTGGATCATGGTTTCTGATATTACATGTTTCTCACGGTACTGTGTTCTAACACAGTGCAAGAATCCAGTCATGTGAGGAGATTTCTGAACATATGTGAGAAAACTCCAACAAAAGATGAGTCGCTTAGCCTCATTTTCATCAAAAACATGGAATTGTTTTTGGAATGTGCTTTTAGCCTCTCCAAGGTATAGGAGATAGGGGTGACTTTAATTGTTCATTAAAATTGGCTATTGCTATTTGTTTATATACCACTATTGGGGAAAAAATCATGTGACTCCTTTTAACACAGAGAGTATAAATTATCTGACACTTTGTAAAAAGTTGGCTATTGCATGAGACTGTAGTCTATCTCATTTATCAGCTCCATCTTCCCAGGTCCCACTGTCTCTAGAGTGGTAAACAGTACTTCATTATGGTCATATAAAATTGTCGAAGTAGTTTTAAAGTATTGTATTTATTTTTTTCAATGTCCTTATTTTGAAATAATTTCTCCATAATAATGATTTTTTCCTAGATACTACTGCTCTTGGAATCCTTGAGTGTTTTAATTTCTTAGAATTTGATACTGTTTATATTCCAAATGACTTGATTAAAGCAATAGATTTTCACTATACTTTAAGTAAAGAGCTGAAACAATAAGGAATTGTAAATATTTTCATTATGAGGTAAAATAAAAAATTAGCATGCTGTAAAGATTTAGTTAAGTGCTTTAGTTGAGACACTTATTCTCATAGACTTTTGGTCAGGACAAGAGGCTTTACTAATTACCCACTTGGTTTTAGATATGTATTTAATAATAATTTGATTTCTTTCATAATTTCTCGAGTTTTTCATCCAGGAAAAGAGCATAAAATATGTCTATTCAATGTAAATTTGTTGCCACCTGAAAGGAAATTTTATACCTAGAAGTATAAAACTACGTGGTTTTAATTGATACTTTGCAGAGTTACATAAAATCCACAAGCTATATTTTTATGGGCTAAAAAGGCTAAATATTCAAAACTTCAATGAATTTAGATACATTGTTCTAGATGGGACCCTTTTGTGACTAACTACTTTTCCTCTCTCTATGTTCCATAATTTAGTCCTTATTTTCTTGTCCCATATCACCTCTGTGACCCTCAGAGTAGTGTTAATGTGTTGAAAAGATCATCTGCCCTTCAACAGTACAGCTGGTGTCTAGAGTTTTGAAAAGATACTGCTGAAAATTATGTACAAAAGTAAATATATTCAATATCAACCAAAAATCATATATCATGACAAAGTTAGTGTGGTATACAAATATATTTCATGTATAATCAGTAGTTCTTTGTGTGTGTCTGAGTCTGTTGTGCTATTGCCTATGTAGTATTTTTATTATGTGTGTAAGGGTGTACAAGTGCAGATATATTTGTGTGTATATATGTGATGTGTGCTATATTTATGTATGCAAGGGTGTACATGTACATACCCACTTATTTGTACACATGTGATATGCTGTATATTTGTGTGTGCAAAGGTATATATGCACATATCCACTTGTGGGTTCACATGTGTGCTATATTTATGTGTAAGCATGTACATGTATAGGTGTATTTGTGTGTATACATGTGATGTGTGCTGTATTTATGTATGCAAGGGTGTACATACACATGCCCACTTGTGTGTACACATGTGATATGTGGTATGTTTATGTGTACAAAGGTGTATATTCACATGTCCTCTTGTGTATACACATGTGTGCTATATTTATGTGTGTAAGGGTGTATATATGCAGGTATATTTGTGTATATACAAGTGATGTGTGCTGTATTTATGTATGCAGGGGTGTACATGCACATGCTCACTTGTTTGTACACATGTGATATGTGGTATATTTATGTGTGCAAAGGTGTATATGCACATGTCCTCTTGTGTGTACACATGTGTGCTATATTTTTGTGTATAAGGGTGTATATATGCAGGTATATTTGTGTATATACAAGTGATGTGTGCTGTATTTATGTATGCAGGGGTGTACATGCACATGCCCACTTGTGTGTACACATGTGATATGTGGTATATTTATATGTGCAAAGGTGTATATACACATATCCACTTGTGGGTACACATGTGATGTGTGGTATATTTATGTGTGTAAGGGTGTACATGCACATGTATATTTGTGTGTTCACAAGTGATGTGTGGTATATTTAGGTGTGTAAAGGAGTATATATGCATGTACACTTGTGTGTATGCCTGTGGAGGACAGAGATTGATGTCAGTTGTCCCCTTGAACTTTCACCTTCCTTACTGTTTTTTATTTGTTGTTGTTTGAGGTTTTTTGTTTTTGAGACAGGGACTCTCTGGAGCTCATTGACTAGGCTAGATTGGCTAGTCAAAGAGGTCCAGGAACCCTTTTGTCTTTGAGTTCCCTCTTCCCCACAGTGCTGGGGTTACGGAAGTGCTATTGCACACAGCTTTTTCTGTGGATAATGGAGAATTGGGAATCAGTTCCTCCTGCAGGTACAGTGTGCATTGTACCAAGTGAGATCTATGCTCTGCTCCAGATTTCATTTCCTATCTTTCCTCTCCCCTCAAATTTTATCTCCCTTCCTTTCTTTCTCTTCATCTCTCTTTTCTTTCCTCCCTTCTTGCCAGATTAAAGATTTGCATGCCTGTGTTTCTAAAAAAAATCTACAACAAAGTTGTAAAGATACTACCAGAAATGTACTTAGGTAACTCTGGTGGGAGAAGCTCAAGGACAAATCAATATAATGTCAAGCATTTATACCAAAGTATATCTAAGGAGAATATATAGATTATATGTAATGATTAATTCAATCATTTAGTTTTGGTTGGGGACTTTTGAGTATAAAATAGAACTTTAATGATGAATACGGGACATAAAGTATAATTTTATAATAATATGAATTCTAAATGTTTTTCTACCTCTTTGAAACTATACTGGTTATCAGAACAACTCAGCAATCTGCAGTTCAGACAGCCAATTTAATCACACGAGTGCAAACGGCTCAAAACATTTTGTGAGGGTTTCAAGTTTTTTAATTCCTCTGGGTTATTACAAATAAAGTTTAAATATGAGAAATGAGTCTAGTATTTCAAGAGTGTAACAAAGGCCTCCTGCCTTCTTAGATCCATACTGTGCTGTGAGATTTATATTTGTATTATAATAGACAATTGAAACTACAGTGTGCCAATTGGACGTGGATTCTCAGAATTCTGTGCTTTGAAGCTAGAATATGAATGGTAGTGCTCTAAGGAAGGGAGAAGAGGGGTAATAGTGGGGAGGTACCTTGAACAACTTTACAATAAGTTTTGATTTATGAAGAGAACCTCACAATGCTATTACCTAACCACATTTCTGTATTAGTTTCTACCTGCAATATACACTTGGTAGCTGAATCACCTGAAAGCCTTAAGTAACTCTTCCAGGGAAGCCTACACTTTCTAAGAATATGAATTTACAATTGAAATGAAGTGGACGATCAAGGCATTTGGAAAGAATCCAACAGTGTATGAAATCATTTGAATAACTTGGGTACCTTGGGCTACAGTCCTTTTTAACTGAATTTCAATAGGACACATGGGATTTTGAGGGCTGGGCTACAGTAGTTTTTCTTGTTCAAATAACTTTACTCTAACATGAAGTTTGCAAATGTCAGTATATCCTTTAAAATAATATTATCACTAATTAGATTTCACATAGACTAACTGGATCACATGATTTATACTACAACTTGAGTAGATCTTGTAATTAAAAGCATAGTTATATAAAGAATATTCTATATTAGATTTGAAGTTGCTATTACTAATGATTCAGTATTGCCATTTATGTTAAATTGAATCCTGTGACTAGAAGTAAAAAGGATATTTATTATTCTTCATCAGTAACCACAGCATGTAAATACATTACAGCCTTGGGAAGCAGCTTTGATCCTAATACATACATTAGGGAAAAAGCTGACCCAGCAGCTTCCTGAGGAAAATTTACAATTATATAATTTCTTTCCATGCTTCAACAGTAAAAAATTAAAGCTGTGGGAAGCAAACTAAAAAGGATGTGCCTAAAATACCCAGAGACAGATTAATTAGAAAGTCTACTCTCGACTGCCAAAATATTTACAGGACAATATTTCTACCAGATTTACACTCTCAAACGACCTTTACAAATCTTGCTTTTAAACAGTGAATGTGATTTTCTGAGACTACACTTTTGACCTTGAAATTATAACTTGATGTTTAATGTCTTTTATCAAACTTATAATGTCTCTGATTCCCAAGTTGAACTTATCTAGAATTACTAATATTATACATGTAAAGCATTACATTCTGTAATCCTTAGTTTAATGATTTAGCATCCAAGGGCAGGTGACAGACACTTTTTCTATTGCTCTTTGGACTGCCTTTCCTTATTGCATAAGTCTTCCAGCTTTCTTATTGCAAGATGTCCCTCAACAGAAACTTAACCTGATGAAAGAGCTGCATTATACTGCAGCCTCTAGCCTTGCTACAGCTCTCTGGCTGAGGATCAGCTGAGCTCAACAGAAATATGCAGGGCTAGTGCACTGGTCCATAGGAACGAAAGCTTTACACTGTAACAGGGTAAGCTGCTATTTCCCAGCCATAGTCTGCTTGTTAGTTCTCTTATTGGCATTGCTTTTTCAATCTTAAAGCAACTATTGTGACAGAATGTTCTCACATTCTAAGTTCTGCCACATTTTTAGTTCTCCCCTAGCTTTACATTGAAATGAACTCCATGCCCCCCATTCTACTTGAAGATACCAACCACACAGAGCAGCACGGAGTTAACTGCACCAACTCGCTGCAGTTGGAGGTTCTTAAGATGTTCAACTTCGATTGTCCTCAAGTTCTAATATCTCCCTCACGTATTCGCATCCATGCACCAGACGCATGCTTACTCATAAGCAGAAGGAGAAGGAAAAAGTTCTTGCAGCAGATGAGAAATTAATAATCACCAAGCATCACAACTGTAAGTAGCTAGAAATTCATCTGATGCTCATTCGAGAACTTGTGTTCTCTTACCTTGGATGTGAATAACTCTGTCTTGATCCGGAGTGTAGCTGTCTGAAAGGTGGTCAGCCCAACAGACTGAAATCAGCACCAGGAAAAGTAGACTTCTCATCTTTGTAGCTCAGGCTCTTTTCTTCTGTAAGGATCACATACACAGAGGCTTGAGAAATTTGGAACCCTTCCGAGTGTTGCACTGCACAAATTATTACCGCCTTATCATCGTAGAATGGGTCTCTAAAAATATTTAACCCAATCTGTTCAGAAAGTTACTGTAGCAGCCTTTGAGAGCTGACAGCCGAGCTTTGAAAAATTTCAGTTTCTCAGAGGCAGCCAGAGTCCAAACAGTGTTTAACTCTGTCTTTGCAGAACTGTAAATCTGAAAATTTAAAACACTGTGCTTTTGGCATGAAGACTTACAGAGTCAGACAGAGCTTTAATAAGGGGGCAAATACTCTCTTAAAATATTAACCCTTGAGTTGGGAGAATAAGTTAGCAAAAAAGCAGTTTGGCTTTATCCAGCCAGCCTCATTAGGAACTGCATTTTAGACCAGAGCAAATAAGGAGTATTGGCTTGAGTCTTGACATCATTGTTCAATGCACATGTGGCTTCCTAAGCAGGTTAGATTTGCTTGTTTTAAATAGAAAAGAGGATTTGAAAAAATGAAGCAGAAGCAGTGCATTTGCTACAGATACACTTACCATTGTAAACACTGCTGGGGTCTATGACAAAGTGCTGAAAATTTGGACAAAGTATATTAGAATTGTGCATGACACTCCACTGCAGTCAAACTGATTGATTTTTCATTCATTCCAACCTAAAGTGCTGACACATCAACTCTGAGTGTCAGGTAGGGTCTCTGCAGTCAGCAGAACCCTGCAGGGAATGTCCCTGCCAGGCTCACAGGGCAATTAGGCAAATGAAGAGCTGAAATAGAAAGAGAGGCATAGCTCTGATCCTAAGTGAAAGAGGCAGAGCCATCCTTTGCCTGTCCTTTATCCACGACTGATTTGATAGGAAAGGACAGAACAACGCACCTCCTAGAACTTTGTTATTGGAAGGACCAAAAAGTGATTTGCTGCAATACAAACCTCCCATCCTTTGCAGTATGTGCAGGTTAGAATTTCAGTATACTTTCTGTTTTAATGTAAAAGCAGAGGCAAATATCACAACAGACCTTCTTTTGCTCCCATGCACATAGCAGCCTTAGCAATACTGGCTATTTTTAAAGCTGAAATTGTGGAGTTCTGGCTTCTCACACTAATTTTTTTTCCAGGAAAGCCTGGCTCTCTGGAATACTTATATTAATGAGTTTACTGTCTGTTCTTGGAGGTCCTTGAGGGAGGACCTGCTTCCCAGGACTTCCCCAGGTCTCTCAGGGACTGAAAGCAGACCTTTCTACGGTTCTTGCTTAGAGACTCTGTCATTGCCTCCTTTCTATGGCTGCAATCTTTCATGTCTGCTGCCAGTCTGTACCTTCATTATGTCCCAGGAAGAAGATAGTGAATGCACGGCTCATTTATTTTGGAAAGCAAGTGTGGTCCCTTCAATATTCTACTTAATTTATCAATCTTATTTTCAGAGCTTTGTTCTTCTGAGGGTTTTGTGAAATGTATTTTTGCACCAATGACTTTTTTCATAACAACACAGCTAACAAATGTTGCATGTTTTCAACCCAAATTGTGCTCTAGGTAAGCAATTGGAAGAGAGACAATTTTGTAATTTTTGATATTATTGGGATAAATATACAAATATGAAGTGATAGCCATACATTATCCAAGGCATGCTGGGTTCTCTGTTTTCCCTAGGTGACATGAATGGTAAGAGTGTGCATTGTAAAATAAATAGACGCTATTAAAAATGAATGCAGTTTCAACAACTAAAAATGAAACATATTCTAGGAAAAGGGTAAAATTAGCAAACACAATGAATGAAATTTGATTGATTTTTATATCACTGTGATCACATATAGTTTACTTCATAGGGATCTATAAATAAATATACATGTTTAAAGTTGTGTGATTTTACTAACTCAATTACACAGTTGCCTTGAATTATCTTTTCTAAAATCATACATATATATATAAGATCTAGATAGATGCATAGGGATGTAGGTATATAGAATCTAGAGATAGATAGATAGATAGATAGATAGATAGATAGATAGATAGATAGATAGATAGATGATAGACAGATAGATAGAGATGGATGGATATAGCTCCTTTAATTCCATGACTCAGTATTTAAACATATCAATAAATGTGTCTTCCAAATGAGTTAAGATTCCTCATAGCCCAATTCTGAAATGCAAATATTATTAGAATGTGCCTCTCTGTGGGTAGGAGACATACATAGACATATATACCATCTTTGAAAGAGCCAAAGAAAGACTCATATATAGTAAGTTCTGAATAATACAGTGGCAATTACAAAGGAAGTCTCTGGAGTGCCCACACTGGTATTAATGCAATTCAGACAGGAACAGGGAAGTTATATTTTCTTTTTTTTTTTTTAATCAATGGCAGAACAACCACCATTTTAATCATGACATCAGGAAATTCTTTCAGGGGCACAATTTTCAGAAACTATAACAAATTGCAAACAGAGAGAACTCTGTATACCATACTGAGCCCTGTGAGGCTATGTGCTATACTAAGGGTATGCCTGCTGGTCCCTTAACAGATGAAGTCAACTCAGACTTTGGTAGTTATACAAGTGAATGAATGAATCTGATTTGTGTTTTGACTGACAACTCTAAATATTTGTGTATGTTAAGTGAAAATTTCCAATTCTTAGTGTGAGTAAAATCATCAGAATATTAAAAATACTTTTATGTAACCAGCTGTTATTAACAGCTCCTGACTTAGCACTCATACTTCACTACAAAACTCACACATTGACAGTCTTTTTAAAAAGTATGCTTGAGGAGAGAGATGGCTCAGTGTCTAAGAGCACTGAAAGCTCTTCCAAAGATACTGAATTCTATTTCCAGCAACCACATGGTGGCTCACAACCATCTGTGATGAGTATCTGATGCCCTCTTCTGGTACGTCTGAAGACAGCTACAGTGTACTCATATACCTAAAGTAAATAAATCTTTTAAAAAAAAATGCTTGATTTTGTGTGTCTCTGTATTTGTATGTGTAATGTATATGCATGTGTGTGTGTGTGTGTGTGTTTGTATAATAGAGAATGTGTAGAAGTCAAAGGCTGACATCCAAGAGACAGAGTTCCCTACTGACCCTGAAACTCATTAATAGGCTAGGCTGGTAGACCCACGAGTTCCAGGGTCTTCCCTCTTTCTGCCTCCCACTGCTGGGATTACAGACGCATGCTCTCTTGTTTGGCTTCTGCCATGGATAACTGGGATCTGAACTCAGGTCCTTCAGATTCCCTGACAAGTATTTTGTCAGGAGAGTCATCTTACCCACTTCGATTGTCACTAAGTCTCTAAGTCTTGCTACTATATAATGTTGTATCCAGCATCCAAATGAGTCATGGTTATAGTAAAAAAATGTTGTTCAGGTATCTCTGCTGTAAAATATAGTCCATTGGATACACGCAACAGGGTGTTACAGCTGGATCATGTGTTATATCTACTTCTAGTTTTTGAAGAACTTCCATGCTGGTTTCTTTAGTGGTTGTACCATTTTATATGACTATCATCAGCTAATATACTTTCTCTTTACCCACAGCCAAGCAAGCACCTACTGTCATTATTTTTAGGTCTTGGCTATTGAGATTGAGGTATAATTAACTCTCAAAGTAGTTTTAATTTATATTTCCTGGATGTTTAATGATGTTGAACAATTTTCTTGAAATCTTACTACAAAGGTAATGCTCTTCCATGTTTCTTGCCATTCTAAAATATCCTAAATGTTTATCATCCAATGAATGGGTAATAAAACTATGGCACATTTATACAATGGAATATTATTCAGCTACTAAAATAAAATTATAAAATTTAAAATTATAAATTCACAAGTAAATAGATGAAATTATTATTTTGAGTGAGGTAGTCCAGATTCAGAGAAAAACATCAGATTTTTTTTCTCATATGCTAACTTTGAATCTTTTGTGAATATCTCATTAAGAATATCCTCAGAGGTTAGGAAAGAAGGAACTAAGGCCTCCTCCAGGAGTTGGAGCCAAGGCTCTAGGAGAGAAACTAATACTATTACTCTGGGAGAAGAAGGGTTAGTTTTCTTGAATGGTGTCACATCCAAGGAAGACCCTATTCTCAAAAGTAGTTGAACAGCACAGTTAGACTCTATTGGTTTAAAAAGGGTGAAAACACAACATTGTGTGAGAATAAAGATATCGGAGCATTAGGGCATGGAGGAGCTGGTGAACATGATCAAAATGCATTGTATGAAATTCTCAAACATTTAATAAAAACATTGCTTTAAAATATGTTCAAGCAGATATCTCATTGGGTAATGATATTTGCAGCCAAGCCTGATGACCTGAGTGTAATTACTGGCCCCAGGTCATAGAAGGAGAGAACTGACTCCTGTGAGTGGTCCTCTGACCTCCACTTTATGTACATGTGCCCCCAGTACCCCCCGCAGATAATTACTATGTGAATGAATGTAAAAAATAGAAAAAAATAGGTGCTGAGCATGCAATTTTACAGTTTGTTTTTGGTAATAATTGAACAGTATTGGGAAGCAGGGATACCCTTTCTAAGTTAAAATTCTTTCCTTTTAATAATTTTTGTATTTCTATTCTCTTCTATTCTATTCTATTCTATTCTATTCTATATTTTGAGACAAGATTTCTCTCTGTAGTTTTCACTGTCCTAGAACTTGTTCTGTAGACCAGGTTGGCCTCAAACTCAGAAATCTACCTCTTCCTGCCTCCCAAATGCTCGAATTAAAGGCAAAGAGCTATCACTACCAAGTTCAAAGTAAAATTCTAATAGTCTGATGTACAACTATACTATTATCAACAATCTGATGGTAAAATAGTCAGTTGCAGAATGTAGAGCTGTTTGGAATTTAAATAAATATCAAGAGAGAAGCAATGATTAGGGTAAGAACATAAAACTTAAAAAGACAATCATGCAACCCAAGCCACACACGTTGCCCAACTATACAATGTTAATGTTCCCCGAGGGAAACACAGAAGGAGAGTTAAGCCTCCTGGCCAATGAACCCTCTCCCTGTCACACTACATAATCCTGTATTGACTGTGGTGGCTTTCCTAGATTCAATTCTGCCCCAGCCCCAGCCATTCCTTCTCACTGTCTTTCTCTCTAATTTGACCATGGGAATGTATTGCTTCACTGCCTTTGATGTGATCCTTTGTCCATCTGGTGGACAGGAAAAGGTCAAAGACTGGACATTTTTATCTTATTTTATTTATATATACTAACATATTTTTGAATTACACATTTTTAAAATTATAATTATAACATTACTTCCTTCCCTTTCCTCTCTGCAAAACCTCTCATAACCCCTCCCCACTCTTCTTCAAATACACAGCCTCCTTTTTCACTAAATGTTATTGTGTGCATCTCTGTGTATGTTTATAATATATGTTTACAAATATAACTTGTTAAGTTCTAATAATGTTCCTTATATACATGTTTTCCAGGCTGATCACACTGGGTAGGCAGCTGGTGTATTCTTTTCTAGGTAGATGATCTCTCCAGCTCCCAGCTGTCCTCAGTTACCTATCATTCATTCTGTAGACCTTGTGGAAATCTCCCTTCCAGGTTAGCATGTCCACTGATATAATCACTGCTCAGCTCACATTTGAACAGTCACCTTGGTGAGACTATATTGGGGTGGCTTCTGTTAGATTTAATATTTACAGGGATTCTCAGTTCGTGCTTTTTTTTTTTTGCAAAAGAATGTGTAAGCACATCTTATGTGTAAATAGAAATTGCTTAGTTTTTATCATTTCTTTCTACATGTTTCCATAATGAGGTTTCTCCTCTGGTTTACAATTTCAGAGATCTCAGTTAATTATGTCAATCAAATACAAGTAGTAGGACCCAGGAGTCTTGTGACTCAAAAGCCTATATTTATAGAGCATTAAATAATATTTTCCTTTTCTTTTCCATGTTTTGAAATCAGTTTACTTCTACATTTTTCTCATATTTTTTCTGTCCATTCATGTGTTTTTATACTTGTATTTCTCTATTTATCACCTTACTTTTATTCATCTTTTCTGACTCTATGTCTTTTCTTCCCTGCATGTTATTGTGTTCCATGAACTATCCACGAACCATGGATCACATGATTATTTATTATCCAAATCATGCCACAGAGCACAAGGAACTTTATGTAACTGCAGCCTGTAAACTGAGGTTGTCTTCAGGAGATAGGAAAATATGAGTGTAATCAAGAACAGGCAAAACTAATTTTCATTCCTTGGCCTGGTGCATTCTAGCTGAATGTCCCAGGAAGAAACCTCTTAACAGCTCATGGTCACATTTTTTTTGTTGTTGTTCAGTTGAAACAGTTAATGTCAATGCCAAAGTTATACATTAGCAATTTAACAATTATTATTATTATTATTACTATTATTATTATTTGCCTTTTATAAGGATGGCAAAAATGGAAAGGAGAAAATTATAGGTAGATATTCCCTTCCCTTCCCTCATTATTGTTACCCCAACTTTCTTCCTCCTCCTCTTCCTCCTCCTCCTCTTCCTTGTTCTTTATTGAGACTTGTGTTCTAGTCTCTTCTTTCTTACACTGCATTTTAGGACTGCCCATTTAAAGCATGTAATTGCAATGTTTTTTTAAAGGAAAGGTATCAATAATGCTTAAGTGGCAATTCAATTCTTCTTTTCTCTTGCCTGGCTGGTTGCTAGTCCTTTCTTGGAAAATATTTAAAGTTTTTCCAGACTTAGCAACCTCTCATCAAAGTATATTGACTCAAACTGGTCATTGGCCCATCTGAGCCTTAGGAAATTGTTGGACTGGAGGGATACACTTCTCAACAAACCA
This sequence comes from Tokudaia tokunoshimensis, assembly GCA_036184795.1. Taxonomy (NCBI): domain Eukaryota; kingdom Metazoa; phylum Chordata; class Mammalia; order Rodentia; family Muridae; genus Tokudaia; species Tokudaia tokunoshimensis. The sequence continues at coordinate 17,097,222 of BTHU01000009.1, read as the reverse complement.
GATTCCTGAAGGACTTTCTAGTAGCTGATACATGACTCTGATAGAAATATAGAAAGGTACATCTTACTAAAAGTACAAGCTGAATATGATGTTTATATTCATAAACATAAACATAAGAGCTTCTGTATGCAGCTCTTGTATGAGAACAGCAGTATGACTATACACTAAGAAATAAAGGAAACACTTTCGCTGTCTATGGGTAACTGAAACTTTCAGGCAGTTATGTGAGTAAATTGATAATAGACATATAATATATAATACAATGAACATATAATAATATATAATATAATTTTGATACGTAGATTATAAACTTAAAATTTCAGCTCTTTCTCAAGTGATTCTCAAAGGCGTGAACAGGACTTCAATACTGATCTTCACAGCACCTTCAGTTAGCGTCTCATTCTTTGATTTGTTCCATGAATTTCAGATTTTAGATAGGATTTGTAGCTATGCTGAAGATAACGTTGTGTATTGTTTTGTATCTCTTTAAGCAATTTGCTGACTATGAAAGGAATAGAAAGAATAAACTATGTATTCTCAATATATTCTGACCTTTTCAACATGGAATAGCAGTCTGAAGCTGTTAGCAAATCCAATAAGGAAGTTGGAATGAAGGTAAAAATGGGTATTCTTTTTTTTTTAATTTTTATTTTTATTTAAAATAAGCAATGCAGTTTATAAAAAAGATTTATTTATTTATTTATTTATTTATTTATTTATTTAATGTATGTGAGTACACTATCACTCTCTTCAGACATACCAGAAGGAGGTATTGAATCTCATTATAGATGGTTGTGAGTCACCATGTGGTTGCTGGGAATTGAACTCAGAACCTCTGGAAGACCAGTCAGTGCTCTTAATCACTGAGCCACCTCTACAGCCCTGGGCATTCATTTTTTTTTCTTGTACTGAGTGCAGATTTAATGCATTTTCTTCTTTGAATTAATTAACTACATTCATACACTTGAATAATACTTGTCATGTAAGACATTCAAATATCTTAAAACAAGGTAGCTGAAGATAGAAAAGCCTAGCTTTTCATTTATTTATTTATTTATTTATTTATGATTCAATTTAGATTGTTGGAATTCAGAAAGAGATATCCCAAAGTAAAGGCCCTTCAAGACAGTACCTCAGGCAGTTTCTCTCTGACTTTACCCTACTTTTCTAGCTCTCACTTTCAATCCTCCAGGAAAGAAGCCACACTCCTGGGCATATACCCAGAAGAAGCTCCAACATGTAATAAAGACACATGCTCCACTATGTTCATAGCAGCCTTATTTATAATAGCCAGAAGCTGGAAAGAACTCAGATGTCCCTCAACAGAGAAATGGATACTGAAAATGTGGTACATTTATACAATGGAGCACTAATCAGCTATTAAAAACAATGGATTCATGAAATTCTTAGGTAAATGGATGGAACTTGAAAATATCCTCCTGAGTGAGGTAGCCCAATCACAAAAGAACACACATGGTATGCACTCACTGGTAACTGGATTTTATCCCAAAAGCTTGGAATACCCAAGATACAATTCACAGACCACATGAAGCTCAAGAAGAAGGAAGACCAAAGTGTGGGTTCTTTGGTTCTTCTTAGAAGGGGGAACAAAATACTCATGGGAGGAGATTCAGAAACAAAGTGTACAGCAGAGACTGAAGGAAAGGCCATCCAGATACTGCCAGACCTGGGGATCCATCCCATACACAGTCACCAAACACGGACACTATTGTGGATGCCAACAAGTGCTTACTGAGAAGAGCCTGATACAGTTGTCTACTGAGAGGCTTTCCCAGAACCTGACATATAAAGAGGTAGATGCTCTCAGCCAACCATTGGACAGAACATGGGGTCCCCAATGGAGGGGTTAGAGAAAGGACAGAAGGAGCTGAAGGGGTGGGGCAGGTGGGGCAGGGCACACCCTCATAGAAGCAGGGGGAGGGGTATGAGAGAGGGGGTTTCTTGGGGGTGGGGACTGGGAAAGGGGATAACATTTGAAATGTAAATAAGTAAAATACCCAACAAAACATGTTACTGTGCTAAAAAACAAAAACAAAAACAACAACGAAAACTAAAACCAAAAACTGTTATCCTCAACAATTTGGAAAACATGAATCAAGACAATTTTGAGATTTTATCAATTTCAAACATTTCAACATTTCCTTAATTTCAACAATTTTGTGATCACCAAAACAACCATTAACAAACTCTAAAGTTGGTGTGGGAATAAAGAAAACCCTCATTCAAAGTTGGTGCTACGGCACACTGGTTCAGCAACACAGAAATCAGTGTAGAGATTCCTCAAAAAACTAAACTAAATCTACCATATTCTCCAGCTATTCCTAAATTCTCTTTAACCAAGAAATGGATAATGAAAATGTGGTACATATACACTATGGAATACTATGCAGCCATAAAGAAAACTGGAATCATGAACTTTGCAGATAAATGTATGGACTAGAAAAGACCATATTGAATGATAACCCAGACCAAGAAAGACAAACATCACATATTTATTCACTCTTAGCTTTCTACCTCAGCTTTTCAGATGAGAGTACTATAGAAATAAAGTAAAAAGGATCCATTGTGGAGATGGGGTGGAGGAGGAGCAATAGAGGGAGAAGTACAGGGAGCAAGTGATCTGAATGGAAAAAATGAAGGGGGTCCAATTAGGGAAGGGGATGGAGATAAATACAGGGGGAGAGAGTAAGATAAAATAACACTTAGTATGTCCGAAAAGTCTTAAAGGATTATACTATAGTTTTTCTGCTTAAAATACCTATAATATACATAAGTCAGTGTGTAAATAATTTATATATACAATATATTTATGTATATATGCTTATTATTTTATGTATTATATTTATGTATATATAGTATATAATATATTTAAACTACATGTAGTTTAAATTTAAACTATAAATTTAAATTGAATATAAATATATATTTTGTTAAATTTAAATAAATTTAAATTTAAATTTAAACTATACATATATAGCTTAAATATATGTAATATATGCACCTGCTCCCCCACTGTGTACGGCTACTTGGGGAGGTGGACATCAGGGAGTTTGACCGCGCTTATCCTACACTATGCTGAGCAGGCGCTGGGCCATAGGGCAGCATTGAGGACGACACCCAAGCTAGTAAGATACAATTTGAAGAAATATTGGAAGCATTTAAAATGCATTGTAAGGTCTCTTTAATCAATAATGTAAACATTTATTTTAATTCTAAAGAAACTAAGAGCTGGAACTGGAGAGACAGCTCAGCGGTTAAGAGCTTTGATTGCTCTTCCAGAGGATCTGAGTTCAATTCTCAGAAATCACATGGTGGCTCACAACCATCTGTAATGAGATTCAATGTCCTCTTCTGGTGTGTCTCAAGGGAGCAACAGTGCACTTACGTACATAAAATAAATAAATAAATCTGAAAATGAAAAGAAACAAAGAGCTTAGATTTTACAAAATAAAAAAAAAATAGGTAAAACAAAGCAACTTCCTTTATTAATTATTTTTATATTACTTTTTAAAAAGGGAAATAAGTATCCCCTTAGATTATAGTATAAAAATATGAGAACAATTGAGGTGTTTTAGGATTCTTTGAAATGTAGGTTGTATAACAATGAACATAAACCTCTTGGTAACAAGTTTTATAATTTGAGCCACAATTGTTACACTTTTAGAAGTAGGATATATGTGAATAGGAAAATTGAGTGTTACACCACTTAAACTAAATTCCTTTTGAAAATGTTTCTAACAAGTACCAAAGCTAGAAGACTCCATTTCATTTGCAGTTTTAACATCTCTTTTAAACCTCAAAATGTAAACAGATGTCACTTAAACACGGTGATTACACAGACTCTGTAAATACAACTGCAGATCATCTGCTGGAAACGTTGCTGCCATTTCAGATGTGACAGAAACACATTGCTTACATCGTTCCAGTGCAGAACTGACAGTGATCTCACTGTTGCTTTGCACAGGAATTCAGAATGAGCTGACACATAGCGTGATCAGACAAGTCACATCTACGTTAAGCAGGGACCCGATCATGACTAGGTTGAGAAAGACTTGAAGTACCTGCTGATTGCACTATTTTTATTCCTTCCAACTAGTAGTTAAAACATAAATAATCAGTGACTTGCTGAGGGCCTCGTTATGCTTAGTGGTGAGACACAAAGTTGTAGTAAAGCTCTCCGGTAGCAGGGACTACTCTGCCCTCTCCACTTTGTCCCATCTCCATTTTTTCATCCGCCACATTATAGACATCTTCAAAAGACTTGATGCTGGTCTGCTACTCCTCACCATTGCATGGTATAGCACAGTTTCATCATAGAACTCTCTATTAGTCTATGAGCAACATAGCCTGCTGCAGCTTCTGATGGTATCTAGAAAGCATGGGACCCAGGAAAATTCACTATTCACCAAAAAGCTTCATTAAAAGAGACCTAGTGACTGCTGGACTTTGTATGATGCAAAATACGATGTAAAAATTCATCTTAATGATTTTTAAATTTTATGTCGTAGTTTTGTATTTCTGTGTTGTGCATGGCTTTTTCCATGGTCCCTGGAGATCCATACTCATGTCCTCACGCTCAGACAACAGCCACTTCACACACTGAGCCATTTCTTCAGATCCCCAGTTCTTAAATTACAGTGATATCTAAGAGCATTTCTTAACTATGAAAGAATTTCGAGAGATTTCCATGAAATACCGAATTTTTAAGCAAGTAAAATCATTTAACCAAGTTAGAATGACTATGTAGACTGCAAAAAATCTGTATAGGTGGCATTCATATTTTATAAACAATAAACTTTCGTGTTTGTTAACAGTTAAAATATGTATGTCTTTATTATATGTATGTATTAGGCTCATCATTAATTCAAAGTTAAGTAACTTTATAATTATAGTTGTTTTACATAAAAATATGACAATATTTTCTAAAAACCATGCAGAGGTTTTTTTTTTTTTTTTACTATTCTAACACTCCATCAAAAGCCTTACCCCTTCACAACTCCTCACTTTCACAATCTCATCATTAGATGTACCAGTACATAGTTCCCATTGTTTATTGGCCATAGTCCTGGAAAGTCTCATGGCCATGCTAATAGGAGTAATGGGGGAGTTACAAGATATCTAGCTGAGTGATCACCACATTAAAAATAAATGAATAGCCAAAAAATTCAGACAAATTAAACAAAAACAGAACAATGGACAAGAACAAGTTTCAGTTTTCTATACTTGTTATAGAAGACAGTGGTCATTCTACAAGCACTTCTACTGAAGAACCCTGTTCTCATCAGTGCTGAGCAGACAACACTTGTGCCTAGTGATGGCCTTTAAACACCTTCCCTCTTATATACTACTAGCTTTAGCATATATATGTATATGTATATGTATATGTATATGTAATATACACACATATGTTTGTATGTATGTATGCATGTATGTATGTATTCCTTATATCTAAAAGAGGAAATGTAATTTTGAGAACACAGTGTCTGAAAGCAAAGGTGTTGGCAACAGGAACTACACTTAACAAACTCTAGCTAGTTATTGCCAACTTGGCAATTGTGAAGTCTCCTAGGAAGAGGTATTTTTAATAGAGAAATTGCCTCCACTAGACAGATCTAGGGCCATGTTGCTGTGTCTTTACTAATTGATTCAGGAATACACGGCCCACTGTTGGCAGTGTCATATCTAGACTGGTGGGCCTGAGCTGTCTAAGGACAGTAGCTGAGTGAGTCAGAGGGAGTAGCAAGGAAGCTGCATTCTTTCATGGTCTCTGCTTCAGTTTCTGCCTCATGACTCCTACTTGAATTACTACATTGACCCCATTTCCTGTTGATGGGCTATAACCTGTAAACTAAACAGACCCTTTCTTCTTGCAGAATGAGTTTGGAGATTGTTTTAATCAAAGCAACAGAAACTAAACTAGGGCAGAATACCTACTATAAGCAGCTGTTGGTCAACAGTGTCAGAGGTTGGCAATAGCTACACACTTGAAAATCAGTTGTACTTTGCATACTACTACAAAGACTCTGGGAATACTGGCGATGTGGATGGCACAGAAGATAAAGTGCAAAATGTTGATTCCAGACTGAATCCTGATGACAAATTTGTTAAGAGCACATAACTAGTTATATATTCTTGGAAATATTTCTATAAAAGTTTTTAAAGTTCATCAGTAGGAAAATACATTACTCTCTGTATGTGTTGCTATGGTCTCCTACACTTTCTCTCTGCTCCTTTCCTCCTTTGCCAATCTCTAGCTCATCACGTTGACAACAGTCTCATTCTCATGAGAGGACATGCAGTCTTTAATACAGAAAACCCCAATATGATCATTCTCTTTCATTTTTCTACTCTTGCAAAATGGAGATTATATAAAATTATTCTACCACCATTAAAGACTGAACTAAAATAAAATCAGAGTTGAAAAATGAAGTCAAAAAAGAATGGGTGAGGGGTATGGAAGGAAAGGAAAGGAAAAGGCAAGACTTGAAAGGATGTTACCAATGACTTCTCTTCCAATCCTCGACCTCAACTCTTCCCATTCTCAGGCTCATCCCTTCCCATCCTCAACCTGATCTCTTTCTATCCACACCCTTGTCCTTTCCCATCCTGAACCTCATCTCTTCCATCCTCAGCCTCATCTATTTCCATTCTCTACTTCATAATTCCTCTCCTTGAGCTGAAAATTCACTTAAACTGTGTGCCCTTTTATCAATTTGGGTTTTTTAAGTCTATTTATTTATTCTATGACTTAATAAAGGAAAGGTATAATATATAAAGCAAAGAATCAGCTATTCTAAGTGGAGAAAGAGCAGACATGGCAATAAGATGGGTCTGTCAAACATGATCACCTCTACTGAAGCATTCTGAAAGTGGGCAGATTTCTGTCGGGTTAAGAACCCTGGTACCTTAGTTCACCTGAGCCACAAGCAGTGAGATCTGCATGAATTCTTATTTCAGAAGGATTTTTGATGTCTTTGTATAGCAAACAGAAAATTCTGCCAATGAGCTAATTTAGAGGCAAGCAAGCTGCCTCCTTCTTGTGCCAGAATGGACTAAAATTATAATATTTCAGGTTCAATACAAACATGAGCACATGTCTGTTCCCTGGTCTACACACACTTGGGCTGCTGTTCTGGTGATAGAGAACTATTTAGTTTAGGAAAACTCTGTAAAGTTATCTACACTACTAAATCGGGAGATGGGGCATACAATAAAACAGGTGAGGATCAAAGGGAGAGAAAACAGAATAAAACAAAAACAAATTTCAGTTTCAGTGAGGTCAAGACAGGATAGAATTCACATCTGGAATGGTGTCTTTATTTGCTTTCCTGAATTTCAAGGGAAGAGTTTCATTCTCTAAATTCCAATTGTTTAAAGAAAAACATCTCAAAGGAATAAATTCATACGTAAAGTTGGCACTCTTAGTGACAGGGTAATAGGAATGTAAGTCAAAAGGAAATGAGCTTAAAACTATGAATTAGAGCAACCATAGAGATGGAAGGAAAAAGCATACAGGAGGGCAACAGTTTCCCATCCTACCCTCAGCTTCTATGCTTGCTTAGTCAAAATCCATTTTGAAAAACTGCATGAAATGCCAAATATTCTCTCCAAATGCAATGAATGACCTGAGTGTGCACCTGCCACCCAGCTCACAGGGAACATCATGAACCTTAGGACCCTCTTGACTACAATTTGCATTTCCTAGTGACATAATAATGACAGTGCATTGAGGTCTTTTTGAAAACAGTTCTCTCAGCAAGAGCACCAATTTCCATTCAGTAGCATCTAAAAGGAGAAGAAATAGCCATTGCCTGGCATCGTAGTCAAATCACTGATTCAACATCGTTGTGGGATCAAGTATATAAAATGGAATCTAAGTCCCAAAATACCTTTCACCATTGTGAAATTCAATCTGTAAGAGGAAGGACCTTGTTAAATCTCAGAGGAACCTAGGTGTCATAAAGCTGTGAATCTATGTCCACCTTTGCTCCAAGAATGGAAGTGATAATCATAATCATAGTAATTCTAATTATGCTGTTGATCTGTTTCCTCTAGCACAGAAGTATCTGAAATAGTATCACTGCATTGCATTACATTTAACATTTTTGTACATCACACCTATTAATCTCTATTATGAAAAAAGTAACCAAGCATGAAGATGATTGGTTGGTTCATTTCTTACTATTTAGTGTTACAATATTTGGTATTTTGATGGACATTTTTATAAATTGTCCTTGATTATTGCTGTTCTCCTGGAAGATCAAAAGGTTGTGTTTACTGCCTTGATTTCTCACAGAGGTAGGCTGAACAAGAAATCCTATGTCACAAAATGGACCCAAGGATAAAGTTACTTGGTTTTCTGTCCATCCCTAGCTTTCTTTCTGAAAAATTTCACTCTATTTGTCTTTTCCAGTACATTGGGATTTGAGACATTTTAGCTATGAACCATCTGCACTTACAGAGCCTTTGCTAACGGGCTGGTCAAATGTTGGCTCCTTTCTAATCATTTCCATTAAAATCACACTTCTTGGGACTTAGTCTTCAGCTCATCTCTAGCTTCTCCATATGGCCTTGATGTAAAGACCTATGGTCTTAATGGACATATTAAGGGATATTTTGCTCCAGGAGTCCTGCAGCGACCACATACTACAGCATTCACCATGACTGCTTCCTTTAGAGCTCTAGATATCCTGCTTTCTCCACCATAGGGAAAAACTTGCCATTTGCTACTTACTTTTCTTCCCAAGTTGAAGTTTTCAAAACCCACAATGGATCTGGCAGAGCCCACTGGCACTATCCCCACATTAAGAAGGCCTCTTTCTTAAGAGGAAAATGAACTTGGTTCAAAATAAGAACATAATTGCCCAATCAAAATCTTTCCAGCAATTAAATGCACGTGAAAAGTATGTGGATGTTGACCTCTTTTGTGGGAACCCACAATTCTGAGTAATTTCCTGGGCTAGGATTTGCCAAATGTAGTTTTGGGTATGTTTTCCCCCTTTTTGTTTCAGAATAGATATTTGAGGAAAGCTATTTAAATATAAGACATTCATGGGTGAGGCGCTTATGATGCTGAAACCCAATGCAGGAAGGGCAATTTCAGACAAAAGGAAGAGCCTCCTACTGTCGTCATTTTCATCTTCAAATATCTCCTCTAATAAAGCAACAAACAAAGAACACCAAGCCGAAGACCATGCAATATTTATCTGCCAACCAACGCCCAGTTTGGCTAACACTGACAAAGCTGGGCAGCACTGCATTGAACTTAGATTCAGTGTTTGGTGTTCACACTTAAGTACATTTATAAATACAGTCATTGTGTTTGCACAGCTTCAGACAAGTTTAGAATGAGCTTGCCGGAGGGATTTGCTAGGTCTACATCATTTCCTAGTGTACTTTATGTAAGTCAGATCATTCTATCAGCTAACCAATTCCAATTCTAAGGTGGGAGGGTTGAGTACATTTAACTAAGGTTCAATGTAAACAGTGTAAGCGCCCTGAAGGTGGGGTGTGTCCATTGTGCACACACATGGAACACACCCACACACACTCACATATAAGCACATGTGCTTATGTACAAATTCAAGTGTACATAGACACACACATTTACAATGAACACACACACATACCCCCCACATGCACTTTTACATTGGAACAGGTGCACACACACACACACACATACACACACAATGAACATACACACATACATACCCCCACACACATACTTGTACACAGGAGCAGGCACATACACAGACTCATACACATATACAGGCAAACACACACCCCCTCACACATGCACGCATGCCTACATGCCAACACACAGAGTCATGTGGTAATTAAAATTATGACTATAGTCATGTGAATAGTGAAGAGTAATAACATTGCCAACTTGTCCAGTGTTTTTCTGGAGTGGAAAGTTGGCTGTGTACACATCTTTCAGGGCAATGAATCCTGTTTGAATTGAAATATATATTTTTATTGCCAAATAAAGAAAAGAAAAGAAATATAGGGTTTTAAAGAAGGAAATGGAGGCTGAACAAAACCAAATTTAAATGCCTTAATATTTTGTTTTTGGTAAATTGCAATGGATTTGTAGTATCAAGAAAATAGCCTGTGATTCTCACTTGAAAATGAAATCAAAAGTGACGACAAGGTTGAATAATAGCAAACCTTCTCAAAATAGACAGACGTTTTAATTTATTTCCTATCACCAGATATGAATTTACTGTATGCACTATTTTATGTATGGAAATTAAAGCCATGGCCTCATGCACACATTAGTCTGTTCTCTAAAGCCAGAGCTTGCATTTATTGTTAGCCCTACAGTGAGTTTAATATGGAAGGTAGTGAGAGTTCTCACTGATTAGCACATGAACAGAAACATTAGAAGATTCAATTTTGATTTTTCTACAGTGCCTCCCAAAGACCCATGTGCTAAGATTCTATCCCCAGGCTGGGGTCTGAGGAGATGCTGTGGACCCTTGGGGAATATGGGAGGCTTAAATATTTGCTACTCCTACTCCTACTACTACTACTTTGTTGTATTGTTTTTCAAGACAAGGTTTCTCTGTGTAGACCTGGCAGTCCTGGAACTCTGCAGACCAGACTGGAATCAAACTCAAGAATCTGCCTGTCTCTGCCTCCTGAGTGCTAGGATTCAAGGCATGTGTCATCACACCCAGCTTAGTATATGTTAATTTAGTGAGTGTGTGTGTGTGTGTGTTTGTGCGTGTTGTATACATATGTAGTAATATGTGTATATGTGTGGTGTGTATATGTGTGTATATACACATATGTGTGGTATTAGTATATGTTTAAGTGTATATATGTATGGTTCGTGTGTGTGTCTGTGGTGAGTATGTGTGGTCTGTGTATGTGTATGTATGCGATGTGGTTTTGTGTGTATGTACATGATGTGTGTATGCTATATGTGTGATATATGCATGAGTATGTGGTATATGTGTATGTATGTGTGTGTATGTGTGTAGTGAGGTATGTGATGTGTAGTTGTGTGCTATATATGTGTGTATCTGGAGTGTGTGTGTGGTGTGAATGTGTGTGTATGTGTGTTGTGTATGTGATGTGGTGTGTGCATGTGAAAAGGTGAGAGGAAACCTTGCAGGAGTGATTACTGTCTTTCTGCTTTGAGGATCTACAGATTGAACTCAGGATATCAGGGCTGGTGGTAATTGCATTTGTCTGCTGGCCCATCTCACCATCCAACAGTGGAAGCCTCCTGGTGCTTGCTTTCAAAGGGGATTGTGGAACTATAGTTCTATCTCATTCTTTCCCTTATTTTTGGTTTATGATATGAATGTGAGATTCAATACTGTCTCCATTTCTATCTGTTCTCTCACTGAAGATCGGGAGTCACTCTGTCTCCATGTTTCAGACTGGAAATCCTAGAGCATCAGGTAAGAAAGTTTTTAAATTTTAAACTTTTAAACATTTTAATTGTTTGTAAATTATGAAAATTGTGTGTAGAAATGTTTATAAAATAATTTTATAAACAAAATTATTTCTCAGGAGCACTGTATTAAAATTCTTAAGCCTCGAGACACATAAGGGCAGTTACTTTGTAATTTAATGTAAAAAACCCTTAGGTCCCATAAAGATTGGGAAGTTTGTGAAAATATGCATAGTTTGAGTCTTTAATTATTTTTAAATTTATTTTATTTGTATGGATGTTTTACCTCTCTGTGTCTCTCTGTCTCTGTCTCTGTCTCTGTCTCTCTCTGTGTGTGTGTGTGGGTGTGTGTGTGTGTGTGTGTGTGTGTGTGTGTGTGTATGTAGCATTTGCATTTGTGATGCTGCCACTGGGGGTCAGAAGAGTGTCATATATATCCCCTAGAAGTAGGGTTAGGGATGACTGTGAGACGCTATGTGAATGCTGCGCACTGGACTGGGGTCCTCTGCAAGAGCAGCCAATGCTTCTAATCACTGAGCCTTCTCTCCAGCACCTAAATAACTCTTTTCATGAATTAATTGCATCAGATGCCTTGTTGTCATAATGTAAAGCTAACTAGTGATTCACACACAACTCATTAAAGAAGTTAGTTTTAATACTAGATACATACACTTCTATTTTTTCCCATTAGGTTTTTATAAGGAATTTTATACTCATTTATTTTATATACATATTTTTGAAAATTTCCCTCCTAAAGGTAGTAGGTATGAGCTAGAGGGCTCACTAAGCCATTAAGGAAGCTTATGGCTTTTCTGGAGGGCCTGGGAATCATTTCTGATACTCACACAAGGCAGCTTGCTATTGCCTGGAATACCAGTTCTGAGGGACACAACCCCCTCTGCTGACCTCCCAAGGAATCCCTACAGATATTTTGCATTCACTCACACACATGAGTGAAAATCTATCTTTAAAATCTGAGGTAGGAAATTCTACACAAATGAAAGTGATTAATTGATAGTCATTCTTAGCTTCTTCAAGACTAAAAGCACAAATGTTATTCGCATTTACAGTACTATTATGACTGCTGTCTTCAAAGAGAGTTTTTCAAAGACCACCCAGAAATGTAACTCACTGGGGAGGCAGTTTCGGCTTACTGAAGTAGGAAATCTTAGTGGGACATAGTCCTGGGTTCAATACACGTTCCTACTACTTTGCATTGAATATTAAGTGACATAGTTTTAAATTCTCAAATATTCTTCTCTTTTCTTTGTTTTGTCCATATGATACCTTAAGGGGAAAAACCATCTGGAATCTCTAGATACATTTTTCAGAAGTTTTGTTTCATAATCAAAGCTTTGAAAACTCCAAAGGGGGGAAAATTGAGCCACCCACGGAGATCACAGAGGCCAGGGATCCACAGGTGTAGAAGCAGAACTTTTGTAGTGTGGTGCATTTCTAGGTTAGGAAGAGTAAATGTTACTCAAAGTGGAGTTTGCAAGCAGGGGAATTATCATCAGCTGTTTTCATGGGATAAACATCTGTCAAGAGCAAGTGAAAGTCCGTTTAAAAATGATTGAGGAACACATTGGACAGTGGAGTCAGTAGAAAGCCTTACAATTTATATTGACAGCCTTTTAATTCTGGGTTTTTATGTTTTATTGTAACATTACAAGGTCTATTAATACAAGTTTTTCTATAGAGAAAGTGATATTATACTCTTCACAAAAGGCCATTTTTGCCTCCCGATTTATGATATTGTCTATTACCAATTACCTATTTTTTAGAGAACTGGTAAATTCTCTAAATTTTGTAATTGCGGTGTAATTGTTGGAAACTATTTATGCAAGAATTTATGAGATATACTTAGACACATAACATTATTAATTATTAAACATAGTCTTCAGATACTATCAAGACTGTATTATTGAAATGTAACATGCTTTAATTGTCACAATTGTGTTATATACATGTACAATTCATCAGAGAAATTGAATTGTACAAATGAAGAACAATAGAACTACGAAAATAGAATCATGTGCTCACTGCTTCTGATCAAGACGGGCAAGCAAGACTTATCCTACTGTTCAAAACAACTTCTCAGACAATGGAGTTTTTTTTTTTTAAACAGTAGCTCTTAAGAAATTGAGTATCAAAAAAAAAGAAAAAGAAAGAAAGAAAAGAAAAGAAAAAGAAAAAAACCCCTGCATTCTAATTAACATGTGACACGGAGGCAAAGCCAATGATAATCAATGTGGCTGCCCAGAGAGGGTTATCATACAGAGGATGGAGGGAAACCTGCCCAGAGCCAGAAAGATTAGAGTGTAGTGGATGATGCCAGAAGTATAAGAATGTTACAGATGACAGAGCAGCAGTAGAGATTAACGGAGTAGAAGAGTGGTCCCCAGAGGGAAGGGATGTGTTTACAGAGGTCATCCTAGGATGCTTTGATGGGGACTGATCAGTGCTGTATGTGCGCCATTTACCCCATGTTCTGGAAACCTTGGCTGCTCAGTACTGGCTTTCAGGAACCACGAACTCAGTGTCTGAAGTGTTCTTCTTAAGAGCAGGGCAACAGTAAGACTACAGTAAAATGTAGCTCTGGTGCTACCTACCAGGAGCTGAAAAAAAGACCCACAAAATCTGACTTTTACGTCTTTGAACATTATCAGGATTTTTTTACATGAGTAAAGATCCAGAACTAACAAAGGCAAGATTCACAATTTATAACAATGGGTAGAATGCTTATAAGTGAATAATTAGGAAAATGGGCAAAATTACAGGAAGCAAATCAAAAGACTGTTTCAGAAATTTCACAGAAATAGTAGATAAGATCATTAAAATCATATTATGTCTATAATACAAATGTAGACAGTAGAGAAATTATTGAACATGTTATAAAGAAGCACAGAATAGACATTTACAAAGGATCTCTATAAAATATTTAAATAAGTGAATTACATTTTCTGAGATGAAAAATTTCCTGAGATTAATTGCAGGTTAAACAACTCAGGATAAAAGATTAATGAAATGGAACCTTACATCTGAAATGACCTAAGACACTAAACTGGAGTGCACATCACAAGGGAATTGGAGAACTCTGCTCTGAGACACTAAGTGGTGGGATAAATATGTAATTACTATCTCAAAGGAAAAGAACTAAGAGGGTCAAGAAGAATTCTGAATGAAAATATAACATGAATAAAAACAATCATCATTGAGGAAAAATATAAACACATGTATTCAAGGAGCTTAGGAAATTCCAAATACTAGGAAAATTTAACCATAGGACATACTAATTGAAACTTAAAGAAAAAAAACTCTGAAGAGAGAATATGAAGGAAACAATTGAGATGACATAATTTTATAAAGCAGTAGAGATGAAGGCAGATTTCTCATTTGAAACAAAACAAGTAAGATGAAAGTGGAGAGTTTTTTTTTTTAAACCAGCAAAAGAAAAGAATTGTCAATCTGGAATTCTTCTGCAGGCACATAAATAACCCATTCAAAATGAAGACCATATTAAGTTGCTGTCAGGGATGCAAATCAACTACTCAAAGGCTGACACTTCAATAGGTGTTTCTAAATGGTCATTGTCTGAGGGAAATAGTACTATTGTAATAATACAAAAATAATACATCAAAAGGAATATAACATTTAAATGGTGCTAAGATTATTCCAAAGGAAGACCGGAGCTATCCGGGTAAATAAGCAAGGAATCTGATGGTATGTAAAGAATAGCAGCATAGAGGATTCAGAACCAGCCCTACCAATGCATACATTAAATGTAAACTGCTCAAAAGTACCAGTAAAAGTGCAGAGACTGCACATTGAATTTGAAGAAAAGGCTCAGAAATATCTCCATATAAAATTTAGAAGACACAAATAAATAACAGGTAAATGCATGGAAATTATATATGACATTAACAACAGTTTTCAGGAAGCTAGAGGGATTACATTAAAATCAAACAGTAGATTTCAGAAGAAAAGTTATGAAAGTGCGTAATTTACTTATGATAAGGAGGTAGGTCCCTAGGACAGCAGTACAGTGTGCATTCCTAGTAACAGAAGTTCAAGATGCAGAAAGTTAGAGCTCGGAAACTGTAAACATGGGTTAAGATGCTTCCTTATCAATAAATACTCACACAGAGAAAAATTAGTGAATATGTAGAAAATGCGAGCATTGCAAATCACTTTCCATAATTAATTTGTACAGAGCATTCTAGAATGCATTCATAAATTATATGATCTTTTTAATATGTTCTAGGTCATAAAAAAGGAGTAATGTAAAAGAATTCAAACCAGGCAAAATGTATTGACTGGTCACAGAACTGTGTTTAAGATAAATAAAAAGAACATAGACTATCTGCCATTTGGAGGATTTAAAGTATATAAATTTTAAAAAATTTCAATGTCAAAAAATAGAATTAAATGTCCTGTAATTATTTTGAACTGAATGAACATGAGTATACTGTATATGGGATTGGGGAGATGCCTCAGTTGGTAAGTGCCTGCCATGTAAGTATGAGGATTTGAATTTGCTTCCCCAGAACTCGTACAAATCTGTGGTATGTGAGTGCATGCCTGCAAGCCCAGCACTGGCTGGGGATATGAGCTCGGTAGACGTATCCCTGGAGCTATGGGCCTGTAGAACTAGCCACATCCATTAGTTTCAGGCTTAGTGGGAAACTTTATCAACAAATCAAAAGATAGAGAGTGATTGATTACATGTGCACACAAATACCACCGTGTACACACGTAAACACACATGCACACACACATAATAAAAAAAGGAATAAAGCCAGAATATCTTTGATTTCTGTAGTCCTAATCTTATTCTTCCTTCAGTTTAGAACTCCCAAAGGACATAGGACAATAAACAACCTCATCATAAGAATTTCATAAATCAATGGAGAAGGGCATTTCCATAGGGGACGGCGGCACAAGATGAATAAAACAGCTTGAAATAATACAGTGAACAAAAATTAGCAATAAAGATGGGACTCATTCCAGCTGGATATCAGCTAGGGAACCTGGAGGAAAAGCTTTCAGCAGGAGCCCAGTGTCCTAGGGACAATGCAGTGGCAAGGAGTCCTCCTGGGACAAAGTGGGCAAGTGTGGAATCAGGGGCAAGAAAGACATTCTGAGAGTTGAATTCCCTGGAATCTTTCCAATGAATTTGCTTTTGTCTGAGTTCCCAATATTTATCTGTCACTAACTTAAAGAGACCATTGTCAGATATCCTATACAAAAATCAACTCTCTCATCAGGTCAAGAGTTTCTGGGCAAGCCTGGGTAATGATAGCCTGGAACCCTGGAAAAGGTGGAAAGAGAGAAGAAACTCCACAGATTTGTCTAATCTGCACATGAACACAGTGGTACCTGAACCCACCCCCCGCGCCCCCCTCCCACGAATACCACAGATACACATACATGTGCATATGAACAGTACTAATAAATAAAAGCTTAATAAGAATAAACTTCTCAATGATTGTTTATTTTCTATTTTTAATTTAGAATAACTTTATATTGCACTTTTTTTTTGGTTTTTCGAGACAGGGTTTCTCTGTATAGCCCTGGCTGTCCTGGAACTCGCTCTGTAGACCAAGCTGGCCTCGAACTCAGAAATCCGCCTGCCTCTGCCTCCCAAGTGCTGGGATTAAAGGTGTGCGCCACCACCGCCCGGTTTATATTGCACTTTTAAAATGGATGTGAGAGTCCAAAGATGCATTTAGAATTCTTCCTGGCTATGGTTAAGATCATCCAACAACTAGAAGCAGACAGCCAGAAGCGAGCCGCCACCACACATGTCTCCATCTAGGACCTTCCTTGAATGAGGCTCTTAGACATTCCTCCACCTTGAAGACTGCTTTAAGAGAAAGCAGGTTGGGCAGGCAGGTAAGTCGTACCTAGGATAAGGTCACATCAGTGCACGAATTTGTGGCCTTTATTAAGGTGGAAAGAAAAATCTAGTTTTCTAAGTGATAATTTGTCCTATTCATTTTGTCTGGAGTTTTTCACTATGGGAGAACTTAATGATGTTTCCGGTTTTGTCAGCAGTTGTGGTCTTCCATGTCTGAGGCCTGATTTCTGGATGCTTGATGATCATATTATTTAGATCTTGTAGTTCTACTGTCTCTGACATTTGGGAAATCACAACCTATTATTTCTTAAAAATTGTTTCTGCCCCATCTCTATTCTTTTTTCCTTTTGAGAATCCAATGTCTACATGCCTCATCTGTTAACCCCTCCCACAGCCCATTGTCTTTCATGATTTTCTTCATATAAGTAATTCTAGCTATGTTTGTTCAGACTTATTTTCCCAGTTTCCTAATCATTATCTTAATATGTCTAAAACTGTGGACTGGATTTGTAACTTTAATTGTTACTTATTTTCCAGCTTTAGATTTTTTCAAGTTATCTTTTGTTTTTTTTTTTTAATTTACATTCCAAATCACTTCCCCTTTCCCGTTTCCTCCCTCCCCGAAAGTCCCATAAGCCCCCTTCCCTCCCTCTTTTCTCCATTCAACCCCCTCTCGCTTCTCTGTCCTGGCGTTCCCCTACATCCAGTCTTTCCAGGACCCGGGGTCTCTCCTTCCATCTTCTTAGAAATCTATTGATATGCGGATTGTGTCTAGGGTATTCCGCGATTCTGGGTCAATATCCCCTTATCAGTGACTGCATACCATGTGTGTTCTTTTGTGATTGGGTTACCTCACTAAGGATGATATTTTCAAGATCTGACCATTTGCCTAGGAATTTCGTGAATTCATTGTTTTTAATTGCAGAGTAGTATTCCATTGTGTAGATATACCACATCTTCTGAATCCATTCCTCCGTTGAGGGACATCTGGGTTCTTTCCAGCTTCTGGCTATTATAAATAAGGCTGCTATGAACATAGCGGAGCATGTGTCCTTATTGCATGCAGGTAAAGTCTCTGGGTATATGCCCAGGAGTGGTATAGCCGGATCCTCCGGGAGTGTCATGCCCAGTTTTCTGAGGAACCGCCAGACTGCTTTCCAGAGTGGTTGTACCAGCCTGCAATTCCACCAGCAGTGGAGGAGTGTTCCTCTTTCTCCGCATCCTCGCCAACAACTGCTGTCTCCTGTGTTTTTGATCTTAGCCATCCTGACTGGTGTGAGATGTATCTTTTGTTTTTTAATCGTGTATTTTGATGATTAATTTATTAAACATATCCCATAAAGCCCTCTCTAATAACTGCAACATTTAGATCTTCTATGGTTCTATTTCTATATTTTACTTTGGTAGCTTGACTTTTGATCATTTAGTCATGCTTGTTGGGAGAGGTTGTGATTATAGATGAAGCTTGGAAAGAAACCTACCACCAGGTTACTGAGAATTTTCAAATTGTAATAAATTATTTGTTCCCAATTTTCATTACAGTAGGAAGATGCTGGCGAGATTTATATGTGAAACTATCATTATATTTACATTTTATAAAGATTGCTCTTACTGTGACATGAGAGAATGAGTTAGAACCAAGAATGGAGAAACTGAATCCAATGGATAAGCTTTGCAGGAATTCATCCAGAAAGGTATGAGATGCAGGGTGAAATTTACACTGGTGGAGATGGAAAAGGTGTGTACACTGGGAGTTGCTTTAGTGACTCTTGAGCTTCTGTCCTTAGCAACTGAATGGAGATAAAATGGTGCTGTTTACTAATGGAGTTGGATTGGGGATTTCAAATTGAGGAAACACAAAAGAATTCCCTTGAACTTAATGAGTTTGAAATCTCTGAGTTTTCCTATTAGATTCTCCAACAGAAAAATCTGAGAAGATTTTAAAACCTGAGGGTTGTCAACCAATGGGTGAGAGGGTGTAATTTATAGGAATCAATGAACTCACACAGAAGACTGTGAAGAGTGAGGCCAAACTGAGTAGAGGCCATTAGAAAACAGTCCATAAATAATGTCATAAAAGTCAGTGGGTGTCACACTTAGGAGAGAATAATACTGGTCTTGTGTAATTAATTATTTATGAGACTCAGTTGTTGCATAAAACAGCAAGCTTTTCTGCTGACTCCCTCTCTGGCTTCTTGAAGTCTCACCAGATTGTCTTTTTTCCATATACTCTTGACTCTATCATTCCATCCACTGGGAGGTCCTTAGCAAATCCAAACAGAAATCGGTACTGAAGTCTTGCATCCTTTGACCTATGAATTAATACATTTTCTTTCTTTTCAAGGTCAATCCTCTAATATTATTGTCACAGTAACGGGCAATTACTGAAAATGTTGGCTCTGTAGGAAAGGAATTTGATCAGTAGATAGACTGTAGAAAAGACAGGGGACTCTAGGCCTTGGTGTTATCGTGGCTCTAGGCCAGATAACAAGATTGTCTTGTTATCTGGTTTCCAGTGCCCTTTCTCTCAGTAGAATGGCAGTGGGAGGGGGGGAAATCCCTCTTCCTTTTTTGTGTTTTCAAACAAAAATTCAAGGATGATTAAATTCTAAAAAGAAGGAATGAACAAAGTCTGAGATATTGAAAATATAAGAGAAGTTTAACTTCTTGAGTTCTTTGTATATATTGGATATTAGCCCTCTGTCGGATGTAAGGTTGGTAAAGATCATTTCCCAGTTGGTTGGTTGCCGCTTTGTCTTTTTGACAGTGTCTTTTGCCTTGTAAAAACTTTGTAATTTAATGAGGTCCCATTTGTCTATTCTTGATCTTAAAGGATAAGCTATTGGAGTTCTGTTCAGGAAATTCTCCCCTGTGCCCATATGTTCAAGGTTCTTCCCTAGTTTCCCTTCTATTAGTTTCAGTGTGTCTGGTTTTATGTGGAGATCTTTGATCCACTTAGAAATGAGCTTAGTGCAAGGAGATAAGAATGGGTCAATTTGCATTCTTCTGCATGTTGACCTCCAGCTGAGCCAGCACCATTTAACCCTATTAAAAAATGGGGTACAGAGCTAAACAAAGTGTTCTCACCTGAAGAATATCTAATGGCTGAGAAGCACCTAAAGAGATGTTCATCATCCTTAGTCATTAGGGAAATGCAAATCAAAACAACCCTGAGATTCCATCTCATACCAGTCAGGATGGCTAAGATCAAAAACACAGGAGACAGCAGTTGTTGGCGAGGATGTGGAGAAAGAGGAACACTCCTCCACTGCTGGTGGAATTGCAAGCTGGTACAACCACTCTGGAAAGCAGTCTGGCGGTTCCTCAGAAAACTGGGCATGACACTCCCGGAGGATCCGGCTATACCACTCCTGTGCATATACCCAGAGGCTTTACCTGCATGCAATAAGGACACATGCTCCACTATGTTCATAGCAGCCTTATTTATAATAGCCAGAAGCTGGAAAGAACCCAGATGTCCCTCAACGGAGGAATGGATTCAGAAGATGTGGTATATCTACACAATGGAATACTACTCTGTAATTAAAAACAATGAATTCACGAAATTCCTAGGCAAATGGTCAGATCTTGAAAATATCATCCTTAGTGAGGTAACCCAATCACAAAAGAACACACATGGTATGCAGTCACTGATAAGGGGATATTGACCCAGAATCGCGGAATACCCTAGACACAATCCGCATATCAATAGATTTCTAAGAAGATGGAAGGAGAGACCCCGGGTCCTGGAAAGACTGGATGTAGGGGAACGCCAGGACAGAGTAAGGAGAGGGGGTTGAATGGAGAAAAGAGGGAGGGAAGGGGGCTTATGGGACATTCGGGGAGGGAGGAAACGGGAAAGGGGAAATGATTTGGAATGTAAATTAAAAAAAATAAAATAAATAATTAAAAAAAATATAAGAGAAGGAAGTCAAATCAACAGAAAGTTCTCTGAGAAGACTAGAAGAAATAGATTACACAACTCAGGAAACAATAATCGTATCCTCTTAAGATCAAATGAATCTTCAAAACTGTCTTATTGTAATTGATGGAAAAATGTAAGGACAGAGGCCAGGGGCTAGTTTTGATGTTAAAGTGTAGGAGGGCTTTCTTTATGTGGATACTGTTTTCAGCATGAATCAGATAGAGGCTTGGGCATCTGCACTTTGAGCTTAAGGAAAAGTGTGTGTGTGTGTAATGTATATTTTAAAGAAATATGACCAGGCTGCATCACAGCATCATCTGGAGACATCTGATCCCTTGAAGCTGCATAGCTTAAATCTCTTCAGGATGAGTTACCACTTTATTGGCATAGTTTTAAGGAGATGGATGGGCAAACCATGATGAAAATAATTTGTCTGGCAGATCCCTTTGCAGGCCATAGGACAAGGATGCAAAGGATGCTGGTGAATAAGATGAACAACGCAGAGGAAGGAAGGTGGGGAGGGAATGACCTGAGGGTCTGCGAAGTCTGAATGCCGGCCAGCTTCGGTCACTCTGAACCGGCAGTTAGGAACTCAGAATTTTCTTGCCTAAGTGATTGAAATTATGATCATTTTAAACTTATCAGTAAAATGCCTTCTGGGACATTTCTTTTTTGTTTATATTCCTTTTTGTTTCAAAGGTGTTGTTATCTTGATTTAAGAAACGATTAAAAGCTGATTAAAGAAAAATGAAGTAAGGAAATCAATTCTGAAATTATTGAGTTCACAAAACTTAAGTAAATCCATGTTAAAAGTCAACTTGCAAGATTAAAGCAAATTCAAATAAATTCACCCATTCTCTATAAATTCATACACTACTAAATGATTTTTAACTTAGTGACTATCTTTAAAATGATTAAACAATTATCTTAAAAAGATAAATTAAGAAAGTATTTGAGCTATATTCTTGGTGTTTTCTTAATACTGTAGTTCATGGCATTTGGCGAAAAAGTGAAACTTACTAGTTACAGATGAGGCAGTATTGATCAAGCAAGTTATTAACCATTTGTTGTACTGGACAATCCCTATAATAACCACAAGGTGGCAGCAAAACAACAACAGCAACAACGACAACAACAATAACCAAGGGACAAATGCTCTTCTAGATCTGTGCTGTTAGAACATTTGGGTTTATACTTCTTGTACCTTATATATTTTTATGAATGTATCATCTTCTTATGGTCATTCTGTCATATAATTATTTCTGACTTGCAAAAACTAGAAATGTAAACAATAATACACATTCAAGGCTCATGACAGCACAGTTAAATGTTTTCTATAAATTTATGTCTTAATATGTTAAAATTTGACAATTTTATTTGGATCAAATGTTTGTTTGAAAAAGTGTGTTATATAGCCCAGGCTTACCTTGAACGCACGATCTTCCTGCCTCAGCTATCCTAAGACCAGGGATAACAAGCAGAGGGTACCATGCCTAATTATTTATATATTTTCAATACAATAATCTCATTAGTAAAAACTAAGTTTAGTTCTGGAGGACTGGTGATCTAAGCATTAGTTTATCATATACAATGCTTGTATTCACAGAAATAGACACACACACAGGAAACACAGTAACATTCAATAACTTTGGATAGCATTCAGAAGCATCATAAAATAATTTTTGTGTGGTAAGTTCTAGTTACTCACAGTGTACATGGAAATGGCAGCTTTAGCCAGAAAATACACACACACACACACACACACACACAGAGAGAGAGAGAGAGAGAGAGAGAGAGAGAGAGAGAGAGAGAGAGCAGAACATTCAGTTAAATTTGAATCTCAGTGCACAAGATATTTTTGTTTAGTATAATAGGTATGTTCCATACAATTTTTGGACATGTTTATGTTGAAATTGTTTAATTATTCATTGTAGTTTACCTGGTATTCATTGGGGTGAAGAACTAGAAAGAAATACAACTTGTTGAGAAGGCAAGAGAAATTAAGCATATGGACTCTAAATTTGACTTGAAATTTAGAAGTCTTGAGAATCCAGGAACCAGTGAATGGATTACTGCGTGTCCTTGACCTACACTCTGTCCTGTTGGCAATTCATTCATATGTCAAGGTAAACACTGTGGGTATGGTTAATCAAATACTCTGGTGAATTACCATCTGTGCCACACATGGATTGCTTATTTTTAAACAACAAAATGCAGCAACATATATTTAAAGTTAACTAAGTATTGGATGAAATTGAATAAATAGCTACAATACAGGCATTTTGAGGTCTTATTCAGAGTTATCATTATGACAATCTGTCATTAGAGCATCAAGGCTTGGAAATACCACTTTAATTGCATTTAATTCAGCAAACATGTCTAGCATCTTGTCTGTGCAGAGGGTTGATGGGGACTGCAAGATGGAATGCTGCTGTTACTGGTGTTTTTATAAAACCAAGGATATGTTTTATAGTGTGCAATTCGGTGTGATGGGAGGGGGGTACCTCAGGGAGCCCATGCTGAGGTATCTCTTCACTGGAAGTACAAGTCATATTAGATAGTATATAGTACTGTAGTATAGAATAGAGTTTATTTGGGGCCATGGAAGGGGAGTTAAGAAGTAGAGGCAGAGAAAGAGAGGGGACAGAGAAGGACAACGTGTGCGTGTGGGGGGGGAGGGGGAGAGGTAGGAGGAGGGAGGGAGGAGGGAAGGGAAGGAGAGGGGAGGGGAGGGGAGGGAAGGAGAGGGGAGGGGAGGGGAGGAGAGGGGAGGGGAGGGGAGGGGAGGAGAGGGAAGGAGAGGGGAGGGGAGGGGAGGGGAGGGGAGGGGAGGGGAGAGGAGAGGAGAAGAGAAGAGAAGAGAAGAGAAGAGAAGAGAAGAGAAGAGAAGAGAAGAGAAGAGAAGAGAAGAGAAGAGAAGAGAAGAGAAGAGAAGAGGAGGGCAGGGAGAGATGGGGCCGAGAGTCAGAGAGAGTCAGAGAGGCCAAACAGTCTCTTTTATAGCAAGCCAGACCTACCTGGCTGTTGCTAGGTAACTTTTGGGGGGAGAATAGAAGGGACGCCAAAAATTACCCAAATCTAGGAGCATTTGCAGTGGACAAGATAGAAGCCAGGGTAGAAAGGATACATTCAGCTGAGGTTGTGGGTCAACCGTGTTGGCTGGTCTCACACTTGTGAGGCCATGGGTTCAAACCTCAGAACCCAAACGAGTATGAAATAGTCTACATGGCAGAACTCTCTCTACCAGTTTCCCCCTGGGATTTGGCTTTCCCTTGCACCCTGAATGTGCTCTCCATCCTTCTTTAAGTGATTTTTTTTAAATTAACAGTTTAATATTAAAGGTTCAAAGTCTCTATTTCCAGCCTGACTTCTGCCCGTGACATACATGTTGATTCAGTTTGCTTGTCCCCAGAGGTGGCTCCTAAACTCCACTCACCATTTTAACCAAGAATATTTTAATGTCTCGGGCGTCCCTCCTCTTGTGGTCATTGATTCCTGAATGCTCTCATCCTTCTAGAATTCTCTCCCTAACCCAGTCAGTGTGCCCTCTAGTGAACTCTCCACTGCATCCTCCACTGCACCTTGTAATGGTCCCACTCCTGCATCCTCTCCTGCACCTTCCACTGCACCCTCTACTGCATCCTCTCCTGCACCTTCCACTGCACCCTCTACTGCATCCTCTCCTGCACCTTCTAGGACAAAGGACTCTGAACTGATTCTTTACTTTCAGCATCCTTTTCAGTTGTTTGCTTTCTTTCTTCTTTGTTCTTTTGTTTGTTTTTATTTTTGATGGTGGTGTTAGGTCTAATCCAGGGCCTCCTACCTGCTAGGGAAGTGCTCTGCCACCAACCTTCTATTCCCACCCCCGCCCTCTCCCTGGGGTTTTTTGTTTTTTGTTTTGTTTTTTTCAATTTAGAGATTTATTGAAATTATTTAGAGATTTATTGAAATTTAAGCTTATTTATTTTTAAAATTCATTCAGAAATTGAATTTACTTCTATAATAATTATTTGGATCTCAGGAGAATTTATGAATTTGGCAGTGATGGTAAAGAAGACCTATGAATATACAGAGCCAGGAACTGGCCTAGGATGGAGAGAGGATTAGATACTGAAGGGCAGACACTGCCCCTGCTGTGTCCTCCAGTGGGCAACACTCAGTGTGGGGTATGTATGGCCCAGCTGGGTGGGTAAGAAAGGTCAGTGAGCTTGCTTCTCTAGGTTCTAGAAAGTCCTGGCTCAGAACAGCATCTTACAGGACACCAAACTGCAGTGACATGCTCTATCTAACAAGTAATAAAAAATAATCTATGACCTCAAGTGCAGAAGCCCTGATGCCATCTTCTGGCTTCTGCAGGCACTGCAGAAATATGCAGACCTGCATGCAGGCAAAATTCAAATATGCAGACCTGCATGCAGGCAAAATTCAAATATGCAGACCTGCATGCAGGCAAAATTCAAATATGCAGACCTGCAAGCAGGCAAAATTCAAATATGCAGACCTGCATGCAGGCAAAATTCAAATATGCAGACCTGCATGCAGGCAAAATTCAAATATGCAGACCTGCATGCAGGCAAAATTCAAATATGCAGACCTGCATGCAGGCAAAATTCAAATATGCAGACCTGCATGCAGGCAAAATTCAAATATGCAGACCTGCATGCAGGCAAAATTCAAATATGCAGACCTGCATGCAGGCAAAATTCAAATATGCAGACCTGCATGCAGGCAAAATTCAAATATGCAGACCTGCATGCAGGCAAAATTCAAATATGCAGACCTGCAAGCAGGCAAAATTCAAATATGCAGACCTGCATGCAGGCAAAATTCAAATATGCAGACCTGCATGCAGGCAAAATTCAAATATGCAGACCTGCAAGCAGGCAAAATTCAAATATGCAGACCTGCAAGCAGGCAAAATTCAAATATGCAGACCTGCAAGCAGGCAAAATTCATACACATAAACTTTTCAAAACAAATGTAAGTTAATTCAAGATACATACTAAAATATAACTGTCATTATGTCTTATGTTAATCAAGCCTAATTTTGTAAAGGCAAGGCAGAGTTTTACTGTGATATTTATTTATGTGTTTATTTATTAAATGTATTTCACGCACAACAAGACTTCACTCAGTTTCAGTATGACACATTTTCTAAGTAATTATAAGTAATCCTAAAACCTGGCAGATCTGAATGTTGTTGGCTGTGACCCAAATTTTCAACATGTTGGTTGCTTCTCCTGTGTGCACCTCTACCTATTTTGTTCCAGCTTCATGATTCTGTGGAGTTTATTATATAATAAACCTTGAATATACTAAATATACTGCCATCTCTACTCCCTACAGCTGAACCTATAGCACAGAAATATCTCTGAGTACTCACTCTGTCACCGGGTCACAACCAAAGCTCTGCCGTGAAGGGCAAAGAAGAAAGTGAGCAGGAATTCACACACACACACACACACACACACACACACACACACACACACTCACACACACACAGGCTTTGGATGCCCTGGGGATAGAAGTGGAGACATTTCTGCTCAAGTTGCTGGAAGAGGTAGAAAGGAGAGCTTATCTGACTCAGCTCAAGGGTCCAGTGGTCAACAGGAGCCAGAGTTCTTTGAGATCTTACAAACAGGCCTTGAGGGAATTCTCAGGAGGAACAGTGACAACTCAGAGATTGAAGACTCTGAAATTACCCCCTTAGGGGCAAGCAAGAGATGCCTCCAGATGCTTTGAATTTTTTTACTTAAAACAAAACATTTACTTTAAGAGATAAAGGGCTTGAAATGTAGACGATTAAGTAGAACTCATTCACTCTTAGAAGTAGTGAAGATGTCAATAAACTAGATAAGCAACAGATCCCCTGGGCGTGGGAGTGTGCAGAGCATTGACCTCAGTTTAGTATACAAGGGGTTGGAAAGTTTGGATAAGTGCAAGGAAGGAGACACGGGAGACAGGGAAGGCAAATGCCATTTCTTTGGTAGATTGGAGCTGTGATTCACTATGTGTGCCACCTGCCTTCTCCACTAATTTGAGAATGCCTTGCACTAACTAGTCACTGTGTAGCATCTAGCATGAGACATGCCTGGTGCAAACCATAAGCACTCAATCTTCCTTGCTCAGGCTGAATTTTAGGTGTAGACTGAAGGACAGCACAGATGGACAGATACAAGTTTGCTTTTCCTTAGTCTAAACAACATATTGCCAGAACCCCAGGCCTGCTGGGGTGCAGGGTACCATGGCTATCTGTCTTCTTAGACCTAACTGTGCCCACACTATCAAGAGCCACCGTCCTTATCACTTCTGCTAGTTGAAATGGAAATGACATTTAAAGATACAGCTTCAAAATTGATTCTACCCCAGAAGTAGGTGTCTAAATCTTTTGGATTGTTTCTCTTACTCAAAATATACTTCAGGATCCTGTAATGCTTTAGGTCCAGTACCATCAATTGCAACGTTCTTATTATTTTATAATGGTTTTCCCTCATGTAGTAGGAGGCAGAGTTATAGTATATAATGCTACTACAATGCCTGGTATAGCTAGTGCTCAGAAAAATCTTCTGAATGAAAAGATGGATGCTTGAAAGAGGTGATCCTCAGACCAAGAGCAAGAAAGGGCCGTGTGCACAGTGCCCACATACAACTGAGACCCAAGACCAGGTACATGATTGTAGAAATGGTTTAATTTACTTGCAGCTTCCAGGAATCAGAATTTAACAGCCAACCAAGTAACGTTCTATTTGCTTCAGAATTTTAGAACTAGCACGTAGAAGGGAAGATTTTGTTACCCTGACAGTGGGACAGAGTCAATTCCTTTTCTAATTTAATTTTATTCCATGGGCTTTTATTTTGTTTTACAAGGAGCCTCCTGGCCTAGCAATACGCTTGCCTCACATGAGTAAGAGCCAGAGTGTAATTTTCAGAGTCACAGATAGACAAAAGCAAGCGAGCGAGCGAGCGAGTGAGCAGATCTTAAAAGAAGTACAGTGCCATTTGACATTCAAAAAATAAAACCCAAAAACCAAAACAAACCAAAACAAAACAAACAACAAAAGCTTGGCTTTCTTGGGGAAACATAGCTAAGAATCTTAATTCTGAAACTCACCTTCCCAATCCCCTTGAGTGGGTCAAGACATCACCCAGAATTCTGAACACACAAACCAGCTCCAGCCACATCACACCACTTCAGAGAGTTGCTCTAAAGTCCCTCATAGGATTATGTTTGCCCAGCAGCCTGAAGTCACCAGTAGACTTCAGAACTGTAACAGTTTTGTAATTCCTGACGGAACTTCTACTACAGTCAGGGTACCCGACTTTCAGGCAGTCTCTGCCCAGCATTTACACTGAGTAAATACAGGATTTCTTCTCTCTCGAACGGTGGCCAGATAAAGTATTGACATTATTTTGTCTTATAGATAATGACCCATTGCTGGCAAGACTAAAGAAACACATCTTGATTTACATGAGAGTTGAGGACCCTGATTTTCTATTCACCTCTGTTAAACTTAGACTCCAGTTTGGTGACATTCATGAAAGAGGACTTGGTGAGTGGGTAGATTTTGTCACTGTGTGGGTACCAGGGTCAAACAAGGAAAAACAGGAAATCCAAACCCAGAACTCCTAAACAGGAGGGTTCTTATTTCATGACTGCAGTTTGACTACACTTGTCCAGTGCATCTTCGTTGCTCAGCACGTGACACATTTGTCAGATTTTTCTAGTGAGGCACTATTAATTTTCAATTGGACTTTACAACTCATCTTTATTAATTCCCATCTACCATTAGGTTGTATATCTTGCACAGAACCCATGGGAGTAATAATTCATATACCTCCTGGAGAAAAGGTGTTTCTAATTAGGAGTATCTAGAATGAACCTCAAGTGACAGCTTGAGGTTCTGTCAGCCAGTGTTTTTGCATGCAAACATGCTTGTGGAGGAAGATTTTTCTGTCATATGAACTTCAAAAAAGCAAAGTCTGTGTTTTAAAATTTCATGTGACTAGTAAGGATGGATAAACTTGTCCTTTATAGTAATTATTTGTGTTTAAGAGCAACTCATAAAATATACCTTATACCTAAAGCTACGTTGGCTATCCTTGCCCATCTATTTAAAAACTTAAAGATTATGCAGTAAAACACACTGATGTCTATGTTAGTTAACCCTTTCAACCAGCAATTACTTATCCAGAGAGACAAAATATACAACAAAATATACAAAAATAAGATAAAATATAAATAAATATAAAAATATTTACAAAAATGTTTCTATTTGAGGAACTAATTAAGGAAAGTGTTCTCTCTACCCTCCCTTGAACTGTATAATGATATCTCTTTACATTAAATGTGAGTTGTGCAATTAAACTATTTCCTCTAGAAGGCAAAAAGCTGACAGTTAATAATGAATGGAGAGTAAAGTGATTTGAAATGTAACCACTGGGAATTCACTAAACTGTTATGAGAGGCCTTGACTTTTAATCTACATAAAATTACAGTTGTTTTGATTTCTATTCTTAGCATCCACTCCACAGTCTCTCATTAAGTTAAGGGTGAAATGTATCTACCAAACAAACTAGTCAATTTTTATGTAATTGACCCCCAAAGCAGTGAATTTTTAGAGGCTGGTAAAAGCCTTCTGTATACATCCACTAGGTGGCGATAAGGGACCGTGCTTCGCCCTAAACTACAGACTCATTCATACGGTAAATGAAGAGCTGTGTTATTAATTTATACCATCGTGCCCCCTCTATATCTAATATTTGTTTAATCAGCTGTTTCCTCTAATCTTGCTCAGACAATATTGATTAAAATCTCTAGCATAGTCATTCTCCCTGCCCCCCCCCCCCTGTACTTCCCCTAACATTTTGTTACCTTTTGAATGACAGGGTAAGTAAATTTAAATGACATAGACTAAGTGATGTGGTTAGTAGTAATGACTGCAAGTAGTTGAGAAATTAATTGGAAGCAACAGAAGACTATGATGTAAAAAAAAATGTTTTCAAATTTGCCCTTGGCTGATACTGGAATTTTAATTGGTGGGATACCATTAATCTTCAAACTGTAATCTGGAAAAATATATGTCTGAGATAAAAAGGAAGTGGAAATTGGTATTTTCTGAAGGGAACTATCTCCTGAATATGATCCATGATCATTTTTACGAAGATGAAGACAGTCCAATGTCTTCTTTAGGAAATACCAGTATTCCACACCCAAAACACTAAAGGAGAGGACTGTTCAGAAACCTATCCACCATAGGGTATTTTTCTGTATACTCTGAATATATTTATACTGGATGTGTTTCTTGCTCCCAAAGGAAGGAAAACGAACTGAAACCGCTAGGGACATAATGAATCGATTCTTCTCTGTGAAGGTTTCTTCAGCACTTCTAAATTAGTGTCAGTCATTCCTCTCAGAGACAGAGCCTTGTTGGAAGTAAATGGCTCACTTCATAAGAACACCATGTTCCCCCCTCTTACAGAAAGCCAGGGCCCACTGGGAGGGCACTCCTGTTTGGAATACTGGCCTCTGAGTGTGTTCCTCACATGGACCACTGGTCTTTAAGATTGTTGGCTTGCTTCTGACCCTTCAATTAGCCTTCAGGAAATTTACTTTTTGTTTATTTTTTTCTATTTCTAAGCAATGTACAGTTTACTAAAGAAGTCACTAGAAGGAAAAAAAAGAACTAAAATAATTTCATCACTTAACTGAGGCTATTCATATATATTCCTATATTATATATGAATATGTATTGTATATACATATAAACTTACTAGTCACGAATCCTTTGACAAAAATTCTGTTTTATTACATAAAATGAAAATACTCTCATTCAAATAAATAAATAAATCACCGATGATATACTTTCATTAGATAATAGTTCTACTTTATATCATTAAAATGTGTATAACATTACTCAAAACTTAGCATACTGAAATAATCAAATAGAAATGATTACCAGAAACTACATTTGGAATGAATAAATATTACATTTACTAGGAAATTAATTCACAGACTTTATTTCTTAATAACCATTAGGTCCTAAGCAGCCAGCCAGTATGTTTGATTTCATGACATCATACTGGACCACTTACAGGAACATTTTCCACCCTCAAACTCTCCAAATGTACTGGCTACTTTGTGTACTTTTCCAGTGATAAATGAAAATAAAACAACTTATTTTCAAATGAACAGACTGTATTATTTGGATATGGCAGGCATATTCAACAGAAGAGGACAGCTCAACCTAACCCTAGGAGTCCAGCTCTGCTTTTGGTAATGAGTAGCTCAAAGTGCAAATAACTCCTGTAGGCAACTTTTTAAAAAGTGTTCTTAACAGCTATGGCTTGAAATATTTTTAGGACATTGATATTGTCCATTGACAAAAAAAAAAAAAAACAAAACAAACAAAAAAAAAAACCAAAACAAAAAAACAAAAAAAACATTCTTTGCAAAAAACAAAAACAAAAACAAAAACCAAACCATAAAACAAAAACAGAATCATAATCATCTGTTCTTAATTTTAAAATTATCCAGAAAGACTTAGGCACAATCTGACATTTCAAAGACTGTTAATCTAACAGGTATTAGCTTTGACTGAAGTAACTTTCTTTTTCACATAAACCTGCACATCCCCTAAGACAGAAGTCATAACTCTGGGATAGACATTCCCATTCAACAGCTCGCCTTCCACTCTATACCACCCTTCTCTCATCTCAGCTGCTATAAAACGGCTTGTTGAAACACAGATGGAAAAGCCACCGTTTGGAACCGTGTGCCTCTCAGATTAATAGCAGCACTTGCAAAAGCTAGGAAAACTTGAGTTAATTCTTTCTCCACGTCTAGACTGAACCTGTTTATTACAATGATATTTTATCTGACAATAAAGTTTAAAAAGTGGAAATGCTATGTTAAAGATAAGAAAATAATAAAATTTGTTTACCATGTACATACATTATATGCGCAATGCTATGAAATATATAAGGCACCAAGATATGTCTGAAAGAGAGGGGAAACCCACCAAACAGAAATGATGTAAGTTTTACCTTGTCCTGAATTCCAGTTCAGAAGCTTCGAATCCCACTGAGCTGGGAGTTGGAGATGGAGTGAAGCTAATGCTCCTCCTGACCTTAAGTTTGTCTCTGGGCGAGTGTGGTGTGGGTGTGGGTATGGGTGTGTGTGTTCGAGCGCGTGTGTGCAGAATGTCTCTTTGTGGTGCTGGATGGCAGAGGTCCTGATCCGGAGGGTGAAGGAGGCACTTCTCACCAAGAGCAGAAGAAAAGCAAAGCGTCACCAGGAGACTTCTCCTCCCAGATCCTCTAATTACAGCCTAACTGCACTCCATGCAAACTTCAGGGGGGGAAGGGAGGGGCAGCTCTGTGCCCAGACCTTGTAAAACAGCAGTCTCTTAGATGACTCCCTCTGCTCAAATCCGGAGGATTCAGCTCTGGAGTTCAGGAAAAGCAGCAGGCCCAACCACAAGCCCCCACCCACACCATACCTCCTGTTCTCTGTCTACTCAGGAGTATGTCCACAGGAGATGCTGCGAGCGATCTGTGGGATGAACTGAAGCCTCTACTGACTCCCTACACAATTTGTCGCCTTGTTGACAAACAAGACAACAGAACACCAAACGTTTACCCAAATTGCTTGTTTTGCCCAAATTGTTGACTGCTGGACTCAGTATCAATGTTGGATTAAATCTCTCTTAACCCACAACTGCTATTGTGCCCTTAGATGTTAGTGCCTAAGAACCTGAGTTTATTTATAGAGTGAGGAATGCAAGGGGGAGTCTGGGTGGGTGGGGTTGGGTTATAGATCCACACTCAGGATTAGAACCAGATGTCACAGGACTAGGGTACGCGCGTGTGTGTGCGTACACACACACACACACACACACACACACACACACTTAAAATAACTACTGGGGAAGATGCTGGGACACGCGGGAAAACGCCTCCTGAGCAAATAGACATTTATTTATAACTCGAGGGAGAGTATATAGGTCCATTGATTCCCTCCTTGAGTAGCCACGGGGTTTGGAGAGGAAATGGCTTCGCATTTCAATAACAGAGCCACCTTTGATTGGGCCTAGGAAAGGCAGAAAAGAAAGAAAGAAGCACAGGGCAGGAAGCAAAGGGCTGCTGAAGTGGCCAGGGAGGGAACTGGTCTGGCATCTGGACTGAGGAAGAGCAAACAAGCTCTAGGGGCCCACAGGGAGGGAGGAGGAGAGAGCCACTGCCTGAGAGCAGGCATCGTGCGGTGGGCACCGGCCCTGGGCAGGATCCCAGGCACTCCGCGGTCCACTGTAGGTAGCCAGGGGATCGCCGGAGAGAAGACGGCTCATCACTTCGAGGACCACAGCTTGGGAGCTGAGGGCTGCTGGGCTGGTGCAGAGAGACTGGTGCCCCAGACTCTTAGCAAATAAGCTAGTGAGGCAGACTAGAAGGAGGGTAATTGGGGACTCCGGATTGGGTAGGTGACCGGGCAGAAGTGCTACTGGTGGCAGAGGCTGAAGATGAGTCCTTTGGCTGGCGGAGAGCGGCGCTACTGTCTTAGAGATAAAGCCTGAGTGGCGCGCTGTGGTCACAGCTTCCTCCACGACTCCACAAGGAGACAGGGAAAGCTGTGGCTGGGCGCTAGTGTTGGGGCACATCTGTCCTGCCCTTTTACGTGAACTGTCTCAGAGTTCTTGCCTCCTGGAGTGCCCCCTCCCCCAACCCTCACTCCGCCTTACCATTGGGTCTTGGGGATTTAGGTGTATGTGGGATAGACTAGGATAGACTTTATTTATTTATTTATTTCTCTATTTTTTTTTTATTTTGTTAAGACGAAGTATGAGTGTCTGAGAAAAGACAGTTAAATTTGACACAAAATTCTTTAATGGGAAGCAGTTATTCAACAGGCAACCACAAACCTTTCTTGCAACCCCAAATCTGGACAAGGTGCTTGACTTCCTTTTACTCTGTTTCTCCAGTCAAGGAAGAGGATACAAGTTTTGCAGTTTTATGTCAATCATTTGGTAGTTCCTAAGACAACCGGTATTTAAAGTTCTACATTAACTGCCAATAAAAATAAAGCACAACTCTGCTTTTCAGCTAAGAAGACTCTATATGGAATTTCTTCAGGGTAGTAGGTATTTTAAAAAGCATAAAAGAATTAGATTTAAAAGCAAATATAGTACAATTTTTGTATTAAAGCATCATACAGGTGGTAAGGCTGGTGGAGAGTGGCTGTGAAATTGTATAAAGACAGTTTAAATACTACTCTTGTTCCTTCAGATTAAAATCGTAATTTCATGTAGTAGCCTGGGAAGTAAATCAGATAGGATGGTTCAGGATCTCTCTCTCTCTCTCTCTCTCTCTCTCTCTCTCTCTCTCTGTTCTATTGTATATACACTTATTCCAATACTGTATCAGGGAATTTAAGTCATTCTTGTCTTGTCACATACGACAATGTTTTGCAAATTAGTCACATCATAAGTTACACTAGAATTTATTCATTTATTTTTTTAGTATTTCAGTATGGCCTCATCAATTTGAGATAGGTTTTCAGGAATGAAGGTCTTCTTACCTCTGCTACTCTTGACAAACCTTGTCTACTCTTCTCCAGTCCTGTGACTAGCTTCTACTTCTTAGTTGTTTGGTAACTAGTCTTTACTGAAAGGTCTTAATCTACCTTGTGGAGAGTATGCATCTTAAAGAATTGTTCAGGATTGCTTGGGTTGATGTTATATGCAATTCTAATCATTTAGGTCAAGTAATTTGCTTTCTTTTACTAAAAGAATGTGTGTATGTGTGTGTTTACAATGAATGTGCATCAAAAAGATTTTTTGTAAAGGCACACACTACTTAGGTCAACTGTTCAAATATTGCTTTAGAGCACAGCCATTAAACTTAGGTTGAAATAGATAAAATAAGTGTGCAAATAAATATAAAGCTACATTTTCTTCACGTAAAATATAGTTTACAATGGTATAAATCATAAACATTTAGATGATATGAATGTCTTTCCAAAAAAAAAAACATACCAAAAGTACTCTGCATTGAAATCTCTTTAATTATTTATTAACAAAAATAATCCTAAATGGGGTTATAAAGTGTAACTTTTCATTCTTTTCCTTATTGTAAGATAATTTGACTAACAAGAGAAAAGCAAATAAGTTAGAATATTCAATGATCTTTTCCCCCCAATTTATAGTTCATTAACAAAAGAAATTTCAGCTTTTTTTTTTCCTCATTCACGTCGGGGTGTGTGTATGATATAAACATAGCAGTAACATTTTTCAACAATAAAAAAAAAACAGACACCTAAAATATTGTTAGACTTTGATATGGAATAAATTTATTCCCAAGCAGAATTCCTACTGGTGTACTATACTTCTAATAAAATATACATTTATATTCAAATGGAGATTATCTCAATTCATCCCCTCTTCAAACTCCCAAACAGGCTGTTCTATTATCCATTAAATTCCAGAGAATTGCTTCCCTGTGAGCTCTTGTTTCCTGGAATTTTTGCCTCAGGCTAATATTATACCTGGTTGAACATCTGCTAAGATAAAGGTGCAACTACATGCACTCTGAGGCACTGGGGGGGAAAAGCCATTTGACCTTTCTGTCTGAGGGCTCAGAACTTCATTAAAGTGCCTCTTGGGATTGCGAGCATAACCATGAGAAAGACATCATTTGTAATTAAGTCCTTCCCACTGGCTATATTCCTGTTGAACTCAATGATTAAAATACAAATTCAATATTCTAAATGGTCACAAAGCGTTTGATAAAAGGTTATTTTACGCTTAATGCAAGGGGGGAAGGGAACTTTCCAAGGGCCTGCTTTCCTTGCTCTCATTCAGCAACTGTTCTGCAGACAGACTCTTCAAAAGGGCAAACGAAATAATTAGGCAATAAATTGTTCAAATGTTAAGAGCTGTGCTCCTCGGGTATCTGGTAAGTCCGAATGGATACCGTAGCGAGTGATAAATAGTCTCAACTCCAGAGAAGTGCATGCCTTTATGTGTCTATGTTTGTCCACTGGGTTGCCTTTCCTTTTCCTGGGACCATCTATTAACTTTCCCTTAATCAGCTCCTCTCTGTGTTTCTTCTGTACAGAATATCCATGCTGTTCTTTCATTTTTACCCAAGTAAATTATCATGTAATTCATTATTACCTATATTCTTCTTTACTCACATTCAATTCCATTTCTTTAAAAAATATTAGATTTAAATTTGCACAATAGTGACTAATGAGACATGATGAGAACTAATTGGATATGAAGTGCATCAAAATCAGAATAAAATGAAACTCAAAAGGATAGAGGAACAGAGACCTACAGAATTAGAATACCCATTTATTGACATTAAAAAATCTTCTCCAAGTATTATCTAAATCTTCTCCCTCCTTCTTAATTCCACATTATGACTGAGAGCACCCCTTTGCTTTCCTGTGATGTCTGTGTGTCTCTGAGAACATACCATATTTCTGCATCTTCAGTGTCCCCTTACATCACTGCAGTTAGAAATGTATCAGAAATGGTTATTGCTACCATTGAAAAAGATAGTAAGGAAGAGTATTTGTATGTAGAAAATAAAAGAAGACTAAAGGAGAGTATTGAATGAGTTACTTTAGAATGTTTTGCATTTAATAGCCAATGGCATAAATAATAAATCTTCAAAGGTTGATTAATAATTTTATTATTGTTATTGATGTAATATAATTAAAAGAAACATAATACACATTTTTCTTGCATGCTTGACTGATGAATGGTTGTATAAATGATAATCAATGAAGACAAACTGTTTCCATCTTTTGAGAATCCAGGTTGTGGTTAGTGAGAAAATACCGTTATTATCTTAGAATTACAGTATCAGTCACTTGAATATTGATTTCCTCTTTGCATCTGTGTAGTTCTTTTAAAATCTAAGCAGTAATAACTATAAATAAGCATGGTCCTCTTTGTATTTTACTTCTGTTCTTTTCTTATAACTTTCAAAGGAAAGGTTGTCAAGTCTAATTGGGCTGGAATGATTTATATCTAGTCTTTGAAGGGTAAAATGGGTGAATTAGCTAATGCATCAAGGTTGATATAGGGCAAACATGTTCAGGAAAGCCTGGAGTGTAGAACACTGGTTTATTTGAAACAATGTAAAATATTTTTGAGTTGTTAGAAGTAGAAGCAAAGAGTTGAACAAACTTGTAACAGAAGGGCATTTAAGAGGGGAGAGGAGTTAAGTGTCAAGGTCAAGGGCAGGCTACAGAAAATTAGAAGATAATGCATAAGGATATTTAGAACAATTTATCTTTCATTAGATCTTAGTTAAACTGGTTTAAATAAGAATATTGTTGCACTGAAATTTTATATGTTTATGCTAAGGTTGATAGTACAATAAGATTTTTCTAATTTTCCATAAACAGAAAATTAACTCTCTTTTGACATGACAGTTTAGGATATGGATTTGTTAGGGTATTTAAAGAACAACTTAGTTTCTTCTCATATATATTCATATATGTATGTATGCATATATGTATATCTCCTCCCAAATATATACTTCCAATTCTATATATATAATATATATATATGAGTGTGTCTATAATTTTCTGATATTTTTGTGATAGAATCATCAGAAATCTTCATTTATTTTTAAACCAATGTTGTCGAACAATTTTGGAAGGGATCTTGCATGTGGAAGGGGCCTTACAATGCATTTATCTCAAATACATCCTTTCACAGACTAGCCCAGCCTATTGATAGGAGATCTATGGTAGGAGATCTGTGATTCTTTCCTCCCACTGTCTAGTTGTTCCAACATATGGCTAAATTAAGACACCAAAGGCTAAACTTTATCAGCAACTGAGTAAAAGAACAAGAGGAAACATTTTTCCTTTTGGACCTAATTACTGCTCGTTTCCTTGTGTAAGATGCAATAATTCTTCAGTAACACTGACCTAAATGTCAAGCTTGCTACTGTAAATGCCTGCTGTTATATTTCTTTTAGGCTTAGAGGCAAGTTAATTTGGTTTCGTGAAAATACTTAAATGATTCAAAATTGCCCCACCTCTCAGCTTACGCAAACAGAAAAAATTGTCAAGAAACTTTAGAATCTGGAATCTCTAGTTTCTCATCAGTCTTAACTTCCTCCATCAGCTCCTCTTCCAATAACACTTAAATAGATGTATAATGCTGTTTCAAAATTAAAAGAAGCAAAAACTGATCTATCTAGCTTTCTTTTACAGAAAAGTATATGGAGCCTAGTGAGACTAATGGTTTGTCCTACCATCAGTCTGGTATTTTGGTTTGAAATTTGCCCATTTCTGCATTAGGAAGTAGATGCAGCATTAGTGTGTTTCTTCTAGACACAGTCAGGATTAATTCTTCTTTGTTCATTATTTGATATCTCTATTATTGAACCTACCATAGTTTGAATAATTGTTTTCTTAACTTATCTGTTTTTCCTGTTACATCAAGGACATATTGTTTGACCATGTCTACATCATTTCTGAATCTTTTAATTCTGCCTCCCATCCTGCCTCAAGCACAACATCGATACATGTAAATATAAAACAAGCTTTTTGTATTAAATCTAACCTAAGCAGTATGTAGGTGAACTGTATGCAGGTATATGTAGGTGAAAGAAATTGCAAGGCAGTTTTCAGTTAGATTTTTTTAACATTTATTTATTTACTGTTGGTGTCTGTGAGTTCATGTGTGTGGGAACTCTTCTGAGTCATGGCACACACATTAAGGTAAAAGATTTGTGGAAGTCTTGGTTTCTCTTTCCATCCAGTGGGCCTTAGGGGTTGAACTAAGAATGTCAAGCAAGATGGTGACAAGTGACTTTTCCCATTTACCCATTTTCCAGTGTTAGACTTTTTTTAATGTTTTTCTGCTATAAGAAAATAAAAAACAAAAAGCAAGAATAAAACAAGACTCCCACAAAATTGGGAATCAATATGAGTCATTTAATGTTTCTCATACCTCTTACATTTCATGTTGAATGTTTTGTTCTTATTGAAGATCATTGTTTTCAAGTAGCATCCTGGTTGTCATCTTGCCCTTTGTCTTCATCAAGAGGGTAGATGCTGGTGTGCCTTTAATACTGTTGGATGTTTTCATCATTCTGAACATAGCACTTCTTTCAGCAAAACTGTTTTTCTGACAAGACTTTCTAGAGAGCAGAGCTCTCAAAGCACTGACTGTGTATTTGATTTTGTGTCCTAGATGCTAAAGCCTACACTGATCTACTATGCTTGACCTCAGAGTGGCCTGCTTCACTTTCCCAATTAATCAAGCAGTAGAAACTACTGTCAGTCTGGTTCATAGGTTGTACTTTTTTGCTAGACTCCGATAACTCTTTAAATGTATTTTAATTACCTAAATTACTGTGCATGAAGCTTTCTTAAGTAAACAGCACTTTTCATAATGGAACTTTGTACTCCACTTTTAAAGTCTCACTGCTTTTATATCTAAACTCAACTAATAGAGGAATATTGTTCTACAGTAAATGCTGTACTCGATACTATTGTATCATGGTTGTGGACCGTTGGTGGACTTTCTTGTGAACATGAGGCTTAGTGCAGTTGGAGTTTTTTATTGAGTAGGGTTTTCAAGTACAGAGCCCTTCCCTTATCCAACGCACTCTTTAGAAAACCCAAAATACATCATATTGCTTTCTTGGACTTTGATTTTAATGTTGCCATGTAGTTTCAAATCTCCTGTGAGATCCTTATCCATGTCAACACAGAAAACACAAACAAATGTGTCTTGTCTAATTCGAAAACATGTTTTCGTTAGTCTCTTATGAGTCTAGAGAACTTAGAAGAGAGAGAAGAGGTAAGTTTTAGATAAAGTAATTCTTGGCATGAGGGGTATATGATGACAGTCTTTTGTAAAGGTCTCTCTCTCTCTCTCTCTCTCTCTCTCTCCTTTGCTCAGCTGACCAGTATGCTGACAGTTTCACCACTGCTGATACTCAATAATTAATCTTCCCTTGGTCTTTGTTCATAGAGGAATTATGTTTCATTTTGCAATTTTGCTATTAAAATAGTGAATTATTAAATGTAGTGTTAAGGTTCACAGCATCAGTTTCATCTCATTGTAAAATATGTATGTCATATTGTGATCACCCTCTCAAAAGTTAACTATGGATCTGACTTCCTTCCGTCACATTTTTAAAAATAATTGAGCTTGAAGCATATTTTGTCACACTAATTTTTCAAAGTTCTGGCTGTCAAAAGATCTTTTTTCCTTAAGGTTTAAAAAAGAAAGGAGACTCTTAAATAATAAAATACTCAGTTTTAAGGCATATAATCTTTCTGTATGGTGGCCTTATCAAAGGATAAGAATTAATAGGCAATGGTTGTATTTTCCTTTTATTCCTTTTCATTAATGTTTCTTAAACTGTACTAGGAAGAAAATAATTTGATGTAATCTATTTTCATCAGTTTAATGTGATAAGTGTTTTGGCTAAAGTTTATATTCTATTTCAAAATGCAAGCCAATTTTACTTTAAACTACTATTTGGGAAGCCAAAAAATGATAAATAAAAAGTAATTTTTTCGTAATGTTTCTGGTTACCTAAACTTCTGGACCACAATGCTTATGGGCATGTACAAGGGCATTTACTTTTGTTACTGTTTGTCATGTATTGAACACCGTATAACAGTTGGAGGGATGGAGATGTCTCAATGGGTAAACGTGTTGGCTGTGCAAACATACGGGCAGCAGTCATATATGAGACTGGGCATTGCTGCATGTGTACATGTGCATGTGTTCTGGAATTGGAGTGGATCGGGTGGAGACGAGTGGGTCCTGAGAAGAGCAGAAATGCTGACGTTTAGATTGAGTGACAGATCTTGCCATAGTATAGTAGGGAGGAAAGCAATTGAGGAAAGACCCTAGGTCCTGCTCTTTATTCTACATGCAAGTGTGTATCACATATACACAGACAACATACACATATACACCATATCCCTGCTCTGGCCTCCATGTGCATGTGTGTATACACATACACACTGTATTCCTGCTCTGACTTTCACATGCAAGTGTGTAACATATATATACACACAACATACAAGTACACACTGTATTACTTCTCTCGCCTTCACATGCAAGTGTGTGTCACAATACACTCAAAACATACATACCATACTACATACATAGACGATGAATAAATATGAATTTACAAAAATTTTTATAATGCATTTATATGTGTATTTATGTTTAATGTGTTTACACACATTTGTATATATGTTTAGTGTGCAAGTATGTTTGTAAATGTGTATGTACATTGTGTGGGTGTTTACAGACATGCAAGTCATTACACATCAAAGTTACTATATCCTTGATGGAGCACATGCCCTTTCAGGAAAAAAAACATGTCTATCTCTGAGTCTTTGATACTACGTAAAGTTAAAAAGGGCCAGTCGTTTTAGAATCCTAATAATCTTGCTGGAATAATTTGGTTGATTTATCTCAAATATCATTTTACTTTTTCCTACTAAGAAGTCTTTACCAGTGTGTGAATATAATCATGTCTGTTTTTAATTCAACATAGTAAATAACTTTGTGGAAAAATTACATTCTTTATCTATTAAGTTATTTAAAATTTTGCTTGTAAAGACTATCATAGGTGTTATCTGTGAATTCAAATGTTTATAAAATTGTATTTTAAACTAGGTTAAATAATTATGTTTGTATGATATAAGATTACTGTCTTCCAAGTTCTAAAGATTTTTTTTTTGTAATTTAAGTGTAGTTACAGCAACACATTATTTAAAAAAAAAACTTAATTAAATTCCTTTTCACTTGTATTTGTTTTCTTGTTACAGTTTTCACAGGATTAATGATAAAGTGTAGAAACTGGAGTCAATTTGGGATAAGCGATTTTCAAAGTTTCCCTCTTGAGAAACATGGCTTCAGTTTTCTTGTCACATACTCCTCAGACATCCTAAATCTCTGCAGAGGAATTGTTTTGTTAGTTTGATATTTCTATTATTCAGTAGCAGTGAGGTACCCTATGGCAGGATCTCAGTGCATGGCAGTTACTGCTTGGCTTTTAGTTCCTATGATAAACTCTTGATCAATATTTGGCTACTTAAAAATAGCAAAGCTATTTTAAAAGTTAAAGCAAAATTAAGGCAGAGCAACAACCGCTCTACTAAATTCGAGTTTCATGACCAGTAGGCTCTTAGCCAAATATTTGAAGGGCACTGTTGCTTGAGCACAGACTGTTTTCCTACCTAATTCACACAGTCCTCCCCGCAAATCTGCCTTTAGCTCTATTAATCAGAGATCATATTGAATTATACTGAGCTGAGCTGATCATATTTATTATCAGACTGGGAGGCTGCATGGGTGGTATAATACAAGGCACTGAAAGAGCTCTGTCTCTTCCAAATTAGTTCCACGAAGCTTCTGCAGTGAGTGTCTGGAGAACACCTCATTGCGGGCATTTTGCTGATGTTGTTATTAAAATATCTCCAGGAAGGCCATTTTTGCTTCTTTTTTCCCCAGCCAGTTGAATAAAATGATGTCCTCCCCTCTTTTACGTACAGCACGAATGAGTGGATATTATGATGTGAAGGGCAATCTTCTGACCTGAAAATAGCTCAAAAGGTACAACTGTTTTCTTGGGCAGAATTTTTTTACTGGAAAGTTTGAGAAGTAAAACTTTTCAAAACCTCAGCACAGGTATGTTGGGTTTCAGGAAAAATTAAAAGATCTTGTCCGAAGAAGGGGAATTGGAAAAGATGTTAAAAAAATAATAGTC
Organism: Tokudaia tokunoshimensis; assembly: GCA_036184795.1. Lineage (NCBI taxonomy): Eukaryota > Metazoa > Chordata > Mammalia > Rodentia > Muridae > Tokudaia > Tokudaia tokunoshimensis. Next base: position 17,054,244 of record BTHU01000009.1, on the reverse strand, counting down.
ATCTGACTAGATTACGACGTTTTTAAAATGTGGAAAAATTGGAAAATAGAAAACCATTGTGTGTGTGTGTGTGTGTGTGTGTGTGTGTGTGTGTGTTTAATAAATAGGACAACAGGAGCAATATTGGATGAGCAGTGATATGAAGGGGCAGATGTAAGTGTGCAGAAGGAAGGTTGCTTAGCAACCCAAAGGCCATCAAAGCAACGGAACCTCATCAGAAGAGACTTCTTGGCTTGTGGAATCACCATCTGCCCATAAAGGAAAGGAAAGTGTGACTGGCTAGTGACAGCCCAGATTTCTTTTGCTTCATAATTTTACTTAAGGCCGACTTTCTTATTTAGAGTGCACATTTTCTCTTTTGGCTTTCTTCTTTGTATTAGGTGATAATGTGTTCTACATTGGCTGGAAGGCAAAATTAGGAAAGAAGATAGGAAAGTAATAGACTTGAATTGTTTCCCTAATAAGTATTCAGGAACCTGAACCATTAAAAGTTTGAGTTGATTTCAGATCTTTTTACTAGAATTTCCCATTTAAGCAAATCTTAAATATACAAGGAGTATTGCAAACTGTGATGTGAGCACTTAGCTTATAGAGATCTCAGAACTTATTTCTTCTGTATAATTGATGAAATATACTAGTTGACTGTCACAAGATTTATTTTTTGACAAAAAAATTTGTCCTCATGAGTTAATCACAGGAGTATATACACAGAATCCAGAGTAAACAAACCTGAGTTTATAGATTTTAAATGATATTTAAATCTGAAACACCCACTGATGATAGCACCATTGACAGTGGGCAGCTTACTTCTTGTTCAATCGACATTACATCTACTCTGAAGATAACAATAGTTCCTGACTGCTGGGTTACCTAAGGGTTAAATGAACTGTTGGAGAAAGTGAGCATGATTTACAGCACCAACTGCTCCTGCTCGATGCATATCAGCTATTCTTCCTTAGGGAAGCAGCCCTCTGAGCTTCATCAGACTAGATCCATCTTGGAATTAAGAGTGACCCAGAAATTCTTCAGATATTTTGCAGATTTCAGCTGAATTATGGCCATAGTGTCGTTTCACAAAAACTCAGTCTAGCTATGCCTCCAGAGAATTACTTGATGTGGAAAACATCAAGTTCTACATATTGGACAGATTATTTAACAGACCAGCTACATCAGGTAAACAAACTAAATACCTGCCTTTGAACTTTTTTCATGCACATTAGGGTAGACTTTTGTTGATGATTTGAACTCAGTCAAGTAGTATAACCTGGCTGCTGCCTCCTCCACATTCCTGTTCTGGAGCTACAACTGAGATACTATTTGGTTAATCTTTGCAGCTCTGAGTAGTGTTTTTATGATATGTACTTAAAATAATTTATTCCCTTAGGTTTTATGATGATATTCTCTCCTTGCTCTTATAAATCTATCACCATTGAATCTTTATTTTGCAGGTTTTTCCAGTTCGCCATAACTTTAGTGCTTTCCAAGTTTTAATTCTTGTTCTCCTGTTATTTTTTCTCTTTATACAGTTTTTCATAGACGATCTCACTCATCAATATAGCAACCACTTGTAAATCTGCATCTCCAGATTTCTGATTTGGTGTATCTGTGTGTTCAAATGGACCATCTCTGTATAATCCAGACCCACAAGAGTGATCATCTTTCCTGCCTTGACATTCAGACTCCTCATCCATCTTTTCTTTTAAGAAAGAAGCCAAGGATCAATCTCAGATAGTCTTGCATCCTTGTCTACACCAAAGTCCAGTCAAGCATACTCTCTGATGCCTTTCGTATCGTTCTATATACCCAAGTCACTACTGCTATCATCTTTGCTAGACCTTTAGTATTTAAACAGTTTTTGAAAATGTCCTAATGATCTCCTTTCTCTTTTAGAATTTCAACAATGATATTGGTTAATCCTTAAGTAGGATTTATTACCCATTTGTCTCTGTTCTGAGTATTTACCTACATATAAAATTTTACTGTCAAAGCAGTTAAAACTATCTAAAAATGGCAGTGAAGATCTCTAAACACATATCACATAAGAGATAGTCAAGATACACACAGGTTAAATAATTTGAGCCATGATCATAGAACCAGTGAATAAAGCAAAATGTAAATCTAGGGAGATGAGTTGGAGTTTATTTTATTTCCTTTTATTAATCTATATTCAAGGAATTTTATTACCATTAGCTCTTTTCTTGTTGCTAATTCTCCATAAAAGAAAATCTCTTTAAGAAGTCATGAAAGATTTGGTCTCTAGCTGTTGATATCACCTCTCTGTACATACTATATGAGAATATATGCAGCAATTGGTGGCAAGGATCATCTTAGTTTTTTGTCTTTTCATGGTGTATTTTGCATTTGTTCATGTTCATCTGTAATGATGCTTTGTGTGTAATTTCATATTTGGATCTTCATTAATTAATAATGCTAATTTCCACTTGTTTATTTACTAAATGTCATTCTGCTGTGATTTCTAATTTCATTCTTTTGTGGACAAAGAACACAAGCTTAACGTTGTCTATCATAGAAAACTTTTGATCTTTGTTTCCCATTTCAGTTTGTGTTCTCTCGTGGATAGTGAGAAAATTTCACACAGAATTGATTAAAATGTTCAGTTCAGAGGTGGGTCATTTAGAAGTTGATCATGTCTACTTAACTGCTCTTAAATCCTTCTGTTTCTTTATTACTATTCTCATAGTTGTTTGTATTGAAACTAGTGAACTAAAATCTCCAATGCTTATTATTGAATTGTCCATTCTTTTATTTCTATCAGTTTTATTTTGTGTCTGACATTGGTTTTTATCATTTGCAGTTTCTATGTGTTTTTCTTTTCTTCTATGTGTTCTTAATAGGCTATCATTTTTGCTTTATAAAATATATTTTTAGTCTGGTAAACACTTCTGTCATATATTTATTTGATATTAGTATCACAACACCATTATTCTTTCTGTTATTGTACTCTGATCATATATCTCATATTGTTTCATTTTAGCATATTTTTGTTAAAAATAAACAGTATTGTTATATGTGTTTCGTATAGATAAGGCATTTATTGGTTTCTGCTGCTCATTTGTTATTTTCTTTCTATGTCTTATTATTGTCTATTTCTTCATTAATTTGTTCTTCTGTGTTAAATGGGTATTTTAAGGTATACTAATTTTGTTACTTAGTAGTTCTTTTACTGTGTTATTTACTTATATTTAATGATTTCTAATTGACTTGCAAAACAAAAAATCCACACAATCCTATTTTATATTGCTATAAGTAATCACAGTACTTCAAAATGTGCTCCAATATTGCTGTACTCCCTGTCTAGTCTAATGTGTTTTCTTTGTTACAAAAATTATACATTTATATGGTACATACCTATCAACTTAGTTTCATAATTTTTACTTTGTTCTTTTATCTTGTTTTAATCCAATAGCAGTTAAGTAAGAATTAAAATAAAAAATACATATTCTAACCTCTTTCTTTGTTTTGTATTTGCCTGTGAAGATGCAGCCATCTGTGATTGATATTTCTCCTGTGAATTCTCCCTAGCTGATGTTCTTTCATTGAAAACTGAGGCATCTTATTATTTTCAAAGGATAGATGTATGAGTAGCGATTTTCTAAGTTTTGTTTACCTTGGAGCATTTTGATTTCTCTGTAACTTTAAAAAGAGTCATTTATTACATTCATGTACATTTGTATAGAGGAATTCTAATTCAGCAACATGGCTGTTCTGGCAAGGGTTCATTTCACATTCAAAGACTTTTTTGGTCTGTGTAATCTGGCTGAAATACAGACATGCCTGTAGTATACACTTTTAATCCCAAACAATGAAGATAAATTTAGTTTATGTAAGAAAGCAGCCGCGTTTGAAAGTGACATTTCATTGAGGGGTAGACAAAGTAACAAAGTAAAAAAAAAAAAAAAGATTTGACAGAATGTGTTAGATGTGTTAGAGATAGGATACACCCAAACTCTCAGGAAAACAGATAGGAAGAAGAGGAGAGAGAGAAAGGGAAAGAGAGAGAGAGAGAGAGAGAGAGAGAGAGAGAGAGAGAGAGAGAGAGAGAGAGAGAGAGAGGAAGAAGGAGGAGGAGGAAGAGGAGGAAGAAGAGGAGGAGGAGGAGGAGAAGAGGAGGAGGAAGAGGAGGTGGCAGTTTTAATGGGGCAGTTTTACGGACAGGTTGCAGGTGAACACAAAATAAGAATTCAGAAGACTAGAACAGATTACCAGAGAGAGTTTAAGGTCAAGCAGAGAAATTCGTTGAGAAGCCAAAACGAAGCCAGATTGGATCAGTCAGCTTGGAGAGGTGTTTGGCCTGAGCGGCTTAGTTGAACCAGCCAGCCAGAATTTAGAAAGAACTAGAAAGGATGAGCTCAATCAGCAGTAAGCCTTTGAGATGACAGTTACATCTGGCAAATTTGTTACTTTTGCATATTTGTGTAGACCTTCATGAGTTTTTGTGCTTCATGTGCACTGAGGAGCCTGTGGAGGACAAAAGGGGTATCAGATCCCCTGGAACTGGAGTTCTGATATGTCATGAGCAGTAACGTGGGTGCTTTGACCCAAACACGGCTCCCTGCTAAAAACAGAAAGAAAATTGAATAGCTGAGTCTTCTCATCAGTCCCTTTCCATAACTTTTAAAAGCTATGGAATTGCAGATTATGATTTTGGGTCATTATATCTTCAGAAACTTTTACTAGCTCTTTTCTTTCATTGTCTTCATGAACTTGTGATTCTATTTCTATGCTAGATAATATCTCATAGATCTGAGGCTGTGTTCGTTATTTTTAACATTTTGTTTCTTAGACTAGAAAATTTTAGAACAAGTTTCCTTTCCTTTACCTTTTACCAACTCATTTACTGCTGACCCCTTCTAGGGAATTTTTGTTTCTGTAACTATACTTTTAACTTTATAATGTCTATTCAGCCTGAAATGTTTAGTACCTGTTCATTCATACTTTCTATTTGTGAGACATTTTTTCAACTCTTCCTTATATATATATTTTGTTTCATGCAAAAATTCAGTAACTGATGTAAAGCCTGTAGAGTAAGTTCAACACCCACGTTTTCTTTATAGGCATTTTACATTGACTATATTTTTCTTCAGATTGACCTACATTACTGTTCTTTAGTTTTTTGGTTGGAATATTGACCATCAAATGATTTGCCATTATTTAAAGGCAGATCCCCACATAATCTTTAATAACAGGTATTGCTTCTGTATTTTAATTTTAGTTTTTGTTTTGTGAGTTTCTGAAACTTATTCTGAATCCTTTGAAGCAACTGTCAATTTAATAAAGCAGCTAGCTTACAATTGTGCAGTTTCAACCCTGTGAATTTCAGTAATGATTTGTGTGGTAAGATATGTCTCTGGGTACAATTTTGGTAAGTAACAAAGAGGGCTCTCTCTGTCTCTCTGTCTCTCTCCCTCTCCCCCCCCTCTTTGTCTTTCTCTCTACCCCCTCTCTCTCTCTGTAATCTGAGGAAACAGTATACTAGGTAGCAATGAAATAGCCTTGATTCAATAAGGTTTGTTGTCCTTGGGAAATAATATGATCATTTATCTTCCCCTACACCTTTTAGGAATTTATAAAGCAACACTTAATTGAAATATTGTGACCTTTATTAATTAAGATAAACACAGAAAGAAGTTAAATATTTTATCATTTTATTGACTATGAATTACATCAATGAAAAGCTACTTTATAACAGATTTAACACATTTTCTTAATTGTGCTAAATTTCGTATCTGCATACAAAATCTCTTGATTCAATTTTCCATTTACCAAGAGCTTTCTGATTGAATTTAAAGCCTACTCTGGGAAAAATCATATGCTTGGTACCACAGGAACCCAGGACTGGGAAGTTCACTACCACAGAGGGGAACCTATTGCTATTATTTTGCTAAATGGGTCCAGTATCCAACTGTCCTCTGAAGTATTATCTCTTACCTGCATAGTAGTGTAGCTCTTAGACCACGGAGAAAATTCTTTGTGTAGTAGATGGTTATCGGTGCAGAATTTTCTGTTTTTAATTAAGAAGTTTCTAAACAGTGTTGGGGATCTTATGTATTGGGGTAAAACATCTCTGTTTACAACTTGTGTTTGTCTGAATTTTCTTCTTGTTTGGGGTTACAGTAATAGTGAGAGGTGAGAGTTAAGGACAGTTTTGCTTCTTTTCAGCATGTTCACAGAAGTTTCTATATCTGAAAAATATGCTGGAGGGCCTCAACATCTTCAGTGGAAATTTAATTCCCCGGATATATCTTAAATGCCTCAGCTTGTCTCCTCTTTTCTCCACTGCATAGTTTCACTTCATGCAGTTGAACTGCTGCAAATTGTGGCTCATTACTTAAAAACAATCTCTGTGTGTAGATATTTTCCTACTGAGGGAGTTCTGAGACAAATTAAGCAATGACAAGCTCTGTGAATGGAGTTTCCAGGGAACTAGCAGACATGAAAAGTAGTGACAGTTCTCTAGGGGTGTGGCTATGTGGAGGTTCAAATCCACTCTGCTTCTTCCAATCACAGCACACTGCTGGTTTCCTATTTACCATGGTTACAGTACTGATAGTTTTCATGGCTAGCATGGAGCTCAGAGAGAGGGATGGGAACAGGGCAAGCCAGAACACAAAAGCTTTCTGTTTTACACAACGTAGGCACTTTCATTTAATAACATTCCTTGAATACTTGACAGCTGTTAGTTCCTCTCCAGACGTCTGGGAAAGATGTATTTTTCAACGCTTTTGCAGAATTTCCATTACTTTGAAGATGAGATGGATTTTGGAAGCCCTTGATCCATGACTCCAGAAACCCACCTCCTCAATTTTCAGCATTCTCTCTTCTCTAACTTGGGCAGACACATTTCTTAAAATATTTGAATTTGAACTTCTTGTCTGTAAAGTGATGATTGTAATATATGTTTTATGGAGTTCTTGTAGGCATTAAATGAAGTATTGTTGAGCACTGTGCATGGAACGGGGAAGTTGTTAGGAGAGGGCATTTTCCTACTCTTCTTTGGTATTTGTATTGAAATATTTCTAAGGTCTAGCTTAGAGACCAACAGCGAGCATTCCTACTGGTTAAAGTTGGCCCCTCTCTTTAGCTTTCAGTGCTTTCTACAGTGTAACCTCAACATACTTCCCCATTTACAGTCTTCCCAACAGAATGGTGGTCAACTTAGCTTCAGACAGTTTGTCTTTTTAGAAGTCATCTCCCCACTCCCCCTGCTCTGCCTTCCCCCCCTGGCCACCCCTGCCCTGCTTCCCTCTGACCACCCTTGCCCCAACACTAGTCTGTGTCCAGTGCCCATCCTCACTTATCCTTGAATTTCAAACTAGGTAGGGTTTTGTTTCCATGTACTTGTGGGTTTATTTCTATGTTTGATTTCTCTGTTCTCCCTCATTGGTTTTCTGAAAACTTTTTATTCGCTGCAGTAGTCCAAACCAGAGCAGAATCAATGAACCATGGCATTTCTTACATTAGTGAAAGGCAGAAACATTTGGCCCCTGAAATAGCAGAGCTATTTTTGGGTATTCCACCTCTTAATTAAATAACCATCCAACTCTTCTGTCTTCAGACTGCATACTTACTTTCAAGCCTTCAAGGGCCACTTCCTTATTAAACTCTTTAGTCATTTGCACTTAGAAGCTCTATTTTTTCATTCAAATGCAGTAAATGTATTTAATTATTTTATCTTTTGATCTATTTAATTTTATTATGAACAGGGATTCAAAAAGGCTTGAATATCAGCATTTCAGTATAATAAATTGAGTTCCAAATAGCAAAATGAAACACAATTTAAATGAATTTGAGTATAAAATAAATAAATAAAATAAAAGCTTAATTATAAAAAATAAATAATATTCCAGAAAGAATATTAACAAAAGGATTTTCCATAATGTTTGTTCCTATATAATTTTTACAGTGTTTAAAATAAAGTTAAATATTTTTTTTAAAAATTCAATTTAGAAAAATTTTAGGTAATAGCTGTTAAAAAGTGCTATCAATGCATAGGAAATCAGTATAAAGACATTGTCCATCAACATTGTTCTTTTTTTTGAATATACTGCTAATTTTTACTCTTTAAGGTTTAATACCTATCTCATATGCAAACCCATATATTTATGTTAAGATACATTTACACACACTAGGTGAGCAATGAAACTTCTCCACATCTCTGAGGTGAGATCTCAGCACCGCGTGATCTATAATGGCATCGTATGTTCCATCCCATGTCCATGTGGCCACCACAGGTTCTGTGGATTTTTCTTCAATTGTCCCTCTGTGAGCATCGTTCTGTCCATTATTTTGTTTTTGTCCACATAGCATTTTTTTTCATTATTTCGTCCCCTGATTCATTAAGAAAAAATGTACAGACAGGTCTAAAATTGTACTGTTTAGATAATCATTGGCTAGCATACTGACTAAGAAGCACCCAGGAATTTCAATGAGCACCAACTAAACCTATTGTAGTTCACCCGTAAAATTAAAACGCAATGTTTTTCTTCAGGGTTTTGAAGTTGCTCTTAGATACCATCTAAAAAGGACAGGCTATGAAACAGTGCCCTACCTTCCTAATTTCATCGACTCGGCAGCTTTGCGAACATTACCCCAGAAGCACAGCTTTCATGCTTTGTTATCTTTTAACATAAATGACTACTTACAAAACCTGACACCACTATGAAAATGTCCAGTCAGACCTTACTTCTACACATGCCTGATGTCATGGTCTACACAATCTGGAGTTTTCTTGATATCGTTCATTAGAAATCCTGAACACCTCTTTTCTGGAACAGTAAGTAAAAATGAATTTTGAAAGTATTTCATTTACTGGGTAATGTCATCTAAATTATAAATTTAAACATATACTACATGGGATATTGTTCCTATAATGTAATTGAAATACAAAACCAAGTGATTATGAGATGACATTTTGTGTATTGCAGAAAAAATAGTTGCCAGACTGCATGTAGTACATTGTAAAGGTAGATGTTTCAAGTCATTGTTTGGGAGTTGATATTTCCAAATAATACACTAAGTCATACTATTTCACAAAATGAGTTATGATTAAAGGAGCTTAATTTTTAAACTACCTGGACATGTTATTAGGTTAAAGGAGAGGCAGTGTGTATTAATAATTCAAAATGCTACATTTATATTTGCCTAATTAACAAAGGGCTCTTCACTGACATTGTTGAGTGGAGTGTCTGCATGCTATGAAAGTTTCTGCGCCATTAACTTCCTCTCTATTTAGAAATGTTTAACAGAGAAGAAAACACTTTATATGCCATGGCTTTGAACAAAGATAGACAGCTAAACAAACATTTCCAGGCTCCACTCTGCAAGAGCCACTTCCCTAGGCACAACAGAACTTCAGATAGCCATGGTATGATTTCTTTTTTTCATGAACTTACAGGTTAGTGCTAGGAAGGGGTGCAGAACAAGGTCTTTTATTGTTATTATTATTATTATTATTATCATCATCATCATCATTATTTGATTATTTTATTTATTTACATCCCAAATACTGCCCCCTCCTAGTCTCCCCTCGTAGAGTTCTTTCTCCATCCCCACTCCCCTTTGCCTCTGAGAGGAAACACCCAGAATTTCTCCACCCTAGGGCATCAAGTCTCTATAGGATTAGGCCCATCCTCTCTCACTGAGGCCAGACAAGGGAGCTCTCTGCTAAATATGTGCCAGGGACCTCAGACCAGCCCATGTGTCTTTGGTTGGTGGCTTAGTCTCTGGGGACTTCTAGGGGTCCAGATTAGTTGATATAGTTGGTCTTTCCATGGGGTTGCCATCACCTTCAGCTTCTTCAGTCCTTCCCCTTATTCTTCCATAGGACCTCCAACCTCTGTCCAATGCTTGGCTGTGAGTACCTGAATCTGCCTCAGTCAGCTGTTGGTAGAGCCTCTCAGATGATAGCCATGCTAGGCTCCTGTCTGCAAGCACCATTCCTTCAGTCTCTGCTCCATTTTTCCTGCATTTCTTTTAGACAGGTACAATTTTGAGTAGATGATTTTGTAGGTGAATTGGTGTCCCCATTCCTCCACTGTGGGTCCTATCTGGCTACTTGAGGTAGTCTATTTATATTTAATGTCTCCAGTGTTGGGTATTTAAGCTGAGGTCATCTGCATTGAGTCCTGGGAGCCTCCCCTATCCCAGGTCTCTGATACTTTTTAGAGTTCTCTCCCCCACCTCTGGCAGCTGCATATTTCCATTCATTCTCCTGGTCTTTTGGGCCTCTTTCCTGTCTCTCTCCATACTTGGTCCTGTCTCCCTATTCCTCTCCCCCTCTCCTCTCACACCCAGTTCCTTTCCTCTTTCTGCCTCCCATGACTATTTTGTTCCCCCCTCTATATGGAATTTAAGCATCCTGACTTGGGTTTTCCTTCTTGTTTAACTTCTTTGGTTCTGTGAGGTGAGTCATGGGTACTCTGTGCTTTATGGCTAATATCCACTTATCAGTGAGTACATACCTTGCATGTTCTTTGGGTCTTAGATTACCTCACTCAGGATGATATTTTCTAGTTCTATCCATTTGCCTGCAAATTTTTTAATGTCTTTGTTTTTAATAGTGCTACACATTATTCCATTTGTAACATATTTCCACATTTTCTGTATCCATTTTTCAGTTCAGGAACATCTGAATTGCTACCAGTTTCTTTTACGAATAAGGCTGCTATGAACATAGTGGAACACATGTCCTTATTATATGGTGGAACGTCTTTTGGGTATATGTCCAGGAGAAGTATAGTTGGGTCTTCAGGAAGAACTATTTCCAATTTGATGAGAAACCTCCAGATTGATTTCCAGAGTGGTTGTACAAGTTTGAAATCCCACCAGCATTGGAGGAATGTTTCTCTTTCTCCACATCTTCACCAGCCTATGCTGTTACTTGAGTTTTTGATCTTAGCCATTCTGACTGGTGTAAGGTGGAATCTCAGGTTGTTCTGATTTGCATTTCCTTGATAACTAAGAAAGATGAACATTTCTTTAAGTCCATGTTGGACATTTGAGATTCCTCTGTTGTGATTTCTCTGTTTAGCTTTGTACCCCATTTTTCAATTTGGTTGGTTTTTTTTTTTTCAAGTCTAATTTCATGAGTTTTATATATTTTGGATATTAGCTCTCTAATGGATGTGGGGTTAATAAAGATGCTTTCACAGTCTATAGTTTGCCATTTTGTCTTACTGACAGTACCTTTTGCCCAATAGAAACTTTTCAGTTTCATGAGTTCCCATTTATCAATTGTTCATCTTTAGAGTCTGAGCCATTGGTGCTCTGTTCAGGAAATTTTCTCGTGTGTCAATGCATTCAAGGCTATTTCCCATTTTCTCTTCTATTAGATTCAGTATATCCAGTTTTATGTTGAGGTCCTTGATCCATTTGGAGTTGAGTTTTGTGCAGGGTGATAAATAAGAATGACAGAGGTCATTTTTAGAAACATATTGTAAAGTAATACACAAAGGAGCTCAATAGTGTTTTAGGAAGCAAAGCACTATGCCACATTAGTAAGGTAAGGCAATATGTGAACAGAGTCTTCAAAGATAAGTTAGTCATGCATAGAATAAGCCAGGAGCTGCAAAGACATGAGCAGTTTCCCAACAGTTCAACTGTTACTGTGGCTGATTTCCTGGGTATGTTTGTGTAGGCTGAGCTCTAATCTCCATGCCCTATAACTAGGACTTGCAAAGTTATACCATTTGTAACTTCTCTGCCTACAGGATGCTATTTTCTGTAATGCCCTTAGTGAGAATTGGTGCCCCTTTGCATATTGCTACTAAAATGAGACAATTCTGCACTTTATACAAGCCTGCTGCAGATGAATTTGTATTTAGGGTTGGAAATGGAGCAGTTTCTTTCTTTCTTTTTCTTTTTTTTTTAACTTGTATTCACTCAAAAGTTCAGCATCTCCCAGCCCTTTATTCCCTATAAAATTTTTTTGATAGTCAATCCTCCTGCTTCTCTGTCATTAGGCAGCAGATTGATAAGTAGTTGGAAAAAGTTAGTTTCATTCTGGGGTGTTTCTTCACAATGTAGATCATAGTCAAAACAGACCAAAGGAACCTGGCTACAGTGTGTGTATCAATGGTAGAGGACTTGCTTATCTAGCATGCTGAAACCTTGAGGTGATCTCAAAACCACAAAACCAACCCAAAAGCCCTACAAAGCAACACAACAGGGACAACTAGATGCTCATTCATGGATTTCACCTCAGAAGGAAACAATTGTATATTGAGTTTGTTTCCAGGAAAGTCATGTCCTTTGGACTTCTAGTATCCACGTTTCTTTCAACATAGTACCTGTCTATTTTGTTTGTCCTCTCATTTCCACTGATTTTTCTGCAGACTGCCAGTAAAAATCCTCTCTAGCATATTTACCTTCCACACTCCCATCCCTGTCTCTCCCTCTCTCCATTTTTGTCTCTGACTCACTTACACCACACACACACACACACACACATACACACACACACACTTTCATGTTTCTTTTGTGTTTCTGCAGTGGGTGATTCAAATTTATCTGTTCCCAGGTAAGCCTGAGATGAGGACAAAGTTCTGACAACACAAATAGAAATATTTATTAATTTTAGAAGAGTTGTGTGTTCAGAGAAAAGAAGATAGGAACATATATAAATATTAAACTGCCATATGGACTTATATTGTAAGTCACATATAAAAGGTCATTTGGGAAATTCCTGGAGAGTGGCTAGTGCATACATTATTTTGTTTAACTGAATTAAGAATTCTTATTAAATTAACATTGTCATAACTCCAATAAGCAAGGGCTTAGCTTGATTGGCCTCTGTCTAAGTGGTTGTTGGCAAATATTAACCCCATACAAAATAAAGGATTAAAGTTAAATAGTTTAATTATTATTACTTAGGCAAGATAGAAGGAAGTGTGTCTTGTATGTCCTATATTTTAGATAATCACTTTGCTTTAAATAATGTATTTGATTGAAAGTTCATGTGCATTACATTCTCAGTCTTAGAAGTGGAACAAAAGTAATGATGCTTAAGATCAGTAAAAATGGTGACAGGACATTGTAAGGTATTCATGATATTTAATCATTTTGTTAATTTAATACTTCAGTAACAATTTGTATGTATTAAAATCAATGTTTGTTATTTAGTAGTTGATAATGTAGTTAACTATTTCAACACTAAAGTGAAAACTATCTTAAAACTAACATTGGCAATAATTAAAACAATGGTTGTTTTTATTTTTCAATTTATCCTGGACTTCTTTGAAAATTTCCTTGATTCTCCTTTCTTTTACGTAATATGTTTACATATTTGGGGCAAGTGTGATTTCAAACAAAGAATGCCAAACACAGTGTATAAACATTAGGGTCTTTACTAAATGCAAAGGACTGAAGCTTGGGTTTTTACTAAAAGTCTTGTGTTTAATAGAATCATCAATGATGTAGTTATCAGCCATCCCATTTTGCTAATGAGACAGTTGACTGTGTAAAATTCTGAAGGGACAAATAGTAAATTGAGTACTTAAAACTGAGTCACACTCCTAGGTTTTTTTCTAGGGTTGACTCTGTAAAATGCAAACTCTTCTTCCCATCCCCACATTGACACTAGAGACACCTTTCCTAGTCTTCACATTACAAGTCTAGAAAGGCACAGGCTCAGCTAATTATGGTATTGATGGTATCTCTAGCTGGAATTTATATTACCTTTACTTTTACTTTACAAAGAATGTTGCAAAATATCGTGCATAGAATGTTTCAATACTATTAAAACTGGTACATATACATCCTATCTAATCCTATATTCTTCTTCTAGGGAGGCTTTGACTATTAAAAATCAACCGTAAAGCAGTTAGTATGAATTGGGGTATCATTGATGCACTACTTTTGTATGGGTGTTCCATGTATTTGATTCAAACCCAAACCTTAAGCTACTAAAATGATTTTAAATAAAATTTCTAATGGTCATTTAAAAAAAAAAAAGAAGGAAGTGTGTCAAGAAAGAATCACCAGAAAATGAAAGGATTAGTTTATTAGGGTAGGGCTCCCTAAGATGTGGACAGTGAGGACAGCAAGCAGGTCCTAGAGAACTGAGAAATACTTCTTTTGAGGTAGGCAGGTTTGGAGTAGTTTCTGGCCATGTGATAAGAAGTCAGAAGAAACTCTGACATCTGTGTACTATTATGTGGCAATACTTCAGAGAAATAGTTCAGCTGAGAACCACATACTTTGCAATCACCTGGGTCATGTCAGATTTCTGAATTCTGCCCTAGGGTTTACAGCATCATTTCTGGTAAGAGTGAGACTCAAGATCTGATTCTTTTTTATCAATACCCAGTAATACCTGGTTCCATTAGCACTGACAAAGTGGTTTATAGGACACGAGACGCCAGGAGCTGTTCTGACATATAAATATATGTAAGTTTGTTTGCCTGAAGGAACTAGAGTTAGAGATGGTAGAAAGTAATTCTGCGGTATGCCCGCATCTCTTACAAAATGAATCTAAGAGATTTAATACTCCTTCAAATTAATTGGCTGTCTACTAACCCAATATTCATTTTATTTACTATTTTCTTCTTTCAAACATATTTGGTCATTTTATATACAAGCAGGAATACCTTAGGACTGAATAGGTGAGAGAAAGGAGATAAATCTCTGATGTACACCCATTCAAATAGCTTGTTTACAACTTTAAATTAACATAAGTAGCACCAAATAAAATGGCTTGCTGGTTAATGTCTAATAAATGGCCCTTTGGCAAAATATCCTGATGTGTAGGATTAGCTGATTTCTGTGGTATGAAATATTCCTTCTACACTGGCAACCTTCATATTGTCAATAGCTTACTGCCTATCAGAGTTCCTCATACCCTCATGAATCATCGGTGCTTATGAATGAGAACTGCCTGACTCCACACTTTCCCGTGTGTACTCCTCTGATTGTCATCATTTTCTCAGGTGAGACTTATGGATTATTTCCAGCAATACATGGAACCCCATTCAGTTGTTGTATGCTCTTACATTTCAACATTTCTTTGTTCTTTGTGAAACATTATCATTTAGATATGCTAATGTGGCCCATAAACTCATCATTCCAAGTGTTTGCCTACATTTGTACATCAGTGTGCTTTGAAAATTAACAAAGACACTGTGTTTCAAGGCGAAAGGTAGTAATAACCATGAAATATACTAATTAAAATTCTATATTAAAATTAAATGGTGCCAAAATATAATGTGCTATCTAATTCATGTAACATTTTTTTGTTTTGGAAAATAACTTGGTTTGGAGAATTAGGGGTTCCTGGCTCAATTGTTAAGAGACTCTAAATATAGCTGTGCTTGATATTCACTGAGAAGTAGAAGCTGATGTGCTCTGGCAGCCAACAGGTCTGGCAGGAAAATATTTGTATAATTGAATTGTATAATTGAAAGGAGAGGAGAGGCATTGAAGAAGTCTAGCAGAATTTTAAACAGCAACCTAAATACCCCAAAGAACTTTCCAGGTTGGAGGGAAGGGTATGAGGCAGATTGGACTCACAGCTAAAACTCTCTCTGTGTGTGGTGATTTTGTTAGCACGAGCCCTCTCTGAGCTGCATCCAGCCCTCTGGCCTTCTGTTCTCTACCTTACCTTCTCGTGAAGAGCAGTTTGTTATCGTCAATTTGTTTTGTTTTGTTTCTGAAAATATTTTCATAAGATTTTAGAGAATTGGAGTGTCATTAGATTGTTCATTTAATGAGCAATTCCCCCACACTCATGTGGATTAATTGATTTACTGATTACACATGCTAGGCATCTGGATTACATATTAGTCTAGACAAAGTTGTGCTACTCACTCATATGTTGAAATCCCAGTGTGTCTGTATCTGGAATTAGAGCTTATCAGAAAATGAATAAAGTTACTGTTCTAGTAAGAGTTGGACACTTATCTGACAGTAATTAAATGATATTAAGAAGAAATATTTATGATGTTCATTTCCCCCACCCTCACTGCCCTTTCCTTGTTCTAAAGGAGAGGCTGTATGGAGACACAAGAAGAGTGATCATCTGAAAACAAGAGAGATCCTTCTTAAGAACCTTTGTTCTTCCAGCATGCATGTATGTATATATATATATATATATATATGTGTATATATATATATAAATATTAATTTAATTGCTAAAGGTATCCTGCCTAGAGTAGTTTATTGTCACAACGCAAGCAGAATAATTAAAGCCAATACCATTGCATCAGTCAACTTTCTGTTGCTATAATAAAACAGCTTGGAAAATCAGCTAAATGGAAGACAGTTTCATTTGGGTTTAATGGTTTTAAGGTTCGTAGCTGGTATTCATTTAAATCTGTTTTACTAAGCCCACAGTAAGATAGAGCATGGTGTCAGAACATAGGAGGTGAAACTCTACTATTCACCTCATGGCAATGGGAAGCACAGGGAGAGAGAATGCTGGGGACAGAATCTCTTGTTCAAGCATACAATCCCAAATCCCTACTTCCTCCAAGACAACTTTGACTACCCAAAGTTACCCTTTGCCACACTAACCCATGAAGTTATGAATCTACAAAAGGATAGGTTCATTCATGACTTTAGAGTCTACTTAATCATTTATCTTCCCAAAGCTTCATCGCTGAACACATTTGCAATGGGAACCAAGTCATGATCATTTGTGAAATATTTAATATTTGAACATTAATTTATATACTATGTAAGTGATAGTGCCTGGATTTGATTCCATTTTATTCTCAGTGAATAGTTGAATATCTTGTTTGAATACTTCTCAAATGAAACATTGAATGTATAATTCCTACTCTTTTCCATTAGAAACTTACTTCCTGAAAGTGAATTCTTTACCTATCCTCTTTTACATTCTCCTCCATGAAGCTACTGTTTTTCTTAGCCCATTGATTCTAATGTAGAAGAATACCTGAAGCTGAGGAACTCCTGAAGAACCAATATTAATGCTTTAGAATCCAAGACCTGGTAAATCTATGACAAAATCTCTGGCTTGTTTCACAATATGGTTAGGTGCTGTTCTTTTCTCCCAAGATGGTGTATTAATTTCAGGTTTTTGAAAGGGGATGACCAGGTTTTCTTAAGGCTGAAGTTTGGGAAAGACTAAAAACAAAAGCTATACTCCTTTATAAAACCCATTTTATAAAGGTATTCATCTGTTCATGAGAATGGAGGATTGGTTATCCAGTTGTAGGACTTTACTCCCAGCATGGTAGCATTGCAGAATTGGAGACTTATTTCTCCTCCCTCCTCATCCCTCCCTCCCTCCCTCCCTCCCTCCCTCCCTCTTCTTTCTATGTCTCTCTTTCTCTCTTTTTCAATTTATTCTTTTCTTATTGTGGCTGCAGTGTCCCCTCCCTCCATTACTTTTTCATCCCCACCTTCTCTCTCTCCCAGATCCATTCCTCTTCCATTTCCCTTCAGCAAAAAGGTAGATCTCACAGGGATACCAACAAGACATGACATATCAAGTTGCAATAAGACTAGGCACCTACCCCTCATAGTAAGGTTAGACAAAGCAACTCAGTAGGAGGAAAAGTGGCCCAAAAACAGACAAAAGAGTCAGAGGTAAACCCTGGTCCCATTCTTAGAAGTCACATATGAAGGGCAAGCTACACAACCATAGTATTTATGCAGAGAGCCTAAATGAGTCCCATACATGTTCCTTGGTTGGCAGTTCAGTCTCTGTGAACCCCTACAGGCTCAGATTGGTTGACTCTGTAGGTTTTCTTGTGGTGTACTTTAATCTTCTGTCTACTACAATCATTCTGCCCACTGTTCTACAGAATTCCCTGAGCTCCACCTAAAGTTTGGCTGTGAATCTCTGCCTCTGTTTCTATCAGTTGTTGGATAAATCCTCTCTGAAGATGGTTATGGTAGGCTCTAGTCTGCAAGTGTAGCAGAGTATCATTAGGAATCATTTCATTAATGTGTGTGTGTGTGTGTGTGTGTGTGTGTGTGTGTGTGTATGTATGTATGTTTTGTTCTATCCTAGTTTTCTGGGCTGGCTAACCTCTGGCTCCTGGCACTCCTGGTACTATCAGTAGTGGCTTCTCGTTTATAGGAAAGGTCTTATGCTGTATCAGTCATTGGTTGGACACTTCCACAATTTCTGTGCCACCTTTAGCACAGCCCATCTTGCCAGCAGGACAAATTGTAGGTAGAATATCATGTGTCTGGGTTAGTGTTACAATCACTCCACTGAAAGTCTTGAGTGGTTACAGAAGATGACCAGTATCCATATCCCTCATTGCTAGGAGTCTTAGCTAGGGTGATCCTTGCAAATTTCCATCAAACCAGGTTTCTACTTTGCCCCTGAAATGCCACCCAATTTCAGTTTCTTTCTTAGTATTCTCTCCCTTTATCCTCCTCACCTTATCCCTCCTGTTCCATCCCCACAGGCCCCCAGTCCACTTATGAAATGTATTCTATTTCCTCTTTCCAGGGACGTTCATGCATCCTCCCTTTAGCCCTTCTTGTTATTTAGCTTTTCTGGTCTGTGAATTGTAGCATGATTTTGCTTTACTTTATAGCTGATATACACTTGAAAGTGAATAAACACCCTATTTGTCTTACTGGGTCTGAGATACCTCATTCAGAGGGATTTTTTTCTAGTTCCATCCATTACCCTGCAAATTTTATAATGTTATTTTTTAAACAGATGAATAATACTCCATTGTGCAAATGTACCACATTTTTTTATCCATTTTATTTATTTATTTTATTTATTTTATTTTATTTTTAATTTACATTCCAAATCATTTCCCCTTTCCCATTTCCTCCCTCCCCGAAAGTCCCATAAGCCCCCTTCCCTCCCTCTTTTTTCCATTCAACCCCCTCTCGTTACTCTGTCCTGGCGTTTCCCTACATCCAGTCTTTCCAGGACCAGGGGTCTCTCCTTCCATCTTCTTAGAAATCTATTGATATGCGGATTGTGTCTAGGGTATTCCAAGATTCTGGGTCAATATCCCCTTATCAGTGACTGCATACCATGTGTGTTCTTTTGTGATTGGGTTACCTCACTAAGGATGATATTTTCAAGATCTGACCATTTGCCTAGGAATTTCGTGAATTCATTGTTTTTAATTGCAGAGTAGTATTCCATTGTGTAGATATACCACATCTTCTGAATCTATTCCTCCGTTGAGGGACATCTGGGTTCTTTCCAGCTTCTGGCTATTATAAATAAGGCTGCTATGAACATAGTAGAGCGTGTGTCCTTATTGCATGCAGGTAAAGCCTCTGGGTATATGCCCAGGAGTGGTATAGCCGGATCCTCCGGGAGTGTCATGCCCAGTTTTCTGAGGAACCGCCAGACTGCTTTCCAGAGTGGTTGTACCAGCTTGCAATTCCACCAGCAGTGGAGGAGTGTTCCTCTTTCTCCACATCCTCACCAACAACTGCTGTCTCCTGTGTTTTTGATCATAGCCATCCTGACTGGTGTGAGATGGAATCTCAGGGTTGTTTTGATTTGCATTTCCCTAATGACTAAGGATGATGAACATCTCTTTAGGTGCTTCATATCATTTTCAAGGTTATAAGAAGGAAAGGACAATATCTGCACCAGATTATTGGCCTTTAAAATTATGTTATTTGACTACACTCTTTAGCCACAGTGCGCCCCTGTTACTAATAGGGATATGTTTCATATGTTAAAGAAAGAAAATATTTAAGGACCATTTGTTATAAAAATTGATTTCCCTTGTTTTGATCAATGATGAGTCTACGTTAAACTTTGGTCTCTATGTCCTACCAACCTTATGACAATTGTAGCATGATCTGCAAGACAATCCTTAGTGCAACAAACTGAAGTCTGTTAACTTGAAGAATTACTAGGCCACATTAATGTGCTCTAGTTTGCTTTCTATTGCTGTTATAAACACTGTTTTCTTCAATGTCCTGTTGGTGTAAAGAGACACCATGAACATGGCAACACTTATGAAGGACAGCATTTAATTGAGGTTAGTTTATAACTCAGAGCTTTAGGCCATCATTGTCATGGTGGGAAGCATGCCATTGTGCAGGCAGACATGGTGTTGGAGAGGTGTTCTACATCTGGATCAGCAGGCAGCAGGGAGGCAGAGAGACTAATGCTGGGCCTGGCTTTAGCTTCTGAAAGCCTCACGGCCCACCCCTGTAATTGTCACTTCTATTTCCTCAGATGAAGTGTCAAGATGAGAGTGGTACCCAAGCTATGCAAATATACCACTTGAGCTGAGCACAGAATGTTCCTTCTTTGTTCTAACTATTCCTAGGCCTAGGTCTGGAAGCTTCTAGCCTCTGTATTATCTAATCTTTTAAGCTGACTGTTTCAATTCAGTTTCTCTCAGCTTCTGACTGAATTGTTCTGCTTGTCCTCATACTAACTTCAGGCTCCTTGTCATTCTCTGGCTAGTTTTGCCTTAACTTGTGTCTCGCTTGTTCTCTCTGGAACCTATCTCTGTAAAACTTGCCCTGTAAAACTACCATTCACACACCACCCACCACACTACCACTTTTGTCTCTGTCTAAGTGGTCTTAAACAACCTCTCTTCTATGAGCTGCTCTCAGGTGAGTTGGGCATATCGTATGTCAGATCTTTCTCTGATTCATCACTTTGTCAACCTCTCAATTAGACATCACTACCAAACAAGGCAGCTTCCTTCTATAAATTAACCATATCTTCACTGTTAGAGATTAAAGGTGTACACTAAGGGTGCATTTGTGTTCCAGCCAGATCATACTATAATCTCGGGCATGTTGGCATTCTTGCCGGACATATGTTACTGAATTAAAATTCCTCTACATACCCCCTGTGACAAACCTCCTCCAACAAGTCCGTATTTACTCCAAGTAGGACACACCTAGTACTTTCAAATAATGACACTCAGTTCAGAGTCCATGAAGATCATTTCCATTCAATTCACCACAAACACAATAATCAAAACAATTTGGGGAGGAAAGTGTTTATTTGGCTTACAGATTATAGTTCATTATCAAGGGAAGCCAAGTCAGAGCTTCAAGGCAAGGCACTAAGCAGATACCACAGAAGAACAGTGCTTATTGGTTTGCTTCTTCTAGTTTGCTCATTTACTTTTCATATGTAGCCAAAAATATGCCTGCTTAGAGATGACATTGTCCAGTGTGTTGGAATTTCTACATCAATTAGTAATGAAGATAATGCCTCGCAAAATACCCAAGAGCCAATCAGATCTGAGCAATTCTTTAGTTGGGGTTTCTTCTTTCTTGACTCTAGATTCATGTTGCATTGATAGTTGACACTAACTATAATAACTGCACCAAAAAAAGGAAACAGCAAAATAACCTTTGGGGCTGGAGGTTAAGAGCATATACTGCTCTTCTAGAGGACTCGAATTTAGGTTCCAGTATCCATGTCATATAGCTTGCAATAAACTCCATGGAATTCAAAACACTCTTCTGGCCTCCATGGGCAATTCTATTCATACCTACACACATAAAGATACAATTAAAAATATCATTGAAATCTGGGCAGCATACATGTGAATGCAAGCCATCTGTTACTTGTGTTACCATGTAAGACCATGGTGATGTCTAGGTCCATGCTGTTGCTGAGGACCCGTCTGGGTCTGTGGTCAAACTGCAGCCAGGAAATCATGTTGATGTCTTTGGCCCATATTACCACTGAAACCAATGTTTATGGTCTAGGCTGCAGCCTGAGGCCATCTTGACATCCATGAGCAATGCTGCTGCCCAGGGGCCATATTGATACAGGTGGCCTGCACTGTCACCTGGGGACATGGTAATGTCTAGGACCATGTTGCAAGCAAGGGACATACCTGGGTTCACGGTCCTACTACAACTGGTATCTGCGTTCATGTTCATGGCCCATATTATTACTGAAGGCCATGTATATACATCACTATATACAGCACACACTCTGTGCTGCTATCTGAAGCATATTGAGGGCTTTGTCTGTATCAGTTGTCCTACTGAAACCAGAATCCATGTTTGTGGTTTGTGCTGTCACCCAAAATGATATTCAGGCCCATGATCCCACTGGCTGTGAAGATACCTATGACTGTAGCTCCACAGTTGAGAGAAAGGTGATTGAAGACTTCAGTTACAACCCCTACACTACCTCACTAAATGTAACAGCATAGATGGGAGCCACCAAAGAGAACTCTTAAAAAGTGTGATGGGGATGTTGAAGTAGAGATTTCCACAATTGATAGTTTCTGGCAGGGGCATAGGAGGGGGCAGATTCAGTTCTATTTAAGGGAGTGTATATATATATACACTCCCTTAATATATATATATTGATATATATATATATATATATATATATATATATATATATATATATATATATTCAATACAAATTGGACTTGGTTTTCTTTGGTAAAATTCTTGTTTTCTTTTCCTCCTCCTCCTCCTCCTCCTCCTCATCCTCTTTCTTCCTCTTGTTATTATTAGTATTAGTATTACTACTACACTACTACTACTACTACTACTACTACTACTACTACTACTACTACTACTACTATTACCTTGGAGGAGGAAGTCACAGGTGTAGGAGGGCATACATGGAAGGACTGGGGAATGAGTGTTATTGGGGGTATGTGAAAGTCTCAGAGAATCAAAAATATTATGTTAAAATATCATTAAAGTTTTATCATAGTGAGAATGTTCAGATGCATGTTGGTGCAAAGATTGTATTTTAAAGTAAAGAGAATCTATATCAATGCATTTCAACATTGAGATATAAACATTTTAAGGCAATATCCTAATATCCAATTATCTGTTGTAAATGTATTTTTTCTCTTACAAAATTTATGATATACTTTTAAACAAACATTCTCATATCTTTAGCAGATTTTGTCAATATTTTTATACATGAAATAAACATAATAAAGTATGATGATGGGAATTAGGAAGGGGAAGTCATTGTTCTGCTCTCCAGGAATGAGGCGGTTGATGGACCTGTACATTAAATTGACTCTGGGAGATCTGGTTGCTTAGAGGGAAAGGGGTCTACTCAGTTACACTGATTCATTATAGGAGCTGTCCACTTAATCACTCTCTAATGCATCTCATTAGAGATCATGGAATCTGTGGTCATTGTGGCCAATGTTCTCATGTGGAAGAGAAATAGTTGATATCTGAGTATGACATTGATGGGTCTGCCCAATTTCACCAGTTTACTCCTCTGTATCTTTTCATGAGGCCCCTCACCATTTCTGACAGCTCGTGGTTGAGATATCATGCTAAGTCTAGCTTCTTACCAAGGGATAAGGGAATAAGGCCTATCTTCCTTTGATTTTAGATACATTAATCTACATAGACTCAATCTTACTTTTCTTTCTTTCATATCAATCTTATCATTAATTAAAATTTCATGTGACATATCTATGAAGTACAATGGGATATTTTAATGCTTGCTCACACCATCCTGTCTTCCATTGCAAGTGCAATTCATTTGTGGATAAAACATTTAATTTCTACGTTTTTAATTTAAAAATTCAGTACTTTGTTGTTATCTATAGATACCCAAGTGTAGAATAAAATACATAAACATATTTCTTTTACTTTACTGTGATTTTTGTTTTGAATGATTCAGAACCCCTCTGTGAAATGCTGGATGTTATTCTCAGCTTCTGTTAACCACTGTTCTACTGTTAATTTCAATGATGTCAGTTTTGAGAATTCACAGATGAGTTGGATGATGAAGACACTGTCCTTCTGTGACTGGTTAGTCTTACTCAGTGAACTCAGTTCCATCCACATTATTGCAAACAATTTTGTTGTTGGTTTTTTTTTTGTTTTTTTTTTAAAAAACTTGAGTCATAATGAATTGGATGTGATATATTTTCATTTATCCCTTCATCAATTGTTGGATACTTAGGTTGCTTGTAGTTCTTGGCTATTGTTAAAAATACAGCAATGAAGAGTTACACAGATGTGACTTTGGCATGCTGATTTCATTTTGCTTGGGCGTATGTGCGGTGTTATATTTGCTGAAATATATGGTAATCCTTTTCTTTAATTCATTCACTAACCTTATTACTGTTTCCTTAATTCCACTAATGGTATGTCAATGGTTCCTTTTACCACATCCCACCAGCACCTTTCTTTTATCTTTTTATTCACAAAGACTCTAACTGAAGTGATTTGATAACTCAGTATGGTTTTGATTTGCATTTTCAACTTTTATTGATGTTGAACATTGTTTCATATGGATATGGCTATTTGTGACTTCTTTTGGGAAATGCCTATTTTGATCCACTGTTCATTTTTTTTATCTGGTTTATTCTTAACTATTGAGTTTTTTTCTTTTTTTTCTTTCAAATATCCTTGCTGTATTCTGGGTATCAACCCTGTGTCAAGTGTACAGTTTACAATCATTTTTTCCTATTCTGTAACTCTTCTAGATTTCCTGGACACAAAGGGTGGCTTTGGTGGTCAACAATATCCTTCCTGTGCATGCTATATTTGTGTTCTTCCTGTTCCTCTTCCTCTGGGAGCTTGGCTCTTTCTGACCTCTGCCTTGTGCATCATTTTGTACTTTGAACATTTTTTCTCACTTCCTTTTGTAGGAGTCAAACACATCCCCTCAATAGTGTTTATCCTGATGTAATTAAGATTCTTTCTTCTTTCATTTTCTCTCTGTATGAAGAAAATTAATTATGGGTTAATTAATAAAGTTCAAGTTATTAAAGTTATAAAATCAACTAGTTTTTAAAAGATTAATTTCTTTTTTCTATCTTATACATACTAACAATGACTTTTTTTTAGTCTATCAAATTTTTCAGTAATTTTTAAATGTTTTTATAATAATACTTGGCATTATTTAAAATTTAGCTTATTAGTAAAAAATCAAATAGATATAGCTGAATTTACAAATTAAATATAGGGAGTGCTGTTTTTAAATGTTGGCATTTTTCAAAGGAAAATCATATTCAAGGTAAAAAGATCACTTTCTGAAGAATACACTATTTCGATTAATATGACAAGTGATAAAAATTCCAATCTTCATAGAATTTACATAAAATAACATTAGTCTAATTGAACTCTGTCCTCTGAAACCTCATTTCAAGAGAACATAAACTTTTTCTTAGGATCTAGCTGGCATGTCCCTGAAACTTCAAGCATATAAATAAATAGGGATAATACATAATTCAAATCCCGTCTTTATTTACTGCACACCATTGTTTCTTTTTTGGTGGTTTCTAATAGTTGCCTTTATGATTTATCCAAAACTGTTAATTATTTTCAATAGGAAAGTCAATGTGACAGTTTTCCTTTCCCCGAATGGCTTTTCCTGATGAAAAGGCCCTGAGTGGTGATAAATAGGTGGAGAACATATAGCACATCACAGTCAGAAGATGGGCTTGTGCATCTGGTGTCATTGCGTCTCCTTGTCCATCTTCATAGTGTGGGTGCATTGAATAAATCTCCCTAGAAGAGAATGTCACAGGTAAGCAACCCACAATAAATAGCTTCTTTCATAGGCAAAGGTAGAATTTTAAAATGCAAGGCATTCACACATGTGGCACCCCATATGGATACAGTTACATATTTGATTATATTTGCTACCATGAAAGCTACTTGTGTACTAGTAAGTTTAAGCTAGCACCAAAGGGAAGTCTCTACTTTTATTTGTGGGACCAGAGTTCTCTGAAATTGATAGTAACCCAATGTTAGTTTTCATGAAAATTGTTTTGCCAAATAGATGTGTTTTGGTTTTCTTCAAGTGGCTTCAATTTTGAAAGACACCAGAACAAATACCTTTTCTCTCCTAGAGGAGCTGTATCACTGGCATACTGAAGAGCATATATAGACTTCAAAAACTATATATTTTCTTAATTTAATTCGATGACAAAACTTTTCATTGTCTATCTGAAAGATATATTCCTTTAAAATGTTTCATTACAGGCTTAGAACTGACCACTTGGGTTATCCACTGGGGAGACTTGCCCTCAGAGAAGGCTGCTTCTCCCTCTCTCAGAAGTAGTTCATATGAGCACCCCATCAGTGGTTCTCTGTATTTTAACCAATTGTGAATTTTACTGGTAGCCCCCAATTTGCTGCAAAAATCAAGTTTCTTTGAAGAGGGATGAAAGCTACACTTACATGCAAATGCAAGTGTTTTATAGAATGTAGTTGGGAATTACATTGGTTTAGGAAAGTAGTTGAACATTATTAATAACAATAGTAGTAGTATTAGTAATGATTAAGAGGTTATGAATTTTAGATGGAGTTTGAAAGACAAGGGAGGAGCTGAAAGTGAAGAGGATTAAGGTCAAAATGATATAAATATAATGTTCATGTATAAAAATCTCAAGATGTAAAAAAATGACAGATAAGCAACAGGTTCTTCATACAAATAATGGACTCCTGCACACACTCAATAACATCTATGAATTTGAAAGCTATCCTGAAAAAGAGATGCCATAATAAAAGCAGCCTCGCTATGTCCTTCCTGGATGACACTGCCGAAGCACTAACTAGACTCCTACAAACACTCCCTGCACGGTGCTGCAAACCTCTGAAACCAAGGAGAAAAACATATCCCTTCTTGTAAGTTATGTCAGGTATTTTATAATAGCAAAACATCAAAATAAAACATATCAAAACAAAACAAAACACCTGCCTTGTTGTGAGAAACATGAACAAATGATTCCCTTTATCATTTTTAGGTAAATTAGTTGCCATTTGGAGAGATAGGATGACTCTTAGTCTTTGTCCAAACTCAAATTATACCTGTGGTAAATTCATCATCACATAATACTAAATATATTGCATTATCTCATTATCCTTGGACTATTATTCTCTGTTCTTAATCTCTATAATAGAGCCATAGACTAGCTCCACTAAGGCTCATGCAATACTAGTTTGGTGGCTAGAACAGCTGAGGGATAGTATATGAAACGGTAGAGCTAAATTCCAAGCAGAGAAAGAGAGCACAGGTCTTTATAATCCTGCTTCTGGGTTGATTCTCTATTTGGGTTTATTATTTTGTTTTCTATACCTATATTCAAATGCTCTTTCTAGACAACCATATTTCCTACAAAACATTGACTTTAGTACAAGTAACTTATTGGTAAGCTTTTTTCTATGGTTGAAAATTCTTTCTGTAAATATTTAATAAAAAATATATGTAGTTAAGCATAACTTCCTGAGTATAGATTGTTTGAAATATATTTAAAGTGTTATTAAATACCTGTGCTATAGAGGTTGAAGACAAAGCATACTTGCTTATGCTATATTACTTTTGATGTATTTAAAATCAATTTATTACACAATTAATATGATGTTTTCAATCCAAAGCAGATTCTCTTAATCCACAGGAGTAGATCTGAACCACTGCTAAAGCATTGCTAAGTACTGTTAATGACTAATTAAGTGCTGCTTCTGTGGCTGCTTTCTGTAGCTGCTGTGTGTGTTTGTGTGTGTGTGTGTGTGTGTGTGTGTGTGCGCGTGTGTGCATGCGTGTGTACATGCATGAGTGTGTGTGTGTGTGTGTGTGTATGTGTAGGTTGGTAGGTAGGTAAGATAATCCTTCTCTTCTCTGACCTTTGACAAGACCCTTGGAACTAAATATAGATTACCAAAAGAAAAGCATTCAAATTTATTAACTATAAATGTTATATAACTAAGATTACTTTATAAGGTCTTGAAGACCAAGATAAATAGTGGAACTTGAGTGTTTCATAGGTTTGATTCAGGCTGTAGAACTGTGGAGAAGTATGGCAAGACAAAGGAAACCTGAGCTAAGACTCATCCCTTCAGTTCTTAGAGTCCTTCAGTCATCCACAAGAATTTCTTTTTCATGAAGGGTGAGAAGATCATCTTTTATATAAGGATCCCATGATCTGCTGCAGAGAGTGTCCGAAAGTCTTTCTTGCACCTGTTTTTTTTTCTCAAATTCTTTCAGCTTTAAATGTTCAGTACCCCAGGGTGATACACACACACACACACACACACACACACACACACACACACACACTCATACACACACACACACACACACACACACACGTGTTGTCTTGAACATCTCTCACCTGCCATGATGAAATATAGACTCACAGTCCTTCACAACATAGGTGATCACTACCAGCCAGCCAGAACATTCAGTCAAATTATGCTATCCCAGCCTTAGTACAGCCTGAGTTTAACATCAAACATCTATTTTATTTAACCACCTACATGACAATCAAACCTAACATTTCATGTATCCTATGACTGAAGTCCAGGGAAGACACATTTGACATTTGATGTCATTAAGCATTTTCAGTTTTATTTTTCCTGATGCAGATGAATGAAGTGGGAGGAAGTTCAGTCCTGAGTATTATAGCTTTAAAAGAAGTCAACATTACTTTTGATTGCTTAGAAATTGTAGCAGCAAAGAGACCACCTATAAGGAAAATAGAGATAATTACCAACAACAATTGCTGCTGTCAACTGCAGCACTCATAACTCATCTTCAGCGTGAAAAGCTTGTAACTAACACATCAGATATTCATATGTTCTGCATCACCATTTTGGACTTGGAAACAAGACTATAGCAAAGCCAAAGTTAATAGCAGGAAAGGTTGGCATTAATGTCCATGGTTTACACTGCATGAGAAGTTTCTAATTACTCAAAATCAAAGCCTAAATGTTCTGCAGAAGAAATGTATTATGTTAAGGTTATGTATTAATCACCATGGCAAATTCTCTTCCTGTATCTCCATCTCAGCATTTCCTATAGATGGCACTTGAATCATTTTGCTTATTTTGCTCAGTTATATGAAGAATAGCACTTCACTATTGGCAACATGCCTTGAATTCCCTAATTCTAAAACCATTCAAGAGAAGCTTCATAGCTCCCAGACAGAAGTATGTGTCTTTCAGTAGCCAAGCAGTCAATTACATTGGACACTTCTGTAGTAAAGTAATTATGACTTGCTTATGAAGACTCATTTTTTTGAAACAGTTAATTATTTCAGTTCCTATGGAGCATTTTTAAAAGTGTATTTAATATTGGGATGTTTTAGTAAATGTCATTTTCCTTTATATTTATTTTGCTTTAGTATATCACATGTCCACAAAATAACTGACCACCAAGACGAATCAAGTCATACATAAAGGAAAGCATACATTTTAAGTGCAATGGATTAATCCAATATGATAAAATCAAAATGCTTTAATCAAAATTATTCATACTACTTTGAAATCACCAGCATATTTGGAA
Organism: Tokudaia tokunoshimensis; assembly: GCA_036184795.1. NCBI lineage: Eukaryota > Metazoa > Chordata > Mammalia > Rodentia > Muridae > Tokudaia > Tokudaia tokunoshimensis. Next base: position 17,025,053 of record BTHU01000009.1, on the reverse strand, counting down.
TAGACTGATTTTTTTTTAATAATGCAGCTTTAGATAATATGGTTACTGCTTTTTGGTGTCTTTGATTTTTAACCTGGTAACATGAATTCTGCAAGTCTGAAGTGTCGACTGACATACAAAAATAAACTGCCTTGTGTTGCAAAAAGGATTTACTCATGGGACACTAAAACACAAACATTTTGGGGGAACTTAATAAGTTTGGAAGTGACTGAGTGTTGCTTTATGGAATGTCTTAGCAAGGAGCTTGCAAGGAGATGCATAGGGGTGTACTCTATTTAGCAATCCAGAATAATGTGTTTTGAAGGACATAAGTCAAGGAGAGGGGAAGAGTACTAAGGTAATTCTATAAGCTCTCTGTTTCTCATAGAAACATGACACTGTGAGCATTAAATCCTAGGTGGTTTGCTGATGTCTGTGATAGAAATGTTTAACTTTTTTAACTTTTCATCTGTCTGGGTGTGAAAGGTAATGGCAGCAGGAAAGCGGCTTGTACATGTTCTTCTTCCATCTTCTGTCTGAGTCAATTAATCATTCAAACTGGGCAACATTAATAACTACAAATGCACTATGCCTTCTACATATAAAATATGTCAGGTTTCAAATCATTATTTCACATGACATTTTAAGTGATCTGAATATCAATTCTGAAAGTAGAAGGAGTAACTTATTAAAGTTAGCTCATAATTAGAAAGCATCAAACATTTTTTCATTCGATTCTAAAAATTATTATAAAATCAGGACAATTTTCCTGAGATAAATGTGCATAGTTAGTATTCACAAAAGTTATTCAAGGTCATTCATGACTGACAAAGTACAAATTAAAATTACTAAGAAACATTTTCACCTACCCAACAACTGAGGAAACAATATGCTTGATTTTTTTCAAGGGTGTGTGTTGGTTGAAAGCCAACTCTTGTATACCATGGGTAACATCATAATTTGTTATGCCCTTTCTGAATGACATTTTGGCACTAGAAATTTATTCTGAAGATAGAAGATAAAATAGATAAAAACAACTCTGTGCATATGAATGAATGTTAGTACAGCGTTATTTAATTTTAGAGGTATCATTTATCTGGGCAAATGTGATTTGAAACAGTCATCGTGATATATGAGGACATTTTGTATATTAAGATCTCAGACAGGTTCCCGCGGACTGCGCTGGAGAGACCGGTACCCAGGCTCTCCCCCCGATATAACATCACTTGGGACACGGCCGGTTGGGGCTTCCGTCTGTGCCCGAGGGCGGGTCGGCGCTGTGGTCGTCTGGGTGCCAGATCGGCGGGCCATCGTGACCACAGGGTGTGCGGCGCCACGGAGACTGCCCTCCGCCATCTTTGCTCCAGTGACCAGGTAGTTGGGACCGCCAGGCTCAGAGACAGACAGGCATAATATCGCTTCGGTTTCAGGCAGCTTGTGTGTAACCTGCTCCCAGGTGCTGGGCTGATCTGCAGTAACCAGCGCGCCAGTGCCGCGGTGGGACCTTCTGCCTGGTGGAGGGACCCCGCGCAGGGAGGGAGCCTGCCAGCTTCCCTTCCGCGACCTCTGTTCCCGCGGACTGCGCTGGAGAGACCGGTACCCAGGCTCTCCCCCCGATATAACATCACTTGGGACACGGCCTGTTGGGGCTTCCTTCTGTGCCCGAGGGCGGGTTGGCGCTGTGGTCGTCTGGGTGCCAGATCGGCGGGCCATCGTGACCACAGGGTGAGCAGCGCCACGGAGAGTGCCCTCCGCCATCTTTGCTCCAGTGACCAGGTAGTTGGGACCACCAGGCTCAGAGACAGACAGGCATAATATCGCTTCGGGTTCAGGCAGCTTGTGTGTAACCTGCTCCCAGGTGCTGGGCTGATCTGCAGTGACCAGCGCGCCAGATCTGCTGTGGGACTTCTGCCTGGCAGAGGGACGCCCCCTCCCCCCCCCCAGGAGAGATCACACACCCCTGCACAGGGCAGGAGCCTGCCAGCCTCCCTTTGGCGACCTCTGCTCCAGGAATCCACTAGGCTGAGCCTTTAGATGTGCAAGGCCTCCCCAATATAAGATCACTTGGGGCAAAGCACATTAGGGCTCCAAAGTCACTCAGGAGCAGGCAGGCCCCAGAAATCGGTGCCAGGGGAATCCTGGTAATCCAGGGGGGGCAGAAATAGCTTTGCAGGCTCACAGGAGGTCCAACCAACAGCCAGTGGCAGCAGGACCAACTAACACCAGAGGTATCCAGATGGCAAAAGGCAAACGTAGGAATGTTACTAACAGTAATCAAAGTAATGTGGGACCATCCGAACCCAACTCTCCAACAGCAGCAAGTCCTGGATACCCCACCACACCCGAAAGACAAGATCTGGATTTAAAATCACTTCTCATGATGCTATTAGAGGATCACAAGAAGGACACAAATAAATCTCATAAAGAGTTACAGGAGACCATGAATCAACGGTTAGAAGCCCTTACAAAGGAAACACAAAAATCGCTTAGAGAAATGCGGGAGAACATGGATCAAAAGATGGAGGCGCACAAGGAGACAACACAAAAATCGCTTAACGAGATGAATCAACGGGTAGATGCACTCACAAAGGAATCACAAAATTTGCATAAAGAAATGCAGAAGAATATGGGTCAACAGACGGATGCCCATAAGGAGGCAACACAAAAATTGCTTAAAGAAATGAATCAACGGTTAGATGCCCTTACAAAGGAAACACGAGAACTGCTTAAAGAAATGCAGGAGACGATGGATCAACAGATGGAATCCCATGAGGAGGAAACACAAAAATCGCTCAGAGAAATGCAGGAGAACGTGGGTCATCAGGAAGAAATCCTGAAAGAGGTAATGCAAAAATACCTTAAAGAAACACAGGAAAATACAAACAAACAAGTGAAGGATCTCAGCAAATCCATCCAGGAACTAAAAAAGGAAGTAGAAACAACTAAGAAATCACAAAGGGAGACAACTTTGGAGATAGAAAACCTTGGGAAGAAATCAGGAGTCATAGATGCAAACATCAACAATAGAATACAAGAGATGGAAGAAAGAATCTCAGGTGCTGAAGATTCCATAGAAAGCATCGACTCAACAGTCAAAGAAAATGCAAAATGCAAAAAACGCGTAACCCAAAACATCCAGGAAATCCAGGACACAATGAGAAGACCAAACCTAAGGATTATAGGTATAGATGAGAGTGAAGATTTGCAACTTAAAGGGCCAGTAAACATCTTCAACAAAATTATGGAGGAAAACTTCCCTAACTTAAAGAGAGAGATGCCGATGAACATACAAGAAGCCTACAGAACTCCAAACAGACTGGACCAGAACAGAAATACCTCCCGTCACATAATAATCAAAACACCGAATGTTCTAAACAAAGAAAGAATACTAAATGCAGTAAGAGAAAAGGGCCAAGTAACATACAAAGGAAGACCTATCCGAATCACATCAGACTTCTCACCAGAGACTATGAAAGCCAGAAGATCCTGGGCAGATCTCATGCAGACACTAAGACAGCACAAATGCCAGCCTAGACTACTATACCCAGAAAAACTCTCAATCACCATAGATGGAGAGACCAAGATATTCCATGATAAAACCAAATTTTCACAATATCTTTCCACAAATCCAGCCCTGCAACGGATAATAGGTGGAAACCTCCAATACAGGGAGAGAAACAACACCCTGGAAAAAATGAGATAATAACCTTCTTGAATCAAACCCAAAAGTAGATAACCACTCAAACATAAAGATAGCGTCAAGAATGGCAGATGGCAATAATCACTATGCCTTAATCTCTCTTAATATCAATGGTCTCAATTCCCCAATTAAAAGACATAGACTAGCAGACTGGATACGTAAACAGGACCCAGCATTTTGCTGCATGCAGGAAACGCACCTCAGTGTCAAAGACAAACACTACCTCAGAGTAAAAGGCTGGAAAACAATTTTACAAGCAAATGGCCCCAAGAAACGAGGTGGAGTAGCCATCCTAATATCGGATAAAATTGATTTTCAACCCAAAGTCATCAAAAAAGACACAGAAGGACACTACATACTGATCAAGGGAAAAATCCACCATCAAGAACTCTCAATCCTGAATATCTATGCTCCAAATGCAAGGGCACCCTCATTCGTAAAAGAAACTTTACTAAAACTCAAAGCACACATCGCACCGCACACAATAATAGTGGGTGACTTCAACACCCCGCTCTCTGAAATGGATCGTTCAGGAAAGCAGAAACTAAACAGGGACACAGTGAATCTAATTGAAGCCTTGGACCAAATGGAACTAACTGATATATATAGAACATTTCATCCTAGAGCTAAAGAATACACCTTCTTCTCAGCTCCTCATGGTACCTTCTCCAAAATTGACCATATAATTGGTCACAAATCAGACCTCAACAGATACAAGAAGATAGAAATAATCCCATGCCTCTTATCAGATCACTATGGAATAAGGGTGGTCTTCAATGGCAACAAAAACAAAAGAAAACCCACGTACACATGGAGGCTGAACAATGCTCTACTCAATGATAACTTGGTCAAGGTGGAAATAAAGAAAGAAATCAAAGACTTTTTGAAAGTTAATGAAAATGAAGGCACAACATACCCTAACTTATGGGACACAATGAAAGCAGTGCTAAGAGGAAAATTCATAGCCCTGAGTGCCGCCAAAAAGAAACGGGAGACAGCATACACTAACAGCTTAATGGCACACCTGAAAGCCCTGGAACAAAAAGAAGCAAATACACCAAAGAGGAGTAGAAGGCAGGAAATCATCAAACTCAGGGCTGAAATCAATCAAGTAGAAACAAATAAAACCATACAAAGAATCAACAAAACGAGGAGTTGGTTCTTTGAGAAAATCAACAAGATAGATAAGCCCTTAGCCAGACTAACCAGAGGGCACAGAGATAGTATCCAAATTAATAAAATCAGAAACGAAAAGGGAGAGATAACAACAGAAACTGAGGAAATTCAAAAAATCATCAGATCCTACTACAAAAACCTGTATTCAACACAACTAGAAAATCTTGAGGAAATGGACAATTTCCTTGACAGATACCAAGTACCAAAATTAAATCAGGATCAAATAGACCATCTAAACCGTCCTATAACCCCTGAAGAAATAGAAGTTGTCATTGGAAGTCTTCCAACCAAAAAAAGCACAGGTCCAGATGGTTTTAGTGCAGAATTCTATCAGACCTTCAAAGAAGACCTAACACCAATACTCTTCAAACTGTTCCACAAAATAGAAACAGAAGGAACACTACCCAACTCGTTCTATGAAGCCACAATTACACTAATACCAAAAGCACACAAAGATCCGACAAAGAAAGAGAATCTCAGGCCAATCTCTCTTATGAATATCGATGCAAAAATACTCAATAAAATTCTTGCCAACCGAATCCAAGAACACATCAAAACGATCATTCACCACGATCAAGTAGGCTTCATCCCAGGGATGCAGGGATGGTTCAATATAAGGAAATCCATCAATGTAATCCACTACATAAACAATCTCAAAGAAAAAAACCACATGGTCATCTCATTAGATGCTGAGAAAGCATTTGACAAAATTCAGCATCCTTTCATGCTAAAGGTCTTGGAAAGATCAGGAATTCAAGGCCCATATCTAAACATAGTAAAAGCAATTTACAGCAAACCAGTAGCCAGCATCAATCTAAACGGAGAGAAACTTGAAGCAATCCCACTAAAATCAGGGACTAGACAAGGCTGCCCTCTCTCTCCATATCTTTTCAATATAGTACTTGAAGTTCTAGCTAGAGCAATTAGACAAGAAAAAGAGGTCAAAGGGATACAAATTGGAAAGGAAGAAGTCAAACTATCACTATTTGCAGACGATATGATAGTATACATAAGCGACCCAAAGAACTCCACCAGAGAACTCCTACAGCTGATAAACGACTTCAGCAAAGTGGCCGGATATAAAATCAACTCAAGCAAGTCAGAAGCCTTCCTATACTCAAAGGATAAGCAGGCTGAGAAAGAAGTAAGAGAAATAATACCCTTTACGATAGCCACAAACCATATTAAGTATCTTGGCGTGACGCTAACCAAACAAGTGAAAGATCTGTATGACAAGAACTTCAAGTCTCTGAAGAAAGAAATTGAAGAAGACCTCGGAAGATGGAAAAATCTGCCATGCTCATGGATTGGCAGGATTAATATAGTAAAAATGAGCATCTTACCAAAAGTAATACACAGATTCAATGCAATCCCCATCAAAATCCCAACTCAATTCTTCATAGAGTTAGAAAGAGCAATTCAAAAATTCATCTGGAATAACAGAAAACCCAGAATAGCTAAAACTATTCTCAAGAGTAAAAGAACCTCTGGGGGAATCAGTATCCCGGACCTCAAGCTGTACTACAGAGCAATAGTGTTAAAAACTGCATGGTATTGGTACAGTAACAGACATGTAGATCAATGGAACAGAATTGAAGACCCAGAAATGAATCCACACTCCTATGGTCACTTGATCTTTGACAAAGGAGCTAAAACCATCCAGTGGAAAAAAGATAGCCTTTTCAACAAATGGTGCTGGCTCAGCTGGAGGTCAACATGCAGAAGAATGCAAATTGACCCATCCTTATCTCCTTGCACTAAGCTCAATTCTAAGTGGATCAAAGATCTCCACATAAAACCAGACACACTGAAACTAATAGAAGGGAAACTAGGGAAGAACCTTGAACATATGGGCACAGGGGAGAATTTCCTGAACAGAACTCCAATAGCTTATGCTCTAAGATCAAGAATAGACAAATGGGACCTCATTAAATTACAAAGTTTTTGCAAGGCAAAAGACACCGTCAAAAAGACAAAGCGGCAACCAACTAACTGGGAAATGATCTTTACCAACCTTACATCCGACAGAGGGCTAATATCCAAGATATACAAAGAACTCAAGAAGTTAAACTCCAGAGAGGCAAGTAACCCTATTAAAAAATGGGGTACAGAGCTACACAAAGAGTTCTCACCTGAAGAATATCTAATGGCTGAGAAGCACCTAAAGAGATGTTCATCATCCTTAGTCATTAGGGAAATGCAAATCAAAACAACCCTGAGATTCCATCTCACACCAGTCAGGATGGCTAAGATCAAAAACACAGGAGACAGCAGTTGTTGGCGAGGATGTGGAGAAAGAGGAACACTCCTCCACTGCTGGTGGAATTGCAGGCTGGTACAACCACTCTGGAAAGCAGTCTGGCGGCTCCTCAGAAAACTGGGCATGACACTTCCGGAGGATCCGGCTATACCACTCCTGGGCATATACCCAGAGACTTTACCTGCATGCAATAAGGACACATGCTCCACTATATTCATAGCAGCCTTATTTATAATAGCCAGAAGCTGGAAAGAACCCAGATGTCCCTCAACGGAGGAATGGATTCAGAAGATGTGGTATATTTACACAATGGAATACTACTCTGCAATTAAAAACAATGAATTCACGAAATTCCTAGGCAAATGGTCAGAACTTGAAAATATCATCCTTAGTGAGGTAACCCAATCACAAAAGATCACACATGGTATGAAGTCACTGATAAGGGGATATTGACCCAGAATCTCAGAATACCCTAGACACAATCAGCATATCAATAGATTTCTAAAAAGATGGAAGGAGAGACCCCTGGTCCTGGAAAGACTGGATGTAGGGGAACGCCAGGACAGAGTAATGAGAGGGGGTTGAACGGAGAAAAGAGGGAGGGAAGGGGGCTTATGGGACTTTCGGGGAGGGAGGAAACGGGAAAGGGGAAGTGATTTGGAATGTAAATTAAAAAAATAAAATAAAATTAAATTAAAAAAAAAAAAAAAATCCTCTTCATAAAAAAAAAAAAAAAAAAAAAAAAAAAAAAAAAAGATCTCAGACAGATAAACAAAAATGAAGTAAGCCTGGAAAGAGGGCTTCTCTAGTCATCTGTTCTTACCTGCCACGTTTCAGATGAGAAACAGGAAGGACTTGGAAGCCACTGTTTTTATATCTCCTTGTTACAGCATAATTTAGTTCTTGCTAGCACAGGTATATGTATTTATTGAATGTATTTACTTAATACTAATTGTTTTAGGAAATATTTTTGGACTTTTATTATAAGATTATAATTTTCTCTTTCTCTCTTTCTTTTTTCTTTCTTTCTTCTTTCTTTCTTTCTTTCTTTCTTTCTTTCTTTCTTTCTTTCTTTCTTTCTTTCCTTCCTTCCTTCCTTCCTTCCTTCCTTCCTTCCTTCCTTCCTTCTTTCTTTCTTTCTTTCCTTCCTTCCTTCCTTCCTTCCTTCCTTCTTTCTTTCTTTCTTTCTTTCTTTCTTTCTTTCTTTCTTTCTTTCTTTCTTTCTTTCTTTCTTTCATAGTAAGGATGCTACACTGATTTCTATCTCATCTGAGTTGATCCTATCAAATCTATGGAACATATTTTGCTAATGTGCTATGGGTACATATTTTGTGTTACAAATTAAAAATAAACTAACAAAACCTCATCTAATCAGTTGAGTACATGGACTTTTAAAAAAATGTTTAGATTTTTCTCCCTGAATTATTAGAGCACAGATGACCAACTTTTAGAATATTGAAAAAAATCTTCAGAAGTACAGTGTGCTTTTTCCCTTCTTTGGCTTTGAGCCTTCCTAGAGGACTCTGCCATGTCTTTGACAGTCCTCATGCTGCTCTGTCTTCCTAGGGCATCTTGGACAATTTTACACTCTCCTATTCCCCTCTTGCTCCTGCTTTCCTTTTGTCCTATATGGTTATTAAGATTGAAGTATTGGTTCTTGGGTAGATAATGACAATAGGGGCATTGTGCTATTATTTGAGCAGTAAATGCATTTAACATACTGTAAAGAATGACTCAGTCATCACAGATGTCAGTCCTGTTTAGTTCTCCACAGTAGAGACAAAAAATGTCTTTCTTCGAGAACACAATGTCTCCAATGGCATGGTATCTTCAAGGTAGATCTCTGGGCTGAGACTTTTGTCCACCTAGCTACATTCTTCACTGTTATCTCTTCCTCTTGCTTTCTGGGATTGCTTGATGTGGCCATTTCCAGGATTTAGTTTTCTTACTCCTTTCCTGTGCCTAGCATGGCTTTAACTTGTGGTTCATCTATGACCCCTATAAAGACATCCACCAAACATATCTCGCCAGTCTTAGCTTCCGGCTTCCTCTTTGACATTGCCGTTTCCATTTACTCTTCAAACCAGCTTATGATTTCCCTTGTTACAAGCCACACTTTTGATGTCCACACTCCTGTTACTGTATCAGTATGTTCCAGTCACCCAGTCTCAGAAAGTCTGATATCCTGTTTTTTAATCTGACATTCCTAGGCTCTGTCTCCTGAAACCATCCCTTCCTGACCATTCCCACTGATAACATACTGGCTACATCCGCTCAAGGTCTTGTCAATTGCAGCAACTCCCAAGAAAATAACACAAAGACTAGTTTCTACTCAGTGGACTGTTAGCCTTTTCCTCTTCCCAGCATTTATCAATCTTTTTTACAGATAATCTTGCTTGCCTCTAGGATTGAATCCTTTATACTGCAGCAGAAAGCTCAGGCAATTTACTTTTTACATACCTTTCAAGTTAATCTACTTTTTTGTAGTGTAAACTTTCCACTCCAATATAACTACTCCTCTTAAACACTAGTTCCCTTACCTGGCCCCCCATGTTTCTGCTTGTATAGGTCTCTCTCTCCATGAGGTGCTTTGGAACATTTCCTATCAACATCCTATCAATTCCCCAGGACCTAAATTAAAAACTAAATTTCTATCCTTTTCATAAATGGTCTTACTTTTACTGGACAGTTTTATAGCACTTTATGTTACCATTATAATGCTTTGCTTTTTGTATATTTTAATACTTTCAATTCTAATTAGTTTCTAATTGTTTCTAGGAACTAATTCATTGTAGTTACCAACTGCTTTCTAGATAAGAAGTTTATTTTCTGCAGTTGATAAGGGAGGTCAATGTTGATTTACTGATTGTCCTCTGGAGATTGTCTTTTATTACAGTACTTTTTGCCCTATCAACCCACAAATCAGTAATTATTTTTTATTTTTTTTGAGATTCTAATATAATTAACATATTCCTCCTTTTCCTTCCATTACTCCAAATCCTCTTATATATCTGTCCGTTTTCTTTTTTTTTTTCTTTTTTTTTAATTTAATTTAATTTTATTTTTTTAATTTACATTCCAAATCACTTCCCCTTTCCCGTTTCCTCCCTCCCCGAAAGTCCCATAAGCCCCCTTCCCTCCCTCTTTTCTCCGTTCAACCCCCTCTCATTACTCTGTCCTGGCGTTCCCCTACATCCAGTCTTTCCAGGACCAGGGGTCTCTCCTTCCATCTTTTTAGAAATCTATTGATATGCTGATTGTGTCTAGGGTATTCTGAGATTCTGGGTCAATATCCCCTTATCAGTGACTTCATACCATGTGTGATCTTTTGTGATTGGGTTACCTCACTAAGGATGATATTTTCAAGTTCTGACCATTTGCCTAGGAATTTCGTGAATTCATTGTTTTTAATTGCAGAGTAGTATTCCAATGCTCCACTATATTCATAGCAGCCTTATTTATAATAGCCAGAAGCTGGAAAGAACCCAGATGTCCCTCAACGGAGGAATGGATTCAGAAGATGTGGTATATCTGTCCGTTTTCTAACTCAAAATATTGTTTTTCATTAGTTCTTATCGCAAGCAGCTATGCATGTGTGTATATATTCTCCTAAATACAGCTTGCTCAGTCCGCATAATGTTACTTCCAGGTATGTTTTTCAGGGCTGACCATTTGACTTTGCTCCTCCCTAGAGAAGACTATTTCTCTTGCTTTCCAAATTCGAAAGAAACGCATAATCAAGAGAAGAGTCAGAAAAACTAAATTAAAGACTTCACTCTGATAGCCTGGTCACCTGGAGCCTGGAACTGGTTGTCACTGCCCACCATCTCTAACCATGCTTAAGTGATGTATGTTTATAACGGAGCTACGAGCAGATTCCTGTCAACTCTTAGAGCAGAGGTTGGATGAGGCAATAAAAAAGCCTGCACAGCAGAAGCAATTGCTTTAAAAAGTCCGCACTGCTTAAATTTCAGCATGAAAATCAATAGTTTGAATACATGGAGTTTGTGTTCTAAAAAGCAGTTCAAATACTTTTCAATGCCTGTGCTATTTCTTTTTAACAAAAGAGTGTAGGAGAGCATGACCAGCAAATAATGTAGTTGCTGACAGAGACTCTGAGTATTCCCAAGTATAAAGTGATTTTGATTTTCTATGTTTAAGGTAGTGTTAAGATACAGCCACCCTGGTGTTAAAACATCCTTGAGAATCTTACTTTTTAAATATGGTTATTGATTAATCTATAGCCAAAATATTAAAATCTAATTTTTTTATAAATTTCATATATTTATATTTTTTGAAAAATTTACAAAAAATTGTTTAAAAATAAGTAAAATTTATAAATTAATAATGTTTTATGTTTCATCAGTTACTCTCCACATATTAAAAGCATATTCCCAACTTCTCCTTATCAGAGAAGCAGAACTCAGCTTCCACTTGGTCTAACTTTCAGCCTCTGACTCTATTTTCATTGTCTTTGTTCCATATGTCAGATGATCACAAGAGATACAGGCAATCTAATCTTATGAGAAACAAACCAAAACAAACAACACCTTCCCTGGGCAGACAAATGTGGGCTATGTCTACTCTAAATTGGAATTTCCTAGGATTGGCCTATCTGTGGTTACTTGATTAATATTGTCTTGTGAATAGCAAAAGAAGGCCATCAAAAGGAAGTTTATCTAGGTTAAAATAGTGGGCATTCAAATCACCCATGTAATTCTAATGGTGGCCTAAGAAAAATGTCAATGTCTCTAATTTTTAGTTCTCTAGATACTTACTGGAAATGCCATTTGAACATCTGGATTTCATGTGGCACGTTTAAAACACATTGATTCTGGAATGGTTTCTATGGCTAATATCTGATAAATCAGACAGGGGTTCAAATTGAGACCTCCATGTAGTTTCAAGTTCTGAAGTGGCTCAATTTGCTGTGGCAGTCTGTGACTTTCTAAGAACAGCAGTGAATTACTTGCAGTCTGCATTGTGTGTGATTGCTACAACTTCCAGACTTTCTTTCAGAAAAACGGTGATTATGTCTTTGAAAGTTTTGGCTTTAACTGGTCATATTTATCAGCAATTAGAAAGGAAAGAAACACCATCTGGTTAGACACATGTAGCACTGCAGAACAAAATGGGGTCTAGTTTTTTTTGGGGGGGTCTAGTTTTTAAGTAAATATGTAAAATATCTGTGCCTGAATGGATAACCTATGTAAGTAAGCTTCTTAAAAATCATTATTGAGGTCATTCTATTAGACACTTTGCTGAAATTAAGAACAAAATAAGGATTAATTAGACCTGAGTAAATATCTATTAGGTTTTAGTTCTCTTCATCTAGTGGTATCTTCAATTACTGTGCCTTCATCTCCAGGCAATATTGATCAAATCCTCCAATCTGCACACACTTCCTCCAGGCAGTTAGGCATAGAAACAGAAACTGAGAGTCATCTAGAATCACCTGGGGAATCATGTGACTCTATTTTAGGATTGAGGAATTTTATGTCTGCAGAGAAAGATACATCTTTGGCACTGTGCATGAAAAATCCTCCTGAGATTGAAGCCAACCCAGAAAAACAGATAAATAATGAATTCACGAAATTCCTAGGCAAATGGTCAGATCTTGAAAATATCATCCTTAGTGAGGTAACCCAATCACAAAAGAACACACATGGTATGCAGTCACTGATAAGGGGATATTGACCCAGAATCTCGGAATACCCTAGACACAATCCGCATATCAATAGATTTCTAAGAAGATGGAAGGAGAGACCCCTGGTCCTGGAAAGACTGCATGTAGGGGAATGCCAGGACAGAGTAACGAGAGGGGGTTGAATGGAGAAAAGAGGGAGGGAAGGGGGCTTATGGGACTTTCGGGGAGGGAGGAAAGGGGAAAGGGGAAGTGATTTGGAATGTAAATTAAAAAAATAAAATAAAATAAAAATAATAGTTTATGTTGTATCCCTTCTCTTCCTAAGCCAATTTTATAGGCTTTTTGAGATGTGTAATTGAAAGAAATACAAGTAATACAGTTTTTCCACTTATACACAGGTGGTTTCCAGGCTTCCAGAGATAATGTGCTTCTTTCAGGGCATCAGTTCCTTTGATTCCAGATTCATGGTCATAATGCCACTGCAAGTAGCTTTTCAACTACCCAGACCACCTATCTAAAGATTATTCAGGACTATGACTCTAAATTATTCACGAAGAGGACAAATGCCCACTAATGATAAACAATGGTTATTACCCAACAGACACTAACACATATCATTTGTTCAGACACTCTTAGGGTATTTGTTTAGTTTAGTCCTTAGTTTAACTGTGCAATGTGAAAAGAGTTACTTTTAAAAACACTAAATACATTGGCTATGAATCCTGACATTACTGCTATATAAACAGTCAATATCACTTAATATTGATTGATGGGATCTGTAGAAAATAATCCCTGGATCTTGGCCACCAGCATGTAAATCAGACCTTCCTGAGACCAGTTTTCACAGCCCTGACAAGGGCTGTTTCCTTTCTAGCCCTCTACTGTGTTTTGATAACCCTGCTAGTGAGAGGTCTTTGCCTGGAAGGCACAGATAAGGTAATCATAGGAAAACAGTTTGTTTGATGTTTAGGGCATTTCATGAAATCTTGCAGTTTGTTTAAAAACTCATGGCCTCCTAGTTTATCACCTGTGATATAGAAGTGACATAAGAATTCTTTTTAAGGAAAGATCTTCCATAACTTGTTCTGAAGTGTTCTCAAATGAATAAGATGGAAATCAAGCTGTCCAGTTGAGAGACAAGGTACAATTTGTAATTACAAAGTGAGTCTTCTTTGTGAATACTAGTCTCTAAATAATTTTGGGAGTTAGGTGTGCATGTATCTAAAAATTATACAGCTATGAGTTAGTAGAATTAATAAGAATTTTTGACTAGTAAACATTTGAGCCCTCCAAATATTTGATCTTCTGTTATGTTTTTTGACTCTTACCTTTTTTCATAGCAAAATATAAACTCTAATACTGATTCTAAAAGGTAGGATTCAAGAGTGCAATATTTATTGGAACATTATTTTTAGGTTACATATTTGTTATATTTCAATATCTTTTAACATCAGTCTTTTAATATTTGCATTTCCCATTCCTGATATTCATGATTATGAGCAGAGTGTTTATTCATAATTGCTATTATCAAGAAATGTATGCTTATTAATTTGTAAACCTTTAAAACTTTTTTGAGATTATAATATTGCTGCATCATTCTCCCCTTCTGTTTTCTCCCTCTAATCTCCCACATACTCCCCATTTTGCTCAATAAAATTTAGGACCTCTTTTTCTTTAGTGGTTGTTTGTCTGTCTGTCTGTCTGTCTGTCTGTCTGTCTGTCTGTCTATCTATCTATCCATCCATCATCTATTTATTCACCCATCTATCTCTATTATCTATCATCTATGAATCTATCTATCACCTATTATCTATTTATCATCATTCATCTACCTATCTTCTATCTACCATAAATGTATCACTAAACACATAAATATGATATGAATAGTCTATATAATTTCAATTACATATGTGAGTGTGTGTATGTGTGTGTGTGTGTGTGTGTGTGTGTGTGTGTGTGTTGTGCGTATTAAGGCTGACCAATTCACCCAAGCTCCAGGCCAAAGGCTGAATTCAGTATCTTGCCAAAATTATTTTAAAGTGTATCTGTATTCCCTACTATATAACTATATTTCCTTTTACTAATTAAAAATACTGCATCTTTTTGACAATTTATTGATTTGGAATTGCAAATGGACAGGCATATGCAAGCTCATTATTTAAAAGTTTAAGAAACAATACTGTATTATATAGTGTAATTTGGAAAGTTAAACATACTGTTTATAATGTTCATGCATTAGCGTTTCCTTCCTCAGATGAATGTAAGAGGATGACAGGTAAGGTATTTGGGGGCTGTAATTATTGACTCAAAGAGATTGAATGGGGAGATATTAGTGGTGAAATGAGAAAAATTTAGAACCAAAAGTACAGCAAGAAGAGTGGTTACTGACTTAGCAAATCCTAGAAGGCCAAACCAATCAAGAGAGACAATAAAAGATGGAAATCAACTGCTTTTTACACAGAGACCTATGAACAGCAGTTGAGGGGCAGGCACTAGATAGATGTTGTTTGGACTGGAAATGAGATCTGACCTGCAGAGCAGAACTCTGCTGGGGTGCTTAGGAAATGTCTGCTGCTCTTACCCAGTGATGACTTCTTCTCCCCTGTAAACAGGGAGAAAGTAGCATGTAAACAGAAAACCTCCTGGTGGTCTTCCATATTGTCAAATGAAAGATTAAATGTACTTTTTTTTGGTGAATCTGTCTAGTTTCCCCAAGAAGAGATTGAGTGTCCTCTATTGATTAAATGAGTAAACGTGAAAAGAATTCACACCTACAACACCCACCTGCCTCCACTAGATATAGATTTTCTGATTTTTTACTTAACAATCATAGATTTGGAAATCAAGAACACCCAGGCATGTCAGAAAATATCTAACAAGAATGACACAAACCCAAATATACACTCAATGTAAAACTGGAGAAAGAGGTATTAAAGGGTAATAAGGAGAACGAAACCACTGAGAGCCAGTTATTATCAAAAACTCAGGAACAAGAATATACATTGTTACCAGAAAAGAAAAAGAGAGTGTAAACTGAATACAACAAGCAGAGTCACATTAGAGTTCTTATAAATTCAAAAACATAAAAGAATAGGAGTGCATTTCCCTGATCACTAAAGACTTTGAACATTTCTTTAAGTGCTTCTCAGCCATTCGAGATTCCTCTATTGTGAATGCATATTTATTTCTTTATCCCATTTTTTATTGGGTTGTTTGGTTTTTGGAGGTCAGATTCTTGAATACTTTATATAATTTGGATATTAGCCCTCTATCAGATGTGGGGTTCATGTAGATTTTTTTCCCAATCTGTGGGTTGCCGATTTGTCCTATTGACTATGTCCTTTGCCTTACAGAAGTTTTTCCTTTTCTTGAGGTCTAGGGAAATGTAAATCAAAACAACCTTGAGATTCTCCCTTATACCAATCAGAATGGCTAAGATCAAAAACTCAGGTAACAGCACAAGTTGACTAGGATTTGGAGAAAGATCCCATTGCTGGTGGGATTGCAAACTGGTACAACCACTCTGGAAATCTATCTGGAGGTTCCTCAGAAAATTGGAAATACATCTACCTGAAGACCCAGCTATACCACTCTTGGGCATATACCCAGGAGATGCCCTCCCATGTCACAGGGGCACGTGTTCCACTATGTTCATAGAGGCCTTATTTGTGACAGCCAGAAGTAGGAAACAACCCAGGTGTCCCACAACAGAAGAATGGACACAGAAAATCTGGTTTCTTTATACAATGGAACACTATTCAGCTATTAAGAAGGAGGACATCTTGAGTTTTGCTGGGAAATGGATGAAACTAGAAAATATCATCCTAAATGAGGCAAATCAGACGCAAAAGGACATGCATGGTATGTGCTCACTGATAAGCAGATATTAGACAAAAAAGTACAGAATACCTAGGATAAAATCCACAGAACTCAAGAAGGTTAACAAGGCAAAGAGCCCAAGTGAGGATGCCTCAATCCCACTTGGAAGGGAGAAGAATGCAATCACAGGGGGGCTGAGGGAATGAGGGAACTGGGTGGAAGAGGGGACAGGAAGAAGAAAAGGGGAACATGATCAGGTATTGGGTGGGGGAACATGAGTGAAGCCCTGAGGAACAGCGGAATGAATGGAAATATGCAACCTCCAGAGGTGGGGGGATCCTCTTGAATGTACCAGAAACTTGGGAGGTGAGAGACTCTCAGGACCCAGATGGAGGGGCCTTAGATGAAATGCCTAACAGTGGAGAGAGGGAACTTGTAGAGTCCATCTGCAGCAGAAAGACAGGACATCAAGTGGAGGGATGGGGTTGCTACCCCACATTCAAAAACTCTGAGTCAGAATTATTCCTGTTTAGAAGAAATGCGGGGACAAAAAAAGAGATGAGACTGAGGGAAAGGATGTTCAGTGACTGGCCCAACTTGGGATCTATCTCAAGGGGAGGCTCCAAGCCATGACACTATTACTGATGCTATGGTATGCTTACAGACAAGAGCCTAAGATGGCTGACCTCAAGACACCCAATGAGCAGCTGAAAGGGTCAGGTGCAGATACTTACACCAAACCATTGGACAGAAGTTGGGGACACCTATGGTTGAATTAGGGAAAAGCTAGAAGCAGCAGAGGAGGACAACCCCACAGGAAAACCAGCAGTCTCAACTAACCTGCTCCCTCAAGATCTCTCAGGCACTGAGCCACCAACCAGGCAGCATACACCAGCTGATAAGAGGCCCCCTGACACATACACAGCAGAGGACTGTCTAGACTGGACTCAGTGAGAGAAGATGCATCTAATCCTCAAGAGACATGAGGTCCCAGGAATGAGGAGGTCTGGTGGAGTTGGGGTGGAGGTAAGGTGTGAACATCTTCTTGGAGACATAGGTGGTGCCTGTGGGAGTAATGGGATGAGGAACAGTCGGAGGGTAGACTGGGAGGGGGATAACCAGTGGAAGGTTAAAAAAAATCTTTTCTTCTTACTCCTCTCCATTTTGCTCCTTATAATTCTTTCAGATAGGAACAATTATGGGTCACAGTTATGACTGTGCGATGGCCCCCCTCTCCCTCATTTGATGCCCAGTCTTTCTGCTGGAGGTAGGCTCTATAGGTTTCCTCTCCCTACTGTCAGGCTTTTCTTCTAAGGTCCCTCCCTTTTAGTCCTATGAGTCTCTCACCTCTCAGGTCTCTGGTGGATTCTGGAGGATGCCCCCCAATCTCCTATCTCCTGAGGTTGCCTGTTTCCATTCTTTCTGCTGGCCCTCAGGGCTTCAGTCCTTTTCCCTCTCCCAATGTCAGATCAGATTCCCCTCTTCCCCCTTTCCACCACCCCATCTACTCTCCCTTCCAGGTCCTTCCCTCCTTCCCCACTTGAGGTTGCTTTCTTCTCCCTCCCAAGTGGGACTGAGGTTTCCTCCCTTGGGCACTTCAGCTTGTTGACCTTTTTGAGTTTTGTGAACTGTATCTTGGGTACTCCGTACATTTTTTTTTTTTTGGCTAACATCCACTTATTAGTGAGTACCTACCATGCATGTCCTGTTGGGTCTGAGTTACCTCACTCAGGAAGATATTTTCTAGTTCCATCCATTCGCCTGCAAAACTCAGGATGTCCTCATTCTTCAAAGCTGAGTAGTATTCCATTGCGTAAATGAACCACATTTTCTGTAGTCATTCTTTTGTTGTGGGACATCTGGGGTTGTTTCCAACTTCTGGCTATCACAATAAGGCTGCTATTAACATAGTGGAACACATGTGCCTGTGGCATGGCAAGGCATTTATTGGGTATATTCCCAAGAATGGTGTAGCTGGGTCTTCAGGAAGGTCTATTTCTAATTTTCTGAGGAACCTCCAGATTGATTTCCAGAGTGGTTGTACCAGTTTGCAATCTCACCAACAATGGAGGAATGTTCCTCTTTTTCCACATCCTCCCCAACATGTGTTGTCACCTGAGGTTTTGATCTTAGCCATTCTGATTGGTGTAAGGTGGAATCTCAGGGTCGTTTTGATTTACATTTCTCTGATCACTAAGGACTTTGAATATTTTTTTTAGGTGCTTCTCAGCCATTCAAGATTCCTCAGTTGTGAAATCTTGGTTTAGTTCCAGCAACAGGCACAAAGCAGGATCCAGTGCAAGAGGGGTTCCAAGGCCTGACACTATTACTGAGACTATGTAGCGCTCACAAAAACGGACCTAGCATGAAAGCACTTGGGAAGACCCAACAAGCAGCTGAAAGAGTCATATGCAGATATTGGCACCCAACCAATGGACAGAAGCAGCTGACCCCTGCTGTTGAATTAAGGAAGGCTGAAAGAAGCTGAGGGCCACCCTGTAGGAGAACCATCAGTCTCAATTAATCTGCACACCTGGGATCTCTCAAACACTGGACCTCCAAACAGGCAGCATACACCAGTTGATCTGAGGTCCCAAGCACACATACAATAGAAGACTGTTAGGTCTGTGTTCATCTAGAGATGATGCAACTAAGCCTCAAAAGACTGGAGGCCCCAGGGAGTTTAGAGGTCAGGTGAGGTGGTGGGTAGGACATTCATGTGGAGACAGGAGGGAGAGGAGGAGGTCCGGGATGTGGAACAGTCAAAGGGTAGACAGGGGTTGGCAGGGTAGGGAATAAAATATGGAGTGTATAAAAATAATTAATAGAAAATTCTCACAAAAAAGAATAAAAAGAGAATAGAAATGTAGTATTTAGGAGGAGGGTTTGAAAGGTTGAATGTTTCTTCAAGAAAACTTAGAGAACTAAAAGAAAAAGAGAAAAGATAATATTAGACATAGTAAGCACAGCATCTAAGGAGAGCCAGGGTGGAAAAGCAACAAAATCTGAGATCAGGATGTCAGGAAAATAATCCACTGATATTATCAGCACTGAGAATGGTGTTTCTACATCAGAGAATGCCCACAATGTGACTGACATATAGTAAAAGCAGTCTTAGACCCAAATATACTATTTTAAAAATTTAGAACATTAGGGAAAAACAAGACAAAATTTGCTTTGAAAAATCTCTGCTGAGAAAATGGATTCTAATTTAGAAATTTATTCGGCAAACTGTCATTTACATTTCAGAGTAGATTGAGGACATCTTCTGAAGTATAGTCTTAAAATTGGAGGATCCTTGTTCACTTTTTCAGAACATAAACAGTGAATAGATTCAAGATCCTGAGAAGTCTTCTGATGAAAGACAATACCCAGAGAAATCTTCAGAAAAATTCAAAGCAATAATCATTTTCTATTGAGGTACATGAGCAAGCCCATGGAAAAATCATTTTTGAAAATTATGTTTAGTGTATATCATATTTGAATTGGCTTAGTGGGAATCAAGCAAGGGACAGGAATGTTTTGATAATTAATAGACTATTAGAAAAAATACAAAAGGCAGATGTTATTATCGTCAGGGGAAACCAAAGGAGCAGAACAGGGATGACATCACACAAATACAATAGACTACGGCTGTGAAATGAACATAGAGTCATGGCGTAACCTCAGGGAAGAGGTGGAGGAGAGATAGGAAATATAAGTGATTGTGACTCAAGTCTGTTTCACAGTGGAAAATTAACAGTGTGCAAAACTCAAAAGTCAGAAGACAACAGAAGGAAATCAGTGTATGTTAATAGATAAAAAAATTTAAATGATTTGGAATTGATAGTTTTTAGACATCTGGGAGGGTGTCACCTGTCAGGCCAGAGTTGTATTAATTTTTTAAATAGTTGTTTATTCTAACCCAAGTGTGATTAACTTTTTGACATGGTGGCAGGACACAAACTATCAAAAGTATTTTACAACAGTCTGTAATGTTTTATATTTATTACTTTATGCTGATGCATTCATAACTGTCTTCATCTACAGATTTCATAGCAGTAATATCATAAAAGAGAAAATTTAATAAATGATTTATATATTTGAAATGATATTCAACTTTTGTATTCCATCACTGCTCCATGCCTTAAAAGGCAGTTGTTATTATCTGTGTGATCATGTGTGCATATGTGCACATATAAACAGTTATGCATCTTATTTCTTTTATTAATTGAAATAATGCCTCAATGAACAGCCTTTATTGTATAACTTTATCCATAAGTCTTTATATATACATATGCACACAAATATACAAACTAATCATTAGAAATTATGTTCTCCAGAAGAGGAAAGAACCAACACTTCCAACATTATAGTAAGTACATGTATAAGACAGGCATGTTCTGTCCCTACCCACTGATTATCTATCACCCAGTGCATGTGTTCCTTTCTCTAACAAGCCTTGAAGAAAGAACTATCTACCAGAGCCTGAAGTGGACTATCTCACTATCTGCTTCCTGATCTCTTCCCTAAACTTCTGGCATTTGTTAGAAGTGACCATATGTTTCTTAACTTTCATTTTTTCCCCTGTTGCCATAGATACTAGCTTAGTTCAATATCTTGAAGACATGCTGTTTTATTTTCCCAAAAATGTATTACAAGTCTAAAATCATCTGTCATGTGGCTTTTCCTGGAATGATACAAACAAACATCTATTTCCCCAGATGGGATACTGCAAACAGTTGGAAGAAATTATTGCACCTAAATCATTGTGAACCAATGAGTTTGAGCATCAGAGACACATAGGCAGTGAAACCTAAGAAGCCTCCTTGACCATGGGTTATGACTCAAGAAAGTCTCTGGATTTGGTTGATGGGTATTTCTTCTGTCCTCAGCAATTCTTACCACTTTTATAATCAGTGGAAGATGCCTCATGCAACTGGATTTAGGAAGTTCGTTTGAAATTTCCTACATTTCCCATTCCTTGTACATTTTGTTTCATGAATATCATGACCTCTTTTTATTCCAGGGATGAATATTTTGATTTGGAGGAAACAGACTCACAACACAGTGGGATTTGTTCACATCATGGGTCTTCCTAAGATAACCATGTGTAAGAATAAAAGCTATTTCAAAAGCAAGCTCTATGTACCTGGAAGCTTCACTCACTTGCTTTGGAAAAGAGGATGGGTTATCTGCCAAATAAGGATCAATTAAAATATTGGAGTAAAAGGTTAAAGTCAAGCAAAGTGGTTGAAGAAACCGACTCCTTCTGTCTATGAAAAATACAGCTACATTTATTCATTTACTACTCAGGTTTTCACTTCTAGGTTTAAGAAATATTGCTTAACATTCAAAACAATTACCTTTCACTTTATCCTATGCAAATATAGTAGAGGGATTAATAGTTTAATGAATAATTACTTTAAGTAAGATCCTGTCAACCGGCCAGACGCCCTGGAGCTCCTGGAGATTGGATCACCAACCAAAGAGTATACATGAAGGGACCCATGACCCTGGCCTCATATGTGGCAGAGGATGGCCTTGTTGGACATCAATGGGAGGAGCAGCCCTTGGGCCTGAGGGTGTTTGATGCCCAATGTAGTGGAATGCCAGGGCCAGAAAGACAGTAGTGGGTGAGTGGGTGGGTGGGAGAGCACCCTCAAAGAGGCAGGGGGAGGGGGAATGAGATAGAGGCTTTCCAAAGGGGAGACCTGGAATGGGGAAAACAATTGAAATGTAAATTAAGAAAATTTCCAATTAAAAAAAAAAGAGAGAGATCTAAGCATAACACTTTCAGATGCATGTTCTAAAAGTGTTGAATTCTTAATCCCTGCACAACAGTCAAAGGTTAGGAAAGGTTATTTCAAAAGAGTTACCTAGAAGTAGGTTATGTTTAATAGGGAGAAAAATATTACTACTATGCAGAGAACAAAGACAGCAAGGAAATGCACTGTTTGCCAGCCGAAGGTGGCAGTGGCATTGGCCAGCACAAATCGTTGTCATTGCCGTTCTGTAACTCAGAACGAAGTGTGATAAGAGCTTTCAGAAGATCGACATGAGGTTAGATTATAAATAGAAATATTGACTCATAAATAACAGCTCACCTGAGGAGTTTGTATCTCTATGAAAAGATTCATATGAATAACCATGTACATATATGCTGGCATTTTATGATTCAGATTTTAAACAGAAAGTGTCCTCCATTCTTTACCTAACTAGAGATGCATCCTTTTACTTATTCTTAATCATGACCAGAAAAATAATGTTGATGGTATAATGCATTAAGTATCAAAATTTTCCTCAATGTAAATTTTGCTTAGGGAGGGAGAAATCACATATCTATGTTTAATTCCATAATAAATAATGCATTAACCTTTAGATATTTTTATTTCTATATCTATAGGTATCTGATAATTTAAATAATAAGAAAAGACCTTTCTAATTTAAACCAGAACCTAAACATCCAATTTTCTTGCTTTGGGAATTGTGCTTTCTAAGCTTACCATTTAGCATCAGCCTTTGAATTGCTGTAGGCAAGCGAAAAAGAATTTTCTTCCTTACATTTCCTTAGTATAGTTTTTGCTGAAAAGAAAATCAATAGATGAGAGAAAATTCCTGAGAAACATTGTGCGTTTTTATGATAACCATGAAATAAAAGAAACAAGGAACCAATAAACCCTCAACTCTGTCATTTAAAATATTTTCATGATGAACAAGGAAAAGAAAACAAACTCCCAAATGTGTAGGCTGTGAGCCATAGAACTTCAAACGTACAAACATGTACTAAGGTTGACATAGTCACATACGTTGTCTCACAAGCTCACTTATGAGGTGACTGAGATAACTTAACAAGCCTACTTATTCTACAAAGGCATAATTAAGTTCAGATTATAGCAAAATCCGGTGTCTAGCTATCAGCTGGGAATAGAGAGATTAGTTAAAAAGCTCAACATGGTAGTGAGGCAATCACAGTTAGATCCTGAAACAATATGGTCAGGAAAGGAAGTTGGTAGTAAATCCAACAAGAGAAATTTTCTTATATTTACTAAAATTGTTTATTCTCTTGACATGGAATTATGTTCTTAAAAATATATGCATTAAAAAACAGGCCCAAAACAGATAATTCCAGAACTCAGGATGTGGAGGACTTCAAGGTCATCTTTAACCCTAGAGTAATTTTGAGGACAATCTGAACTACAGGAGACCTTGTCTTAAGAAGCAAAATGGGGTGGTCTGTGCCCAGAGCTGACCCTGTGCCACAGCTCTCCATACCCAAATACCACCTGGAGAGAGCTGGTCTCCCAAGAGTGCTGACACACCTGTGAGCACAGGTAAAAACTCCACTTCTGCTCAAATTCCTGGCCCAAGAGGGACCCACCTAGAGCCATCAGGACACAAGAACCAAGGATGAGCCAGGTAGAGGATACTTTTGGTTTCAGTCTGCACCCTGGAGCTGACCCTGTGCCACAGCTCTCCATAACCAAATTCCTCCCAGAGAGAACTGGTCTCCCAGTAGTACTGGCACACAGGCATGCAGGAGGGACAAGCCACAGTCTGAGGCAGCAAGACCAGGTACCACCAGAGATAACCAGAAGTTGATAGTCAAGGGCAAGAACATAAGCAACAGAAACCAAGGCTACTTGGTGTCATCAGAACCCAGTTCTCCCACGACAGCGAGTTCTGGATACCCTAAAACACCAGAAAAACAAGACTCTCATTTAAAATCACATCACATGATGATGAAAGAGGACTTTAAGAAGAACATAAATAACACGCTTAAAGAAATACAGGAGAACACAGGTAAATGGCTAGAAGCCCTTAAAGAGGAAACATAAAAATCCCTTGAAGATTTATAGGAAAACACAACCAAACAAGTGAAGGAATTGAACAAAACCATCCAGGATCTAAAAATGGAAATAGAATCAATAAAGAAATTACAAAGGGAGACAACCCTGGAGATAGAAAAACTTGGAAAGAGATCAGGAGTCATAGATCACCAACAGAATGCAAGAGATAGAAGAGAATCTCAGGTGCAGAAGATACCAAAGAAAACATTGATACTACAGTCAAAGAAAATGCAAAATGCAAAAAGCTCCTAACCCAAAACATCCAGCAAATTCAGGACACAACAGGAAGATCCAACCTAGGGATAGGTATAGAAGAAAGCAAAGATTCCCAACTTAAAGGGACAGTAAATATCTTCAACAAAATTATAGAAGAAACCTTCCCTAACTTAGAGAAAGGGATGCCCATAAACATACAAGAAGCCTACAGAACTCCAAATAAATTGAACCAGAAAAGAAATTCTTCCTGTTATATAATAGCCAGAACATGAAATGCAGAAAACAAAGAAAGAATATTATAAGCAGTAAGGTAAAAAATGTCAAGTAACATACAAAGACAGATCTATCAGAATTAAATCAGACTTCTCACCAGAGACTATGGAAGGTAGAAGATCCTGGGCAGATGTCATACAGACCCTAAGAGAACACGTATGTCAGCCCAGGCTACTATACCCAGCAAAACTCTGAATTAAGCTAGTTGGAGATACCAAGATATTCCAATACAAAAACAAGTTTACATGATATCTTTCCACAAATCCAGCCTTACAAAGGACAATAAATGGAAAACTCCAACACAAGGAGGCAAACTACACCCTAGAAAAAGCAAGTAATTAATCTTCTTTCAACAAACCCAAAAGAAGACAGTCAGACACACACACACACACACACACACACACACACACACACACACACACACACAATTCTACCTCTAACAACAAAAGTAACAGGAAGCAACAATCACTTCTCGTTAATATCTCTTAAAGTCAATGGGCTCAATTCCCCCAATAAAAAGACATAGACTAACAATCTGGATACACAAACAGGACCCAGCATTTTCCTGCATACAGGAAACACATCTCAGTGACAAAGACACACACTACCTCAGAGTAAAAGGTTGAAAAGCAATTTTCCAAGCAAATGGTCCCAAGAAACAAGCTAGAATGGAGAAGCCATTCTACTATCAAATAAAATCAACTTGCAACCAAAAGTTATCAAAAGAGTAAGAAGGACACTTCAAACATATCAAAGAAAAAAATCTACCAATAACTATCAATTATGAATATCTATGGTCCAAAACAAGGGCACTTACATTCATAAAAGAAACTTTACTAAACTTCAAAGCACACATTGCACCTCACTCAATAATAGTGGGACACTTCAATACCCCACTCTCAGCAATGGACAGATCATGGAAACAGAAGCTAAACAGAGAAACAGTGAAACTAACAGAAGTTATGAAACAAATGGATTTAACAGCTATCAATAGAACATTTCATCCTAAAACAAAAGAATATACCTTCTTCTCAGCACCTCATGGTACCTTTTCTAAAATTGGTCATATAATCAGTCACAAAACAGGCCTCAACAGATACAAGAATATTGAAATAACCCCATGCATCCTATCAGATCACCACGGACTATAGCTGGTCTTAAATAACAAGAAAAAAACCGAAAGCCCACATACACATGGAAGCTGAATAATGATAAACTCTATGATAACTTGGTCAAGGAAGAAATGAAGAAATAAATTAAAGACATTTTAGAATATGTTGAAAATGAAGCTACAACATACCCAAATTTATGGGACACAATGAAAGCAGTGCTAAGAAGAAAACTCATAGCTCTGTTTGCTCCAAAAAGAAACTGTAGAGAGCATACAATAGCAGCTTAACAGTACACCTGAAAGGTCTACAACAAAAAGAAGCAAAAATACCCAAGAGGAGTAAATGGCAGGAAATACTCAAACTCAGGGCTGAAATCAATCCTGATTTATAAACAAAAAGAACTATACAAAGAATCGACAAAACCAGGAGTTGGTTCTTTGAGAAAATCAACAAGATAGATAAATTATTAGGAAGACTAACCAGAGGGCCCAGAGACAGTATCCAAATTAACAAAATAAGAAATGAAAAGGGCAACATAATGACAGAAATTGAGGAAATTCAAAAAATCATCAGATCCTACTACTATGCTAACAAAACTGGAAAATCTGGATGAAATTGACAATTTTCAAGACAGATACCAAATACCAAGGTTAAATCAGAATCAGATAAGCCATTCAAACAGTTCTATGACCCCTAAAGAAATAGAAGCAATCACTATAAGTCTCACAACCACTCTGGAAAGCAGTCTGGCAGTTCCTCAGAAAACTGGGCATGACACTCTCAAAGGATCCGGCTATACAACTCCTGGGCATATACCCAGAGGCTTTACCTGCATGCAATAAGGACACATGCTCCACTATGTTTATAGCAGCCTTATTTATAATAGCCAGAAGCTGGAAAGAACCCAGATGTCCCTCAATGGAGGAATGGATTCAGAAGATGTGGTATATTTACACAATGGAATACTACGCTGCAATTAAAAACAATGATTTCACGAAATTCCTAGGCAAATGGTCAGAACTGGAAAATATCATCCTTAGTGAGGTAACCCAATCACAAAAGAACACACATAGTATGCAGTCACTGATAAGGGGATATTAACTCAGAATTTCAGAAAACCCTAGACACAATACACATATCAATAGATTTCTAAGAAGATGGAAGGAGAGACTCCTGGTCCTGGAAAGACTGGATGTAGGGGAATGCCGAGACAGAGAAGCAAGAGGGGGTTGAATGGGGAAAAGAGGGAGGGAAGGGGGCTTATGGGAGTTTTGGGGAGGGAGGAAAGGGGAAAGGGGAAATGATTTTGAATGTAAATAAAAATATAAAAAATAAAAAAAAAATCTCAAAGGAAAAAAATAAAAGTGACAAGGTATTGAACTCTAAAAAAAAAAAAAAGAAAAAAAGAAATTAGAGAAATGACACCCTTCACAATAGTAGCTAACAATATAAAATATCTTGGTGTGACTCTAACCAAACAAATAAAAGATCTATACATCAAGATCTTCAAGTCTCTAAATAAAGAAATCTAAGAAGACTTCAGAAGATGTAAAGATCTCCCCTCCTCATGGATTGGCAGGATTAATATAGTAAAAGTGGCCATCTTGCTGAAAGCAAACTACAGATTCAATGGAATCCCCATTAAAATTCCAACTCAATTCTTTATAGAGTTAGAAAGAGCAATTCTCAAATTCATTTGGAATGACAAAAAACCCAGGGTAGCAAAAACTATTCTCAATAATATAAGAACTGGGGGAATCACTGTATGGTGTAAAAACTGCATGGCATTGGTACAGTGACAGGCAGGTAGATCCATGCAATAGAATTGAAAACTCAGTAGTGAACCCAAATACATATGGTCATTTGATCTTTGGCAAAGGAGCTAAAACCATCCAGTGGAAAAAAGACAGCATTTTCAACAAATGGTGCTGGTTCCACTGGCAGTCAACATGTAGAAAAATGCAAATTGATCCATTCTTATCTCCCTGTACAAAGTTCAAGTCCAAGTGCATCAAGGATTTCCACATAAAACCAGATACACTGAAACTAATAGAAAAGAATCTGGGGAAGAGCCTTGAACACATGGGCACAGGAAAAAATTTTCTGAACAGAATACCAATAGCTTATGCTTTAGATCAAGAATTGACAAATGGGACCTCATAAAATTGCAAAAAGGCAAAGGACGCTGTCAATAGCTCAGAATGTCAACCAACAGTTTGGGAAAAGATTTTTACCAATCCTACATCCAATAGAGGGCTAATTTCCAATATATACAAAGAACTCAAGAAGTTAGACTCCAGAGAACCAAATAACCCTATTAAAAATGGGGAACAGAGCTAAACAGAGATTTCTCAACTGAGGAAACTCAAATGGCTGAGAAGCACCTAAAGAAATATTCAACATCCTTAAACATCAGGGAAATGTAAATCGAAACCACTCTGAGATTCCACATCATAATACTCAGAATGGCTAAGTTCAAAAACTCAGGTGACAGCAGATGCTGGCTAGGATGTGGAGAAAAAAGAACACTCCTCTGTTGCTAGTGGGATTGCAAGCTGGTACAACCACTCTGGGAATCAGTATGGTGGTTCCTCAGAAAATTGGACAGATTACTACCTGAGGACCCAGCTATACCACTCCTGGGCATATACCCAGAAGATGCTCCAACATGTAATAAGGACACATGCTCCACTTTGTTCATAGCAGCCATATTTATAATAGCTAAAAGCTGGAAACATCCTAGATATTCCTCAATAGAAGAATGGTTACAGAAAATTTGGTACATTTACACAATGGAATGGTACTCAGCTATTAAAAATGATGACTTCATGAAATTTGCGGGCAAATGGATGGAACTTGAAAATATCCCAAGTAGCTAACCCAGTCACCTGGTATGCACTCACTAATAAGTGGATATTAGCCTAAAAGTTCGGAATACCCATGATACAATTCATAGACCACATGAAGCTCAAGAAGAAGGAAGACCAATGTGTGGATGCTTTAGTGCTTCTTAGAAGGGGGAACAAAATACCCATGGGATGAGATACAGAGACAACGTGTGGAGCAGAGATTGAAGGAAAGGTCAATCAGAGCTTGCCCTGTCTGGTGTTCTATCCCATATACAGTCACCAAACCAGTATGCTATTGAGGATTCTGGGAAGTGCTTGCTGACAGGAACCTGATATGTCTGTTTCCTGAGAGGCTCTGCTAGAGCCTGACAAATACGGAGGTGGATGCTCCCAGCCAACCATTGGACTGAGCGTGAGTTCCTCGAAGGAGGAGTTGGAGAATGACCTGAAGATGCTGAGGGATTTGCAGTTCCGTGGCTCTGGCGGCAAATGTGGCAGAGGATGGTCTTGTTTTTACATCAGTGGGAGCAGTGACCCTTAGGCCTGAGGGGGTATGAGGCCCCAGTATAGGGGAATGTCAGGGCAGGAAAGCAGTAGTGGTTGGGTGGGTGGGGGAGCACCCTCATAGAGGCAGGGGGGAGGGGAGATGGGATAGGGGTTTTCAGGAGGAGAGACCCAGAAAGTGGATAACATTTGAAATGTAATAAAACAGATATCCAATAAAAGAACAAAAAGAAGCAAAATGGTAATAAAAGAAAACTTATTCAAATATATATAAATATTCAAGAATACTGATTATTTCATTGCTCTTTTTACAAATAAAATAATATACTGGGAAATATCTTAAATAAAATATCAAGAGATGGCTAACCTAATATATTGCTAAAAAGTAAGTTATGTTTAATATATGCTAGAGAAAAATTCACAGGTAAGTGCCTTGCTCAACCTCTATCAGGGAAGCTTCCTGCAGTAAATGGTGCTTAACACAGGGACCCATTACTAGACAACATGTACAGAGTGAGAGACTTTGGAGTACTCAATTCTAAATGGTATGTCCTCGTTTAATATATACTCTCAAGGTGCAGAGACAGACCTATGCAGAAGAGGAGACAGAAAAGTTGTAAGAGAGGGGATGGATGATTCAAAGGAAGTACCGCCTCTCAGATAGAGCAGGGTGGTTACACACATGAACTCACAAAGACTGTGGCAGCACACACAAGACCTACACAGTTTCAAACCAGACCAAATCCCAAGCCTGAGAAGGGAAAATGGACACAAAATCTTACCCTTAAGAAGCTTTTGTAATTGATACCTCCTAAAAAAGGGAACTCAGTTTTCTACAATTTGGTATCATTGGTTATATCAACATTTCAGTGCAGGACCCATGCCCAGGAATAGTTAGTAGTTGGTTCATACAGAATGGGATTCACTTTTTTTTTCCTTTTTATGGGCTGTTCTTTCTTCTTCTTCTTCTTCTTCTTCTTCTTCTTCTTCTTCTTCTTCTTCTTCTTCTTCTTCTTCTTCTTCTTCTTCTTCTTCTTCTTCCTCTTCCTCTTCCTCTTCCTCTTCCTCTTCTTCCTCTTCTTCCTCTTCTTCCTCTTCTTCCTCTTCTTCCTCTTCTTCTTCTTCTTCCTCTTCTTCCTCTTCTTCTTCTTCTTCCTTCTTCCTTCTTCTTCTTCTTTTTTTTTCTTCTTCTTCTTCTTTTCTTCTTCTTCTCCTTCTTCTTCTCCTCTTCTTCCTCCTCCTTCTCCTCCTTCTTTCTTCTTCATCATCATCATCATTGTTTTCTCCTCTTCCTCCTCCTCCTCTTTTGTTTCTTTCTTGGTTTCTCTTTTTGATATCATTGAATCTTTGTTTTGATGTATGAAAATGTTTTCTTTGTTTTTGCTTAAAAAGAGGAGGAAATACCTGATCCAGAGGGACCTGGAGACCCCTGGTTGGAGGTCACTGGGTCATTCTGACATCAGGGTGAGGGCCCAGGGTCGGTCACCGTTGTGGGCAATTCTTGCCTTTTGTGGATCCAGCCTTAATGTCTGACATCCCAGGAAGCACAAACCCTGAACAATGTGGATATCAGAGTGATACTGTGAGGAGGAGTAACAAGAATAGTTTTACCAAAGAGAATAAGATAGCACATCATGTCTTCCTGTTACACTGATCTGAGTGCATCCTTAGAAAACTGAATGTGCCACAAACCCAGGACAGTCTTTGAACTTGTATGCTCTCTAGCAATTTTGTGTGAATTTTTATACAAACATTGTTTTATTAATTATATAAAACATAATTAAATAGAAAAAAAACATAAAAATAGAAAAAAAAGGAGGAGGTAAAACATTAAGTTGTGTCCATAAGGAGATGGGGAGGGTCTGAATGAGTTGTAAGAAGGTAAAATAATGATTGAAATATATTTTATGATAAAAAATTTAAAAATTTATTCATGCTTATCTGAATATGCAAGAATTTCACTATTTGGTAAATAAAATAATATATTAAGACATATCTTAAATATTATATCAATAGACAACTAGCATAATATAGTGCTATAAAGTAAAATATATATGCAAACAGTGCTATCAAATAAGAGTAGATAAAAGGGCAACAGTACTTTTTGTGGGCTTTTCTTTTTCTCATATTGTTAAGGGCCTACATAGTGTTTTGGAAAGGTTGAAAACAAAGATACTTATAGAATTTATCTCAGGAAGGGAAGCTTGAGTTGGACTGCAATGGTTTATTTCCAGGAGCCTTTTAATTTATTATTAATATTTATCATGTAAATTTATTATTTGTAATCTTTACCATCACTAATAATAATAATCATAATAATAATATATTATGTTTTTTGCAAAAATATTGTTATACTCTGCCAGTTTGAGACTTAATAGAACAAATGATAAGCATGACTTTGTGATTTCATGTTGCTATTGACAACTGAATTCTAACCTGCCATAGGTGATCTTAAATATTCAATGGAAGATTTTAGAGATGAATGCAAACTGAAAAACAGTAGGCATGTGTAACAAATTTTAGGACATGGGTTCCAATAGGATAGCACTACTCTTTGGTTTGTGAGCTCTTGTAATGAGCAAGAGTTGCTCTTAGCAGTCTATGCTCATTAACCCACCTGATCTTCAAACCTGTCCTGGATATCATACCTTGCCAACACCTCCTACATCATGTATTGTAGAGAAGGTAGACCTGGGAGACAGAGATACAGAGTAACTTGTCTAAGACTAAAGCATTATTAAATAGTTGCTCACAATTCAATGGCGGTAAGCATTGGCCTTAGCAAACATGGATTCTGGTGTTCCACAGGCAAAGCCCCACCCTTTGCAAAACAAGGCTACCAAAAATTGAGGGATTTCACTCTGTCCTACTCAGAAAGGAGGTCTATTTTGGTTCACGATTCAAATCTTCAAATCTGTTCAAAGACTTTATGGAACTATTAGACATATTTACCAGGGAACAATATTGAAATGCTAGAAAAACAAGGGCATGAATGGGAGCAACGCCAGACAAATTTCAAGTGCAGGACAGCGACTTGTCAATTATGGTATAAGAAAATACAGTGCCCGAATAATAATGTATGGATGATTTAAAAAAATATTGACAATATTGAATTTCCACAGCAAAAATATCACTTCCATGAATGAAGAATCATCTAATCAATCGTAGGAAGCATATTCAACCAAGAATATTTGAAATTCAGGAAAGAGTGAACAGGGAACTGCTGTAGAGTAGAATCTTAACACATGGTGTGCATTACTACTAAGGGACATTAGGAAGAAGTATATGCTGGACTTTATAAACCAGTCTGGAAGGGTCACATGAAAAAAACATGTAAAGCACTGAAAAGCTTCTCATCTCTCAAAGAAATGCTGGAAGAGAGCTCTATTTCTTCTGGAGGATGTGACATCACCATACTTCCTACAGTCATATTCAGAGCAAGTTATCAAAGAGAGCTGCCTTTGTCTAGTGATACTTGGAGAAATGTGATACAACATTCCCATCTACCTTCCCATGCAGACCAGTGATGATAATAGTATTGATACTAATAAAACAATGAAGAGAAATGAATCAAAATAAAAGAAAATGTTTTCATAAATAGATTTATAAATCTATAAATCTCACAAACTTCAACTACAAATCTATAAAATGTTTGGTGGTTGTGGGAGTTTGATGTTGAATAACATTGATAATAATGGAGCAGGTTAGTTTATAAGGTTAAAAAAGCTATAATCATATCATAGACTTGTGCTGAGCTAGAAGCAATATTAACACTATTTGACATGCAGGGAATCCTCTCTATTGTATGATGATGTGGTGGAAATTTGAGACACGAATAGCTCTAATTATGCTTTATATCTCTCTTATGGATTTTAGACAAGGGGGCTATCATCCTCCTACAAGAACAGTTTCATAAAATCTTTACAGGAAGCA
The DNA here is from genome assembly GCA_036184795.1 of Tokudaia tokunoshimensis. Classification (NCBI taxonomy): domain Eukaryota; kingdom Metazoa; phylum Chordata; class Mammalia; order Rodentia; family Muridae; genus Tokudaia; species Tokudaia tokunoshimensis. Next base: position 16,991,756 of record BTHU01000009.1, on the reverse strand, counting down.
GTATCTGTAGTGTGTGCCAAAATCTGTTAAAAAGCCCAGCTAACATTCTGCAAGGAGCTCAAATCCAGGAGAAACTTGAAGGAAAAAATATGCCTGCCATATTTCCTGACATTGACTCTAGATTTTCCTTGGAAAATTAATTGGTTATATCCAGGCATCTATTTTAAAATCTACTTACTTTACATTTTTATTATATGTTTGTAAAAGCTCTTTATATATTTCATATTATTAATTTGCTTTTATACATTCAAATCCTGTCTATGGTTTCTGTACCTTCATTTCATTATGGGAAACTTCATAATTTCTCAATATAATGTTTTTCTCCTACATTGATATTCACATTGTTCTGTTAGGTAAGCATTTCTAGTTTCTGTGTATATCATCACTTCTAAAATATGATACTGAAGATTTGAGACTGTCTGACAAAGTGGTGGGGGGTGAGTTCTTTTTGTATCAAAATCTGTTGGTAGAATTAAAAGTTGAGCTACTTGGATCTGGTGAGAAATGAGGTTCAGTGAGTTTCTTAGTTTGGGTTCCTTGAAAGCTAATCTCTGGAACAAATGTTGAGAACAGATGGTTTGCCTGTGAAATATTTCTAAGAAGTACCAAGGAAGGATTGGGAGGAGAAAGAAAGAGAAGGAGGTAAAGGAAGCTAGAAGTGAGAAAGTGGGAGAGGTTAAGTCATCCACACACACACACACACACACACACACACACACACACACACACACACACACAGAGAGAGAGAGAGAGAGAGAGAGAGAGAGAGAGAGAGAGAGAGAGAGAGAGAGAGAGAGAGAGAGAGAGAGAGAGCTCAAAGCATTTAGGGAGTCATATATTGATCTGAGGACTCACATTGCTAATTTGTAGGGGGTTTCTCAGGGAATATCAAATATCAGCTGTTTTGGCTCTACTCTGCTCCACGGGCCTACAGCTCTAAAGAAAGAAGTTAGGCTGCTAAATAGCATAGCACTCTAAGATAGACTCCTCAAATGTATGGGGAATGTTCACAAAGAATTTTAGTGGCTGGCAAAAAGCACTAACAGCACCTACCACTAAGACATGGGATTTGTGTTTGAAACAAAAGCCCCTCCTGCAGCATAGAGCAAATATGTGCTAGTAAGGATGAGAATGCTACTCTTGTTTTTGAAACACTATTCTCACCACACCATGCGTTTTTCTTTTCTTCCAGTACACACTTGTCTTCCTTTTAGTCTTCCATACCTGTCTGAGCTGAACCCAGAAATGAATACAGGTTCAGTTATTTCCCTGGAGCCTCATTAGTCTTCTGTGCAAATAGATTTTTCAGGAACTTCTTAACATGGTCTAAGATTTACATTCTCACCAGTGCCTAGAATGACATCCACACTGAGAATGACAGTATACAATCAAAATGAAATTTTATCATTTGTGTCTTTTCTCTTTCATGACCTCTGCCAACTGTTACTTAACTTACTCAGTCCTAGAAAAGAGATTTACTTACAAATGTTTCCCCCTCGGTTTTCCTTAGCTACCCTTAGCAACAGGCTTCTTTAAACTTTAGTCTTAAGTATAGATTTAAAGTGACAGCAATCCTTTAAATACAAAGAAAATTAACAGCCTTTCTCATAAGTAGACTAACATAATTATTTACTCTTTGTTTTTGTCATCTACATTCTCCTTCATTTATTTACTTACAATGATTTTGGAAGGAATACTTAAAAGGAGTTAGGCTTTGGGCCAAGTGACATTCTGTCAAAACCACTCAAGGACACAGGAGTAAGGCTGGTAGTAGGTGACTATTGAAATTCTTTCTCCTCCACTGAATTATTTTAAAGCTCGAGGCAAACAGGTTGTTTTCTCCATGTCACACTTCCCTCAGTTTTAGCAGAGAAGTACTAGGTGGTAAAGGACTCTAGGGAGGTCAACCCAGAGGGGCAGATGAGTTGCTCTTGGCACACTAGGAGATGACTGACAAAGGGGGACTGTTGGCAGATGTGTCAGAAAATGACAGTATATGAGATCAACTCATGTAGGGAATTCTCCCAATTTGTGACATATGACAGGTACCATTAGATGTCAGCCTTTGCTGCTTGGATAGGATGGATTCTCATCCTGGTGTCTGTGGGATGCCTTGTGAGACTCGTGTGTACCTAGAGCATGAAGTTCAGTGCTTCATTTGCAGTGCACTTAACCAGTAACAAGTGAGGATTGTGCAGCACAATACCTCCAAACTTCATAATTCATAATTTCCTTTTTGTTTGTAGACATACAATAAATCCATGAAGCAATTCACAATTTTTCTTCTCTTATAGTAAGTTACATTGTGAAGAAAGATTAGACTTTCAATTTCCAAGCCATTTTTCTCTATCTTAAATCCTTGTGATTTTGCTTTTGCGTTTCTGCCCTTATCAGGTAAATTTGATGTGGCTGCTGGCAGGTCCTCACTTGCTTTAAGTCCCTTCTTCCCTCACAGGATACATCTTACGTATATTATTAGTTTGGTTAGTGTTTTAAAGATGATTTTATTTTTTGAATGTTTCATATATTCTGCATTTTGATCATAATCATTCTTCTTCCCTTAAGTGTTCTCAAACCTCCTCCATCTTCCTACTAAATTCATTTTATCTGTCTCTCAAATCACCATGTAACGAACAATGCTTAAAAACAAAAAACAAAGAAAAACCCAAGCTAATGCCATTAAGACAAAACAATACTAAGATTAAACATAAAAGTACACACACATACACATTCAATAACAAAACCAAAACCTAATTACAAAGTCTGTGTTGTCTTGACAAAATATTAATATGCATGGAGACTGCCCTAAGGAATGGTGATATTCCTAGTGACATTCTATTGGACAAAACAGATTTTCTTTTTCTCTCCCAGCTAGTGTCAATTGTAAATAGCTTCTTGGTTAGGGGTGAGACTGAGTTCACCTCCCCTTCTCCATGTTTGGATTTTGTTTGGTTAGAACCTGACTTGAATATAGCATCACAGTCTTTATGAGTTTATATGTGTCCCTGTTGTGTCTGGAAGATGCTGTTTCTTTGGAGTCACCTACAACCTCTGGCTCTAACAATATTTTTGCTTCCTCTTCCACACTGAGACTTGAAGAAAAGGGTTTGAAAAAGGCATCTCATTCAAGGATGTATGCACCAAAGCCTCTTACTCTCTGATCCTTATATACTTCTGGATCTCTGTGTTAATTCTTATATATTGCAAGAAGATTCTTCTATGAAGGCCTAACAAAACACTTATCTATGGGTATGTCATTAGGAGTTATCTAATATATATGACCATTTAGCAGAATAATTGCAGTAGGTTTTCCCACAAACCCATAACCTATTTAATCTCAGGTTCTTAGCCACTTTAGCATAATATTTTAGTCAGGTATGGGTTCTTTCTCATGGAGTGGGTCTTAAATCCATAATATTTCTGTAAATATTAAACCATAATATTATCTTGTAGGTAGGTCACTGTTGTAGACATAGGTTTTGTAGATTAGGCATATTGATTTCTTTCCTTCCTTGGTAGAGTGCAGAGTACCTTCTGGAACCATGAATACTAATCAATAAAGACAAAGCTTTTGTTGGGCAACGGTTGAATTTCTTCATGTTCCATAACATTAGTAAGTGGTGTCTTTAGCAATAGGGCTTTACCATCAAATTGTGAGCTCCAGAATTTAGGAAGGACCAGAATGGTAGAGTATGAAATACCTCGATTTTGATTATAAGCTTAATTTTGAATCTTGGTTCTGCCATTGTGAACTGCAAGTTACGCAAACCCTTTTAAGCCCCAATTTCCAGTAGCCATATGCATTCACCTGTCCTTCCATTAAAGGAAAGGTGTGCCATTTTCCAGGATAGTGTGGCTCTTGGAACCTGTCACTGTCATCCTCTATTATGTCATAATTGCCATGACCTTCTGGTTAGCCATTGCAATGTTGGGCAGAAGCATTTGGAGTCATAGTGTTGTTTCAGTATTAGATTTTCTTGGTTCTCTGGATGTTTGACCCAGAAATGGAAATTCAGTTTTTTTCTGGGAAGATGGGAGGTAGTAAATTCAGGTATAGCTGACCCAAAGTATAAACTTTTAAGGTAAGCAAAAAACAAGTTTTATTGCTATAAACCTTTAAGACCATAGTACTTTAAGATAAAATGATTCACACATTTTCAGACTATGTAGAAAAAAATACTATCCAAGTTTCCAAGATCATGTCAGAGAGAGTGAAGACACATACATGAAAGCTGTAAATTGTGCTTGTGAGCACTGGGCTTGGGGAAAAAGGGAATACCATGATCTTTAGGACAGTTTAAAGTAGAGATTTCTGTTATACCTGTTTCGCCTTTTGGGCCTTTGAATCAATGGAAACATTCTTCCCTTCCTTCTAGAAGAGTGACAATGTATAACTCAAGTGACAGTACAAACATTCCCTCTACTCTAAGGCTCCCTATAACCTCTGTCTCTGTCCAAAATCATTTGATGCTCTATGTATCAGCATCAATGTAGTGTCACGTGCTTATGTGCTCACCTTCTGAATTTTATATCTGAACTTGCAAGAAGTAGTGAAGTACACAGGCAGCACAGTGCATCCTTATTGGACAAATTAATTTACTCCAACAACCATAACTTAATGTTATTCTTTTATTTTGTTCTGTCTCAGGGAGCCCTAGGAATGTGTACTGAAGTTATAATGTTTAAAAGTGAGTGGAGTAAATCCTGCTTCCTGGACACACACCTTTCAAACCTTTGCTGTGCTCAGTAGTTATTAGCTATAGAAGCAGAGTGCTATAATCTCTGTTAGCACACACTTTTCTCTTGTGTATCTTTTAGTTAAATTTAGCATTTTTCAATTTGCTTTGCAAACAATGCCTGCATTATGCATTGTGTCTTTTATATATGTGAGTTATAGTAGAAGATAAGGTTAGCAACTTCATTCTGGGTAAAGTAGATATACAATAAACTATACCCATTTAAATATACAATTTGAAAAGTTCTATATATTTAGGGCTGAGCAACTCTTGCAATAGTGAAAATAGTTAATATGTCTGTTACACTCAGAAACTGCCCTGAGTCTCTTGGCCTGATCCCATCTCTGAGCCATTCTAAGATAAGCACAAATCTGCCTTCTGTACTGCAAATAGGTTTACATTTGTAGAGTTCCATGCAAATGGAGTCACGCTGTGTGTGCTCTTTTGTTTTCCTGTTCCACTCAGCAAAGTTATTTTGGGATGAACAGTTGGGTTATTCCCAGTTGTAAGCTATTCTGAATCTAGTTTCTTTGAACATTTATGTACATGCCTGTGTGTGGCCATATGCTTTTATTTAACATGAGTAGGAAATATCTAAGACTTTGTATGAACCTGTGAGGCTGTTTTCTACAATGGTCCACTCTGCCACACCCTCAGCTTTGTGTGCACATGAGAGAGTGATTGTTCATCCTGGTGAACACCTAATTATAGCCTCTCCATTAGGTGGATCTCGTTAAGTTTTTCTTTCTTTCTTTCTTTCTCTTTCTTTCTTTCTTTTTTTTTTGCAAGTATAACTAAGAAGAATTTATTTTACTTAATTCTTTTTCAGTGCTGGGGCTCAGACCTGGTGCCTCACACATGCTGTGCAAGGCAACCAATGAGCAACATCCCAACCTTTCCTTAGTTTTTCATTTACTCTCTGACTAAGGATTGACTTTCTATCTATTTTCTTATTAACTCTCAATTATTGAAGGCATCTTCGCATTTTATTTCTTTTTTGATGTTTTTAATGGTTTGTTTTATTTACATTTCCTTTTATAGGTTTTCACATACTTTTAATGTTTTTGTTTTAAATATGGAGATATGTTCTAAAAATATTCTTTTTCAGTCCATGGATTATCTTTATATCTGCTTAAAAATATCATGTCAAAAGAAGACCATCTGAAATGGGTTAGAGCATATTTCATCAATGTTTTAGTGGAGTAATATTCAGTATCCAAAAAATTGTTATCTGAATCGAGATTGTGTAGGTCATTTTTCTGTATCTTCTTCAAAAAGTTTTTGTTATTTTATGTGTTGCATTTATATGTGTATTTCACAAGTTAATTTTCATCATAGTACAAATTAAGGATCAAAGTTCCTATTTTTGCACAGAATGTTCTATTTTTCCAGCCACCATTTCTTGAAAAAGTCTATTCGTCTCCATCTTTATTACCATTTAACTGCTGCAAACCTCTTCTCTATACTTTTAAGAGTTTATTTTCAGTCTGTCTTCTCTGACATGGAGAGATAGAGATAGTTGTCTGAATATTCTGTAGATTTCTGCAAAGCAAATTACCTAGGCACAGAGTTTTCATTGTGAGACTAAGTATATTCTATATGTTTTATTTTTCTTTCATTTGTTTAGTTTGCTTTTCCTTAAAAACTATATGTTCACTGATTGCAATATGTGAGTTGGTACAAGTTCATTGATAAAATCACTCTATTATTTTTTACAGAAGGTCTTGTGATGTTACCTCTGTGGGATCTGATGTTGCTAAATTTTTTCCTTAATTTATCTCATTGATTTTGCCTAGGTATCAGTCGATTTTTGATAGTTTCAAAGATTCACTGTTGGTATAATGGCTTTATTTATTTATTTATTTATTCATTCATTCATTAAAAGAAAAGAAGGTTTACTTTGGTTCCTTGTTTGAGGGATAAAGTCTCTTTGCAAGGAAGTCACGTGAGTGAGAGTGGCTCTCACTGCTGCACCATAAGTTGGGGACAAAAGGTAACATGTGTCATAGTTGAGTGATGAATGCTAAATCTTCTCTTTCTAAGTGATTTATCAACATCTTCCCAGTGTATCTCTATTATTACCTTTGCTCTGGTCATTTTGCATGCAATGGAGAGGTGACCAGTCTTCTCTCCAGTGAGATTTTCAGATAGTTTTATATAGTTATTGTTATCTTCCAAGAGTATATTTTGTATGTGTGGGATACAGTTCTAACATTCATTTTATATTCCTTGAAGGATCTCACCTATACCTCATTCAGATTCAATTGATTGGTTGTCCACTCCTTGAATTTTTCTGGTTCTCTGAGTATCAACTGATCTTGGTGGCCAAGCTGAAATTATAAGTTTCATGTCACCAATTCTTCTCAATTTGAGCTTATAAATATATTCAGTTTTGGATAGATATTTTTTGTTATTGCTTTTTAAGATTTACAGGGTAGAGCCAGAGTTGTGTTTTATTATTAATTATTTCTCATTAATGAGTGAAGACTGTCTTGAGTGTCCTACTTCATGCTTGCCAATCATGCAATACTATAGTCTGGCTAAAAGGATAGGTACTACCTCCTGTCTCACAGAAACTTGAGGAAATATTCTTTATTTTCTCTTGATGTAGGAAAGGTTTCTTACATATTGCTACTGCTCTGAATTCCACTGAAATTTCAGTTTCTGTGATTGCTACCCTCTTTCTCTGATGCTTTGTCCTGAGATCTACAGATTCATCCTTTGATGCTATAAACTGTTATATCTCTCTCTCCTATTCATAAAAATCAAACTCTTCTAAACCCTTCTTTCATAGCATGTCTGGAAAATCACCAGAGTCAACAAGCTGAAGATCGCTTCATGCATTTCTGATATTGAAAGACCACAAGTTTTTCTTAACAATGTTCAATACTCTAAAATCAAAATGTATTGACTTACTTGGACAAGATTTCAGGCAGGAACTTAATCATTTCCTTGTTCCTCCATATTGGCTAGATGCAGAAGTCACTAAACATTATCTTTAATCATGTGATTTTTTTCACTTTATTAAATTAAGAACATTGTTTTGATCAAGATAATTCTGTATGTAAATACAGTTTAATTAGCACTATCTGTGTCTACAATTCAGAGCCATGTCTTACATCTAGCAATCTCTAACAAACTTCCTTCAAGTTTGTATGTAGCCTTAAGTGTTTTTAAGAACAAAATATATTTAATTATACGAATACTAAGTAATGTATACATGTACTAATAAAATTAGTAAGTACACTGGCACTGTTATTTGTGCAATGGCATATTCCCATTTGCAAAGTTACTACTATTTTATTATAAATTTACTATTATCTAGTGTGTTTTGAAGTTAGCAGATTTAATTTTACAGAATTTTTCCAACAACATTTATACAAAGCTGTCAGCTGTCAGCTGCCAGATGTATGTTTATTTTGTATCAGAGTACATTCTAGAAGGTAAAACCTTGTATTTATGTACACAATTTTTAAGTAGTCATAACGCTTAAATTAGCACATGCATAGACATTTAACTTCACTTATGTTATGTATATTAACATTATAAGAACTTGCATCTTGTAGTTTTGCTGAGAAAAACAATATTACATATATACTTTTCTAAAAGTAGGCAGATCATTTTGACCATTCTTGACATGGAAAGCTATGTTTACATATACAATATCATAAGCCAAGTGTTGTGTATATATATATATATATATATATATATATGTGTGTGTGTGTGTGTGTGTGTGTGTGTGTAGCTATGTGTATATACATGTATATGTGTACATATATCCATATACTATATATATATTTATATATACATCTATATTATGTATGTATACATATGCATATTTTATATATACATATCTATGTATATATAAAGATATGTATATGATGTATATACATATATAAACATATATATGTATTTTTACTGACTGAATAAAAAAATAATGGAATACTTGTATGCTTCTATAAACCCAGGATCTTACATTTTGTTAGTTCATTTGTAAACTTACAATGTTTAATTTCTACAAAAGTATGAAGAAGAGTAAATTACAGTGCTATGCTCACAGATTTGATGGTGTGTGTATGCTTCCATGAGTAAATACACAAGATAGTAAGAAGTGCTATGTATAAGGTCGATGCCATAAGAGAGAATGAAGGAAATTCTACCATGCTTTTCCTTAACAACAAGGCACTGGGTTATCTATTATGATGCTAATCTAGATTTTGAGATGGTTTCACAAATACTAGTAATGTTTTAGTAGGCAGAAAGGTACAAGTAAATCCTAAGTAGAAAAAGAATATTCAAAGTTACTCCTGCTGGGTCACTAAAATGTTCTGGTTTCCTGCTGATTTTAAGGAGACATAAGGGGAGATTTAGAAGATAAAACTGGAGCTGCTTGAGAAACTGAGCAGATGTAATATTGTCAGGAGTCTGGAAAATAAGCAAGATGGGGTGGTTATGTCCTTAGATGATAAGAAAATGGTTTTGGAGATGTATGCATCAAGAACTGGCAAATATAAGTAGGACCAAAGTGCCAATGTTGGAGACAGGGAAGCAAAGTTGAGGCTTGAGGAAAATAATTGTGCAGTTTAATAGCATAGGTACAAATATTAGAGAACATTGAAGATGTTTTAGGGGTATTGGAATTGATGCTTGGTTACACATGGGACATTAAAATAAAAGAGAGGGGATTTTGCTTCAGAGTAGGAGTTTTACAAATGTATTCAACTTGTTTTTAACTAACATTTCCAAATATGAAACCACAGAATGCTGAACATGATGATGGAGTGTGTGAGAGTCCACGGGAGTCTGAATGTAAGCTGTGTCCTTAAGGTCTGTACACAAAAATTGAGGCCAGAAAGTTATAACAGCACAGCAGGGTAAATAAAGTGTAGAAAAGCATCCCCTTAATAACTGCTTTTTCTGTAACAGTAGTGACTTGGACGCTCCCAGCTTGCAGGGCTAGTGCTAGAATATTAGTACAACCAATGGAATCTGAGAGTCCAGGGACCAGCAGTAATTTGTCACTATAAACATTCCACTCCCTCTTAAACTTAGATGCATGCTACTCTGCCAAAGGAGAACTAGAAACTGTATCTTCTCTTTTTTCCCCCATATAAACTTAAATTATGTTTACTCTGCCAAATAGGAATCACATTGAAAATGTTTATAGCAAAAATGCGTGACTATTTATATAGTAGCTTTTATTTTGTAAAAACCACACTTAAAAGCATGTCTGGGTCCAGACAACATCAAAGTAAACATGCCTAAATTATTGACAGATTAATTGGTATTTGATAGAGATGGTCTGTTTTTAAAATTTTCAAGTCCCTTTTGTTTCTTACTGAGTTTTGAGATGAGCACCAGGCACAATTCTATTCTTATGCTGCAAATTAGCATCGTTTCTAAAGAACTGGCTCTGATCTCAAGTGATTCCAACCACGCTGGTTTTCACCAGCCACTGTTTTTGTTTGTTTGTTAGTTTGTGTTTTTTTTTTGTTTGTTTTATATTAGATATTTTCGTTATTTACATTTCAAATGTTATCCCCTTTCTGGTTTCCCCTCTGAAAACACCCTCTCCCATCCCCCATTCCCCCTGCTCACCAAATCTCCTGCTTCCCTGTCCTGGTATTTCCCTATATTGGGGAATCAAGATTTCTCAGGGCCAAGGGCCTCTCCTCCCTTTGATGTCCAACAAGGCCATCATCTGCTGCATATGCATCTGGAGCCATGGGTCCCTCCATGTGTACTCTTTGGTTGGTGGTTTAGTCCCTGGGAGCTCTGTGGGTCCTGGTTGGTTCATATTGTTGTTCCTCCTATGGGGCTGCAAGCTCCTTCTGCTCCTTGGGTCCTTTCTCTAGCTCCTCCATTGGGAACCTTGTGCTCAGTCCAATGGTTGGCTGAGAGCACCCACCTCTGTATTTGTCAGGTTCTGGCAGAGCCTCTCAGGAGACAGCTATGTCAGGCTCCTGTCAGCAAGCACTTGTTGGCATCCACATTAGTGTCTGCGTTTTCACCAACCGTTGTTATGATATTGTCTTCACTTTTATTTTCAGTAAAGCATTCAGTACTCATTTCTTCATGACTTACCAAGTGTTGATGTAAAAATTATAGGATTTATGTACATCTGGATAACAAACATTCATTTCAGACACAACAACAAAGGTAATGTGGAAGTGACTGCATACAGCTGCATTTACCTGGAATTTATGTGCAGAATCAGATCCATTTCTGCTGTGTTCGTATGCATCTAGGAGTTCTGTCACTAGTGAGCATGGGCGATGTGTATTTCCTGTGTGCTGCTGTGCATGCTGGCTCTCGAGTGCACATTGGAAGTTGATCTCTCCTTCTTTACTAGTTAGATAGGAAGGTGTAATACTCATAGAAAAGTTATTCTTTTTTTAACTAAAAAGTAGTAGGTTTGTTGTGTGGGTGGTTTCTGTAGTGTCTGGGGATTACTGAATTCTCTCAGAAATTCAGAAAAATGACAAGACACACTTCCGAGAAGATTCTTACCAGTAACTGAGTGAAAAAATTCTGATAACGGGTGTTCTTGTGGTATTTTATCCATCTATTGCAACGAAACATTTCCTTGCTTAGAGTTGATGGCTGCACTTATCTGTGGTGATAAGAGGAAATATCTAGAATGAATTATGGATTATGCTAGTTTAATAAAGTGGTGGTTGTAGATTTTTCTCTAAGATCCTCTGAGAGTTGGATAGGTTTCCAGTCCTAGGCATGGTTTTCCTCCTGGTGAGTCGGTTTTAAGTTCAGTTCGAAAGCATCTTATGGATCTTTAGCCTTTTGCTCCAGTATATGTGTGTTACTTTTCTCTGGCTTGTATTAGCAACTACAGGACAAAGGAAGGGAAGGTATTGAAAATACTTTCTGGGACTTCATGTGTTAATCAGAAGCCTAGAAACAAAGAAGGAACAACAGTACCCAGCGAATGTGATGCTCTATGCCATAATCCGGTGCATATGAGAATGCACCTAGCATGCAGTAATGTGAGTTGGTTATGTTTCCTTTGTTTTAGGAAGAAAAAATAGTAAATTACCTCAATAGAAAATAATAGTTGTTGGATTTTACAGATTTTTTGATAATGCTATCAAATATTTGGGTCTTTATAAAAATGTATTGAACATTCATTTTTTTCCTTGGCTTCTAATTCTGCACTGGTTTGATTTGCGTGAGGTCCTAGTGCAGAGGCTAGGAAGTGGACACAAGCTTTCATCCTTATGCAAATGCTGTTTCCAACTAATATTCACAAGCAGAGGAAAAAATAGTTTTCTCCAATGGAGTCTCACCAGATATAGTAAATACACTTAAGGGTAGGCCAAAATGAATTTAATGATATCTTTGTGGATTTTTCAAATTATATGTCTCTGCTTGGGCATCTTTTTGTCTTTCTGTTCTTTTGCTTGTACATTGTAGGTTCTGATTTGGTAATTTTATTCGTGTGTGTGTGTATGTGTGTGTGTTTTTCTAGTTGTTAGTTTCCTTTATATGAATGTTTGCTTGCTTTTCTAAAGAGAGAGAGAAAAAGGAGTGGAGTGGGTGGGCAGGCACATGAGGAGGATACAGTAGGAGTTGGGATAAGGGAACTATGATTAGAATATGTTGTATGAAAAAAATTCAATAAAAATACACTTAAAAAACCCAAAAAAGCTAGAGGTTCTGCCAGTAATACTAAATGTATACAAGGGAGCTCTCAAAAGAAAAATTATTCAGTTCCAAGTGTCAGTAATGCATAGTTAGGAAATTTCAACTTAACATGTCTATGGTCCTTCTTCATTCTTGATAGCTCATGTCTGATAACCCTTTTAACTTAGAGTTAGAAATAGCATTCAATACTTTTATTTCTATAATGTATTCCATTTAAACCATATGTTTAAATGGAAAAAAATTTAAGGTTTTTATTCTGTACTTGGGAAATTGGTACCCAATATAATCTATAAATGCACTTTTAAAGTTTGGATCTGCGTCACAATTTTTATATATATTGAGGAAGCTCATCTGGCCAATTATTGACAGAATTGACAAAAAAAATGTTTTTCTGTCCAAATTGACAGAAAAATATTTCTATAGGAATGTGTTGGAATATTAACTTGTTATGACTAATAAGGTAAAATTGAGAGTTTGAAATTCTATACCATATCACCTATATTTCCTTTTCATAGGTATACACATAAAAGAATCAAGGTCAGCATTCCCCAGAGATACCTACACATCATTGTTTAACATGATACACATCACTATTGCTATGCTATAGAACAACTTAGCAGACCACCAATGAATGATAAAGAATGGATAAACACATTTCAAATACACAATAGAATGCTACTTGTATTCCATTTGTAAAATGATTTGATGGTTTAGAGAAATGGTGGAACTTGTGATTCCAAGTTAAATGAAATCAGACTCAAAATGTACAAGTATATTGTTTCTTTCATATTTAGAATTATGTTTTAACAAAGAATGTGAAAATGCAAGGGATGTTTGAGAGAAGGTAGAGGACCTGGGTCCTAACAGAAACAAGAGAGGGTGCTGGAGGTCAATATGATAAAACTATATTTTTTACATTTATGAAAATATAATGAACAGGATTATTTTGCATAATTTTATACACTAATAAAACTTACAACTTTTAAAACATGACCTTTCTTTAAACATTTCATTTTTCCCAGTTTTCACACTCTTATAGAAGTGGTATTAGCATCTAAAACTTGGGCTCAAGGTGAACGCTTTTTCCTCGTGGTTGCAGAATGACTGAATACACTGTTCCTCCACTGCAGGCTTTCCTGATCCACAAAGGTGGCATTTGGGGTGCCCACATACCTGGTGGTTGGGATGCAGTGGGACCTAGGAATGGGTGTGAATATTCTTTCTGTGGGTTGAGTTGCACCCAAGGACAAAGTAGGATCTGAGCTTCAGAATGCAGGCTCTGTACTCTATTTTGAAAAGTTTTATTTATCTTTAGGTTAAATAACATTCTAGAATATGCAAGCAAAATCCCTGAGGCACATGGTATAGTAGTTGGAACAGATTGCACAAAAGCAAAGCCTGTACAAGGCACGTTGTGAGCCTAGTGTTCTATGAATATCCCAGGAGAATATACATTTCAATAAAATGTAAATGTTCCAACACTTAACTGAATTTTTTCCAGGGGGCATAAATGTTATCCATCTGGGAGTATAAGTATCCATTCATGTGAAGTATTGCTTCTCTGTCATAAAGGTCAGCTGGATTATATCTGACCTTCATTTCTTCAGTCTTATGACACAAACTCACTGTGGACTGGCATTTTAAAAAAGAATGTGACTATCCTCTTGGGTTGGGAATCTACTCTACAGAGAAAAGTTGTCTAAGATCACAGTCATTTGATTCATGATAGAAAGCTCAAGTTTTAATTGTGTAACCAATCATTTTTGTGTTTATCAAATCAATAAGGAGATTGAAAACACAGAGTCTCAGAAATAGAACACTATAAAAATCACTCAGTTGATAAAAATTCTTTATTTTTGTTTGTAGGAAAATCAAGCACATATAATATGATTTCAGAGAATGTGCAAAAATAGTGATTGTGTTTTTCATTCTTAGGTCATAATATTTTTGGAATATATTTTAAGATATTTGGAAAAATTTAACTAAATTTAACTAAATGTGCCTATGCTAAATCTCATATTTGATGTGCTTTCTTATTGGCTTTCCTTAAAACAAGGGGTTCTAAGTCAAGAGTTTAGTCTGAGATGAATGTAAATGTCTCAAGTAGAGAAAAATGTATGGAGGTTACTAGGGTCACATGACATCAATAGAATTTCCAAGATTCCAATGGACCCATAAATTCCAAAGGTCCCATCATGTTTCTGTGGGGAGGTATCTCTCTTTATATTTGGTCTTCATCTGAGTTTCTAATTTTCCTACTTGGCATATCAGGCACATTTAAAATATAATTTTCTATATCCTTTCTTTCTCTCCTTCCTTTTAAGCATTTGAATGTTTAGTGCAAGATTCCCAATATGTTGTTATAGAGAAGACATTCAAGTCACATTATGTTTCAGAGAGAGTTTAGAATAACTCCAGATCTGACTGACTGATAAATAGGGAAAGTTTCAAAAGGAAGACGTATCTCCTAAACTCCTCCTCACTTTTTAAAACTTCTCCTTTCAATCAACTTCAAATTTATACACAATCATTATTCTGTATGCATCCAAACTTACTGAAGTCAAGTCAGTAAGTATTAAGAACTATTTTTTGGTAACTGTCAGAGAGTTCAGAGAGTTAAGGATAGCTACTGACTTGGAGCCTCTAATCCTTCTCAGCAATTATGAGATCAAGTGTGTCACAGATTTCAACATTTGTTAGATGTTCTCAAGGAAACTCTTCAGGTAGTATCGGTGAAGTACTGTATATTCTAGAACCTTCTAATACCACAAATGAAGAGTTTCGAGGACAAGTAATACATGCTTTTCTACTGTTTACAATAAGATTTAATTAAAGTAAAACCTGAAGTATTGGTTGACTTTGGGTCATTACATACACCCATGTAACAGCCATTGCCAATAATTATAGAGAGTTTCATTCAATATCTTCCAAAAAACATTCTGGAACATTTTCTAATCAATTATTCATCTATATCACATTTCTCATTTCTATTACTATTATTTTACTTTCCTCATAAATATGATAAAACAAAACAAAAAAAAAAACAACCAAATCAACAAAAACACAAGCAGACTTCATAAGAGAAAAAAAAAGAGTTATTTTGGTTCATGGTTTCAGAGGGTTCAATCCACCAGTGAAGTCAGGCATTGTAGAAGAAAGCAAAGGAGATGCTACCCTCAGCTGCTTTTCTCCTCCATCTGCCCAGTTAAGTCCAGGAACACAGTTGTGTATGATACTGTTTACCTTCAGGGTCATCTTACCTTCCTTCCTTGGCTAATCCTCTCTTGAAGTGCACACAGACAGAGATATGCCTCCCCCATCTCCTCAGTTACACAAAATCTAGCCAGATTGAGAATGAAGATTGAGCATAACAGTCTATTGTCAACTTGAACCCTGAGTATATTGCTTCAATATCAAGCCCCATTGACTTCCAAAAGGTTCATGATCATCTCCCAATGCACATAATAATCAATCATCCTCTCTCCATGAGTTCTTATAATATTAATAGTACCAACATAGTTCCAAGATGCAAATTCAGTTTATCTCTGGGACTAAATGCAAACTTTTAGCAGTGAGCCCACATACAAATACTTTTTAAAAATTAAATATATCCAATAAACAATGACAATAACTAAACATTTATTATAAAGTAGGATGATGAAAGCACAGAAAGAACGGATGGGATCAAAGCAAGACTGAAACTCACTGGGCAAACATTAAATCCTGTGGGTTTATTCCTGGCAACTAGGAAATGTGCTGTCAGGATGTGAGCTCAAACAGTCCTAGTCATCACTGTCCCTCTGGTTTTGCTATCTACAGCTTCTCTTTTTATTGGCCATAGCTTTGATCAGACTATATTTCATTTTATGTTTCTGATATTTCTTTCTTTTTCTTTTTTTCTTTTCTATACTTTTCATTTACATTCCCAGTGATTTCCCCTTTCCAAGTTCCCCCCTCCCCGAAAGTCCTATAAGCCTTCTTCCCTCCTCCTGTTCCCCAGTCAACCCCCTCCCGCTTCTCTGTCCTGGTATTCCCCTACACTGCTACATCCAGTCTTTCTAGGACCAGGGGCCTCTCCTTCCTTCTTCTTGGAAATCAATTGATATGTGAATTGTATCTTGGGTATTCTGAGCTTCTGGGTTAATATCCATGATCCTGAGATATCCACAGAAATCTAGTTTTCACCAGAAATGTTTTATATATTGTCTTTTAATGGGGAGCCAACCGATTATCAAAGTGAGCTATATATTGCTTATCTGCTCAATATGTTCTTTGGAATCTTGCTGTAACCCTCCCTGACCCTGTCAGTCTTCTATTCTATGTTCCTGCAAAATAGCTTCCTAATGAGAAGGTCAATAAGGCCATGACCTGCTTTCAGCTTGAGCAATATCATAATAACCTTGGACCATAACTGCTGCAGCCTCTGAGAGCTTTCCTATTTACTTCTCTGTGTGAATAAGGCACTCTGCTCTATCTTTTCTCAAAGCATAGTCTTTAAAACAAGATTATATTTTACATTCTGGGTCCTGCAAATTGAGTGGTCTATCAAACATCCGAGTGAATCAGTGTAACATATTCGACATGTCTTTATTGATGCAAATCTTTTTAATAAGGATACCTTCTTTGCACACAACTTTGCACTTACTCCTTTTCTGGAATCCCTGTATGTGGATGGGTCCATTATTGGATTATTCATAAATATACTCTTCCATGTTCATAAGGGAAATGGGACTGGACACTAAAGAATCTCTTATCTTGAATATCATTTATTTAACGAGTAAAAATTACTGCTTTTATTAGCATGCTACTTGAAATTATTTTGCCAGAGATTGTAACAAATTATGCACTGTTATAAAATGTGATATGTGCTTACATAAACATCATGGATCAGACATGAGATAGGATAGAGCTCTGAAAATAATGATGAAAATCTTTCTCCCCCATTATCTACTCTTTTATTCTAAAATGTCAGTTATACTTAACTATGTTATTACATAATCACTTTCCAATTACCAAGGTAGTCTTTCCTTTCTCATATTCTTGTAGAAATTTTTACCACATAATATACTCTTTCTTGGTACATAGATTGTTTTCTTCAGAGATTATTATTTATAGTTACTATATTTTTCATAGCTTGGTTTATCTTCCATCATAGAGCATCAAATACATACAATTTCTGTGATGGATGAATGTGTCGACATTTACATGGATGGATGAATGCATAAATGAATTATGGAGAAGTAAAACAGACATATATTGCTTGTAGATGCTATGCTCCAAGGTTAATTTTTCAATATTCATGATATTATCTGGTTGTTGAGAATTGACTCTTTTCCAGCTTCTGGGTATTATAAATAAGGTTGCTATGAACATAGTGGAGCATTTGTCCTTGTTATATGTTGGAACATCTTTTGGGTATATGCCTAGGAGCGGTATTGCTAGGTCTTCAGGTAGTACTATGTCCAATTTTCTAAGGAGCCATCAGACTGATTTCCACAGTGGTTGTACCAGCTTGCAATCCCACCAACAATGGAGGAGTGTTCCTCTTTCTCCACATCCTCACCAGCTTCTGTTGTCACCTGAGTTTTGATCTTAGCCATTCTGACTGGTATGAGGTGGAATCTCAGAGATGTTTTGATTTGCGTTCTCTTGGTCCTGTGAAGGCTTGATGACCCATTGTAGGTGAATGCCAGGGCAGAACGGCAAGAGTGGGTGACTGGGTGGGTGGGGGAACACTCTTATAGAAGCAAGGGGAAGAGGGATGGGATAGGGGATTTCAGGAGGGAGGATCAGGAAAGGGGATAACATTTGAAATGTAAATAAAGAAAATATCCAAGAAAATAAAATAAAATGATGGACTCTTTTCATTGATAGTATTTCAACCATGAATGCTCTCAGGGCAAGTGGACAAGAATGATAACAGAACAAGAGTGTTCCTCCTTATAACACCAAACAGGGATGAATGGCAATGATGTTGTAATACATTGATGACATTCTTTCAAAATATTACTCAATATTTACCATGAGAGGTCTTCTAACTTCGATGTGCTTTGAGCTTACATCAGATTCATTAATATATCACACAAGGGATTACACATGTCAGTGAAGCAGCTAGAATTCTTTTTTAAGATTTATTTTGATTTTTATGTGCATTGATGTTTTGCCTATACTGGGTACCATATCCTCTGGAACCGGAGTTACAGACAGTTGCCAGCTGCTATGTGTGTTCTGGGAATTAATCCCAGGTCCTCTGGAAGAGCAGTAACTGAAATTAACCACTGATCCATATCTCCAGTCCCTAAATTTATTTTTTAAGATATGTAAAATTTCATCCATATAATACTGAGATAATTTAGAAAGGGAAAATTCTTAAAAATAATGGTTGTGTTACCAATGCCACTTTTTCCATGATTTGACATTACTAAGTGACAGATAAAGACTTTGTCTGAGTAGAAAAGTCCATGTCTTACTGTACTGGCAAAAAACAAATGAACAAATGAACAAATGAACAAATAAAAAAAACAACCAGTAGCCAGGTGGTGGTGGCGCACGCCTTTAATCCCAGCACTTGGGAGGCAGAGGCAAGAGGATTTCTGAGTTCGAGGCCAGCCTGGTCTACAAAGTGAGTTCCAGGACAGCCAGGGCTACACAGAGAAACCGTGTCTTGAAAAACCAAAAAAAAAAAAAAAAAAAAAAAAAGGGGGGGTGGGGGGCGCTGGAGAGATGGCTCAGCGGTTAAGAGCACTGACTGCTCTTCCAGAGGTCCTGAGTTCAAATCCTAGCAACCATATGGTGGCTTGCAACCATCCGTAATGATATCTGATGCCCTCTTCTGGGGTCTGATGCCCTCTTCTGGGGTATCTGAAGATAGCTACAGCGTACTTACATGTAAAATAAATAAATCTTTAAAAAAAAATAACAACCAGTATAAATTAGTATAAATTTCATTTGCTACATGATATATCAGAAAATAGTAAAACTGAAGTACTTATTATAAGTTGCCAATTAAATTATTTTAACTAAGCATAATTAAAATTAAATTATTTTTAATTTCTCATGTAGGACAAGTACATCTCTAAACTAGAAAGAAAATTTTTAATAGCTTGATTAGGGTTCTATAATTATAATTCAGTGTAGTAAAAGAATGTGATTTAGAAAATCAGCACAGTAGTTACGGTTTTAATTATTTTTTAAAAATGCCTTTATATAAAAAATGCTACTCCTGTCTCACTGTCACTCTTGGAAACACTTCTAGCTATATTATTCTCCTCTGACCAATCTTTTAATTTCATGACATTTTCCTTCTGGCTTAGTCTCCTTTGAGCTATTTTCAACTCAGAAACTGATTCTATTAAAGCCACAAATCAAACTATATCACATTTGCTGAAAACCTTCCAGTGACTTTCTATCTCATTTAGCCCTAAAGTCTAACAGAGGGAGATGAATAGAGAAGCAGCACTATATAGCATTAACTGATGGTCTTTCACCACTTGCATCCTCCAAGGATGCGAGCAAACCTACCTTCTTTTGTAAAAACAAACTATTTACTTTCTTTATAAATATCCTTGAGAAGATGTTCAGAACAGAGGCATTCAATGCTTCAATTTTAAACCTTTTAGTTAGGAAATAGTAGATAGGACATAGCACACTTATCATTCTACTTGGTTCATATTCATTGTCTCATTTTTATTTCTTGTTTTCCTCCTTTACCCATTTCCCTTTTCTCTCTCTACTAGTCATCCTTTGCTTTCCTGTCATATGTAGGTAGTTAAATTTTGATTCCATATAAAATAGAAAACATTTCATGCCTAACTTCCCTCTACTTTGTTCTTTTGTATTCTTTCCCCCTCTCTTTAGTCCCTTCAAGGCACTGAATATTTCTTATTGCAAAATATCTAGAAATATGGTATGTATGGAGAACTGTTTAGTAACAGGTATGTTTGGTTTTCTTACCATTTTCTTCCTCTATTGTATCTTATATTATTTGAAATAAGAATATTTGCCTTCTTAGCCCTCTACTGTTATGTCCTCTAATTCTAGTAGGATACCTGATTGTAGATCCTTCACTTGTACTAGTTGATCAAATGGAAAATGGATGGTTTCTTCTTCCCTGAAGATTACAAAAGATACTAGCTGGCAGATATAATTTCAAAGGGAAAAGCATAGGACAGACTTGTCCAACTACCAATCCCACCTCTTTCTTCTTAAGATATTGACAGGTTCTTGGTTATAGGGACTAAAAATGCCAAGATCTGTAGTCAGCAAGCTTAGACACAGGTTTAATCCAAGTCAATAAAACTGCAAGTGGAAGTTCCACTTGGGTCTGAATAGAGAAAAATGTTGCTTTTTCAGATCAGTGCATTTAGAGAAATAATTATTCTCACGTTCTTCTTAGGCCTCCAGTGAATTGGATGAAGTCCACTCACACTGAGAATGCAACACTCTGCCTATGTGTTGATTTAGATGTTAATTTTATGCAGAGATACTTTTGAAGTAACACTCAGAAACAATGTTCAATCTGAGTTTTGTTACTCCATTACCCCTTTAACTTGACACTCATTGCATGTGCTGCAATCCAACCAATTCTGAATAAAAGACATTAAATATGTAATACTATTATTACAAGGACTCATATGGTTGTTCAGATAGTTGTATTCAGACTCATCTTTTACACACACACACACAACACAAACACACACACAAAATAATCAAAGGTAGCAGACAGAATATTTGTTCTTTCCTGATATGTGATATGTAGAGGAATTTTAATCCAGCAACAAGGCTGCTCCAGCAAGGGATCATATCCAAAGATTTTCGAGGTTAGTATGATCCAGGTTGAATGCAGACATGCTCTTCATACAAACCTTTAATCCCAAACAATAAAGGTAAATTTATTAGCCATGTTATAAAGAGATATATAATTGAGGGACAGACAAAGTGATGAATCAGAACAAGATTTGACAGAATGAGAGTCAGAGATATAGTAAACAACTCTCATAAGAACAAGACAGGAAATAGAGACTACTTAAGAACAGCACAGGGAGATAGGAAGGAGAGTTTTTACCAAAGAGGTTTATCCCTGAATAATTTCACAGAGACAGGTTACAGAGAGAAAAAGCCAGAGAATGGGAAGGATCCAGAAAATTAGAACATATTTCCAGAGTTAGTTTGAGGCTAAGCAGAGAAGTTCAGTAAGAGGCTCAGAGAAAAGCCAGACTGACTAAGTCAGCATGGAGAGGAGTTTGGGCCAGAATAGCTGTGTTGAACCAGCCAGTGAGAGTTCAGAAAGATCTAGAAATGGTAAATTTGTTTCTCAATAAGCCTCTAAGATGACAGTTACATCTGGTGAATAAAAGAGACTTATGCCTGTCAATGTTATTTAAAAGCTCATGATTAAAGTAAATAAAAATAATGAATTCCTAAATAGGAAGAAGACATTAATTTTTAATGTAAAGATAATGATGAAGAGACTATTTTTAAGTGTTTTAAGAGTTTTTTGCTTACAGAGTTGACATACTAATAAAAATCAGAGCATTGCACATTGAAAATTAAAATCTTTGAGTTATAGTTACCACAGATCAAAGACACGGGCAACTTTTAAACTGGGAATGAAGTGATAGATGTTCTTACAAACACTCTTCTGAATATACCTGTTGAACCAGGGGCTGGCAAAGGCAGTAGAACCCACTTCTGTGCCTGTGCTTGGTGACTCATTTCTGTTCTACTGACACTCAGGAGGCTAAGCTATGGAAAGAGGAAAGAGAATTGTCATGAGTTTGAGGTCAGCCTGGGCTACATAGTAAATCCTTAATTTGCTTAGGCTCGGTCTCAGCACACACAAACCACACACACACACACACACGCATACACACACACACACACATACACACACATGCATGCACGCACGCATGCACGCACACACAAACACACACACACACACACACACGCACACACACACGCACACTTCTGTGAAGCTGTCTGCCTTTCTAGCCCATCTAATAATGATAATAATAATAATAATAATAATTTCAGCTCTAGATTATCTGGAATATGGAATTATCTCTTATTTTGTTTTTAGTTTGTTTTTTTAAAAAAATAGTTCTTACAGAAGGTGTTTCCAATAATCACTTCCTTTTTGCCACATTGAATAAAGTAGTGCCAAAAAATAATTCAGAGTGACCAAATTCTTTGACCTGCTTAAGTTTTTCTTAATTAATGTGTTTGACAGTTAAATTTACAGCTTCATATATAAAATGCATTTTTGAAACATCCTTATAATTTTTTGTAATTATCCAGGTTTCTTTTAATAAAATGAGTTTTAAAAACTATTATTTTTCCATTGCTTTTTTATTCTAAAAGAATCACAATTTCACACATTAAAAATTACTCAAGGTTATTTTTCTTTTGTTAAAAAATAATGTTTTAACTCATCAAACTTTGCAAAACTTCAATTTATTTTATGGTTTAACTTCCCTTTTGGTAACTTATTCATTACTTCCTGGAATCGACCAGTCTTCTAGGTAGAAATGACTAGGTTTCTAGAAATGGCACCTCAGTGAGTCATTTTGGCTTGAAAATCCTATTTCCAGGGGATAGAGAAAACATTATGGATACTGGCACACCCATTATGAGACATATGTTAGCAGAACTGAAGCGTTTATGCATTAAATGTTCCTTCAGAAAGTATTTGACTATTTAAAAAATAAAGGAGGCTGTCTGCCCTTTTTTCCACCAGGAAAGCAAGAGGCTACCAGGATCCAACAGGGATAACATCAGCTAAAATACCCAACAAAGGGGAGGGAGAACCTGTTGAGACTATATGCAGAGGTTAGGTATGACCCTGGTTGAGGGATAGGGTCACCCATCCTTCTCAAAATTTCAACCCAGAATTGCTCCTTTCTAAAGGAAATACAGGGACAAAGAGTGGAGCAGAGATTGAAGGAAAGGCCATCCACAGTCTGCACCACCTGGTGATCCAGCCCATGTGCAGCCACAAAACCCAGTCACTATTGCTGATGCCAAAATGTGCTTCCTGACAGGAGCCTGATATGGATGTCTTCTGAGAGTCTCGGCCAGAGCCTGACAAATGCAGATGTGGATGCTTGTAACCAACTATTGGACTGAACACAGGGACCCCAATGGAGGAGTTAGGGGAAGGACTCAAGGAGATAAAGGGGTTTGCAACCCCATAGGAAGAACAACAATATCAACTAAACAGATCCTCCCCCCCCCCAGAGCTCCAAAGCACTAAACTACCAACCGAAGAGTACACATGGAGGGAATCCATGGCTCCAGCCCCATATGTAACAGAGGATGGCCTTGTCTGGCATCAGTGGAAGCGGAGGTCCTTGATCCTGTGAAGGCTTGATGCCCCAGCATAGAGGAATGCCAGGGCAATGGGGAGGAAGTGGGTGGGTAGGGGAGCACCTTGTACAGGCAAGGAGGACAGATGGTGGGATGGGGTTTTTTTTCAGAGTGGAAACCGGCAAGGGGAATAACATTTGAAATGCAAATAACCAAAATAACCATTTTTTTTTAAGGAGATTGAGCTAAGTATGGAGTGATCAGGTGGATATGGTTCTACTTCATCACTGCTGGGCAGGTTACATAATCACATGATGCTGGGCATGAGGAGTGCTTCCAAAGCTGTGGTAGAAGAGAGTGCGGGGTAGTCAGCCTAGTCACTAGAGATCAGAACTCCAAATTCCAAGGGGCAGAGTAAGAACAAGAATGGGCAGCCACAGTTAGCAATGAATAGAAGTAAACAAACTTAACATGGACTACTGAAATAAATGTGGGATTTTGGATGAAATCTGGTAAATATAGGCTTGCTGGGTAAGTCTTCTTGAAGAATTAAGGTTTCATATGCTTCTCACAAAACTCTAATATTTGTGCATATAAAATTAAAAATCAGGAGAATTGACATCTCTGTAATTTGAACTGTTCCGTCTGTAAATACATACCCACTTAGTCTAGGCTGCTTCTGTGTGCTTTAATAACTTAAGACTTCAGTGTTTCCTCTGGTTTATTGCTGGAGTCAGGATAATATTAATGTTGCTACTTTTTTTTACTGGTTAGGCATTTTCAATTACATTTTCTATTTGATTATAATTGGTATGCTCACACTTTCATAATCTGTATTTTGACCTTGCATCCTTATATCCTGTGCAATCTATTAGCAAGAAATCCTATTAATCACTGAAGTCACCAGCATGTCGAACTTTGTTTCTACTACATTTATTTGGTTAGATTTATAATTCAATGAAAATTATGATGATATTTATTTTCTAAATATACTTTCAAAATCATATTCAAATCATATAAAGTTCTATCTTTCTGTATCTGTTTTTATGACCATATGGACTTGCTTTTCACTCAGTTGTTAGTGTAATATCTGACAGTGTTTTTCTGTTTTTGATTCTATACTCCTGGGATAATCAGAAATAATTTATAACATATTTTATATCTAACTTTTCATTTATATAATATGTTATTCAGTTGTGAGTCTATATTTGTCACTGGTTTAATTTTAAAATTGTTTTATACCTAGAATTATAACTAATTTTTTATTTCTAATAATTTTGCCTCTTGTATATTTACTGGTTTTAGTAGAATTTTTTTGTTTTACTTTTACAGACAACGGGGGATCCTATTGTTTCTTTCTCTTGATGCTTATTTGTTATTTCAAATACCTGCTCCTGAGTTTCAATTTGTAGCTTAAACATTCTGAAAGTTTGTTTTTTCCTTGTTTTAGTTTTGTGTGTGTGTGTGTGTGTGTGAAATTCTAGTGCTGTCATTAGGTCTTTTCTCAAAAGTCATTTCTTTCTAAAGTATTCTTTTGTATAATTAATAAATTTTGGTTTGTAAGGATGAACTTCAGTTTGCAAATTTATTTTTTCTTCTGATTTTTACAGGGTCTCGTGTTTATGTGCTGGCCTGAGCCAAGGGCGACCATGGACTCCAGCTCTCCTGCCTGCACAGCCCTAGCTCAGACTTACATCAACCCATTTGGTTTAGGCAATCCTGGGAACAGAGCCAGGGCCTTGGGTACACTATGGAAGCTTCTCACAAGTGAGCTGCATCCTTAGCCCTATTGTTCCATCCTTGAAATATTGATGGCTAGTCTCCTTCAGCTTTGCTTTCTAATACTTTGGTCTTTTTTTATTATTATTTTTAATGTTTCCTTCATTACAGGTTTTCTTTATCCCTGGAACTACTTAATGGAACAATTTGGAGGTGTGTGTGTGTGTGTGTGTGTGTGTGTGTACGTGCATGTATTCATATACATGCTTATTCCTTCTTGTCTAATTACTTACATTATGAGTAAATTACACAGCATCATGGTTACATCATTTAAAAATAAAATTAAAATAGGAAAGAACATCATGGGAACTGAGTTTCAGCACCAGATGAATGAAAAACCAATTTAAAAAATGGAAGGACCTGACTGCTCCTATGGATGATAGAAAATGAAGTTTATTGTAGCTATGTGGGAGAGCATAGCTAGAGGCAGGGACATCTGGAGAGTTCAGAGTGAACATGATTGTAGCTATGTGAGGGTAGGGTGGAAGGTAAGGAGTGTGGGCATGTGCAGTTGTCAGAAGGTCCAAAAGAGAGTGTGGTAACAAAAATGGTTGGATTATATAGGGAAGGGCAGCTGGGGAAAGGACACCCAGTCCCTGGGCTAGGGAAGTTCACGGTAGAGGAGGGGTGGGGCATGCCAACCATACTCTGTAATAAGTAGGAACTAAAGGGTGTGGGGAGAACTTGGTGGCCAGCAGTAAGATAATCTCTTATGCATTGTGTAAAAACATTCACCTGTCAATAAAGAGATGAATGGCCAATGAGCTAAGGCAGGAAATAGACATCTGGCAGAGAGAGATAGGATGCTGGGAAAAGAGTCAAGAATGAGAGATTTGCCCTGAATTCTGAGGAGCTGGGCGTATGAAACTGAGACAAGGTAGTCAATCATGTGACACACATAGAATAGAACTTATAGGTTATATAAATTATGAGCTAGTTGGAGAATGAGGCAAAACATTGCCTAGACATTTATTCATAAATAATTAAGAATCAAAGTTGTTATTCTGGGAACAAAAGGCTGGATAGAAAAAGCTCCCTACTACAACCAGGTGCACTTTGGTACATTAAGTAGGCACCTCAGCCATTTGTCCCAGCGTTTGAAATCTAACAGTTTTGAGACATCTGACTTCTGTCTGACATTCTGTGTAAGGTTATTTTCCTTAGAATTCTGTTTAAAGCTAGGTCTTATAATTATGCATGCCTTAGAGCTTCTTCCTACAATTATAATGAAGAACTGTGAAATTCTGGTGACTAATTCTTCGGGTCTCTTCAGTTGATATGTGATCCCACAGAGTGACTGTGTTCATTGCCTTCTGAAGCCTGCTGCTCCCTAGAAACAGTAACCACAGAAATAGCCTGAAGAAACAAGCTGGTAAACATTTTTCAGGAAAGGGTGTTGACCAAAGATGACTCCTTTCTTGTGTACCTGCAAGTATTAGTGCCTGACTCACCTCACCTGGAACATTTGTGTCTGTATGTGTCTCTCTGTGGGTGTGCTTGTGTGTGTGTGTGTGTGTGTGTGTGTGTGGAGGGGTATGTATGGTCTGGTATGATATGTGTGTATCTAGTATGCTGTGGTGTATGTATATGTGGTTTATCCATGGTATGGTATGTGTATATGTATAGTATGTATGTGTGCTTGTGTGGTATGTGTAATGTGTTGAGTGTTTGGGGGTGTGTGTGCTGTGAGTTTTGTGGGTATGTGTATGTGTTTCTCTGTGTGACTGTGTTTGTGTGTTTCTCTGTGGGGGAGGGTTGGGATGGTTCCCTTGCTCTGAATAGATGAAACTAGCGGTTATTTCCTGTTCTTGGATGACCAAATGACTGTTTTAAGATACATTTCAGGAACGTATTGATATTGTTTCTGTTCTATTTTGCTTTTGATCTTCTTTGCCCCTTTCCCTTTGCCTTTATATGCTTTATTCCCATGTGTCTGTCTGTGTAACAAGGAGCACATCAAAGCAGAAACTTCATACACTCTGTTGACTTAAATGCTTTTATCCTGACAACATTTTGAGATTCTTTTTCTAGTTGGTAGGAGGAAACATCTAACCCATACGTCTTCTGTCTGAATGAATCGAGATCCTCTATTTTAGGATAACTCAGTTAATCCTGTGTGACCTCTGGATTGAACTGGTTGTAGTGCAAGGACCTGCTGCTGGTGGTGGTCATTCTGTCTTCCTCCATCCCTCCTTTCCTGTAGTCTCCCTCTTTCTCTGAGACATGGTCTCACAGTACAGATTTCAGCTTACAGAGATCACCTGCCACTACCTGGCAGATGCTGAGGAAAAGGCCACACCACCAATCCTCGCTTCTTTTATTTTCTTTTTAACTCTTTGGGTTTCAAGTAATAATGAAAGGTCTAGCTACACACCAATACAGTCCACATTCTTCTAGTTGTTGAATGCTCTTTCATTCATCTTGTGGATCTGTTTGAGCCATCAAAGCATCTGAGAATATACATTCTTCACTCAGACATAGATCCTTGTTCTTGGTTCATTAGTAAATTTTTGAAATTTTTTCTTTATAAATATTTCTCCTTCCAGTTTTGTTTCTCATGCTTTGGTATGTTTAGAATGCAAACAAAATATCTGCAGCATGGAGGGGGGCTAATGACTGCTTTGGGATTCTGCAACAAATATTCAGAACAGTAAGTGGTCTTGAATGACCACAGAGTCTAGCTTGCTCTTAATTTCCTCATCACCAAAATGAAAAAAAAAATTTCTGTCCTCTAAGAATCACAAAAGAACTTGGCTGTATCCTATGTCTATTTCCAGGTAGTTTGAAAGGTTTTAAAAATCATTGGTGAAAAGCACATACCTGGGCTGAACCTAGGCCTCTCTATACATAAGTGCAGCTTGGTCTTCATGCGGGTCCCAAACAACTGGAGTTGGGACGATCCCTGTGACCTGAGACTACAGAGCTGTAGCCTGTACATCGAATATGTTCTTCTAGGTGGGCTGTTTTGTCTGGCCTCAGTGGGAGAAGAAGTGCCTGGCCTTGCAGATACTTGAAGTGCCAGGGTTGGGGAGAGGGATACCCAGGGGGCCCTCCCTCCTCAGAGGAGAAGCCAAGGGAGTATGGGGGAAAGACTGTGGGAAAGGTTGACCAGGAGGAGGACAGTGAGGGAGATGTCAAGTGAATAATAAAATAAATTAAAAATAATCATTGGTGAGTTGCAAAATGGAATGAAAATGCTAATTACCTGGGAAGTGATGCTTTTTGGGTTGATGTCACAAATATGAGGAGGAAGAGGAAGAAGAAAAATAGTCAGCATACTTTTTTTTCAAGAGACACTTGAGAAAGTCATGAACTTGCTGACTAATGCACACATACTGTTTGTTAGTCTAACAGGTATTTTCTTAATAAGCCAGACTCTCCTGTTATTTAAGTTATTCCCTTAATTCATTTAGGTAGCTAGAGTAGCAAGCCCTGGAGTATCAAATTTGCCTTTTTATTACTCTCATGTCTTAGAGTCTGTGCCTTAAAAAGCATAGTTCAGGCAGTTGTGAAGATCTGGCATAATTTAATGTCCAATTTTAGGTACCAAGGGGCTTCATGATACTTCTTTTTCTCCCTAGAGAGTTACATTAATTGCAGCAGGAGCACTCAAGTGGTAGCATACTTAACATTATTTATCTCTTGCTTTGCACACTAAGGACACATTTAGCTAGTGGGAGCATCCTGGTCAATGGTTTTGGTTCTAATGAAATTAAGCATTATTCTCAATCCTTCAAATTTCTTACTGAGATTCTCTGTAGCCATAATGAGCTATTCACCTTCTCACAGGAACACTAAGTGTTAATAACAAATATTCATGCTGCCCAAAAGGACCAATATTTTTTCTGTTTTTAGACATCCTAACTTTACAGATTTGATGAGTGAGACATACCTTTATTTACTTATTCTCCTATATTTTTGCTGTACGCATTGTTGTTAGCATTGATATCATTGTAAACCAAGGTAATCTCATAACGTTGGTTTGAATGTTATTTTCTGGTCCTTGAATTTATTTATTTATTTCAGTATAATATGCTCACACTTGGTGTAGCTCAGGTTAAAAGTCTAACCCGTCACACATCTCACAATGATGTCACAAATGTACAGTCTTCTCTATATTACCTGGCATTGATTTTGTTTTGTTTTGTTTTCATAGTTTGATATCAAGATAGATTTACTTCTTTGAAAGTCTTATAGTCTTTACTTGCTTACGCCAAAGACAAAAATTGTGTGCGAATGCATGTGTGGGTGCGTACATGTGTGTGTGAGTATGCGTGCGTGCGTGTGTGTGTGTGTGTGTGTGTGTATGTATGTGTGTATGTATTAAAGGTATTCTGTATATATAGTAACTGAAAGGGTTTAGCAAATATAAAATATTAAGATTTAAATAGAATTAAACATATATCTAACTGAACTCTCATCCAAGGAGAAAAGATGCAGGTTATTTGCATTTTTCTCTTACCTTCATCCCTGGAAGCAGCCATTTTGTATTTACATGCCATATACATCAGTATTCATTGTACAAACCAGTTCTTCCTGTTTCCATATTATTTTCCATGGTACAAATGTTATCATACTAAGGGCTGAAGTTGAAGCTCAATGGTAGAGTGCTCGCAGGGTATGTTTGAAGCTCTAAATTCAATCGTCAGTATTGTTATGAAAACAGAAAGGAAAAGGAAGTCACACATATTCATGGTGAACATAACGAATAATGCATAACTGAAGTGCATAAGTTTCTGAAAGTACAATAAACAGTTGCAATGAAGAAATACAAAAAGATAAGGGAAATGTAGGTAATCTAAAATGTAGGAAGTCATGTTTTTACTTCCCAGAGGCACCTACATCTACTATAGTCTGCTTGTATATATACTGTCTTTTATGAATCTGTTTGCACAAATACAATCAATGTTCATAATACTTTTATTGTTGGATCCATTAGTGTGTGTGTGTGTGTGTGTGTGTGTGTGACACTAAACACTGACCACTTGAACATGTCTTCTACTTTGAAATTTGAATGTTTGAATTTAATTTACAAAGCAAAATGATGTATTTACTGGGAAAGCTAGGATAAGGCCAGGGTCCTGAGAGCTTAAATACATAATGGAGAAATTGACCCTCAACTATGTTGCCTGTATCTAAGCATTCAGAAGTGGTGATTACATGGAACAATTGGGATGGTTCAGATTTTATCACAGAAATACCCACCGACAATTAAAATTAATGAGGAGTGCTTTTGTTTCTTTGGCTTTCAAGAGTGAATTTTAATGACCGTAATGAACAGCATATAATTCGCAATTCTAAAAATTGTATGATATCATCGAACAGTCTTCCTCTGGGAGTAAGCTCTCATTACAGTCAATCTTTTGATGATTCTCCCAACTATTTCTGGGCATCATTGTTAGCATCCTGCTAGGACTGAAATGCCTTTCTCTATAGAGATTTTTGAGTAATGTACAAAATCAAGTCACATTTTGTATGAGTAAAAAGAGTATGCATTTTAGTTTGACTGTTTCCATCTCTCCAAAATAATATGTAACTGTGTTTGAGATGGGACCTTCAGAAAATAATTGGGCCGGCCGTCAGGGTGGGAATACTGTGCTTTGGAAAGGGCTTAAAAGAGGGAGTTTAATTCTTTTCACTTTAGTTATGTGGCCTCTGCTCTTAGATGTGACTATAGAAAAATAATGTCATCCTTACACCACAGATAGTAATACTTACCAGACACTAAACCCACTGGTACCTTGAAATTAGAGTCTCTGGCCCTCATATTTAGAGAAAGGGGGATTTCTGTTATTTGTAAAATATGAATCTGAAAGGACATTATTACAATAGGAAAATGGTCCAAAACATCCTGTCCACTGAAATTTATTGGTGTGCAGTATTGGAATAAATCATGAGCTGTGGAATAGAAAACGATATGCCAGATGCAGTTGACAATAATACTCTATATTTGAATGTACACGCACGCACACACACACACACACACACACACACACACAAATATTTCTAAACATTAAAAATTGAGAGAATACATAAAGAAATGTGGATTACTTGCTTCATATAAGTTAAGAAATAAGATGATGGTGGGATACTATTCCACATAACAATTAGTTCAGACTCACTAGTGTCACCCACTAAATAAGAGCTATGTTCTTCTGTGCCAATGACTCCATTTCTAAGTCATGTGCATATGGCTGCTTCCACTCACTAACTTCTGTTCTCATTGGATTTTTGAATCCCTTTTAATGAGTTGACTGGTTCATTTTTACCATGTAAGTTATTCATGAGCTAATAATAGTCTGGCCATACTACTTAAAAACCGCTTTTCTTTACTTAGATTTGTTTGAACACCTCTTGTTTCCTTGCTGTAGTCTAAACAGAAGCTTTTGTTGTCTATATCTATAGTTGACACTTGTTCTATTCATCAACTGCAGAAAAACCACTGATAATTTCCTGAAGCATCATAAGGCATTGCACTTCACTGAATTTCTTCAGTGAGAGGCTTTCTGCTCCTAAAAATCCCTTTTTATTCCTATCCAAACTTTGAATTTAACTTATTCATTAAAACATACTATACATACAAACAAACACATACACACACCATGAAACCAGTTTCCACACTACTTTTATTCTGCAGTCTGTGCTTCCTCTAGTGTACTTACCTTGACTACTATCTATTAAAATTTCTATCTCATTTATGAATTTATAGTTCATACATTGACTTGTAGCCATTAAGTTCTTCCATCCCTAGAATGGTCCCAGAAGGCACGCATTGTATGATTTGCAGGCTTAATGTGTACACACTTGACTACATGTTCAGCCCCTAGAAGGAACTGAAACATTGACTAAATAAATGACTGAGAAGGAACACATATTATTTAAAGGTAGCCCACCTTGGAGTCTGCTATTTGTTACAGTCATGTGGGATCTATTTGACAGTTTTCATAACAAATCTTTGATGGTGTGATGTTCCACCTTTTCCTTCCATTACTCTTTTTCTTTCTCTTCTTTAATCCTTATAAACACCTGCCTGCACAGAAGTGCACATGCATACACATAACACAAGTATGATCACATAGCAGAGTAATGATACTTATTAATATCCACTATTTTGGAAAATTCCAGTAGCATAAAAATAGAGACATAGATTAGCAACATTAACATCAGCCAATATTTTACACAGTGTTTATATAATATATGTCTAATAAATAAGTAAGTAATTTATAGAACATGTAGAGATATAAGTCTAATAAATCTTTTTTTAAAATTTAATTTAATAACATATAAAATATTAATAAATACAATACAGAGATAGAATTGAAAGAAATGGAATTCTTAAATGCTCAAAATTTAAGTATGGGTTATGCAAGTAGGGCATGTTCAGTAAATGGTATAGGAAATCTGAGTTAAACTGTGAAAGAAGTAATTGAATGAAACATCTTCATGATTACAGTTTTAAATTCACTTGAAAAAGTAGACCATGAATACCCTCATCTATGTCCCCACTATAGAGATACTAGTCTTTATAGGTTTTATTTCAGCTGACAACTAATGCAGGCATTTAAATGCAAAATCTGACACTCATGTTTCCCCTCAAATGATATTTTTGATTGATAAATTATATGAACATAGGTAGCAGTATTCATTTATGAAATAATGTACCTATCACTTAGTAATGCAATTGAAAATGTTTTTCACGTTATTTAGCTGCTTCCAACTCTATTGCATGTAACTGTGACAAGAATAAAATTTGATTAGATGAGAAATGAAAAGTGGGGAAAGACATTTTCTGGCATGTTACCCAACTTGTGGTAAAATGATGGAACCATAGCGTTTTGTTTCCTACTGAGATGGTTCATGCTCAGGTGGCCTGGTCTTGAGTAAAAGTATCTTCATAATACTGCATCTATTTCCATCAAAAGATAAAATATAATCTGGGCCAGGAAAAAGTATACTACCAACTAAGAAGAAATAAAATATATTACTACAACATGCTGAGATAGTTCTAATTCTAAAACTCAAATATGGTAGGTCTTATAACAGAGGAAATTATACCTGTTTCTTAGCTTGAAATTTCTTCTCATTGGGTCAATATTATTGTGAAAGTAGGTAAGAGCTAGACGTTTTAAGGCTTTTTCAGCATTATTTATGCTAAATATGTTATACATAGTACTCAAACTCACCTGGAGCTGTGGAATTATCATTGTGTTTGACTGATAGCTATTCTCAGGCCTTGTCACATTAGCTTATCCAGTGTGGAAAGTGAGTCCTCTATCCAAAGTTTGTCTCGCTCATTCTCCATCCACATCTTCATATTGTACTACCAACTCCTTTGTTTTTCTTCTTATTATCGACTTAGCCCACAGCTCTGGTGTTTATGAAATGCTAAGGAGTCCCCATTCACTGTCTTTCTAAATGTGGGTCACATGCACTTGCTTCTGTGAGCCTTTGGACTTCTAAAAACATTTTGCTGTCTGAGATTTTCTTTTGAATTCTGGGGAACTGCTTTTGATGTGAATCTGTTCTAGCATTTTAGGAGGCTCAGTGAGCACACATCCATTTGGTGGCAATGGAGAACGCCATCTTGTCAGGCCATCTATCATGTATAAACTCAGAATGTATCCTCTGGTGCACTTGCTCCCAGATGCTGACTGAGAAGCAGCTCATCTTAGAGTTCTGTGAAGACTAACTTGTCAAATCCCAAGAGATATGTGTTACATTTGATTTTCTAGTATGTGGTATTGGGGATCAAACTTAGCAGTCTGAGCAGAAGGCTGCAAATTTCTCTTGTGGTCTTTATCAAAAAAGCAAAAAAAAAACTGTGAGCAGTGTATAGTTAAAGGAACACGTGTCCAGTGAGTTGTGAGTTACACAGCCAGATGGTCTTAGTTCCCCATGGACTGCTTCAAACTCATATTCATGCTTTGTTCATTAATTTCAAATTTACCTAACATTTTTATAGGCATTAAGTTTTTACTACAAGGGGAGATATTAATTTTAAAGGGAAATAGGGGTATTTTGGGCCACTATTCATTTTGCAAGAAAATCTAATCCTGTACATACAACAGAATAAGTGCTAAGTGTCACAAATGTGTTCACAAATCTTTGAGTCTGTCAATTATTATAAATGTTTAGTTCTGCTCACCAACTACATTGTACTGAGGCTGTGTTTCTCATCAATAGAGACAGAGTTACATAGACTACATTTCCTGATGCTATTTTTTGTATACAACATGAAGCTCATTGCACAAAACTTCCTTACTCTTCACCTTCGGTTGGTTTTCTTCTCGGAATCCCATACAACACTAATATTGTGTTTGTGGCCATCTGGACTCCTTAGTAGCTTTATAAGGCAAATTATTAGATTATATCTTCAGGTTAAAAATTCAGTGGTTGAAAGAGAAAGTTAATAGGACACATTTTCCCTAAATTAATACAACTCACAATGGTGCCATATTACAAAGGAAGAAATTTAAGGAGCCAGAGTCAGTACCATAAAAATTTCTTTATGTTGAAAAAGAACAAGGAGAACCTATCATAATAGATAAAATCAATTATTTCTTTCTCTTAAACACCTCTTAGTTTGATACATGGAATCCCAATGCAGTTCTGAAGCAAATGTTATAGACACACTGTGGAAATCAGAAGGCAAACGAATCATATCATAGTTTGCATTTGTATATTCATTAGATCAGCATACTCTTTGCCTTGATTTTCATACTTATAAGTGGAATTATTAGCACGGCACAGATGGCCAGCTCAAGGCAGCATGGCCTGTCCACACTCTGAGAGCAGACCTTTGTTTGTGCTACCCCAGGGGTTCATTTGCTTCCCTCTTCACTTGTCTTTGCTCTGGCCCTTCTGAGTCTACATGTAACCCTTCTCTGTTGGAAAGTCATCTCAGGAAAACCTGTGCTCCCTTGCCTCAACATATATTGATAGTATGTAATGACACAGTATTTAATAGTTTTTGCCTTACTTCTGCATGGTGTAAGTAGACATTTTCATCAAGACAGTTAGCTTCTAGAAGACAGAGATCCCATCACATGAATCCCTCTGCACCAAGCAGAGCTTCCTTCTCAGAATTAATTCATCTACAGAACTGACACTTTCTGTTACTTTACTGTTCAACTGGAAAGATTCTACAGATCAAAAACAATGTGGTAAAGCCAGGGCCCCCTTGAAGGCCATATTAATATAGGGCATCTGGGTCCTATTTATTTTCTATCTAAGTGTTCTGAGTTGGATGTGCTCTCAATCAAGTGGTCTGACAGTCTGTTAGGTGGGCAGAGGTGCTTTTGCTTATCAGGCATTGCACCTTCTCTTGTGACTTAAGAGGGACTAGAGGAAGAGGGCATCATTTTCTTCTTCCAATTTCTGTATCTGGAAAGAATTGCTTTTGTAAATATTTCATTCTGAGCATGAAGAAATACCCCTTCCCTTAAAACACAAAAGAAAGAAGCTGAGTACTTTCTTTAGAGTAGCACATTTCATTGAGATGCCATCTTGGGTCCCCTACCCCAACATCCACCACATACACCCTCACACACATTCAACAGAGATGGGTGTTTGGAGGTCTGTTCAGAACTGGATCCCCAGAAGGTCTGAGTCCTGAGATATTGAGCAAAATGTTCTAATGAACACTTTCTAGATGCTCAGCTGTTTGTAGGAAACTTTAAGAAAGTGGGTCTAGTTCAGTAGTCATGGAAAGATCAGATTATCACTAAGTAAAAAGCACTGCCTCCCTCATCCACTCTATAGGCCATAATTATTTTATGTATTCAGATTAGTGTTGAAATACAAAAGCATCTTTTATTCTTTTGGAAGTAATTGTAGTCACCGATGCTTGTCTCAGTTTGCTAATCTAGTCCTAGTCCTGGAAGCTCCTAGCCTCTATACAATCTTATCTAGGTGTATAATCTTTTCTGCCTGAGGCTTGCTGCTGTGTAAGCCCACCCATTTTAGCTCTTTCTGAACCCTGGGTATCTGGTTCAACTCAGCTGTTTGCCTCATATTCCTCTCTAAACTGACGAATTCAATCTGGCTCCTCTGGGCTCTTCCTGGACTGCTCTGCTTGGTCTCATACTACCTTTGGCCATATGTCCTAATCTTCTGCCTTCTCATTCTCTAGCTCTTTCTGCTTCACCTGTGCTTGACATGTTTTCTCTCTACAACCTGTCTCTGTACCACTGTCCTGGTAAAACTGCCTTGTCTCTCCTTCCTTTCTCTCTGTATTGATCCCTCCTCTAGCTTTCCTTTCCCAGCTCTTCTCCTGAGAGCTGGACATATCCTATTCTGTCAAATCTTCCTCTGCTTTATCATCTTATCTATGGCTTAATAAACATTACTTTCAAACACGACCATTTCCTTATACAAACTATTTACTTTCAACTTGGAGGGGATGAAAGCTGTGTGAGAAGGTTGAGCCACACCACAACTAGAAATAAGTTATTCCACTAAACAACACAATCTTAGGTTTCACAGCATGATCAAATATCCTGCCTCGCTGAAATGCCTCCTAGTTAAAGGAAAAATGAACTGAACAACAATAATAAGTCTAACATGAGGAGTCCAGGAAGTGGAGTTCAGTCCTCAAAATATGCTCTGAGAAAAAAATGGGACCTGGATTTTCTAGCTCATAATCCCGGATTCTTTGCTTGCCAAGGATGGAGGATAATGAGTTCAAGGCTTCCAGTAAAACAAATAAGATCTTGCCACAAAATTAAAAGTGAAAAATGAGGTTATTGTTATAGCTCAGTGGTAGAGTTTTTGCTTTGTATTTATAAGGTCCTAGATACCCCTTCCCATCCATATCCTCAAATAAGGTAAACGCTAGTGTAAATGTGATTTAATTGGTCCTCATAAGACTGGACTTTCGGGGAGGGAGGAAACGGGAAAGGGGAAATGATTTGGAATGTAAGTAAAAAAAACTTAGAAAATAAAACAAAACAAAACAAAACAAAAAACCAAAAAACCCAAACAAACAAACAAACAAAAAGACTGATTTTAACAGGGGCTGTGAGAAACAACCAGAGTGCTGCAAAGAATTCACTAGATAATGCAGCCCCGCAAGAGGGTGGAGATAGAGGGGAGTCTGATGTTGGAGATTCTCAATGGTATACTAAAAGCAAAATCTATTTTAGAAAATCATGATATTCATCCAGCCTCGTCCTTACTTTCCTTGCCTTATTATGGTATGCTTTCACATTATTACCAGATCTGAATATCTTGTCTTAGGTGCCTTTACACTGCATAAGATTGGCTTCTAGGTCTAGTAATTAGCAGAGATTTTTAAAATTACTCCTGGGAATTCAGGTAACTTTGGGATTTAACTTGAGAAGTGATGTATTTATGCCATATCACCATAAAGGGATACTTGGGAGACTCTATTGGCCATTTTTTCTTGTTGCTGTGGCAAAATGCCTTATATAAGCAACTAAAGGGATGGAGAATTTAATTTAACTCAAGGTTTGGCAGAAAAATCATGGCGGTAGGAGGAAGAGGTTATTTATGCTGGGTCTGAAGTTAGAAAGTAAGGTAAGCCAGATCTGAAATTTCAAGCTCCCCATCCAAATAATCCACTTTCTCCTGAAGCCCAGTCAACTAATTTTTCCAGAACTTTCCAAAACCAGTTACATCAACTGGGACCAAGTAAGTATCTGAACATGTGAGCCAGTGAGAACATTTTATTCAAATTAAAACACACAGCTAATTTATAAAGAGAAAAGGTTGATTTCTGTTTATGGGTCTCAAGTTACAGTTCAAGATTAAATGACTTCACTGCATTGAGCAGTATGCAGATGACACAGCATACTGGGGATGTGATGGAACAAACAGTTCACTTTGTGAATCAAGAAGCAAAGAGGTCAAGGGGGACTATGATCCTAGCCCTCCCCTACTGACTTACCATTTTCATCTTAAAGATGCCTTCCCATTTTGCCTTCTAATAGTGTCTCTCCAGAAAAGATTCCTTTTAATACATGGGTCCTTGGAGAGTACTGTCCATATTCATGCTGTGACAACTGTATTCGGGTGGTACAAATCTATTTAGTTGCATTAGTCTGAGTGTCTGTCCCAGAATGAACCTTTGGTCTCCACATTACTGGGATGGGTCTCCAGTGCTTTCCAGACCACAATGCCCTACACTGGGATAAAGGCAGACTCCAGGGTTTGCTTGAAACTCAGCATATGCCTTTGGAATTCACTGAATACACCTAGCAGGAAAATAACCTCCCTTCAGTCTGTAGCCCATGTGTGGCAGGGCCTTTCCCAACCCAGCACTTTCCTCTTTGCTTGACTTCAGAGGGAAGGTGGGGCTCAGCACAGAGGGCTGAGGTTACAGGGTTCTCAGAAACATCTGCTTCACAAAGCAGCTATTCTTTTCAGTTGAACGACTTTGAGCCGATTAATTTCATTTTCCTCAAACATCTATCAGTGCTTTGTAACTTGTGAGCAAACAAACGGAAACAGAAAGTCATTTTTAAGTTAATTTTATATTTTGGTTCAGGATTGGAAAACAGTCTCTGCTCACACACCAGCCATAGCCTGTGGCATTGAAACCGGGTCTGCTCGTCCAGCGCTGAGCAGCGCCTTTCAGCTAACTGGGATTCAGGCTAAGGGAAGGAGAGGAAGGAAAGGCCAGCTACGGTTTGCAGGTAATTCTCAATGTCCCCTCCCAGAAGATCAGTGACTCCTTCTCCTTTAGTATTTTCTTTTCCATGTGTGTCATGGCCTTAAGACATTTTGGAAACACTAACATCCTACATTTTCATCAGCAGCCATGGATCACAGCATCATTTACGAGTATTTTATTGCAGTGTCCCGAGCTGCCCGGTCACCTCGTACTAAATTTAGGCTGAAATAAAAAAGAGCATTTTAGCTGCAGTGCCACTAGAAAGCACTGAAGTCAGATAGACTTATAACTTTGGCATTTCTGTAAAGTGAAGAACAACTTTGAGACTTAGCTTATCCTCTGTTTTATGTGCAATATGGGTACAAAGTTTAGATATTGATCCTTCCTCAAGAGATCTTGAATAAACAAAATATATAGCAAAATGTACTTACTATCTCAAAGTCTCCATTAGAAATAAGGTTGTCAATACCACAGTCACATTAGATCCCTTAATGAACTCGGTTCAAACTACTGACTGAATTTCTCTATTTTCAGACAACATCTTTCTCTTGGTGAGTACAGAAGATGCCTAGGATGATGCTTTTAATCCTTACACATTCTCCCAGGGTTTGCA
Source organism: Tokudaia tokunoshimensis (assembly GCA_036184795.1). Taxonomy (NCBI): domain Eukaryota; kingdom Metazoa; phylum Chordata; class Mammalia; order Rodentia; family Muridae; genus Tokudaia; species Tokudaia tokunoshimensis. The sequence goes on along the minus strand of BTHU01000009.1, from coordinate 16,952,032 downwards.
ATCAATCTGGGCACTCAACAAGGACAGGGTGCCATGGCTCTCAGCAGTGTAGTCTCTGGTAAGTTGTGCCTGCTCAAGAATAACCCCCATGCATAATCATGCAAAAACACTGATTAAATACTGTCAGATACACACACCATGAAAATGTAAGGGTGACTTGTGGAAGGACTAGATAAAGGATGAATGGAAGAAATGGGCAGAATAAGAAATACTTAGGGTAAATGTGGTCAAATCACATTATTTTTAAATATGAAATTGTGAAATAATAAATAAAAGTTAACAGGATCCTCCGGGAGTGTCATGCCCAGTTTTCTGAAAATAAAAAATAAAAAATAAATAAATAAATAAAAGTTAGCCAGACAGCTTTCCAGAGTGGTTGTACCAGCTTGTAATCCCACCAGCAGTGGAGGAGTGTTCCTCTTTCTCCACATCCTCGCCAACAACTGCTGTCTCCTGTGTTTTTGATCTTAGTCATTCTGACTAGTGTGAGGTGGAATCTCAGGATTGTTTTGATTTGCATTTCCCTAATGACTAAGGATGTTGAACATTTCTTTAGGTGCTTCTCAGCCATTAGATATTCTTCAGGTGAGAACTCTTTGTTTAGCTCTACCCCATTTTTAATAGGGTTATTTGGCTCTCTGGGGTCTATCTTCGTGAGTTCTTTGTATATATTGGATATTAGCCCTCTGTCGAATGTAGGGTTGGTAGAGATCTTTTCCCAATTTGTTGGCTGCTGCTTTGTCCTTTGACAGTGTCCTTTGCCTTACAGAAACTTTGTAATTTTATGAGGTCCCATTTGTCAATTCTTGATCTTAGAGCATAAACTATTGGTGTTCTGTTATACCACTCTTGGACATATACCCAGAGGCTTTCCCGGCATGCAATAAGGACACATGCTCCACTATGTTCATAGCAGCCTTATTTATAATAGCCAGTAGCTGGAAAGAACACAGATGTCCCTCAACGGAGGAATGGATACAAAAGATGTGGTATATTTACACAATGGGATACTACTCTGCAATTAAAAACAATGAATTCACGAAATTCCTAGGCAAATGGTCAGAACTGGAAAATACCATCCTTAGTGAGGAAACCCAATCACAAAAGAATACACATGGAATGCAGTCACTGATAAGGGAATATTAACCCAGAAGCTCGGAATACCCAAGACACAATTCACATATCAATTTATTTCCAAGAAGAAGGAAGAAGTGACCCCTGGTCCTGGAAAGACTGGATGTAGGGGAATACCTGTTGAGGGCCGACAGGCCAACTGCCGGCTACATAGACAGGCCGCCTCTCCCCTTGAGTGAAACTCCTGACCTTCCTGATGGAACATCAAGACCAAGATAAAAATCTGACCTTCGCGGGAAAAACCGCAGAATGTCTCAGGCACCCGGCCCAGGGCTTGGCCCATAGCTCACTTCCCCCTAGCTCTCCCTCCCAACTTCCTCATTCAGGGCTTGGCCCATAGGTCACTTCCCCATAGTTCCCCTTCCCAACTTCCTCATCCCCACTGCTTAAAACGTGCTGCCTGTGTGACAATAAACGAGGCCTTGACAAATGGAATCTTGCTTGGTCTCATTCTTCTCTCCACCCCCATGACCCTCAGGTAGTGCCTCTTCGGGACCCTGAATAACTAGACCTGCTGGACGGGTCAAGTGGCGCCCGAACAGGGACCCGAAGCACAGCCAACTACTGGACGATGGAGGAACCCTGGGAAAAGGAATCGAGGACCTTTCACGCCGCATCGCTCGTGCGTTGCTGGAAAGGGAGGTGAGTTTGGCCAAATAATTGTCGTCCGATTGTCATGGGGAAACAATTGTCTAAGGAAGCTTGTTTTATAGGAGAAATCAAGCGTTTGCTCAGGGAGAGAGGAATAAGAGTTAAGAAAAAAGATTTAATTAAGTTCTTTTGTTTTGTTGATGAAAAATGTCATTAGCTGGTTTTAAGCGGTCCTGATATACACCCACTTACGTGGAATAAGGTTGGTAAAGATATTAATAAGCTTTTAATAGCTGGTGACCCAAATACGAGACCTCGCGTCCCGTATACAAGAAACTTAAACTTAAACATATCAAAGAATTACACTCAGCTGTTAAAAATTATGGTTTAACTGCACCCTTTACCTTGTCCGTTTTTTAGAAGGACTCGCGGGGTCCGGATATCTGACTCCTAGTGAATGGACTAAGGTGGTGCAGTCTGTCCTCACCAGAGGACAATATTTAACTTGGAAATCTGAATTCATAGATAGGGCCGAGAGTCTGGCCGCTAGGAACAGAAAAAACCCTCTAGGCAAGACCGCCTCTTAGACGGCAGACAAGTTGTATGGGAGGGGCCCATTTGCCTCCGAGGAAAAACAATTAGGATTGTCCCTGGGCGTACTCGCTCAAACAGCACAGGCCACCTTATCTGCCTGGAGAGCGGTTCCTGCTACAGGAGCCCTCACCACCCCCTTAACTAAAATAGTCCAGGGGGCCCAGGAACCTTACGCTCAATTTGTGGGGAGGTTACAGGAAGCAGCAGAAAGAATCCTAGGTCAAAGTGAAAGTGAGGGGCTCCTCGTTAAGCAGCTTGCTCTTGAAAATGCTAACTCGGCGTGCAGAGCCGCGTTACGAGGCAAGACCAAAGATCTTGATATTACGGGAATGATTAAACTTTACAATGATGTTGACTCCTTCTCACATCAAGTGTCCAAGTCTATCAGTTTAGCTATCGGGGCTGTGTTCCAAAAGCCTGGAGATTCTGGCTGCCCTAGAGGCAAAACATGCTTTAGATGTGGGCAGCCTGGTCACTTTGCTAGAGAATGTAGCGCTCTCAACCCCAGCCAGCCATTTAATCCCGCCATTGGCCAAGGGGCCCCTAAGCCTACCACGCAGAGAGTTTGCCCTCGCCGTAGGAAAGGCTGCCATTGGGCCAAGGAATGTCAGTCTAGAACTGATGCTAATGGGCAAGCCCTCCCTGCGGTCCAGGAAAACGGCCAAGGGGCCCCTCATCGGGGGCCCCACACACCCCTAAGTACAGCACCAAGCTCCTGCGGCACCAGCTTATCTAGGGCAACATCAGGGAGCACAGGACTGGACCTGTGTGCCTCCTCCTACACAATTTTGAACCCCCAAGATGGTGTTTAGGTTCTCTCCACAGGAATTTTTGGACCCCCGCCATCTGGCACATTTTTTTCTCATTATAGGACATGCCTCAGCTACTATGCAGGGTCTCAGTGTCCACCCGTCGCTTGTGGACGCAGACTGTACTGGAGAGATAAAAGTTTTAAGGCAGAAAAGGGCCCGGTCACCATTCTCCCTGGTCAGAGAGTAGCCCAGGTGCTCCCTCTCCTGCTTGATTCCTCTGGTGCTCACATGGGAGGGCTCAGAGGAGATAGCCAACCTGGTTCCTCTGATGTCTACTGGGTCCAGCAACTCTCTAAGGAGCTCCCCTCCTTGTGCCTTACGTTGGACGGGCGAAAGTTTGATGGCATTATAGATACGGGAGCTGACACCACAGTTCTTAGTTTGAGCTCCTGGCCTTCTGCCTGGCCTCTCCAGCCCTCGATGACTCATTTACAAGGCATTGGCCAGTCTAAAAATACCTTACAAAGTTCAAAGTTGTTGACATGGAAAGATTCAGAGGGGAATTTGGGCACTGTGCAGACTTTTATTGTTGAGGGCCTCCCTGTCAATCTTTGGGGGAGAGACATTCTCTCTCAAATGGGGATAATGATGTGTAGCCCCAATGAGGTGGTTTCTCACCAGCTCGCTCTGGAGCTAGTGTGGATTGGGGTACCCCTGACACCTTTGTCCCTCAAGAAAGCGCACCAGAGCTTTCGGATTCTAACTGGTCCCCGGGTGCTCCACTGAAGGCAGGCAAAAACACTTAATGCTCCTTCCCTGGGGACTTTATGTCTGCCCAGGAGGTCATCGTGCCTGCTCCATTGCCCGAGCATAGGAATGTTGGGTCTGTTATTCACCCTCCCCGCCCTTTTACGAAGGAATTGCAAGCTTTGGAGAATTATTACCCACTAATGGTACCTCGCTTCTGCGGCGGAGTCCTCCAGAGAAGCAAGGACTCACCCTTGGCCAAATTTCTGGCCTAGGCATGTGCCTTCTGGGGCCTGATATGCTGCCCCCCAAGGCCCTGACTGAGGTTTGTAATCAAACTATTGTAATTAATGCTTCCTTTCAATACATTCGTTGTTGTTTCTAATGATTCCTATCTTGCTTGCTCCTCGGGATTGACCACTTTTATAGTTTCAGCTGCCTTTTTAGAGAATAGAGAATATTGTGTGTTTATCAAGCTCCTCCCTCAATTGACCATTCATGATTCTGATGAGCTCCTTAATTTTTGGGAAAGGGGAACTCATTTGTCCAGACAAAAGAGAGAACCTATAACAGCAGTCACCTATACTCTTTGGTTTGGGAGCCACAGGGGCCGGAACAGGAATTGCCTCCTTGGTCACTTCCAGTCAGCAGTATGCGCAGCTCAGCTCTGTGGTCAATAGAGGCCTACAAGAGCTACAGTTAGGACTAAAGAATCTTAAAGATTCTGTTACAACCCTCTCTGAGGTAGTGTTACAAAACAGAAGAGGTTTAGATTTGCTCTTTTTACAACAAGGTGGGTTATGCACTGCCCTTAAAGAAAAATGCTGCTTTTATGCAGACAAGACAGGATTGGTTGAAGATAGCCTTAAAAAGGTCAGGGAAAGTCTAGAAAACTGCAAGAAAGAAAGAGAGAAAAAACAATCATGGTATCAAAACTGGTTCTCTACATCCCCTTGGCTCTCTACTCTGTTACCTAGTCTTTTGGGATCTTTGGTGGGCCTTCTCCTGCTCATTTCTTTGGGCCATGGGCCTTCCAAAAATTAACTCTTTTTGTCAAATCACAGGTGGATGCCACTTTCACCAACAAGCCGGTTTCAGTGCATTACCATCGTCTAGAGGTCAGAGATAATGACCCCGGCGCCTACGAGGAGCCCTTGGGCACCCCCTCTGCTGGCCTCGATTTCTCGATCCTGGCCGCAGACTACTGAAACCCTTGGTATAAAAAGCTATGGAGATGTCCATGACGGGAGTATCTTGATGCCACATGCCAGATGCACACCTGAGAGCCTGGCTAACTCAGTCGGTAGAGCATGATCCCAGGGCTGTAGAGTAACTCCATGACGGGAGTAGCGTGAGGCCATTGCTCAGGGAGCAAACTCCTATTGGGGGTTCTGGGCATGGAGGCACCTCACGTAGCCTAAGACAGAGGCTCTACCCCTCTCTTCTAGGTGCTGGCTGTGGGTGCACATCATGTAGCCTAAGACAGACTCTCCATCAATTATACAAAGAAGGGGGACATGTTGGGGGCCGACAGGCCAACTGCCGGCTACATAGACAGGCCGCCTCTCCCCTCGAGTGAAACTCCTGACCTTCCTGATGGAACATCAAGACCAAGATAAAAATCTGACCTTCGCGGGAAAAACCGCAGAATGTCCCAGGCACCCGGCCCAGGGCTTGGCCCATAGCTCACTTCCCCCTAGCTCTCCCTCCCAACTTCCTCATTCAGGGCTTGGCCCATAGGTCACTTCCCCATAGTTCCCCTTCCCAACTTCCTCATCCCCACTGCTTAAAACGTGCTGCCTGTGTGACAATAAACGAGGCCTTGACAAATGGATTCTTGCTTGGTCTCGTTCTTCTCTCCCCCCCATGACCCTCAGGTAGTGCCTCTTCGGGACCCTGAATAACTAGACCTGCTGGACGGGTCAAATACCAGTACAGAGAAGCAGGAGGGGGTTGACTGGGGAACAGGGGGAGGGAAGAGGGCTCATGGGACTTTCGGGGAGGGAGGAACCTGGAAAGGGGAAATCATTGGGAATGTAAATAAAAAATATAGAAAATAAAAAATAAATAAATAAATAAATAAAAGTTAAATATAAAAAAAGAGGGGAAAATAGAAATACTTCCTGTATTTTACTTCCTGAGTCATAGTTACCATGAGCCTGAAGTCCTAATAATCTAGGTTTAAATTCAAAGCATTAACTTGAAGTACTAATAAGCCAGGTTTAAATTCAAAGCATTAGTTTTAAAGCACGAAATATTAAAATGCCAGTATATAAATTTTCAAAATTTATATAAACACACAATTTAACACAAAATATATATACCTCTCTGTGCACTATTCAGTTAAGCAGCCATTTGGGACAGAAGTTGTGCAATTACACATTGGACTTTACGTTTTTAAAACTGAACATAATTTTATGCACTTCCAGATATATGGACTGAATGTAGTTGGCAGATGCAAATTATAAAGAAGAATATGAAGCTGATTGTTTTTAGCTTTATTTCTAACACTCTTGCAAGTGTGGTGGTGGAAAAAGGGTCATTTATCCTTGTCATCTTGTTCTCTTTGGCAAGGCTACTAGAGTCTTCCTGTGGAATGTGTCAAACATACTATATTCATTTACAAGCACACATAGAAAAATAAATGTGTCTGTGTCAAGTGCAGTAAAGTATATACATGATCTTGAATTGTTCTGTTCACTCAATATATCCAATAAGGAATTTCCCATTAACACCCAGGAGCTAATGCATTCTTTTAAAAAACGTTACAGCATACACATAATAATGTACAATTTTCCTAAGCTTTTTACTATTATAAATAATATAGGAATATTATTTTGTATGTATATCATTTTACAAAAGGCTGATTATAAGTAAAGGATAAACATGTACAAATTGGATTGCTGTGTAAAGGCTCTGCGTAAGTGTTCTCTGAAGACTTTTGCCCTGTTAACTTACAACGCATGTGAGGACTATTTCCTTGATGTGCCCTATGATACAGAAATGAAGAATGTGACATTATTAATGACAAACATTTACATAGAGTGTGTCAGCCACTGGTGCTTTATATATATTATCTCAAATAAGACTCAGAGCAGCCCTGTGAGGGAGCTACTTTCATCATCTCTAATTTACAAATGAGATAAAACATTGGGCTTCCTTCCCTTTAGGTCATTTTAGCTGATAAACAGCAGCTGATATCTGAGCCCAGGATGTCTGGCTCCAAGAATTAGTTCTTCCAACAATGACCCTAAAATGGGCAAAACACAAAAAATTTTTCTTATATGTTCTACACTTAATGTATAAAGGATTTCTCAAAAAGTAATTGTTTAAATGTTTAATAAGATCAGACTTTCCACTGAAAGGTTTCCTTTTTTTAAGAGTATCTCAGTCTCCCTTCATCATTCACAGAAGGTTTTAGCTCACTAACACACTGTCTAAGTTCATTTGATTATAATGAAGGTGGTTGTCAATGTCCATGTACAGCCACACTTCGGTGCCCTACCCTCTTTGTTCCACAACCTCTCCCTCAATGCCTGTGATCTCATTGAACCTCCTTTGTCTCTTCCTAGTTTTGTCACTGATAATTGCGTTTCTTTTATTATGTGCGTTTCAAGATCCTAGCCACAGCTCAGTAACTTCTGTTAGACTCTCTTCTCTAATGCTCCAATTTACTACTTGGTTGAACTTTACTCTACTGACCTCAGGAAGTTTCTTCTTCTCATCAGAGAAGGCTAGTTTCCTCAGGGTTTGTTTAGGCTTAATCATCCATTGCTGCAGTCTTTCTTACTTAGACCGTGTGTCCTTCAGCAAACCCTCTGCTACCTTGGCCCCTTTCAATACATATCTCATAGCATCAGATGAGCTTACTAAAATGCAAATGAAATTATGTCACTTTCCATATTAAATCACTTTGATGTCTTACGGTTTCATTTGAGAAAAAGGCAAGGCATTTTAAATGAATACTGAACAGCTTCTCTAACTTTATGTTGTGCTTTCTTTTCTGTTTCTCAATACTTAATGCCTCGAATGTTAACTTCTGTTTCTGAGAACACCCTAGACAAAGTTTTACCCTAAGGGTGTTTCTTTTTTGTGTGTTGCATTGGGAATTGATTTTAGGGCCTTGAAAAGGCTGGTCAGGTGCTGTATCACTTACTTACAGTCACCATAACCTGAGGTCTCTGTATTTGTTTTCTGTGCTTGCAGATATCACTCTTCTTTAGGTCAGACGGCAGAGTCCTCCCTGACTTATCCAGTCCTAAGCTAAATAGAGTTGCTAGTAAATTTTTTCATAAATAGGTAAAAACATTTAATATATTGATTTTTTTGGTAGTAAGTTCAATATAGTGTTACTTATTTTCCTTAGTAAACTTTTAATTAAACTTAAATCACTTATTGTTAGCCCTGGGTTAAATTGAAAGCCTCTTACTCTCTTTTCTTGATTTATAAATTTCTGATTCATAGAGATTGAAGGTGTGCTAAGCCTAACACAGAGATATGGACACCTTTTGTCTGAGTGGTAGGCTTCATAAAGAGTAGATTTTGCTGAAAATGTATATATTTTTATTTATATAGTCACCTGTTTGTTTGCAATTGTAAAAAAATAAAAAGAATAAAAAAGGTAAAAAAGAAAAAGAAAAAAAAGAAAAGAAAAGGAAAAAAATCAGAAAAGAAAAAAGAAACAGCACCACCCTTGAAAATAATGTTTGTGAGTTAAAGGTTTTATTAAGTGAATTTATAGATAAAAGTTAAGTAGTCTTTAAAACAAAATAAGTCTGGGCAACACCCTGTATTGTCTCTCTAACAAACAAGGAAGAGGAGGAGTACAGGGAGAATGTATAAAAATCTGACATGCTATTAAGGGAAAACTGTCAAACTAAATGAAAAATAGCTATGAAATACAGATGTGGAAAATGAATGGAGCAGTATGTATCATGTGGTTCTTACAGTTTTTACCAAGAAAAATTTGAAAAAGAGTTACTGTTGGTATGGTATAAAAATAAATAAAAGTGTTTCCATTTAATGTTCCAGAAACCACAGTAAGAGGCCCATGTGGAAAGAGAGCTGTTTAACTTTCATTTATGTTTTTCACAGGTTTATTTTTAATATATGTATCTTGTTTTTATATTTAAATTTTAATTTGCAATGAAATATCAAACTGGGTCATCTGGAAGTAACTTAGTTGTTACTTTATAAATAACATGGTGCTTTTATACCCTATTGTACATTTAGTGCTGCCCCAGGTGGAAAGAAGAGACTAGAAGAAACAATCAAATTAAAGGAGACATAACAGAAAAGCTCTGTCCTTAGCTCCCTGAGAAACCCCATAGGGATTTGTCTGCCCTGTGACCCACTTATGTCACCCCAGGAGGTACCCAAAGAACTCTAAGTCTCCAGCACTTTCAAATACACCTTTATTACTGCACCATTTGTAACAGTTAAAGAAGCAAATCAAGCTAGAAGTCTACCAACAGAGGAATGGATGAAGAAAATGTAGCAATAAAACACAATGGGGTTTTATTCTTATTTAAAGAAAAATTTAATCATAACATTTTCAGGAAAATGGATTAAAGTGGCAATGAGAGTTATGGAAAATAAGAGAGACTCAGAAAGAACTATTACATGTTTTCTGCCAGATATAGTGTGTAATTATAATTTATATGGTGTGTATGTGTGTGTGTGTGTGTGAGAGAGAGAGAGAGAGAGAGAGAGAGAGAGAGAGAGAGAGAGAGAGAGAGAGAGAGAGAAAGGGAGCTGTCGAAATTCATTAGGCAACGAAGATGAGTGATCTCTGGTCTGGTTCTTCAGTGACTTCAGAATGGTGAGAACAGGAGATAGAAGCTGATCAGGCAGGGCAGGAATTTCAAAACAACTGGAGACACTCTGAGAATGTCCATAAATACCAGAGAGGAGTTACCTCTGACCTTTGTTTGATTGTAAATGAGCACCTCTGCTCCACACCACTGAGAGGAGATGGCTAGGTAACTGCTAAGGCCAATGGATAGACCAGTTTCTCCTGTTTACCTTTCCTAAGCCTGTTTGTGGTGTAAATCCTTTCCAAAGGCCCCAGACTAACAATAGCTTTAAGATACCCCATTTCCTGGGACCCTCCTAGTACAATAAGAACTCTGCTACTCTCTCTAACCTCCCACCTAAGGAATTATAAAAACCTACCTAAAACATTAAAAAAAGGACAATAAACCCAAATTTGGTTTTGGAAGGAATGGAAGACAGAGAAAAACAATGTATAGAATAACCTAAGCAATACATAGCAGGAAGCATTGATAAGGTTACAAATAAGTTGGTGATAAAAAGATTTTTTTTATGCTTTTTATTGGATACATTCTTTATTTACATTCCAAATGTTATCCCCTTTCCTAGTTTCCCACCTCCTGGAAATCCCCTATCCCATCCTCCCTCCCCCTGCCTCCTATGAGGGTGTTCCTCCACACATCCCACTCCCACCTCCTCGCCCTTGATTCCCCTATTCTGGGGCATCCACCCAGCCTTCATAGGACCAAGGACCTGTCCTCGCATTGATGCCTGACAAGGCAATCCTCTGCTACATATGCAGTTGAAGCCATGTGTACTCCTTTGTTGACAGCTTAGTCCCTGGGAGCTCTAGGGGTTCTGGTTGGTTGAAATTATTGTTCTTCCTTTGGGGGTTGCAAATCCCTTCAGCACCTTCAGTCCTCCATTGGGGACCCTGCACTCAGTCCAGTGATTGTCTTCAAGGGTCCACTTCTGTATTTGCAAGGCTCTGGCAGGGCCTCTCAGGAGACAGCCATATCAGGATCCTTTTGGCAAGCATTTCTTGGCATCCACAAGAGTGTAGAGGTTTGGTGAATGTATGAGATGAATCCCCAGGTGGGACAGTGTCTGGATAGTCTTTTGTTCAGTCTCTGCTCTATACTTTATCTTCATATTTGCTCCTGTGAGTATTTTGTTCCCCTTCTCAGAAGAACTGAAGCACCCACACTTTGGTCTTCTTTCTTCTTGAGCTTCATGTGGTATGTGAATTATGTCTTGGGTATTCTGAGCTTTTGAATATCCACTTATCAGTGAGTGCATACCATGTGTGTTCTTTGTGGTTGGGCTACCTCACTCAAGATGATATTTTTTAGTTCCATCCATTTGCCTAAGAATTTCATGAATTCATGATTTTTAATAACTGAGTAGTACTTCATTGTGTAAATATACAACATTTTCTGTATCCATTCCTGTGTTGAAGGACATCTGGATTCTTTCTCGCTTCTGGCTATTATAAATAAGGCTTCTATGAAAATAGTAGAGCATGTGTCCTTATATCATGTTGGAACATCTTTTGGTTATATGCTGAGGAGTGGTATGGCTAGGTCCTCAGGTAGTACTATGTCCAGTTTTCTGAGGAGCCACCATACTGATTTTCAGAGTGCTTGTACCAGCTTGCAATCCCACCAGCAATGGAGAAGTGTTTCTCTTTCTCCACATCCTTGCCAGCATCTGCTGTCATCTGAGTTTTTGATTTTAGCCATTCTAACTGGTATGATGTGGAATCTCAGGGTTGTTTTGATTTGCATTTCCTGATGACTAAGGGTGTTGAACATTTCTTTAGGTGCTTCTGGGTCATTTAATATTCTTCAGTTGAAAATTCTTTGTTCAGCTCTGTATCCCATTTTTAATAGGATTATTTGATTTTCTGGAGTCTAACTTCTTGAATTCTTTGTATATATTGGATATTAGGCCTCTATCGAATGTAGGATTGGTAAAGAACTATTTCCAATCTGTTGGTTGCTATTTTTTCTTATTGACAGTGTCCTTTGCCTTACAGAAGCATTTTTAACAAATAGTGCTGGTTTGACTGGTAGTCAACATGTAGAAAAATGCAAATTTGTGGGGAGCCAAACAAGGTCATTCAGCCATGGCAAAAGGAGTAACTATGGATCGCTCCACCCTTAACAGCGGAATGTCCCTACGTGCTCAGATACCAGATATCTTCACCAGATACCCTTTTTGCTTCCTGCTGCCAAGAACACCTTGACCCCTCCCTCCTTTGCATTTTGTAAAGGTCACTTCCTCCTAGCTCTCCCCAACCTCCTCATTTAGGGCTTGGCCCTTAGCTCACTTCCCCCAGCTCCCCTTCCCAACTTCCTCATCCCCACTGCTTAAAACGTGCTGCCTGTGTGACAATAAACGAGACCTTGACAATGGAACCTCGCTTGGTCTCCCTTTTCTCTCCCCCCTTTGACCCTCAGGTAGCGCCTCTTCGGGACCCTGAATAACTAGTCCTGCTGGACGGGTCACAAATTGACCCATTCTTATCTTGTACAAAGCTCAAGTCCATGTGGATCAAGGACCTCCACATAAAACCAGATACACTGAAACTAATAGAATAGAAAGTGGAGAAGAGCCTCAGTACATGGGCCCAGGGGAAATGTTCCAATGGCTCATGCTCTAGAGATTTCTTAACTCGTAATGAAGAATACTTTCCATCCCCAGCACCGTGTTTCCTGGCTGACACCACCTGTAACTGCAGCTCCCAGGGAAATGACAAAGTCTGTGACTTTCTTGAGGCCCAACAGACATATGTCATACACACACACATAAGTAAAAGCAAAATAAGTTTTTAAAACAATGTCTTAGGAAGTCAGATATTGACATGAGTATGAAAACTAATAGAAATTAATCAGACTAGAGAGGAAACTCAGCCTAAAGATTAATATAGAAACCCAAGCCAGAACATTTCAGTGTAAAGTAAAAAAAAGTTATAGAGAAGACAAATGAATCTAAACTATCCTTGAAAATACAAAACATTTTTCCATAGAACTAAGTGATATTTTAGCCCTGCAGGAAATGATTTTCAGAATCTAAGTGGCTTCAAAATAATTTCTAATTTCTAATGTTTTTACATTATGTACATTCACACATAATCATACATGCATGCAAACAAGCATATATACACACATACATACATAAAAACAGACAGACAGACAGACAGACAACTATGTGATGACATCTATCAAAACCAGAGCTGAAGAAAGAGAAACAATTGTCTAAAGGTTTTGGCAATTGAATTTGACCTAAACAGACAGTAGTAACTGAAAATTTATGATCAAAATTGAACACATTGTCAGAATTTATTCTTTAAAGAACTGATAAGCAAAAGTGTTCAGTACATAAGAATAATTAAGAATAAATTTCTGATAAAAAAGAAAAGGAGTAGAAGAAACAAAAGTACAAACACATGGGTTGCTTTCTTCAAGAGGAAAGGGTAATTTTATGGGACACAATATATTCTTTTTATCCTTTACTCCAAACCTGGAGGATAAAGCATTGTCTCTCTGTCTATTTTTCCTAGGTGGTTCAATCTTCCAAGATGAGGCTAAAAGAAGGGATTAGAGTATAAAGTTCAATGGACATGGGCAGTGTATAAATCCAACTTCTTAAGGTTAACTAGATTGTCCTTGACCCACATAAAGCACCCAAAGACTGAGCATCTGCTTTGGTCCAAACAGTATTTCTAAACAAAATAGGGGTGCTTTTACACTGCAGTGTCCTAGCAGATAGATGGGGTGGCTTGAATGAGAAACTGCATGACATATCACTTAACAAGCACTCTATTAGGTCAAGTGGAATAGCAATAAGTCACTACCCAGAAGCCATCTCCTGCTGTTTTTCTACAGTGTCCCATTTTCCTCTAGTCAGTGATACCATTTTGGAGCTACATCATAGGTGTTTTCTGTAGCTCTGTCCTGTTGTTCAACCTGTGATGCTCCAGGTACAGGCTTCCTTCTTTAATTATCACTTCCCTTATTTGTATATTTTTTTCTTATAATTTATCTTTCAAAGTTAAGTTCTTTTTGTCATATTAGCACTGTTGTGATCATAAAAACAGAAAGCAGTGTAAGAATATGTTCTATGGGCACGTGGGGGAAGGAGGTACCTCAGCGGCTCCATGCCAAGGCATCCCTTCCCCCTGAGGGACCAGACACATGAAGGTATAGTATAGAATAGTTTATTTAGGGCATGGGGAGGGGAGTTAAGAGGGTAGTAGAGGCAGAGAAAGGCAGAAAGGAGGGGAGAGTAGAGAAGTAGAGGCCAGCCATGATAACATGAAGAGAGGAGGGAAGGGAATGGGGAGAGAGGAGAGCCCAAGAAGGCAAGAGGCAAGAGAGAGAGAGAGAGAGAGAGAGAGAGAGAGAGAGAGAACAAGAAGTCCCTTTTATAGTGGGCCAGGCCTACCTGGCTATTGCCAGGAATTGTGAGGAGGAGCATACCTGGCTATTGCCAGGTAACTGTGAGGTAGAGTTTAGACAGAATGCTAACAAGCACAATAAATCTTTTACCAGATTCTAAAGCTCATGGGCCTGACTTAAAATAATCTGTCCTATTCGTCTATGATCAAATGAATAAGAGCTCTCCCCCCCTTTTTTTTTTAACAAAAATAATATGAGTTTTTAAAAGATCTCTTAAAATGTCTAATGCCTGATCAGTAGAACCTATAACTATATTATGCTCCACAGGGAAAATATTCTAAGAAGCCTTCTTCCAGAAACTGCTCTTCACTCAAAATTGTCTATACACCAAGGATTGGGTTTATATAATGAGATTTTGCAAATGTTTTCTTCAAGCAGGAGCGATTCTGTGTAAGAATTTATAACCTCAGTACTGCTTTGTAAAAGATTGAAGAGGAGGACTAAGGGCCAAGGGAAGCCAGTGTTAATAGATTCTGTGAGCAAAGAAATAGTATCTCATTTTTCTACTTTTGAGGAACCAAATCTTTTCAGAAGTCTTATTGATCATAGAAGCAGGTTCTTCCTTGGAGGCATGTAAGGGATTAAATGCCCAAATTATACTTCCTTGTTGTATAGACAATTTTGAGTGAAGTGCAGTTTCTGGAAGAAGGCTTCTTAGAATATTACCTTACTCCAAGTAGAAGCTTTTGAGAAATGTAGACTGCCCAGGAATCTGCTTTCTAGGAGAAGTGTATGATCATTGTGAATTTTAGTGATGATTGTTAACTTGGCAGTATCTAGGATCCCTTAGGGGATGGGCTCTGAGCATGTATGGATTCTGGTAACTGAGATGGGAAACACACCATCTCCTCCTGGGGATCCTGGACTATGAGAGTGGAGAAGAGGAGTTGGGTAGCAGAATGAATTAATCCATCTTTTCTTCTGACTGTATAAGTTATGTGAGAAGCTGTTTCTTGCTTCTGCAGCCTTGACCACCCTGCCATTATAGCTATACTCTGAAGTGTGAACTGTGAATTAAACAATTTCTTCCATAAGTAGTTCTGGTCAGGTGTTTTGTCACAGCAACCCAAAAAGCAAGTAAAAACGAGTCTAATGAAAAAGTTGGACACAATGGAGTACTACTCAGCTATTAAAAACAATGACTTCATGAAATACTTAGGCAAATGGATGAAACTCATATTTTAAAATTTATAATTTTATAAAATTACATTTTAATTAAAAACAAGAGGGGTTATAGACTAATATTTTATGAATTTTTATTGAATTATATTTAAACATTCTAACAAAGAATAAAATATGAAAATTGAATATATGGAAATACATTGGATTATTTACATAAATTATGGATATGCTCTGAGATAAGCAATACAATTTATTTAAATATGATAAGTATATTGAAATACATACCAGAGACTAAAATATATTATGTTCATTACTAATGGCCACTAAGTTACACATTAATAAACTCCAGTGAGAGACATTAATGAGGAACATTCTACAGGTAAACTGTTCCAATTAGTATTAAAATGTAAAGCAATAGATTAATCTTACAACTACTCATTTAAAGACATCTAAGTGAGTATACTTTACTATTTCTTCTTTATGAAACAATGGTCATCTGGTGGAGCAGAGCTTAGATTCAATCAGGACGTGATTTGCTACTTGACTGTTGTTCATGCCACTATTGCACAAGAGAGGATGTCTTTCCAGGCCATTCAGTATTGTTGTTCATGGAATTTACAGGTTAGTAAGTGTGAGATTTCTTTGCTCTTTCAGTAAAATATATAGCACTTGCTAACACTACAAAATTTGGCCAATAGGAATGAAACCTCTAGTATCAGTTTGGTTCCTCAATGTTCTATGATTATAATATCTTAACAATTCAGTTATGGGAGGTAACTGAGAGCCTTGGTAATAGCCCAAAATATTTGAGGTTCTATGGGACGATATTGCATATAGCTCTAAAAGACATAACTTTTTCTTGTCATGGGAATTTTGTTAGCTTATTGCGTTTAGAAAGGGCATTGTCGTCTCATTATATAGTAATTGCATAATAACTCTGTCTGTCCATCTGTCTGTCTATCTATCTATCTATCTATCTATCTATCTATCTATCTATCTATCTATCTATCTATCTATCTATCTATCTATCTATTTATCTATCTATCTATCTATCTATCTAGGCAGGTTTCCATGTGACTCTTTAGTTATTTATACCTGGTTCCAGCTGCCCTCCTATACTTAGCCCCACATAAACATTCTTCTTCTAGTAAGCCCTTTAAGAGTTAATTCACTGCTTTCTATCTCCCTAACCTTGAAAGTCCCCCTTCATGTCCCCTTACTTTTTGAAGTTATCCATTCTACAAATACTTCAGATCATTTTATCCTCTTTGTGTAGGTCACTAATTTCCAGTCTTTAATGGATATATCAAACAAAACATACATATCTGAAGACTCAAAGCTAATACAACAGAGAGAAAACATGTAATTTTTGCCTTTCTTGGACTGAGTTGCCTCATTCAAGCCAAAAACCTGTTATTATGAAGGTTATACCCTTTTGGGGAGAACTTTCTATTATTCTGCAAAATAGACATAGTGTTAAACTGACTAATTACTTATTGTTATACCTATAGATTAATGATTCTTTCAGCCCTCATTAGAAAAGCTTCTATTTGCAGTAGTAAATGTTGATGGGCTCAGAGAAAGACAACTGGCTAAGGTTCAGAGAATAAGGTTCTCTGGAGTGATCAAACTTAGTTGCAACATCTGTATCACATCTCCTTTTCCCAAAGTTTAAGGATTATTTCAGAAGTGCTGACAGATAGACCAGAAAGCCAGGGGAGGTGGATGAGTACAAGGAAACACTGTTCTGTCATCACAGTACAGTTGCATCTATGAACTCTGCAGTTGTAACAGCATGCACAGCACCCATATAAGCTATAGCCAGACAAAAATCCTAGCATGGACAGGTAATCAGGATTCAACTCCTAGCTGAGGAGGCATGGATAACCTAGTGCTGCTTGAAGATAGAGTCAGTTTTCTTTAAGTGTTGCTGCTGACAAGTTAACCACTACAGTGGAAGACCACACACCCAAGAATCTTGGAGAGCATAAATTGGTCTTGATGGTAGGCAAAAAGGGGATAAAGTTGGATGTATAGAGGAAAGGGTGGCTCTGGGAGGAATTGGGAAAGAGCTGATAAATATGATTTAGAAATGCTATGGACCACATAATAAACAAAAGATAGTTTTCTCCTAGGGAACTGTTACATACTAAAAGCAATCAAAATAATATAACTGAATAGAAAATGTAGAAGCCATTTTAAACATGCCAAAATTACCCTTATGAAACATCTTTTGACCCTATACAAAAGACATATTTATTCTCCTATTACCATGATTCACAGTGCAAGATAAACTAGTAAGTTGATGGTTTCCATCCACAATTAGATGTAGAAAGCACTGATATTAACAACTACTTCAGTAATGAAAAATTCGCCATCTTAAAAAATTCATTTGTTTAAAACTTCAGCTGCCATGAAAAATTGGAGCCATTACCAAGGCAATCGTGTCTCAATGAGTATGATATGACATTTTGAGGCACAATAACAAGGGAAAGGAGATGGAGTGGGCACAATTGGTTTGAGGTTATCCATTCTACAAATACTTCAGATCATTATATCTTCTTTGTGTAGGTCACTACTTTGACAAAATCTTCTCTTCTGTGTCTCGATTTCAAAGGCATGGTCTGAAAATACCTTTCCATAGTTGTCTACATGCTCTTTTCACCCAAAACCCTAGGTTTGTTGTCTGTAGAAATTAATTTTGCATCATTCATTGGTACATTAGAAGTATGGGTCTCCTTTTCAAGAGATTAAGGAGGCTTAGAAACACTTTCTCCCCTTATCAGTGCAAGTTTTAACACTGATTGTCTATAGTGCTGGCCAAATGAGTAAGAGGTCTTAGAAAGGATTTATTCATCGAATGCTTCAATTCTCTTGACCTTTGTTCAGTAATTTTCCTGTGGGCACTATTTTTTGAGACATCCTGAGCTATGGGGTAAGCCAAAGATGGGATCTCCTGAAAAAGAAAGGGAACAGATGTTATGATTTAGAATCTAGATTTTTCAGTCACAGCGTAGTAGAGATTTAAGGAGTTAAAATTAGAGCTTATAGAATTTTATATCTTTGGCAGTAGGATAAGGAGGTTGCACATAGAAAATAAAAATGTTCTTCCTTTATTTTCTATATTTTTTCTGTTCTTTGGTAATGGGACTAATTTGAAAACCTCTTTCCACATCTATGTGCTATTTCTTTGAAAAAACACTCTCTCCTTTACTATAAGTACTTTCCTACATTTTAGATTTTGAATGAGAGGTTAAAGCTCACTTTTTGATTCTTTGAGATGCGACAATAGAAACTTTCCATAAAATCTTTTTATCATTTTTTCCAATAATTTTTAAAATTTATCATCCACCAAGAATAAGAAAATCTGCATTACAATCCCCAATTTCAGAAGAATTTTAACAATTCAGAATAAGTTAATGATGCCTTCTCTTCCTAAGTGACAACTTTGCTTATATTCAAGTTTTAGGGCAAATTTTCTAAAACTGTGTCCATTAAAGCTAATGTGGTCTTGAGTAGAAATGTCCTGTAGAAAATTTATACTTTTTCTAATGTGTGAGAGAAAAGAGAAGACAAAAAATCTAAAGAAAAAGGGATAAAATAGTTAATATTTGTGTATAACTATTGTTTAGTGTTCTTTACTCCTAATATCAGAGTTATTCATATACCATTTTTTACATTTGTGGGTTACAAATGTATTCATCATATATATATCATATATATACACGCACACACACATATATATGTATGTATATAATTATAAGCATCACATATCATGGGGAGTATGTGTGCTTGCATGAGCGTGTGCATGTGCGGGTGTGTTCTTCTAACTGTGAATGACTAAAATCAGTTTTTCCTTAGGTAAGGACTTACTTTTCAACCTTGTTAGAAATAACAAAGATGTAGATTTGAGACTAGGTTATCCATTCTGCGGAGAGTAATCAGCTCAGAATTGAGACCTCTAATTCTCTGAGATTGGTCTAGTTCTGTGTCCTTCCTTCCTTCCTTTCTTCCTTTCTTTCTTTCTTTCTTTCTTTACTTTTTTTAAAAATTTTTTTATTAGATATATTCTTAATTTACATTTCAAATGTTGTCCCCTTTCCTGGTTCCCCCCTCCCCCATATTCACATATCAAATGATGCCCAAGAAGGAGGAAGAGCAAAGTATGGATCCTTGGGTTCTTTGTAGAAAGGGAAAAAAATTCCCACAGAAGGAGATACAGCGGCAAAAGATGGAGCAGAGTCTGAGGGAAAGACCATCCAGATACTGTGTCATATTCTAATGTCAATCCTGAGACAGGAGACGCAGTACACTGAGCAAGAAAAGTAAGCACAAGTTAGAGACAAATTCAGACAGGCCGAAACTTGGTTTGCTTTGACTTTGAATGAGTTTCAGTGACTTGATCCATTCCTACTATCCTCAAACATGAAGAAATACTGTAATGGTTTGATATAAAACTTTAAACGTAAGTTTTGTAAGAGAAAAGAAATGCACGGATTTTACTTAGAATCTATTTTCATCTTTCCTTTGAGTCAAGAGAATTATATACAAATGTCAAATAATTGTTAATGGGCTATGCTATGTATGCCTTTGTGAAGCACTGGTGGACACACACATGTAACAGTTTCACAGTTCCAAGTCTAGTCTACTTTTCTTTGGGTCAAGGGAAAAGAAAGTAATGGCACAAATTTAATTCTCGTTTTGCAGGAGAAAATAATGTTCAAGAAGCAAATTGTTCCTCAAAAAACAATCAGCTCTTCATCTGTTCCATCATATCAGGGGTTTTCCTCTACTGCAGGAGTTAAAGAGGCATAAAACATGAACCACGCCTTCCAGGAGTGGATCAGGGACATCTGCGCACAATCCAGAGCATCTGCAAGGGCGTGCATGGCCCATTTCTGCCCCACTGCTAGTAAGTGCCGCGTGTGAAGGCTCTGGTGAAATTCCTTGATTTCACTACAATCTGCTATTATCCATACTCCATTTTACTTTACTGTTTTATATTTGTAGATTAAAAATTCATACAGACTGGCAGCTAATGAGAATAATTTTGAACAATGAGATTAAATCATTTAAGGTATAACTAGAAAATGATGGATACTGACCTTGTTTGGTGATTTCTATTATCCTACCAGCTCAGAGGTTGCCAAAGTTCTCCTCTGCAACAATGACACACGTTTGGAAGCACCATGTAACTCTCAGTCCCAAGAGAGCAATTCTGGCTCTTGTTATGCAAATGTTGTCAGAGGCAGACAACCACCTTTACTAATAAGATTCAGTTAGGGATGGCAGGAAGGGATTGGAGAGAATTAGGTGACACTTTGGAGCTGTGTCATGCCTTTATAGCACAAGAAAAGGGGACTATATGGACAATACAGAAAATGTAAGAATTTCCATTTTCTCTTTTGTCTCACTGGGAATTGGAGCTAGAACAGCCAGCAGATTGTTGTGTCTCTCTGTAGGGTGCAATTGATGACGAAGTCAGACATTTCACAAGAAATCCTGTTCAATGCGTTCAGTTACAGTCTTCTAGAGAGACAGAAAGGCTTCCTGGAAACTCCACCGCTTTGGTTTATTCTGCCTGGTATGGCAACCAATCAGAATGGCTCTGAGCCCAGAACCAGGAGCCTCAGCTTCCACAGCCTGGCTAATGCAGACATCCACAGACTCAGCAAATCTTAGGTGCCAGCGTTTCAGATCATAAAAATTTAAATTATTTTGCAAAAATATCCCCAGAGCAAGCAATGATCAGTCCATAGGAGATCAATGTTGTTCCCATTTTCTATGCTGCATGTAAAAATACAATAAAACAAAAACAAAAAAACATGTTTTGCACCAGTTTTTTTCTTTTTTTTTTTTTTTACATTTCTGCAAGTAAAGTGCTCAGAGGGAAAAAGGAAAAAGCATAATGGAAAAGCAAAGATTCATAGCTCAAGAATGTTCATCATTGCACCACTCGGGCCTGCAAACTGCCCAGGTGCATGCTTCATAAAGAGGAATGGCTATAAAGAAGAGAGCTTTATACATCAAATATGAATATATGGTCATAATAAGTTATAGTCTTTGTAACCTCTAACCAACATAAATTCATACACTGTATACTGTCCTTGGCTAAAGTAAGAGAAGATATGCATATATACCTCTATAAATGTAAGAGTAAGAGTAATACTGAAACAAACAAGACAGAAAATGTCCATTTTAAATAGCAATCAACAAACTTTTGTTATATAGTAACTACTTCTTAACTCTGTTTTTATTGAGGGAAATAAAGGTATATTGTCATCTGAACATATGTTCAGGTAAAATTTATTTAGTTGTATATTTTAAAAAATAACTTCTGTGTAGAAACAGACGTGGCAGCTAAGTGATTTTTAGAATCCTTGCATATTTGCTGTGTTGATCATCAGGTGTGCATCTGTGCATGTATGCCTGTGTATCGCTGTGAGACCTAAATTCCAAAGAGCATACCAGAGTCCTTATACCCTTTACACACCCCTAAATATTAAGAAAACCCTTACTGGAGCCTTTCAACAACACTCAAAAAAGCAACTACATTTCAGTGTGCTGGCGTTTACAAATTATGTTCTTCACAGTGCTTATTGTTTCTTTCTCTGCACCTTTCTCCTTCCTTACCCAGTCTATTATTGATTTCTCAACACCGTGAGAAGGGTCATTACTGAATGGACTTGGAATTTTAAAATCTTTAGAAATTCTTTGGGCCATTAAACAGGCAAAGGTGTCTATACACTGCACTGGAAGGTGTCAAAGTCCACCAGCCTCTTTAAGACATTCCATACAAATACTCAGGAATATTTAGCAAATCACACTCAGGTAAAAGGCTTCTTGAAAAGTGACCTAAGTGCTTGTAGGTATAGTCCATCTCTATTTGGTTTATCTTTAGCTGAGAAACACTGTTTTCATTTTAAGATTATAACATAATCACAAAATTTCCCTTGCATTTCCTCTCCAAAAACCTTTCTATGTATGCTCCTTGCTATCTGTCAAATTCATGGCCTTTAAAAAAGCAATTATTATTAAGTGCATATATATGAATATGTATATATTCCTAAATATAATCTACTCAATGTTAATTATACATACATTTTCAAGGATACTTTCAACATCCTCAGTCTTTAAAGAAATGTAAATTAAAACTATTTTGAGATTTTATCTTACTTCAGTCAAAAAAGAAAGTAAGATAAAAACTAACAAAAAATCTCCCCCAAAACAACAACAAACACACACACAACAACAACCAAAACAAAACACTGTACCACCAACATCACCACCAACAAATTCAGTACATGTTAAGAAAGGGTAATACTTATTTACTCTTAGCAGATGCAAACTGATTCAGCCACTGTAGAATCCAATTAGAGGTTTACCCAGAAGCTAGAAGTAGATATACCATATGATCAGTTATACCTCTCTTGGGCATATACCCAAATAACTCTACATCTCCCTACAGATATATTTGCTTATCCTTGTTCATGACTGCTTTACTCACAATACCCAGGAAACGGAAACAGCCCAGAAGTCCGCCCAACTGATTGAATGGATAGTGAAATTGTGGTATATTTATACAATGGAATAAATTTTCAGCTTTTAAGACAAACAAAATTGTGAAATTCCTATGTAAACAGAAGCAGTGCTATTCACTTTACAATTTCATTTGCTGTGTTATTATCACATGGGTCCTCTTTGGCACACATTTAAGGAAGAAACAGGAGTCCTGTTATATAGAAAGTTTTTTCAAGCATCAGCAGCCCCAGGGAACATAACCATACACTTTTGTTGCTTTTGAATTGGAGGTGAGGTGCTTGCTTCTCAGTTAAAGCACTTGTGACTAATCTGCTCCGACTGCCAATTATTCTCCAATTCTCCAATTATTTTCAAATGAAATTCTCCTTGAGGACTCGATAAGTCTTAGGGTAAAGTGTCACCTCTCTCAGGATGATTTGTATGTGAATTAGAATGTTATAGAATGAAGTCCTCCACCCCTTTTAAAGAACTCCATGCACCATTGGATAGGTTAGGAAGACACCGACGGGAGACCAGAGAATGTCTCCTTAACACTACTGCCTTTAACTCTTCTGGGTCATTTTCTCTCTGTCTTTCTCCCTCTGCTTACTTCTCCAGCATTCCTCAAGTAGCACAGGAATCATCATTTACATGTTTCTCATTTAATTTGGATTATAAAAGTGTGTGCTTTAAGAAAGAGGTTAAGTTATTTTGTAAAGGACTTACAACAAAGTCCCATATCCAGTCTCTTTGCTTCACATATCTCTATATGTTTGAGTAATTTCTGCTGATTTTCTTGTTTCTAGATTCAGATTTACATAAAAAATATGATAGCAATTAAGTGAGAAAACTTTTATATTTAAAAGTATTCTTAGAGGATCTAGGGAGAGACAGACCTATATTAATTTCTCACCTCTTCCTTTCTTCTTTCACTTTTTAAATTTTCTGTTTCTGAAGAGACAGTTCATTCATCATCTGGTTGCATCTCTTGCATTGGAGAGCTGATTGTCTTAGTCTTTGGGTACTGATTGATTCCTCATAATTTCTGAGTTGTGAAACATGAAACATTTCACATCACCAAGGCATTTTTTCTATGGAATAACATTTCTTTCCTAGAAATGACCATCATAGTCTTGGTGACTCAATTTCACATCTGCCAGGGTTTCCAATTTTGCTTGTTACTTTATTACTAATATGTCATCATAAAATTATTTTCTTGAGTAATACAAATTTTTATTTGTATTTATTTCCAACATGAGGACTGACAGACACATATAAGAGATGAAAAGTACTTGATTTTGATACCTTTCAATGTTTGACTTTGCTTTTCCATTTATTATTTTTAATAACTTATATGTGCACTTGCAAGAAATGGTCAGAAACATGTTATAATTAAAATGTTATTACTAAAATGTTGTAATTAAAATTCTGTAATTATTGCTCCATTAAGTGAAAGGTTAATGTAAAAAACTTGTTGACTTCCATTAGCAAGTAAGTCAAATGGTTTGAAAATTATCTGTCTTCATTTATTTTATAATTATCAGTGTGATCTTATTTCCCATGCCAGACACTGTTCTTGAGGGAGGGAAACAAATGTGAGCCAAGGAAGCCCCTTTCTGCCACTGACTAGTTGGAAAGACAAAATTAGCAAAAAGAAAAGGTGAATGAATTTATGACTGTTCAAGAAGGAAAGGAAAAAGGAACAAAC
The DNA here is from genome assembly GCA_036184795.1 of Tokudaia tokunoshimensis. Lineage (NCBI taxonomy): Eukaryota > Metazoa > Chordata > Mammalia > Rodentia > Muridae > Tokudaia > Tokudaia tokunoshimensis. The sequence goes on along the minus strand of BTHU01000009.1, from coordinate 16,927,628 downwards.
AAACAAAAGGTTCCCAGGACAGCTCTTAAATTAGAATTTGGAAAAATAAGTTTCCAGAGATCAAAAAAATCAGAGAGATTTATAATGAAGCAGGATTAAGCAGTATCTTATAATTGGAAGATAGTGATTGAACACTTGGCATTTCAAGAAAAAGAAGAAACCAGAAATGGAAAGAAGACAGCTTGGGGAGAGCTCAGAGATGCAGTGAGCACACCACCTTTTTGATGAGACAGAGAAGGACCTGGTCAGGTGGATGATTTTGGCGTTGCTGAAGATGTTGCATGAAGAGCAATAAAAGTTTAATAACATGGTTATGAGCATAGAAGTTACATGATTGGTAAACTATACATTTTTAAAAAGATCCTCCTTTTGCACATGATATAGTTCGGAATTGGTTAAGACAAGAAGCTCATTATTGTTTCACTAATGTTCAACTTTAAAGTTTTGACTAAAGACAAATTTTAGTAATATATTTTACAATGTTGTTAAGATCTTTCTCTTTTTCTGCCCCTTTCCTCTATTTCTCAAATTGTAATTGCTTCAAAGTTGATAAAATTAAAATTGGTATAAAAATACTAAGAAAAATATATTTTCTAAACTTCTCTTACAACATGTATAGAAAATTGAATTCTTATACACAGTGTGAAGAAAGTAATAATAATAACCACTAGGCATCAAATTTATAAATGAGAAATAAACTTAATAAAATATAAAGTGGTGCAGCAAAGATATGATGTACCTTCTTATTTGTGAAAATATATTAATCATCTGTTATCTATCAGTCTGTTATCTATTAATCATCTATCATCTATCTCTGTATATCTGCCATCTATCTATGTATTTACGTATCTATGTATCTATGTATCTATCTATCTATCTATCTATCTATCTATCTATCTATCTATCTATCTATCTATCTATCTATCTATGCATCTATCATCTATCTATCTATTCCTCTATCTATCCCTCTATCTATCTATCTATCTATCTATCTATCTATCTATCTATCTATCTATCTATCTATCTATCTAATTTCCCTCATTTATCTACCATTTATCATCATCATCATCTATCTAAGAGAAATAGATTTTATAGAATCTTTAGATTAAAAGAAGATTGTCTTTCCAACATATCATAACATCTTGGACAAATTTTTGTACTTTTTCTCTTAGTGATAAACAGGCACATCTTTTATTGATTCATATACTTAATTTATTTAATAAATGCCAACTGTTTTCAGGTATTGATTGTAGTAATATAACAGAACAGGAGAGATAAATATTTTGCTCTTATGAATTTTATATTTTCAATGTGTTAGACAGATAATAACATTAGAAACAAAGAAATATAGCATATTTTGTATAAGGCTGAAGGAAAATGATAGGGAGACTGCAAAAGTGTAAGGGGATTTTATATATGTGTGTGGGGGGTATTTGTTTATATTTTATAGATTTAGATAAGAATAATCACTTCCAATAAGATCATTTAGAGCAGGAAGTAATACTAATACCCTAAATCAAAGAAAGTCTTTTCAAATTTCTTTTCCACTTATTTGGAGAAGACACAAAAAGAATTACATTAATGGTCAATAATTTTAGCTTCCAAATTCAAATTCTGACTTCTTGGTACTTGATATTTGATTGCCATGCTGGTGCTTCCTGACTTCTACTGTGTGGTCCTTTCTTTTGCTTTATGCTTGATTGCTGGAAGCAGATCTATTTCTAGCTCTCACTGAGAAGTGCCTGCAAGTTTATTATAGATGCTTGTGAATAGTATGGTTGGGGAAAATCCACTTCTATGCAGTGCAGTTTAATTATAAAAGATTGTTTAAAACTAATGTTTCCTTGTTAATTTCTTTCTCAGATTTGGTCTTTCTCCTTCGTCTAGCAGATGTGCTTTCATTAAGTACCCATTTGGTAATTTTGAAACAACTTCACAATGAATCCTATTTTCTAAACAAATCTGTACATTTATATAAACCATGAACTTGACTTTTAGCTTTCTAGCTGCAACAATCAGATGGCACTTTTGTCAGAACTTACCATTTTAAGGTTGAAGAGTCAATCATTTTCAGTGACGAAATTAATTTTCTGGGTAATGTAACCAAACATTACCTGTTTTAACAACCAGAAATAAATGTTGTCACATTTATTCATAATACCTGTGATTTCTAAATATTAGAAATTGACATTTTTATTTCAATAGAATGTTAATTTCCCAGTCAAATCTGTAATCAGTCAAAGACTGTTTTTATGTAAATTCAGTTTCATGTTTCTCATTATTAGTGCTATACAGAATTCTTTTTAAGCAAATCAGATCAATAGTCACATAATGGTTGCATTAAACTCTTATAGAATGAAGACTTGTGTTTTCCTCAAATGCATTAGCCAAAGCTCTAAGCCAAACTGTGATGGTTTTGAGATGAAACTTTTAGAAGGTAGTTATCCTGTCTGTGCATATAGAATGATGTTGATCATGTGAGCATGCAATGAGAGGCTGCCTGCCTACAAATCCAAGGAAGAATAAAATCAATCTCTACAGCACATCAATTGTGATATTTCTGCATTCTATAATTCTGTCAAATAAATTTCTATTGTTTAAGTATCAAGTCAATGCTATTTCTATATGGCAGCCTGAGTAACCTAAAACATATATTATCCTGATCTGTCAGTACATACATGGATTTTTTTAATTGCAAATACAGTAACATGACACAAATATTAAATAAAGTATTCCTATTAAGGCATTGGATTAAAGAAACAATAACAAAATTATCCTTGTAACAAGGTGCATGTCCAACAGGCATTCAAGTTATTTATCGCAAAGCAATAAATAAAGTAGATAAGTACAATAATAACAAACTGTCAATTCTCTGTTATGGGAAATATTTAAAAACGATCCTGCCAACTCCCCTGCCCTGCCAGGCCTCAGTACCTTGTCCCAGTATGCTCCTGTTCTATGCAGTTCTATCCACTGCAGAACCGCTCTCTCCCAGCTGGTTCCCACAGCATCTCATCTGTATACGCCAGAAACCAAGTCAATCAAAACTCTTAAAGCTTAAAAGCAATCAGATTTATGAATAAAAATATCACAATTTGCAAGATGCCAATACAGTAATTTAAGAGTCAATTGATACTGATAAAAACTTTATCCCAAATTTTCTAACCTTATAAAAACTTAGCTATGTTGGCTAGTAGATTTCCTGCAGGTCTATGTCCGAAGCAATCTCCATTCCCTCTTCTTCTCCTCCTGTGACCTCTGTCCCTCCCCAACTTCTAGCTCTGCCTCTGATTTCCTGTCCAATCACAGGCTTTCCACTGCCCTAATATGATTGGACATGGAAAATCCTGCAACAATTCTCCTTGCAGAATCTTGAGATTCAGAAGCATATGCAAAATCATAGTCCACCTAAAAGTTTGCTTAGCTTGCTTTCAATACTATTTAAATCATTAGTTGATATTTTAAGGAAAATATGTAAAGCTGACATCTATCTGTTGCAGTGATATTTATCATATGAATTGAATTCTTATTTTAAAGACAGTATATAGATGTTTAAAATAATTTGTTAGATCATCATATGATCAACCAAAGTGCAACTCAAGAACCTACATGGGATTATTGCTGTAATTTTTGCATAAAATTCTAAATACTGTGATATAGAAAGCTGAATTCAAAAAGTTGTTAAAAACAGCATGAGTTTGATTCAATAACTAAAATAGCATAACTTTCCCCAAAGACTTATGAAAGTGCTAAAAAAATACCCCTCATGCACACAAATTCATATTGTCTTTTAATAATTTAAGAGAAAGCAGAAGGTAAGGTCATGTGTTATTGCCACCCACAGAACAAAGAAAGCAATGGGAGTGGGGAGTTACTTAGTTCCTGAGTCATAGTTAAAATAAGTAGATGTTTGAATTTTCAAAATCATCGTCCATCCTCATTTATACGATTCACCATAATGTGATAACTTTCCTTTAAGGTGGTCCTGAACAGTATTTCCTGGCTAATTACTAGGCTTCTCTGATTTTGTTTTAAAAGGTTACCAGCAGAAGACAGTAAGAATTAGCAATTTTAACCACAATTTGAAAGTTTTTGTCATCTGAGCTAAAATGTATTATTTAGTTAACATGATATTGAAGTACTCAAAATGAAATATAAATCATGGCCAAATAAAACCTAAAATGTAATCCTGAAAAAATCCACACTACTAAGAAACCAGATAGGACATTATCCAAAATTTATTTGTACACTATCTCATGGATAATCAACCTATGTTCAATGAATAATAATGCCATCTGATCAAATTCTGCCCTACAGGTATATTGTACCTAATATTATTTACAAGTTGTCACACAACACTCTATATAATAATTCCTTTAACTTCTCTGTTTTTTTTAGGAACTCTAATTATCAATTTGTATAAGTTATCTCTCACAGCATATCCCATACTCTAGAAGCAGACTTCTCCTTCTCTAGTTTTATATATATATATATAAAATAAATATATCACTTAAATTAAAATCACTTAAATTAAAATGCTGGAATTGGCAAGGATAAAGGGTGCCTCATAAATATTTTTGCCAAGATTTTCACATTGAGAAGCTTTAATTTACCTAAGCATGACTCATTTCTAATAATCATGACTGGAATTAAGAAGTCACTTCTTTAGTCTGTTAAAGATCATTTCTAACATCTAAGTACACTAATTAGTAAACATTTTGTTCTTGATAAAGAAAATGAGTTAAAGAGTAATTTGAGATGAGTCTAGCATGTTTCCCAGAAGGGACCAAAAATTGTTAGCATGAAGATTGTGTTCTAAACTCTGAGTGGGGTATGCTCCTACAATCCTAGCACTCCAGATGCTGATGCTCATCCAGACCTTGTCTCAGCAATAAATTGGACTGGCTTTATAACATTATACTACACAAAATATCTGAAAAAAATTAACTAGTTTCTAACTCATTATTTGTTAGTATATGATTTATGTTAATCATGTAAATGGGAATCAACAGTAATACAAGGCAGAATAATGCTTATTGCAGTGCTTTCTACTGGAAAGGTTTTTTTTCTTTTTTTGTGCTACATCTGTTTACAATCTGCCATGCAGTGTATTGAGATCAGAGTTGGCCATGTACTTCCCTGAGGCCCTGAAATGTGAATGGGAGACTTCTCAGAAGAGGTTTCCATGCTTCTCCTGGGCTCCTTTCACACTGTCTCATGACTGACACTGTGCAAAGCCTTTGATGCTGAGCATCTTGAGACAAGAATTATAGAAAATACTGCGTAAAGCCACATTCAGCTTATAAGGGATGTAACATGAATCAGAAAAAAAAATGTTTCTTGCACAGAGATATTAGGGGTACTTAACAAAAAATGAAAACATCAGTGAGGATATACTGGTATGGCTGCTTGATAAAAACAAGAGGTATCAGACCTCTGAGTTCAGAGGTTGATGTCTGAGGCCAGTTTTATGATTACACAGTGTCTACTCAATTTATGGTCTAGTGCTGGGCATAGCCAAAGAAACACAATCCTGTGTCTGGGTGACTCTAGCTTGTCATTTGTTTATGCTTACCCATTAAAGCTCCTCCTACAGGGTTGCCTAATCAAACCTTGATATGAGGGTATGTGCATAGTCTAATTACAACTTGTTATGCCATGTTTGGTTGATATCCCTGAGAGGCTTATTCTTTTCTGAAGGGAAATGGAGGAGGAGTTGATTTGGGCGGGTAGATGGGAGAACTGGGAGGAGAGGAGGTCAGGATGTAATATATGAGAGAAGAATAAATAAAAAGGAAAAAAATCATTAAAATGTCTCTAACAAAATTTTTGAAATAGATCATCCTTTAAAAGAATTTCCAATAAGCACAGCTTTATGTCTTTAATTTTATTCTTAAATATTAATCATATGTTTATATTCTATTAAATAAAATGTGTCTCTGCTTTTTCTCTCACATGTACATATTACATGTATAAGTAACAAATAGATAAATTGATGTAAATATGTCAACCTCAATTTCAGAGTTTTATTTTGTTCCTAAATAACTTAATTTAGGAAAAATATAGACATATAGTGTCCATTAAGAATCTGGATCATCTTTCTCTTCCTCCATCTTCCTTCCTTCCTTCTCCCCTGTCCTCTCTCTCTCTCCTCTAAAAATTTCCACCTGCCTTCCTTTTCCCTGTCCAATCACAGGCTTCTTGTATTAATATTTAAATTAATTGGGGGAAAATTCTTCCACAGTAATACCTATTATTTTTTTTCAAATCTTAGAGGAAAATGATATTTTCAAACTTATTTATTTAAAATAAAAATAGTGCCTACTTATCCTAAAATAACATTTTATTAAAGTAACATTATTTTACAGATAAAAATATTAACTCAAACAAATCAGTAGTCTTTCTTTATACAAATGATAAGCAGGCTGAGAAAGAAATAAGGGAAATAACACACTTCACAATAGCCTCAAATAGTATAAAATATCTTGGTGTAACTCTTACCAAACAAATGAAAGGTCTGTTTGACAAATACTTCAAATCCCTGAAAAACGAAATCCAAGAAGACCTCAGAAGATGGAAAGATGTTATCAATCCATGTGCATGTATTGACGGGATTAACATAGTGAAAATGACCACTTTACCAAAGCAATCAACAGATTCAATGCAATGCCCATCAAGACTACAGCTTCAGGTGGTAGGAAATAGGTGAGACCCTCTAGAAAGTACCAGAGACCTGGGAGGTGAGAGACTCTCAGGACTCGATGGGGGTGACCTTAACCAAAATGCCCAACATTGAGGAGAGGAAACTCGAAGAATCCACCTCCAGTAACTAGACACGAGCTCAAGTGGAGGGACTGGGTAACCAACCCATAGTCAAAATTTCTGACCCAGAATTATTTATAATAGCCAGAAGCTGGAAAGAACCCAGATGTCTCTCAACGGATGAATGGATTCAGAAGATTTGGTATATTTACACAATGGAATACTACTCTGCAATTAAAAACAATGAATTCACGAAATTCCTAGGCAAATGGTCAGAACTTGAAAATATCATCCTTAGTGAGGTAACCCAATCACAAAAGATCACACATGGTATGAAGTCACTGATAAGGGGATATTGACCCAGAATCTCAGAATACCCTAGACACAATCCGCATATCAATAGATTTCTAAAAAGATGGAAGGAGAGACCCCTGGTCCTGGAAAGACTGGATGTAGGGGAACGCCAGGACAGAGCAATGAGAGGGGGTTGAACAGAGAAAAGAGGGAGGGAAGGGGGCTTATGGGACTTTCGGGGAGGGAGGAAACGGGAAAGGGGAAGTGATTTGGAATGTAAATTAAAAAAAAATAAAATTAAATTAAATTAAAAAAAAAACTGTAGAGACAAAAATGGAGAAGAAACTGAAAGAAAGGCGGTCCAGTGACGGCCCAACTTATGATCCATCTCATTGGGGAGGGGGGGGACCAAGGTCTGACACTATTACCAATGTTACAATGTGCTTACAAACTGGCCTAGCTATCCTCTGAGAGGCCCTACCAGCAGCTGACTGAGACAGAGGCAGACACTTACACTCAACCATTGAACTGAAGTTGGGAACGCTTATGGTTGAATTAGGAGAAGGAACGAGGAAGTTCAAGGGAAGAGTGACCCCATAGGAAGACCAGCAGACTCAAGTGTTCTAGACCCCAGGGAGCTTCCACAGACAGAGCCACCAATCAGGAGCATACATGGGCTAGTCTGAGGCCCTTGGCACATATATAGCAGAGGTCTGCTTGGTCTGGCCTCAATGGGAGAAGTTGCACTTAATCCTTGAGAGACATGAAGTCCCAGGGAAGGAGGAGGTTTGGTGGAGGAGAACCCTTTAAGAGGCAAGAAGGAGGAGGAAAGGGATGAGAAACTGTGAGAGAGGGGGACTGAGAAGTGGGGAATCAATAACAGGAATGTAAATAAACAAAATAATTAAAAAATTATAACAAATTGACAAGAAGTGGCATTTTATTCATGACCAGTGTATAATAGTCTTGCTTGTGCATGACCATTTGATAGCTGTTTAATATTGCCTCAGAAATTATCGGGATACTCACAATGCCACTTCACAGCACTTGCTGGGTATTCCGTTCTAGTTAAAGTGAGTACAAAGAACACGAGTTCACAGTTTTATAACACTTAAACAACGGAGTATTTTAGTAGTATTTCTAAATAATTAGAGACATTGTTTTTTGTTAACTCACCAGAAACTTAGATGTCCTCATTTCTGAACTTTCAATTACATTGTAAAATGGGACTTTAGAGTTTTATATTAACGTTATAGGATGTCTTTTACTTTGCACAGGTCTATGGCATTACAGATCAACCATTGCTGTTGCAACATGGCACATTGGTTACTTGTAGAACGTCAATTTCCTGATTCCTGTAGGGTTTTCAGGTGTAATTACAGTTTACAACATAAAAAAATTGCAATCATTGATAACTCCATGAATTCCAACATAGATATCTTTATGTTGTGGAGTTGTTTTAGAATTTATAAGGGAGTCAACTTTCCAAAAATTCACGTTTTCACATAGAAGTAGTATTATTATTGAAAACAAATATACCAAGCTGTTCTATTGAAAGAAATGTTTGTTTATTTTTGATAACACACATGCTAAATAGTTGAGTCTGAATAATAGTAACCTACTCTCATTTGCCCACATCAAAATTAATGTCTGACAAAAAGTAACACAAATTGTTTTCCTGGCTATTGTCATGGTGCTTGTAGGTGTATCAGCAATGTTTTCTGAATTCTTTGTGTGAAGCTATATGGACTATTGCAAGTTTCCTTTGGTTCATTGTCTATGTAAAATAGAAACATGCTTCTTGTCTTTAAGCTTTAATACATGAAGAAGAATATGATGACTAATACCACATGTTTCCAGTGCCTTAATAGTTCTAGATAAAGTTGCCTTTGCTACACAAGTGTGTCAGGATAATGAAAAACAAAGAAAATGATAGCTATACCCATTGGTTTGCTATGGAAAGAGTTTATCCTTCTGATGTCTTAAAATGGTCTCAGAAACTGGATGCTGTGTAAGACACTCCCTGAGAACAACTGTTGTAGAACAAGTGTTTCCACATTTGTTTTGTAGTAATGAAGTATTCAACAAAAATTTGTAATAACAGTATGCTTTGTGTCATTAGAGCAGCTAGTGTGGGCAGCAATGCTCAGTATCTTACATAAGTCATACATATGCATATTCTCCCTATTCTTCAGGAAGAAACTAATAGTCTTAAAATGTTAAGCAATATTCCAAGTTCACCAAGTTTGTAATTTGTGGAATTGTAACAAAACTCTCAGACATTTAAGCAAATAAAAAAAATCTACTTGTTTTTAACCACGAGTTTACTTGATTTTTAGAATATAAATATACATTAAATATAAATTCAAGATGATTCAGAGACCATAGACATCCATTTCTATAAAGAATTGTTATTCTGGCATATAGGACACACAGATATAAATACACCCAGATAGATTTGTTCCAGATAGATTTGTTCCAGATGATTTACTGTGAAACAGCACTGAACACATTTTTCTGTAGTAAGACCTGACTTCGTCCTCTTCTTTGATTTCTGTTTCTCTATTATTCTCCACTCTGAAAATTTAAACTCTTTTATCTCATGAAGGTTGATTAAAAAAGAAAGAAGTCTAGCAGAAAGGACTAGATAGTTTTCTTTTTTTTTTCTTTTTTCTTTTTGGTTTTTCGAGGATAGTTTTCTTTTAAAAGTCTAGATTCTTTTCTGAGACAGCTGGGATTTCAAAGGCTCCACATGTTCACTGAATCTTTCATATGACTCTAGGTTAATCAGACACAGCTTCCTTTTCCAGAGTCTGTTATTTTCTTTCAGATGGTAAGCCGGTGGGAACAGGAACTTGTTTCATCTCTAGACTACATCCTCTGTGACATCATGGGTGCCATTCCAGATAAGCAAGACCTGGTGATAAGGGGGTCTCCAGTTACCTTACTCTGACAAGACTTGATAACCTCACAGTCTGTTTGTTTCCTATTTGCATTGATGCTTCCTATTTAGATAGAGCTCTTGTAATCAATGGAAACTCTGCTTCAAGAGAGGGAACAAGCTATCTAGTGAATTGCTGATGTGTAGGATGAGGGAACACAGCTGTGAGTCAATGAAACAAGGCATGTGAGCTTTGAGAGTCTGTGCTTTCCTCAGACAGCAGAGGGCATGGCTCCTGTGTTGTATACCTGCCATTTCCATGTCTCTTTAGATATGAACCTATGGCAGGGAAATGTATATTGCTCATAACAACATACTTACATGGGATGAGTATTCATTTATTGTGTTAAGTAGCTGGGCACTTCCTGCATTAACAGTATTAGTAGCTGTAAAATAATTGTAAACCAACCACATGGCCCTATCTCCAGAAAGCATTGGAAGATCTGCCATTAAACATGTAATTAAACATGTAGTCATTGTCTATAAGCAAAATCACAATACTCTTTTTACCCATGATTATCTATAGGAAATTTATCTCTGAAAAGGAAGATCTTTTATTTTGATTCTGACTTGTAAAGCATCAACTTGTTAAGATGTCAACAATCCTTGAGTCTTATGGCAGGCCTTTCAAATCTTAGCTGTGGGCATACAAAACACCTCTCTATATCATGTTTTTCATTATGCGAAGCAACTTGACTCAATTATTTCCAAGATAAGTTATTCATCCCCTATATAATAGTTCAACAGATAGTGTTCTATAAAGTTTTCTATAACTCCAACCAAAGAAAATGAATCCTGCCATTGTATTCTCCAAACCCAGATAGGTCTATGGGTACCTTCTAAGCTTCTGAAATCCAGAACACTTGGGTTTGAAGACTGACATTGCTGTACCTTGCTGTGTGGTGTTGGACTAGCTGCTTGACCTAGCTGCTCTTCAACTAAAGTATGGCAAGATTACTACTCAGAGATGAAAGATAACTAGAAGGCCTGGTGTAAAGTTAGCATAGAGTTAATTAGGTGATGGTATGCTAGTTGGTACATCTACTCTTTTATAATATAATTATCTGTATATTTATTTCATCATGAATGTGAGTCAATATCCAAAACCTGTTACACTATAAGTTTATTCCTTTCGTTTGTGGCCAATACTTGACAAGAAGAACTGTTGGGAGAAATGTTTTATCTTGACTTACAGTTCAAAGGCCTACAATTGACCATAGTGGGGAAGTCAGGACAGCAGGGTTAAAAGTTTGTGTCTCCTCTCTCTCTCCCTTACTGTTCTCTATGCAGGCTTTCAGGTTGTTCTGACTTCTCAGTCATCTGCATTTGAACCTTTGCATTTTTCTAGAATAATCTTTCCTCAGGGGGATTTCCAGATCCTCTCTCTTTGCCCTCCTCAGAGAAGATCTTTCTAGTCACGATGTCCATCACCCTTATCCCTTGAATTGCTTTCGTACTTCATTTTTGTGTGTAGCTTCATTGTTCTGCATTTTAATTATCATTAACTTCCCTTTCTAGATAAACACTCTTTGAAGGAAACATTTTGAAATTTTTTTTTTTTTAGTTTACCCTCTAGGACCTCAGCCCCTAGGAAAGTTCCTGTTGTCTAGTTGTTGCTCAGTAGTTCCTGTTGAAATGTAAGAGGCATGCTCTTTTTCAACTCTTCCAAAGTCTCTTCATAGTTTATTTATAGAGCTATTTGAATGTATAATACTTTAGATCAAACAAATGTTATGTAAAAGGTCATTTTATTATTGGATAGATTAATCAGATTTTATCCTTACAAATGACAAGGAAAAGTGATTTTCTGTGTGAGTGAGTCTATTTTATGGAGACAAAGAATCAATGCCTATCACATCCAGAAATGATTCTTGGAAATATTTATTATTTAGTGCTTTTCCCTAGCACTCAGTCTACAGTCAGACACTAGAAAATGTTATATATTTGACCTTTACTTTGGGTGTTTGTCCTCCCAAATCTGGAAGTGTGAAAGAAGATGGAACCCATATATGTACTCGTGGAAAAGTCCTAGATATGCCCATTCTACCCCTGCCAATTTCTGTTCATTCTCCTGTCCCTCCTTCTCTAGCTCTCCAGTGTATACCTGACACTATTTCCCATCCCAGTTCCCCTTCTCATTATCCTTATCCTCTCTCCCACCAAGCTCCCGCCCTCCATCTGCTTCCAACGACTATTTTATGTACCCTTCTAAGTAAGACTCAAGAATCCTCCCTTGGATCCTTCTTGTTATTTAGCTTCTTTGGATCTATGGATTAGATCTATGTTCGGTTATTTTGTTATGCTTGAAGTCAGGATCCTAGCACAACTGTCCTCTGAGAGGCTCCACACAGGAACCGACTGAAACACATGCAGAGACCCACAACCAAACATTAGATGGAGGTCAGGAGTCTTGTGGAAGGGTTGGGGGAGGGATTGAAGGACCCAGAGTGTATAGGAACTCTACAAGAAGACCAATAGAGTAAACTAACCTGCATCCTCAGGGGCTCCCAGAGACTGAATCACAAAACAGACCTGGCCACCATTCCCAACACATATGTGCAGATGTGCTTGGTCTTCATGTGGGCCCCCAACAATTGGAGCAGGAGCTGTGCCTGATTCTTGCCTGCCTGTGAATCCTGCTCTGCTAACTGGGCTGCTTTGTCTGCCCTAAGTGGGAGAGGATGTGTCAGTCCTGCAGTGACTTTATTTGCCAGGGTGGGTTGGAATCAAGGGGTGCCTCCCTTTTCTCAGAGGAGAAGGGGAAGAGAGATGGGAGAGGGTATGTGTTAGAAGAGACTGGGAGGGGCACTGAGATCAGGATGTGAAGTAAATAAATAAATAAAGTAATGAAAAAACAATTCAAGAAAGTTATTTATCTTTTATATTTTAATATTGATTTTAGTATGTAATATTGGGGATAAATAAAAAAGGAAAAGTTATAACTTAGTAGTAATGTATTGGTGTATCAAGTTGGCAAGATTATATTTTTTTTGTCAGTTCCACACATTATAGTTATCTGTAAAAAAAAAAAAAAACTTTGAGAAAATGCCTTTATCAGATGGTTTGTAGCTCATTTTCTTGTTTAACAATTGATATGGAAGGAGGTCAGTCCTCTTTGAGCAGTGCTACCCCTGAGCAGATGGTCCTGGGTGATATGAGAAAGCTGGGTGATAAATCCAGGATACCAAGCCAGGAAGCAGCATTCTTCCATGATCTCTGCTTCAGTTCCTTACTTGAGTTTCCTGTTTGGGTTCATTTATTGACTTCCATCAATGATGGACTGGGATGTGAAAGTATAAGACAAACAAACCCTTTCTTCTGCCTTGTAACAGTCTTTATCACAACAGTACAAAAGTAACTAAGAACAAGAGAACAGACTAGAGGAAGAAGTATTGGTAATGATAAGGAGCACTAAAGACCTTTAAAAATGCAAAATAAAAACACACCATAGAAGCTTCAAATATATATATATATATATATATATATATATATATATCATATATGTATGTATATTAATTTAACACTGTAATATGGGCAATGCCTCTTCCACTTGCCATAGAATATCAAATAAAATGTCCAATAATAGGCAGGCATGTGGTACCTACTTTTAATCATGGGTCAGTGTGGCCCCAAAGGTCCTGTGCTAATTATGTTTTTTTATTTTTTTGTTATTGTTGCTTTGTTTTTGTTTTGTTTTTGTTATCTGGAAAAGGTAAGTTGATAAAGGGTTTACTCCTATAAGATTTCTTGTAGGCAAATCTGTAGGGCATTTTCTCGATTAAATATTGGGTGTACCCAACTCACTATAGGCAATGCCATCGCTGGAGAAGTGGCCCTGAGTGATACAATAATGCAAGCTGAGCAAGCCAATCAGAGCTGTCCTTCCTTTTCTCCCAAATTTGCTTGTTCTTGGTGTTTTATCACAACAGAACAGAAAAGGAAACAATAATAGCCCTGGTGAATATACAGGCTATTAACATTGCTCTTGGTTGCCTTCTAGAACTTGATGGTAAGACCCTATTGCTAAAGATGACACATATTTGGGCCATAGGACATGGAATAATCTGGTGCAGATCTAGAAGTTTCATAAATATTACCTAGTTTCTATAAAAATAGAAAGCATTATTCATGCTATGGAAGGAGAAAGATAATCAAGAGTCTCACCAGCTGTGAACCTTGGAAGCTTCCCTAGCAACTGGCCTGGCAATGTACACCTACTGGTGAATTCCTGGAATGAATATTATGAGAGTAACTAACCATTTTCTGCTTGATTTTAAAGGCCACTGAAAGGAAAGTCATGCCATAGAGAATGGTCCTATGACAATACACACACGGGCTCACACTAACTCAGTAAGTTGAATAATGACTCCAAATGAAGTTGGAAGGAAAACTTGGTGAGGAAATATGGCAGAACTTAGAAAAGGTGGATTTTATTAAAATGAATTTTATACATATATGAAATTCTTAAAATCCCCAAAATTCACTTAAGAGAAAATATTCATTTTGGCTTGTGGACTATAACTTTTGATGCACCATGGAAGAAAACATACATCATAGTAGTAAGTGGTTTGTCATATTACACCCACTGGAAGGAAAAAATGGCTTCTCAGCTTCACAGTTGTCAAGAATAAATAATTTTTATAAGTGCAAAAGATAAGAATTATGCCTGTGTTATACTACACACTTAGTAAGTATGGAACATTTTATGGACAGTTTTTTTTTCCTCAATGAATTGCCTGTACACTTCAATGTCACATGCAGTGGTATTGATGTTACCCATAAATTAAGAATGAATAACTTCAAAGGTGAATTCCTATGGTGTTTATAATGATTGCACCTAAAATAAGTGGGATTACATTTAATGAGTACATTTTGGATGTGCAGAATACTTCACTATTCACTGAAAGAACACCTGGCATTTCCTATTGATAAGTGGTTATTAGATTCAGTACAGAACATGGTCACCTAGATGACTTGTCAAAATACTGTTAATTGAGTTCTGTTTCCAGTTTCTAATTCATTGGTCTAGGATAATGATCAAGTAATTCGCTGTTCTAACTCTTCCCAAGTGATGCTCATTCACTGGTACAGGCATCATGCTTTGTGAGCTAAATCAATGCTATATTTTCCATAAGGCTTGTCATTCCCTTTGCATTTCCACCAATATCTCCTATTGTGTTTACTGCCTGTGCTCAATTGGAAAATTGATTGCATTGGGAAAAGGATCCTTAGAAGCGATGGATAAACAGAATACCAATGACAACAACAGTTTTAAGAAAATTATATGATTTACGCTTTCAATTGGTGCATTTTTATCAGTATATTGATGTTACTTCATATTTTGTAGTTGCCTTGAAATTCTTCCAGGTATTCCTTTTTTCTCTATTGTGTAGGTTACATGGCCACCACTACTGCCTTGTAGAACAGTAGAAATCATTACAGATAGGCTGAACCAGATGGACATTTTTCTTCTGAAAAGGTTAAATGATATTTGGATCTATAATTTCTTTTTTTTTAACCTTTGTAGAACGTGATAATCACATACTAGTAAGTCTGATTTAGAATGTGATGTGATATAGCGTGTCTGAGACCCGGAAGTGTGAATGGAAATCCTGTTTATAACAAGTGTTTTTGGATGCTTTGGCTCTTGAGCATTTTGCAGACGAACAGCAGTGTGTGAGCTCTAACACTGCATTTTTCTTATATTTATTCAGGGTTCTAAAGTCTGCAGAAGTACTTCTCAGGCTACCCCTTACAATCTCCAGATGGCCAGAGTGTTCTCTCTCTCTCTCTCTCTCTCGCAATTTAAGAAAATATTATCCTCTTGCTGAGCTGGTCACTGTTGTGGTTTTCAGACTTTATGGCTGGGTAGAACTATTGATTGCTTTTCCCCCTTGGCAGCTTACAGAGTACTTTCCAATACTATGAGAGCTAGTCCTCAGGAAGGAGACTTCCAGGTCAGGTCTAGCTAGAAATAAACCTTGGAATACATAAAATGAGCAATTGATGAGTAAGAAAAAAAGTTTACAACTAATAATAGGCAATATGCACCGACTGTGTCTTTTTATTGATATGTTGCTATTTTTTGATCTGTTAATTGGGGGCCATTTATTCATACTACAAGCAGCACTGTTTCACGAGTGTATTTACTCATTTAGTAGTATAGACATGCCCAGTAAGGGTGTGTTTAGTTGCCATCACACCTGTGACTAAATGTGTGACCTTGCCTTGGAAACACATAGCTTGTTGGGCGTATGCATTTAAAAACACTTATTTTTACTTTGAAATATCTAATTTAGTATATTTAGCCTAAAATTATTAATACGTAGTGACTCAGGAGATACTCTCCCAAATACCTCAATCAGGAGGCTGTTTGTAAGACATCCAAAGACAAGTGACCTCAGGCATGAAGCCTGGGCAGAGGTTCTGAAATAGCAGCCAAGGAAAACTACATCTTGTTAAACAGGCATGCTACTGAGAAACAGTTGCCCTTTTGAGAAATGTGTTTTTGGAATTTTCCCAACTTTGGGGTGACAGTAAGCAAAATAAGAGTTAAATGGAGTCCTTTAGCCTTGTTCTCCTTTGGTCTTGGATGTTAGGCATCAGCCCTCCCACTGGCTGGTTAGCACTGGAACAGGAAGGCAGCTGAGGAGAGAGAAGCAGTCTGCTAACAGGATATTTCTGTGAGCTTGCTCCACAGCTGCATCCTCAAAGAGGATAAATGAGGGCACATTCCCTCATTAATCAACTGAGAGGGATCATACACACAGAAAAAAGCTCCAATCAAGTTGCTCAGATGTGTTTGTCCTTAAGCACAATCACTAATTGCCTGGAAATGATCCTACAATTCTTCTTGTTGGCTCTGGGCCTCTGCTCTCCTGCTTTTGAGTAGCAAGAGCCAGTTTCCCAAATCCAGTAGATAGATAGAGCGAACTGTAGATTTTGACACGTGCAATTACCTCTTACTAAACCTGCAGGAAAGGAAGTGGAATCAGAGTTGCACTGGTTAGAAATCCTAGTGACTGGAGAGATACACCTGGGAATGAGTGTCAGAGTAGACTGTCTCTTCTAGTAAAGCTTCATTAAATTTGGCTGGCTGACATTATTATTTTGTATCATGTATAGCTTTCCTTTCCATGAAAATATATTGAAGACTGAAATTTATCAAATGCCAATGAGATATCAGATTTCTGCTTTGAGCTGAGTTTCTTACAAATCTTAGAGAAGAGCTATTTCCAGGTTGGAGTGAGTACTAAGGCAAAACTGTGTTGTTGGGCGCTAGACAGCAGTTCTTCAGAGCATGACTTTGCTATTTAAAGACAGTCTGAGATACTCTGATTTGTTATGCTATAAGGGGCTCAATCAAGTTGATGTCTCTGATCTCATCCTTTGTTTTTCTTTTGAAAAAACTGAAGATTGGGGCTGGGGTTGGGATAGGGTGTAATAGCACAGGTTATTTTACAGTATATTGTTTATACTCTGAATTCTGTGCTAGGGTTTGGGACGTTATGGGATGGAGAGTTTAATGAGAGACTAAGAAGAGATAGCACATTAAATGTATTATTGAGAGCTGTTATCTATTGTGGTTTTACTTGCTCATTTTTAGTTTTCCAAAAAAGATTATTTATGTGTATGACTGTTTGGCCTGAGGGTATGTTTGTGAACCACATGTATGCAGTACCCATGACAGCAAGAAGAGGGCATTGGATCTCCTGGAACTATAGTTCCTGATGTGGATAGCTGTCATGTGGGTCCTGGGACCTGAATGCTGGTCCTCTGCAAAAGCAGCTGCTGCTCTTCACCATGGCACCCGTGCCAGATCTTCAGTCCCTTTTGTTTCAGTTACAGCTTCTATATATGGCTTTCTCAAACTGGTGCTTTCCTCTGTGAGCCTCTTGAGCTCTGAGACCACATGCTGGAGAGCAAAGTCATGGGCTTCAGTAATACTAGGTGAGCAGTACAGAGCTGAGCCATGACCACCCTTGTCTTCTCTTCAGATCATTCTCTCCTTTGCTGTCAGTCACACTCATGCTTTGAGACTTTAGGATACTGTTAATGTAGTAAAATTAGAGTCAAGAAATAAGCACACCAAGTAATTTCAGCATGAAATGCTTAAGTTACACATTCTTAAATAGAGCTAGAAGAACTGAGATTTAGTACAGACAAAAGTGAGTGGGCTTGGCCAGAGATGTCTCCAACAAATTCAGCAAAATGAGCTGTCCTTCAATTCAGCAAGCAAGTTTCATACCTCACCCTGAATTTGGACAGGAAAAGGAAACCTTGTAATTTCGCAGTTTTGTATATCTAAACTGATCATAATGGTACCTTCAATCTCATGGAAATAACCACTAGTTACCTTCACTGTTTCTTCCTGAATATTAGTCACAAGAAAAGGTGTCCCAGCCATACCTAGGAGAACATAGAGAAATGCCTGCTCAGAGTCTCATTGTGGAAATGAAGGAGCAACAGCAAAGCTGTTGGTAGATCCGCTTTTGGTTAGCACCATTAACTTGCCACACTAAATGAGTTAGAAACATCTATATCCTTTCATAGGGCATACATTCCTCATTCAGCCATAGTAAACTGGATTTGTTTTGAGAACTATGATTATGTATAGCAAATAGTTTGTCTTTTGTTACTCCTCAATATTCTTTCCTGTTATATACTTCTACCCTACCACTACTGATTGACTTAAACAATTCCCTGTTTGGGATTCTATAGAAAGATTATTTGTAAAAATAGAAACCAGAGCAGCTCATTTTACATTAAATCACTAGTACTTTAGTGGACAATTATTGGGTAGAACAGTATGAAACAATAGAGAACATATTCTCTCTGGTTCTCTCTGTCTGCCTCTCTCTCTCTCTCTCTCTCTCTCTCTCTCTCTCTCTCTCTCTCTCTCTCTCTCTCTCCCTCTCCCCCTCTCTCTCTCTTGGCCAGACTGTTATAGTCCAGGCTGGTCTCAATTTTAATGGTTGGTCTTGAGTTTTGAGTATCAGTCAGTCAGGAGTCATGGCTCTGGGCATGTCTGTGAGAGTGTTTCCAAAGATTGCAAGGACCTACTCTCAAAATACACAGCGAGTTCCAATGGGCTGTGAGACATAAAGTGATCTAAAGGAAAATAGGGTAGTGTGCTTGCTGTCTTTGCTGCTTCATTCTGAGCAAGCACGCTTCTGCCCCCACTGCTCCTGTCACCCTCTCTGAGACCTCCAGCTATGTCATCCTCCTTCATGGCTTTAGTACCAAGGTTTTCCAGGGAACTCCCAGGATTTCAGCCCCAAATGCTCACACACTGAACTCCATGGACTGAGTAGTTACTGAGTCTTCTCTCTTCCCAGCATGTAGAATGCCATTGTTGGACAACCCAGACCCTACCACAGAAACCTAGATGTTAATGCCAATTTAGTATTCTTTTTCTCTCTCCTCAGCTTTCTTCCACTCATTTCTGTCCTTCTAAAAACCTTGTCAAACATATTTACAAACTTGCCTCAGTTTCCTCAGAATTAGGATTATAGATAAGCCAAATAAGGCTTTCAAACAAAATATTTCATTGTAGAAAATTATGCATATTTAGAATTTCACTCACAATATTGGACCGTAGACATTTTCTAGCAGGTATGTAAACACTGGAATCTATCTTCAAACACAGGAATAAAAATATACAAAATATCCAGAGTAATTTGATAGGTCTGTTGTGTTTTACTGTTTTATTGTTTTAATTTTTATCACTTTGACAGGTGACTGACTATGCTGCAATATGTTCTAACATTATTTTGGTTCTTATAGTGAGCCATTAATATTTATCAGTTTTCTTGTAATTTTAATGATCTTTACCCTCTTTTCTTTCTTTTTTCTTTTGAATTGGATATTTTCTTTATTTACATTTCAAATATTTCCCACTTTCTAGGTATCCCCTTCGGAAACCTATCCCATCCCCTCTCCCTGCTGCCTCTATGAGAGTACTCCCGCACCCATCTACCCATTCCCATCCCATCCCCTCTCCCTGCTGCCTCTATGAGAGTACTCCCGCACCCATCTACCCATTCCCATCCTCCCACCCTGGCATTCCCCTACACTAGCAAAGTGGCCAGATATAAAATCAACTCAAGCAAGCCAGTAACCTTCCTATACTCAAAGGATAAGCAGGCTGAGAAAGAAATTAAGGAAATGACACCCTCCACAATCGCCACAAACAATATAAAGTATCTTGGTGTGACTCTAACCAAACAAGTCAAAGATCTGTATGACAAGAACTTCAAGTCTCTGCAGAAAGAAATTGAAGAAGACCTCAGAAGATGGAAAGATCTCCTATGCTCACAGATTGGCAGGATTAATATTGTAAAAATGGCCATCTTGCTAAAAGCAATCTACAGATCTAATGCAATCCCCATCAAAATCTTTACCCTCTTAACCAAAGTATGTGAGTATACATTATTCTGGAACAAAAGGGAATCTGGTAGGTGATTTTTACTCCCCTCACTGTCTTCTGATTCCATTCTCCAGATTTATGTCCAGCCATGTAGCATGCCATTCTCTGTGGCCTCTCTGTCCTCTCTTCCCCTTTCCCAGGGGACTATACAGATCCTGGTTGAACAACCGGCTTTCTCTCCTCCACAAAATAGAAAGAGAAGAAACATTGTCTAATTTTTTTTTAACAAGGCCAAAGTTACTCTAATATCGTAGTCCACAGCCAGATAATGTGCAGAAAATGAGAGACCTTGAAACACTCTGTCCTAAATGGGATGACTCCATCAAATTCTTCCCTTCAGCGTTCAGAGAACACTGTGGAAGAAGAGGCAATAAAGTTGTTTGAGCTGGAGTGGGGGTGTGCAGGCACAAGACACCTGTGGGATAAGGCCTTCTAGTTACAGTAGAGCCAGATGCACTTATAAGCCCACAGAGACTGTGGCAGCAAGCAATGTCTGCATAGGTCTGGTCCAGATGAGGTCCCAGCACAGAAAGGGGAAGTAGACACATACCCCCAATCCTAACCCAGAAGCTATCTCCCATTGATAACCACTTGCAGATGAAAAGTTAGTTTTCTCCAAAAGAATCTCACTGGGGATACAAACCACTCTTAAGGTCAGGCCAGATGCCCAACAGTAGAGTGCCAACAGAAAATGAACTCCATGGCGTTTTGGGAGGTTCTTTGTTTCATCATGTGTCGGGAATTTTTTTGTTGTTTAGTTTGTTTTACCCTAACAGGTCCTTCGCACATATATCATGACTTCTGCCTTTGTTTTTTTTTTATAGGATTCCTGTGGGTTCACACATGGACGACTCTCCATCTATGTGAGTCCTTGTGCTTTTTCTTTCACACTTTTCCTTTTGTTTGCTTTGTCCTATTGCTTTTTGGGTGTATCATAATATATTTTCTTGCATTATTATCTCTTTGATATCTGTTAATTTTCTAAGGGACACAGAAAGCAGGTAGATCCAGATGGGAGGGGGTTTGGGAAGGAGTTGGGACACAATTAGAATATATTGAAAGAAAAACATGTATTTTCAATAAAAGAAAAAATTTAATAATATTTACCACACATATTACAAATACTCTCTCTCTCTCTCTTTCATTTTTACATTGTCGTGACTAGGACTCTCTAGATTTATGTAGTCCTAGACCCTGGAACATGTTTTATAGAACTAGATAGCCTGAAAAACACAGAGTGATAGGCTTAATGGCATGTGCACACCCAGCATCAACCATTGTCTGTTTGCATTTCTCTAGTATTTAATGACCCTTTTCTTTGAAATCCTTTTACAATATTTTATTTTTGATGTTTCATATATAAACATTTTCACAAGAGAAGATTGAAATTTAAAATCCCCAAAAGATTGATGCAATATATGTTAGTTCTCCTATATTTTAACTATTGTTTTCCCAAAATGTGCTTCTGTATCAAGCACAATATGTTCCAGAGAGAATATTTTTCATATATTTTCTTGTGATTTTTATAAACCATGTTTCCTTATATGTATATATAATATATATATATATGTATATATATATATGTTTATATGTATACAACAGTTCATGAAAATGGGAATTAAATTGATTTATGTATTATGTTATCATAATATTAACTGAATTCTATTTTAATTTTTCCATAGTGCTTCAGAGAGACTCCATGTCTTAATTTTTTTTGAAATCTTCTTTTATTTATTCACTTTACATTCCAATATCAGCCTCCTGTCTCTCCAGAGTAACTCACTCACACAATTCTTCACCCTGATTCCCTTCCACTTCTCCTCTGAGGGAATCACCCCATCCTAGCACATCAAGTCATTGCAGGACTAGGCACATCCTCTCTCACTGAGGCCAGCAAAGGTAGCCCAGTTAGGGGAACAGGATTCAACAGATTCAGGGACAGCCCCCACACCAGTGTTGGGGGACTCCCAAGAAGACCAAGAAACATATCTACTACATATGCACAGCCAATGTTTGCCCTTTGGTTGGTAGTTCAGTCTCTGGGAGACACCATGGGAAGAGGTTAGTTGACTGTGTTGGTCTTCCTGTGAAGACTTCATATTTTAACTTTAAAATGAAGTTTTACTTTTAAGTACTTCATGAGTACTTGTAAGCATATGGTTTTCTTTTGAAGAATTATTGAGATTTCTTTTCTTAATTTAAAAGCTAGACAGATATATTATCAACATATTGATACTCTGGGTAAGTATGCTTTAAAAAGTTCTTTTTTGTCATTGCTTACATCTGTGCAGGTGGGCGTTTTATAATGTGATGCAGAAGGAACAATGATTTTGTGTTTGTTTGTTTTACAATTGAAAAGAAAGAATAGGAAGACAGTATAATTTAAAAACTAAATAGATTGAAATTACTCTTGAACAACTGGAGAAGGGTCTTAGCATAGGTGAAAACATCACTTATATTTGTGAAACAAAATCTCTAGCTCCTTTGCATTTATATAGCTCCTAGGATAGAAAAATGAAATATCAGAGTCTATAAAGCTAGACTTCTATAAGGTGAGACCAAGAGCAGAACGTTTATTTGAGTAGATGCATGATAAGATTTTGGAGAAGCAAGAGTAGGACAGGAACTCCTTATGACTCAAAAACTATCTAAACTGTTCTGCTTAATAAAAAGTATACTACTACATTTTCCAAAAGCAAACTGATGAGGGCTACTTAGATATCTGAGATGTCTAAACAGTCTCAGGAAATTTTGAGAATAGAAAAAGTGCACACTGTAGGGCAGCATATCATTATTATATCTAATCTTCAGTAATGACTGAAACTCATACCATTGTCTGTTGAGGAATGTGGAGATGAAGAAATTTGGGAAAGTAATGGGGACAAACTTTGAAGAAAATGAAGGTCATATGCAAGTGAGACCTGGTTAAGCAATGTTAAGATCAAGAGCATAGCAATAATTATAGAGACTCCATGATGTTCATCATTTAAAATGTGAAAATTAAGCATTTGTTTGTTACATTTTTTTGTGTATGAACGTGTATATGTTAGCATTTGTGTATGCAGTTGCATATGTGTACGTAGAGGCAAGAGGACAGCCTCAGCTCTCATTCCTATGTGCTGTCCATTTTTTTTTTTGTAACAGGATTTTTCATTACCATCATATCTGTAAAATAGTATATTCTGCCCAGTGAGATCTGAGAATCCATCTGGCTCACTAGAACTGAGATTAAAACTAATTAATTAAAACTAATTAAACTAATTAGCACCACGAAGTCACCTTCCTCCTCCTTCTTTTTATTTTATGTGGTTTCTAGAGATCAAACAGAGGTCCTCATGCTAGAACGGCAAGTATAATCTATATCTAGATTACATATGTTTAGACCTCTCCATTTGTTTACCTTAATAGGAGGTACAATATAATGCCATTAATCATCACATGTTATATAGTTGGAATTATCACCAAATATGCTATTTAATAAAATTGCTGTGTTTACTTGTTATTACCGTATCCTTATGATCTACATGATTGCAAAGCTATATATACAGTCTTATAAGTAATGTTACACTTGACATTCAAGAATATTGGGACATTTGGACTTATTTGTAATATTCGATGTGAAGCAAGAAGCAGTAGTTAGAACCCATTTTCAAAAAATATTTACCCACAGTTTGTTTCTTTCTAACACCCTCAGTTTGTTATTAGCAACCACTTCCACTTCTTACTCTTTTGATTTCTTTGGGAACTGGAATACACTATGGTGGTGTTTTGGGTCCTGTGTCTGCTCCACCACAGGGCATGACCGCTTGGAGAGGCAGGACATGGGGAGTTTGACTACACTTACCCCTCACAGATGGCATGAGGGTGTTGGGCTATAGGCAAGTCCCTGGGGTGAGAAAGCACGTTTCTAAGGTACAGGACAGCAGGAACTGGCTGCGGGGTTCCCTAGTCTGAGAAGAGGCTGGGGCCATGCAGTTTCCAGGCTCTTGGATACTTAGGCACTGCTGGAAATCACAAAAGATCTGAGAATGGAATCTGGGCCCTTGGGCTGGATCTAGCTTGGGGCCATAGTGGGGGAAAAGGGGAAAACTCCTGCTTGTCCCATGAGGAGAGTCCTTGGCTTGATGGCAGCTGGCTTGATGGCAGCTGGCTTGATGGTGGTTGTGGCTGGGAGTGCAGAGAGGCCTTTTACTGGAGACTAGAAGGCAGCTGCATAGGCAAAGGCCTCCATGGCTCCCCACAGCAGATCATCCAGAAAAGAAGCAGTCCATGTCTTTAAGACATTTATTGTCGTGGTGGAAAATAGATGTGTAAAACCATACCCCACTTCTTGGGGGGGGTGGTACTGAGAGTAAATACCTTTTGCAGGAAGGAATGTCTGGGAAGCAAAGCTTATTGGCTAAGCCCTCCAGGTTTCTATTACCTCATTAGTATGGAGATCTGTCTTGAGACTACAAGACCACAAGTCACATCCTTTTCTTGGTCTTGGTCTGAGATGTTAGGGCTACATGTGCAGGGACTTGGGACACAGCTTTTATGTGACTGATGGCCACAAATCTATGGGGGCGGGGTGTGTCGTTGGGAGAGGCTGCAGCTAGTGAAAGGGGCCTGGGGCCTGGGAGCAGGCAACGCTCCTACCATCCCTTCAGGATCTCTGGGGCTTCTAGGCTTAGCTCAACCGAGGACCAGGATACCTCTCACGGTCCACTTCTCCACACACTATCTTTTAGAAAGTTACTTGACGAAGACCATCCAGAGACTACCCCACTCAGGGATTCATCCCATACACAATTACAAAGCCCAGACACTATTGTGGATGCCCACAAGTGCTGGCTTACCGTAACCGGATATAGCTATCACCTGGGAGGCTTTGCTAGTGCACGAAAAATACTGAGGGGGACACTCAGCCAGTCATTGAACTGAGCACAGGGTCCCCAATGGGGGAGCTAGAGAAAGGACCCAAGAAGCTGAAGGCGTTTGTAGCACCACAGGAGGAACAACAGTAGGAGTCACCCAATAATCCTGGAGCTCCCAGGGACAAAAATCATCAACCAAAGAGTACACACGGAGTTACCCACGGCTCCAGACTCATAGGCAGCAAAGGATGGTCTTGTTAAAGACCAAAGGGAGGAGAGGCCCTTGGTCCTGGAAAGATTTGATGCCATAGTGTAGAGGAATACCAGGACAGGGAAACGGGGGACCTTTGATTGGGGAAGGGGAGATGGCTTATGGGATTTTCGTGGGAGGGGGGGAACTCAGAAAGGGGACAACATTTGAAATGTAAATAAAGAATATATCCAATAAAAAGAAAAAAGAAAGTTACTTGAATAGCTACTGATATGAACATCTGGTCTACCCTGACCTCCATTCTCTCCCTGGATTCCAATTCCATTTGACTGTATTGGTATAGTATACTTAAAATTGTTCCCAAATTATATTCTACATAAACTCAGTATTTGCAGCTATCTCAGCCTTTTTCAGTCCAGGCCTGAATTATTTCTTGAAAAAAATCAGCAAAGAATTATTTTATTAATAGGCAATTAGGTTATCCTTGGACTCATGAATCTCTTCTTTCGTCTTGACTACTTAAGATTCTAGATTCTAGATTCTGATCACTGTACTTAGCTCGCTTTTGATTTTTAATGACAGCCTTTGTAGTTTTTAGATAATGTGTCCCTCATTTTACACTTCTTTCTTTAGACATTCATGAGTTGCAATGGCAAAACTTATGTTTTTCAATTTTATCATTGTACTTATTCTGTATCTTACTGATTTAACTTCCCTAAATTCTCAATTGTCCTTTTAGGCATTTTCAGAAGTGATAAGCAAATAAGGTATGCGTGGTGTGTGTGTGTGTGTGTGTGTGTGTGTGTGTGCTGGCATCTCTGTGTGTGCTCAGTGGTGTGCCTCTATATATGAATGTTACTTTTAAAAGCTTGCAGCTGTTGGAAGGAAGCTCTTGAGCAATTCTGTAATTATAGTATAGTTTATAGCCTTAATGAATTCATGCAGTTTTGTTTTTCTTTCTTTTAAAAGAATCCATGTAAGAGTATGAATAAGTGAACTATTATGCCAAATTATTGATTTAGAATTTCTTGAAGTTTTTATAAACTTACATTCACAAATATGGAAAATACCTTTAAATAAGTCAGGAAATATAGCTTTTATGATCCCTAGGAGAACACCCACAGTAGCTGCTAAAGGTAGTAGAACAGAGTAAGTGTTATTATTCTAAGGCTGAGAGTTCAGAATCCGTTTAGAGAATTGTGGCATACCTAGGAGTTTAAAACTCTTTATTTTGCTTGTGTATATTTTAGAGTTTTGTGACTCTTAGATTTACCCAGTATAATTTTTATTTAGTAAAACTGATTCTACATAGTAATATAAAATCTCTGGCATCTGGGGAAGTACCAGAAAGTCTACAATATTGGCTGTCAGTACAGCAAGAATGTACAGTTTTTTAAAAATATTAAAGAGATTTATATAATTCAATATGGTGCTTGAAACTTTAAATGAATAGAAGGAATTGCTACTGAGACAGTGTTATCAGGTAAGATTAACATTTAATTTGCTTGAAAAATTAATATTCCTGGTTTTGAAGAGCTAAGTCCATACTAAAAGGAGTACTTGATAGTTTGAGATTATTCATGTGTTTATATTGTTTTATCAAAAAATTTTTTCATACTATATATTTGAGTTATGTCTTTCCCTCCCTCTACTTCTCCCAATTTCCCCATCTCACCTCCCATACAGATCTACCCTCCTGTCTCTCTTTATAAAACAAATAGACATCTAAGGTATAATGGTTATATAATAAGATTTTTAAAAAGTAACCACAATCAGAGTAGGACAAAGCAAACACACAGAAGCACAAGTGCCAAAGAAAAGGAACAGGAGACACAGATATAGTCACAACAGAATCTACACTAAATGAGCTCACAGAGACCTAGGCAGCATGTTCAGACCTTCACAGGTCTGTACTAGATGAGGAGGTAGAGGTGATAAAAAGGAGACACATGCTTCCATCCCTAACTCAGGTGTTATTAACAATTAACAATCATGTACAACTGGAAATTTAGCATTCTACAACGAGGTCTCACTGAGGAAACCAAATAGTCTTAAGTGTAGGCCACATACCTAAAAGAAGATAGCCAACAGAAAGTGAACTCAATAGCATTTGGAGGTTCCTTGTTGATAATGTCATCACAGGACTCTCTCCCTCTCCCTCTCTATCCACCTCTTCTCCCTTCTCTCTCTTCTTCCTTTCTCCCTCTCCCCTTCCTTCCCCCCTCTCTCCTTCCTTCCTACCTTTCCCTCTCTTTTTCTTTTTCCTTTTTATCGTTCTTATTTATTACTACAAATAAAAGAGGGAGCAATCCAAGCGTCTGCATATGTGTGAAAAAGTCCTTTACATACATACACACACACACACACACACACACACACACACACACACACACACACACACTGGCTTCCAGTTTATAGTTTGTATGGGATTCCTAAGTATGCAAATAACTGGGCCTTTGTTCTTGTATCTTCTCTTGGACTCTTTTCCCTCTGTTTGATTTGTCCAATTCTAACGTGTTAGTTTTTGATTTATCATAGTATAACATAATTATATTTATTATATTATTTTACATTTATAATATATTAACTTCGAAGTCTGCGTTTTGCTAAGGAGAGACAAAAAGGGAATAGATTCAGATGAAAGGAGAAGTGGTGAATAATTGGGAGAAGTGCTTGGAGGGGAAACCATGATCAGGATACAGTGTGAGAATAAAACCTATTTTCAATAAAAGAGAAAAATCTTTCATGGAAATATAAAGAACAAAGTTAGATATATATTTATTTTTTGTAAAATGAAAGTCAGGTGCTATTCTGATGTACCTACCTTTATTTGTGACTGGCTATTTCTTTCTTGCCAGTCTCAATTTCTTTCTTTCTTTCTTTCTTTCTTTCTTTCTTGCTTGCTTGCTTGCTTGCTTGCTTGCTTGCTTGCTTGCTTTCTTGTTTGTTTGTTTTTGTTTTGTTTTGTCTGTACATTTAGTGATTTGATTCTTATATGACATGAGGAGTTTCTTTTCTGGTTCTCTTTATGTGGTATTGTGTATAACCCTTGCTTCAGTTGTCATCCCTTTCCTTAAATTAAGGCAAACTTGATCTTTGACAAAGGAGCTAAAACCATCCAGTGGAAAAAAGATAGCCTTTTCAACAAATGGTGCTGGCTCAGCTGGAGGTCAACATGCAGAAGAATGCAAATTGACCCATCCTTATCTCCTTGCACTAAGCTCAATTCTAAGTGGATCAAAGATCTCCACATAAAACCAGACACACTGAAACTAATAGAAGGGAAACTAGGGAAGAACCTTGAACATATGGGCACAGGGGAGAATTTCCTGAACAGAACTCCAATAGCTTATACTCTAAGATCAAGAATAGACAAATGGGACCTCATTAAATTACAAAGTTTTTGCAAGGCAAAAGACACCGTCAAAAAGACAAAGCGGCAACCAACTAACTGGGAAATGATCTTTACCAACCTTACATCCGACAGAGGGCTAATATCCAAGATATACAAAGAACTCAAGAAGTTAAACTCCAGAGAGGCAAGTAACCCTATTAAAAAATGGGGTACAGAGCTCCACAAAGAGTTCTCACCTGAAGAATATCTAATGGCTGAGAAGTACCTAAAGAGATGTTCATCATCCTTAGTCATTAGGGAAATGCAAATCAAAACAACCCTGAGATTCTATCTCACACCAGTCAGGATGGCTAAGATCAAAAACACAGGAGACAGCAGTTGTTGGCGAGGATGTGGAGAAAGAGGAACACTCCTCCACTGCTGGTGGAATTGCAGGCTGGTACAACCACTCTGGAAAGCAGTCTGGCGGCTCCTCAGAAAACTGGGCATGACACTTCCGGAGGATCCGGCTATACCACTCCTGGGCATATACCCAGAGACTTTACCTGCATGCAATAAGGACACATGCTCCACTATATTCATAGCAGCCTTATTTATAATAGCCAGAAGCTGGAAAGAACCCAGATGTCCCTCAACGGAGGAATGGATTCAGAAGATGTGGTATATTTACACAAT
Organism: Tokudaia tokunoshimensis; assembly: GCA_036184795.1. NCBI lineage: Eukaryota > Metazoa > Chordata > Mammalia > Rodentia > Muridae > Tokudaia > Tokudaia tokunoshimensis. The sequence continues at coordinate 16,898,105 of BTHU01000009.1, read as the reverse complement.
GGAATACTACTCTGCAATTAAAAACAATGAATTCACGAAATTCCTAGGCAAATGGTCAGAACTTGAAAATATCATCCTTAGTGAGGTAACCCAATCACAAAAGATCACACATGGTATGAAGTCACTGATAAGGGGATATTGACCCAGAATCTCAGAATACCCTAGACACAATCAGCATATCAATAGATTTCTAAAAAGATGGAAGGAGAGACCCCTGGTCCTGGAAAGACTGGATGTAGGGGAACGCCAGGACAGAGTAATGAGAGGGGGTTGAACGGAGAAAAGAGGGAGGGAAGGGGGCTTATGGGACTTTCGGGGAGGGAGGAAACGGGAAAGGGGAAGTGATTTGGAATGTAAATTAAAAAAATAAAATAAAATTAAATTAAAAAAAAAATTAAGGCAAACTTATATGATATTTTTGTCAAAAAATATTTTGTGTGCCTTTGAATTTCTTCTTTATTGCTTATTATCCATAAATTTATTTACTTAAATGTTGCTATTTGTATGTTTGTTTTTTATAATGTCCCAATTTTTTTTTGCACGTTCAGTTCCTGGTTTTATTTAGATTTAACACATTTTACAAAGTGATCCACTCCCTCTTCCTCACCTTAGGAACCGCCTGTTCTCTCTTCCACTAGATGCCATTTGTTTACAGATACTGTCCTCTGAGTTTCTAGACTTCCTGAAAATTTCATTTTAAGTTATCTTCCATTTTGTAGCTACTTCCAAGATTCTTCTATGTTCCAGTTTCCTATCTTGAATTATTTTCATTATTTCATTCAACTTGTTGCTTGCTTTTGTGGTACTCATTCAGGCATTCAAGTTCCATGAAGATACTTATAATATCTGTTTTGGAATAATTGTCCTATTCTTGTTGGTTACGTTGCCTTTTTCAGATACCAATAAAATGGGGCACTAAGTTCTTCAGGAGACAATGTTTTGATTATTCATGTTGTTTGAGTTTTTGTCATTGGACCTAGACATCTGGAGTTAGGCCTTCAGCAGTATTTCTTCTGGATGTCTGGTTCCCTTGTTATCTCAAGTTGTCAGTGTGTGGGCCAACTGACTTTGTGTTTGGCCTTGGAATATTCTTTATTAATTTGTAAATGGAATGCTAGAATTGGACTTCTCTCAAATAGGAATAGGTGTACCTTCTGAGTCTAGAAGTAAATATTTTGTATTGTGATGGCTAGTTTTATGTTTACTTTTCATAAGGTAGAGTCATTGGAGAGGGGTAAGTCTCAGTTGAGTAAATACCTCTATAAGACCACCAGGTAGGCAAGCCTGTAGGCCATTTTCTTATCTAGTGGTTGATGAAGAAGGGCCCAGCCTGTTGTGGTTGGTACCCCCCTGGGCTGGTAGTCCTAGGTTTTAGAAGACAACAGGCTGAACCAATCAGTAAGAGGCAAACTTCCACGGCTTCTGCAACAGCTCTGCCTTCAGGTTCCTGTTTTGAGTTTCTGTACTGACTTTTTAAATTATGAACAGTGACATGTAAGCTTAAGCCAAATAAACCCTTTCCTCTCTAATTTGATTTTGATCAATTTTTCTTTTTGTCACAGCAATGGTAACTCTAACTAGGACATGTAGGCTTATAAGATTTCTTCTGCTGATCTTTGGTTTATAGAGAGCTAGCCAGGTTGTGCAGGTGGTCCTTTAGTTCAAGATTGGACTCCTCATAGTGCACATGCTTTGCAGGTAGTGGATGGTATAAAAGACAGGCAGGTGATTGTATGAAAATGTCTAGATAACCTATGGCTGGTCCTTGCTGGACCCGAAATCTCTGATTCTTGCATCAGGTGTAGAGTTCACATGCTACTTCTTTTGTGAAATTTGTTTTTGTTTATTGTTCCATTTTGTTTTGTATAAATTACTGGGGAACTTGTACCTACAATATCCACTTCATATGTACCAAACCACAATTTTGTTCTTACTAATAGTGTATCTCTCTCCCCACCATACTGCCAGCTTCTTGAAGACTGGAGAGGTGCTGTCCTAGACACTTTTAGTACCATAGAATACTATGATACAGATGCTCAAATATAGTAAATGTACAAAGAAACAAACCTAAGAATTCTAATTCTATAATGCTGCTAAAAACTTTTTTTTTTGGCAGGCTGAGTACAGTCATGTATTTGGAAGAGGAAAGGGTCTTTATCTCCTTAGCAATAGGCCATGTTAACAGAGCACCTACTACATGCCAGGTGCTACATTTAACTCTTTTTTTTTTTAATTTATATTCCAAATCACTTCCCCTTTCCCATTTCCTCCCTCCCTCCCCGAAAGTCCCATAAGCCCCCTTCCCTTCCTCTTTTCTCCATTCAACCCCCTCTCGTTACTCTGTCCTGGCGTTCCCCTACATCCAGTCTTTCCAGGACCAGGGGTCTCTCCTTCCATCTTTTTAGAAATCTATTGATATGCGGATTGTGTCTAGGGTATTCCGAGATTCTGGGTCAATATCCCCTTATCAGTGACTGCATACCATGTGTGTTCTTTTGTGATTGGGTTACCTCACTAAGGATGATATTTTCAAGTTCTGACCATTTGCCTAGGAATTTCGTGAATTCATTGTTTTTAATTGCAGAGTAGTATTCCATTGTGTAAATATACCACATCTTCTGAATCCATTCCTCCGTTGAGGGACATCTGGGTTCTTTCCAGCTTCTGGCTATTATAAATAAGGCTGCTATGAACATAGTGGAGCATGTGTCCTTACTGCATGCAGGTAAAGTCTCTGGGTATATGCCCAGGAGTGGTATAGCCGGATCCTCCGGGAGTGTCATGCCCAGTTTTCTGAGGAACCTCCAGACTGCTTTCCAGAGTGGTTGTACCAGCTTGCAATTCCACCAGCAGTGGAGGAGTGTTCCTCTTTCTACACATCCTCGCCAACAATTGCTGTCTCCTGTGTTTTTGATCTTAGCCATCCTGACTGGTGTGAGATGGAATCTCAGGGTTGTTTTGATTTGCATTTCCCTAATGACTAAGGATGATGAACATCTCTTTAGGTGCTTCTCAGCCATTAGATATTCTTCAGGTGAGAACTCTTTGTGTAGCTCTGTACCCCATTTTTTAATAGGGTTACTTGCCTCTCTGGAGTTTAACTTCTTGAGTTCTTTGTATATCTTGGATATTAGCCCTCTGTCGGATGTAAGGTTGGTAAAGATCATTTCCCAGTTAGTTGGTTGCCGCTTTGTCTTTTTGACAGTGTCTTTTGCCTTGCAAAAACTTTGTAATTTAATGAGGTCCCATTTGTCTATTCTTGATCTTAGAGCATAAGCTATTGGAGTTCTGTTCAGGAAATTCTCCCCTGTGCCCATATGTTCAAGGTTCTTCCCTAGTTTCCCTTCTATTAGTTTCAGTGTGTCTGGTTTTATGTGGAGATCTTTGATCCACTTAGAATTGAGCTTAGTGCAAGGAGATAAGGATGGGTCAATTTGCATTCTTCTGCATGTTGACCTCCAGCTGAGCCAGCACCATTTGTTGAAAAGGCTATCTTTTTTCCACTGGATGGTTTTAGCTCCTTTGTCAAAGATCAAGTGACCATAGGAGTGTGGATTCATTTCTGGGTCTTCAATTCTGTTCCATTGATCTAGATGTCTGTTACTGTACCAATACCATGCAGTTTTCAACACTATTGCTCTGTAGTACAGCTTGAGGTCCGGGATACTGATTCCCCCAGAGGTTCTTTTACTCTTGAGAATAGTTTTAGCTATTCTGGGTTTTCTGTTATTCCAGATGAATTTTTGAATTGCTCTTTCTAACTCTATGAAGAATTGAGTTGGGATTTTGATGGGGATTGCATTGAATCTGTGTATTACTTTTGGTAAGATGCTCATTTTTACTATATTAATCCTGCCAATCCATGAGCATGGCAGATTTTTCCATCTTCTGAGGTCTTCTTCAATTTCTTTCTTCAGAGACTTGAAGTTCTTGTCATACAGATCTTTCACTTGTTTGGTTAGAGTCACGCCAAGATACTTAATATGGTTTGTGGCTATCGTGAAGGGTATTATTTCTCTTACTTCTTTCTCAGCCTGCTTATCCTTTGAGTATAGGAAGGTTTCTGACTTGCTTGAGTTGATTTTATATCCGGCCACTTTGCTGAAGTCGTTTATCAGCTGTAGGAGTTCTCTGGTGGAGTTCTTTGGGTCGCTTAAGTATACTATCATATCGTCTGCAAATAGTGATAGTTTGACTTCTTCCTTTCCAATTTGTATCCCTTTGACCTCTTTTTGTTGTCTAATTGCTCTAGCTAGAACTTCAAGTACTATATTGAAAAGATATGGAGAGAGAGGGCAGCCTTGTCTAGTCCCTGATTTTAGTGGGATTGCTTCAAGTTTCTCTCCATTTAGATTGATGCTGGCTACCGGTTTGCTGTAAATTGCTTTTACTATGTTTAGATATGGGCCTTGAATTCCTGATCTTTCCAAGACCTTTAGCATGAAAGGATGCTGAATTTTGTCAAATGCTTTCTCAGCATCTAATGAGATGACCATGTGCTTTTTTTCTTTGAGATTGTTTATGTAGTGGATTACATTGATGGATTTCCTTATATTGAACCATCCCTGCATCCCTGGGGTAAAGCCTACTTGATCGTGGTGAATGATCGTTTTGATGTGTTCTTAGATTCGGTTGGCAAGAATTTTATTGAGTATTTTTGCATCGATATTCATAAGAGAGATTGGCCTGAGATTCTCTTTCTTTGTCGGATCTTTGTGTGCTTTTCGTATTAGTGTAATTGTGGCTTCATAGAACGAGTTGGGTAGTGTTCCATCTGTTTCTATTTTGTGGAACAGTTTGAAGAGTATTGGTGTTAGGTCTTCTTTGAAGGTCTGATAGAATTCTGCACTAAAACCATCTGGACCTGTGCTTTTTTTGGTTGGAAGACTTCCAATGACAACTTCTATTTCTTCAGGGGTTATAGGACGGTTTAGATGGTCTATTTGATCCTGATTTAATTTTGGTACTTGGTATCTGTCAAGGAAATTGTCCATTTCCTCAAGATTTTCTAGTTGTGTTGAATACAGGTTTTTGTAGTAGGATCTGATGATTTTTTGAATTTCCTCAGTTTCTGTTGTTATCTCTCCCTTTTCGTTTCTGATTTTATTAATTTGGATACTATCTCTGTGCTCTCTGGTTAGTCTGGCTAAGGGCTTATCTATCTTGTTAATTTTCTCAAAGAACCAACTCCTCGTTTTGTTGATTCTTTGTATGGTTTTATTTGTTTCTACTTGATTGATTTCAGCCCTGAGTTTGATGATTTCCTGCCTTCTAGTCCTCTTTGGTGTATTTGCTTCTTTTTGTTCCAGGGCTTTCAGGTGTGCCATTAAGCTGTTAGTGTATGCTGTCTCCCGTTTCTTTTTGGCGGCACTCAGGGCTATGAATTTTCCTCTTAGCACTGTTTTCATTGTGTCCCATAAATTAGGGTATGTTGTGCCTTCATTTTCATTAACTTTCAAAAAGTCTTTGATTTCTTTCTTTATTTCCACCTTGACCAAGTTATCATTGAGTAGAGCATTGTTCAGCCTCCATGTGTACGTGGGTTTTCTTTTGTTTTTGTTGCCATTGAAGACCACCCTTATTCCATAGTGATCTGATAGGAGGCCTGGGATTATTTCTATCTTCTTGTATCTGTTGAGGTCTGATTTGTGACCAATTATATGGTCAATGTTGGAGAAGGTACCATGAGGAGCTGAGAAGAAGGTGTATTCATTAGCTCTAGGATGAAATGTTCTATATATATCAGTTAGTTCCATTTGGTCCAAGGCTTCAATTAGATTCACTATGTCCCTGTTTAGTTTCTGCTTTCCTGAACGATCTATTTCAGAGAGCGGGGTGTTGAAGTCACCCACTATTATTGTGTGCGGTGCGATGTGTGCTTTGAGTTTTAGTAAAGTTTCTTTTACGAATGAGGGTGCCCTTGCATTTGGAGCATAGATATTCAGGATTGAGAGTTCTTGATGGTGGATTTTTCCCTTGATCAGTATGTAGTGTCCTTCTGTGTCTTTTTTGATGACTTTAGGCTGAAAATCAATTTTATCCGATATTAGGATGGCTACTCCACCTCGTTTCTTGGGGCCATTTGCTTGTAAAATTGTTTTCCAGCCTTTTACTCGGAGGTAGTGTTTGTCTTTGACACTGAGGTGCATTTCCTGCATGCAGCAAAATGCTGGGTCCTGTTTACATATCCAGTCTGCTAGTCTTTGTCTTTTAATTGGGGAATTGAGACCATTGATATTAAGAGAGATTAAGGCATAGTGATTATTGCCATCTGCCATTCTTGACGCTATCTTTATGTTTGAGTGGTTATCTACTTTTGGATTTGATTCAATAAGGTTATTATCTCATTTTTTCCAGGGTGTTGTTTCTCTCCCTGTATTGGAGGTTTCCACCTATTATCCGTTGCAGGGCTGGATTTGTGGAAAGATATTGTGAAAATTTGGTTTTATCATGGAATATCTTGGTCTCTCCATCTATGGTGATTGAGAGTTTTGCTGGGTATAGTAGCCTAGGCTGGCATTTGTGCTGTCTTAGTGTCTGCATGAAATCTGCCCAGGATCTTCTGGCTTTCATAGTCTCTGGTGAGAAGTCTGATGTGATTCGGATAGGTCTTCCTTTGTATGTTACTTGGCCCTTTTCTCTTATTGCTTTTAGTATTTTTTCTTTGTTTAGAACATTCAGTGTTTTGATTATTATGTGACGGGAGGTATTTCTGTTCTGGTCCAGTCTGTTTGGAGTTCTGTAGGCTTCTTGTACGTTCATCGGCATCTCTCTCTTTAAGTTAGGGAAGAGTTTTCCTCCATAATTTTGTTGAAGATGTTTACTGGCCCTTTAAGTTGCAAATCTTCACTCTCATCTATACCTATAATCCTTAGGTTTGGTCTTCTCATTGTGTCCTGGATTTCCTGGATGTTTTGGGTTACACGTTTTTTGCATTTTGCATTTTCTTTGACTGTTGAGTCGATGCTTTCTATGGAATCTTCAGCACCTGAGATTCTTTCTTCCATCTCTTGTATTCTATTGTTGATGTTTGCATCTATGACTCCTGATTTCTTTCCAAGGTTTTCTATCTCCAAAGTTGTCTCCCTTTGTGATTTCTTAGTTGTTTCTACTTCCTTTTTTAGTTCCTGGATGGATTTGCTGAGATCCTTCACTTGTTTGTTTGTATTTTCCTGTATTTCTTTAAGGTATTTTTGCATTACCTCTTTCAGGATTTCTTCCTGATGACCCACGTTCTCCTGCATTTCTCTGAGCGATTTTTGTGTTTCCTCCTCATGGGATTCCATCTGTTGATCCATCGTCTCCTGCATTTCTTTAAGCAGTTCTCGTGTTTCCTTTGTAAGGGCATCTAACCGTTGATTCATTTCTTTAAGCAATTTTTGTGTTGCCTCCTTATGGGCATCCATCTGTTGACCCATATTCTTCTGCATTTCTTTATGCAAATTTTGTGATTCCTTTGTGAGTGCATCTACCCGTTGATTCATCTCGTTAAGCGATTTTTGTGTTGTGTCCTTGTGCGCCTCCATCTTTTGATCCATGTTCTCCTGCATTTCTCTAAGCGATTTTTGTGTTTCCTTTGTAAGGGCTTCTAACCGTTGATTCATGGTCTCCTGTAACTCTTTATGAGATTTATTTGTGTCCTTCTTGTGATCCTCTAATAGGATCATGAGAAGTGATTTTAAATCCAGATCTTGTCTTTCGGGTGTGGTGGGGTACCCAGGACTTGCTGCTGTTAGAGAGTTGGGTTCGGATGGTCCCACATTACTTTGATTTCTGTTAGTAACATTCCTACGTTTGCCTTTTGCCATCTGGATACCTCTGGTGTTAGTTGGTCCTGCTGCCACTGGCTGTTGGTTGGACCTCCTGTGAGCCTGAAAAGCTATTTCTGCCCCCCCTGGATTACCAGGATTCCCCTGGCACCGATTTCTGGGGCCTGCCTGCTCCTGAGTGACTTTGGAGCCCTAATGTGCCTTGCCCCAAGTGATCTTATATTGGGGAGGCCTTGCACATCTAAAGGCTCAGCCTAGTGGATTCCTGGAGCATAGGTCGCCAAAGGGAGGCTGGTAGGCTCCTGCCCTGTGCAGGGGTGTGTGATCTCTCCTGGGGGGGGGAGGGGGCGTCCCTCTGCCAGGCAGAAGTCCCACAGCAGAGCTGGTGTGCTGGTTACTGCAGATCAGCCCAGCACTTGGGAGCCGCATACACACAAGCCGCCCGAGACCCACGCGATATTATGCCTGTCTGTCTCAGAACCTGGCTGTCCCAACCTCCCAGTCACTGGAGCAAAGATGGCGGAGGGCACTCTCCGTGGCGCCGCTCGCCTTGTAGACGCGATGGCCCGCCGATCTGGCACCCAGACGACCACAGCGCTGACCCGTTCTCGGGCACAGACGGACGCCCCAACAGGCCGTGTCCCAAGTGATGTTATATTGGGGATAGGGAGCTTGGGGTACCTGTCTCTTCAGTGCAGTCTGCGGGAACAGAGGTTGCGGAAGGAAAGCTGGTAGGCTCCCGCCCAGTGCGGGGTCCCTCTGCTAAAAACTTTAAAACAGATTTAAATTAACTTGTGAAAGCACAATAAAGGTATAATTGTATTTACTGAAGAAAAATAGTAAGAAAACTATAAATGCTATACTGTCTCCTAGAGCTAAAATTTCTAGAATGTTAGAAAAATGGATATATATATATATATATATATTGATTTTCAAAGACTTCTAAGTAATTGGCATTTTGTACTATAAATGAGGAATTCTCATTTACTTGGAGTTTGTGATATATATATATATATATATATATATATATATATATATTCCACTCAAAAGAAGTATGTTAATTTTTGTGGGCTCTTTGAAACAAGACTGCATGCAAAAACTGGTTTTAATATGAATATTTTCTTGTTTCTTAAAATTGATGGGACATCAAAAACAAAAAACAAACAAAAATCACCTAGTCAATTCAGCAAGAGAAACAGAAAGACAACTCTAAGATACATTAGAGCAGAATATTACAATGGCACCTGTAATGAATCATTTGATATTAGTGACTGACTAAATTAAGAATTTATAGCAGGTGTGCACACATGATCTTTTGTTGCCATCTGTGATCCACCTGCCAAGTTGCAAATTATTGACACAAGATTGCACTGGTCACTCTTATCAGCAGGATACTTACAAAAGATTGTCTCTGATTCCACAGAAACATTCTTTAGGGTCTAGTAAAGGACTAATAGAAATAAGATTATTGTGCACTGAATGGGTATTTGTCATTAAGTGTTCACACTTAATGAATAAGATAGTGTAATAGCTTATAGATGACCTAATCTTTACTCTTTCATTATTTGTCTGTTGTTATTTTATATAGCAGTTTTAATTTTTCTGATTGCTGCTAATTTTAATGGAATATTTTAGATCCTGTCTCTGTCTTGAAAAAATGTCGTTATACTCTCCAAAGGAAGGTAGATTAGAAATTTTCCATTGTTTTGTTAAGCCACATATAAATTGTTTTGTTTATATGCCTGAAGTGGGATAGCAAATGTGGAGAAATTGAGGCTCTCACTTCCCTCAAGTAGGCATGTGACAGCTCCAGAATAGAACCTCTGGCAACAAGCAGCCTTGCACTTTTATCTAATTCAGCTGTTCAAATATGATCTTTTCATGTATGTAATCACGTAAAAAAAGCATGTAGTGTGTCCTTACAGAACCCCAGGAGAAGTTTGTTGAAAGACCTGCTAAGACAAGGAGGAAATCATAGGATAGTGGCCAGAAACCTCGACTTGATGACATGCCTGAATCTGCATTTTTGTTCTGTTTTTACTTGTTGGAAAACATTGGATAAATTACTCAACTTCCCTATGTTTCATTTTTCTTTTCTGAAGATAATAGAACCTAGATTCTAATATTTCTAAGAGTGAGAAAATGAAGTAAAACGAAAGTCAAAATGCATAGAACATGTTTGACATGCATAGAGTCCATGAGACTGTTCACTATTGTGATTCATTTTCTTGGTAACGAGTAAGTTCTATTACATACAAGGACATTTTAATAACATAATATTACTTGTTAAGGACATTTTTCAACAGCATTGAGTTTCCTCTCTGCAAGATGAGTTCATCTTTTTTCTCATTGTAATTTTTGATAGCATAGAATAAGGTAGAGAGAGGCCCACAGTACATCTGAAAATGCAACTGAATTGACTCAAACTATCAATATCATATCTGAAAGTCAGCAAGTCATGGTTAAAAAGCTTGTTTGACAAACAGACTGTGTTTGGCTAGTCTTTTGATTTGTAGTTAAAGCTAACGAGAATTTAATATTTCAATATCTTTGTGGGTGATTCCTGGAGAATGGTGACATAAACTGGTAGACTTTGCAGACCTTGCTACATGTGCTATTATGTTTGAAATATACAAAGACTTTTGTTGTTGATCTGTGTTGTCAGTATAGTAGTTTGTTTCAACCCAATAGACATCTGATAGCTGTTCCCTCCCTGAAAATTAAGTGAGCACATTAACTAATGTTGAGATCAAGCCATAAATTAATCATGCAATTTATTCACCTCACTGCTACAGTAATTCCCCAATAGCAACTTGGATGCTGCAGAGAGTAAGTTGACTATGGAAATGCACAAAATGGCATCTTAATGACCTTCAAGAGCTAATGTAGATCTGTAAGTGCCTAACTAAATATCAGAGTGGCTTGGACACTGGGGAGAGCTGGGCTCATTATTCCACTCTGCTGAGTTAAATCATTTGGGCTCCCTTTATTTGCTGATGGCCTTTTTCTCTTTCTCTACCCATAAAGGATATTCATTTAAATAAAAGATACTGTAAACATGGAGTTTGTTAGGGAAATATGACTATGCAAGTATTATTTCAAAAGTCAGAATTCTCACAATGGTTAATTTACATTAATTTGTTCTTGAGGTAAATGTCCGACTTGACTAAATAAATGTTTTCTTAAAACCAAATTATGCATTGCTCCCGGTTTTTGTCTTCCCAAAGCCAATCAAAGAAGAAAAATCATATTTACTAGAAATGCTATAGTTGATCTCAGCCTATTATTGTAAAATAGATTAACCCTCTGAGAAAAACTAGAGAGATGAATTTAAATCTGAAAAAAAAATTGGATTTTTATACTAAAATTTTCCAAAAAGTTTGTAGCACCATGACATAAATAGTTTCAATTTTAGAGATTGTTTTACCAACTTTATTGGAGAATTTAATTTAAATGAAATCTACAGTTAAATTTGAGTTGATGTGTTCACTTGTGTGTAAAACTGGATAGATTTTGTTTAATGGTTATATAGACCACATTAAATAGTAAATAATGTCAGTTGTTTTCCGACAGCCATACTAATCTTCCCTTAGGCATGCTTATTTTGCATATAAATTTACTCTTTAATACTCATTTACTTATAATATTAATATGGATTTTCTGAAAATACTTGACCTATGTATGAAGTTTCATTTGCCATTTCAATATGCTAATTAGCCTGTATGGTCAAAAACTGAAAATGAATTAAACTGTTGAAAGTTGGTGATGAAATTCTGTGGCTGTCCTGTGGCAAGCAAGTAAGACTGTAGTATTAAGTCTTTTATAGACCTTGTTTATACTCATTTATTTTTCCCAGATACAACTTGTTCTATGTCTAACTTTACTTTAGATAAATTGTGGAATATGTTTAAAAATTGCAATTCTAAAAATTGTTGGAAAAGTTTTTCAGTAATAATTGATATCATACTTTTTTGCAGGAACTTAATAGTTCCCACAAACTATTAAGTAATACAATGCTCTGTTTCATCTTTATGAGAAACCTTTGAAGGGCACTATGAAATTATTATAGCTCTAGCTGAAAATTGTAGTTAAGAGAAGTTATGCAATACTAAAGATTACAGAGTAATCAGGTCACAGAACCAGGATGAGAATGTTGCTATCAGGACACTTCAATGAAAAGTTTTAATTACTGAATTGACTTGTATCTCACAATACACATTATTTTAAGCAACACAGAAAATTTCTTGATGAGAGCTCAATAATTGGTGCTTATAGGTAAACTTTATCATTATTTTGTTCTTCAAAAAAGGTCATCATAGAAATATAGAATTCAAAACAAATATGAAAATTACTGAGTTTTTGTTTGTTTTGGTAGTTAGTATTCTAGATTTACTCCTGGATTAGTGTATTGCTGTGTATGTCTTTAACAGTATACATTTTTTCATTCTCAAATTTTGATTTTGAGTTGATTTTTCTCTATAAAATCTTCCAGAATTATAAATATATTTATCAGATGCATATTCTCAATAGTCAGATGCAGGTATGGCATACAGAATCAACTTTATAGCACACATCAGTCATTTGTTTGGTATTCCGTGTTGATAAGATCTCTGTAAGCATTTAGTACCTACTTAGTTAACAAATTTCACTTTTATTCACATGACTTATTTCCCACTCGCCCATTTACATTACACCATGTTGCTTCTTCTTTTGGTTGGCTTCAAATTCATTTTCCCCTATAAAACTCTTATAACATAGAACATGCATATAATTTTATGTCACTGTACATATTATTGTTTGTTTCTGCCTCCACATGTTTCTATAATCCTCAGTAATGCTTCCCAGGAGGAAAATTCTAGAACCCAGATGGCTCATATGAATTGTTTCTCTGTGTTTTCTACATTATCTATAGTAACTTTCTGTGAATGTGAGCACAGCCCTTTCTTGTTTCCTGGTGGGGGTCATTATATTTTCTTTATAAATACCCAGAGCACAGAATACAGATACAGAATTGAGTTTAGTAAATTAGGTGCAAGTGACATTTTCAAGTAAAGTATTCCATCTTAAAGTTTAAACTTCAGGTCATGAAGGATGAATAGATGAAACAAAATACTGTTGGTTCTGGCATTTCTTAAATTGTTACATCTTGATTTGGGGGAGGGGCACTGAGAAGAAATGGAATAATGGGCTGACAGTCTATTAAATCTTTTCCAGAGAGATTTATTTTGTGTGTTGTGCTTCTGTGTATAGGCATTTTGATGAGTATATGCATGCAGCATGTCAAGAATAGAAGAACTGGAGTTACATGTTTTGGAGTGCTGGCCAACATTGGTGCTCATGGGTCTTGTGGAAGAGCAGAGACTGGTCCTAACTGCTGATTCTTCTCTCCAACTACTGAACATTAAGTGTTTTTTATGACATTATTCTACCAATACCTACTATACAACCAAAGTCTATAAATGAATACCTCTTTTTCTTTCTTTCTTTTTTTTTGGGGGGAGGGTGGGCTTATTTTTTCTTGCCTCTTTCTCTCTTCCTTTCTTTTTATTAGATATTTTCTTTATTTACTTTTCAAATGCTATCACCCTTCCTGATTTCTTCTCCGAAAACACCCTATCCCATCCCCCCTCCCCCTGCTCACCAACACACCCACTCCCACTTCCCTGTCCTGGCATTCCCCTCTACTGGGGCATCGAGCTTTCTCAGGTCCAAGGGCCTCTCCTCCCTTTGATGTCTAACAGGGCCATCCTCTACTACATATGTAGCTGGAGCCATGGTTCCCTCCATGGGTACTCTTTGGTTGGTGATTTAGTCCCTGGGAGCTCTGGAGGTACTGGTTGGTTCATATTGTTGTTCCTCCTTCAGCTCCTTGGATCCTTTCTCTAGCTCCTCCATTGGGGACCTTGTGCTCAGTCCAATGGTTGACTGAGAGCATCCACCTCTGTATTTGTCAGGTACTAGCAGAACCTCTCAGGAGACAGTAATATCAGGCTCTTGTCAGAAAGCACTAGTTGGTATCCACATTAGTGTTTGGGTTTGGTGACAGTATATGGGATGGATTCCCAGGTGGGGCAGTCTCTGGATGGCCTTTCCTTCAGTCTCCGCTCCACACTTTGTCTCTGTATCTCCTCCCATGGGTATTTTGCTCCCCCTTCTAAGAAGGATCAAAGTAGCCATACTTCAGTCTTCCTTCTTCTTGAGCTTTGTTTGGTCTGTGAATTGTTATCTTGGGTATTCTGAGCTTTTGGGCTAATCACCACTTATCAGTGTGTGCATACCATGTGTGCTCTTTTGTGATTGGGTTACCTCATTCCAGATGATATTTTCTAGTTCTATTAATTAGCCTAAGAATTTCATGAATTCATTGTTTTTAATAGCTGAGTAGTATTCCATTGTGTAAATGTAAAAAGCATAAATGTTTAATTTATTTAGAGGTATGTGTGTGTGCATCTATACAAGCTATTATACATATATTTAGTGCATATATGTTCAAATATGTACTATATATAAATGTGCTATAAAATGTATGTGCACATAATCACATAAAGATAATTTTATACAATTTTAGACAAAACATATTATTATATTTTATAATATAATGCATATAATTCAGTCTAATAATTCCCTTAATGTATAGAAAGTAGTTGATTTTTGTTTTTCAGGATATTACTATAATCTCCATTTTCTATTTTTCTGTGGAGTTGATATTTTCTATGAAATAAGACAAAATTTTGTGCTGTACTGTTTTCAATTATATTAAGCAGATGGAATATGTATTCAATATTTATGATTTTAGGCAACTCTTCCATTTTAGAGAAAAACGCATTCCCCTCCTTCAACATATCAAGTGCTTCTTTACATTTTTCTTTGCTCTTTCTTTTTAAAAATTTATTATTACTATTATTATTATTATTATTATTATTACTTTTTTGGCAATGCTGCAGATTACACCTGTGAGACAAATATTCTGTGTACTACTTGACCCGTTCATTTTCTTACACTGAGAGTTTTATTTAAATATAAAATATAAAAATATGTATATATTTATATATAAATTATATATTATATTATGTAGGTTTATAAATTGTCACTATATAAATTTTATATATAATAATTAAATAACAATTAAATATATAAAATATTTATATTTATATAAATATAAAGTATTTAATTTTATCTCTTGTTATTTAGATGCCTTATATGTTAGATCACAGAACTGCATAGACTAATTAATTTCTATAGTCTATCAAGTATATATTATTTATTTTATCTAATGTGTTTGGTTTTTATAAATAAATAATTTAAAAGATTTGGCAATAAATTGATGAGAGTTTTAAAAGATTCAGTGTTTTTCACACTCAGAATTTTCCATAAAATTTTAATGAGTAAAGATTATTTGTTTCTTGAAATTCATTTCGTTTTTAAATTTTTATAACTGTCTCTTCACGTAGCCTGAGGTAACCTCTGTGGGATAATGGTTTATAAATATATTTGAGTTAGTTCAATGGTAATTAGTGACACTTGAGTGAAGGACCGTATTTTAAGGCCATGGATATTTAGCTTAGTGAACGATATTTGGCTCTATAAGTGTCTGTTGGGGACTGTTATGAATAATAATGAAGCAAGAACATATAATTTCATCTGTGGTAAATGCCCTGAGGCAGTGTGGCCTTGGGAATCCAAGCTGACCCACTTCTATTGCCTAAGTGACATCCCAGAATACCCTCTACAGTAGAATGGAGCTAAGATCAGCATGCTGCTCAAGGATCATTACCTTTTGTACACCATTCTCATTGCTCCTTTCATTTGGAGTTCCTCTGAGAATAAATTGTATTTATTCTAGTGCTATAATACATCTGGTTTTGATGACTGTTATCAGTAATTACAAAAGAACCAATTCTGTGAAATTTGGAACAATTTAGATATTGTCTAGTTGAACTGTGGCTCTCATTTTTGTAGAACTTCTGTAACACAATTTGAAGTGCAAAGCTTCCTGCCTTGTTTTGTTAGGATCAAGGAAAGATAATCCTTAAAAATCCTTTTGTTGGAAGCAACCTGTGCATGCTCTACCTAAGCCAGAATCACTCCCATCTTTGTTTATATGTCTTTGCTATTTTGTGTTCTTTCATGCATGTAATACCCTCTGGCATTATGATATTTAATTATTCATTGCTTTTTGTCTCCCCAGTAGTATTTAAGCTTGGTGAGAATAAAGATTTGTTTATTTGGCCACCATTGAATTTTTAGGGTTAGAAGTCTGTCTGCCACATTTTGCTGGATGAATGATTGGGGTGTGAATTATAAGGATCTTGAATTCTTTCACATATGCATATATATTCTCTTTGTATTTATCTTAGGATGAATCCATGCTATATATTTATGTTCTATATTATATCTACTCTAAGTTGATAATTTCAGTATAGAATGCTACAGCATGAATCTCAGGATAATTCAATTCTGTTAGGTATTAGAGAGCTGTATTAGTCAGGGTTCTCTAGAGTCACAGAACGTAGTCCCTATATAGTCAGGGAATTTGTGGATGACTTACAGCTTGCAGTTCAACTCCCCAACAATAATCAGCAGTACTTGTGGATGGAAGTCCAAGGATGTAGCAGTTGCTCAGTCACACGAGGCAGGCCAGGAAAAGCCAGAGTGAATCTTCCTTCTTCCAATGTCCTTATATAGGTCTCCAGCAGAGGGTGTGGCCCAGATTAAAGGCGTGTGCCACCACACCTTTAATCCCAGATGACCTTGAACTCAGAGATCCCCTAATCTTAATCTTCTGGAATTCATAGTCACTATGCATCAAGATCTCCAGGTCAGAAACTTGGATCTCTGAGCCTCCAGATTAGGATTATAAGTGAGCCTTCCAATTCTTGTTTAATTCATTCCAGATTTAGTCCAGTTGACAACCAGGAATAGCCACTACAATAGCTGAAGATGAATGAAATAGAATCTCTGTTCACTTAGATTTCAAATCGTACATTTTTATCAATCCAATTTTATGAGGAAATGTTCTAAAGCTCTAATTGCAGACAACCCACTCTTACTTACACAGAGCATGAAAGTCATGAAAGACCCCTGATGCAAATCATAGATTAATTAGTGTTTTCAAATTTTAGTGTGCACCGATACACACACGCTTGCACACACACACACACACACACACACACACACACACACACACACGCACATACACACACACACACCACCACCACCACTACCATCACCCCACATACTATTGCAGTGATAAAAAATATGAAAACTAATGAAATACTGCCACAATCATCTATTATTAAAACACTTGGCAATTATGGTATTTCTGATCAACATACTTTTTCCTATTTTGTTAATTATCTCTACATTTTGTTTTGGGATTTTTTTTTTTATCTTTTTGTTTTCAAGTTCTTGTGGCATGGTAGACAGATAGAAAGATTCCAGTTGAGGAACACAAGACTCCAGGTAATCCATATAGGGCAAGCCACTTCTCTGGACATGATGATGCCTTCAGAGTGACTCAAATGTATGACCTACATGAAACATTGTGACTCTGTCAGGAAGACATATTTGTGACTTTTACTTTGATTCACACTTAAAAGAAAAAGGTGCCAAAGTTGCTTCACCCACTGTGCTGTGTACCTTTAAGAGCCTGTTGGTAACTGGGGTTTTGTTGGAAACCTGGCATGAAGGAGTGGAAGAATTTGGACATAATTTCCTAAACTTCTATACAACTGGGTTCCTGCAGAGCTCATTTTTATTGTTTATGCGTGCTTAACTGATTTATTTATTCACGTTACAGACTGATCACAGACTGTTTTCCTCCCAACCCCTCAACTCTCCTCCGACAAGGGGATGCTCCCTTGCCCCCTGGTCACCATCCTATCCTGACACATCAAGTCACTGCAGGACTAGAGACATCCTCTCCCACTGAAGCCAGAGAAGGTAGCCTGCTAAGGGGAACAGGATCGACAGGGAGTGAGGGCCAGTCTCTGCTCCAGTTATTGGGGGTTGTCCTGTGCTCTTAATGGACAGACACTTTTGGAAAATCAAACTTTTCCCTAGTAGAGGATAGACAAATTTATGGCCCTGGAAAAGACAACACATTATGTTTGTGAGTGAGAATAATTTTTTTCATCTGAGTCCCTTTCATTTTCTCTGTGTCTAACATGAGGGGAATCACTAAATTTGTGACATTTTCCCCTGTCCTTTCTTCATCACCACAACTTAAGAGCTAGGCTGACCTTGTTCCTTCCAGAGATATGCATTCCATAGATTGAGTTCCTTCTGCAGAGCTTGGTATCACTGCCAGACATCTGCTTTAGAGAAATTCGTAAATAGGTGAGAATCAGTACTCGCACAATTTCATGGATGGGAATACAAGCAGTATGTATAAAACCGTATCAAAGTCTCAGTTCCCAGTCCCTGCTGAATCAGCTGCTGTTTTCCTCTACTTGAGTAGCAAGTAGGGAAAGGCATCTGGGCAGAGACATTAAGACAAGGGACATCTGTTCTCATCCTGGAATTTTCAGCTTCTTCCTAGGACTCATACTGGAACTCTAGTTCTTAGCAGAGTAAATGAGGGAACTTTGTATTTGTGTGGCATGCTCCAGTGAAAGTACCCCATCTCTGAGTTCTATGTCCTTCCTCTCGCCTTGTTAGAAGGAGCAGGAGTTCTATTGCCTATGGAACAAGGTCCCTCATGGCAGGTCTTTGGTATGCCTGTTCTTTTAAGATTTTTTTGTGATACATGTTTGATGCTAATGTTCTATAAGTTCAAAGAACTGAGTAATGATGGTATGTACAGGATTAAACATGCCAATGCCATTTCCTTATCAATGTGTGGAATTTTTTTGAAACCTAGAATTTTAGATTTCTTCCAAGCATTTGGAATAAGTATCTTCAAAGAAATATCTAATGACTTCTTTTATTGGAGAACAAACTTGTGTTTTATTTCTCTTTTCATGAAAACTAGGAAATCAATGTGCATTGTTATTTTAAGAATTCTCAGCTTTTTTTGAATAATTTATAAGATGTCAGACATTATCAAAGGTTCGAATAATAGCCTGTTTGTTCACCTACACAGATGTATTATTCCTTAAAATTCAACACAGTTGGCTGAGTGAGTCAACCCTATTAATGCCTGCTCTTTGGTAGAAAGTAAATGGTCATTTGAGTCCAGTAAAGGACAACAGTAAGCTTCACTCAGAGACTGACAATACTAGATGCTGTATTTAACTTCTGTAGGTGTGAACTGTGGGTCAGTTGAGTAAATACTTTTCCAAGTGAGGAGAAAAATTTAGACAATAAAAACATTTTTGAACTCAAACTTGCACTCCTCAAGATTAAATTTAAATTCAATAAATATACTGCCATATGTGTATAATATTAAAATCATCTAACATTTGGGTACAGTTACTATTAGCTCTCATGGCATTTATAACAGATATGCAATAATTAAAATGTTTTGCAATACCCATATTTCTATTAGGATAAAATAAGATCTCTTTTGAAAAGGTCTTTGCAAAAAAAAAAATCTTTGCAGAACAGAGTTATGTGTATTATTTAATGTTGCATGCTTTCTTTGCAGTAGAAAACCTATAGAGAGCAATACTGAATCTTTCTTACTTGTTATATGAATGAATTTGAATGAATCTTGGCAAACATGTTATATCTATTTGTTTCCTAGGTTATTTGAGAATATTTCTTTTGAAATTTAAAACTAGTTGGAAGGTTAATGTGCAATCATTTATTTAATCTATAACAATGGGTACCCACAATGTACCAGCTACCAAGCCACCATTCTGAAATAAAATCCATTCCAGCCACTATATACTGTATCTTCTAATGATGAGGGCCAGGCTGATCCAAGGCTTTCCCTGAGGTAGATAGAAAGAACACAGCATTTATTTTATGAGGTAAACTATTCCTTCTCTAAAACTAGAAATATGCTTGGTAGAGACAATAAGGTCCCGGGGCCAGGGCCTTGGGAGGTTCTGAATTTTAGATGCCAAATCATATACCCTTACAGGGCTGTAGTATCAGTGCCATCAGACTTGTGTGCACAATCTGTAATGTTCTTGAAATAGCCTGTTCCCCTTGTGAAACATTGCTTGACTAGCTTCCCATTTTATGTCCCATTTTATGATAGTTTCTGCTGACTTATCTCACTTATCACCTGTAAATATTATATAAAGTGCTGTACGTTTTAATAAGCTTGCTTGGAATACTGTATAGATTTGTGGAAGACCTCCTGACACAAACTTATCCGTCTTCTTATCTTTTGATCTTTTGATCCTTTCTCCCAGTATTCTGTCACTGGTTACTGAAGAATAACCTACTGGTCCAGCTCATCTACAGAATCATTAGCTGTTATAGGCATATGGATAGGGGCATGTATTGGAACAAGGATAGAAGTAAATATATATTTGTAGTTTAAAAGTAAAGCATTTATTTTATGAGGTAAACTATTCAGTGTCATGATCTGTGTCTTAACAGCACTTTAATGAAGTTTTAAATTAATCAGCTGCTTTTCTCTAAGGTATTTGTATACTTTAGAGAATATACTCATAAGTCTCTGTGATAATAATATACTCTAATCAATTCTGTTGAGTGACACAGAAAAGCCTTTACTATTTCAAGTAACTTACTTCAAACAATGCAAGGACACAGGCATTCTAGTCACAGCTATACTCAGGTCATAATGCCTGATGTGGCTCCAGATTTTTAAGAAGATTAATCCAATGTCAAAAATACAAAATTAGTTTCCAATGTGAAACATGTTTAAAATAAAAAATTATAATTCTATTAAAAACCATAGATATTATTAAGAACCTGATGTTCAAATTTTGGGCTAACTTCTGAAACTTGTTCTACGTCAACTTTAGGGTTCTACTCTGTGTCCCAATCTGTGACCTACAGTTTTCGTTATTGTTGTTGGTTTTTAGGGGGCAATAATTTTGAAATGTTACTTTCTTCAGAAACATGTGATTTGGCCTTTTATGAAGTATATGTAGCTTACTGAGATAGTTTATTGGTAATTTTAAAATGTTTCAATCTAATAGTTATTGATAATATCATATATATATTCAAGATTTCTGTCAAGCCTGAGAAAATGTCTATTAAGTATTTTTCCATGTGTGAGTTACACAATTTAAGAGAATTTCATTTGTTTCAACCCATTTCAAACCTCTATAACAGGCAGTATAAGTTCAGATGTTAGTTGGGCTTCTGTCTCAAGACACGGCATTAAGCTGGATTAATTGTCATATCTTAATCCATTGTTTAAAAAAATCCATTGTTATACAAAAATGGCTACCAACGACACAACCATAGATAGAAATTACTGAACTATGAAGTGTATCTCACTAAACCCCAATAAATCATGCCCTAAATTAACACATGTGAATGGATCCCTCAAATTCTCATGACTTTTCCAATGATAATCTTCCTTCAGTGATGCCAGAGAGTTGAGTCTGGAATGGAAGAGTTAAGCAATCTTTGAAAAAAGTTTTCTGAATGTAAGTACAAAAACTACAAGTGTCTATGTGAAGAATACATAGTTAGGAATTCATACTTCCAGCATCAGTTGAGGGCTATAGAAGAGCCCATGCAGATAAAAAGCCCAATATAGGTCTTTACTGTCTTCTGACAGACTTTCCTCTTTGTTGTAATCGACATCTTCCTATAAAGCAAAAAAAAAAATGCTAAATGTTGTTAATAAATAGTCAATACTTATTGGGCATTATTCTTGTAATAGTGGTGTGAATGGGTAGCATTTTAATGTGAACAGTGAGTTTCATTTTCCTGACTAATGTCTTTATTTCCAATATTATCTGTATTAGTTGCTTCATCACCCATTGCTTCTTAATTTATTCATAGTTAACCAACAAATGTCACTTAAGAAAGACAACTGCCTTAAGATATGCGCATGACCGACCAGCGATATTGAAGCCTTGCCCTGCCCTGCCAACAAATATGAATGAAATTTTAACACACAGGACATGGTTAGTAAACTAATGGTGTTTTTTCTAAGCTTTTAGATTTATTTATTCATTTAATGTAGAGAAATATTTCGTCTGCCTACATGTTTGCATGTGCAAAATGTGTGTGCAGTCCCTGCTAAAGGCAGAAGAGTTATTGGATCTGCTGGATCTGGTGTTACAGATGAATATAAGCCACTAAATGGGTGCTTGGAATCAAACTTGGGTCTTCTGCAAGAGCAGCAAGTGACCCCAGACAACACCCCAGACCCTGTATTAATATTTTCTCCCCTTTGGAATTACTATTGTTTAACCAATGTTTTACTCTGAAATACAAAAATGTCTGCTTTTTCAACTATCTTAGAAGATCTTTTCTCAAGACAACAATCAAATACTTCTAGTATTCTCTACGATTCTTTATTTTTCAAGTGGCTATACCACATCTCACTAACAGTATGCAGATTCCAGAGCCTGTCTTTCTTTCTGCTCCATATAGCTTTATAATTAAATGTTTATAGTTATGTCCTGCAGCAGAGACTGATGCAGGACAAAAAATATTTGAACATTGCCAATGGTTCTGAAATGCTGTCTCATGACTAGATACATGGGACAATCAACGCATCACATTTCCTTGTATTTTTCCCCTAGTTTTCTCTGTGTATTGAAGACACTTTCCTTTCATATCCAATTTGACACAGTGATAATCATCCCATGCTTTCTCCCATATCACTTGGTGAAACAGGCTCTGGCTGATAAAGTACTGTGATTCCTAAGAAGTATCACTCTAACATTGATAGAGCTTCAATCATTTTAAAAATGATTCAGCCATTCCTATGAGGGACTATTTTAAAAAGGATTTCAATAGAACAGTATTCGTTTATATATGTGGTGTATACTCTTCTTTATCCCAAAGAATAAGCTTTTAGTTAAAGGACTAGGCTCTTCACCATTGAAACTAATGATTCAGTAGTGAAAAGCATCCCTCGAAATGTAGAGGACCTGGCATAAACCTTGAAAGAGCCAAAGAGTATATTATCTGTCCACTGGTTAATGGAAGTGGAGTAAAACAGGAGTCCCCATTAAAGAAAACCTTGGGAGGATCTCTGCTATGTTTTGTGGAGAGTCGAGGAAGAACTGAATGAGAGACCATCTCTGAGTGTGCAGCTGAGATGGGCATGTCTGTGCCAATGACTCCAGTGCCTCAACCCCTTGGGAGTGGCAAAACCTTTTCCTTGTGAATAGAGATGGTAAACCCTGCTCAGCAGCCTGAATATAAATGTTAACAGTGTTTTCAGAAAATGTTCATAGTAGTTGCCCTTCCCTCCTCGATATTTATAGCCTAAAGATTACTCTTGTACAGAAGCTGCTCCTATTAAGTGTCTAAACCAATTTCCTTGCCTCATCTTTATGCAATAAACCCATGTGTCTGTGTTTGGCATTTCTTCGATCTCCCACAGCCTCTAATCAGGTCAGTCCCTGAAACCCTGCTGAATGAGGTCAGCTCCCTATTTTACTTCGTTTTTTTTAAAGATTTATTTATTTATTGTATATGTGAGTACACTGTAGCTGTCTTCAGACACACCAGAAGAAGGCATCAGATCTCATTGCAGATGGTTCTGAGCCACTATGTGGTTGCTGGGATTTGAACTCAGGACCTTTGGAAGAGCAGTCAGTGCTCTTAACCATTGAGCCATCGCTCCAGCCCTTCTTAACAATGCTTCTCAGGCCATTGTTGCATTTGTGATAAAATGATCCCCAAATTGAGTTTCAGAAAGGTAACTTGAAACAGGTAGTTTGTAAAGGTTACTCCTGAATAATGTAATCTTATCAAAGATTAGGGTTTTAAAGATTCCATAACACAAATGGCTAAAACTTCATTCCTATGTAGTATCCCTAAATAATACTCTGGAAACCAACAAATTCATAAACACTCATTAAGGCTCTCTAAGATCAAAGCCAAACCTCTAGGTTCTCTTGAGTGTGTTTTCTTTCCCCCTTCAGATTTCTCCACTATGCTTCAATAAAATATTTTGTGGGCACTTATCCATTCAACATAACTTTTCATTGTTCCTAAAACTGTCATGGCAATGCATTGAGAATTCAGAGGGAAGCAAAGAGCTGCAGTCTTTGACCTCAACTGTCTAGAAAAGGCTAAGTATGAAAATATGTGTGAGGACAGGTGCAGTGGGATTATGTTCCCACACAGTAGAGCACAGCAAAAGTTATCATTAAAGAAAAAGAAATGCAGCTTTGGCCAACCATTTGCAGTGACATTTTTAAAGCAACACTGCACATTAGCAAATACAGTACATACGTTTTAGAGAAACATGTCCTCTGAGATTAGATCTTGGCAGGATAGAATAACAAGAAATGAACACTTGAAGAAGAGAGTACATGAAACAGACTCTTTCTAGACAAACAAAGACTTTCAGATCCAGGTTCCCACTTTTAACTCATTGATTAACAAGAGTAAATCTTCGCTATGAGGTAATGTATAATTTACTTTACTTCTATTATGAATACTTTAGAAATCCTCAGATCTGGTTTCTAAGCACTCTGCTATCCAAGGAGAAACAATGAGTGATTTCAAAGATTAATTCAGTTACTACATGGTTAGTGGCAGTAGAAATATAAATGTTTGAAGAATTTAGAATGAGGCTAGACAAAACTTAAAAGTAGCTTATATATAGAATAGAAATTCTCATTATTTTTACACCATAACCACATTGAGAATCTAATGTAATATAGATTCTCTTATTCTCTTGGGAAAATACAAATCTATATCTAATCTATATCTATGTCTATTCCTATATCTTTACACATATATGTATATATATCATATATACATATCATTCATAAATATAGCTAATCTATGCCTATATCATCTATATTTATCAATATCTTTATTTCCTAATATGTCTGTCATTTATCATCTATCTCAATTTCTATCTATGTATAGGAGGTATCTGAGGTGAGAGTACTAATGGCTTCTAATTTGGCCCCACATATACACCTCTTGGTGTTTGTACCTTCAAATAATTTTGATCATTTAGCATCTTAGCTATTTATTTGTTTAACTAAATAAACAAATGATATTTTAATAGCATCATTTAGCATCTTAGCTATTACTTGTTATATATATATATATATATATATATATATATATATATATATGTTTCTTTGAATCCGTAAATCAAGCATCACATTTTAAAATTTTTTTAGACCGCTTTCATTAAAGATCCATATGCCACATGAGGATACTTTTGTTCATGGTGAATACTGATGTCATCTGAAGTGAGATCACTTAACAGCTTCTAACTTGGCCACATATAACCAACTCTTGGTATTTTTGCCCTTTTGCAATTTTGATTATTATACTGTCATTTGGCATCTTTAGTTATTTTGTCTTTTTGTTTTGGAGATATGGTCTCTTGACCTAGGCTGTCATAGAACTCAGTATGAGACAAAGTCTAAACCAACAGTTTTCCTGACTCCACCTCCTAAGTATTGGGTTTTCTTTTCTTTTCTTTTTTTCTTGAATATATTCTTCATTTACATTTCAAATCTTATACCCCTTCCCGGTTTCCCCCCTCCCCGAAAACCCCCAACCCATCCTCCCATCTCCTGCCTCCAAGAATATGCTCCTTCACCCAACCCACTCACATGACCCCCACTCGATTTCCCCACACTGGGGCCTCTATTGAGCCTTCACAGGACCAAAGACCTCTCTTCCCACTGATGCCCAACAAGGCATTCCTCTGCCAATCTTTCGGCTGGAACCACATGTACCCCTTGGTTGATGACTTAGTCCCTGGGAGCCCTGGGGCATCAATGTCGTTCTTCCCATGGGGCTGCAACTCCCCTCCCCAGCTCCTACAGCTTGCCTTTCAAGTCCTCCATAGTGAACCCCACTCTCAGATCAATAGTTGGTTGCTGGTATTTGCCTCTGTATCTGTAAGTCTCTGGCAGGGCCCCTCCTAAAGACAACCATAAATGGCTCCTTTCGGTACACACTTCTTGTCATCCATAGTAGTTTCGGGGTTTGGTGACTGTTAATAGGATGAATCCCCAGGTAGGACAGTCTCTGGGTGACCTTTCCTTCAGTCTCTGTTCCACACTTTTTCTCCATAATTGTTCCTGAAATTCTTAGGCAAATGGATGGAACTAAAAAGTATCATCCTGAGTGAAGTAACCCAATCACAAGAGAACACACATGGTATGCACTCACTGATAAGTGGATATTAGCCCAAAAGCTCAAAATAAACATGTTACAATTCACAGACCACTGGAAGATCACAAAGAAGGTAGACCAAAGTGGGGGTGATTTGGTTCCTCTGAGAAAGGGAACAAAATAATCACAAGCGTTCGGTTTTCAATAGCATACTATCATGCCTACCCACTGGCTTACATTTAATGGTGATGTACAAGTAAATTGTTCTGATTTAGTTACCAAAAAATCCATCCATTCTGACATGAGCTTGCCCCTTGGCTCTTCTCACTCTGTGATGATGGAGGAAATCAGCACTCCTACTGATGGAGTCAATAGCTAAGCTCTTTTCAGTCTTACGAAGAATACCACACAGTCAATAATAACTCAGATGAGTCACCAACAAACAGCTACAAAAGGAGAATCCCTTGCTAGTAACCAGCAGCTAGAGTAATTATCTGGAAAACAGTTTTCTTTAATGGAATTTTAAAGAAAGTCATAGCTTCTGCCTTGATTTAGCCTTTGTCAGACTCTAAGCTCAGAGCACCAAGTTAAACTACTCTTAGACTATTGGTTCACAAAACTGTGAGGTAGTAAGTACTATTTTAAGCAACTAGACTTCAAGGTAATTCATTATATACTAGTATGTAGCATATATTTAAAATCCAGGATGAAAAATGTCAGAAAGTCAATTTAGAACATCACCATAGAGAGCCTTAAATACTAGGTAAAGGAGAAGCAGGAAGACTAATGACCCTTCAGCCAAGGTGTCCATTTTCTAGATCCTGAAACCAAAGAACATGATAGGCTATATGAAAAGAAGGAATAAAAATTATTCATGGGATTTATGTTGCAAATACACTAACTATAAACTATAATGTTTAGCTCAGATACTTAGGTAGGAGTGATTGGCAGTTTTCTTTCAATAAAAATACAGGAGAATTAGATCAGAGAATGCATAAGTTTTAATAATGAAAGCATAGGGTAGAGTACTGTGATTAGTAGCTTTGAAGATGAACAGGAACCAAGACCCATGTAACATGAGCAGTTCTAAGATATGCTAAAAGACCAAGTTTCTGTCTCTCCCATAGAACTGAAAGGAAGAACATACTTATTTTAACCTTGTTTTAGCTCGGTGAATGTCATTTGCACTTTTCATGTTCAGAACTGTAAGACTGTAGATTGGTCTTATCTTAAGATTGAAAGTAATCCTTTGTTTTGTTACCATATTATACTTGTTTTTATTTTTTTTAGTCACCCACTCCTCCTTCGTATAGCACTCCGCTCTCCTTTCTTCAGTAGCATAGCCAATGAAATATGCTACAAATTGACTGAATCAAAGAATTCAAGGTCTTTCTTTTAAAATGTTAAAAATTCAAAATAACTAACCACATGTCCCATTTAGTATATCATTTCTGCATAGAAAAATGACTAGTGATATTTTAATTGGTCATTAGTTAGGACATTAACTATCAATTTAGCAGTAATATTTTCAAATTGCCCAGCATCTAGTGTTAGAATAAGTCTTTAAAAAATGCTATACAGATCCAATTATATGGACTGTAAAATAAAAACAGAAAAAAGGAAGAAAGAATGAACAGGGAGGCACAACAAAACAAAAATATCACCACAGAGATTAGTGTATTCCTATAACAAGTTGGCAAACATTCCCAATTATTTCAGGAAGGGTGGTCTTAGAATCCCAAGAGTGGTTCTAAGTGAAGAAAGTTGGCAACTGAAAGTGACACCTTATCTCAAAGAATCGGCAGCGTGATCCACTGGAGCTCAAAGACACCACTTCAAAATAACCATTGAACTAATTCGCCATTATAGCTATTTGACTACTTTGTTGGACAGTCAGTCCTAATTACCTAATATTAAAGTCTGTCCTTTGTCTTCTATGATTTACATTTTATTTACTTACCACCAACATTTTATTCATAAAACATAAGATATCTTAAAAATCCTACTTATAAAAAGGTCAATCTTGACATCATTAAATAAATATCTTTGCAATGTAATAATTACAGGATTTGTGACATTTTATTCTGTAGGTCATTATATCTGTACTTTGACCTTAGAATTTCTACTTTTAAACATAGCAATACACTAAAATAATTGAATACACAAAAGAAAATAAAGAGAAGTAGAAGAAAAGTTATGTTGACCCATGAATAAAGTATTTCTTTCTGTTCCTCTTATTTTATTTTTAATATGCTAATTATTTAATTCAACAAATACCTAAATATAAAATATAATTGATTCTAATTTTTAAATTATATATATATATTTATTTGAGAAATAATGAAAGCAAGAATGAGTAAAGTGAGATCATGCAATAAACGTGAGGCAGCAAAGCTGTAAGATATATGGAGGGTCTACCCACCACAAGGAAACTCTTAGCTTGGGCTTCCAATGGAAGCATCTGAGATTTCTTCAGATACACGCTTGTTTAAATGGTAATTGGATGTGTGTATACAGATTTTTATGTAAGAGTATGCATAGACATGAAATTACTTACCTGTCTGAACTATATAATACAAACCTAAATAGTACTGTACTAGAGTTCTCTAGAGAGACACAGCAATGGATGAATATATCTTAAAAGAGGATTCATTGGATTGGCTTACCTGAGAGAGTCTTGATTGTAAACTAGTGGTTCTTTTCACATTGGAGAGGCACAGAACTTGTAGATGCGGAGTCCATGAGGCTGACTGTCTCTGCACTTCTAATCTGGCTCTGAAAGCTTTAGTCAATGTCGGGAGCTTAGAGGAACTGAATTCTGGTATGTTATTGAAGGAGCAGCAACAGCACCAAAAGACCAGCAGCAACTGCGTAGATGAACTCGTGAACACAAGAGGAGGGCTGCCAGCAAAGTGCGATGTCGAGAAAGGAGAAAGCAAAGGTCTCCTCTAGAATTTCTTCATCCCTGGGTTTGCCAGTCAAAGGTTTCACCACATTCATAGTGGCTCTTTCCAATTCCGTTAGTGTAATTATAAAACCAAGCAACAAACCAGACAACCAAATGACCAACCAACCAACCAAAAAAAAAAAAAAACACTGCCACCAAAAACAAACAATATAAAACAAAACAAGACAAAAGCCCCCAAACCAAAACAAAGAAGAGCAAACACCCATAGACAAGTTCAGAGAGCAATCTACTATAGATAATCCTTCAAGATGTGCCCAGGGGCTTGCCTCACTTGTGATTCTAGAGCCCATCAAGATGACAACCAATACTGACCTTTATAAAGTGCTGAGATATAAACACAAGTGGTTTACATATGTAATATAAAACAACATCAAATTCTATATTATGCAATGTGTACCTTATTTTTTATTATGGATACTTAGTACAGCGTGCTTTTTGTATACCTGTCTGCATGTTTGTTTACCCAGGAGCATAAATACATATGTAGTCATCAAACCTTATGAGTGCTGATGCCAAAGTTAGCATTTCAGATATCTTGGCTGTTTGACTCTGGAAAATATATTTCTACTTCCCTTATTGATTTACTAGTTCCATATAACCCTGTCAAGCTTTCTTACGAAATATGAATAGAACAGGATACCAATTCTCTCATTTTCTTTCTCCTACATTAACTTCCGTTTCACATATTGTTTTTTTTCTTCTTTTTAATGGGTTGACTTATTTCTAAGTTCTCAAATTTCTTTGTTGTTATGCCTTGATTTCCCCTTGCAAGAAACAGCCAAAAGTAAAAGTTATTTCATAAGAGTGATTCTTTTACATTCCTAATTACTAATTCTTTCTGGAGTGGGAGGGAAAGAAATCTATTGATTCTTGTGAAAACAAATTCATGAAACAAAGCACAGTGAAGATAATTACTCCAGAACGACAATTCTTGAGCATGCTTTCAGTCTTGTAAAAAGTTGTGCTGTTAAACGACTCTGGAAACGTAAGTGCTATTGAACTACACATTATTTATTTACTATGTGAATGTGTGAATGACAGCATATCCCTTTTCCACTGAGGGCAGGTTGTCAACTGATATATCTTTGAATCAATACCATTTTGATGAGGTCACCAAGTTCATTTATTCTTTCAGTGCCTTCTATGTGTGGACTGACAGCTAGGTAGATAGTATGAGTACAAACTCCTGTTTCTTAAGATGAAACAGTTTGTAGGGAATTTTAGGTCATTGTAATTATTATCACTCGAACTGAGATACAATGACAGGTTGACTTTGGATTCACAGACTAATGGCATGAAATAAAACATGAATTTCCATTCACCCACAATTATGATAAACATGGTTATTAGTCACAAACACTGTCTGAAGCTTGTTGAGATTCTGGGACAGGTGAGATCAGAATAATAGTTCTGATGTAAACATGCTTGTTGATGGATCCAAATGAAATAATTCCTAGTCCAGCATCTGCTGTTGCATGGGAAGAGGGCTCCTTTCTGATCCTCTGGAGCCTGATTTGTGGGAGCATCTGCTTCCATTGGCTGTGACAGTAGTGGTTTCCTCAGGGAGTTCCATTCTCCCCACTTCCCTTCTAATTATTCAGATGCTTTTCTCCCCTCAGCTGCTTGCACCAGAGCAAATCTGTACTCAGTAATTTCTCCTGAGATAAAACACTACCAGAGACTTACCATAGAGAACACATATGTGGCAATAAAAACACCTAAGCAGATTCATCAGAGAAGGTATCTATGGAAATATAGTTTTTATTGCCTTAAAGACCAAGGAAACAGATTTTATTATCTCATGCTTAGTAAGGACTTAAAATACACTTATTGTTAATATTCATTATTGTTGGAAGTGTGTCTCATCATAAGAAAACACAGTGTAATCAATCATAGTTCACCAGCTGCTGGATTGGGCAGAGTGACAAATTTGCTAGTTGGTTATTCTCTAACAGTTTGAATCTATGGAGGTTTATAATATTGATGCCCGTATTCCCATTACTAGACAGACTAATTTCCTCTGGCAAGTGTGTGGCTTGGGTCTTGAGATTTCTAAAATATCCCAAGAGGTGTTAAAATGCAACTAAGTTTGAAAATCACTGCCTAGATTATAATACCTGGAATATACTAGGTCTTTATTTTGTGACAGCCATGTGTAAAGTACATTATACATGACATCTTTGCTTGCTAACCAAACTGTTTTATAAAATGGCAAACATTAGCTCCATTTTGCTGATGAAGGCTCTAAAGCAAGGCAGACTCAGTGAACTTCATAGTAATGTGATAGGTGGATGTAGAGGAGGAACTTTTTTGACTTTTAATTCTGTGTGTGTGTGTGTGTGTGTGTGTGTGTAAGAATGGGTATGCTATTATAGTCACGTGAAAGTCACAGGAAAATTGGTAGATTCAGTTCTCTGCTTCCACCACAGAATCTAGAAATTACATTCAGGGTGACAGGCTTTCAGGGTAAGTGCCTAACTAACTCAATCATCTCAGTCGCCCAAGGGGAGGATTTGAACCAGGTTTGTCCCTAGTTCTATGCTACTGAATGCATTCATGAGCAAAAGTTTTGAAATTCTGAGGGGAAAAATGGCTGGCTATAAGCAAAGTGTACAGTAAGAAAGAATTCTCACCAGGCAGATTATCTGACCAGGAGCTTAATATACTTAATATACTTAGTAATGTGAACCTTCTGGATCTTCCAGTGTATGTCCTGTTAACTGATTAACCATTTCTGGGTGAGATCCCATCTGATTGTTCCTATTTTTATTTCTGTATACTTAGGTTGATTCTAATCTTTGAAAAGCTTGGAAAGATTCTAGACTAGGTAGGGTACAGTAATTCTCTCCTCCTCCTCCTCCTCTTCCTCTTCTTCCTCCTCCTCTTCTCCTTTTTTCTCCTCCTCCTCCTTCTTCATTTTTTTTGAGATAAGGTCTCTCTGTGTTGTGTATCTTTGCGTTTGCTAGACTTAAAATTCAGAGATCCTTCTACCTCTGCCTCCCAATGCCAGGATTAAAGGCATATACTGCCTCAGCCAAGCCTTTTTTTGTTTTTTTCTTATTTTTGAAAGAATGTTAATTCATTCCACTTTTAAAAAGTAGTCTTCTCACCTTCATAATGAAGATATTAACTATATGTTCACATATGCAGAAAACGTATATATATTCAATTGTTACAAGATATATTGCCATACAATCCATTTACTTTCAATTTTCTAAATTATTCTCCAGAGGCAGCTTCAGTTGGTTTGAATGGTTCTAAATACCAATGAAAATGGTGTCAAGAATAATCTTTGCAATATATATTTCTGGCCCACAGACTCTGTACATTATCTTGTTTCTACATTTTTAGACATCTTATAATATGTTGACCCTGGCAGTGTCGACACTAATGCCTTTATATATTGTTAGTCCTGCCTCTTTAACTGAGCCCTTTCCTGGGTTCTCAAGAGCTGAGTTTACTCATCTTAGTTCAGCTCTCTTCTCCCACTAGTGACTCAGAGTTTGAAATTTTTTATTTAAAAGTAGATTTATTTGTACAAACTCATTGCTAATGTCTAACAAAGGCTTTTCTTCTATCTCTTAGTGGAAGTTCTTAAATCATGGTCATCACCAAAACAGTCAGTATTTTCACCTTTGCTTCATATCTCTAAAACCAGCAAATTCTTTATTTGGCTGACTGATTATATTTGTAGTCTTCTTAATGATCTCCATGTTTTATATGAAGACTGTCAGTATCTGACAATTACACACAGTGCTATCTTGACCAGTCTGACTGTCCGGGTTGATGCAGTAGTCCTTCAGTCTTCTCCTCATTGGAATCACAGTTAGGCATTCGCCTAGCATTTATGTGGCTGTTGGCGATCTGACATCCTGTTCTCCTGCCTGAGCTGTTCTCCTCCCACTGAGCTGTGTCTCCACAATAGTCCGTCTTAAAACACAAGAGTGACACACCACTGTTTTAGCACCAGTACTCCTTGATAGAATGTTAACATTGTCATCTGGAAAATCAAATACAAAAGCTTATTCCAGAAAGTATTATGTGCTCACTTCAGCTAAAAATTAGCTTCCTCTTTTGACGTGCATCTGCTTTCTCTGCTAAAGAAAACAGAACACTGGGGACCTGACATTTGTAAACTTGCTTTTTGGATTCTTGGAAGGTAAACATCATTTCTTTTAAATTTATTTTAATTCTCTGAAAGTTACTTTAATATTTAATTGCTCAGTGTTGAATACTTAGAAGATTTTCTTAAGGTTTTCTTTCCAGAAGCTATTTGGTGATACCTTTTTGCAAGCACTCCTCTTTCTACGGCATTTCTGAATACTGATAAGAAAGCCAAATTGTGTCCAGAACTGTAAACTTTATCTTTGAGCCTGGGGTTCTTAATAGGTTTCAAAACACTGGGCTCTGAGAAATCATTTGATACAGGGCCTAAAAATTATGCAGTCAGCTATGTAGCTAGCTGATGATCCTTTCAGGGCATTAAGTACAGTTTACTTTCTTTATCATATTACATTTCTTAGCATGTAGTCATTACTTGCTAAATATTTCTTGATTTTACAGGAAATACTTTTAATTGACCCTAGTCAGGGATCAAGAGTTGGGGGACTTACACAATCTCTTTGTATGTAAATCATTTCACAGTGGAGATGAAGTTTATTATGTAATTGGATATTAATCAGAGATTATGAAAAAGTAAATAGACATAGTATACCATTTTATAAGTTCAGCAACACAAAAGATCATTTGTATAACACTAACAATTAGTGTTTCAATTTCATCCACAGTGTTCATAGTAATAAAAAACTACTTTAAGGATATTCCATTGATGTTTCTTGTCTCCTTCTTAAAACCTCGAGGTATAAAACACCACATGTGTGTTTGTGTGTGTGTATACATATGTATACATATATGCATATTAATATATAGATCTATGCTAGCTAGCTCATTATATCTATCTATCTATCTACACATTATATAAATATAAATACTGACTTATGATTTGGAAAGAACAACATATATAAGATATATATAGATATATAGACATACACACACACACAGACAGACATAGAGACAGAAAGAGACAGACAGCAAGAGAGAGACAGAGAGAGACAGACAGACAGAAAGATAGAATGAGAGAGAATTTATCTTTATTCAAACTGAGCTTGCTTGCTCTGTGGGAAGCCTTAATCAGATCATTATTTCCTTTCATTAAGTAAATGATTTCATTGAAAAATGAAAAATAATGAGAAAGAGGGGGTGTCTTAGGGCTATAACATGAACAACCAACAAATGTTAAACTGCTTTTCATAAGTCATCAAGCTTGTTAAATTGGAATATTGCCACCATAATTAATAATTTTATCAGTAGTCATAAACATATTGATGTGGAAAAAAATACTGACTCATGATTTGGAAAGGACATACATAAGGTATGTATGATACTATGGCTTTATACATGATATGTATAATTTCATATACATATTGCTGCCTTCAAAAATAATAGTCACATGAATGAAGAAGGCAATTACTTAATTATGCAGTAAGATTGTTCTACCAGTGTGTTAGCTTTTTAACATAGATTATGGTTTTTATGGTTAGAAAATAAATATACCCTAAAGTTTTGGACATTCAGGATTGTATTTCAGTTTTGGATGACATCACATAATTGACAGAAAAACCACTACTTTGTGTTTCAAAAGCCAAGGCCATTTATCCCTAGCAGGAGACATTGCAGTGGCAAATGAGGAAAATCATTAATAATTACTGGTCATGGAGAATTTGTCATTTATGACCAAGTAGATAGGTTCTATTCCCAGGATCCTTGTCTGGCCTCAGTTGGAGAGGATTCCCCTAATACTGGAGAGACTTGATGCCCCCAGGGAAGGGGGATGCCCGGGGAGGATGGAGAGCACCTCTCAGAGGCAAAGAGAAGATGAAGAACTGTGAGAGGGGATACTGGGAGGGTGGTAAACCTGGAATGTAAATAAATAAAATTATCAATTAAAAAGAAAAATATGGTAAATTTATATGATGAAGTATTACTCAGCTATTAAAAAATATAACATCATAAAATTTGCAGGCAAATGTATAGAACTAGAAAAAATTATGCTGAGTGACTTATCCCAGTTCCATAAAGCCAAAATTAGTATGTATTTACTTCTGAGTGTTTATTAGCTGTGAAAGAGAGGATAATCATGCTATGTCCACAGACCCAGAGAGACTAAGTAACAAGGAGGGCTCATCAGGGAAGAAATGAATTTGCTGGGAATGGAAAATAGAATATATATGATATAGGCTGTACTGGGGGAAAATGGGGATGGAAACACAAGGGATCAGGTCAGGGAAGATAGAGGAAGAAAGCATTGGAGATGGAGCCATTTAGGGGTGAGGTCAAAATCTAGTGTAATGCAAGCTTGCAGGAATCTTCAAGGGTGACCCTTATTAAGACTTCTAGTAATGGGGGATACAGCGCCTGAACTGAACTTTAACCAGACACGATTTCCAGTGAAAGGATTGGGTCACTAACCCAACCTCAAAACTTTCAACCTACAATTTGTTCTGCCTGCAAGGTGTGCTGCGGTAAAAGTGGCCGAGAAATTGTGGGAGTGAACAACCAATGACCTGTCCAGCTTGAGGCCTTTACCATAAGAGGGAGCTCACTCCTGACACTGCCTGGAGGTCCAGAAATCAGACACTGGATAGCCCAGACACTTAGGATAGAACCAAACTACCCCCATCCAAAAAAAGAAAAAGTAAATGAAACGATTCCTAACAATATTCTGTTATAGTTGTAGACATGAGTCTAGTGTGATTGCCATCAGTAAAGTTTCATCCAGCAACTAATGGAAAGAGACGCAGAGAACACAGCCAAACATTAGTCAGAGCTTGGGGAATCCGGTGATATAGGGGTGGGGAGACAAATTATTTCAGGAGTCAAAGGAGTCAAGGACACCATAAGAAAACCAACAGAATTAAAAAAAACTGGGTTCATAGGAGCTCACAGAGACTGAACCACAACCAGGGATCTTGCATGGGTCTGACCTAGGCCCTCTGCATACATATTGTAGTTGAGTAGCATGGTCTTCTTGTGGGACTCCTAACAGAGAGAGAGCAGGGTTGGGGGGGGATGCTGTCTCTGACTCTTTTGTCTACTTTTTTTTGTACTCTTTTCCTCCCACAGAGTAGCTTAACAAGCCTTAATGAGGCAGGGTGGGGAACTTCCTAGTCTTACTGAAACTTGAAAAGTCATGTTTGATTGATATCCATGGGAGGTTGTCCTTCTTTGAAGGGAAACAGAATGAGCAGTTAAGGGGTGAGAGTAGGGGTGGAGATTAGGAAAGAAGGGAGTGGAACTGTATTTGGGCTGTAATGTATGAGAGAAAAATAAATAAAAATTAAAAAATGAAAACCTTGTTCAGATCAATGAGACGCCTTTTCATCTACCTATCTATCCATGTATGTATGTATGTATGTATGTATGTATGTATGTATGTATGTGTCTATCATCTATGTATCTATCATCTATCTACCTGTGTATATGTATGTATGTATGTATGTATGATCTATCTGTCTGTCTGTCTATCTATATTTTCATTTTTAAGAATTTGTAAACAAATTTGTAATTCTTGCCTCATGCAAGAAGCCATGAGAGAAGATATCCTCAGGAAGTCTAAATTCAGAACCTCCTTAAATTTGCAGGTGAAACCTGTTACTCAGTCTCACACATGTGCAATTTGCATCCTGATATCTTTGGAAGACCATAGAATGCCTAATTTAACAATACCCTGCCTTTCATATCTACATCTAATTCCTATAAAAAAACACATAAAATCTGGCTCCAAATTAGTAAGTTGCCTACTTGTTTGTAAGAACCTTGACAATGCTCAAGAAAATTATAATACATGGTAGGATAGAAGTGGAGGCAAGAGACCTGGGCCTGGTCAGGCAGGGTGGGACAGAGACCTGGGCCTGGCCAGGCAGGGTGGGTCAGAGACCTGGGCCTGGCCAGACAGGTGGGACAGAGACCTGGGCCTGGCCAGACAGGGTGGGACAGGGACCTGGGCCTGGCTAGGCAGGGTGGGACAGTGACCTGGGCCTGGCCAGGCAGGGTGGGACAGAGACCTGGGCCTGGCCAGGCAGGGTGGGACAGAGCTCGCTTTCTAGAAGGCACAGAACTTGGATTTCCCGATTTTGAGAGAGAGAGAACAGAGCCTGAAGGCCATGTTTTTGGTAATGTTATATGAAATTTGAAAGCAGCCTTTCTATGAAATGTAACATTTTCTCATTAAACTAATGCCTGGAGAACAGATGTTGATGTTTGTTCAGTGAGCTTTGGGGTTTCTCTTACTACATTTTTCATAATGCACAAGTGTTCATGTGAGAATGAAATATTGGGCTCACAATTTAGGTGACCTGATTTCAATCACCCTCCAGCAGTGATGGCAGCCTGGTCTTCATCAGACTTCCCTTTGCTCTGTATCGTTGTCTCCCATGAAACGAACAGAATGAAGAGTCTTTTAGATGTTGGTGATTTTAGGTTTAATTGCGCCAATGAAAGGGATGGGTACAGGCTGCATTTATTAGATGGTTTCTTGCCCTCTTCTTCTAATAAGTTTATGTCTGGACACTTCACATACAAACACTCATACATCTTTGAGGCTGAATGGAAAATATTTGTAGCCAACGCTCCAGGCAAAGTACAGAGTATTTAAGAACATCTAAAGTGTCTCTGTGTAAGTCTTCACACAAGTTATTTTTCCAGTCACAAGATATTTATTTCATTTTGGATTTCTTACTCTCATTTCTGTATTTATAGGTATATACTACACACACCCTTTGGTCAAACCTCAGTGTACAGATTATTTTTGCTCTCATCAGAGGGTCCTTTAATTTGCTTAGGTTCATAAAAGTGTCTGTTTGGATTGGAGGGAATATGTAGGGAATGTGACCTGTAGAATTAGATTTACTTAGAGTAAAAGCCAGTATGTCAATAGAACCTTCCCCTGTGACTACACAATAGGTTTCTTTTTATGAAAAATTAGATTATCTAGTGCAAATGACCTAATGGATTGATATTTCACAAACACGTTGAGATTGAGTTAATTCCTTTTCCATAGCTTATAAAACTATTATTTTTATTTTACTTTACATTTTAAACCTGGTTACATTAAAACTCTTCTGAACTGTTAAAAACACTCCTTAGGCACCATGTTTTCCACAGAGGTTAAAAACAAAGGACCATTAAGCTCCCTAGATATTGAATTTTAAGTCAAGTTTCTTTCAAAGTGCGTGACATTTTACATTGTTTATGACATATTTCCTTTTCCCAATTTGTTGGTTGCCATTTTGTCCTATTGACAGTGTCCTTTGCCTTACAGAAACTTTGAAATTTTATGAGGCCCTATTTGTCAATTCTTGATCTTAGGGCATAGGCTATTGGTGTTCAGTTCAGGAAATTTCCCCCTGTGCCCATGTGCTCAAGGCTCTTCCCCAGTTTCTTTTCTATTAGTTTCAGTGTGTCTGGTTTTATGTGGAGGTCCTTGATCCACCTGGGCTTGAGCTTAGTACAAGGAGATAAGAATGGATCGAAGTGCATTCTTCTGCATGCTGACCTCCAGTTGAATCAGCACCATCTATTGAAAAGGCTATCTTTTTTCCACTGGATGGTTTTAGCTCCTTTGACAAAGATCAAGTGACCATAGGAGTGTGGATTCATTTCTCGGTCTTCATTTCTGCTCCATTGATCTACATGCCTGTAACTGTACCAATACCATGCAGTTTTTAACACTATTGCTCTGTAGTACAGCTTGAGGTCAGGGATACTGATTCCCCCAGAAGTTCTTTTACTCTTGAGAATAGTTTTAGCTATCCTGGGTTTTTTGTTATTCCAGATGAATTTGAGACTTGCTCTTTCTAACTCTATGAAAAATTGAGTTGGGAATTTGATGGGGATTGCATTGAATCTGTATATTGCTTTTGGCAAGATGGTCATTTTTACTATATTAATCCTGCCAATCCATGAGCATGGGAGATCTTTCCATTGTCTGAGGTCTTCTTGGATTTCTTTCTTCAGAGACTTGAAGTTATTGTCATACAGACCTTTTACTTGTTTGGTTAGAGTCACACCAAGATATTTTATATTGTTTGTGACTATTTTGAAGGATGTCCTTTCCCTAATTTCTTTCTCAGCCTGCTTATCCTTTGAGTATAGGAAGGCTACTGATTTGTTTGAATTAATTTTATAT
Source organism: Tokudaia tokunoshimensis (assembly GCA_036184795.1). Taxonomy (NCBI): domain Eukaryota; kingdom Metazoa; phylum Chordata; class Mammalia; order Rodentia; family Muridae; genus Tokudaia; species Tokudaia tokunoshimensis. The sequence continues at coordinate 16,858,972 of BTHU01000009.1, read as the reverse complement.
CTGGCCACTTTGCTGAAGTTGTTTATCAGCTGTAGGAGTTCTCTGGTGGAGTTTTTTGGGTCTCTTAAGTATACTATCCTATCATCTGTAAATAGTGATAATTTGACTTCTTCCTTTCCAATTTGTATCCCTTTCACCTCCTTTTGTTTTCTAATTGCTCTAGCTAGAACTTCAAGTACTATATTGAATAGATATGGAAAGAGAGGGCAGCCTTGTCTAGTCCCTGATTTTAGTGGGATTGCTTCAAGTTTCTCTCCATTTAGTTTGATGCTGGCTACCTGTTTCCTGTATATTGCTTTTACTATGTTTAGGTATGGGCCTTGAATTCCTGATCTTTCCAAGACTTTTAGCATTAAAGGATGCTGAATTTTGTCAAATGCTTTCTCAGCATCTAATGAAATGACCATGTGGTTTTCTTCTTTGAGATTGTTTATGTAGTGGATTACATTGTTGGATTTCCGTGTATTGAACCATACCTGCATCCCTGGGATGAAGCCTACTTGATTGTGGTGAATGATCATTTTGATGTGTTCTTGGATCTGGTTGGCAAGAATTTTATTGAGTATTTTTGCATCGATATTCATAAGGGAAATTGTTCTAAAGTTCTCTTTCTTTGTTGGATTTTTGTGTGGTTTTGGTATCAGCATAATTGTGGCTTCATAGAACGAGCTGGGTAGTGTTCCTTCCACTTCCAAAATATTTCTATTTTGTGGAATAGTATGGAAAGTATTGGTGTTAGGTCTTCTTTGAAGGTCTGATAGAATTATGCACTAAAACCAGGAAGGCATGCGTGTTCACAGTAAATACTGGGTTGCATAATGTGTGTGTATATATATACATATTTCACTTTTACCATAGTATTTAAATTATGTGTAATTTATAGGATATAAATGAGAGAGGTAACCTCATGTAAGGCATTTGTGTCACCCTTGAGAAAATACAATGCACGTATTCTTGTATGCAGATAGTGCTACATGTTAGGCAGAAAGACAAACCCTATTATTGTGTTTATGCAGATTAAGTATGGCTGAATGAAACATATTCTATCGCAAAGCTGACAAATCTTTGTTCTGTAACAGTTAATTTTATGTGTCAACTTGACTAATTCAGATTCTCAGATATTTGCATGAATATTATTTCATATGTTTCTGTGAAGACATTTTAGATCGCAGTTGCAGTTTAATTAGTGGGATTATAAACATGATAATTTAGATATGAATTGTCTAATTATTTGAAAGTCATAAGAGAAAAAAAAAAGAATTCCCTAGAAGGAAATGTTCTATCAAACACTTGGACTTGAAAGGTACAACTTTAAGTTTCTTAAATAAATAAACAAATATCTGCAGATTTAAAAAGAATGGCTTATCATATCCTAAATTGTGTTAAACAATCTAAGCCCATTAACTAATAATTAACCCTTCCCCACCAGCACACATTGCTGATTCTGTTCTTTTTATTTCTTCAATAACATTGCCTAATAGAGATTTTGACACAATTTCATAATTTTAGCAACTTGTGTAAGTGATATAATGGGGTTTCACATACTCTAATAAAGGCCGCATGTGTCTCGAGGAGCCAGATAACCTAGTAGCTGCTCAGTTGAGAAAGTTAAGAGTCTCTGAATAAGGAGATGATGATTCCTTCCAAGACTGAGTTTAGAAGTTCACTAACAAATCACTGTATATATTCGCACTGAAAGAAAGAAGACTTCCATCTGCTGTTTATAGTGATTGAGTAAGCAACAGACACATTCAGTTGAAAAGATTTGCATCTCACACATACTGTATGTCTTTCTCTTCTGCTGCATATTTCCTTTTCTGCCCCATCAGTTAGTTTATTGAAAATGATGGTTACTTTCTGGAAAGCTCTCTCTTCCTCAATCACTGTGGTGATCATTTCTACAACATCCTTAGTGACACACCCAGATACCTAAATGTCTCTCAACTCAATCAAGTTGACAATGAAAATTAACTATTTTAATTTATTACCAGCAAATATCTTTTTAGTTAATGAATGAGAAGTGTGAGGAAAAGAGAAATAATTTGATAAATAAAAATAGGGAATGCTTATGACAGAATTAATGAAATCATTAAAAAACACATAAGCTGGATTTGATATTCATTTGATCATTGCTAATAGCAGAGAACTGCAAAGGGAGGGGTTAGTTTTACAGATTTGAAATTCACTGAGACACAGGGGAATGTTTTAACTACTTCTTCATTCCAAGAACCTAACAAATATAGGGCTTATTTTAGTCTGTGGTTTCAGAGAATAGTAGTCCATAATGACAAATAAGGAAACATGGAATGACTTGGTCCATGATGGTAGGAGTATGGCATGGAGGCAAAGGGTCAGGAATAGAGAGCAGAGGCTAGAGATAGAAACAGGTATAACCTTCAAAGTTTTGTAGTGGAATGTTTGTGACAGCCAGGACATACCTCTTAATGCCACTACAACTTCCAAAATAGTATCACAAGCCAGGGAACAAATGTCCAAAACATGATCTAGTGGAAAACAGTTCAGATTTATGCAATAGCAAAGAATAACTGTAAATATTTTTAATGTTTAAAAATAAGTGCAATCCCTTCTGTCTTAGTTAGGGATTTACTGCTGTGAACAGACATCATGACTACGACAACTCTTATTAGGACAACATTTAATTTAGGCTAGTTTGCAGGTTCAGAGGTTCTATCTATTATCTTCAAGGAAGGAGCATGGCAGCATCCAGGAAGGCACAGTACAGGAGGAGCTGAGAGGTCTACTTCTTCATCTGGAGGCTGCTAGTAGAAGACTGGCTTCCACACATCTAGGAAGAGGGCCTTAAAGCTCATGCCCCACAGTGACACACTTCTTCCAACAAGGCCACACCTACTCCAACAAGTCCACACCTCCTAATGGTGCAATTCCCTGGACCAAGTATATGCAAAACATCATACCCTTGCTGTTACTTAATAAAATTAGTCATCTACCAAATAAGTGAACAATGTCTACTCTTTTAAGTCAGTAGGTATGGAGTAACTTTTTACTCTACAATAGTAATTTGAAATCAAAACTATATGAATTTGTCAATATGTCCAAATAGGCAATGAGAAAGTTAGACCCTCTATTTCACATCCTCATATAAAGTCTATAATGCAAGTAATATAATTCTATTTTTATTTATTTTCATGGCTAATCAAGAAGCAAATATAATAAATCACAAACCATCATTTTAGATGTCAAAAACAAATAAATACAGACTTTTCTGTGAAACTCATGTGTTCTTTTCGCAGTACTAAGATGTTTAAGGGTAAGGAGCAAGGAACTGTGAAGAGAATGTGTGGTCCAGGGCTTCTGCTGAGTTTGAACAGTGGTAGAGAAGTTTGTTTTGTCTGAGAGAACTATTGCTTTTTGAGTGTGAAGGGAAGGTAGGATCTCTAATGGAACATGTATAAGTATGATGGGCATATATTCACCCCAATTCCTTGTGCTCTGCATATGGGGTTCTTCTTAGAGCTGGAGTACGCAAGAAATTAGTAGCAGCTTCAGTTAAGAACACCATGGGGAATGAGTAAGGATGAGGATATGCACCATGATTCCTGAGCGACATTGGCCTAGGAATCTGTAAAGAAACGAAGCTGCAGTTTCCCTGATAGCAATATGTATGGCTCTGTGAGTTTCTCCTGTGGAGATACCTGTACAGACAGACACCATTGGACTGGCTTAGAAGTAGAGACATGCAGAATGATTGTGCCAGAAGCACAAACTGAAATTTGAGGCCACACACTCAGTTGCATCATGGATCTCATTCTTATCTCTTGCATGCCGAACCTTCAATGGTCATCTGTTGAAGGATTCTTAAATGCTACTAAGGTAGGATTTAGAATAATATTAATCTATTTTGCTGCCAAAATAGGTGAAGATACAGCCAAATAGGAAGTTAAGGCTAGATAATGAGGCATTAAAGTCTAAAGTATCTAAGAAGTCATATATCTTTGAGGGTGATGAGATCTTGAAAAATGAAACAGCTTTCAGAATAACAAAGAAAGGAGAGATCTGAGGAACTGGAGTTTGCCTATGATACTTCCAATCCATGTGGTCATTCAGTTTGACTGACACAAATATAAGATAACAGTGCTGACCTCTAATGACCATAGATTATTTCTGGAACTGGACAGCAAGGGAGAGGGATATTATAATCAGAGGAATGGAATTAGAAATGTCCTGTGAGTCAAATTATCTCATTTGTTGATTAAAAATAGTGATGTATTTTGGGTGGAAATCATGAACAACACCTTCTCAACATGCTTAGTAGATGTTTGGAGATGAATCTTCCTTTCTACTTATGTTGTCCTTCACTTAATTACAAGTGCAAGTATGCTGGTTGAAGTAATATACACCAGCTCTATTTTCAAAAGGCACATGAAAATATTAGACAGTTTCAATCTTAATACGATTGTGTTCTACAGTCTTCTTTTCAAGTCCACATAGTGGGTGAAAGAATTCTTGACTTGTGGCCAAATGCCATCAGCAGTGATACATGAATGTATGTGCTTAATTTAGATTTTGGGAATCATCAGACAGCTGGGTGAAGGTTATGCTTTTCCCTCTGTACACTAAAGAACACGAACAAATGGCTTTATGAGTGCATAATTCACAGTGTATTATATCAGTCAGTCTGAAAAATAAAAAAAAATGTTTATAATAGTTTGGCTAGAATTATTCTGTAGACTGCAGTGCCTCAGGGGCAACAGAGCATGAAGAGCCCACTGCTAATGACTGGTCTCTTTTCTATACTCATCAAGCATGCCTGAGCCCTGTGCACTGCCTTGGGCTCATGGGGGCACTATGATGCTGAGCAAAACGGGCAGCAACTAGGTTTACAGTGACCAGAAGAGAGCATAAGTTAATGTTGGATCACAAAAGAGGATTGCCTGAAGTGGCTCTTAGGCTGCTGTTGCTCAGTGGAGCAATTTAATAACGTAGGCAGAAAGCCATGCTTTGGGCTATCGCTGCCTCAATACTGAATATGCCAGCTTCTGGGATTTTCTGATGTATGGCTTACAGTAAAGTCTTCCTAGCTAACTATTTCTAAAGTCCCTGCCTAAATGTGGCTCTTCGACTCCCATCCAACCTGCTTAATACTCTCCCAATTGAACTCATTCTCCTCTCTTCAGTTTTTAAGAGAGTATTTCAACATTTTGTTAAACTAATGGCATTATTTTGGAAGCGAAGTATTGCCATCTGTTTTCCTTTCTTTGATGTAGCAGACTGTAGCTGAATAATGCATCTCCATGTTTCTCTTGATTCTCAGTGTCAGATTGGGAAGAGATTTTCCTAAAAGGATATACAAATATGCAAATAATTAATGGGTCACAGACTCCATGCCATTGGCTGTATGCTCTATCCTTTCTTTTGTGCAGACTGGCATACAAATGGCAGATTCTGAATATATAATTTTAGGCTAATAAGCAAGGAGAAAAAACAGCCAGAAAATGTCTGAGATTCCAAAATGCTGTAGCCCCATAATCACGGGATTGCTTATGTTTCAGTTGTTCAGTGAGATGGAACTATACTTTGGCATTGTTTAAAGTACTGTCATTTTGACCTTCATTGTGGTTACATAACCAGCATTCTTAGCTGCTCAGTTTAAAAGTTCTCACTGCATCCTTATATACATGTCCTGCCTCTGGGAAAGGCACTTAAAGCTCTTCTAAGTTAGATCCAGGCCAGGTTTCCAGCTGCCTTTCCTGTCACTTGATTATGGATATTCTATTTCAACCTTCAAATCCTCCCACTTTACTTTATCCTTTCATTTGGTGCTTTCCAATATGCTGCCCTGTTTTCTTTGTATCAATGCTTCTTTCTCTCCTTTGGCCCTGTGGCAAAATTATTTCCACTAATTCTTTAACATGTAACTCTAATATTACTATCTCCTGTGATTCTGGACTTCTTACAGCATTTTCCCTGGCAAATTTAACTTCTTTAGTACTCCAGAATCTTCTGTGTGGAAGAATGGAAGTCTCTTATCTGTATCTCCTTTCAGCATAAATTCTACTCATCTCCCCCACTAGGATTTATTTCACTTCTTCTCTTTGCACAGAGGTAGACTACCCAGCAGCCCTCTGTCCTTATGTATAACACAGGCAAAAATGGATGGTTAGTAATATTGGTAAAGATATTCAGGAAGTCATCATTGAGTGAGATAAAATTTCTGTCTTCAAAGGTGGGAAGGTATGGGATGCTTTGTATTCTTTTCTACTTGTAGGCCTATGCCAATAGGGTGGGGAGCAAGGGATGTAGAGACCAAGGACCTTAACAGCATGATAAAAATGTCCTTGCTAAAAGGATTGAAGCTGAATAGTCCTCAAGAGACTATACTCACTATTTTATATTTCTGGAACATTGACAAATAAGGAAGTGTGCAGAAAGCTCCGTGAGGGAGAGAAGTAACTGGGTAGTGCAATCCTTGCAAACAGGATGGATTGTTTATTACAATAGATATGTCTTCCAGTTTTTCTCATTTTGAGATCTCCTCTGACCTTGCTATGTAGACCTATTTGGTGACCAGTAAAATGAGTCACAGTTAATTTTAATCTGTTTTGGCATGTATGTAGCACTTTGTTTTGAACAAGAAGATATTAAAATCCTCAGTGGTCAACATTTGCAAATAATCTAATTTCCGTTTAAGAGAACTATTCTGAGTCAAACTCCTTGAGAATGACCCACTCAAATGGAATTTATGAATTCTAGTTATGTAAAAAGAGACAATGGGGAAAATATAGTCTATATCTAACGCTATAAACTGATTTCAGAACTAAACTCTTTTCTGTAAAAGATTATATAATTAGTATTTCTATTTTTTTAATTTCTGAGTAAATAGAACAGTAAAAGAGGCAGATAGTTTAATGAATTATTAAAGGTTGTCACATACAACAATGCTTTAAAACATGAACTCTAGGATTTAGTTGTGCAAATTCATGGCCTGAGTCTGTTCCATAGTGCTAGAGTGCTTAAAGTTATTTACATTAACTACTGAGGGTATAGCACCAAAATAATATTGCTATGGACCTCATAAGCCTCCTAAAAGAATTAAATGAGATTAATATGAAATTTTTCTTCAGTGTTGGAACATTATAAATGCAGTAAATAATTTCACTATCCTTTCTTGTTTCACATAATATTAATTTGTCAGTTAATATTCTTTTACTTGACCTTTTATAACCTGAACAGTGGAATGTTTCAAAACTTATAGAGATTGGTGACCTTATAAAAAGAGTATCAAGAATCCAATATCAGATTTTGTAGAAAGATAAGATGTGAATTGGGAGCTTGTAAGCTCATGTCTAAGTAATGACTTTCATTTTGTTATACAAAAAAAATTAAGTTAGTTTTTTTTTGAAGTCTAAAGGTGTGGATAGGACTATATCACGTTGTAATATTTTTGTATATGAAGCAAATAAATAAAACATGAGGTGGGGAAAAGGGTCATAAAATTAACCTACATGGTATTTTGGCACGTACCGTTATGTTGGCCACCCCTGAGACAGCACCAAGGTTTGAAATGGATTCATGCCCAAATTCTTCATGGTATAATTTTAAAGGTTTTAAGAAAAATATGTGGCCACAATGAACACACATTCAGTGCTTTATGAATGGCCTGTTTATTACAGTGGCTCTGCACAACTAGAACAGACTGTTCTAACCCAAATTCATGCATAGTTTGGAGCTGATATTTTAAACCTAATCCTTACTTCTGAACCACTTTCAACTACATTAATGTACAAATATTGCTGAACTGCACTGTTTAAGTTTAGAACGACCTCATCCATGTCAGTAATGCGAGTATGAAGGAATCTGATTGCCATGCTCCAGTGTTCTCTTCCAGCCTATTTCTAACTGCAGGAAATAGCAGCTTGATCTTTGAAGCGAGGGTCTTTCCTCTATAGCTAAGAGTAAATAGCACCAGAAAGCTTCCCCACTCCAAGGAAGTCTGGATAAATCTGTGATAGGCAGCAGAGGGCTGTCTGTTGTGCCTGTCAGAATGGCACCTGAAGGAAAGCAGTTGGCTCCTGCTGACTGATAAGGTGAAGGTTACTGAGGCAGAGATAAAAAGCTCTCTCGGTCAAAATATATTACAAACAGAAAGATCCCAACAGGAGTTTTTAGCATTGCAACCCTAAGCTTTTCTCTGAACAAAATGACATTCTGCTCTGATTTTTGAGGGGATATAAAAAGCAGACTACATAAGTGGAATAAAGGAACAGGACACACACACACACACACACACACACACACACACACACACACACACAGAGAGAGAGAGAGAGAGAGAGAGAGAGAGAGAGAGACAGACAGACAGACAGACAGACAGACAGACAGAGAGTGCCTTTTTTGCTAGTGGTAGCTGGATGATTCCTTCTCCAGTGATATTGTTAGAGAAGAAAAGCAATCACTGCAAAAGAGAATGGACAGAATGTAGGAGTTTTTTCCCTGAAGCAGTGGCTTTCATTGCCTTGGATATGGGTTTTGGTAGAGGTAATGTGGTGGTGGTGTTGTTAAGTGTCAGTTCTGGTGCTCTATGACTAAACCATGTAGATGGATAGAGACATGGAAATGTCTTCCTGGCTCATTTGTACAGTTGCCATTGCTTATCCATTATTACACCCTTACTGGTCTTGGATGAATAGACACTACTGACCCTGAAATAGCTCCTTCCCTTTAGTGGTGCCCACCCAACCCTAATGGTATATTCTTAGTGAAGATCTTAAAGAACCTTATTTTCAATAAAAGTATTCCCCAGATAAATACTTTCCACAATTAGCAAAATACCTTATATTAAATTAAGTTAATTAAATTAAATTAAGTTAATTAAAATTAAAAGTGTGATGAAACTTTACCATAAAGGATTTTGTATAACCAAATCACCATCCTAAACTCTCATCACTTCTATGTGTTCTCTCACCTTCTCATCTCCCTGTTTATGTGCTTTTCATAAATAATTCGCCTTGCCTATCATCAATCAAAAGAACTAGACATATGTAGAACAAGAAAATTCTGAAGGGAGAATTTTCTTTTCAATTTGAACTTTGTTAAATTTCCAGTTCATGTGAGTTTTGGTGAGCAAGGTCAATAGAGGGAGCTCTTTGAATGACTGTCCCTGTGGTGTCAGGATAGGAACTCTGTCTGTGGACTGTGTGTGGGCAGCCCCTTGGAAATGTCGGTGCTCCTTGAATATAAGGATAGCAAAGACAAATTTCTGCATTGTGCAGCTTTCTGGGTAGAAAGAAACTACCCCATAGAGATAAAGAAATGGTCAGTATTTTGATGGAGACAGAGGAAACAATTTGCATGGTCACACAATCTTTCAATCCCAGAAGTTAGGAGGAAAAGACAAGATTGTGGTTCACTTGATGATTGTAGCATGACATTGGCTTGAGACTGTAGCTGCACCAGTGAGGTCAATTCTGGGAATGATCAACTAATGTATAACAGAGTTGAAAAGAAATAGAAGGAACTTTTGTAAGCTTCAGTACAGGGGTTCTTACAGCAGATTCTAGAAACACTCATAATGATGCTGAAGTTGAAGTTGGAAAATATTTCAGTGTGATGGCAGAAATGATGAATGAACACTACAAAAGAAGGTAATAATAATAAATAATCTCCATATAGACCTTTTTAAAGCAAGAAAGATGGGGCTTGAACGGATGAGCTTTCTGGGAGGGTATTGAGCCAGTTGTGCTGCTGTAATGTTATAATCTGTCAATCATCCAAGAGGATTGTATACACATCAGCTAGTATCTGTATTTTTCACTCCCAAATACAAGGAATTCTGACCTTCAAAAAGTGCCAAAGTATTCAGATGACAATTATCACACAAGAAACCATTCTCTCCTTGATAAAAGAGGAATTAAAGCAAACAAAGAACAAAGTGCAAGGTCAAGACCCTTTCTCCCTCCGCTGAGAGAGAATGCACTCTAAATCTCTTATCCATCTGTGGCTCCAGTGATCAGCAGGCATTTAAATGATGACCCTAGCTGAAACCTGATGCTTGGCACAACTCTACTGGTAGGGACAATAAAAAGGATGCCATTGCAATGAACATTCCTTGTAGCATTATAAATAATGCTTTGAAGGTTATGGCCTCCTGTGACCACCTGAGTTTAAGGGATTCTACATACGGTAGACTTTTCCAGACCCATGGCTATATGGAGTTCCCTCTTACTTTCCCTTTTTCTTCCTTAAACTCTTTTCTGTCCCCTTCCTCCTTCCTTCTATTCCTTCCATGTTCCCTTTCAGATCTCTTACCTTCTTTCTTCCTCTTTCTTTATCCTCTTCTAAGACCTTGTCTTTTTCTTTAAATATGGTTTAGTTTTATTTAGTACTTTGAAAACATGAAAAGGTCAATAGAAGAGATAAAACCTGATAGTCCTCTATCCAAACCATGGTTGTTCAATTAATAAAAGTAAACACAGAGATTTAAGGTATTAGATCAGTTTTAATATATGATATGTTTGTATATGGTTATACATGCATCTTTATACATATGTGCATTGCAATAATATGTGTGTATACAAATATATCATACATATACACACATGTGCCCATGTTTATATGCATACACTAATGCATATACACTTACATGCATACATATATACCTTTCTAGAGGAAATCAAGTAAAGAGCTGAAGATTGGGCACAGTAGGGCTGTTTGATTCTCAACATTGAGATTCTAATTTTAGAGAGCAAGAGTAAAACAAAGATGATGATAGCTATAGTACTAATCTTTCCACAGCTGGCCCCCTTGGGTATGCCTCACCAACAAGGCATAGCTACAAAGTGGGAAAAGTTGTTCCTAGCCAATGGATTTTGGAGGATTTTGGAGTCTATTTACTGTATTCTTTTAGAATATATTGAAGACTTATATTTGTAAATTTTATTTAAAATTCAGAGCATCACACAGAATATCTTAATAATTTAAAGTTTATGCATTATGGTGTTTGAATAATGTCATAATGTTTAAATCTTTGAATAACTAACTCTTTTGGGATAAAATAGGTAGCAAGGTTAATAACAGAGTTCCCAAATGAATCACTCCTTTTTATTAATGCTAACTTATAACACAGAAATCACTTCATTGGACTGCATCTCTTCTAAATAAACATTCCTGACACTAAGGTAAATTTCAGCTCACTCACAGTTATTATTTCAAGGTTCACATTATGATAAAGGACAATTTAACTTTTATTTAGACAGTTTTATATAAATGTTAAAATGCTAAGGGATATTCCAAAGGCAAGAAATATGAATTGAGTAAGAAAACCATTGCTTCCCATCATGTGACTAAAGGATAGCATCTATATAGGATAGTATGTAACATAGGTGATGCAGTGCATCTTTAAATATTTTGATGTTTATCTCTTCAGTTGGTCAGTCTGCTCCTCTCTTCTCTCACTGATGTATGTCAATGTCCTGGACAAAGTTGTAATGGAACCTCTATCAGATTTTCCAAAACAAGACGCTGCCTTTCAATCCATTTTCCTTTTCATATTGTGCAATCTACACCATAAGTTATCAAAGTACATGTATTAATAATTTGGATTTATTGATAGTTTTTGATTATAATACCCAATTAACATGTTTTGAGGGGAACGTAAATCATATTTTACAAGTGGCATTAAAAAGTCATTATTGTTAATCTATTTAAATTTTTATCACATTTACTTATTGATAAAGTATATATATGTGCATGTATCAGAGTATGCCTGTAGAGGATTGAGAACAACTGGAGGGCATGAGATCCTTTCCTCCCAGGAACTCAGTTCAAGTCACTAGTCTTAGCAGCAAGTGTTTTTCCCCAGTAAACCAACTTTTTAACCCCAGAGTTGGCTTGCTTAACATTGCACTGTAAAAATATTCTTTCAAAAGGCTAATAAACAAAGGATAGAAAGTCTGACGGAAAGTGAACAGAAGAGGAGTTCAGCCGAGTTGGAGGAGGAGGATGAATATGATCAAATCATATTGTACAAAATTTTCAAAGAACTAATAAAACTTTAAAAATAAATTTAATGTTTAAACCTTCACATCCTGTAGTTTCTTGTACTTCAGTCACATTTGTCTTAGATTCTTTTGGGTTATTCTGGTTCACTGATGAATAATGGACAGAATTGACTAGTTAACTCAAGTATGGAAATTTAATTTACTGATTACATGGGGTTGCACAGGGTTATTTGTAACCGATTTAGCTTTAATTATGCTAATTGAAAAGTCAGCAAGAAACAAAAATGACAATTCTGGATCTATTTATTCTCAAAAATTGGTTCTTTTATTGTGATGATACCACATTTACTTTGATTGTGAACATGTGAGTGCATATATGGTGTGTGCGCAGGTGCACATGTCCGCATATAAAAGGAAGAGATCAATTCCGCTGCTGTTCCTCGGCACCATAGACTTCCTGTTTTGAGATAGTCTTGAATTGGTCTGGAACTTACCAACCAGACCATGCTACTTGGCTGGTGAGCATGGTGGAACTCCTTGTTTCAACTGCCCTCTGAGATCACAAGCCACTTTCCTTGGGTTCCGGGTATGAAACTCAGGTCCTTATGCTTTTTTCACAAATACTTTACTGAATGACCTAACTCTGCAGTCCCACATTTATTATGCTTTTGTTCCTATTTTGAGATTATAAGTACATCATTTTCCCTTCCCTCCCCTCCCCTTCCCTCCCCTTTCCTCACCTCTATTTCCCTCCTCTACCCTTCCCTTCCCTTTCTTTCCATTCCTTGTAAGCATCCCATATATCCCTCTCTGTTCTCAGTCAAATTCATGTCCTCTTTTATCATTGTTGCTGCATGCATATATGTATATACACATATATTTATAAGTATAACTTATTAAATATCTATAATGTTACTCATATATATGTTTTTAGGAGTGAGCACCTGGTGTTGGATAATCAGTGTCACAACAATCTTTAATGATTCACTAGTGGTACAAATACCATGGTGATAGCCAACAACTCTCTCATTGGACTTAAGACCTGCTCAACAAAGACCATTACAGAAAATCATAAGCAACCAAAATGTGGAGTTGTGAAGCCCAGTCCCAATGGCTACATTGATAAAACACCTAAGGTTCAGGAAACATTGTGTAGGTGACAAAAAGATTATTAAAAGTCAGCGAATCAAGGAGTTTTCTGAGATATTGAGTCTCCCAATAATGTCTCAAGCTGTATGTATAACGTTTCACCAACATGACTGGCCAACATGAGCTGAAAAAGGGTAGGAGCATGACAAAGTAGGTGAGGAAAGCCCACAAGTTCTCAATCGTATCAAAAAGAAGAAGTATCCAAGGAATACTGAGAGCAGAAGAAAGTCTTTTTCTGAGAAGTGAACACTACATTTATTTTGTAATAAATATAACTTGTTTTGCAGCTTCTACTCAATACCTTATTGCCGTAAATCATGGAAGATAGAACTGAAGAGAGTAGCTTCTAATTTTCTTTGTATTCCTAGCTGGTCTACATAACACTAATTTTAGTTTTTTTTCTTTCCTTTTTTCCTTCATTCCTTTGTTCCTTCCTTCCTTTGTTCTTTCCTTCTTTCCTTCCTTCCTTCCTTCCTTCCTTCCTTCCTTCCTTCCTTCCTTCCTTCCTTCCTTTCCTCTCTTCCTCCTCCCTCCCTCCCTTCCTCCTCTCTCCCTTTCTCTCCCCTTCTCCTCTCTCTCCAAGTGAGTCTCTCTTTATAGCTCTTGCTGTCCTGGAACTAACTATGTAGACAGTGCTGGTCTTGAATTCACAGAGATCTGCAGGCCTCTGGCTCCTGGGAAGTAGGATTAAAGGCAGGTGTGAGCATGCTCAGTTTTCTGTGTTTTGCTTGAACACATGTAAACACACGTGTTCCTCAACTGAGGGTATGGATATGTTACCAAAATCCTATTGTACATTGAAAACAGTGTGCTAAAAAATGTGTTTAACATAGTTAATCCATGCAATATCTTAGCCTGGCCTTTATTAGAAGTGCTCAGAACATTATACTAGCATACCGTGAGGGAGCATCATCTACATATCCCAGTTTAATAATACGATGTAATTACTTTATTGTGGAGGTTAGGATTGATTTTTCCTCCAAGTCTCAGATTGAAAATAATTTATAAATACCTTGACTACATAGCTAGACTCTCCTTTGACTAGATCATAACTTAAGATAACCCATTTATTTTAATCTACCTTCTGCCAAGTGGCTGGTTACTTGTGCTCAGGTACCATGTGTTCCTCTTGCTCTATTTTCTAGGGCCAATCTCCTGCCTGGAACTCTCCCATAATCCTTACTGTCTTCTGGATATCCCACCTTCTATTCTACCCTTTCCTATAGGTAATAGGGTTTTTAATTATCAGGTGATTCATTCATACAATACACAAAATATTCTCTTTACCCTCTGTGTAATTTATTTTATGTCTGTACTCATAGTATACTGGAAGTTACTAGACATTGGAAAGAGTAGTTGTTTCCCTTCATAGTTGCATGACTGAGACTGTGGTTCATTGTTACAACCCATGTTGCAAGAAAGTTTCATAGGATGTAAATATTCAGGGAAAGACCAAATTAAAAGTCTAAAATAAATTTGTATTGAAAGCTCTTGGCTTCCAGAAATGGAAACATTGTAAATTAAACTACTCTGAACTTTAGATTGTTGGTGTCAACATTTTTACTGATCAACTCAGTATTTCATTGTTTCCACATAGAGATAATCAAATGATCATGCTTTAAATTTTTTCTTTTATGTATTGTGTATGTTATTTACCATATGAAAATGTATGCTGTCAAATATATCTCAATAATTTGTTGAAAAATCAGTCATTTTTGAATTAAAGTATAATCATCTAGTGATCCATTTTTAACCATTGGTTGATTATTTAAAAACCACATTATTAAGTATTGAAGATTCATTAAAATATAAAGGACTATATCAGACATTGTAAAATAAACAATTCAGAACTGCTTAGCTGCAGGTTGTTGACTGTTTTGTCCATTCTTGTTTGCAATGCAATACATTTTTAATGTACATTGAGTTAAAACAAGAACATAAATATTGAACTGTTACAGGGTAGCTATGAGATCTCAGTAGACATCAAAGTCCTACAATTTGGTCAAAATCTAGCCTCTTTAACTTCTGTTTCTTCTCTTAAAAGGAGAACATATATTAATCTCTTCTTAGACTTGGCATGAGTAGTACATGTGGTATATATCATGAGTCATTCAGTGTTACCTCCTTTAGTGTGCCTTCTCTACTCTGTTGCATTGACTGGAACAGGTTCTTACATTGTTATAGAACATATCCAATAAGTTTCCTTTCTTTTATATCCAGAGCTCCATTTTATAGGCTGAGAGCCTGAAATTAGATTTGTCATCTCTATTCTTTAAAAGTCTCATATACTGGCTGGTACAATGTAAGTGCTTCCATTATTCTGAATTAGTAATTATCACCACCACAAACAAAACATCAGTTGAATATCCTTAGCCTTTCCTGAAGACTAATACCACTGTTTAAGAATTATTTTATGTGTGAAATATATAACAGAAAAGCTATCAGTAATATATCAGAGAAAAGCTAAGTACAATTTAACATCTGATGAGATATTAATTATGACATAATGTAATAATTCAGAGGTATAAATATATGGTATTAAATTTGAGGAGCACACACATGATTTTATAGATTAAGTTTCTAGAATACAGGGAAAGTTAGAATGAGGGTACGGAGGAGATTATATTATTAATTTTTAAACTGGAATCAACTATATAAAGTCTATTCTAAAATTCTTTAAAATTTATTAAGACAAACAGGCAATCCACTATCTTTATTATGTCTAAGTTGAAGGTCTAATGTCATTAACCTTGACCCATGCCCAACAAATCTACTTTCAGGTGACATTTGACTTTAATGTTTGCTCCATAACAAAATCTAGAAGGAAGTAAACAGGACGAGTCAGTGTCTCAACATAGTACTTTATAGAAGAGCAGAACAAAGCCATTTGCCTTCCAGGTAGAAGAAATCCACACAATTCTCTGTTTATTATATTTTATTTTCCTCTCAGAAATCCTTTCGAGCTGCTAACACTAAACTTTTCTCCAGCTTAAACCATAAGCAACTTCCCATTGATGGGATCCATCTAATTCACCCTGGCTACTAATCATTGCAAAACCCTGTGGCCAACAAACACCAACTGTGTACAGGGCAGCACTGTTGAAATGGATCTGAATGTTTATGGTTGTGTCCTAGGGTTATAAATATAAGCTGTATTGTAATTATTTTGTCAAGAACAAATATACAGTCAAAGCTATAATTGATTAAAAATAGTTATAAATATTCCTTCCTCTTCCCCTCTAATTTTTTTTTGTCTTGGAATAAATTTTTTTAAAACATCTCAGCTCACTCATTTATTTGTATTAACCATTTGAATTATTATTTTACTATTATTTAAATATGTACTTGGAGTCTCAGGTCCTAAGCATCAGATCAGCATATTCATACTATTTAATAGGCATCTTTAGGAATGTTTCAGATGTATGTTATGTAAAGAAGTATTTACTTAACATATATAAGCTATAAAGCTTCTAAGCCTAGGAAGCAAGCATATTTATTGCTGCCTTTGTGATCTGCTAGCTTCAATGCCTTTGTTTAGTTTCATAACTCCTTTCCTCATGCCCAGAAAGAACATACTTTGGCCTTTAAATGCACAGTGGCAATCCTGTTAGTCAGAGTCACTAATCTGTAGACCTTTCTTCCTGAAAGGAGACACTTCTACATTTTATTTGGTTTGTCATTTGGCTTCCTATATGATAAAGAATGGAAAACTATTGGAAGAGATAGGAAAGAAATACAGAGGGTCTAGAAATCAAATAAAAATATGTGTCAGTGGGGGATGGGGAAACTGGGGGTAGCCACTAGAAAGTCCTAGACTCCAGGGAAACAAGATGCTCCCTGGACCCAACAGGGATGACTTTAGCCAAAATATCCAACAAAAGGGAGATAGAGCCTGTAGAGACCACCTCCAGTAGATAGGCATGGCCCCCAATTGAGGGATGGGACCACCCACCATATCAAAATTGTTAACCCAGAAATGTTCCTGTCCAAAGGAAAGACAGAAACAAAAAATGGGACAGAGACTGAAGGAAAGGCTATCCAGAGACCGCCCCACTTAGGAATCCATCCCATCTGTAAACACCAAACCCCAGACTATTGCTGATGCTAAGAAGCCCTTGCTGACAGAAGCCTGTTATGGCTATTCCCTGAGAGTTTCTACCAGCACCTGACAAATACAGATGCAGATAATCAGAGCCAAGCATTTAACTGAGTCCAGGGATACCAATGGAAGAGCTAGAGAAGGACTAAAGGAGCTGAAGGGGATTGCAAACATATAGGAAGAACAATATCAACTAACTGGACCACCCAGAGCTCCCTGAGACTAAACCATCAACCAAATAGTAAACATGGAGAGTTCCAGGGCTCCAGATACATATGTAGCAGAGGATAGCCTTATCTGGCATCAATGGGAGGGTAGACCCTAGGTCCTGTGGAGGTTCGATGCCCCAGTGTAGGGGGATGCTAGAACAGTGAGGCAGGAGTGGGTGAGTGGGTGGAGGAGCACCCTCAAAGAGACAAAGCAGAGGGAGAGAAGGGGGATGGGATGGAGGATTTGTGGAGGAGTAACTGGGAAGGGGTATATCATTTGAAATGTAAATAAATAAAATGATTAATTAAAAAAAAGAAATGCATAGATCTAGGTGGTCTGTTGTCAGTGTGATTTTCACTTAAATCATTCTTGCTCTTATCAGACCTACACAGTTGACTACATCTATCTTCCTATTTATGTCAACCTCTGTGCTTATGTGATTATCAGAATCTCATATCCTCTCTGGCCAAGGGGAGCACATTGTTTGAATGTACCACTGGTCTCACTGCTCTACTCCCATGCAGATGGCAGTGGACTGAGCTTACCTTTCAATTCATCAGCATTACTAACATGCTGATGTGTAGGCAGAGGAGGGTGTCATGGGGGTTTATATAAATATGAAAGAATGTGACTCATTTCTCTAAGAACATTAAAATTATATCAGAGGCTATCACCATATGCCATGCTTAACAATGAAATGTGCTAACCATTTGCTCATGTAACTACACCATCTTTTCACAGAAATTGTGTTTTCAAATAACTCAGTCAACTTCTGCAAGTCATGAAAAACATAAATGAGGTGCCTTTTCCAAAAATGACCTCTCTTTCCTGCTACCAAATTCAACTAGTAGAAATAACTCTTTGAGTGAGTGTGACTTACTTACTATGGAAAGCACTTTCCTTGGCAGCAATGGTGAACTGCCCAGAATGAATTATAGGTAGCTACTAGAAGAGCATCAAAGAATCTTATTTTCCCCTTCAAAATCAATAGAGAAATTGCTACTTACTTTAGGCATTCCAACTTTGTAAAGACAGATGTAGCAGTGCATTTTGTTTCAGAATAGTTGAGAAGTTTTTCCACTGGCAATAAGTCCCAATCCTTCTCTTTCCTTCAATATTGCTTCTCAAAAGCAATATTGTCACAAACAAACAATAAATTGCCTTGTTCATTTGCAAAAACTAATATTGGTAAAAAAGAAAACCTTATATTCGGGGCGGTAATAGATTTACTTCTTTACTTGTACATGGAAAAAATTTTATTTATTTAGAATCATGCATTCAAAACTCAAAATTGAAATTGCAGTTATTATTTTTAAGGTTATACTGATTGATCTTATTATTTATCATATTTTAAGAGGTTTCCCACTGGTCAGACTTTTCTTCTTGGAATGCTTAATATTTATCTGCTTTTTGCATCTTGAATCAGCTGCTCTCCCCCTAGTTGAAGATTCTCTGCTAAGTAATCTCCTAAAATAATAAAAATTTGCCCCATATAGTTGTTTTCATAATTCACTAGTAAGCATGTTGGGAATGTTCCCATAATTCTTTGTACTTAATAAAATACTTGCTTGTGTATGCAGAAATGAGGTAAAAAATGGAACCCCATTGATTCATTCATATTAAAATGCACATTGATAGGTACATGAGTTATACAAAACCCATGAAACTTGATCTACCAGAGATCTGCTGGAAGAAAACAGATTTAATATCTTTAGTTTCACTCTAATTTTTTTTAATCCTAAGAAAATAATGAAGTGTCAGAATTACACATGCCCTTTTTACTGGTGATCGCTACAGAACAAGAGAAAGACTTCATAAAGAAGTCACATGTTCAGACTTTCACTAAGCAATAGCTGGAGTTAGAGGCAAATGTATACTATTCATATTGCTGCTTATTACTAACCAGCTTTCTTCAATACACTCCTGAGCAAGATAAATTGAAAGAATAGAAGCAATAGAAATATTGTATAGATAACAATAGATTTATCAATCTTGCAGTAACTACTTTAAATATATATTAGGAAAAATGACTGCATTATTAATACTTTGCAAAATTTCTGCAAATAAAAAAGTATGAATAAATTTGCACACTTTAATAATCTTGAAAAAGCTACTTTTGCCATCTTATATTTGAAAATAATTATACAATTATAATCATTTTTTTTGCCTATTTATTTGATCAATATAAATAAAAATTAAGCTAAGTATGTATTGAAGGTCAAGGGCAGCCACAGACAACTTGTACATTCTTACACCCATGTTTCAAACATAACTTCAAAAGTGACACAGTTTTTCAAAAGTTTATTTTAAGTTTGAAGACTAGACAGGATCATACTGAGTTTACAACATCCTACATGATTTAAGTATATCTACAAAGAAAAAAACAACATTGGAATATTACACAGCTTGAAAGTTTGCAAAAGTTATGTGTATTTTAGTTATTTCTGTCCTTACAGACACACCAGACGACAGCATTCAATGTTATATTTCATAATTTGTTGTCTAGCAAAGATATAATCATTAATACCTGGTCTTCAAAATTCATACCTATTTTTATGAAGACACTCACAGAGAGAAAGTCAACCCTAAAGAAGGAATTAGTGTCTGTGACAAATAATTAAAATAAAATATACATGAAATGAATATTTTAAAAGTTAATTCATTATTTCCTAAATTATAAAATTATCTCAGGATAATTATGTGGTATAGTGAAGAGTAGGGAATTCTATGTCTTGTTATTTGTAAAATTTTATTTGCAAATAAAACTAAATGAACAATTCATGTTTTGACTTGAAGCCACTGATACAAGTAGTACAAGCTACTTCCCAATATGTGTCATTAATTTTTGTGCAAACACTCTTGCAGACAAACGTATATCCATTGTGCATGCTGTGCTGTAGGTAGCACATGGAGTTGAGAGGAAGAGGACAAGCAAGGGACCAGCTTTTTAAACAGTAGCAGATACCATTACTAACGGCTCCTTGGGAGAACAAATTTTAAACATGTATCAGCAGTGTCACATGAAGTCAAAAATTGTTTTGAAGAGTATTTCAGCACAACATATTTATCATAATTTCTGGAATTTTATATGAAGAATAAAGAATCTTCAAGGAAAAACACCTACAAATTCAGTAGTATGGTTATCATTGACAAAAACAAGAACCATGACTAGACAAAAATGTACTTTTAGGGCATAAGTGATTCTATGCATAGCTATTTTTAATTGAAAATGCTATTTTAAATATTCTATATTGATAATTTTAAACATTTTCTAGAACAATAATATTGAGGACATAGCAATTTTGTTTGGGGAAAATGTTGAAAATCATTCATTTTATATGCTGAAAATCAACAGATTTTTAACAAAAGTGATGCAGTAAGCAGGTGGGCAAGGGGAAACAATTGGCCTGACAGTTGCCATAGAACAATGAATTTGCTGTCATTTAAAATGGCAATGTGATTGACTTTCTCCTTCAATTCTTCACTGTGATTGAAAACTGCTTCATATTTACATCATTGAGAGATGCTGTGAACATGTGAACAGACAGGATATAACAGTAGTGGCTTTCTTTATGCAGCATATACATTAAAGACAAAATAAAATAAAATATAGCAGTGTTGTGCAGTACTTTAGCATTTCATCCACATCCACCCTTTCCTTTCCTGGACCTTCAATTTAAAACTCCAATAATTCTGTGTCAAAGCCTTATAAAATAAATATGTGTTAAGCTTATAAATTAGGTGTGTCGGACATTTATGGAGGCAGTGTGAGCTTTAATTTGAAACATATGTCAATGATGCCTCCATTATCAATAACAAATTGTTATGATAATTGCTTAGTTTTTCTAAGACTTTTGAAGCAAAAGAAATAAAAATCAATTTTCATCCCGAAGATGGTTTATGACTTTGTCATTAGTAAATACATTGCTTCTCACAAATAATTATTCAATGTGCTTTCTTCAGAAACTACCACTGGTTTTAAACAGCACTGAAATTTTCATTTCACAGGAAATGTAGAAATTTGCCAAGAAATGTTGAGTGCAATTGGCCAAACTGTACAACACTAGGCTCACATATGTTTGCTAATATATTAAATACACAAATAATGATTCTATTTTTCAAAGAAATGAAGATTTAAATTCAAGGGCCATAGTGTTTTTTTGTTCTTTTTCACTAAATGGTAACAAGGGATTATCAGAAAACCTTTGGAAATCAAATGCATATACCTTTCTTCAAAAATGAAAATTCAGGTTCAATGTACTGATATTTAATATAGAACCATTTACTGACATCCAATCATGTTCAATGTATATTAATACATGTTCTGTGTATTTAAATAAACACAATACTTTAAGGTAAATTAAGGGAAAATCCAATGATAGGGAATATTAGCCTATTTATGCAGCATATAAATAATATAAAGTTAAACATAAAGAACTTAGTATTTTATTATAAGAAAAATAAAACTAGAATTATCATATTAATGGTCCTGCATATCAAATATTCTACCCCAAATCTCTGTGATACACACTAATGGTGTTAGGCACAGGGAAACAATCAAGATAATCCAAATTCATAACAAAAAACCTTATTGCTAACATTGTAACATTTTATAATAGTTAACTGAACAGTGACCATAATTCTCCCTTAACCCTTCCATCTGATGACTATGATATTTTTTGTTTTACTTTTTACTTTTGCTGTAAAAAGGAGACTTGCTCTGCCTAATACACTTCAACCAATGTATAGAATTCAGAGAACAAGGAGAGTAATTCACAGACAGTGTGATATTACATAAGAGAGTTGAGCAAAGGAAACAAAATTAAGTTATTGAAAAGGCAGGCTCAGAACTCCTAAAAGGAAAGTCAGTAGCCTACCATACTTTGAACACTTTGAAAAAAACAAATGCAGTTTCCATCAGATTTGCACAGTTCATTTCATGGAGATATTTCTAGGAAAATAAAGAAAAGCATTTTGGGATGTGTGGTTCCTTCCTTCATTCTTCCTCTGTGCAGCCCAGCAGCTCTGATCGCAGAGTAATTCTTCCATACCAGGACCAAGGAAGGATTCTTATGTGTCGTGCATAGATGGGAGGATCGATGACATTTTTCCTGTGAGTGTCATTGTCAAAATTGCCTTGAAAAACCTAAAAAAGAAGAACCAAGAACATGATCATATACCTCTTTCCCTCCATAGATGTGTCCATTTTCTTATTTGTAGTACACATTGTAAATGTACAATTGGTAACTGCTCATTTTATTTTTAAGAGTAATATTTTAGATCTTATTTATTGTATAGGATGGGTAAGAATAGATATATAGAAATGCATGGATGTTTGTAGATGCACACATCTTTGTGTGTATTGAGTGTACATGGGGTTAGAAGTCTTTAGTCTTTAGAGATGTTTCTGTTTTTGGAGACACTGACACTTGGAATTCATAGACTAGGCTATAATGATTGTTCAGAGATTCCAGAGGGTATCCAATTATCTCCATCGTTGAGGCACTGGGATTACAAGCATGCATTAACATGACCATGAGTGCAAATTTTTGGGGAGCCGGAAATCAAACCCATGTCCTCACACCTATACAAGGAACATTTTGCCAAATAAGCTATCTTTCCACATATTGTAGGTATTTAAACAATTACCTTTATTTGAGTATTCATTATTTTATTTAAGAACTAAATTATTCAAGAACTGATATACAGGAATATATGGATCTGTTGTGGTTGACTTGATTATAAGATCAACCAAGATTATGAGACAATTGAGAATAAAATTTAAAAAAGAAGCAAGAAAAAAAAAGAAGGAAAGACAGAGAGGGCAGATGAAAGGAGGAAGTGAGGAAAAGGAAGGAGTGAGAAAGGGAAAGGCAAAAGAGACAAAGAAAAAATCCAGAACATAATAGAATACTTAACCAACATCTTTATCTATTGTGTTGTGTCTTCTAGAATAAACAGGTGTAGTTTTCGATGGTAACCAAGGAACCTCGAGAAAGAGTGTATATATATATATATAAATATATATATATATATATATCTAATGCATTAGGCAAAGTGGTAGTGATTGATAAAAACAACAGATCAAGGAGAGATAGATAGGTAGTCAAGGACACTAGCTCTAGTGGTCTTCTGTGGATCTTTTTTTTTTCTGTGAATGCCTTTAGTGGATCTGGGTTTGAGTCCCAGCTTCTACACTGTAGCTAACAACCGTCTATAACTCTGGGTCCAGAAATCTAATGCCCTCTTCTGGGCTTTACAGGCACTAGACAAATATTGGTTGCACAGACATATATACATGTAAAATATTTATGCACAAAAATTACTACTACTATAACTACTACTACTATTACTACTGTGGGACCTTAATGAGACACGTAGCTAGCTGGTACACAGTCTGAACACAGGCAACGTGCAGAGAGATCCACGTCTTCTGTGTGGCATTTCTCTGCGCCCTTGCGCGCCATGCACGGGACAGGCCAGCGGTGTGGCCGCCCGTTCCCCATTAGGCCGAGGCACGGGTGCATCTTGCCTGCTTCCCCAAACCACCACCCCCCCTGCGGAACCGTGTCTGCTTGCGTCCTCTGCATATGCATGCTACCGTGGCCCGAGAGCGAGACCCGTGCGCTTCCCACGCGGGGCGCGAACCCGCCCACACAGGGACAGACCCAGAGTGCATGCGCCTAATCCCCACAGCCCTCCCTTTCCCTTCAGCCCAAATCGAGTCGGTGGCTCCTTTTACCCACGGATGGAGTCTTGGAGCCTCTCATCCGGTATCAGACCACCTTCTCCCCTCCCCTAGTTCTCAGCTCTCCGCAAGAGCTAAGAACAAACCGAACTGCACTCTCTTCACCCCTGAGGTGGAATCCGTCAGACCTCCCACGGTCCATTCCGCTCTCACGGTGGTCCCTGAAGTGACGCTACAGTCTCCCTTGTCTGCCCCACCAGTGTCGGATAAACCTTCGTGGGACCCCGACCTAACCTTTTGTTCCAAACCCGCGCGCTCTGGCTAACTCCCTCCCCTGGGTTCCTCTTGCCTGTCTAAACTGCCGCTACCTTCACTAACGCTTTCTTTAAAAAAAAAAAAAAGTTAACTTTTCATCTCCTTTCCAAGAAAGAACAATTGGGGAAACCATCTCTGAGCCCAGTGCCTCGTGGCGAGCCAGGCCCCTCCCCCCACCTGAAACTCAGCTCCAGAACAACTAAACAATGCTTTTCAACCTAAGATTTTCTAGCTCCTTTATCTAAATACTCATTTCCTTTTCTAATGACTCATTTCTTTTCCTATACACGCCTAAATTTTTTTTCAACTTTTCTAAAATTTCTTTTATACTTCCACAGATCCAATTAACTGTACTAAATAACAACCAATCTTCCTTTACAGGTCTAACATAATATTTTCTTCCTCAGTCACCCAAAGCAGACCCCGGCTGGGATTCTGCTCCTCTGTTGTTTTGCTACAGGTTTATATCTTGCCTGTTGCCATACATCCAACAGACAGAGTGCCACCTCCTGAGACCCACATGCAACAACAGGGCTGCCTTCACCCCATCTGACTAAAGACACCCCAAGACACGCGCTGAAATCTGCAGACATGCTACAGGCTTGAGACCTTCCAGCTATAGACGAACTTTCTTGCCACAGCCAAATGACTGTTGAACCTGGGGGAAATTACATGATAGTCAGAAAAACAATGTCTATCTAGATTATTAATTGATTGCTGTTTAAAGCTACTTGCTGTTTACCCACAAATTGTACTATCGATTCAATCATACCTTGTCTTCTCTCACCTCAACCCTCTTTACAACTCTTTCTTCTGATACCTCCACCCCACCCAAAATTGTCCTAATCTGTGACCAGGCAGCCTGGTTCTCAGGTGGAGCAAAGGACTTTGAACCCCGGGACCCGGTAGGGGGTGGCTTCTGCCTACAACCTTGTGGGCAGAGCTTCCACCTGCATGGGACGGTAGGAGTTCAGTCACCGCCCCCTAGAACCTAGCTCCTGCCACAGTTACAGCCCCCCCAACACAGGTCAGTGACCCCTCTCCCTTTTAAAAAAAAAGAAAAGGGAGAGATGTGGGACCTTAATGAGACGTGTGGCCACGCCCCAGTTTCTAGCCTGACTCTACCTAGGCAGTCACCTGCCTGCAGCCACACTGTCCCCGCCTCCTGGTTACCTGACCACCCAACTCACCATAAATAACACCCCTCAGTGCGTGTGCTCTCTCTCTCTCCTCCCCCACCCCCGCTTGTTCTCCCAGGCCCTCTTCTTTGTCTATCTCTCTGTCTTCTCCCCTTTCCACGTGGTCATGACTTTTCTTATCTATTTTCTCCTCTTTCTTTATCTTTCTATCTCTTTTCTCTTTCTATTTTCTTAATAATAAAACATCAAAGCTATGGGCCGCCTCTTATTAAATTTGCCACATGGAGCTAGCTGGTACACGCTGTCTGAGACTCTGGGATTCAGTCATGCAGACAGTCTGAGCACAGGTAACACGCAGAGAGATCCACGCCTTCTGTGTGGCATTTCTCTGCACCCCCGCACGCCATGCACAGACCTGCCGGCGGTGTGGCCGCCCGCTCCCTGTTAGGCCGAGGCACGGGTGCATCTTGCCTGCTTCCCCAAACAGCCCCCGTCCCCCGCGGAACCGTGTCCGCTTGCGTCCTCTGCATATGCATGCTACCTTGGCCCAAGAGCGAGGCCCGTGCGCCACTAGGCCTCCCCCGCTCCCCCCCCCCCGCTTTTCTTTTTTTTGTCGCACATACTACTACTACTACTACTACTACTACCAAATGTTGATACCCATTTAACCTGAATCCTAGAACCCTGGCTAGGGTCAAGGAGAATCAATTTAAGACAGAAATACATACATTGAAGCTGGGACCAAGTAGGGTTCTCTGCCAGGTACCACCTCTACTACTTTAACTACCTTAGTATTGTTTTACTGTAGAGCAAAAGGAGATGGATTAGCTTATCTCTGCACAAGGTCTCTGTGGGTTAGCAGTCTCAGGATCTAGGCATGCTGGAGCAGGAAGTGAAGTTGCTAGTCTTTGCATGCATTGATCAATCGTCCACAAACAGGCATACTCCCATGCTCCTACTTCGAATGAGAGATTCGTTGCCTCTCTGGGTCCTGGTTCATTCAGGTATTAGCTTAACCAATTGTGTCATGGGTACTAGGTCTTGGGAGTTCTTGACATGGCCATGCCTATATCAGGATACACATTCACTCAGAACTTCACTAACTTAGGGCTTCATCTGTTCCTTATGAAATAATAAATTAAAACAAACAATAAACAAACACACAAACCATATTTGGTTATCTTTTTGGTGGATCTACTAAAATATCATTTGCCAGGCATGGCAAACACAAAGTGATTTCTCCATCAGGTGTGACCATAGAAAATATATCTTCAACGGTTATTTTTGAGTAAATATTTGCTGAATAAAAGAATACAGAGCAATGCTATATCTAGAATCTACCACATTTGCACATCCAATATTTATTTACCTAATAGATTTTTAAAAATTATTATTTTCAGTATGGATTTGGTCTGTACTAGCCAGGGAGGGATTCTTTATCAATTGAGATGTGCTATTAAGTAAAATTTTGCTATTAGCAAAATCTCACTTGTTGAGAATTTAGTATGTAATCAAAAATCTTGTGGCAAGTTATGTCAAACAATAGAAAACATGAGTATATACTTCTGTTTGCTGACATTCCCTAACACATTAAGTTGGATTCTATGGGCATAAAATTTTAAATTAAATATGAAATCTAACATTCAACTTTATCAAAAAATGGGGTATAGAACGAAACCGAGAATTTACAACAAAGGAATTTCAAATGGCTGAAAAGCACCTAAAGAAATGTTCAAAGTCCTTAGTGATCAGATAAATGCAAATCAAAACTACCCTGAGATTCCAGCTTACACCAATCAGAATGGCTAATATGAAAACCTCAGGTGACAACACATGTTGGCAAGGATGTGGAGAAAGAGGAACACTTCTCCATTGCTGGTGGGAATGCAAACTGTTAAAAACCACTCTGGAAATCAATCTGGAGGTTCCTCAGAAAATTGGAGATATATCTACCTGAAGACTCAGCAATACCACTTTTGAGAATATACCCCCAAAATGCCCCACCATGCCACATGGGCACATGTTCCACCGTGTTCATAGAGGCCATATTTGTGATAGCAAGAAGCTGGAAACAACCCAGATGTTCCAGGACAGAAGAATAAATACATAAATTGTGGTTCATTTACACTCAGCTATTAAGAATGAGGACATTCTGAGTCTTGCAGGCAAATGGATGGAACTAAAAAATATCATCCTGATTGAGATAACTCAGACTCAAAAGGACATGAATGATATGTACTCACTAATAATCAGATATTAGTCAAAAAAAAAATACAGAATACCCAACATACAGTCCACGGAACTCAAAAAGGTCTATAGGATGAAGGCCCCAAGTGAGGATACCTCGGTCCCATCTGGGAGGGTGAAGAAAGCAAGAAAGCAATCACAAGTGGGGAGGAAGGTAGGGACCTGGGAGTGAAAGTGGACTGGGGTAGTGGAAAAGAGGGGAACATAATCTGGTATTGGGTGAGGGAAAAGGACTAAAGCCCTGAGAGCAAGCAGAGAGAATGGAAACAGGCAACCTTAGGAGATAGGAGGTTGGGGGACCCTCCAGAATGCACCAGAGACCTGGGAGGTGAGAGATTCTCAGGTTTCAAAGGGAGAGACCTTAGATGAAAGGCCTGACAGTAGGGAGAGGGAACTTAAAGAGACCACCTCCAGCAGGAAGATGGCATTAAATAAGGGAGGGGGTGGCCATCCCATAGTCAAAATTCTGACTCATAATTGTTCCTGTCTGAAAGAACTGCAGGGATGGAAATTGAGGGGATCCTAAGAAAAAGAAGGTCCAATGACAGGGCCAAAGTAGGATCTAGCTCAAGGGGAGGTTCCAAGGCCTGACACTGTTACTGAGGCTATGGAGATCTCACAAAAAGGGACCTAGCATGACCGCACTCTGGAAGACTCAACAAGCAGCTGAAAGAGTCAGACGCAGATATTTTCACCCAAGCAATGGACAGAAGCTTCTGATCCCTGTGGTTGAATTGGGGAAGGCTGAAAGAAGCCGAGAAGAAGGACAACCCTATAGGGAAGACCAGCAGTCTCAACTAACCTGGTCCCCAGAATCTCTCAGACACTAAACCACCAACCAGGCAGCATACACCAGTTGATATGATGCCCCCAACACATATACAGCAGAGAACTGCCAGGTCTGGGCTCCATCAGGGATGATGCACCTAATCCTCAAGAGACTGAAGGCTCCAGGGAGTTTAGAAGTTAGGTGGGGTGGGCATTGGGGGTGGGGGTGTGGAGATAGCCTTGTGGAGATAGGACAGTGGGGGAGGAGATATGGGATTAGGAAGAGTTGGAAGGTGGACAAGGGATGGGGAGTCAAATCTGGAGTGAAAAAAAAAAGAACTTAATGCCTATATTTAAAATAATTGAGTTTAAATTCATTTACATGCATTGCAAAACCTATAATCGTTTAAAAATATAATGTTTAAAATAGTTTCTAATATATTATAAAATATATTGTGTATTACATATCATAAATTAAAGTTTTATAATACATTATAAAATAGTTTATAATACTTTAAGTAAAATAAAATGGAAAGAAAATATAGAAAAAGCCAATTTTCTTTCTAGGTACAGGCTTCTATAAGGAACTGTCAAGCCCCCAAATGTTAAATTATTATATTTAGTTCTTTATAAGATGGAATACATTAGTTATGAAACTGATAGTAGCTATGAAATTTCTGATGTAAGGTATAAAAAAATCATAGCTACTTGGACATTCATTTAAAAAGTTAGTGAAGCATGAGAATTCATGATAATTTATAAAATTCATATCTACAGAAAATTGTACAGATTTATATTTCACTCATTTAAACTTTAGACAGACAGCACTGGAAAAAGAGTTTATTTGAGAGGGTTCACAGTAATGACAGCACAGAGCACCAAGCCTGCAAAGCACGAATTTGCTTGTTTTTAGGAAACATCTTGTTCTTGTGCAGACACATAGCACATGTCCAGTACCTGGTCTCTAGCACAGTAGACCTTGTTAAATGTGCAATTTCAATGTTTTTCTTGTGAAAGGGAAGCAAACTCAACATTTCTGGCTGAGTTATAAAATACTGTAAGATTTCCAGAAATATGTGTTTCCGAAATCCACTTTAATCAGGATCTGTTAAGGTTGGTGGAAAATACTGATTGTCTATAAAGAAGGGAAAACTTCTTAGAAGAGACAGGTGCAGTATGATTTGTAAAATTTTGTAAGAAGTATGCACAAGTTTGAGTTTAGGCAGGAGGCTAATTGGTTTATGACAAGTTGTGGTTGTCTTCAAACATGATAATGCTTAGGAGGTCTCTCAAGCACTTCCTAGTATACCAGGCCTCAAGTTAAAGTTATTCAAGGTCCTCTGAACAGGCTTCCTTAGTTGCAAATTTAGAAAAGCAAGAGGGTGGGGGAAGACAACTCTAAGCATGGCTGAGTTTCAGGATTTTGTGTTTTTATTGCAAACTCTTCTGTGTTGCTAATTAAAATTCAAATCAGATTTTAGTAAGGATTCAATCCTCAGCACAGACATAATATCATATAAAATGTGACGATAAAATGCTCCTCCTAGCAACACTTCTATGTTAAGATGAGAATGGCATTAGTTTCTGCAGACCAACATCTATTAGACCACTGCATGTATCAATCATAAGAAGCCATCAAGTACTGTGGAGGAAAGTCAGAATAGTCTTCTGAAAAGCAGTTCAGCCTAGAACCAACAAGTTAGAGGATTACTGGTGTGAAGTACCGCTATGTCTAACACTATACCTCAGCTTTCATATGTCCTAAACTGGAAGAATAGATCATACATGTGTGTGTGTGTGTGTGTGTGTGTGTGTGTGTGTATGCCTATATGCATATATGTATATATGATGTATATGCATTATACATATGCACATCATATATACATATGCATCTTATATACATAATGTATGTATATAACTACATATATATCAAATGTGTGTATTTATATCTACAATTAACAGACCAAAAGTTTTAAACATTTTTCTACTATTGTAGTGTTTTGGAAATGTTTTCATATCCTTCCAATACTGAATAGTTGTAAGCACAGCTACATACCTTTCCCAGGCCCTTCAAGAATTAGAATCCACATCTTACTTAGGTCACAGTGGCTACCACTTTGTCTCTGGCCTTCTGGCCCTTGTAAACTGCATTGCTTCTTTAATATAGGAGGAGATAAAGGCCAAATCTAGAGTGGGTGAGTAAAGTGTACACTTTTCTGCATACCATACTCTGTACATTATGTTAGTATAGGCCTTGTTCACTGTGTTAGCACAAGCACATCACTAGTCTTATTGACTATCTGTACACTTAGCTGATGTGCTTAAGAGAACAAGATAAATAAAAATAATCTTCCAGGGAAGTGGCGCCCATGAGATCTTAACATTATGACTGACTAAACAAGACTCAAACAATGACAACACCAACTGTTGTGCCAACCTAGACAATAGAAAACTTACAGGGACCAACCCTGAACAACGTGTTGGAGATACTGAAAAAATGTGGAGGGAGGATTAGACTTTCCCAGATATCAGTCCTCAATTTGTTATCAAATACCAACTGTTCAGTCCAAAAACATATAGAAGCAACATTAAATAGACTCAGGAGTTGTGTTTATTAAAAATTAAAGACTCATGGAGTTGTGTTTATGTATTTATTTGTATGTCTGATGAATTTATAATCTTAATAAAGAATAAGAGGCTATGAGTTTATGAGGAAGTAAGGGTACACAGGAGGGAAAAAGTGGTGTAGCTATATTTTAATTAAAATGAAAATAAGCCTACTTTAGAGTTTAATTTATGAAAAAATAATCTAATTGGTTAGATGGTAACTTTGCCTGTATGATTGGGAATAGCAGAAGACAGAACTTAAGGAGGAAAGAGAATTCTGCATTCATGTTCACCTGTTTTTTCATGCAGTGGACTTATGTTAGAGAAGTCAGATATGAACTATCTTTTCTAGCGCTTATTCTCAGGAACCTTGTTTTAATCTAATAATAGCCATTAAGCAATTAAATCTCAGTTGAAATACTGCATATCTGCTAGTGTCCAACTGTTCTCTGTAATTCTTTTTACTTGTTATTACATATTGGTGTGTGTGGGGCTGTCGATATGTGTATCTCTCTGCCTTTGTCTGCCTGTCTCTCTGTCTGTCTGTTTCTCTCTGTATCTGTCTCTGTCTCTCTGTCTGTCTCTGTCTCTCTCTCTGTCTGTCTCTATCTCTGTCTGTCTCTGTCTCTGTCTGTCTCTGTCTCTCTGTCTCTGTCTCTCTGTCTTTGTCTCTCTGTCTCTGTCTCTCTCTCTCTCTCTCTCTCTCTCTCTCTCTCTCTATATATATATATATATATATATATATATATATATATAGTAGTCAGGGAGAGGTCATGTATGTGCTTGTGGAGGTCAGAAGACAACTTACAAAGTTGGTTCTCTCCTTCCATTATGTTGCTCCTATGGATAAAACTGAGTTCCTCAGGTGTTTTCATAAGGTCCCTTAGCTGCTGAGCTGTCTCACTAAACCTTGCCTGTACCAACCCATTCTATAGCTTACATGAGACATGTCTTACCCCTATCTAGTTATGATTCATTAGGGAAGATATACATTTAGATACTTTGAAGGTCTTTCCTTTTAATTAAAATTTTTTACTTTGTTGGGAAAATTGTCTCTAAATCATTTCCATCCTTCTTTTCCTCCCCATTCCTCTTGTGTTCCTTTCCATAACTCCTTCTCAAATTCATGACTATTACTTTAATTATTATTGCTACATGTGCAATACTAAGGGACTCAGGTGGGTGTGTCTCTGTGTATGTGAAGTTTATAATTTGATTATAAATTCTCCTTAACCTATTGATGCCAGTGTTTGTGATCAACGTGAGCAGGACTTTGACCAATGAAAGAAAACATATTTCTTTCACATATTTAGTAGTAAGAGAAGCATTTTTAGAAACTGACATATTGTTTCAAACTGAATACTCATACTTAAAAATTTCTGGTATTTCATCCTTTTGATTATGTTCATCTGAAGTGCAAATATAGGATGCCCTGTGTTGTAAGTGTGACAATTAGCTAATTCTGCATAGCATATTATAAACAGATGAAAGAATAAGCTTTGCTAAGGATATATTTGGAACAATGCCAATTTATTTTTAGAGATTGTTGACTTTTACATTCTTCTTTATTAAGCTTGTAATTTTCCATTGTAATACTTCTGAAAAAATATTAAACTAGACATATAATTTTAATTAATCTTCATTTTATTCAGTCCTTAGCATTGAAAAAATTTATGATGAGATTCATAACAAAATTTTATCTATTAAAAATAGCGGAAACTTAGTGGATATTAGAATTTAAATATCTGTGTCATAAGAACTATATATATGTGAGTGTGAAATTCAATTTTTTGTGGATGACCGTCTAGGTCATAAGCTTCTTGAAGCAATTTAAGAATCATTAAGTTGTTGTTTAATTAATATTGCTTGGATACTTTTGTAATTCCAACAATTTATAGTATTAAACTAAATAAATCACAAGACTTAACTATTTTAAAGTCATATGAAAGAATATGTAATGAAGTTAAAATGAATTTTTTATTTTAATGTGTTAAAATAAATGTTTTAAATAATATTTTTATTTAAATAAATAAAAGAAAAATTAATTTGCATATAAAAATAATTAATTTCATAAATCTATGTATTCAAAAATTAAGCTTTATAAATATAAAACTTCTGGCATTGTTTGTATTGTACAGTTTGTAATTAAGTCTGATTCTTTTAAAATAGACTCTATTACTCTGAAAATTCAATTTTCTAAGTAAAATTTCCAGCATCCTAAAACCATTTCATGATTGAGTGGTTAGTGTATCATTTTTGAAGGTTTCCTTTGCAATCGATTCCAGTAAGCCAATGAAACCCTATAACAAAATTAGTCTAAATATGAGTGCATTCTTTTAATATAATAAGGAAGTAAGAATCTACACCCTATGTAAGTTGCAATATACTAGGAAATGTTTCTTTGTAAAGTAGGGCATAATGAAAATCTATTCTAAGAGTATCAAGCCATCACTCTGCACAAGAAGGAGCTGAGTATCAAGGAGCATGAGCACTATAAGATATCCCAATAGTGCTATATCAAACCCATGGATAGATGTTTATATATGAATATGTGGGAAACAAAGTTGCTGGAATATTTTTCATCTCTGTTCAGCCACACATTCTGCTAGGGAGTCACCATTTCTGCTAATGAGGCAAAACAGATTAAACATGCCAGGGGCATAATTTTATATATCTCTACTTCAGAAAATACCATGCAAGTAATCTGTAGGTGTGAGATATTGTAGATCAAGTAGCAAATATTGTATTTCTGTATTAACTACTGTATCTAACATATTTAATGATAATTTAATTTTTCTCTTTCCCAAAATATCATCTCATTCTTTTATAAGTATGTGGTATAATAAAGTACTTTTTTTCCTAGAGTCTGTTCATGCGTGCTCTGAAAAACAGTTAATTAAAACTTATGTTAGTAGGTGTCCCTTTATTTTTATTTTTATTTATTTTTATTTTTTATTTTTTTATTTTTTATTTTCTAAGTTTTTTTTATTTACATTCCAAATCATTTCCCCTTTCCCTTTTCCTCCCTCCCTGAAAGTCCCATAAGCCCCTTTCCCTCCCTCTGTTCCCCATTCAACCCCCTCTCGCTTCTCTGTCCTGGCGTTCCCCTACATCCAGTCTTTCCAGGACCAGGGGTTTCTCCTTCCATCTTCTTGGAAATCTATTGATATGTGAATTGTGTCTAGGGTATTCTGAGATTCTGGGTTAATATCCCCTTATCACTGACTGCATACCATGTGTGTTCTTTTGTGATTGGGTTACCTCACTAAGGATGATATTTTCAAGTTCTGACAACTTGCCTAGGAATTTTGTGAGTTCATTGTTTTTAATTGCAGAGTAGTATTCCATTGTGTAAATATACCACATCTTCTGAATTTATTCCTCCGTTGAGGGACATCTGGGTTCTTTCCAGCTTCTGGCTATTATAATAAGGCTGCTATGAACATAGTGGAGCATGTGTCCTTATTGCATGCAGGTAAAGCCTCTGGGTATATGCCCAGGAGTGGTATAGCCGGATCCTCCGGGAGTGTCATGCCCAGTTTTCTGAGGAACCGCCAGACTGCTTTCCAGAGTGGTTGTATCAGCTTGCAATAGTAGAATCCAGGCATAGAGTAACTAAGGCTTTCCTAGTGGTTTTAGATGCATGCCATTTCAGGAGCACACCAGTTTAGCTTTGTATAATAGAGTATACATTAAAATATTAATCTACCCTTAGAGAATTCTGGCCTTTACCTTTAGCTCCTTTGAGATCTACTGCAAACCTTTGGATAGTGGCCTCTCATGAAATGGTTTTGTACTCCTGTGGAATGGGACACATTAAATAGTCTGCTAGGTCTGCCAATTAAAGTAGGGATTTGGGTCCGCTTCACCACTGAAATGGCTGTCCTGGACTCTGCTGCATATTATACCTCATTTGGTAGATTTTTATCCATAATCCGTCTCTATCATAAGTTAACTATGAGCCTGGTACTCTAAAATATATTCTGTGTATATTTTGACAAATTCTTCATGTTTGAGATCACCTGTGTTCATGTCAAATGCCAGAATAAAGTTGGAGAATCTTAACATTTGCACTGTGTGATATGGAAGGGCTACAGTCTTCTAAGAAGGTTTTTAAATATTTTTTTGATATTGACCGTTGGAATAAGAAATGCTAGTTCCAGAAAGCATTGTGTCTAAGACTTTCCCAGTATAGCTTACAACAGATTTTATAGTTCAAACCTAACTTGACATTACTCTCTGAATAAATTCTAGTATTGAAATGCAGTGGATTGTTTTTGTTTTTGTTTTTTGCTTGTTTTTCTCTTAGATAAACATTCAAAACACTCTTCTATCAAGGTCTATTTTAAACTCACACTTTATTTCAGCTTGTAGATGGTGTTTATTATCATGGATACAAACCTAATAAATATGAGCAGTAGCTAAATCTCTTATTTTTCCTCATGCTTTGGCTTAAAATGGTTTAAGAATGGTTCACTATCTTTATGCTCCTGTATTCCTTTAATATTTTTGCAACAGCTTATAAATTTCTTGAAAACTATTACCTTGGTCCCATCTCTTTATGTTTAATTTGGAGTCACAGTTTGTTGAGAGCCATAGAACATGGTGACACATATAAAACCTTCTGTACCATAATTCACATTGGATACCAACTTTTATCTGTGTTCCTTTCAGAATGATGCTTTGTTCCATAAGCTCTTATACAAACATAGATCCTGCTTGCTTCAGAGATTTGTTTGCCTCTCAAGCTCTCAATGAAATTATACGAGGCTTTCAAACCGCCTGTCCAGAGATTTAGTTTCAAAGCCCAACTGTAGAAATGTTTTAACTTTAAGAAGAAAGTGAAAATAAAAACTCTGGGACATATTTTTTGCAGTTTTTCTCCAGTGCAAAAATTATTTTGCATCACTAATAAACATGTGAATTTTCTGTGAAATTATTTGTACACCGGCTTTTGCTCTCAAGTAGTTTCTTGTGATTCTAAAATTTGCATTTTATTCTACTTATGTAAAAAACAAGGTTTTATTTTACTTCAGGCAGTTCAACATTTCTCTAAACTGCTGTGGCTTTGTAGCATGCTCTGAGTATATCTAAACCTCAGATTATATTGCACGATTTAGCAAAAACAAAAACAAAAATCTAAGCCACACATTTGATGGCTACTTAGAACCCCTGAGGCCTTATTTTCACTAGTTTGGGATTTCTGTGAGGTCCTATTTTCTTTTTAGCATGAATACCAATACCAATTGTTGAACAATTTGCTTCCGTGTTGTTACTTTTATGTAATCCACATGTTCTGTCCCTTCATTGTTTTGCAAAGTCCCATACATTTTCCCCAGTTCTCATATAATTGACATGTCAAAAGCTTGACTGACAGTTAACTCTTGACTGAGAAACAGAATTCCATAATGACTGTCAGAATTCTTTCTCTCACAGGATTTAAGATTGTTTAGAAAGAGAAACGAAAAAACATGCCATTGACAGTGCTCTTGAGAATTTGAATTTTTCTGATTTCTCACAGAAAGACTTCATTCCTAAATGTGCAATATTAAGTAATAAACTGTGTCCAATCATATCAAACTCTCTATTCCTGACAAAGTTCATATAGCTGTTTCTTAGTCTATTGTAAATAACAAATTGGTTAGGAATTCCTAACTTTTGTTTGCCCAACTAAATGAATGGCAGAATGCACAAGCGCTACTTCTGTCCTTTAAGGAACGGTGTTCATACATAGACTTAGCTTCAAATAGCCAGGGAACATATGGCTTTCCCTTCCTCCTCCTCTAACTGCATCCCAATAGGATGGCACTATCCAGTTAGTCTTGAACACACAATACTCCTGCCTTTGCATCATGAGTCTTTTGATGATTGGATTATAGGTATGCACATCATGGCCAGCTATATGGTGTTTTTAAAAGAGCCTATTGATCCTCAATAAGAAATTCATACTTTTCATTTTGATTAGATGTAGTTTTCCGTCATGGTTTCCATCTGTCACAAAGAGATATTTTCTTGAAGAGGAGTGAGGATTATCTTATCTGTGGGGATAAGGGCAAATGTTTAGAGGGTAGTTAGGAATTAGACTGGAATCCATGACATGGCTAACGTCTAACATTTTATAGAATGGGCAATATATATATATATGTGTGTGTGTGTGGGGAGGTGCATGTAGCAGTGATTAATGAAAGAGGTCATAATTTGAAAAAGAGCAAGAAGGAGTATATGGGTGGGTTTGGAGGATGAAATACAAGGGAGAAATCAAGAAACTATAGTATCAAAAGTAGACAAAAAATAAAAACAGAAATTCACACTCTCCTTTGTTATTAAGTTAGTGAGCCCAGAACGAAGAGCCAGGGAAACATCAGAGCAAAACACTGTTTACTGCTATTTTCCTTCTAAACCTACTGGCATTTAGAACTCTCAGTCAAAAAGTCAGCAGGTAGGACACATTACCATATTTAACTTCTTTATGATGAAAGCTGCCTTAAGTAACAAGAATATTCTCAGAATATATCACATAGGATGATAGCCTATAAAGATTTATGAAACATAAAATATTCCATTCTAAACTGTGGCAATATATTTAAACTATCTGCCTTCTGGCACTCAGATTTCACTGTCAAATAAAATATTCCTACAAAAAAAGTAATAG
Organism: Tokudaia tokunoshimensis; assembly: GCA_036184795.1. Classification (NCBI taxonomy): domain Eukaryota; kingdom Metazoa; phylum Chordata; class Mammalia; order Rodentia; family Muridae; genus Tokudaia; species Tokudaia tokunoshimensis. The sequence goes on along the minus strand of BTHU01000009.1, from coordinate 16,821,120 downwards.
TATTGGAAAATCATCTGCTTTCCAAAGATATCTCCAAAAGATATTATCAGGAGCAGTCAGAAAAAAAAGAACATCTTTATTTTTCAGTTTTCACACCAGAAATGTAGAAATGCCTTTTTTTTTCTTTCCATTATAAGTGTAGAGCAACCCAGGCTCTCCACTGAAGCTCAAAGCTCATCTCCCAGAGTCTCTTAAATCACACCAGGTATTTTCTGTTTCATCAGAACAATTTGTGGCCTGCTTCCATCCCTTCATATCAGCTAAAATACAAATGGTAGGACATTGGAGAAATTGATGTTTTGGTAATTCTCTCCTGACGTTAGTATCATTTTCCTCCCTTCAAATCTCTTTGAAGAGTTTCACCCTACCTTGGTAAGAACTAACAAAATATAGTGCTGTGTGTTGGACATAGAAGTGATTGAAGCATTCAGTCTTGTTCCTTCTAGGCCAGATTGGCACTTAAAAGATAAAATGTTAGAGAGCCAGGGAACATCTACCTGCTCTTGGTGGTCAAGTGCAATGTGAGCTTTGCAATGGAGTGTGGACATGTGGATGTACCTGTATATTTTCCCCAGACACATATAGAAGGCATTTTCTCTTATCTGGCCTCAACTTGTTCAAGGAAGCTCAGGGGCAGCCCAAAATCCTAGGGAGTCTGTAATGAGACAAGCTGACATAATTGAGTATTTATAACATAGTCATATTTAAAAATTCATTGTTTATCTGATTTCAGTGTTTTTAAGCATGCTGTCATTTTACTAGCTCAGCTTGGCAAACCTAATTGAATAATAGAGAGGGTTCTTTCCTAAGGTGAGTAGGTATTTGGTCTGAAGTGATTCTTGCACTTTTCCTTGTAGAACTGAGGTTAAGTTGATTATTAAAATATAGGTAATATCAGAAAAAGAGTAAACTTTATTATTACTTACAGGTATTAGAGTAATATTAAAATTAAGAAGCAAAAGTACAATTTTGTTATGTAAAAGTAATAACTTTTTAAAAATTAATATAGGCTGTACGTATCTCATTTGTATGTTTTGTTTTGTCTAGCTTTATTGAAAGGTAGAAAGTGAAATATCATTGTCTGTGTTCTGAGCTCTATCTACGTTCTGCTCCCAGATTCAGAGAAGCTTCCCTTCTGTGTTCAGATAATCCTGGATTTATCTTTTCTGGGTGGTTTTTAAAAATCAAGGTTGTGATTCCAGTGACAAAAGAATTTTTTTTAATTAATTTAATAAACTTTATTTTTAAAACACTAATTTTTAAAATCATACACTAAAATCAAGTGAACTGAAAGTCTGTGTAAATGAGTGAGCTTCTTCAGAGTTAGAACTGACATTCAGAACAGAAGCTGTGGAGCTTCGTGCTAATTTTATGCTTCAGTATTGACTACATTACATGTACATATCCATCATCAAATCCAAAATAATCCATGACAGCAAAACTCTGATGACAATGAGACATGTACTACCTATTTTAAAGAGCTCAGATGGGAAAGTCAAGTTTTATATGTTTCAGAGCATGCTATATAATTGACTCATTACAAAAGTATACAGTATACGCTGTCTACATGCAATTTTAAAAAGGAAAGCAAATATTTAAAAATATACTAAATGAATAATCTTAATGGGTATGGAAGATTTAGGAATCCTTTCACAGTTTACCATTAACATTACCATTAACATGGTCTTATAACAAATTGTTTTTATCCTTTTTGAGACTGAAACTATAAAAAGCCCAGAAGAATAGCACATTAATTAGACCATTTTGAAAATGTTGGAGAAAAGACTTTTAATTGCTGAACATATTGCTGCTGATGGCGTGTTGGTGGATAGTAAAACTGGATATACATACCCATAAAGCTATGTCTTTGAGCGGTTTTTAGACTCAAATTATAAGACATAGTTAGCATTTAGTTTTTGATGGTTATTTTGCTACAGAATAAGGATCTGAATGTCTTTTGTCTATGTTTTGGTCATCAGTTTTTGTTTCAGAAGCAAGGGCATGGGTTCTTTCAAAATCAAAATAGCTAGTTGCTCATGGTCTGCATATGAAAGTTAATTATTAGGCTTACAACAGATAGGTCTTCACATGTTTCCTAGTAAAAATACTAAGAGTTTTTGTTTCAGTTAGCATTTCTTATCTACATTAGGTTCTTTACTGTCTATCAATTAATAATAACATTTATTAATTTTAAATAATCTATTAAAGTTGCTGATCCTGATTATTCTGTTAAAGGCCCATTACTAATAAATACTTTCAATATGTAAATATTTTCATTAAATGCTCATAATAGGAATGGGTATTCCTCAAGCATAATCTGGGCAGAATAATGAGTAATATCTTTTGTTAGGGAGTATTGTCATTATTTCACTATGTAATGTGTCTAATACCATATAACAGAACCTGAGAAGATACTTACAATCTGCAATATGGACATGTTTATTAATAAACAGTGAGTCATGAGGGAGTAAAAGTATAAATTATTTTGTGTTTTTTTTTTCTAAATAGAAAGAAAAAAGATATGGACTTGAGAGGTGCAGACAGGCAGGTTTGGGGAGGGGAAATCCCGATCAGGATATCTTATATGAAAACAGTGCTCCCCCCATGCCAGAAGCAAAGGGGAAGGGTATGGGTGTAAGAGCTCAGCAAGAGGGATTAAGAGCGGAGCAAGATTTGGGGTGCAAATAAATAAAATAATTAATTAAACAAAAGAAAAAAGTGTTTTCAATAAAAACAATTACAAAAATATATAAAATAAAAAATCAATTTTCTGGACATTTGAGGATTTGGAAATTAATACATTAATATGTGCAAAAATCAAACATATATTATTTTTATTCATAACCAATTTTCTTTGTTGATGCTGCTAGGGCTTTTCACAGGCATTTTTTTTATAAATTTCATGGAAATATCTGTTAGCAAGACAAACCACATGATTTCAGATTTTAGAAGAGTTTATAAAATATTGTAAAAGAAAAGTTCTGGGTTGGAGTGACATAAAACTAACAAAAAATAGGGTCAGTATGCCTTTATTCTTCTGCATTGTCTTGTTTTTTCCTTACATTTCTTTAAAATTTACATTGAATCACATCATGTGCACTTCAATCAAATCCCATCTTACAGATTTTGTGTCTAGTCTATGTGTCTATGATGGTGGTTTGTTTGCAGTTTTAATCTATTTTGTTTTATTTATTTTTATTTTCAATGATGTTGCTATTGGCTCATTTTTAATCAAAGAAATTTAAAATTTCTAAATGCTAACATAAAAATTAAAATTTCCATCTAAGTAGTTATCTATTTTACACCACCAATCTTTACTTTTAGAGAACATAGAATACAAAGAGCTCTCCTAGGAAACTTGAAATCTATTTCCGAATTATAACTAGCTTCCCACAATGTCTACAAATAAATTGAATGGCTCTCAGTCAATTCATGAGTGCCTCACAATAAAGTGGCCTCATCTTTGTGCCTTTGGCCGGCCTGTCATTCTTTATAGTCTTTTATTTCCATCACCCAGAACGCTGTTCTTTCTACAGCTGCAATTATACATGTCACTATTAACCTTTCTTACCTTTATCTCACTGGCCCCATGTTCTGCTCTTCGTAGCCCTTCCTGCTCTTTTAAGTTTTCTCCAACATAGATGAAAGAGCATTAACTTCAGCTAGAGAGGTGCTTGCTGCTCCTGTGAGTTACACGGCTTGGAACAGCTTCCCAATATATTCAGCTGTCTGTTTGCATTTGGATTTGCATCCTGTCTTCTGACCCTTCCTGACCCTGAACCTTCCTTTTAGATATACTTCTGCAGAGTGAGTCCCTATCATGGTTTTCCACATGTAAACAATATAACCAGGCACTGGCTTACAAATTCAAATTCGGTCAACTAACTGATCACTTCACCATCCATTAGGAAAAAGTATATCTAAATTCCTATTTTCATTCTGCTGAATCATATCTTCCATTTGTAGATATTCCTCTATAGTTATATTCCTTTTACTTATAATATTTAGATAAATGACAGGTATTGTACTAGTAGAAGGAGTATGCCTTTAAAAGCTACAAATGTATGCATGATATAGAAGTCTATAAGATCTATATTTAGACAATATAGTGATATTGAGTATACTTCAGTTATAATTTAGCTGACACTGAACATAGGGATAGGCCATGAGTCAGCACAAAATGTTGATATCTAATGTTTGACAAGCCCCAAAGTCAATATTGATTTATTCTAACATTATTTCTGGCACAATGCCAATTTTTGTCTATATGTCCCAAAATGGTCTTCTAGTGAGATGTCAGAGTCTTTGCCTTCGCCAACCTGCCAGGGTGAGCCTGCCTGTATATCTGTGTGCCTAATTCCAAGTGGCCTGTGTCCTGGTCTGTGTATTAGCTTGTGCCCCTGTATAAGTGAGCAATATGGACTGGCATGTGCCTCATGGCATCTGTCTGTCTAGAGGCTTCTTTGCTGCTGAATATGTACGGCTTTTCTATTTGTATATTCTCAATCTCTATAATGTCCAGGCATCCTGTTCCTTGCTCCTTTCCTGGATTCAAAGCTTAAACCTTACAAGACATTGCTAGATTTCCTTGCATTTGACTTTTAGTATACACAGCTCAATAGACTATCTTGCCCCTATTTTTTGGTTATGTCTCCCCTATCCTTTTTTTTTGTCAGTATGTATAAGTAATTTATTTCCATTTAGACTCTGGTTGAATTGAAAGTAATACTAATAGTCCAATGAATTGAATACCTAATTCTAAAAATGATGTGAAAATACCATTTTGTTTAGATTTAGATATTTTTCTTCATTTATTTATTAGATATATTTTTTATTTACATTTCAAATGTTGTCCCCTTTCCTGGTTCTCTCCCTCAAAAACCCCCTAACCCATTCTCCCTCTCCCTGCTCACCAATCCACCCACTCTGACTTACCTGTACTAGCATTCCACTATACTAGGGCATCTAGCCTTCTCAGAACCAAGGGCCTTTCCTCACTATGATGTCCAACAAGGTCATCCTCTGCTGCATATGCATCTGGAGCCATCGGTCCCACCATGTGTACTCTTTGGTTGGTGGTTTAGTCTCTGGGAGCTCAGGGGTTACTGGGTGGTTCATATTGTTGTTCCTCCTATGGGGCTGCAAATCCCTGCAGCTCCTTGGGTCCTTTCTCTAGCTCCTCCATTGGGGACACTGTGCTCAGTTCAATGACTAGCTGATAGTGTCCCCCTCTGTATATATGTCATGTATATATGTATATATGTATATATGTCATGTACTGGCAGAGTCTCCCAGGTGACAGCTATATGAAGCTTCTGTCAGCAAGCACTTGTGGGCATCCACAATAGTGTCTGGGTTTGGTAATTGTATATGGGATGGATCCCCAGCTGGGACTATCTCTGGATAGCCTTTCCCTCAGTCTCTGCTTTGTCTCTGTATCTCCTCCTGTGGGTATTTTGTTCCCCCTTCTAAGAAGAACCAAAGTATTCATACTTTGTTCCTCCTTCTTGCACTTCATTTGGTCTGTGAATTGTATCTTGGGTGTTCCAGGCTTCTGGGCTAATATCCACTTATCAGTGAGTGAATACCATGTATGTTCTTTTGTGATTGGGTTACCTCACTCAGGATGATAATTTCTAGTTCCATCCATTTGCCTATGAATTTGCCTAAGTCATTGTTTTTAATAGCTGAGTAGTATTCCATTGTGTAAATGCACCACATTTTCTGTATCCATTCCTCTGTTGAGGGACATCCGGGTTCTTTTCAGCTTCTGGCTATTATAAATAAGGCTGATATGAACATAGTGGAGCATGTGCCCTTATTACATGCTGGAGAATCCTCTGAGTATATACCCAGGAGTGGTATAGCAGGGTCCTCCGGTAGTATTATGCCCAATTTTCTGAGCAACTGCCAAACTGTTTTCCAGAGTGGTTTAACCAGCTTGCAATCTCACCAGCAGTGAGGAGTGTTCTTCTTTCTCTACATCCTCACCAGCACCAGCTGTCTCCTGAGTTTTTGATTTTAGCCATTCTGACCGGTGGGAAGTGAAATCTCAGGGTTGTTTTGATTTGCATTTCCCTGACTAAAGATGTTGAGCATTTCTTTAGTTGCTTCTTAGATATTCAATATTCCTCAGGTGAAAATTCTTTGTTTAGCTCCATACCCCATTTTTAAACAGGATTATTTGGTTCTCTGGAACCTAACTTCTTGAGTTGTTTGTATATATTAGATATTAGCCCTCTGTTGGATGTAGGGTTGGTGAAGATCTTTTCCCAATTTGTTGGTTGCCATTTTGTCCTATTGACAGTATCCTTTGTCTAACAGAAACTATATAATTTATGAGGCTGAATTCTTGATCTTAGAGCATAATCTATTGTTCTGTTCAGGAAATTTTCCCCTGTGCCCATATGTTCAAGGATCTTTCCCACTTTCTTTTCTATTAGTATCAGTGTGTATGGTTTTATGTGGAGTTCCTTGATCCACTTGGACTTGAGCTTTGTACAAGGAGATAAGAATAGATTGATTTGCATTCTTCTGCATGCTAACCACCAGTTGAATGAGAACCATTTGTTTAAAAGGCTAGGAAGGTAGTCCTGGATTTATAAGAAAGCAGGCTAAACAAGGCACCCTGCCATGACTTCTGCATCAGCTTTTACTTCCAAGTTTCTTCCTTCAGTTTCTGCCCTACCTGCCTTCAATAATGGACAGTGATGTGGAAATGTAAGCAAAATAAATCTTTTTATCCCCAAGCTGTCTTTTAGCTACGGTGTTTTATTACAGCAATAGACAGTGATGCTAAGGCAAGCTTTACCATTGAATTATTGCACAGAATAAAGCAGGTATGTTTCTGAACAATTGGTTCCAGATGGTGTGTATTTAAATAGCAGTGTCCTACTGTTAAACAAAGCTTAAACTCTCCTATCACTGTCTCCTTAACTCTAGTTTCAATTAAGTCATTCAGCAAACATCCCAACGAGTAAAGCGAAAGGTGACAGAGGGTAGATGTCCATCAGGTGATTGGATAATTTATCATAGAAACCCAAGAATATGTGTGCAGTCATCTCCTTCTCGGAAATTGCTTTCAGAAAGAAACTTCTTTTCCTTTCCATCCAACCATATTTAAAATGGTGTCAGGGACTGACTCTGAGTTATTTGCACTAATAGCTGTAATGGTCAAGTGATCAGTAGACAGGCTGCTCTTCTGATAGAACAATTCACTCTCTAGTGTACCCTGACCCATTTTCCTTCCTGATTACCACAAATTTCATTCTCTTTATTTTTGAAGTGTGCATGTGTGCATTTGTGTGTGTGTTTGTGTGTGTGTGTCTTTGTACAAGTATACATGTTGCATATGTGCTCACATGTGAATGTGCACATGTGAATGCACCACATTGCTAGAGCAATTAGACAACAAAAGGAGGTCAAAGGGATACAATTTGGAAAGGAAGAAGTCAAACTATCACTATTTGCAGACGATATGATAGTATACTTAAGCGACCCAAAGAACTCCACCAGAGAACTCCTACAGCTGATAAACGACTTCAGCAAAGTGGCCGGATATAAAATCAACTCAAGCAAGTCAGAAGCCTTCCTATACTCAAAGGATAAGCAGGCTGAGAAAGAAGTAAGAGAAATAATACCCTTCACGATAGCCACAAACCATATTAAGTATCTTGGCGTGACTCTAACCAAACAAGTGAAAGATCTGTATGACAAGAACTTCAAGTCTCTGAAGAAAGAAATTAAAGAAGACCTCAGAAGATGGAAAAATCTGCCATGCTCATGGATTGGCAGGATTAATATAGTAAAAATGAGCATCTTACCAAAAGTAATACACAGATTCAATGCAATCTCCATCAAAATCCCAACTCAATTCTTCATAGAGTTAGAAAGAGCAATTCAAAAATTCATCTGGAATAACAGAAAACCCAGAATAGCTAAAACTATTCTCAAGAGTAAAAGAACCTCTGGGGGAATCAGTATCCCGGACCTCAAGCTGTACTACAGAGCAATAGTGTTAAAAACTGCATGGTATTGGTACAGTAACAGACATGTAGATCAATGGAACAGAATTGAAGACCCAGAAATGAATCCACACTCCTATGGTCACTTGATCTTTGACAAAGGAGCTAAAACCATCCAGTGGAAAAAAGATAGCCTTTTCAACAAATGGTGCTGGCTCAGCTGGAGGTCAACATGCAGAAGAATGCAAATTGACCCATCCTTATCTCCTTGCACTAAGCTCAATTCTAAGTGGATCAAAGATCTCCACATAAAACCAGACACACTGAAACTAATAGAAGGCAAACTAGGGAAGAACCTTGAACATATGGGCACAGGGGAGAATTTCCTGAACAGAACTCCAATAGCTTATGCTCTAAGATCAAGAATAGACAAATGGGACCTCATTAAATTACAAAGTTTTTGCAAGGCAAAAGACACTGTCAAAAAGACAAAGCGGCAACCAACTAACTGGGAAATGATCTTTACCAACCTTACATCCGACAGAGGGCTAATATCCAATATATACAAAGAACTCAAGAAGTTAAACTCCAGAGAGGCAAGTAACCCTATTAAAAATGGGGTACAGAGCTACACAAAGAGTTCTCACCTGAAGAATATCTAATGGCTGAGAAGCACCTAAAGAGATGTTCATCATCCTTAGTCATTAGGGAAATGCAAATCAAAACAACCCTGAGATTCCATCTCACACCAGTCAGGATGGCTAAGATCAAAAACACAGGAGACAGCAGTTGTTGGCGAGGATGTGGAGAAAGAGGAACACTCCTCCACTGCTGGTGGAATTGCAAGCTGGTACAACCACTCTGGAAAGCAGTCTGGCGGTTCCTCAGAAAACTGGGCATGACACTCCTGGAGGATCCGGCTATGCCATGATTATTTATTGACACAGTCTTTCATCTAAAGTGGAGCTCACCAAGTTGGCTTAACTAATTGGCCACAAGTACTTTCCTCTCTCACCCTAAGAAAGACTTTTTATATTAAAGATTTGCATTGCAGGCCTGGGGGATGAGGTAGAGACTGAGGGAATATCCAACCTATAACTGCCCAAATTGAAACCCATCTCATGGACAAGCACTAATCTATAAACACTATTAATGGTACTCCAGAGGCTCCACCCTCAGCTGACTCATTCAGATATAGACACCCACAGACAAACAGTAGATGGAGCATGGGGACTCTCATGGAAGAATAGAAAGAAGGTTTGCGGAACCAGAAGAGGAGGAACTCTACTGAAAAACCAAAAAAGTCAACTAACCTGGACCCTTGGGGCTCTCAGAGACTGAACCACCAACCAAAGAACATATGTGGCTGTATCTAGCTATGTTTTTTGTTCCTATGTAGGAGATGTACAGCTTGGTTTTCATGTGGGTCCTGAATAAATGGAAAGGGGGGCTATCCCAAAAGCTATTGCCTGTATGTGGGATATGTTTTTCTAGCTGGGGTGCCATGTCTGGCCTCTGTGAGAGGAAGTGCCTAGCCTAACAGAGACTTAAACTGCTAGGGTAGGAAAGATACTCAGGGGTGTTCCCACCTGCTCAGAGGAGATGTGGGGAGGGGAAGGAGGAAAGAATTGAGGCAGGGGTGACAGGGAGAATAGCAGTGAGCAGGATGTAAAGTGAATAAGTAAAAAATTAAATTAAATTAAATTAAATTAAAAAAAAACTCTGCTTAAATGTGAAAAAAATTGCATTCCAACCACATTTCAAAGAGATGGCCTTGCAATTTTTTTTCCTGCCAACTGCTGTCTTATTATGAACTCTGAGGGGTTTCAAACTTTCTAACTTAATTTCAGTTTCTTGATAGTGATCCCTTCAGGAGGTACAGCAGGAGGTTCTGTGGCATTTGTTATCTTGTTGAAGTTGAATACAGCCTCAGATCAGACCATGGAGACCTTGTAGTGAGGTTTAGATATTAACATTATTACATTTATTATATTTGTATTTATATAGTTTTGTATGCATGTCACTGTGCATATACAAAAGTCAGCTTGGCAATAGGTAATCCTTTCTTTCCACAGTGTTGGCATCCAGGATTGAATTCAGGTCACTGTGTTTTTGTTGATAAAAGCTTTTATATGCTAAACTATCCTATTGATCCAGTCATTGCTATTTCCACATAAATGTTAGAAAAGGGAATGCAGTTGAGACCCAAGATTCCTTTTTTCTACCAGAAAGTCATTGACTTTTGAAACTAATGATATGTTCAGGGAACCTCCTTGAATTTAATCTAGCAGACAATTCGCTTAGCTACATTTTAATTTTTCAAAATATGCTGATGAGATAGAAGGTTTTGCATTTTTTTCTCATTATAAATGATGATCCTTGCTTCACTATAACATGCTCAGATACAGTCTTCTGGAAAATGACTGAATGCATACAAATATAACAACTTCAAGGGGCTTTGTAAAAGTAATTTTTATTTGCCAGATGTAATTGTCTTCTTGGAGGCTTATTGATGAATAAGCTCACCCTTTCTAGTTCTTTTTGAACTCTGGCTGGCTGGTTCAATTCAGCTGTTTTTGGCTCAAACTCCTCTCCATGCTGACTGATTCAATCTGGCTTCTCTCACCTTCCTACTGAATTGCTCTGCTTGGCCTCAAACAAACTCTGTCAATTATTAAGGTCTATGTAAAATATTAAGGCCTAGATAGAATGTTAAGGCCTAGGTAACAGTTACCTGAATAGTCTGCTATTATAAAGAAACTTTCTCATAAGATTCTGCTGCTACTGGGAAACTTTCTAATACTAAAATGGATTACACATTCTGTTATGTTCTGTGCCCTTGGAAACCAATTAGGATAAAAGTCAATAGAAATGTTTTGAATTGTTGCCCACAAAAAGCTGTGACCCAAACCAAGCACCCAAGAGCATTTCCTATGCCATAGTTTTTATGTTACAATCTACCTCTGGGATAGACCCCAATATAAGAGCGACACCTGCCTGTACTAATATAAGAAACTATTTGGAATAAGACTTCCATTTTAAGTAGTGGTGCAGTAAGCTTAAGCTTCCAAGACCCCTGGGAAGTGACATCCTACTTAGCAGGAAGAAACATGTATGTGGGTAACTGACAACCTGTTTGGCAAGTTATGAGTTATTAAGTTATATAAGTTATCAAGTTATTAAGTCAGACATGAATGTTTGACAAATCCCATCTGTGTAAACGAGTTAGGACATGAATATTAGACAAGGCAAGTCCCCTCCACAGTTGAATACCCCAACCAATGGGATTGTACAACAAAATAAATGTACAACAAAGACATGTTCCTAAGTGCATCCCTGATCCCTAAATCCTGAATGTTGAAATAATTTAGCACAGACGTTTGTGGATTTGGGGCATAAAAACCCTGTAGGATCTTAACTTGAGGTCATGGTTCAGTTCCTCAATTTGGACTATTGTCCTGGTCGACCAGCCCTGGGGCATAAGCTCAATAAACTGCCTCTGTCTGAAAAAGATCGGTTTTTATATGGTGTGTGAGGCAATTCCTGGAGCCCAACAGAAATTTGTTTCAATCTTCTGGCTCCTTCTTATAGTCTGGCTTCAACTGTCTAAGCTGACCTGCACTGAACTGCATGAACTCACAAATGAACTCATCTCCACTGCACTGTACTCACTGCAATGCTCCCGGATTGTCCTCTCTCCCTGTGCTGTTCTTAAATACCTTCTCTTTCCTGTGATGATCTCCTGAGACTTGGGTATATCCTGTCTCTGACTCATTCTGTCAGATCTTTCTCAGAATCCTCAGTTTGTCTGACCCTCAATTAAATGTCACTTTTAAACATGGCTTTTTCCTTCTACCAACTAATTCCATCTTAAAGGTATTTAATAAGATTGTATCTGTATTCCAGGCAGATCACATAGACCCAGAAGGTCTTTGAATGTGATTAGAGCAGTAAGGTTGATGGATTCAAATTTCTCTACGTGGTTTTCCCTCTTAGCTTGTGTTGCCAAGTTTTTAGTTTTATTATTTGAGTCTAAATTAGGTTTTTCTGTTAAGTGCGTAAGTGAAGCACTTTATAAGGAAATTTGTGAGCCTATTAAAAAATTCTTCAGAAACAAACAAAAAAATGCATATTGACACTTACCAACTAATTAGAGGTCAAAGTTCTAAGGATGACAATGTATTTGCTTCTCAGTAGCAAAAGCAACATTTAATTCAAATTTTTAATTTTCATTCAAAGGTGATTAGAATGATCCTTCCAACATTTGTTTACTTATATTAACTATGTTCTCTATAAACACTCTGACTTTCAGATGCACAACTTTCAGATTCTCTGAGGCAGGGGCCAGAAGTCTCTTTCTTTATTTTTTTTTCTTTCTTTATTTTTTTTTCTTTCTTTCTTTCTTTCTTTCTTTCTTTCTTTCTTTCTTTCTTTCTTTCTTTCTTTCTTTCTTTCTTTCTTTCCTTCTTTCTCTTTCTTTCTTTCTCTCCTTCTTTCCTTCTCTTTTTTTTCTTGTTCCTGTCTTAAACTCTCTCACTTATTTTAATAGTTTCATTCTGTAGTTCATGCCTACTCTTATAACCTGGCAACTGAGACATAGTCTATCACAACTGAAATTCCAGGCAATCAGGCAGAGAAGGAAAGCTATCAAAATACAAACATGCAAAACAAATACCAAATGCTGCCAACTAAATTATATTTCTTGCAGCATCTTTATTTTTCTGCCTAAAAGTATAAGCTTTTAGTATGGTAGCAGTGGGACACTTTGAACCATTTGCTTTTGGATTTGGAGGATTCCTAATATTTGCTTGTGGTTTTGTAGAATTTTCATATAGTTTTAAGAAAAAGTCTTGTTTTATAAATCAAGCTCATCTAGAACTTGCTGTCTATTTCAAACTGACCTGTAATTTGCAATTGGTCTGCCTCAGCATCCTTATTGAGGCAATATTCTGACATGGGTCACCACACTCCAAGTCTATTTCTTTGTCAAGAAAATCTTATAAAATTGAATTAGTATTTGTTCACCGTGTTGTTGCATCTTTAGGCTGCTTTTAACTCTATCAAAAAATGAGAAGTATTGAGGAAGATAAGAACTTTCTTCTTTACTTTCTCTACTTAGCAGAAATGAAAAATGTCCTGGAAGTCCTTTTCTCCTTTTCTGCTTTCAATGTAAATTAAATATGATACTATTTTCACTTTTTCTATTCAAAGGGGAAAAAGTGCCATAGTTGGATTATGTCATTGTTTGCAAAAGTATTTCTCATATAGTTCTAGTAAATAAAGATTTATTGAAACACACACACAAAACAGGTTTTAGGAAAGCTTTTTTTTTGAAAGTTTCTGAGAAAAATTTCATTCTTTTTCATGGTTTTAAAATACTTGATCATTTCAAGAATGAAGAAGAAACAAAATGTGACAGCTTTTTCTTCCTCAAAACTCCTTTAGTATAAATTCACATTCCAACACTATGAGATTATGAATAATCTACTGAATAAGGAAACTAATTTTTTAACTTTTAATATTTCCAAAAATGAACTCTTTCTAAAATTTATTATTGTTCTGGTTTGGTTCTATCCTCCAAAAGTAAATACTGAAAGTGTTTGTCAAGTTTTGTAGTTTTCCTGCTAAACATAGTAAAACCACACTCCAGCAGTGTGAAACAAATACCACCTTCATAAGAGCAAGGGAACATTTGACTTTCAAATAAAAAAAAAATAGCTGAATCCATGTTATGAAGAAAGCAAAAAGCTAGTTCGGTGTTTGGAAATACTGTGTACTGGAAAAGGGACTGTAAGAATGTGTTGACTGTGTGAGTGTGCCATCACAGGCTCAGTTAGACAAGCCTGAATACTGTTAGCACACAGAATTCTGGGTGGACACTGATGTTGTCATAATGAGAACGGTCCATCCCCTTGCCTTCTGTCGAGTTTTGGTACTTGTATATACATAGGTAGGTGAGGACATTTATATGTACATTTAGATACTGCTATATATACATGTATTTTTTTACAAGTTTTCTAAAGATTACTTAATAACATAGAAACACAGACAAAGCAATTATCTATTTTTAGAATTTCATTTATACCACTTATGAAAAAACAGCATTGCTACCACTTGACTGTTTTTCTAACATAATCTTGTTGAAGAAGGTCAGCATAGGAGCTAGTTTAGCTTGAGACCCCATTAACCTGTCTCTTTCACCTGCATATGCCGTGGATGCTAGTTCTCTGCTTGATGTTACATCTCTCTCCCAATAATGTACCTAGAAACCTCAGAACTCCTTAATCCCTTACCTGCATACTTCTATATGGAAAAATAGGATAAGTTTCCTCAACTTTGTTAACAATCAGATTTAAAATGTTTCTATCAAGTGTATTCCAAAAGAATATGAATAATACAAGGACCAGTCTGGACTGAACTAGTTCTGGGTGCATACTCAATAAGGCAAAATGGTCCAATAATAAACTTTTATGGATGCTCCATAATTTACCATTTTATGTCTTTGTATAATTGAACATGCATATAATTAAGATGAGATGTATCATGAGGGGACCTGAGCAGTAGAAACATGATAATGTGGTCTAATCTGTCACACTAGATAAGAAAATTACTCTAACTACTCCCCACTTAGTATGTAATACTGCCTCCTCTAGAATTCAGGAATAACACTCTGGATTTCTAAGACTATCGAGCTTTATTGCAAAACTATGTGAGCCCTTATTTTTGATTCTTTGGACAAGGACCCAAGAACCTGGATAAAGATGAACTATATTCCCACATCTGCAACATTGTGTCTATATCCACAATGGATTTTCAAATTAGCTTCTCCAAATCAAGGAGGTTAAAGGAATCATAAGGAATTAGAAGTATATATTTTCAATCAAAATGTGTATCTATAAATATCCTACAGTGAGCATTTGTCCTAAAATATGCAGTGTATCTATTTACTGTGATAAAAACTTATGCTTGGGTTCTTATTTGTTAATATTTAAGAGTTCTTATAAAAGATATGCATATAAAATAATATGTAAAGAATGTAAAGAATCAACTGGAAATTGCTTACTCAAACTCAGAAAAATTCATTGGTGTGATATGTTGGGTACTGGAAGAACATGTTGTTGACATCTGTTTCTGTTACTTGTATATGCTATTATTTGTATTCTATTATTTGTATAGAGGCACAGTATCTACAATAATGATTATAAATACAGAAATTATTTTCTTATTTGTCAAAAACATATACTTTGTTTGACTTACATTTATTACATATACTTTCATAAGTGTTTAAACAATGTCTAAAACATAACTTTGTATTTGTTTTGTTAGATATTCTTCTATGTAAGGATGTATAATGCCTTTAGTTGCACTCTGATTATACATATATATATATGTTGTGTGTATCAATATATACATCTATATATACATATATGTGGATAATATTTGTTATTTTATTACATGTCATGTCTTGGCCCCAGTTAAAGTACTAGTTTGTAACAAATAATAAATGCATATTAAGAGCGAAGAAACCATATCCTGACCCATCCTAGAGGACCCTCTGCACTCAGAGCAGTTGAGGACCAGCTGCACCCAGAGCAGTCGGACAACAGCTTGACTGCTCCACTAAAGACCCAAGAGTCTGATGGCCTCCCAGGAGATCTACTGCAGCCAGGGCAACAGATGAGCAACTTCTATGCACCTGTGAAGAGCTCCAGTTGGAAGGCCCCACAGGTCAGTTAATGTAATGCAATATCTCAATGAAAAAAATCACATGATCATCTCCTTAGATGCGTAAAAAGCATTTGACAAAATACAACACCCCTTTAAGTTAAAAGTATTGCAGACATCAGGAATTCAAGACCCATACCTAAACACAGTGAAAGCAATTTACTTCAAACCAACAGCCAATATAAAATTAAAAGGAGATATCATGCTTGAAGCAATCCCTCTGAAATCGAGGACAAACAAGGATGCTCATTCTGCCTGTATCTATTTGATATAATACTTGATGTGCTAGCTAGAACAATAAGACAACAAAAAGAGATCAAGGGGATACAAATTGAGAAAGAAAAAATAAAGGTATCACTATTTGCAGATGATAAGATAGTATACATAAGAGACCCCAAAAATTATACCATAGAATTTCTCCAGCTGATAAACAAGTTTAGCAAAGTGACCAGATATAAAATTAACTCATATAAATCAGTAGACTTCCTTTATATAAATAATAAACAGGCTGAGAAAGAAATTAGTGAAACATCTCCCTTCACAATAGTCACAGATAATATAAATAAAACATCTTAGGGTAACTCTAGACAAACAAGTGAAAGCCCTATATGACAATAAGTTCAAGTCTCTCAAGAAAGAAATTGAAGATCTCAGAAAATGGAGAGATCTCCCATGTTCATGGATTAGCAGAATTAACATAGTAAAAAAGGCCATCCTACCAAAGGTAATCTATAGATTCAATGAATCCCCATCAAAATCCCAACACAATTCTTCAAAGACATGGAAGGAACAATTCTCAGACTTATCTGGAAGGCAAAAAATTCAGAATAGTAAAAACAATTCTTAACAATAAAAGAACGACTGGGGGAAATCACCATCCCTTACCTCAAGCTTTTCTATAGAGCCATAGTGATAAAATTTGCATAGTATTGGTACAGAAACAGACTTGTTGATCAGTGGAGTAGAACTGAAGACCCAAAAATAAAACCACACACTTACAGACACTTGTTCTTTGACAAAGAAAAATATATATACAATGGAAAAAAGTAAGCATCTTCAATAAATGGTGCTGGTGTAACTGGCTGGCTATATGTAGAACAACCAAAATAGACCCATATTTGTCACCTTGCACAAAGCACAAGTCCAAGTTGATCAAGGACCTCAACATAAAACCAGATACACTGAATCTAATAGAAGAGAAAGTGGGAAAGAGCCTTGAACTCATTGGCACTTGTGGAAATTTACTAAACAGAATTCCAATGGCTCATGCTCTAAGCACAAGAATTGATAAATGGGACGTCATGAAACTGGAAAGCTTCTATAAGGTAAAGGACATAGTCAATAAGACAAATTGGCAACCCACAGATTGGGAAAAAATCTTCACTACCTACCTCTGATAGAGGGCTAATATCCAAAATACATAAAGAACTTAAGAGGCTAATCACCAAGAAAACCAAACAACCCAATCAAAAAATGGCGTATAGAACTAAACCAAGATTTCACAACTGAGGAATCTTGAATGGCTGAGAAGCTCCTAAAGAAATGTTCAAACTACTTAGTGATCAGAGAAATGCAAATCAAAACAATCCTGAGTTTTCACCTTACACCAATCAGAATGGCTAAAATCAAAACCTCAGGTGACAACACATGTTGGAGAGGATGTGGAGACAGAGGAATACTCCTCCATTGCTGGTGGGATTGCAAATTGGTACAACTACTCTGGAAATCAATCTGGAGGTTCCTCAGAAAATTGGAAATAGATCTACCTGAAGACCCAGCTATACCACTATTGGGAATATACCAAAAAGATTCCCTACCATGCCACAGGGGCATGTGTTCGACTATGTTAACAGCAGAGTTATTTGTGATAACCAGAAGGTAGAAACAACCAAAATATCTCAAGACAGAAGAATGGATACGGAAAATGTGGTTCATTTACACAATGGAATACTACTCGGCTGTTAAGAAGGAGGGCATCCTGAGTTTTGCAAATAAATGGATGTAACTAGAAAATGTTATCCTGAACGAGGTAACTCAGATCCAAAAGGACATGTATGGTATGTACTCAATAATAAGTGAATATTAGCGAAAAAGAAAAAAAAAAACAAGTACAGAATACCCAAGATACACTCCATAGAACTCAAGAAGATCAACAAGCTGAAGTGTCCAAGTGAGGACTCCTCAGTCCCACATGGGAAGAAGAAAGCAATCACAAGTGGGGAGGGAGGGAGGGAGGGAGGGACATAGGAGGAAAGGTGAAATGGGGGAAGGAGTCAGGGGGAGAGGGGAACCTGATCTGGTATTGGATGAGGGAAAAGGACTGAAACCCTGAGGGCCAGTAGAAAGAATGGAACAGGCAACCTTGGGAGATAGGAGGTTGGGGAGACCCTCCAGAATTCACCAGAGACCTGGGCAGTGAGAGACTCTGAGGACTCAAAGGTAGGGATGTTAGATGAAATGCCTGACAGTAGAGAGAGGGAACTTATAGAGTACTCCTCCAGCAGGAAGACAGGGAATCAAAAGAGGGAGAGGGGGGCCATCCCACAGTCACAACTCTGACCCATTAGTGTTCCTGTCTGAAAGAACTTCAGGGATGGAATTGAAGAGGAGTCTGAGCAAAAGAAGGTCCAGAGACAGGCCCAAAGTGTGATCTAGCTCAAAGGGAGGTACAAGGCCTGACACTATTACTGAGGCTATGGAGCACTCAAAAAAATGGACCTAGCATGACTGCACTCCAGAAGACAGAACAAGCAGCTGAAAAGTCAGATGCAGAAATTTGCACCCAACCAGTGGACAAAGCTTTGACCCCTGTGGTTGAATTAGGAAAGGCTGAAAGGAGCTGAGGAGGCAAGTTACCCTGTAAGAGGACCAGCAATTTCAATTAACCTGGACCCCCAAGATCTCTCAAACATTGGACCATCAACTATGGAGCATACACCAGCTGATATGAGGCCCCCAACACACATAGAGTAGAGGACTTCTGGGTCTGTGTTCATTAATAGATGATGCACCTAACCCTCAAGAGACTGGAGGCTCCAGGGAGTTTAGAGGTCAGGTGGGGTGAGGGGTGGGTACATCCACATGGAGACAGGGGTGTGGGGAGGAGTTATGGGATGTAGAACAGTGGGAGGGTGGATGGAGGTGGAGAGGAAGGTAAAATATGAAGTGTAAATAAATAAATAAATAAAATTTTAAAAGTATAAAATGCACATTAAGCTGAACTATGTAAACATTTGTAATATTTGAACAAACTATCAAATTTAATTCTAAAACTAGCAATGAAGGGTTTATAATGTTAGAATTATTTAATTTTTATTTAAAATATTTTCATACAATGTATTTTATCATATTTCCCTACTTTCTCCAGATCTTCCTCACTTCCTTTAGCATATAATTTCATGTTTATGGACTTTGAGGTTGTAGAAGCTCAAGGCAGGCCCTGTGCCCCTCTCTCTTCCTGCTGGCTGCTGATCCATATATAGAACTTTAAGCTACTTCTCTAACAGTGTCTTTCTGTATGACACCATGCTTTCTGTCATGACATTGATGAACTAAACTTCTCAACTGTCAGCCCAGTCCGAATGAAATGTTATCTTTCATGAGAGAAGGTGTGGTCATGGTGTCTCTTCACAGCAATTAAGACACTAACATAAACACCATTAATAACAATGATAATAGTGATCCTTAAATGTTTTCATATCTAAAATCTGTTTTATTTTGTTTAGAGAGTTAAGAGTATGAGATTTTACATTAATTTTAAATGCGGTTCTGATAGTTGATATGAATGACATAAATCTCAATACACTGTATAAAGTAACAAAATATTTTAACTAATGAATTAGATAAAGGAGAATCACTAAAATTTCAAACTTATTCAAATGAAGACAAAAATAAAAGATGCAATAAATAGGGAACAAATACTTAAATGACTAGTTTAAAGGCATTTACATCAATATTCATATCAAATGTAGTGGCTTGATAGCTATTTTTTTGTTTTGTTTTCAAAATGCAGTTAGATTGAACTTTGAGGTAACCCAATCACAAAAGAACACACATGGTATGCAGTCACTGATAAGGGGATATTGACCCAGAATCTCGGAATACCCTAGACACAATCCGCATATCAATAGATTTCTAAAAAGATGGTAGGAGAGACCCCTGGTCCTGGAAAGACTGGATGTAGGGGAACACCAGGACAGAGTAAGGAGAGGGGGTTGAATGGAGAAAAGAGGGAGGGAAGGGGGCTTATGGGACTTTCGGGGAGGGAGGAAACGGGAAAGGGGAAGTGATTTGGAATATAAATTAAAAAATAAAATAAAATAAATAATAAAAAAAAAAGAAATCACATTATGCACAGTATAGTTTGATGTCAAATGTATTATAAATAAGTAAAATGCACATGCCTTATATGGAGGTAATGTTTTCAAATGCTGAAACATCTCTATCAATGCCCAATTAAACAGATTTCAGAGTAAAACTGTTATATGACCTTAACATTATTTAATTTCTAAATGACAATAAGACCTTGTTTGTGCAAATATATGAAGAAAAGGGTATCATTGCAAAGAGAAATAGGCAAATCCATAATCATAATGATGATATTACTCTCAGTAACAGTCAGCTTATGAAATACTAGGAGGATACAGAAACTTTGAATAACATTATCCAGCAACTTCAAGGAAAGTATTTGCATATGTTTCAGACTGAGATAATAAGATCAAGTGTGTTCATTAGCAAATGCCTAGTCTATCAACAAAAGAATTTAAAATATTCAAATATAACCATTAATTTACATTGTAAATGTAAATAGAGATAAGTATTTCAGCAAATGAATAGTTGCTTGTTCTTTTGTTTTAGATTTCGAGTTTTAAAAACTGTTTCATGTGTAACCCAGTCTAGCCTTGAACTTGTACCAGCATTCCTGCCTCAATTTCCTGAGGGCAGAGATGATATGCATGCACCCACCATATCTCGCTGACTATGAGGATTAGTACCTATTAGAAATCGTTTAAAAGACGTCCCTGTCTTATAACTGGTTTAAAGACCATATAATGTTTAAAAAATGAATTATGAAGTTTTAAACCTCCATTTTTATGTTGCATATAACTCTACCCACCAAAGTGTCAATAAACCCTGAGAGGGGTTTAGATTGATGTTTGTAAACCCTTGTTGAAAAATTTCGTTTATAGCTCATAAAATAAACATGACTACATTTCTAACAAAATGTTCACATGTATTTGATATGAGATGCCACCAATTATAACATATACCACTAGTTCACATTGTTGAATGAAAGAGCAATTGTTCTCAACTAAAATGTAAGTTAGGTGAGTGGGGAGGTGAGAATCTGTGAGGTGCTCTAGAAAAGAAAACCTGATCAGATATATTGCATGAACTATTTTTTTCCATAAAAGTATAGAACCTGATACATTGCTCTATAATGCATGTGAATGGCTTAATGTGATGTCATTAAAGCTTACCAATTTCTGATATTTTAAAGTGTAAAACATGTGTGCTCTGAATTGTTAAATGGCACATTTGCAGTAATGAAAATACAAACAGATGTGGGCCTTTCAAATTAGAACCTAAAACTGTTTCCATTCAACGAGCTTGTTTGAACTGAATTCAAGCTAGTATCTCACCGAAATAGCTTTCGGGCCTATAGGTAATTAGGCAGATTTGTAAATTCTCTGCCTTGACCATTTAAGTAAGAAAGCTATTCTCAAGGTTTGTTGGTTCACAATACACCAATAGCAAGGATATAAAGACATTATCTAACATAAAATGTTACAAACACTTGAAATGTGTGAGTTTCTTAAACTTTTCTCCAACCTTTGAGCTAAGCGTTTCTATGGATGTCTTTGGAAACATCAAGCTCTTTGTATAAATGACACTGAGTAATAACTCAACTCAGTGACTTTGAGCCACTGGAAGCTGTATTATAATATATGGCCGGAACTATAGACCAATCTCCAAGCCTTCTTTTTTCTGGAGTTCCACAGAAATTGATACCAGTTAATAAATTAAGTGTTCAAGACTAGAAGTTAATAAATAAGAATTTCATACTTAAGTGGGTACATGCTATGTGGAGTCATAAAAACAGATAACTTATTTAAAAATGTTTAAATTTCCAAATTATAATGTATTCAGGCAAACTTAGCAGAGAAGATCTGTTGTATTTGGATGTACTAAAATACTATTCAAAATTTGACGATCTCTAAAGTTCCTAATTGTCCTTGACTATTCTAGAGCAGTTACCCACTGAAATATTTTTCTAATCTGAATGTTTCTTCTAATTCCACTAGTTCACTCATAGTATTTGTCTTAATAGGTATTTTATGCATGTTAGTTATGATAAAATTTCATGCTTCTTCTAAGTTTATAAGATATAAAGTAAATTTTAAATAATCACATCTTAGGACATTTCATGGGAGACACTAGTAAGACTAGTTGCTTTTATAGGTTTCACTATCACATATTCTTATTTAATATGATTTATTGCATACTTTGCCATTATTTTTAGAATTAATTCAAAATTGCTTGAGACTTTTTTTCTTAAAGTTCCTTTGCTAATATATTATGATTTCCAATTTTATCTTTTAATGGATTTGTATGTCTGTTACTTTTGTTTATTTGTTTGTTTGTTTCCTTTATATTATGTTTTTGTACTTGTTTGTATGTTTTGTTCTCTAAAGAGAGAAAGAAGAGTCATGTAGTTGGGTGGGTGAGGAAGTGGGGACATCTGGGGAGAGGTGAGAAAAAAAAGGGGAAACTATGATAACAATACATTACACATTTTTTTCCATTAAAAAATTAAATAGAGCCCAAATTTTCACTCTATAAGGCACATAAGTAATTTACCTTATCTTTTCTCTGTTTTTCATCCTGGTACACCATCCAGTGTTCTCCATCATTGCTGTAGGCTAGTTTGTATGAGCCAACAAACTGCACATGACCAAAATCCTTAGCTCCTTGTGTAATGATGCCTGTCACTTTGGTAGGGACAAGAAGATCAACCTAAAAAGAGAAGAGAACATTCCTTAAATGGAATGACTTAACCTACTGGCAATCTGCAAATTTCTTAAACTCAAGAGATTAAAATCATATATGGTAAGTGAAAAAAATTCTCCTGGTTATTTGTACTTTGAAAGAAATGGCTGCATTTATCAGTGGCTTATATTTAGATTTTGTAATCAGGTGTCTAGTCCAAGATGTCTTGGACAACCATACTGACCATCTTAGAATAAAGTGATGGTTGGTTTATCTCACTAGTTCTTCCTATATTTAATTATTTCACCTGTACTGCAACCATCTGACACGGAGTTTGAACATTTGCAATCATAATGTTATGTACATACTTATTGATCAATCCAGTCTCTTAAAATAAAATGCTTCACAGAAAGCAATACAAACAGTATTTAGTATCTGATGATTAAATGTTAAATAAGATTCTCACTGACTTTTGTTCAATTCAGGAATACATAATATATTAATAGTAATTGAACTCTGAAAATCTTCTTTCAGAACATTATAATCCCAAATAATTTGAGGATGAAATCAAGTGTTCAAAACTGAAGGACATACATAAGGGCAACTGGAGAAAAGGAAAAAGTAAGGATTCAAAATATGAAAATCTAACTGTAGGGTCTGCATTGTTATACTTTGTCTTCTTATAAAAAATGAATGAAACCTATAGATGTACCATAGGAATGAAACCCATAAATGAAGTAAATGAAAACTAACATATTACATATTAAAATTATCAAAATATGAATGAAGCCAGGGTTTGGGATGCTTTTCATTAAATAACATATCATAAAATAGTCACAGAAATTTCCCTACCTATTTTTTAAACTAATTTTTAACCTTCTTACATCTTGCAATGATAAGAAAAACTAAATTTAGAAATTTTCTTTTCTTGGCAGACAACTTTTGAAGTCGCCTTTGCCTTTATTTGTGTTCCTTGATCTGTAGCTTCTCTTCTTGCCCTTGCAAAGCACTGTCTTCCAACTATTTCCTGTGATTAAGTTCTATGCTATACCCTTGATCTTATTTCTAACCACCATAATCCTATGAGTGACCTCAGTGCTTTCAAACAGTGTTCTTTTGTGTGGGGACCCAAACAAGGTCATTCAGCCATGGCTGTCTTATGACCATGAGATTGTTGAACAAAGACTTGCCCAGGAACTGCCGGTACGGATCGCTCCACCCTTAACCGTGGAATGTCCCTACTGCGCAGATACCAGATGCCTTCACCAGATGCCCTTTGTGTTTCCTCGTGCCAAGAATACCTTGACCCCTCCCTCCTTTGCATTTTGCAAAGGTCACTTCCCCTTAGCTCCCCCTCCCAACTTCCTCATTCAGGGTTTGGCCCGTAGGTCATTTTCCCATAGTTCCCCCTCCCAACTTCCTCATCCCTATCGCTTAAAAACTGCTGCTTGTGTGACAATAAACGAGACCTTGACAAATGGAATCTTGCTTGGTCTCCTTTCTTTCTCTCCCCCATGACCCTCAGGTAGCACCTCTTCGGGACCCTGAATAACTAGACCTGCTGGACGGGTCACTTTTGTTCCCATTTCAAGTCTTCTTTCTTATGAGATTGTAAAGTAATCCTAAATAGATGGCCATAGGTCAGATATAGGTGGTGACTGACAACCAA
Source organism: Tokudaia tokunoshimensis (assembly GCA_036184795.1). NCBI lineage: Eukaryota > Metazoa > Chordata > Mammalia > Rodentia > Muridae > Tokudaia > Tokudaia tokunoshimensis. The sequence goes on along the minus strand of BTHU01000009.1, from coordinate 16,796,772 downwards.
TAGCTGGGGTGTATAAATAGCATATTTGGTGACAAAAATATCCATCAAAATATGTGAAAATATTTCTAAGTGTTATACTTTGTGATTTCAGACACACACGCACACACACAAACACATAAAAAGCATGTAAACAATGTATATGTGCATGAGTATATTTCAATTTATATGGAGTTTTTCTCATTTGCTAGATCCATTAACGACAGTAAGCTAAATATAAATGATTGACTAAGATATTAGAATGCCTTTACCAGTTTGTGAATTTTCATGAAAATATTTCAGATGAGATATTGTCAATGTGCAATGTCATCTAAGATACCCCATTAGTGAAGCAAGAATGTTGAAGGGCAAACATACTATCCTGGAAATGGATGCTGCCCATATTGTATAGGAGTGTTCCTGGCACCACACATTTTGTGCTTTGATTGGCCACATACTATATTATCTCTTTTCACATGAGGAAATATACACCTAGAGAAGTCACAAAACCACCACAGATTCCAAAGGCATACAGTGAATAAAGAAGTTGAGATTCTATGCTATTTCTTTTTTCCCCCCCTCCCCAGGTTTTACATGAATTCTCTGATCATTACATCATACTTTCATTCAAAATGTCAATTATTTTATCTTTTTCTTTCTTGGATAGGAAGGGATCACTACACTCATAGATATATAAAGAGAACAAAATCAATGCTGAATTCACATTAGGAAAATTCATAGAATTTTCACTCTGTTCCTCAGCTGACTCAGCTTAAAAATATGGGTAGCTTTTATCGTTTTATGTCCAAATCTAATTGCTCGGAGACACTTGGTCAAAGCCTGCTGTCAATCATAATGTTCTTCATTCTGTTGACATTCAAAACTGCTAAAAGAAATGAGGTACCGGACATGAGCCACTGTGTATCTTCATAGATTGCAAACATACAGGAATTCAATGAATCATGGAAATGAGCCACTCAGCATTGACTCTTCAGCCTGAAATGTCTGAATCCTCAGCTCAGATGTGAGGGGGAACCTTTCAGCGTAGTTTTCTGTGGTGATTCCTCCAGTCATCTGGGTTTCCTGAGGGGTGGAGATGTTTTCTCCTAAATTGTATGTCTTGGCTCTTGCCAAAAGATATGTTTTTCACCCACTCTAGCTGCTCCATTTCTCTAGCTTTTTTTTCCCTTAATCTAGAAATGTTTTTCATTTCTCTTTCAGTTAACTAAGCTTCTGTACTTAAACAGGCAGCATAGGCAGCAATCTGTTTCAACCTGGACTTTATCCTAAAATTCCCTGCATTAAATTTAGAATAACGGCTTTGAGAAGGTTTCTTTCAGTACAAAAATAATTTTGACTTACATGTAAAATGAGCTTATTGAAACAGGGCACATACAGAACTCAAGCAAGACTCTGAAAGAATTCTGGCCAGTATCTTGGGTTCTCATATAACTCTGAGTCAAAGGGGAACTACAGACTTTCTAAACTAAATTCTACTCCATTGTGCCTTACCTCCTGAGTTTTCACTAGAATAGAACAGATTATTGATTGGACTGACTCTCATAGCTTGACATTTGGCATAGTTCACTAGACTAATGTCTGAATCTGATTTACACAAACCTGTCATATTACAAGTTTTTAGTAAATGTCTTGTTAGTTTCAGCTGGGGCTGATGCCTTAGTCGGTCCCATGAACAGGAACAAACCTATGGCTAAGAAAGCCATTATGTGCTCTTCCAGAAAATGCTATCTGACTTAATGTGGTGCTTTCTAGATGACATAATAGTTTTGGTCAAGGAAATGAAGCATTGTAGTTGTAGCAAACAGATTATCAGCAAAAGCAACCAGCTAAAAATTCTTTTGTGTTTCAAACTGCAATTTTAAGAGTTGGTGACTCTCCCACAGCTGGAAGTGATGGCTCCTTACTGACCATGTGTGCTTTTCTTTCTTTTTCAGTCTCTTCGTCAGAAAAGTTAAGTGAACCACTGCCTGACCTTTTATGAAAATAATATGAGTGTGCATCTGAGCACACATATAATATAATAGAATGAGTAGTATGAAGGACATTAATTAGAAGATCAGATAAAAGTGAGAAAACAATTGAATATTCTGTCATATCCTTGATAGATAGGGGTGGAAGTGGGGGATGGGTGCCTAGAGTTGCGTGTATATAAACATATGTATACAGTAAACATAAATAAAAGAAAGGGCCATGGACTTGTAGGAAAGAGTTCATGGGAGGGCTTAATGGGAGAAAAGAAAGGAAGAAATATAATTATATTATTATTTCAAAAATTAAAAAAGGATAAAAATTTATTTATAACATGAAAAAAGTAAGTTGAAGTCTATTTTGACCATATGTTCACAGTATATACAAAGATAATCATTTCTTTCTAAAATAGTGAGAAAAAATTTGATATAACCAAAGTTCTTATTTATGAGTAAAACAGTTAACAGAAATAACGCAAACAAGTTTTATAACATATTTTTTCATCACTGTTTAAATATTCTTTTGTACATAATATAAAAGTAGTGTAAACCTGTTACATTGAAATGTTTAGGTTTTCTATATATTCAGTAGAAATATGCTTTCTCCATAAATTATTAACCCAATGTTGGTTGATTTATGAATGCATAATCCACATATACTGCAGACAAAATATTTGGAAGGAATTTGTTTCCAGTAGACATGGGATATTATGCATGCTAGACAGGTGTGGTAGAGCTACACATTTGTCCTTATGAATGCTTATTTTGCCTAGACATTGAATTATACAAATTTATATAATGTCAGGATGAGGTTACACAATAACTCCTACTTGTTTTTGAACAATGTTGTTAACATATGTTGACTGTTTTTTTCAGTCAGAACACAGACCAATTAGTGTGTTATTTTATGGCTTATTATTTGCTTTCAGTATCTGATTTGATCTTACTATTGTAAAGTTTAGATTTCTTAAATAAAGTGTATGCCTGGCAATATATGAAATCTAGAATCTATTATTATAACCTCTGTAGTGAAATGGTTAGTTTCAAATGTAGTTTTAACCATTTAAAAGAGAAGTTGGTTTTCTTATGTCATATTTTAGGAAGAAAATTTGAGTAATAAAATCTTATGCATGGTGCAAGGAGAAGATTTCTGAGTGCAGGTGGTCATGCACTATTATGTTTGCAGGACATCTGGCATGTGGCAACATTCCAAATATCCAGTTCTCACCTGTCCTGGACTCAAGTTAGAGTAAATTCTACATTTAATGGCTACATTCAATTACAAAATACACAGAGATGTATGTCAGCTTGAACTTCACCACTCACTTGCTATCAGCTTATAATGGTTAACTTTATAAAATGATGAATTTAGAATCATGCAAATTGTTCGACTGAATATTTTAACTTAATAATATGGGTAGCTTGGTGATTAAGATCGTGTTGGAGTTAATTATTTAATTTTAATAATCTTTTCATGGTAAAAAATAATTGTGTGCTGAATAACAATCTTTTATGAAGGAGGGGATAAAAGCAACTTTGTCTCCCAGATGCAGTCGGTCCATCTCTTTGTCTGTGTTTGTGTTCCTGAAAAATTCTAATGTTTGGCATTGAAATATAACTTTATAGATGGTTTTTAAATTATTAAATATCTGTCTATTTAGTTTTCATTAATTAGTTAATTTATTCATTTTACATCATGATTGCAGACCCCCTCTCCTCCCAAGGATTAAATATTATTTCTAAACATAAGTCCTAGTTTGCCTTATTGCAATAAATGCAAAAGCTCAAAGCAACTTGAGGAAGGAAAAGATTTATTTAGATTTCAGACTACAGTCCATCACTAAGGGAAGCTAGGACAGGAACTCAAAACAGTAATCTATAGGCAAGAATTGAAGTAGAGACTATGGAGGAATGTTGCTTATTGGATTCCTCCTGGTCCCCATTTGGCTACATTTCTTGTACAGTCCAAGTGCACTTGCCTAAGGATGATACTGCAACAGTGAGCTGAGCCCTCTCAAACCACTTAGCAATAAGGAAAATTTCCTACTTACAAGCCGACAAAGCAGTGTGATAGAGGGAATTTCTCAGCTGATGATCCGTCTTCCCAAATAGTGCTGTGTTCTGTCAAGTTGACATTAATGCTAGCCTTGACATAACATAGCAGAGGTTGCTTATATCTTTGATCCATCAACATGTATGCAGGCAATTGCTTTAGTGTTTTTATTATCTCACTACTAAAATTTTAACTTATAGCAATTTAAGGCAAACCTTGTACATTTGGAATTCCATTATAGTCACTTATAAATAAAAACAAATGTATTCTCCTCTTCAATATTTCCACTAATGTCAACCTTCTCAGAAAATCCCATTGTTCTTTCATCTAGTCATAAGATAAATTTAAAAAATCAAAGGTTAGTAAAAGTATAATTAACACAAAATATACAGTTTGTGAAAATAATGGTATCAGGGAAACAATAGGAAGAATGTACTTGCAGCGAGCTCTAATTGTACTATCTGAAGTTAACACTGTTTATTCTTTATTCTTTTGTTTTTTGCATAATTCCTGCATCAAAATATTTTCATGTGCTTAGTTCACAGTGTACATGCAGCTTTGTAATTTTGTATGTTGTATGTTTGTATAGTGAGTGTTTTGCATATAATAGTCATGGTAATACTATAACAATAATAAAATAAGTTTAATCATAAGTTGGGATGGCTATATTATATTCTTTATTATAGATACACAATTTATGAAAATTATTTTATCAGTTCCTCTTGATAGTCATTTGTGTGCAGTTCTTTTCTCCACTGCCAGAATACATGCTAAGTTTCACTTATGTTTCATTGTTCATTGCTGTTCTGTCTCTTTATAGACAGAAAGAAACTGCTATTTGAATCACAGCATGCGTTGTTTCAATTTGCTCCACAATTATAAGCTTTCCTCCACTGTATAAGTATTTCCCTCTACTGTTCACAAAATGTCTCTTGTAGAAACATTTGTGTTTATGATACCCCCAATAAAGAGGGAATATTAAATTTAATGTCCTGAAATGGTACTGAGTGATATTTAATTTTCATTTTCAAATATGTACAGCCTAACAGTAGACAGATTATTCTCTATAATGTTCTATTACAGATCTTCTGCTTCACATTCGAATGACTACTTATGTTATTGATATTATGTCTAGTATTTGCATTACCCATCGATGACCATGTACTTTTATTTTATATTTGACACTGTCTTGGTTAGGATTTTTATTACTCTGAAGAGACACTATGACCGTGGCAATCGCGACTCTTAAAAAGAAAAAGACATAATTGGTGTCAGAATCTCATATTATAGTTATAAAAGATGCATACCTTAGAATAGAAAATCTGTGTGCCTACTTCAATAACTTGTAAGGGTATCAAAGCTACAACAGTTGTCATGAACAAATTGAATGAGTTAAAACGATATAAATGATTTTTTCAGAAGCTTAATACAGAAAGACTTAAACTTGAGTCTGTTTTATCAAATCTGAAAAGGGGATTTCTCAAATCCCATGAAATTTTGTTCATACTAAAAAATTAACTTAAATGGAATTTATTGAAATATTATCAAATATCAAAAATCATTTAAAAATACTAGTAAACTAACATAAATCTTATTAAATATACTTGAATTTAAATAATATGAAATAATATGAATGGCCAGGCTTAATATTCTGCTGTTGATATGCTTAAATAATGCTCTACTGAGGGAAAATACTTATTTTTTTGCTATTTTTAAGTAGATCATAATAATTCATTATAATTTTTACATTTAAATTGTTTTAGAAACCGATGCTTAATTATAGTTCTTAATAACTAATGCTAGCACACTAATAGTATCTTTTTCTCCAACATCTATATTCTGAAAAATCAAGGAAGAAGAATCACTCTTTTCTTAGAGTATTATTGAAAGTGACTTTCTGCTGAGTTCATCAAATACAAGGTTGCCTCAGGAGAGAGTGGAATTAACATATCTTCTTTCAAGACCTTTCAAGACTGATTATACTTAGGCAGGACCTTGGTTTATTTAATCTATGAATAAAATTTAGGATGATTCTTAATTGATTCACTCTACAACTGATAGAGTTATTACTAGTTGATAACTGACTATTTAATACAAATCATTGATTAAAGAGTATAACAATTTATAATGATATTTTGGGATGCATTAAAAAATGGTTGAAGCTAAACTGAATGGGAACACAGATAATATTGTCAATAATAACTTCCATATAATTTAGAAAGCAATGATATCTCTTTTAGGTTGGAATTGAGGTAATTTGTTATTCATCAATTTCTAAAAGTCCATGTTTACCTTATATAAAATTGGCTGCATGCTCATGAAAATGTTTTTGAAAATATCATTTGTCTGAGGAACCGCCAGACAGCTTTCCAGAGTGGTTGTACCAGCTTGCACTTCCACCAACAGTGGAGGAGTGTTCCTCTTTCTCCACATCCTCACCAACAACTGCTGTCTCCTGTGTTTTTGATCTTAGCCATTCTGACTGGTGTGAGATGGAATCTCAGGGTTGTTTTGATTTGCATTTCCCTAATGACTAAGGATGATGAACATCTCTTTAGGTGCTTCTCAGCCATTAGATATTCTTCAGGTGAGAACTCTTTGTTTAGCTCTGTACCCCATTTTTTAATAGGGTTACTTGCCTCTCTGGAGTTTAACTTCTTGAGTTCTTTGTATATATTGGATATTAGCCCTCTGTTGGATGTAGGGTTGGTAAAGATCATTTACCAGTTAGTTGGTTGCCGCTTTGTCTTTTTGACAGTGTCTTTTGCCTTGCAAAAACTTTGTAATTTAATGAAGTCCCATTTGTCTATTCTTGATCTTAGAGCATAAGCTATTGGAGTTCTGTTCAGGAAATTCTCCCCTGTGCCCATCTGTTCAAGGTTCTTTCCTAGTTTCCTTTCTATTATTTTCAGTGTGTCTGGTTTTATGTGGAGGTCCTTGATCCACTTGGAATTGAGCTTAGTGCAAGGAGATAAGAATGGGCATGACACTCCCGGAGGATCCGGCTATACCACTCCTGGGCATATACCCAGAGGCTTTACCTGCATGCAATAAGGACACATGCTCCACTATGTTTATAGCAGCCTTATTTATAATAGCCAGAAGCTGGAAAGAACCCAGATGTCCCTCAACAGAGGAATGGATTCAGAAGGTGTGGTATATCTACACAATGGAATACTACTCTTCAATTAAAAACAATGAATTCACGAAATTCCTAGGCAAATGGTCAGAACTTGAAAATATCATCTTTAGTGAGGTAACTCAATCACAAAAGAACACACATGGTATGCAGTCACTGATAAGGGGATATTAACCCAGAATCTCGGAATACCCTAGACACATTTCGCATATCAATAGATTTTTAAGAAGATGGAAGGAGAGACCCTGGTCCTGGAAAGGCTGGATGTAGGGGAACGCCAGGACAGAGAAACGAGAGGGGGTTGAATGGGGAAAAGAGAGAGGGAAGGGGGTTTATGGGACTTTCCGGGAGGGAGGAAACGGCAAAGGGGAAATGATTTGGAATGTAAATTAAAAAAAAACTTAGAAAATAAAATTTAAAAAAAAGAAAATATCATTAAGGATTACTTTAATAATTCTTATTACCACAAGGACACTTGCTCAACCACATATATTGTGACTTTATTTATAATAGCCAGAAACTGAGAATAGCCTAAATATCCCTCAACAGAACAATGGATAGAGAAATGTGATATGTCTACACGTGGAAAATTACTAAGCAGCTTAAAAGGTGCTATCATGAACTTTCAGGCAAATGGACAGAACCAGAAAAAAAAAATCCTGAATGTAACCCAAACCCAGAAAGATAAATTTGTTTATATGTGGATATTAACTGTTAACTAAATGATATTCAAGCTAAAATCTTATAACCTTGGTTTAGAGAGGCTAGGTAAAGAGGAAAGGTCTTGGTGGGAAGGTGGGTGGGTGGGGCCAAACTTTCCTGAGAAGGAGAAGTAGAATAGATTTCATACATGAATGGACCTGGAGTGGGTGAGGATAGGAACTGGAAGATTAAGTGGAGAAACAGAGAGAAGATATGGTATAGGAAGAAAACACAACTGGAATTGAAGGACCTATTAGGGATGATATGGAAAACTAGTATAGAAGAAACTTCCTAAAACATATGAAGATAACGTGAATCATCCTAATGATGAGAGATATGGAGTTTGAACTGTACATCTCTTTTCAACAAACAAGGACCCTAGTAGCCTGACTAGGTTTAATACAATAGAATTATTAGCCAAGGGGGTTCCATGGAAATCTCCAAATATTCCAGGCTGTTGCTAACAGACAGTGTTGCTCTCCACAGAAGGACCTCATTGCTGAGGACAAGATCCAAATAGCTCATTGAACATGGTGAAGTCAAATGGGTACCTACATGGAACCTTTACCCCTATGTTCTAATCTCTTTGGTGTGGGAGGATACTGTGCAGGCCACTGCAAGATAATTGTAAACACAATTTCAACCAAAAATCCTTTGACCCACAATCTGCCCTGCCTGCAAGATAGGCTAGGGCAGTGATGGCACAGAACTTATGGGAGTAGCCAACCAATGATTTGACTGAAGGCCTGTCCATAAGAAATAAGCTGTACCCAACACAACCTGGATAACCAAGAACCAGAGAATAGATAGCTTAGAGACTACTGGCCTTAGAAGAGTACCAATAAAATGACTCCTAATTATATACTGTTATACTCATAGATCAGTACCCTATTGAGCCATCATCAGAGAAGCTTCCTCTAGCAGCAGAGGAAAAGAGATACAGTGTCCCACATCCAGATATTACGTTGAAAGAGTGTCTAACCTGGAGGTTTCCATCAGATCAAATCACTCTCCTTAAAGCCCAGTGAACGCCTCAGAAGAGGAAGTAGAAAAAAAATGTAAGAGCCAGAAGATATGGAGGACATAATTAGAACAAGACACTGTCAATCAACTAAACAAGGTACATATGAGCTCACAGAGATGGAGGCAGCAAGCATAGGACCCACATGGATCTGGTTTTAGCTTAGTATTCTTATTGGAATCCTGAGTGTAAAAACGAGTAGGTGTCTGACTCTTTTGCCTGCTATTTCAACTCCTTTTTCTCCTGTTAGGTTGCTGTGACCAACATCAGTATGATAGTTTTTGACTGAACTCATATTTTATTTATCATATTGGTTTGTTATTTCTTAGAACTCTGTTCTTTTTTAATAGGGGATAGAAAGGGAGTGGTTCCAGAGGTTAAAGGAATTAGGGAGGGACTAGGAACAGTTAAATGAGGGAAACTATAATCACCATATTTTGTATGAGAAAATAATCAATTTTCAATATGAGGAAAATGAGCTATGCTAATCTAATTTTAGCAAAAACATTTTATTTTAGTTGACTATCCCAAAGGATATATACAGTAAATATATTATATCCAAAATATAAGATAAACACACAATACAAAGATACATGTAAAATAGATATAAATTATTTCCAGACAAATGTTTAGTCAAAGTGTTAATAGAACTGTTAACACTATAATTGTAATAGAACCCAATCCTTAGTGGTTTTTATAGGATTGTCTATTTCCCTAACATCAGTAATGAAAAGTTATCCCAGGACTATAATACATATCTATAGATTTTCTCACAGAATATTTATAAAATATAAATAATTTACTTATTCATACTTATGTATATGTATGGCATAATTATCTTATATAAGTATTTTCATGTATTTATGTTCATTTCCATTTCTTTTCCTGAGTGGAACTAAGAAATAACGGTTTTATACTATGACTCTAATCTTAAAATATTTCCTTTAGATAGAGACTTCTGTATCTCATCAATTACCCCTTTATACAGTATTTAATAAATTCAACAACATACTTTGTTGAATTTATTAAAACATAGAAAATATAGCAGTGTAGTATGGAAATTTGACCTGTATATTCTCATGAGTATATACTTAATAAATCCTAAATACAATAAGATTTGAAGATATCTATAGGGAAGCTCATAACTAGTGTATGGATAACACAATGTTTTGGCTTGAAACAAGAGCTATAATTTTCATAAAATATGTTACTCTTGACTGCTTGCAAAAAGTATTTTGCTTTCATTTTCTTTCCTTTGAGAAATGGCAATACATTTGCAATATTTAAATGTATATGCGTATCTCGGGTCTTATATAAGAGCTAATTCCCTTGTGCAATCCTCTCCAAGAGCCCTCATTTTTATAAAATCATACTCTTTAGCATTGAAATTATTCATGCAGTATTTTTTATTATTATGAAATAACTCCTAAACTATAGTCTTAAATTAGATGTGGGATTATGAATCATTTGAACTAAACTCATTATATTAAACTTATTTATTTTGTGCATACATAGTCAAGATTTTTAACAACTTCCAAAGTTATACTTGGCTTTGCTGTAATTTACTTGTAAAATTAAGTAAGGAATTTGTGATATCAATTTCATATCACTAAATTATCTTGATTTAACTGTGTTTAGTATCTCATAGGAAGCATCAAGATCAAAATTGCCAACTTTTTTTTATTATTTATTTTTGAGGCGTGGGTCTTCCTATGTAGTTCTGGGTATCCTGGAACCAGTGATCTATACCAGAATATCTTTAAATGGACAGATTTTCCTGCCTCTGCTTCTTTAGTACTGAGATTAAAGATATGTGGCCGACACCCCTACTCTTCAACTGTAGTTATAACTTGAAAACAAACTGGAAATGCCACAAACGTGTTCTGTAATACAAATTATTTTTTGGTGTTTGGCATTTAAGGGTCTTGAAATCCAAATAAATCTTAGTGAAATTCTTACATTGATTCAACAAAAGGAAAACCCTATAATATTATTGAACAAAATGATATTAAACTATAATATCTGAGGTTATTTGTACAGTAAAACCAATCATGAGAGAAGCAACAAAAATAGAGATAAAAATTATATCCAAAGAGGTTATTTTGACATGTCATTTACATTAGTAAGAAATCTTATACATTTCAAAAAATGTTAAAAGATATATTAGCTAATAGTTGGAATAGAAGAATCTTTGCAACTGCTCCTCTAGATGCAGGAAATGCAGGAACAGTACAAATGTCTTCTTGAAGACTCTGAAGGGGACAGAGGAGATGCAGAATAGAGGTCACACATATATTTACTCATTTCAACCCATTATATTGCTAAAACCTTGACCTTGTGTTGGAATGTACTGTGTCAAATTGTTGCACACTCATTTTCCCTAAAGGGCAGCAGCCAATGACATTGACCAGCATTTAAACAGAGCATACCAGGAATGAGCAACTTCTTGGCTACCGGCAGCATTGTAAAGTAAATTATGAAGAACAACTGAAATAACACAATCTTTTGAAAATTCTTTCACAGACAACAGTCATTGTAACTGCATTTTCAAGTTGTAAATACTTATATGTGTAATGCAATGAAACTCTAGCACTAAAAGATCATTCAATGTTTTTGCCTTGAGTGTGCTTTCTAATATGGATGTTTTTGGTGAACATGTTTTATTAAATTGAGTTTTTGCATTTATCATTCATTTGTTACCAAATTAGAAAACCATGGTTAGATACTAAATTCTATCAAATTGTATTTTTTTTGTATTGAGATTATTAAGAATATTCCCCAGTTAATATATAAACGATACACAATTAATACTGAAGTAATCAAGTAATTAAAACCTTGAAAATATCAGTCTGAACATCTGCATCCAGTTCTTTTTTTATTATTTACTTTATTTACATTTCATGGTATCTGCTTTCTATGTTACCCCTCTGAAAATCCCCTATCCACCCCCTTCCCCTGATTACCCCTCCCCCCAATTTCCTGACATGTATTCACCTATTCTGGGGAAACAAGCCTTCACAGGACCAATGGCCTCTCCTCTCATTGATGTCTGAAATGGTCATCTTTTGCTACATATGTAGCTGGAGTCATGGTTCTCTCCATGTGTACTCTTTGGTTGGTGGTTTAGTTTCTGGGAGCTCTGTGAGTACTGGTTGGTACATATTATTGTTCCTCCTGCAGGACTGCAAACTTCTTCAGCTCCTTGGGTCCTCTCTCTAGCTGCTCCATTGGTTTCTCTATGCTCATAAAATTGGTTGGCTGTGAACCGTAAGTGTTTTGATCCTCTTTCCAATAAGGATCAAAGTATCCACACTTTTGTCTTCCTTCATCTTGAACTTCATGTGGTCTGTGAGTTGTATCTTGGGTATTCTGAGTTTTTGGGCTAATACCCACTTATCAGCGAGAGTATACCGTGTGTGTTCTTTTGTGTTTGGGTTACCTCACTCAAGATGATAGTTTTTAGCTCCATCCATTTGCCTAAGAATTTTCGTGAATTCATTGTTTTTAATAGATGGGTAGTACTCCATTGTGTAAATGTACAACATTTTCTGTATCTACTCCTCTGTTGAGGAACATCTGGGTTCTTTTCAGCTTCTGGCTATTATAAATAAGGTTGCTATGAACATAGCGGAGCATGTGTCCTTATTACATGTTGGAGCATCTTCTGGGTATATTCCAGGAGAGGAATAGCTGGGTCCTAAGGTAGTGCTATATCCAATTTTCTGAGGAACCACCAAACTGATTTCCAGAGTGGTTTTACCAGCTTGCAATCCCACCAGAAATGGAGGAGTGTTCCTCTTTCTCCACATCCTCTCCAGCATCTGCTGTCACCTGAGTTTTTGATCTTGGCCATTCTGACTGGTGTGATGTGAAATCTCAGGGTTGTTTTGATTTGCATTTCGCTGATGAGTAAGGATGTTTCTTTAGATGTTTCTCAGCCATCTAGTATTCCTCAGTTGAGAATTCTTTGTTTAGCTCTGTACCCCATTTTTTTTTTGGTTTTTTTGAGACAGGGTTTCTCTGTGTAGCCCTGGCTGTCCTGGAACTCACTCTGTAGACCAGGCTGGCCTCGAACTCAGAAATCCTCCTGCCTCTGCCTCCCAAGTGTTGGGATTAAAGGCGTGCACCACCACCGCCCGGCTGTACCCCATTTTTAAATAAGATTATTTTGTTCTCTGGAGTCTAACTTCTTGAGTTCTTTGTAGATATTGGATATTAGCCCTCTATCAGATGTAGACAATATCTACATCTGATAGATATTTTTCCAATCTATTGGTTGCTCTTTTGTCCTATTAAAATTGCCCTTTGCCTTACAGAAGCTTTGCAATTTTTTGAGGTCCCATTTGTCAATTCGTGATCTTAGAGCATAAGCTATTGGTGTTCTATTCAGGAAATGTTTCCCTGTGCCCATGTGCTCCAGGTTCTTCCCCACTTTCTTTTCTATTACATTCAGTCTATCTGGTTTTATGTGGAGGTCCTTGATCCACTTGGACTTGAGCTTTGTTCAGGGAGATAAGAATGGATCAATTTGCATCCTTCTACATGTTGACTGCCAGTTGACCCAGCACCATTTCTTGAAAATGCTGTCTTTTTTCCACTGGATGGTTTTAGCTCCCTTGTCAAAGATCAAGTCATCATAAGTGTGAGGACTCATTTATGAATCTTCAATTCTATTCTATTGATCTACTTGCCTGTCACTGTACCAATACCATGCACTTTTTTTTTTTTATCACTATTGCTCTGTAGTATAGCTTGAGGTCAGGGATGGTGATTCAGCCTGAAGTTCTTTTATTGAAGAGAATAGTTTTTGCTATCCTGGGTTTTTTGTTATTCCAGATAAATTTGGAAATTGCTCTTTCTAACTCTAGGAAGAATTGAGTTGGAATTTTGATGGGGATTGCATTGAATCTGTAGATTGCTTTAGGCAAGATGGCCATTTTTACTATATTAACCCTGACAATCCATGAGCATGGGAGCTCTTTCCATCTTCTGAGATGTTCAGTTTCTTTCTTCAGACACTTAAAGTTCTTGTCATACAGATCTTTTACTTGCTTGGTTAGAGTCACACCAAGGTATTTTATATTGTTTGTGACTATTGTGAAGGTTATTCTTGTACTATCTTATTTAAAGCTATTTCATGCTAAATTATTTAAATTTCTCTACCTTTCAAATATAGTTACAGCATATATGATGTAACATTGGATATCCACAATTGTTTTTGAGGTAGTTTTAAAATTTTACTTAAATAATATCCTAAGGAAATATTTTAGGGTTTTTGTTGTAAAATTAGTACTATTACCTTTACCAACGTGGCATATATATTTGTTACCAAAGTTCACTTATTTCTACAGCTGTGCAACATTCCACGTAAGTAGATACAACAATCTATTTTCACCTACTCATTTTATGTATAAAGTTTTAGATTTGTGAGCTTTGAAATCAGAAAGGCAAATTCTTGTACTATGTATTTTTAAAAAGATTTTGTTTTATGAATATGAGCATTTTGCCACCATGTACATAAATATGCCATGTGAATGTCTGATACCTATGGAGGCATACTAGAGTTCCACATTTATGAGTTGCTATGTGGTTCTGGGAATAGAACACAGGTTCTCTGTAAGGGCAATTAAATCCTTTTAACCACTGAGCAAATGTTCAGTTCCCATTTATACTTATTTCATCATGTAGACATTCAAAAATTATTTTTACTAAGATGTCATGTCTTTTGTTAGAGAATATGACAGTATTTAATCTCACAAGACAATGGTTGGTTTCCAAATGTCATTCTCACATTACACTCTGAAGATAGGTTTAAATTTTAGTTTAAATGCCTCAGTTTCAGGATTAACACTTAAGATGGCTCTAATAAGAATGTCTTCAATCATCTCACATATTTGCTTGGCCCAAGTTAGTGGAACTGTTTGGGAAGGCTTAAAAAGTATAACTTGGATATGTTTAGGTTGAGAATAGGTTTCAAAGGCCTATGGCATTGCCAGTTAGAGCTCTCTCTCTCTCTCAATATATATATATATATATGTCTCTCTGTATCACTTTGTGTGTGCCTCTGTCTCACTCTGTTTTTCTCTGTCTCTGTCTTCCTGTGGCTCTTTCTCTCTTTCTCTGCCTGTGTGTCGCATCTTTGTCTGTCTCTGTGTCTCTGTCTCTTTCTGTCTTTCTCTGCCTTTCTCTCTGTATCTGTCTCTTTGTCTCTGTCTCTTTCCTTCTGTCTCTTTATCTCTGTCTCTCTGCCTGCCTCTGCCTCTCTTTGTCTCTCTTTCTCTGCCTCTCTGTTCCTCCCTGTCTGTCTCTGTCTCTGTCTCTCTCTCTGTCTCCGTCTCTGTAAGTACTTAGGTACCAACTCAGCCAGAAAACTGCCTGTTTGCTGCCATGCTTTCTGTCATGACGGCCATGAACTTGCCATTTGAAACTGCAAGCACATGCCCAGTTAAATGGTTTCTTTTGTAGATCATCTTGGTCATGATGTCACTTTACAGCAATAGAAAACAGAACTAAGACAATCCCAGCAGATGCATTTCTAAAGTTAAACTTTTACACATTCTTGAAATAGATTATTCTTTACTAGTAAATGTATTTACACATTGAGGGATTTTATTTCTGGATGTTTCATTAAAACATTTGCATCAGGATTCATATGTGAAATTCCCATCCTTTTTTTCTTTTTTAATGTATTTATTTTAGTTCTGGCTCATGAAAGTCATTATTTCACAAAACAGAGTTACTAAAAGGAAACCATTTTATTCTATTTATGTTATTATATTATTTCAAGAATAAAATAGTTTCCAAGAAAACATTTGTAAAAGGTAAAGAAATGAAACTTGAAAGTTGAAATTCAGATCAAATTCTGTAACAGTGATAAAATTATTTTATTCAGATTTTCATTTGTTACTCCTTTTTTTTCTAAACACAAAATGCATATGATTTTAGTACGGTTCTGAATTTCAACAAGTATTGTAAATAAGGCTGCTCTATTAAATTTGTTTAGTAGCATAAATATCAATAATTTTCCACTTAATATACATTTCTGTCACATTTTTTTTTTTGGTTTTTCGAGACAGGGTTTCCCTTGTATCCCTGGCTGTCCTGGAACTCACTCTGTAGACCAGGCTGGCCTCAAACTCAGAAATCCACCTGCCTCTGCCTCCCAAGTGCTGGGATTAAAGGTGTGCGCCACCACCGCCCTCTGTCACATTTTTAAGTAGTACTCTTTTCATCATTTCACATAATTTGTTAGAGATTATCAACTTATTATTTCCTTACTTTTTCAAAGAATTAACTTTGAAATCTGTAGATGAAATAGTTTTTTTTTAGAAAAATAAGCTCCTATATGTATCACTAACATCAACTGTGGAGGGAAATTCTGAAACTATATTAAGTTTCGACAATTATAACATACTAAAGTCACTTTTGTCTCACTGAATAACATAATTTAGCACAGTCCCTATATACAAAATGAAGAAAACATTAACATTTCTATTGTTATACATATGAGTGTTAATCAATTAGAAGTAAAATTTTAAAGCCTGGCACACAAGCCTTTAATTCCAGCATTCAGGAGGCAGAGGCAGGTGAATCTCTGAGTTCTAGGCTATCATGGTCTAAAGAAAAAGCTCCAGGAGTACCATATTGATAGAGAAAGCCTCCATGATGATAAATAAAAACAACAGCAATAATAATAATGATAATAATAAAATAAAAAGGAGAAACAAGCATAATTTTAATATATATTTACTTAACAATGAATCCTGTATAGATTTGCCATTTTGGCAGATGCAAAAGTTCTTATTGAAAAGAATGTAATACCTTTTAATTACAATGAAAAGATAGAACATATTTCATATTGTACAGCCTTGTTATTTAATGTTGAATCTAAATGCCCAAATGTTCTATAATTTTCAATTCTTCCATTAGAATTTTATAATAATTTTCTAAATTAACATAAAGTCCATTGGCAAATAAACAAAAGAAGGACCAAGACAATTCAAATAGATGTGTGACTCAAACCCAAATAGTGGTGGTAGGAGGGAAGGGGGCGGGGTGTGAGATTAGTAGCTACTGCTACCTAATGTTAGGCCTTAAAGGAAATAGGACTTCATAGTTATTGAGCAGTACGGCTGTGAGGATAGAAATAGAGCCAACTGTAATTGAATAAAGACAGAATTGTGCCATTTACAATTTGTTGTGAGGCACAGATGGCATTACGAATTAACAGAAATAGATTCAACAAACAATGGAGCAGAAATTGGCCGTTAGTAAATAAGACATGTATATTAGAGTCTTTCTTTTTACCATATGCTAAAGTAAATTCCTAAAGATTAAACTTCTTTAATGTAAAGCAAAACTTTTAAACATTCTTGAAGCTAGTCATTTGTGACATGAGGTAAGAAATAAGGTGAAAACAAAACTTTAAAAGGATGTTACTACAGTAAAATAGAATTCATATAACCAAAAAGTGTTAAATTAGAAGAGAAGGAAATAACATAGATAAGGATAGTCTCCAAAATGTTTTGGAAACTACAACTCATTGCTAAAGCAAAACAATAAGCTGTATGTAGTGCTACACGCTTGTAACGACAGCACTACAGAAGAAGAGATAGGAGGACATGAAAGTCCACGTGTATACACAAACATATGTGCCAACCTGCACACATACATGCAATCACATAATAATACATGCACACATATTCATCACATGTCTCTCAGCTCCACCAAATAAAAAGCAAAACCTTGTGGTTAAAATCAAAGCAAGTAAGATAATATAACTATAGATGTAGTACAGTAGTTTCAACATAAATGACTACTGTAAACCAATATAGTTGAATGTTTGATCCCTAATTTGAAGGATTATTGGGAAAGATTAAGATGTATAATATTGTTGGAAGAGGTGTGTCAGTGGGATTGGGCTTTGAAGCCCCAAAAGGTGTGTTATATCCAGTTACTACTACTACTTCTACTACTACTATTTACTACTACTTTTACTACTACTACTACTACTACTACTCTTTCTTCTTCTTCTTCTTCTTCTTCTTCTTCTTCTTCTTCTTCTTCTTCTTCTCTCTCTCTCTCTCTCTCTCTCTCTCTCTCTCTCTCTCTCTCTCTCTCTCTCTCTCTCTGTTTTCCTCCCTCTTTCCCTCTAGTATAAAGATTAGATGTAAGCTCTCAGCTACTGCTCCAGTGCTATGCCTGCTGGTTGCCTTGTTTCCCACCATGATGGTCATAGTGGTTATCCAGTTTCACTCACTGATACTGTAAACAAGCCTTCAATTAATTTTTAACAAGTTGACTTGATTATGATTTCTCTTTGTAGTACTAGGATAGTACTGATGAAAGAAGTAAAATAAACGCTGCCTCTCTTATGCTGTTTCTTTTGGGTATTTTATCACCCTGATAATAAAAGTATAACTGTATAGAAATAACTCATATTTTGTGATATTGAAAATTCACCTAAATACTTCATTCAATAAGTCCATCCCTAAATATATCCTTGAGATAAGCTATCACACTTGACTGTCTAACATAAACAAGAGCATTATCTGCAGCAGTACAATTGTGGAAATAACTGCAGATCATGAAGTCTACTATCGTATGATATCAATGAGGTATATTTCTTCACTCCTTTAAATGATTATAACAGCATCGTATATAAAATTTTAGGAAAATTCTCAAAACTGTAGTATCAGAGCATATTAATATAAAAGAGATAAGAAGTTGCAGATAAATATTAGTACAATTCCTAAGTGTTCTGTGTAGTTTAGTGTTAATTCAGTATAAGCTTAAGTCATCAGAGAGGAGAGAGTCTCAGTTGAGAAAATGCATCCTTAAGACTTGCTGTAAGGCATTTTCCTAATTAGTTATCAGCAAGAGAGGGAGAGAAGACCCATCCTAGTGTGGGTAGTGCATTCCTTAAGCTGGTAATTGTGGATTCTATAAGAGAGCTAGTTGAGCAAGCTATGGGAAAGCAAGTCAGAAAGCAGCATCCTTCCATTGCCCCTGCATCAATTGCTCTTTAGTTTGCAGCCGTGTTTGAGTACCTGTCCAGGCTTCCTTCCATGATGGGTTATGATGTGGATGTATAAGATAAAACAAACATTGTCCTTCCAACTTGCTTCAGTGCTCAATGTCAAATATATATCCAATACTTTCTCTAACATGGACACAAGCTATCTCAGTTTCTCAAATTCTTTCCTTCGTACACAAACTAGTGTCACCAAGATACAGTACTAGCTTGTACCTCTCTGTACATTCCTTAGGCAACTAAACAACTGCCTATGCTTTATGGAGAAATGTAGTTATTTAGTTACTTAAAAATTCTTGATTTGCTTTTCTAACTGCTCCTAACACCTCACTTTTGCTGATAGTATAGTACATAATTGAAAAAGTAATAGCTTGGTTAGTGATGATTTGTAGAATGGGGACTTTGGACAAGAGAGTTAGTTACACTGTAGTCTTTTATTACTTTCTGCAAAGAGGCAATGGGGTCTAAAGTAAATTATATATATGAGACACCTAGAACCAGAAAGGAAAAATATTTCCGTGTGCAGATCTATACTCTGTTACTATATTCTATATTACAATCCATTTACCATTTTATATTTAGAAAGCTAATTCATCAAATATATGTAGGTTGCAAGTTGAACTGGAAGGTGCAATGCTGTTAAATGCAAAATCTGACAAAAATTATCTGGAGATACAACACAATTCCAGTGAAAATGCCACCTATACTCCTTTGAGGATAATGATGTTTAGCTTTAAAATTCACAAGAAAAATCAGACGGTCCAAACAGAAATATCCTGCAAAAATAACAAAATTGGATGACTTTTATTTCTTAATTTCAAAATTTGCTGCAAAGCTACATTAACTAAGAATAAAGAGTATAGTAATATAAATAATGAATATATATACATAAAAATATAAACATAGGACTATGTACATGCATTTAATTTTATTTGCAATTTGTATGACCTTTTATTACTATTTTAACTATGGATAAATTCATATTGTAAATAACAACTCATTTTAAAGAAAGACTTTGCAGTGTGTTCCTAAATTTATTTTTATAAACTATTTTCGTATTTCTTCTGCCTTTAATATAAAATAAGCACTGGAATGGTCATGTAGTCTAAGCAAAGAACCATAGCTATATATTCCCTATGTTATATCACAAAATTATTCTCCCATAACAATAGACTAGCTCTTATATGGAATCCATATCTAATTAAATGAGTTATAAGTGTTATTTCCTCATTATAACATTTACCAAAATCAGTCTCACCTATTTTAAAGTCCATGTACAACAGTAAGAAAAGTTCTTCTTTTTTTATTGGATATTTTCTTTATTTATATATCAAATATTTTTCCTTTTCCAGATCTCCCCTTCAGAAATGCCCAATTCCAACCCCTTCTTCCTGCCTCTGTGAGGGTGCTTCCCCTACCCACCCACACACTCCTGTCTTCTCACCCTGGCATTTCCCTACACTGGAGAACCCAGCCTTCACAGCACCAAGGACCTCTCCTCCCACTGATGCCACCAAGGCTATCCTCTGCCACATGTGTGGCCAGAGCCATGGGTTCCTCCATGTGAACTCTTTGATTGGTAGTCCAGACCCTGGGAGCCAGTTGATACTGTTGCTCCCTCCATGGGGCTGCAAACTCCCTCATCTCCTTCAGTCTCTTCTTCAATTCCTTCATCAGGGGGACCCTGTGCTCAGTCCAATGGTTGGCTGCAAGCATCTACCTCTGTATTTTTCAGGCTCTGGCAGAGTCTCTCAGGAGACAGTCATATCAGGCTCCTATCAGCAACACTTCCTGGCATCCACAATAGCATCTGGGTTTGGGGACTGTATATGGGATGTCTAATATCCACTTATCTGTGAGTGAATACTGTGACTGTTCTTAGGTGACTGAGTTACTTCACTCAGGATGATATTTTCTAATTTCACCCATTTGCCTATGAATTTCATAAAGTCATCATTTTTAATAGCTGAATAGTATTCCATTGTGTAAATGTACCACATTTTCTGTAATCATTCCTCTGTTGAGGGACATCTGGGTTCTTTCCAGCTTCTGGCTATTATGAATAAAGCTGCTATGAACATAGTGGAGCATGTGTCCTTATTACATGTTGGAACATCTTCTGGGTATACACCCAGGAGTGGTATAGCTGGGTTCTCAGGTAGTACCATGTCTAATTTTCTGAGGAACCGACAAACTGATTTCCAGAGTGTTTGTACCAGCTTACAATCCCACCAGCAATGGAGGAGGGCTCCTCTTTCTCCACATCCTCACCAGCATCTGCTGTCCCCTGAGTTATTGATTTTAGCCATTCTGATCGGTGTGAAGTGGACTCTCAGAGTTGTTTTGATTTGCATTTCCCTGATGATTAAGGATGTTGAACATTTCTTTAGGTGCTTCTCAGCCATTCAATATTCCTCAGATGAGAATTCTTTGTTTAGCTCTGTTCCCAATTTTTAATAGGGTTATTTAATTCTCTGGAGTCTAACTTCTTGAGTTCTTTGTAGGATTGGTAAAGATCTTTTCCCAATCTGTTGGTTGCCATTTTGTCCTATTGACAGTGTCCTGTGCATTTAAGGAAGGTTTACAATTTTATGAGGTCTCATTTGTTGATTCTTGATCTTAGAGCATAAGTTATTGGTGTTCTGTTCAGGAAATTTTCCCCTGTGCCCATGCATTGGAGACTTTTTCTCACTTTCTCTTCTATTAGATTCAGTGCATCTGGTTTTATGTGGAGGTCCTTGATCCACTTGGACTTGAGCTTTGTACATGGAGATAAGAATGGACGGATTTGCATTCTTCTACATGGGGACCACCAGTTGAACCAGCACGATTTGTTGAAAATGTTTTTCCACTGGATGGATGTAGCTCCTTTGTCAAAGATCAAGTGACCACAGATATGTGGGTTCATTTCTGGGTTCTCAATTCTATTCCATTAATCTGTCTGCCTGTCACTTACCAATATCACACAGTTTTTAATCACTATTGCTCTGTAGTACAGCTTGAGGTCAGGCATGGTGATTCCCCCAGAAATTCTTTTATTGTTGAGAATAGTTTTCGCTATCCTGGGTTTTTGTTACTCCAAATGAATTTAAGAATTGCTCTTTCTAACTCTATGAAAAATTGCATTGGAATTTTGATGGGAATTGCATTAAATCTGTAGATTGCTTTTGGCAAGATGTCCATTTTTACTATTAATCCTACCAATCCATGATGAGCATGGGAGATCTTTCCAACTTCTGAGGATTTCTTTGGTTGCTTTCTTCAGAGACTTGAAGTTCTTGTTATACAGGTCTTTCACTCATTTGGTTAGAGTCACACCAAGATATTTTGTATTATTTGTGACTATTGTGAAGGATATTGTCTCCCTAATTTCTTCCTCAGCCTTTTTATCCTTTGAGTATAAGAAGTCTACCGATGACCACTTCTAGTGTGGCCATGGTGGCTAAAGCAACCACAAACCTGTCCCAACTCCTGCCACTAAGTGAAAAAGTCTAGTTTGGGGAGCAGACAAGTTGCCACAGTTCCATGCTCAGGGGCTGAGGCTGGGCTGCTGCCCCTCCGGCCCAGCTGTCCCAGCTGTCCAGTCTTTGGTGTCACTGGGAAGACAGAGAGACTGTTTTGCCTGTAGGTGGTCGGTGAAGGTCCCACTTAGTGAAGGGCATACTCAGCCTTCTTTTTGAGCTCACCAAGCTTGTGCACAAGTGTATAGGATCAAGAATTCACGTTGTGATGAAGAGTGATAAAGAAATTGTTGATATACTTCTAGGATTTGATAATTTTGCCAATATGGTGTTGGAAGATGTTACAGAATTTGAAATTACACCAGAAGGAAGAAGAATTACAAATTTAGATCAAATTCTACTAAATGGAAATAATATAACATCGCTGGTTCCTGGAGGAGAAGGGTCTGAAGTATGAATGGATTTCCTTGACTTATGCTAGATTCTGACTTTTTTTTTCAAACCTTTAATGTTTAGATTCTATAAAGTGAAGTTTCCATTAAAGGGAAGCTCTTTGAAGATATGCATCCATTTTTCTAAGCTAATCATAGTTATTTTGGGAAAAGAAGAGTTTTGTTTTGTCTTATTTTTTAAAAGACTAAGAAAATAAAGATGTTTTTGGTTAAAAAAAAAGTCTACTGACTTGTTTGAGTTAATTTTATGTCCGCCCACTTTGCTGAAGTTGTTTATCAGCTGTAGCAGTTTTCTGGTAGAGTTTTGGGGGTCACTTAAGTAGACTATCAATCTGTAAATAGTGATATTTTGACTTCTCCTTTCCAATTTGTATTCTTTTGACCTCCTTTTGTTGTCTAATTTCTCTAGCTAGGTCAATATAGTCTTTCATAGTATATCTCTTAAAGTTTGATTACTAATGTAGAGTCAGATGTTCGACAATTTGTATTCAGACTTTTAATCTTTTAATTTCATGTAAGACCAATTAACACATCAAATTAGCATATATAATTTAGATTCATTCAATAATGATAAATGGCTTTATGGAGCCTTTCCTGGAATTCTTCCTGACTATGGATTACACTTCTGTTTTGTCTCTAGCATGAAAACACTGTAATTTCAGCAAGGTAATAATAATGGAGTACGTATTCATCAAATAAAGTCTGAATGGGTTCTATTTTTATATAAGTTCACAATTCAAAGAAACCCCATAAAACTGTGTGACTTGTCCAAGGTCATGTAGGTTGTAGGTAGCAGAATCAGAAATTTTATTAGGTGTATTCAATAGAAGGCTATTGAGTTCTGTATTCTCAGGATTTATGCTAAAAAAGGGTCCTGGTAGAAGAGACTTTGTAATGCAAACTTTGGTTTGTGTTCAGAATTCCAGGTTAAATGCCTGTGAGCAGCTTCTGGGAGAAAAGGCATCTTATTTCTTGTTTATCTGCTCCAGAGTAAATGCTTCTGTAATTCATCTGCTGTGAGGAGACCTGCCTGTACTTGCTCTAAAAGGAGCTTTATATACTACTCTGCTCTTAGGTTCTAGAATCTTTGTCTTGTCCATAGTTATATGCATCTCCTGAGTACCATTAGGTAGAATCTCATTCTGTTTGCAGTCAT
Organism: Tokudaia tokunoshimensis; assembly: GCA_036184795.1. Taxonomy (NCBI): domain Eukaryota; kingdom Metazoa; phylum Chordata; class Mammalia; order Rodentia; family Muridae; genus Tokudaia; species Tokudaia tokunoshimensis. Next base: position 16,772,791 of record BTHU01000009.1, on the reverse strand, counting down.
TTGTTTATAAATATTTGACTTGTGCTAGAGTCAGAGCTGTCTATGTTTCACTCGCTTTGGATCTTCCAAATTATTTTATGCAACTTAGAATGTGCTTATTTGATAGGCAAACAGATAAAGCAGAAGAGACTGAGCCACAAACAAAAATTGAGATTGGATTTTAAAATGCACAAGAATATGGAAATACTAAATGTGTACTTAATTAAAGATTAACAATTGTTGAAAGAAAGACTCTTAAGGTGTAGCATTAAGAATTCCCTGTTTAGAGATGCAGGGATGGTTCAATATGTGGAAATCCATTAATGTAATCCACTACATAAACAAACTCAAAGAATAAAATCACATGATCATTTCATTAGATGCTAAAAAAGCATTTGACAAAATTCAGCATCTCTTTATGTTAAAAGTCTTAGAGAGATCAAGAATTCAAGGTCCATACCTAAACATAGTGAGAGCAATATACAGCAAACCAGTAGCCAACATCAAACTAAATGGAGAAAACCTTGAAGCAATCTCACTAACATCGGGGACCAGACAAGGTTACCCACTCTCTCCCTATCTATTCGATATAGTACTTGAAGTTCTAACTAGAGCAATTCGACAACAAAAGGACATCAAAGGTATACAAATTGGAAAGAAAGAAGTCAAAATATCACTATTTGCAGATGATATGATAGTATAATTAAGTGACTCCAAAAATTCCACCAGAGAACTCCTAAAGTTGATAAACAACTTCACCAAAGTGGCTGGATATAAAATTAACTCAAACAAATTAGTAGCCTTCCTCTAAACAAAGGATAAACAAGCTGAGAAAGAAATTAGGGAAATGACACTCTTCACAATAGTCACAAATAATACTACATACCTTGGGGTGACTCTAACCAAGCAAGTGAAAGATCTGTATGACAAGAACCTCAAGCCTCTGAAGAAAGAAATCAAAAATCTCAGAAGATGGAAAGATCTCCCATGCTCATGGATTGGCAGGATTAATATAGTAAAAATGGCCATCTTGCTTACATCAATCTACAGATTCAATGTAATCCCCATCAAAATTCCAAATCAATTCTTCATAGAGCTAGAAAGAACAACTTGCAAATTCATTTGGAATAAGAAAAAACCCAGAATAGGGAAAACTATTCTCCACAACAAAAGAACTTCTGGGGGAATCACCATCTCTGACCTCCAGCTGTACTACAGAGCAATAGTGATTAAAAACTGCATGGTACTGGTACAGAGACAGGCAGGAAGATCAATGGAACAGAATTGAAGACCCAGAAATGAACCCACACACCTATGGTCACTTGATATTTGCCAAAGGAGCTAAAAATATCCAGTGGAAAATAAGATCGCATTTTTAACAAATGGTGCTCATCAACTGGAGGTCATCATGTAGAAAAATGCAAATTGACCTATTCTTATCTCCTTGTATAAAGTTCAAGTCCAAATGGATCAAGCGCCTCCACATAAAACTAGATACACTGTACTAGGAGAAAGTGGGAAAGAGCCTTGAACACATGGGCACAGGGGAGAATTTCCTGAACAGAATACCAATGGCTTATGCTCTAAGAACAAGAATTGTCAAATGGGACCTCATAAAACTGCAAAGCTTCTGTAAAGCAAAGGACACTGTCAATAGGACAAAACAGCAACCAATAGACTGGGAAAAGATTTTTACCAATCCTACATCAGATAGAGGGTTAATATCCAATGTATATAAAGAACTCAAGAAGTTAGACTCCAGAGAGTCAAATAACCCTATTAAAAATGGGATATAGATCTAAACAGAGAATTCACAACTGAGGAAACTCGAATGGTTTTGAAGCACCCAAAGAAATGTTCAGCATTCTTAGTTATCAGGAAAATGCAAATCAAAACCCTGAGATTCCACCTCACACTGGTCAGAATGGCTAAACATTCAGGGAACAGCAGATGCTGGTAAGGATGTGGAGAAAGAGGAACACTCTTCCATTGCTGGTGGGATTGAAAGTTGGTGCAACCACTCTGGAAATCAGTTTGTCGGTTTCTCAGAAATTGGACATAGTACTACCTGAGGACCCACTCCTGGGCCTATACCCAGAAGATGCTTCAGCATGTAATGAGGATACATGCTCCCCCATGTTCATAGCAGCCTTATTTATAATAGCCAGAAGCTAGAAAGAACCCAGATGTCTTTCAATAGAGGAATGGATACAGAAAATGTGGTACATTTACACAATTGAGTACTGCTCATCTATTAAAAACAATGAATTCATGAAATTCCTAAGCAAATGGATGGAACTAGAAAGTGTCATCCTGAGTGAGGTAACCCAATCACAAAAAACAAGCATGGAATGCACTCACTGATAAATGACTATTAGCCCAAAAGCTCAGAATGTACATGATACAACTCACAGACTACAAGAAGCTCAAGAAGAAGGAAGACCAAAGTGTGGGTGCTTTGGTTTTTCTGATAAAGGAAACAAAATACTCATAGGAGCAATTATGGAGACAAAGTGTAGGGCAGAGACAGAAGGAAAGGCCACGCAGAGACTGTTCTACCTGGGGATTCATCTTATAAACAGTCACCAAACCCAACACTAGTATGGATAACAAGAAGTGCCTGCTAAAAGGAACCTATTATGGCTGTCTCCTGAGGACTGCTGCAGTTGAAGGGGTTTGTAGCCCCATGGGAAGAAGATGATGTTGGCCAACCAGAGCCCCCAGGGCCCCCAGGGGGCTACCAAGGGGTACACATGGTTCCTGCCACAATTGTGGTGGAGGAATGCCTTGTTGGGCATTGGTGGGAGGAGTCCCTGGTCTTATGAAGGCTTGGTAGATGCCCCAGTGTGGGGAAATTGAGGGGGTTGGTAGGTGGGAGTTGGGTTGAGTGGAAGGACATCTTCTTGGAGGCAGGGGGTGGGATGATGGGTTGGGGGGTTTTCTGTGAGAAGGGGAAAGGGTATAACATTTGAAATGTAAATGAAGAATATATTCAATAAAAAGCAAAAAAAAGTGTAAACAAAGCAATTGTAATTGTTTACAATTTACAGCACAATGTCAGTGGCAGCACAGTGAGTGCAAACTTTGACAGTAAGTGGCTGAAGTTAGTGAGATTGTCACTAATGCTCTGTCAGCGATTCAGGGGAAGATAAAGGTGGTTAGAGTCAAAGAATGTAATGAGAACTAAAATATGGGAGACTTCGGGACGGAGAATGCACATTTTCTTCCCTTTTTTCACCATTGACTGGGTTTAATCAAGAGCTAAAATCAAGATAAGGACCACCAAACAGATAGCCAGTGACAGTCCTCTGGAAGGAGTGTGGTAAACTCAGGTAGATAAGGATCTGTGGCAGGCAAAAAGAGTAGAATGCAAAGTCGTCATTTCTTCCAAATCAGTGGAGCAATCAGAAGAATAAAGGCATCAGGATTATCATCCTGGGTCTCTCTTGATCCTGCTGGAACTTAGAATATTTACAACTAAATTTTGTATTGCCTCAAGAGCTCAGCCAAGAGAAACTGCAGACTTAGGAATAAGGAATGGGAGAGAGTATATTAGAAAACAGGATTTTAAGAATAGTTGGTAGAATTTCAAAGACTCAAATGTGACAAAGTTAATTTTGAAAATGTGAAGCAATCTAGCAAGGCTTGCTGACAGGTAATAGACCACATGTGAGGAAGTGATTGCATGATGGGGCAGCAGCATGTTTAGCTCCTACCCTCAGGAGGAAATAGCCGGTAAAGCATGATGTTCTGCATCATGGAACAGAAACATAGGTATGGAACTATGCCTCTTTAATGACTGGATTCGTTTCCCAGCAAATTATGATGAAGTTAATTTTGTGAAGATGTACAGTACTATTCAGGGAACAAATTTGGAATCTAGTTGGTAATGTGGCTAAAGAAGTTAGTCATGATCTGTCAGTTAAAAGCTAAGAGGCAACAGAGAAAAGATGCAGCAAATGAGACAACGGCAGCTGAGTTTTTGGCTCAGGGCTTTTAATCTCCAAGGCCTTGGAGGAGTCTAACCCCAAGACGTAGGGCTTGAAGGGAACGAAGCTGCACATGTGCTTGACGTTCCCTCATTTTGGGAGCTGTGGATTCAAGGCACAGAGAACTCAGGCAGACACTGTGAAGGAATCCCATCTAGGTTAATGAAGAATTTTGGGTCCTGGCTGGGCCTCAAGTTATTGTATCTCACTGTTAATGGTATAAAAAAGAACTCACTCACAGGAAGAGGTCTTCTGCCTGGAACAAATGTGGTATTTTGCTGTAGGAGAAGAGAAGCAGGCTTAACTACATACACCATAGGACTAATTAGGTAAAGGTAATAGACACACACTGAAAGTTTACTAGATGGTTTCTACAACTTTGCAATTCTGTTGCTTCAAACACTCTCCATTGCTTTTTATTTCCTTCCACACTAACTAGAGGAAGAATCTATAATAATTCAGACTCTGTTTGCCGTCTGCAGATTCTATTTCATTCTAGCTCTATGTTACTGTCCCCTGCGTGAGGATTCCTCCAGAGATCAAATATCAAAGAGACAGAACTGAAATCACTCATGATGGAGCTACATTTTTTCTCTCTCCTGGCATAATAAGTCTTCTGGTTTAACAAGAACCGCTATGGAATCTCCGAAAAAAAAATCATTTCTGTATAATATATTCTGAGCGGACAAAATGTTTGCTACGATTCTCATTTGGTTTTTTTTCACTATCAGCTTGAAAAAAACGTTGTCCATACGTGGCAAGATTTCATTTAATTGTGGGGCATGTATGTTAACACAATGTCTCAGAAAACTGGAGAAAGAGGTTAGTATTATTAACTAAAATAAAAAACTAAAGGGTATGAAATCACTAATAAAAAATCACAATGAATAAATTAGACTTATTTTTTTTTTGTTCATTGTTGTAGAGATCTTTATCTAGAACTAGATGTTAGGCAAACTCATTTTAAGATTCAATATGGTAATTCACTTATTTTAAACTATTCCTTTTAGATAATATAAATAGGACTTTGCTCTTATATTAAGACTGAAGATGTGACTTGTTCCATGTTATATTGATGCCAGAATAAATGAATTTTAACAGAGTCAACTAAGGTTCGTGATGAAACATGAGATTTCATGTGAAAACTACAGAGTTGCAATGTAGGACATGAAAGGAAACCTGGGAAAAGACAATAAAAATGAGAGGATGCTCAGCGTGTTGAGCTGGACATGTATTTCAAGCCTTTCTGTCACTACACTCAATGTAAAACAAGAAACATGATTTGAGGGCAAAACTAAAACAATAGCTTCAGTCCTTCAGGATTTTCCAACATCTACATTTTCTTTTATTCTTATAGCAAAATTCCAAATAATGACATGTTTAAATAATAAGTTTTCTTCTATTAGATGCTTTATGATTGGATTCAAATCTTGAACCTATCATGCTGTACTTTCAAGACTTCTCTGAATCTTAATTGTACAATGATAGACATAGGTTATTGAGATTCCTTTCATTTGTTTAATATTTGTGCTTCCATGTGGGACTTAAAACCATGCCATGAAATTTGGTAAGATAGAGCACCTGGAGACTCAGTGGACACACACCTGAGGCTCCCTGCCAGTCTCCTGACTTGAAACATATGCCATGCTTCTCTCATAAAAGAAATGTGTCCTATGGTCACAGTAGGCCCAAAACAGAGTTCTTTGTGCTAATGAGGTACCTAGAGGGCCAGAGGGCTTAGCCAATAAGCTTCCCTTCCCAGACATTCCTCTCTGAAAAAGATATTTAAACTTAGGCCCACCCTGAGAAGTAGGATATGGTTTTATGCGTCTATTTTCCTCCATGACAATAAACTGTTTAGAATTGAGGGACTGTCTCTCTTCATCAAAATCTGCCATGGGGAGTCAAGTAGAAGGCACTCACCTACAGAGAGACAGCTTAATTCTCCTGTAGAAGGTCGCTCTCTGCTCCCAGACAAAACCACTACTAAGTATGTCTCTGCCAAACTAAGGACAATCATGCCCGTGGGACAAGCTTGAAGTCCCCTTTCCCTTGGCCCCTGGGCTAGATGCTGTCCCCAGCCCATGGGCTCCGTTCTCCGTTCTCTGCTCTTCTGTGCCCAGATGTCCAAGAGTCTGAGAACCCCATGCCCTAGCCTCTTTGCAGGCCCCGGGGACCCCCGTATTAGCTTCAGCTTTTGCACACCCAAGACTGAGCTTCCCCTGCCCCAAGCATGTCTCAAAGCTTCCCTACACCTTGGTGGCAACTTGAGATAAGCACAAACTCCTCAAGTTCGGCCTCCCCAAGTGGCCATGCACAGCGGTGGAGCAGAGACATGCTAATAGTCCTACTTCTAATTCCTTTTTTATGCTCAATTAATTCAAACATCAACTCTCACTATTTAGTGAGTATCTACTATGTCTAGGGCACTGAAGTTAGTAAAATCTCACTGTGGTAAAGTGAGGGGAGACTTTTGCAAGCACAGATTAAAGCCTCACAAAACCCTTTGGACAGAGTCACCAGTGTGTGGTAAAGTACAAAACTGGGAGAACCAAGGGAAGCCTGATTTTGATGAATTAGTAAAGGAAAAAAAGATTAGTCCAGGCAGGAAGTATATCTGCAAATGCCACGTCTTGAAATGGATCTACACAGTTGAAGAATATAAAGAATCTCTGAGCTCCTGGCAGGTATGGGAGGTTCCTCAGGTAGGAACGAAGGCTTCAGTTTTTTTGCTCCTGGTATTAAGCAACTAGACAGTGAGCAAGAAAGCAAATTTACTGTCAATGGAGTTGAGATTTTTAACATGAATGGGCAACATCAAAAGTAAAGGTGATCACTTTTGATTCTTCTACTTGGGCAAATACTTTAATCCCTATGGACTTAGCATAATTATAAAATGTGTGTTAGGCTTGCCCAGACCTACCCTTCCACACTGGGTTTTTCTTTTTCAATCTTATGCTCAGCTCTAAAACTGTGCAGTTTCGAGGTATAAATTTTTATAGAGACTACCACACTTGAAAATAACTCAGTATCCCCCTGTTTTCCTCATAAACGACTCTTATCATACATAATTTTCCAGTCCAGAACATACTCCAGCAACACTTTATGACTTTTGGAAAGAAACTTGCATTCATGTGGCACAACACAAGTTCAAATTTTTTGGTTAAACCAGCCTTCCAAATAGTATTCTATATTTAATTTCTGGTAATATTAGTCTTCTGACTTTTTAATGTTTACAATGTGTCAAAATATGTATTCTATCTTTCACCAGTATTTCTGGAGAAATTCTAGGGTGGAAACTAGGATGCTGGTTCCTGTATCACATTTCATGGGTATTGGAAAAAGAGGCTGCTACTACTTAAAAAATAAAAAAGTAATTGCTGTAAAATGCATCTCTGCCATATAACCTTGGTTTATGTTCAGTGCTGCCTCATGCAGCTTAATTCTTACTTGGAAACTGCAGTTTTGCCTCACTGTTCACACATGGGTCCAATACACAAAGACCCATCACTTCTGGCCGATTCTCAGTATCTTTCTCAGAAGGGAAATGAGTACATTTTTGCCAAGTTAATCGATATTGATCTAAAATATTTTTCTTTGCATACCTTTTAGGGCTTCTAAAATAATTTATAAGGGTATGAGGGAATGTATTATTTAATAGGAATAATTTCAAATATCATTTATTGTGCTGCCAATCCATGTCAACTATGTATTACAAATAAAACCAGGGCAAGGCACTAGATGTTGTAGCCTCCTCCCTCACTGGATACATTTGTTTTGAAATACCATTTTTTTCCACTTGAAAATGAGCCTTCATGTCAGACGCTACCATTTCAAATCCACACTGTGATTAGTAATAGAAGAACACTTAATATATGAAGAAGAAAGTAATTTCAACAATATTAAGGCAGCCAAATTCCACACATTAAGATGTTGATATTTTAAGTGATTTATGTACTTATCAAACTGTTTAATAAAATGATGTATCATTACAAAAAACCTACTGACACAGAGAAGAAAACATATTTCTTGTATTCAGTCCACTTCCACAGAGAGATATAAAAGAGCCTGTTTCATATTTGTTAAATGTAATTATATTTTCATTTGAAAGTAAAAGAAACGATGAATTAAAGCATTGATTCCTTAATGTCAAGGAAGATAGACCTTCAATATTATTTCTAGATATGCTGTATTTTTCCCTGATTTTGTTCAAAGCTCATCTGCTTTGACCCTGCATGGAGGCTCTTCTGCAGAGTTGGCAGTGGTTGACTGAGCATTAATTATGTATGCTATGGCATCATCACCACGCAGTCATATGCTCTCTGTATGCTGTTTCCCCTCTGACAAGGTGAGGTCCATAGCAGCTATCCCTGACATATATTTTACAACTGCCTGTTATAAGTCTTTAAAAATAGAGATATGAAATGAAAAAGATATTAAAATATTTTGCAGAAGATGAGATACCAAAGCTTATTTAAGACATATTTTTCTATAGTCACTAGAAATGTCTCCTAGCAACAGATTAGTCCAATATAAAACCCAACATGTAGGTTTAATGAGTAGGAGCAAAGTCATAGTAGTGAGTAAGGATCACATTTCTCAAACCCAGACCATCAACAAAGACATGTAGGTATTAGAACTGCTGAGTTTGCCCTGAAAGGTGATTTTATGGGGGAGATGGAACTATTAAGACTCTTGTTTACTAAAGTTTATAATTATAAAGTAAAATTTATGTTTCTTACCATACTTCCATGTAGCTCTAGATAATTGGATAAAAATCGTTAATTTGTAACCATATATCTCCTTTGGTTAAACACAAGAAACTAAAGTTATCTTTAATTTTAACAAATGCTAAACAAAGAGAATCAGAAACCTGGTTCCACCCTCAGCCCATCTACTCTTCCACTCCCACGGAAAGATTAACAGCTCCTTTAGTTACAGCGGAGGAATTCCTCTGACTTTGCTTCTCCACCCTCTCTGCACATGTGCTCAGGCTTTGTTCTTCCTGCTCCAAAGTGAGGCTTGGCTAAGGGCACTACGCAATGGAGAATGTGGCCAGGTAAAAATTGTTTAGACAAAAGAATGTTCTGATATTCTCTTTTCTCATGCTGTCATGCAATATTTACTGCCCTTGTATTTTGGGGAGGTGAAGTAAAGCTTCCCTGATGATGGTTTTGAGTCTAAAAAGATTTGTTCTAGAACAAGCAATAAAGAGAGTTCAGATCTAAAGGGTTCAATAAGGTTTAATAAGATCTAAAGGATTTTATAAGAGATATTTGACTGAAGTGTAGATCCTAGGTCTCCACTGGAATACCACATAATGTCTACAGTTTTATGGATTCCCTTTTCCTAAATAAAAGGGGGGGATATGTGGTTTGAATATGCCATTTTGAATATGTCATTTTATGAGAGATAACATCTCATCGGAGTGGAAATATTTTCCTCTTTTATCTTGATCATACTAGCCATATCATTGAAGAATACACATGACTAGGAACTGATCCTGAGGACATGATAGTAGCCGTCAGCTGAGAAACAGTAAAAGTCATGGGCCCTGCTCTGGCAGCAAGGAATATAATTCTCTCAAGAGTTCAAATGTGATATGAATAGACTTCTCCTTAAATGAGAAAAGAGACCAGTTAATACTTCAGTTGTTGTCATTTAATACACTAAACAGAGGACCCAACTTAGTAATGCTTGGACTGCTAAAGAAAAAGAAACTGCTGGTACAAATACAAACTTTTAAATTGGTGATTTATTCTTCAGAACTGAATTTTTTATCCAAGATGACAAAAAGAATACACCATTAGGATGACTTGCTAAACTATTAGCAGTCAAATAACAAAGACCAAGAGGACACTGTTAAGTGCGTGGCAGAAGACATCATGGGTAATGGATAGAGGAAGCATTTTACATTATTTACTAAGTGTAAAGACCGTGTTTGTGAATCAAATGTAAACTCTTGCTATTCTGAATCCTTTAAAAATTTAGCCATTTCAACACATCCTGTATTTCCAGCTTCTGAAGCATATCTTTTGATTAAACATTTATGTTTCTTGCTTCTTAAATGTTATCACCTCATTTTCACAACTTTGTTTAAAATTTCTATATCAACTGGCACATGCCAATTCTTTTTATTACCTAGTGAACAGAAAAATAACTGATTTTTACAATAACATCTAGAAATATTTGAGATTATAAAATTTATTCATTTATGTACAGCAGAGTAGTTAGGTCTTGTTTTAATTGGAAAGAGCTAAATGTACTTTCTGGTAACCAATCACTCCATTTTAGTGTATCTGCCTCATCAATTCACCATCTGCTTACAAATTTCATCCAACAACATGTTTTTCTTCTTTAATCACACCTCTATTTTCTCACTTTTATTTAACTTCACATGAACATTATGAAAGTTAACACATTCATGTTCAAACATAATCATACTCTGCCATTCATTCTCTGCCAATTATCCTTGGACAAGAACTTAAGCAAACTAAAGAAAACTATGGATGAAAGATATTATATTGATGGCCCCAGCAATCTAGGGAATATGTTTGGGGTTGTACATAAGTGTTTAAAGCCATTGAGTGATGCCTTTCTCTGGTAATTGACACTTCCTTTGAAGACTGGCTGTGCAGTTTTCACTAACAAAGAGGATTTCATCATTCCTTTTTGTCACTTGCTATCTTTTATCTATTTTAAATTACATGTGCAGGGAGGTTTTGGCTGCATGTATGCTACATGCCACATGTGTACCTGGTTCCCACAGAGGCCAGAGGATGTTAGAACTCATGGGACTGAAGTTACAGAGAATGTGAGCTACCATGTCAGGGCTTGAAATAGAACCAGGTTCCTCTGGAAGAGCATCTAGTGTTCACAACAGCTACCATCTTTCCAGTTCTCCACCTTCTATCTTAATGAGAGGTTCCCATATCCCCAAATTAGACTATGCACTCACATCCTCTGATTCAGCTAACTTATTTGGCTTTTATTCTCAGAGAGTTTCCATTTCTTGCTCTGAAATCTATGTTGACTACAGGAGGTTTTAAATATCATCAGCACATGCACTACACAGGGATTCAATCATGGAAGAATGGTAGAATAGAATTTCTGCCTCTGCACTACTCTACAAATCTACAAGGATTTCCAACATATACTCTGAAAGCACTGCATGGCTAAAAGGAAAAAGAAAATATATCACAGGGCTTAGAAGCCTACTCATGGATTCCCCAGACTAAGAACCGATATCAATAGAGCAAAGTACCAATCAAGAAATTGTCTATTTGATTACGATAATATATTCTTTGACTCTTCGTTATGAAAACAAAATGATGTTTTAGTTCTCAAGAGCATCTCCATGAAACATGGCATTTTTATATTGTAGAAACATTGTAGCCTAATATATTTTTGGAAAGTAGGAGGCTAGAACTATCTTTTTAAGATTTACTTTAATTTTATTTTGTGTATGTATGTGTGTGTGTGCATGTGTGTGTGTATGTGTGTGTGTGTGTGTGTGTGTGCATGTATATACATGTGAATGTCTCATATAAATCAGAGGAAGGTGTTTCGTCTCTTAGATCTAGAGTTACAGACAATTGTCAGCTCCCTAATATGGTTGCAAGAAGATGAATTTGGGTCCTCTGCAATAACAGCATATGTTGCTAACCACTGGGGAATCTTTTCATCCCCTAGAATTATTTCTTAGTGTAATATTTGATTAATTAGTGAAAATCTATTTTCATTTTTTTAATCTGGAGAAATAATGTGAAAATATGAATTTTTATAGTTTGGCTCATGCTAAGTGCCTCTGTAAATTCACTACTGCTCAAATGTCTAGAACACCAGTTGCTGTCCTGGAAGAGTAAATTTACTTAGAAAAGAGAAAACAATTTAAATAACCAAGACACAGAACATAGGTATCAGTGATCTTTATAATAAATAAAATTCATTCAATAGTAAATGACACTTTGAGAAACATCTTTGTGGTAAAGCAGTATCTATTGGTTGAATGACCCATCTCTATAAACTGAATATATAAACATAGATTTCACAGTCTTCATATTATTATGTAAATAAAATTACATAATTTGACAAGAAGATTCTCTAATTATACAACACATGTTTTGTTCTATTCTTACATCAAAGTTAGAAGTCCTAGGGGGGCACCATCTCTGTTTCCATATTTTGACCCTTTCTCTATAACACCATCCTTTTGCAACAGGAAGGGGTCAGAGAAGATATGCTGAAACAGATTATTTAATTTCAAGATTTTCCGGCAACTAAAAATGTTAAAATCATTGTTTTCATAAACACAATCTTTGCACTCAGGGCTAGCTGGAAAACAAACAAACAAACAAACCAACCAAGTGCCTACCCAATTCCTACAGTCACTATGATGAGCAAATGTGCAATGGAGAAAAGGGAAAGATGGAGTATATATGATGGAGAGATGAGAGAGAGTGTGAAGCTGAGCGTTTGTGCACTTGGAGAAAAGTGAACTGGAGATCCAACAGTAGTGAGGAACAAGTAGATATGAAGAGTCCATAAAACCATCAGAAGCCATGGTGATGTCTAACCCAGGCTGACAGACAGGCACATCTGAGTCCCTGACCCTACTGCAGCTGGGATCTGTGCTCATGTATGTGTGTATCATGTTGAAAGGGAAGGTAATCAGGATGTCATTGGTCTGGGTTGCTGCCTGAGACCATGTAGATGTCCAGGGGCTGTGTTGACACGTGGGGCCAGATTGATCTATGTGGCCTGTGTTGCCACCTGAGACCATGATGATGTCTTGGCCAGGGCTGCTGCTGATGGATATGTCTGAGTCTGTGGTCTTGCTGCAGCTAGGGTCTGTGTTGATGTCTGAGACTCTTGTTACAAACAAAGGCCATGAGAATGTCCCTGATCTGGGCTGATGCCTGAGGTCATGTTGATGTCCAAGTACTATGCCAAGCTGCTCCTGACCCTTACTAGGCTACTGCACTTCCCACTTCTTACATGTGCAGCCATGAAAGAGCTGACTCTGGTTGCCTGGGTGCAGGAGTGCTGAAGGGCTGACCAATTCAGCTTCCTCTCAGGTCCAGACCTCTGAGTTGGCCCACCCCAACACCCACCACATCATTGAACAGCTGGAGCACATGAAGTGGCTGGTCCTATAAATCCAAAGCTACAAGATACAGGGTATCCGAGAGGAATTCCAGGCATGAGAATCTAGTAGTGGTAGTGTAGCAGAATCCAGAGGCTTGAACTAGACCAACTACTCATTGCAATGAACATTTTCAAGCTGTTTAAGCAAAAGGGTGTACTGTGTGACACCTTGACACACCATGATGTACCACAGTTTCCTTGGCAAGATTTGTTTTGTTTGTTTTTGTTTTCATTTTGGGGAGAGGTTGCAAGGGAGGAGGGCAGATACGAAGGGAAGGGAAATGTGTGGGATTGGAGTGTATGATGTGAAATTCACAAAGAATCAATAAAAAGTTAAAGAAATAAATAGTGTTCATGGAATCTGATGTAATGTGGTAAAAGTTTGTACACTCAGACTAGCAGAAAGAGAAACTAGACTGCCCCAAATTTGTTTGTGGAATCCTTAACAGTTGCTCTATAATCGTGACCTCCAAGGCAATCCCGAAACTAAAAAATAAAAATAAAAATTACCAACTTTAAAATACCTCTCAAGTGAGGCATTTTATGACCTCTAAAACTACTATTCACATTGATCCCATCTTTAGCTTTTGTTTCAAGTTGGCTACTCTAATGTATAATTCTGCCTGTATTTTTTGGCAGCTCCCGGAAAAGGAGTGATTTGGTTGAGCATTGTAACACGGTTATATTTAGTTTGTAGTTAAAAAAAAATCAAAAAATCTTCTAAATTGTGTACATACCTTCACTGTTTGGGATGCAAACAATTCTAAGATTGCCTCATATAAATGGAGTATTATATTGATTGGTGGGACACATTCAGACAAATAGTTTTTATTAGTTGTAGCTATGCTATCCTTCTCTCAAGAGTAAAGTAAATTAAATAGAAGGCATGTTAATCATGTATGAAGTTACACTTACATAAATGTGTGACAAACTAGCATTCCAAACCTACTGTTCTCACACTATTATTTGTCCCATTAATTATTATACTGTTCCAAGATACTGTGGTGAGATTTTTCTTTAATTAACAAAAATTATAGAATTTTGCCATTTTCTTTTTTGTCTACACATAGGCAACAAAGTCTGAGTCAAATGAAAATATACTTTTCTCTCAAATAGCAAAAGGGAACAAAGATGTGGATGAAAGTGTTACAATTGGATGCTGGTAATTGTTATGTATTCTTTTTTGAGCCTGGTATTTTATGAGAAAGAAACATTCTTAGCCAACGCCAGATTGCTTAGTTCTTTCCAAATTACTTCTAGCCTAAAGAAAACCCCGGATCTATTAGAGTATTTCTACTTAAATTGTTTGCAGAAGAAAAACATTTCTCAATTTGTTTTTCAGGGGAACTTATTTTCTATTGGAATTTCTTGATTAAAAAAACTAACTTAAAACATTTTCACAACACACACACACACACACACACGTATGCATGCATGCACGCGCACAACCACACACAATACACACACACATATATATGTATATATATTTCATGTATTTACTTATCTTGTCTTATATATGCATTTCTTAAACCAATGACATATAAAAATAGTCTTTTATCCCAGAGGTTCTCCTCTCTCTCTCTCTCTCTCGCTCTCTCTCTCTCTCTCTCTCTCTCTCTCTCTCTCTCTCTCTCTGTGTGTGTGTGTGTGTGTGTGTGGTATATTTAGAATGTGAAATGACAACTCAAAGATTCATGTTTTGTAGATTCACGATGTCCTTAGCTGGTGCACTATTTTAGGATCATGTGAAACTTTAAGAGTCTCTTACTGCTAGTGAAAAGAAAGCTTTGTGGTTACACAGTTAAGGAAATGGAATCCTGAATGGTAAGGAAGTCATGAAAGTTGAGGAACTAGGACATAAGCATCATAATCTTGCAGCATGAGTTACATAATTGTGGAATATCAGAAAACAGAGGTTTTGGGTAGAACCAGAACAAAAATCCCCTTAGCTGTGAGTCCAAGGAAGCCTCCCATATTTTAGATGCTTCTGCAAGCTTTATACCAGTGAGAGGGAAAGTAAATGAAAGAAAGGGGGGGGTATGCATTGCCTTTTTCTTTGTATTGATTTCTTTCACATGCAACATGCATTTATTGATAAAAATGATAACACATTTGTTATTACAAAATGAGTTTGCATGTAGTTTGTTGAAGGAAGGACTCAAAATGCACTCAAAATATATGTTGTACTTAGTTTTTTATAAGAAGTACAATGTATTCTAGCAAAATTTCCAGCTTTTCTTCTATCACCCCTTCCACAGAGGGTTGAGGGATACTAATTGAAGTCATGATGTTTGCACATAAGTATATATTTTATGGACAAATGGCTAAAATGGAAAGTAAAGTATTTATTTAATGAATTTTGCTTCATAGTGCCTTATACCAATACCTGATACATAACTGTACCAATTGAAGTTATATCTATATCAATTTAAAGACTAAAATTACTTGGTAATAATCATTAAAACTGCTGAGCTGTTACATATTAAAAATGACTGTTAAATCTAGGAAGCTGAAACTTTAATCTATTTTTATATATTCTTAAAATTTTTAATAAAATCCGAACTCTGTAAGATTTATCACATAATTACTTTAGGGATTAAAAATATCAAAATCTTTCCTAGTGAGTCACTCTAATGGTCACTGAAATCTGTATGCTATCTATGATATTTCTTAGCAGATATGTCTCAATTTCTACTTTATTACAGTCTATTACCATGTTTTATTCATTTGCCTATTTCTCACTTGCTTTAAATATCCAACTGAGAAGAGAAAATGCTCTAATGCATGTAGACTTATAAGTGAGCAACACTCTGAATTATGTTTTTGACATATGTACTTGTATATGTAATGAGGTCAGACAATGAGTACCTTAAATTAACCTTGATTTCCGTAATTGATATATTAGGAAGCACAGAGTACAATCACTGTGCTCCTATTTTTCTGTGACCTGTTTATGAGAAATCTTAAGCTCTTTTATTTCAATAGTCAAATTTAATGATGCCTGGTAAATCTGAAGATAGCTGGAGATGAATAGCTTAGATGAAATGAGTGCAAGTTGCTTCTGATTAACTTTAGTTGTTCCTAGAAGCATGTCAGCCATTATATAATGCAAGTGCTATTGCACAACTGCAAACCATTATTACGATATTGGATACAAATCAATTAAATCATAAAATCTCTTAGTTCAGTATATAATTTTGCATGGTGCCTATTTTCAGGGATGTTATAGCTACATTTCCCACATTGGTATTAAACTAGGAAGAGGATATGGCTGAAAGATTCCTGCTCTGATGCCAAAATGATAAAGAACACAGAACAGCAGAGAGTAGAGGCAGCCAAAGCCATTCGCTGAAGCCTCTGATGGTGCCTAAAAGAGCAGGTACACGCCATTCAATCCAGAGGAAGTATTACAGGAGAAAACTAATTTGTTATTGAGTAATGGAAGAGTTAAATCATAGTGTATGTGTGTAGTGTGACAGTGGGTGTGCATATACCATGCAACATGTAGTGAGAAGATAATCCCTTGCATGTTCAAATTTGCTTGAAGTTTTTTTTAACCTTTTTATCCTTTGTTTCATATCTTATACCTCAGTCTTGCTGCTCATCTTCCCATCCCCTCATAGCTGTCCTTTGCTCTTCCATTCCTCACCCAAAATAAAACACACACACACACACACACACACACACACACACACACACACGCACGCACGCACACACACACAACAAAAATGAAAACAAACATAGAAATCATCTCATCATGGAAGCTGTGGTAAGTCACAGTATATGCCTCTATTCACATATCTTCACTTAAAAATGCTCATTATAATGAGTCATCAGTCTGGTTCAAGTTCTCTGGCTTTTGTGACACCATCAATTTTAATATACTCTTCCCAGTTATCCTGTTGTTGCCCTGTGCCATGGAGATCTCGCAGCTTTTTAACAGCAGGATTGGCCCATTCACAGTTTGGGTGGGCTAATTCAGAGCCTTAGATTTGGGTCTGGGTGGTAGCTGAACTGGTCAGCTTCAGGTTCCCGCTTATCAGCACCACCAGGGTAAGTTTTCCAGCACTGCTCTGGCTAAACTACACAATTCAGCCATCTGCACAAAGCAGGGTCATCTCTTCTGCTCCCATGCCTTCAGACTAGCTCATCCTGAGCCAGTTCCACTGTGTTGACCAGGCAGAGTACAGGGTCCACTCTCCTAAAAGTTGTCTCTGTCCGGGCAGTGGTGGCGCACGCCTTTAATCCCAGCACTTGGGAGGCAGAGGCAGGAGGATTTCTGAGTTCGAGGCCAGCCTGGTCTACAAAGTGAGTTCCAGGACAGCCAGGGCTACACAGAGAAACCCTGTCTCGAAAAACCAAAAAAAAAAAAAAAAAAAAAAAGTTGTCTCTGTCAAGGAGTAGGATCAGTTCATTTAGTCTCATGATCCTGGGGTCAGTTCTCCTGACTGTCTCAGTGGCAGAGGGCACTCCCCCACCAGACCATCTCACAGTAGGAGTGGTGGGGTTAACTATCCCCAGATCTTTTTTTCAGACTTGCTTGCCTGTATCCAGCTGCTGATTACCAGGGACAACTCTACTGTGCTGCCCAGAAGTATAGGGCCTCTCTCCCAAGAGCTCTGCCACTGCCTATGGGAAGGGCCAGCTCATCTACCTTCACGGCCCTAGGACCAGATCTTTGGATCTATGGCATCTTGCAGTAAATGTGTGGTGGGCTCAGCTCACCCTCACTCTCTCCTTGGGGCTGACTCACCTACTCCCCTTTGATGACTGTTGTGCTGCCCAGGTGAGGAGCAGGGCCCACTCTTCAAAGTTCTGCAGCTGGGGATGGATAGGGCCAGCTCACATGCTTTCATGAGCCAGTTCTCCCTGATGTGCCATCCATGCATCCAGGCCACCTTACTGCTGAGGAGTGCCAGAGCCAGCTCTCCCACACTCTCACCCTCAAGGCTGGCTCATCTGTGCTTCCTGCCACCCGGGTCAGTTCTGCTGTACTGTTTAGGTTAAGTGCAGAGCCCACTCTCCTGAGTGTTGCACCTGCTGATGGGCACTTCTAGATCTCCTGAACTCAAGATTCTGTCAGAAGCTTTCCTGAGTGCCAGTAGTGAAAGGGGTGAAGGAGTATGACCTCTGCTCCTGTGTCACCCCATGGTAGACTACTGGTGAAGTCAGCTTGGGACCAGCTCATCCACCCATGCCACCATGGCCAGCTCCACTGTGCTGCCTGGGTAAGGTGTAAGACCTGCTGTCTCCAATGCAGATGCTGATGAAAGGTGGGGCAGGTTTCCAGAGCTCAGCATTCAGTGACGGGCAGGGTTAGTTATGCACAGCTCCTGGACATTCACGTGATCCTTGGTGGCTGCACTGACCAGGGACATCCCTATATTCTATAGTGGCACTATGAACCATGGACATCGGTACCAATCTCTCCTGCTGTGTAGCCATGAATTCAGACATGGCCTTCAATTGCAGCTCTGACTGGGACCTTAACATGGACCCAGGCGGCAGGGCTGGCCACTTAGAACAGATTATTCCTCTCCGCTCTCGAGTCTCCAGTTGCATCTTTCTTCATCATGCTTAAGCTGCTCTACTTCTCTCTCTCTCCCATCGGACCACCACATAGTTGCACATTATGGTGGCTCCTGCCGTGCAGCTGATAGACCCTTGGGTAACATCCTCCATTTGTGCTGCTCCTCAGGGCAGGAGAAGGGTGTAGGGGGCTTGGCAGATCTCAAGTGTCTGCCTCTCTACCTGCTCCTGTACTGTGCTGCTTAGATTTGATTTGATTTGGTTTGACTTTATCTGATTTGATTAATATGAGTCCTAGGCATATGACAGTTTTGACCACCGTGCCAGCCATCAAGCTATGAATAAAGGACTGCCATCTACTCTGCCCATGTCTGATATAAGAATGGCACAACCGACAAAGTGTATCTTTACCCATTACCAGAGGTGGTGATGGTAAGGTAGTCGTGTTGAAGATTTGTCCTTTTAATTATTTTTCCATTATTGTTTTTCTGCTCAGTAAGCTCGTCCAAGGGTTTCTAGAGATTCACCTGCCTCAGTCTTTATTTTCCTTATAGCAGCACTGAGATTAAAAACACTTATACTTTATGTCTAGCTTTTAAGCAAATTTTAAGGATCTGAAGATAGGTCTTCATGCTTGCATATCAAGTCTTCAACCTACTAGCCATCTCCCTGGCCAAGACACAAATCTTTATTGATGATGTTACCTTACCAAAACAATTTGTAAATAAATAATTGGTTAAAAATGAGTAGGTGGTGAAATGAGACAAAATAAAAAAAAAGAGGTTAATATCTATTAGTTGATTACTAGCAGAAGCAGAAGGAGGTATTTTAGCAGAGTCTTACATGAAGAATGTTATTTCAACATCTGGTAAATACAGACCTTTAAAGGCAGTAGCCCCTGGCCTATATGTTTTGTCTCCTCTTCACAAATTTAGTTTGTTTTTCCCACCAAAATTCAAAACAAAAGCAAAAACAACAAAAAAAGTGTTTGTTTCTTTTTAAGATTCTGACTACCGAGGCTTGCTTCTGTCTGAGTTCATTGTATATTCTATAAATATCTTAACTGGAAATGGACAGAAGTGAATAATCATTAACCTAGTGACCATTTTGCTAAGGAGACAGAAACAGAGCTAGTGAAAACTTTCAGCTTTTCCCACAAACTGAAATCATCTGCACCACATTATAATGAAATAGCCCTGTCACACCCTGGGCCTCATTAAGTCTCTGTTTTGAATAACAAATATTTTAGTCATTGGAGTCCCATCTATCTGTGATGTGATCAACAACAAAAGTAACCTAAGCATGCTAATATTATGGTCAGACAACTAAGCAAATTCCAGGTAGATTAATGTTTAATTTAAGGAGACTAGCATTTAAATTAAGATCTTGAGAAATTAATGGCATGAAGAAATATCAAGTGTAAAGAACGCTCTCAAGGCCTCAGTTGTTATACAAACATCAGAGTGAGCTGATGTAAAGAGGGATTAGATGGCTGTTGACTGGAAAGAGTAGAGGAGTGTCTGGAAAACATACTATAAGCAGGCATTTCTGCAGATGCAGAAATGGGGTATGGATATGCTAAGCCACTAATGTAAATTTCATGGCAAGCAGGGAACTTAGGGGACACAGACCACTGGAGGCACATGAGAGGCTCATACTTGTACCAGAGAAGCAGTTCTTGAATATTTCACCAAGAAACTCACCTCTTAGGAACTCATTAAAGGCCCACTTTGCAGGACTGTGGTGGGGGCTGTTTGGATAACAATGATTGCTATGCAAACTTCATATTTCTTCCTTTTATAGTGGGAGAGTGGGTGAATCTTTGGGAACACTGCATATATCAGTGTAAATTTTACCTTGTATTACCTCACATAAAAATTCTAATCTGTAGCATGGGGACTTTATAAGCATAATCCTTCCCAAGTGTATGCACTAAATCTCTACTGCTCTGTGCTTCCATTGTCTACTTATCCTATGCAAGGCTGCCAGTTTTCTCCATCTTTTATTTGTTTATAGTATTGTGTTTTTCTAAATGTTTTTACTCTGAACATAGTTAGAAAGTATGCATGTTCATAAGAATAGCAGATATAGGAGGTTCTTTTCTAGGGTCCATGACCTCTTGAGCCATCAGTAGTTGTTTAGGTTTGGTGGACTAGACATGGATTTCTTCCTACGTGAGACTTAAGTCCAAATAGACTTAAGTACAATTATCCCCAAGATATAAGTGCCACATTACACCATTAGAGATACCTTGCTGAGCCTTTTATGTTTGTGGGTTATAGTCTTCAAACCTGGAACTATTGATTGTGTTTCTTCCTCAGTAGTTTTCAGAGAACCTTTGAATACTATGAGAGCTAGTCTTTAGGAAAGAAGAGGCTTACCTGACACATACAGATAACTTTCCCCAGGTCCTTTGTTCAAGGTATGTGCTTTCTTCAACAATAGGGATTTATCTTCAAATTCTTGGAGACAACAAAAGGCAATGCCAATAGAAAATATATTCATATTCACAGATAAATGTGATTCTTACCATTTATCAGGGAAGCATCTTTTTGCTGACGATGGAGATTCTTACAGAAATGACCACTTAGGAAAAGTGCAGGGAACAACTGACTGTAGGGCTCAACCCCTATGATACATCCACAACACAACTCCTACCCTCTGCCGAATAGGGGCAGAAAGATAGTAAGAACTAGAGAGGATGGCAATCCTACTTGGCTATGTGTAAGGGACAGCATGTCTTGATTCCTGCCACTGGAACAAGCCAGCAGCCTCCAGATGTGTCAATGGTTGCTGTGGGTGAAAGGCTTATTTGTATGATAGTGTACGTATTTTCACATTCCTACTTCAAGAAATGTCCTCTCTACCAAGGTTATTGACTCCATAATTATCAGAAACAGAGACAGCAGGAGTCTGGGAGCCCAGGCTTATGACTCAGCGAAATGTTAGAATTTTGTGACCTTCAGGACAACCCTAAATGCTGTGGGAAAGAACACTGAAATCATGAGTTCGAAAATTTATGATTTCTCAACTATACAAAAAATAAGGATGCAATATGAAGGAACTTCACAGATCTAAAGGAACAGAGACAGTTCTACTATGAGCCCGATTGTCAGAAAAACACAAAAACAGGGAGATTCATGAGTTAACGGTCAGTCTGGAACAGAGGGAGTTTAGGTCCAGGCCCAGGAATGGTCAAAGTGGTAATTTCAGGATGGAGTCCCAACCAGATATCTTATTGTGTGTGTTTGAGCCTGCTTTATCACTTTTGAAGAAAAAAAAAGGGGCTGAGATACTGGGATGCAGATTCATGGGGTAATCAAAGGGGAACCTGAGGTAATGATTGAATTGATAGGCAAAACAAAAACTGGACTTTTGATTTGCAAGAGTTTAACTATCCAGAGAGTTTTTTAGAACTGCAAAAAGCTGTCTAGAGCAGAGAGCTGGGATTTAGAAAGAAATTTGGGAAAGCTGTCTTGAGCAATTCTATCAATTTCTAACCCATGATTTGACTTCACATCATTTGTTTCACTACTCTCAAATACCCCTTCTCTCAGGAACCCCTATTTAAGCCAAGGCTGGTTCTTGACAAGAGGAACAGGATGTCTGATGTAAGTTAGTGTACTTCTATGCATCACAAAGCAGCTGTACCCATGAAATCTTAACAATAAGGTTTCCTTAACAAGATACACCAACAACACTGGTGGACATAACAAGCCGAAATAGTAACATCTAATAAGATCATTCTACTGGATAGGAACCTACAGGCAATTAATGAATTTTGAAAAAGAGAAAATGAGACTCTCGGTGGGGAGCCCAAGAGTGGTTTGAATGACAATGCCCTCCATTGACTCATGTTTGAATACTTGAATCTCAGTTGGTATAATGCTTGGGAAGGATTAGGAGGAGTGAGTTGTTGGAGGAAGAGTGCCTCTGGGGGTGGGCTTTGAGGTTTCAAAATCTTTTGTCATTTCCAGGCTACTCTTACTGTCTAATGCTTGTTGATCTTGATGTAAGCTTTCAGCTGTTCCTGTTTCTTGGCCTTTACTCAATCATGATGACTTCTAACTCCATGAAACCATAAGCCTAATTAAATGCTCTTCTGGTCACCTTGTTTTATTGCAGGAAATGAAAAGTAAATGGTCCCTGATAGGTTATCCTGATGTGTGTCTTTATATAACAGTTATATACATTTCAGGTATTTATTTCTCTTTTACGTATAAGTAGAAATTATATAACTGTTTTGTAAAGTTATCTCCTGAAATATGAATGATAATTTATATGGAAATTCTATTATTATGCATACTTCTACAATTCCTTCAATGAAGATCTAGGAGAATAAATTGAGATTATTTCCAGTTTAAATGATGTAAATCAACTACTTTAATGTGATTACTCATTGTGTACATGCATTAAAATCTCACGTTAAGCTCTGTAAAGATGAGCTGCTCATATATTAACTGTGGGGTTAAAAAAATACAACAAAACCCTAAGAGCACAGTCTAGAGACATTTGAAATACTGGTTGGTATCTTGACAAAACTTTGTTTAACTTTGTATTTTAGTAATTTCTACTGTAACGTTTGTTCCTACATAGTTTTCTAAATTCACAGTGATTTGGACATATCTCATTTAAAATTATAAATAAGTTTTATTTGTTATTCTTCATGACGACTTAAAGAATCCTTTAAGTAAAATCCTTTACTAATCCTAAAGAATACATCCTAAACTATTAAAAAATGATAAATAATCAAAGAAATCTCCAAAAGCTCTAGATATGATTTAATCTTTCTTTGTCTGAATAAATAAACTTTTTTGCACTGTAAGTTGTTTTCATTTTACAGAACTCCAGCTGAGTACATAAAATCTATTAGGTACATTACCATTTACATGGAGGTTTTACTGTGTTTAGATAAAATGTGCACTTCAAGTCTTAAAAGACTTTCTAACTAATTAAAGAAACATAAAGCTGGTAGATTTAAAGAACTAAAATTTTCTAAATTGTTTTACAGATACAATTTTTAAATAATAAGAAATCTTCTTGCTTTCAAGGGAGACTTTTAAACTTAACATGCTCAGTTTCTAACAATTGAGTTAAGAGCTGCATCTCCCATTTGAAACCAATTACACATGTAAATATAATGTAAGCTAAAGCAGTTAAATTTTATTTTTGCAACATTTAATCTAACAACACTAAAAAGAATTGTTCATTACAAAATTTGCATGCTATTAGAATGTCTCAGTGAAAGTAAAATGTCACTTGTGATTTAGAAAATGGGCTTTTTAAAGCTAGAATGACATATACATCAGTATTAATTCTCAGCCAAGCATTCTGGCATATGTCTGAAATCATAATAGGTGAAGGCAGGAGATTGGTAAGTTTGAGATCATCTGTGATTTACAGGCCAGCTGGACACCTGGAGAGACCCTTCCCAGACTGTGCTACTACCACAATCTATCTGCACACCTCACCTCTGCTGATGGCTTTAGTAGATGCTACTTGTCCTTCTTTATCAACTAGCTGGCTAAGTCTACCTTTGTAGCCTGGTTCTCAGGCTCCAGATCAATACTATGGCCCATGCCTATTTATTAGACATACCTTGCTTCTATAGGTACATTACCTCAAGGTTGACCCCCAATATTTGACATTTTTCCAAAGTAATCAGGGATACTGTACTGACAAATATAGGATCCTTCCTGTGATGATGGGGAGATTGTTGGGGGGATTATGAGATTAAACATACATTTATTCAATGGGTATTTATGAATTTTAATCTTCTTTCATTGTCAAGACTGGTATGCATCAATGATTAAAGAGAAAGTGACGTGTATCGGTATGCTTCTTTTTAACAGTAAACATGTCCAGCCTGTGCTGATGCAATAGGATATACAAATATATTTCTCTAGATACAAATTGTTTATATGTCAAACATTTTCTTTAGTGTTAATCCTTAAGCTAAATCAATAAAATGCTAAAAAGAGTAGATCATTTATGCTAATTTAATTAAAACATTGGCTAACCCAATTAGTTTATTTTGGATTTAATTATACATAAATTGAAAGCTAGTGTATTTTTCTCTATTTTGTTTTCTATGAGATGAGGTACACTTGAGGATTAGCTACAGAAATTGACGTCATGCTTGATTTTCTAACTTTTCAGTCTTGGCTATATATAGGCTAATTCTGTGAAC
Source organism: Tokudaia tokunoshimensis (assembly GCA_036184795.1). Lineage (NCBI taxonomy): Eukaryota > Metazoa > Chordata > Mammalia > Rodentia > Muridae > Tokudaia > Tokudaia tokunoshimensis. The sequence goes on along the minus strand of BTHU01000009.1, from coordinate 16,747,957 downwards.
CAATTATATATAATAAAATTAATATTATATTTACTTGAAGTAAACCATGATTCTATTATTTTCAACAAACTTTTTTCAGCATAGCTTTATTTTGGAGCAGACATTGAACAAATGAGAAAGCATCCAGTGCTTCCACTCTTGTTGTTTAAATCTTTATTATTCATAAAAATTTCAAAGATTCTTGGTAAGAGAGATCACTCAGTGGGTAAAGACCTTTGCAACTAAACTTGGGGACCTGGGCTTGATTCCCAAGATCCACATACTGGAAGGAGAAAACAGGCTCTTGTAACTCATTTTCTGACCTCTCTTCAAGTACAGTGATATGCCTATGCCTACACACATACATGCAGAGACACACGAGGGAACGATGTAACGGCCTATATCCATATGGCTACAAGAAAAGCACTTAGAACATAATATTTAAAAGGTGAGAATAGTTTTGAAAGCTTTCATTTGTAACTGAAGTTTTTCTAGAAAACCAGCTTGCTTTACATGTTCACCATTCCACAAATCTGTTTAATATCATCTGCACTGCAGCTCTTAGGGTGGATTTATCATTATTGATGTGACTTGAAATACCAAATTCAAAACACACAGTTTAATCCAGAGTTCATAGTAAGTCTAGATTTTCTTCATGTAACGCAGAACAAGAGTTTTATAAACCTTGCCTCACTGTTTTTCCTTTCTTCCTCAAAAATCTCATTATGGCACCATTGTTATAGAAATTATTGTTTTGAGCTTAAATTCTTCATAGTATTACATGTTTGATGGACACTACAATTCATCTAGCTTGTCAAGTATAAAATGCAAAGGATTTGCATCTGAGATAAAGAAGATCATTGATGGTTGACAGTATGGGATGACAGTGAAGGTTACTAGCTATGGGGGATGAAAAAGTGAGATTTTACAATTTGATTTTTCCTGTGCTACTTAGTTTCGAAGCCTCTGATATCATTTGTCATCATCATGATCCTCAATATTTCATGGGCAATAGAATGAAAGAAAATCTTTGTCCTATGATTTTACTTAGTTTTTATGAGGACCAGTATAAATAGTGTATAATAAATCTTCTGTTGATATTCTTAGATTCATATTTTTCTACACACTCAAACCTAATTACACCACGCAGATTTATAATTCTTGTAAAATGTACAATACCATACAGATTTAAGGCTATATTATTCCACTAAAGAATGAACCAGGATGCCATGCTGGACTTGGGTAATGATAATTTGATTCTTACACTTGTTATGATGCATAGTGATGCAATGCTTCAGTGGGTACCATCATAATTATTTTTACTCATTTTAAAGATTGTTTCACCTTATAAATGTGTACTCTGATTTTCTTTTTCCCTTTAGGAATGCTATAACATGAATTTCTGGTGAAGGTTGGTAAGCTTCTTCCACAGATTGTAAACATATTCTTAGGAAACTATGTAAGTAAAAATTAATTAATTTTTGCATTCAAAATTTTAAGATGATTCTAGATATAAAACATGCTGTGGAATATTAATGCAAACTGTCAAGCTTTTGAAATTTTTTAAATAAATATGTAATATCAGAGGGGACTGCATTCTTTGGGTGGGATAGTTTGGATAAAAAAAAAGAGTCCACACTTGGTGGGCAGCATGACGTGAGTAGTGATCATTACAAATGGAATTTATTTTGTTTTCTTTTCAAGAGCTACCAACTCTGTCATTTGGTAAGACTGATCATAAATTCTGTCATTTCCAGGCAAGTTTCTACATAAACATAGAGAAACAAATTAAAAGGTTCCCAAAGAAGGCTTGTTTTATTCCGTGGCCAGTCAACATAGCTTTTCCCTTTCTTTGACTGACATGTGAGAATCTGTGCATATACTGACCCTACTCTTCTCTACTTACTCTCCTGTTTACTTTTGTACCAACACCCAGGAGAAAACTCATTGCCTTTCTCTGTTAACTCTTAAGGCATGATCTTGAATATTCAAAAAAGAGTGTACAATAGCATTTGCTGATTTTTGTCTTTCTAAGTGTGAAGTCTAACTTTGTATCAATGTGTAATTTCCTAAATCTAATATTTCCCTGAAAATTAGCTCCACAGAGTCTGAAGAGCTTATACATAAAGAAGTTAGATAAATGTACTGGTTCCCCAAGCAGAGGTCAAACATCATTGTCCCTGCTAGAATGATGTCAGGTTCCTTGTGTTGTTTGGGTTTAGTCCACTAATTGGACTGAAGGATGTGAAGGAAATATTCAACACATCTACATGGGACTTACTTCACTTATATTTATCTTCAAGCTCACTCAAGATTTATTGCCAAAGCCATGGCTTAAAAACTGTTCTTGTCTCCCTTTTTCACGTAGGTCTCTGTGTTCAGTTGGAACATATGGAAAGCTCATACATTTCTATAGTTGAGAAATTGGCAAGGTCTTCTGAAGCTTGCCATTGCACTTAGCAAGCCATTATATCTGAAATTGTAGAATAACATGTATGCCAATGCAAGCCATGAGGCTGAGGTCAACTTTAACTCACATTCCAAAGACCTTTATTAAAATTATCCAAAACCTAATCACTGTCTATCACCATTCAAGTGATTTTTTTCTGTATCAAGATAAAAAGTCACGAACTGTTCTTCACCTTCTAAAACAGCAAAACTGAATAGAACCCTCCCCCCTCCCCCCAAGAAGCTTGGCACTTTAGATCTAGATCACCTTGTTTTAGATCCTTAGATGTTGGAACTTTGGTTTAAATTTATTAATTGTATCTGTCTGTGTAAGCTATCTTTCAGATGTCTGGGATCTGCTCCTAAAGAAATGTTGGCTTCTACATCCAGGTCAAGGTAAAACATGCTGGAACTAAGATATTTTCTGTTCCAGTTAGAGAGGAAACTGCAGTTAGTGAATCTTTCCTGTATATTCACAAAATTTATGAGTATATTTACTGTTTTATAATTACTCCTACTTCTACAGACATATAAAAATTACTTTCTTTTTTAAAATTTGAATTCTTCTGGAATTCTAAAGATGTGTTGTAAAATGCCATGATGTATATAAAGACTTTTTTTAGTAGATATTTTAATTAGAATTTATCTTCACCTGCGTCTCATGATTAGATTCTAGTTAATTTAAAATCTTAGCAGACTTGGATGGGTTGAAAAGGTTTCCTGTGGTTTCTTTCTCAAGATATGAGTGCACACGTTAAGAACAAAACCACCGAAGGAAGAGGTATGGGGCTAAGAGCAGGTGGAGCACTCCGGAGGATACATGCTGGACCCGGGGCACCCCAGAGACAGGGAACCAGTGGCGCCCAGGGCGGCAGCATCTACTCGGCTGCATTGCCACGGTGTACAACATGCAGACCTCCGTGCTCATCCAGCCGCTGCTGTCTGTGCTGGACCTGGCCAAAGTGCAGAGCCTGGCGGACATGATCCTGGAGGATCTTGACAGTGTGCCTCTTAGCGACGTTCTATGGATCAAAGGGACCCAGGGTGGTGACTACTATTACTCCTTTGGGGGCTGCCTCTACGCAGCCTACCACCAGCTACAGAGAAAGACCATTCTTGCCAAGCTCTTGAGTTCCACCCTTTCATACCTGAGAATATACCTGGGAGCATCCACACCAGACTTGCAGTAGCAACCTCCTGATAACCCCATCCCCTCCACATCAGCACCACTACCCAGAGCTCAGAAGATACATGCAGGCCCCAGTGGACAGAAGCTGTAGACAGGATATGTTATACCTTTTTTTTATTTTCTAAGTTTTTTTTATTTACATTCCAAATGATTTCCCTTTCCAGTTTCCTCCCTCCCCGAAAGTCCCATAAGCCCCCTTCCCTCCCTCTATTCCCCATTCAACCCCCTCTCGCTTCTCTGTGTATACTTAAGGAGGGAGGTCTGCCTCTTGGTACCTCTGTACTAGCTCCCAGGGACTAGCCCCCAGGAATGATGGGGTTCAGTTCTGTATAGGAAAAGATATCATGTCCTTGACCCTGAAGGAGTACCAAAAGGAGGAAGTGAGAAAGGAGATGGACTTGGAGACAATGACTCTCATTTTAATATTTCTGATATCACTACATGAACCACATACTAGAAAGTAAGGAAAAACTAGGTCACCATGGCTTAAGTGAGAGAAACTTGTTATCCCCATAGCCTGAATCCTGTAACAGGTGGATAACACAGTATTGTATCTAACACAGTATTGTGTCAACAGTTCAGTGAAGGCATGGCTTCCTCTCAGTAATCCGTTGGCCTTGTCCTCATTGCTCCTTACTTCTTGGTCACAAAATGGTTGTTGTGTTTCTAGAATCATGCCTGCACTCAAGGAAGAACCCACTGGACCAACTTCTGTCAGAAAGGAAAACTTTCAGAGGTTCAGGAACCTGTTGTTTGCATATTTGCACATAGTCACCTTGGTCTGAGCTAGCCACCATTGCCACCACAGCTGTAAAGACAGCAGACATTAGGAAACATTGTCATAGCTGAGCATGACTGCCTTGTTAATCCTCTGGAACTGGCACTATGTCTCCTGCAATTCAATTGGCACTCCATTAGCAGGAGAGGAAGACATTAGCCTTTGCTATAAAACAAGCCATCCCCAAACTCAAAATAAATAAATAAATAAATAAATAAATAAATAAATATAAAGAAGAAGAAGAACAAAACCACCAAGTCATTCTTACTATAATCTAGAATCTAAACAACAGCTTCGAGATTTGGAGTTTAGACTTCTATTTAAGGGAATAATTTTGTTGCTGATTTTATAATAATTAACATATTTTTAATGTTCAGAGAAAAATGTTATCATGGTAAAGAAGTCGTCTATTTTAAAGAAAACTTTGACAATGCATACAGCATATACCCCCATTCACATCTTAGGAAGAACATCTATTCTAGTGATCTATCTGTGTGTATAGATAACTGATTCTCTCAGCAAAATAATAAGAATTGATGGGAAAGTTGTAAATATATAAAAAATCATTGTCCTCTTCAGAGAATGGTCATATTAGCAAAATGCCTTTCTAATTCTGATATTTCCCAACTAATAGGTAGTACAAGAAAACCAAGTTAGGTTCTTACATAAACAGGCATGCATATTAATTTTTCCTTTAAGAGGAATAAAGAAAAGAGTGTGCATATTTTGAGAGATTCTGGGGATTGAAGTCAAGATTTTATTCATTATGGGAAAATAGTCAATAACTATGCTATAACATAGTTATTAGATGCATAATTCTTAGAGCTATGATTAAATGCAAGTCAATGACAGAAAATGTCAAATAAAATATTCACACTAAAGAGGGAGATTGGGGAGGGAGAGAGATAAAATAAAGTTGTAAGGTTGGCATTTGGGGATAATTTGGGAGAGGTGGATGGAAGAGAAAGAATATGATCAAATACATTGCATGAAAAATAATTAAATAAAAAGGTCTATGAAGAAGAGTTCACTTGGAAACCACTCAAGGCTATAGCGAATAAAGGCAAAGGCAAAAATTAGTGCATATAAAATAGATAAACAAAAAAAATACAGGAACAAATCAAGTATCTTTTTAAAATAATCTAAATAAGAACACAAGTTCTAGGAGTTTAATTTAGAACAATAGAGATGAGAATGTGTTAAAAAACATGAATGGTGCTCCACCATTTTTGCTCCGGTGACAGAGCAGACAGGGACTCCAGGTTCACAGAGATATCCCGAGTATGACATCACTTGGGACACAGCCAGATAGGGTGCTTCCTGCACCCAAGAGCTGGGCAGCTCTGTGGTCATCTGTGCGCCAAATCTGCTGTGGGACATTTGCCCTGCAGAGTGATCTGACATCTTTGCTCCGGTGCTAGACCAGACAGGGACTCCAGGTTTGGGAACATCCTCGGCCATAGCGCACCATCTCCAAGTGGCGCAGGAAGCCAACTGTCTTCCTAGCTTCACTGAGGAGTCAGCCAGCACAGGAGAGACCTGTATTGCAGAGCAGAGAGGCCGTCTTCTGCCACTGGGTACTATATCCAAGGGATACATGGAGGTAATTAAACACTCAGGAATGCAGAGAGGCCTGGTGGTACAGTAGGACCACCCCTGTTGCTTAGAGGAAACAGCCTGAAACCCTGAGGACACAAGAGCCTAGGAACAGACTGGGACAGGAGTCTTCTGATTACAGCCTGCACCCAGAGTTCATCTGGGCCACAGAGGTACATTCCAAATAAATCTATAAGAGAGCAGGGTCTTGCAGAAGTACTTACATATCAGTGTACACAGACAGAACAGGTCTCCCAGGAGCACAGAGAAACCATAGTCAGAGACAGAAACACCAGCTAACACCAGAGATAACCAGATGGCAAAAGGCAAAAGCAAGAACACCACCAACAGAAACCAAGACAACATGGCTCCACCGAACCAAGTTTTCCAACAACAGCAAGTCCTGGATACCCTAACACACCAGAAAAGCAAGAACTGGATTTAAAATCACTGCTTATGATGCTGATGGAGTGCTTCAAGAAGGACATAAATAACTCCCTTAAAGAAATACAGAACACAAGTAAACAGGAAGAAGTCCTTGAAGAACTAAGGGAAAACACAACAAAATGGTGAAGGAATTGAACAAAGCCATCCAAGGTCTAAAGATGGAGGTAGAAACAATAAAGAAATCACAAAGGGAAATAACTTGGGGCATACAAAACCTAGGAAAGAAGTCAGGAGACATGGATCCAAGCATCAACAACAGAATACAAGAGAGAGAAGAAAGAATCTCAGACATAGAAGATACCATAGAAAGCATTGATACACAGTAAAAGAAAATGAAAAATGCAAAATACTCCTGACCCAAAACATCCAGGAAATCCAGGACAAAATGAGAAGACCAAACCTAAGGATTATAGGTATAGAAGAGAGTGAAGATTTCCAACTTAAGGGGCCAGTAAAAGTCTTCAACAAAATTATAGAAGAAAACTTCCCTAACCTAAAGAAAGAGATGCCCATGAACATACAGGAAGCCTACAGAACTCCAAATAGATTTGACCAGAAAAGAAATTCCTCCCGTAACATAATAATTAAAACACTAAATGTACTACACAAAGAAAGAATATTAAAAGCAGTAAGGGAAAAAGGTCAAGTAACATATAAATGTAGACCTATCAGAATTATACAGGACTTCTCACCAGAGACTATGAAAGCCAGAAGAGCCTAGGCAGATGTCACACAGACCCTAAGAGAACACAAATGCCAACCCAGACTGCTATATCCAACAAATCACTCAATTACCATAGATGGAGAAACCAAGGCATTTCATGACGAAAACAAAATTACACACTATCTTCCCACAAATCCAGCCCTTCAAAGGATAATGAATGGAAAACACCAACAAAGGAAGAGAAACTATACACTAGAAAAAGCAAGAAATTAATCCTATTCCAACATCCCCAAAAAAGATAACCACATGAAAATAAAAATTACATCAAAAATAGCAGGAAGCAACAATCACTTTGCCTCAATATCTCTTAACATCAATGGGTTCAATTCCCCAATAAAAAGACATAGACTAATAGACTGGGTAGATAAACAAGACCCAACATTTTGCTGCATACAGGAAACACATCTCAGTGTCAAAGACAAACACTACCTCAGAGTAAATGGCTGGAAAACAGTTTTCCAAGCAAAAGGTCCCAGGAAACAAGGTGGAGTAGCCATTCTAGTATCTGATACAATAGACTTTCAATTAAAAGTCATCAAAAAAGACATGGAAAGACATTTTGTACTCATCAAAGGAAAAATCTACCAGGAAGAACTCTGAACATCTATGCTCCAAATACAAGGGCACCAATATTCGTAAAAGAAACCTTACTAAAGCTGAAAGCACACATCGCACCCCACACAATAATTGTGGGTGACTTCAACACCCCACTCTCCTTAAAGGACAGATCAGGGAAACACAAACTAAACAGAAACACAGTAAAACTAACAGAAGTTTTGGACTAAACGAATTTAATAGGTATCTATAGAACATTTCATCCTAAATCAAAAGAATATGCCTTCTTCTCAGCTCCTCATGGTACCTTCTCCAAAATTGACCATATAATTGGTCACAAAACAGACCTCAGCAGATACAAAAAAATCGATCTAATTCCGTGCCTCTTATCAGATCACTATCGAATAAGGGTGGTCTTCAACAGCCACAAAAACAACAGAAAGCCCACATACACATGGAAACTGAACAATGCTCTACTCAATGATACCTTGGTCAAGGAAGAAATAAGGAAAGAAATCAAAACCTTTTTAGAGTTTATTGAAAACGAAGGCACAACATACCCATATTTTTGGGACACATTGAAAGCAGTGCTAAGAGGAAAACTCATAGCTCTGAGTGTCTCTAAAAAGAAGCTGGAGAGAGCATACACACTAGCAGTTTAACAGCACACCTGAAAGCTTTAGAACAGAAAGAAGCTAATACACCCAAGAAGAGCAGAAGGCAGGAAATCATCAAACTCAGGTCTGAAAATAACCAAGTAGAAACAAAAAGAACTATTCAAAGAATCAAAAACACCAAGAGTTGGTTCTTTGAGAAAATCAACAAGATGGATAAACCTTTAGCCAGACTAACCAGAGGGCACAGAGACAGTATCCAAATTAACAAAATCAGAAATGAAAAGGGAGAAATAACAACAGAAACTGAGGAAACTCAAAAAATCATCAGATCCTAGTACAAAAGTCTATACTCAACACCACTGGAAAATCTGGAGGAAATGGACAATTTCCTAGACAGATACCAGCTACCAAAGTTTAATCAGGATCAAATAGACTACCAAAATGGTCCCATAACCTCTGAAGAAATAGAAGTGGTCATTGAAAGTCTTCCAACCAAAAAAAAGCACAGGACCAGATGATTTTAGAGCAGAATTCTATCAAACCTTCAAAGAAGGCCTAACACCAATACTCTTCAAACTATTCCACAAAATAGAATCAGAAGGAACACTACCCAACTCATTCTATGAAGCCACAATTTCACTGATACCAAAACCACACAAAGATCCAACAAAGAAAGAGAACTTCATATCAATTTCCCTTATGAATATAGATGCAAAAATACTCAATAAAATTCTTGCCAACCGAATCCAAGAACACATCAATACGATCATTCAGCATGATTAAGTAGGCTTCATCCCTGTAATGCAGGGTTGGTTCAATATAAGGAAATTCATCAAAGTAATCCACTACATAAACAAACCCAAAGAAAAAAAACCACATGGTCATTTCATTAGATGCTGAGAAAGCATTTGACAAATTCAGCATCCTTTCATGTTAAAGGTCTTTGAAAGAACAGAAGTGCAAGGCCCATACCTAAACACAGTGAAAGCAATATGCAGCAAACCAGTAGCCAACATCAAACTTTTTTTTAATACATATATTTTTTTATTTTTTATATTTTTATTTACATTCAAAATCATTTCCCCTTTCCCGTTTCCTCCCTCCCCGAAAGTCCCATAAGATCCCTTCCCTCCCTCTTTTCCCTATTCAACCCCCTCTCACTTCTCTGTCTCAGCATTCCCCTACATCCAGTCTTTCCAGGACCAGGGGTCTCTCCTTCCATGTTCTTGGAAATCTATTGATATGCGAATTGTGTCTAGGGTATTCCGAGATTCTGGGTTAATATCCCCTTATCAGTGATTGCATACCATGTGTGTTCTTTTGTGATTGGGTTACCTCACTAAGGATGATATTTTCAAGTTCTGACCATCTGCCTAGGAATATCGTGAATTCATTGTTTTTAATTGCAGAGTAGTATTCTATTGTGTAAATATACTACATCTTCTGAATCCATTCCTCCGTTGAAGGACATCTGGGTTCTTTCCAGCTTCAGCCAACAACAAACTTAATGGAGAGAAACTTGAAGCAATCCCACTAAAATCAGGGACTAGACAAGGCTGCCCTCTCTATATATATCTTTTCAATATAGTACTTGAAGTTCTAGCTAGAGCAATTAGACAAAATAAGAAGGTCAAAGGGATACAAATTGGAAAGGAAGAAGTCAAACTATCACTATTTGCAGATGATATGATAGTATATTTAAGCGACCCATAAAACTCCACCAGAGAACTCCTACAGCTGATAAACAACTTCAGCAAAGTGGCCGGATATAAAATTAACTCAAGCAAATGAGTAGCCTTCTTATACTCAAAGGATAAACAAGCTGTGAAGGAAATTAGGGAAATGACACCTTTTACAATAGCCACAAACAATATAAAGTATCTTGGTGTGACTTTAACCAAACAAGTGGAAGATCTGTATGACAAGAACTTCAAGTCTCTGAAGAAAGAAATCAAAGAAGACCTCAGAAGATGGAAAGATCTTCCATGCTCATGGGTTGGCAGGGTTAATATGGTAAAAATGGCTATCCTGCCAAAATCAGTACATAGATTCAATGCAATCCCCATCAAAATCCCAACTCCATTCTTCATAGAGTTAGAAAGAGCAATTATCAAATTCAGCTGGAATAACAAAAAACCCAGGAGAGCTAAAACTATTCTCAACAGTAAAAGAACTTCTGGGGGAATCAATATCCCCGACCTCAAGCAGTACTACAGAGTGATAGTGTTAAAAACTGCATGGTATTGGTACAGTGACAGGCAGGTAGATCAATGGAACAGAACTGAAGACCCAGAAATGAACCCACACTCCTTTGGTCACTTGATCTTTGACAAGGGAGCTACAACCATCCAGTAGAACAAAGATAGCCTTTTCAATAGATGGTGTTGGTTCAACTGGAGGTCAGCATGCAGAAAAATGCAAATTGATCCATTCTTATCTCCTTGTACTAGGCTCAAGTCCAAGTGTATCAAGGACCTCCACATAAAACCAGAAACACTGAAACTAATAGAAAAGAAACTGGGTTAGTACCTTAAGCACATGGGCATAGGAAAAAATTTCCTGAACAGAACACCAATAGCTTATGCTGTAAGATTAAGAATTGACAAATGGGACGTCCTAAAATTACAAACTTCTTCTAAGGCAAAGGACATTGTCAAAAGGACAAAATGGCAACCAACTAATTGGGAAAAGATCTTTACCAACCCTACATCTGACAGAGGGCTAATATCCAAGATATACAAAAAACTCAAGAAGGTAGATTCCAGAGAGCCAAATAACTCTATTAAAAAATTGGGTACAGAGCTAAAGAAAGAATTTTTACTTGAGGAATATCAAATGGCTGAGAAACACCTAAAGAAATGTTCAACATCCTTAGTCATCAGGGAAATGCAAATCAAAACAACGCTGAGATTTCATCTCACATCAGTCAGAATGGCTGAAGATCAAAAACTCAGGAGACAGCGGGTGCTGGCGAGGATGTGGAGAAAGAGGAACAAAAACGTGGTATATTTACACTATGCAATATTACTGACCTATTAAAAACAATGAATTCATGAAATTCTTAGGCAAGTGGGTGGAACTGGAGAATGTCATCCTGAGTGAGGTGACGCATTCACAAAAAATCACACATGATGTGCACTCACTGATAAGTGGATATTAGCCCAGAAACTTGGAATACCCAATGAAAAATTCACATATCAAAGGATACCCTAGAAGAAGGAAGGAGAGTCACTGGGTCCTGGAAGGGCTCAATGTGGCATTGTAGGAGAATACCAGGAAGGGGAGGCGGGAGTGGGTTGGTTGGGGAGCAAGGGGAGGGAAGAGGGCATATGGGACTTTTGTGGAGGGGGGAACCAGTAAGAGGGAAACATTTGAAATGCAAATAAAGAATATATCTAAAAAAAAATTTCAAAAAAAAGTTTGTGATTAATCAAAAAAAACATGAATGGCAATCATATATGTACATATATATTAGTATATATGTATATATAATATATATTATATATTTATGTGTATGTATAAACATGAGTGGCAATCATATATGCTTATGTGTGTATATATATATATGGTGAAATCTTATTAGCAGCTTCACATTTGAGTATGATGTAAGTAGTCAACTGCAATTCTTACATAGATTTTTATACACACTAGTACAGTGATAGATATATATATATATATATCACTGTATATATATATATCACTGTATATATATATATATATATATATATACATATATATATATACAGTGTTGGTTCAACTGGAGGTCAGCATGCAGAAAAATGCAAATTGATCCATTCTTATCTCCTTGTACTAGGCTCAAGTCCAAGTGTATCAAGGACCTCCACATAAAACCTATCTTCAGACATCATAGTCCGAAATAATACATCTCTGTAATGACATGAGCTAATATGTATATATATATATATACACATATATATATATGTATATATAGTATATATATATAGTATATATATACAGATATATATATATCACTGTATATATATATATATGTATATATATATACATATATATATATATGACTGACAAATAGATTCTTGATATTTTAAGATCTAGTCATGGAACTTATTTTACCTATTTTATCAGACAACAATGTGCACAGGATTCTAGAAAATATTTGGAAAACTCATAACTCTGTTTTAATTTTATGTATACAGAGAGAACTTATAACTATCAGTATAACTATCAGACAGCATGAATTTGTCTCATGTCCAGTAATATAACACAGTTTTTTATAGTATATTTTTAGTCATTAAAATTTAAATTTACAGAAGAACTTCCAACATTACTTACTTTCCTCCACAATGTCTCACATTTGTTGTACTAGAATGTATAAAATTCTTTGTATGATTTGTAGTTGACTGCTTACATCTTATTCAAATGTTAAACTGATAAACTTTCATCTTTTCCAGGAAAAACTAGGTTCTCATTAATCTATCTTTTTAGAGTTTTTGCTTATATATTTATTATGGACCTAATTACTACTTAATAATTAATATAGACAAAAAAGACCCTCCCCATTTTCAACCAAAAGTAAATATATATATTCAAATTTCTATCAAGATTACAGTTTAAATGTCACAAGATCAGTGTTCAATTCAAACTTGCATTTCTCTAGAAGAGAGAAGCAGATTAAATTTGAATAATTAATTTTAATGCTCTCTTTTATATGTAGCACATTAAATTTTTACTTGCTCTGAGCCATTAGCGATGGGCTATAACCCAATTTCCAAGATCTGGAGATTATTTTAGCACAGATTAGCCTTTGTGTTTATGACAGACAAACCTTCCTCAGAGGCAATAGAAAATTTGTAACTACACTTTAGTCTTAATTGGCCTGACCCAGGCATGCTATGTACAGACTAACTTTTCTTAGCAAATTGCTCTCAAGGTAATTGTGTTTATTTCTGGGATATATCCTCGATTTAATTTTCAATCATTTTAAAGAGTAGACTGTTCTTTTGATATTAGTGTTAAAGCTTATCTTAAAGTAGAATAGCATCCTGAATATAACGCACTTTTAGTGCCAAGGCTCCAGTAGCTCCATTTAGTAATGTATCAAGCTGTAAATTACTTAATGATTGCTTACAGGGAACCAGTACATATGGATCCTTGGACCAGGCACTTTCCATGATATAAATGCAGATGTTCCCAAGTCAACACTTACTCATTTAAATACTATTTTAAAACTGACATTATATGAGGCAACACATAGAACTAGGGAAAGGAAGAAAAGATCTATGATCAAGGCTTCAAAATCACTCAGTTTCATCCTGAGTTTTCATTTGTAGTTGTGTGATGCTTGGGGCTGTAAGTAGTAGAGAAACTCAAATCATATTAGCTCATGTCATTACAGAGATGTATTATTTCGGACTATGATGTCTGAAGATAGGTTTCCTCTAGGAATGCATAATGGCAAGCTCTTTAGAACCCTAAAACAATGTTTTTTTTTAATTATTTTCTTTCTTCACTATTTTAAATATATTAATCTTCCTTCCAACTATTAATCTTGCAAAATACAATTGGATCGAGAAAAGTTGGTGAATTGCAGTCTAATACTACAGTATTTAATGTTTAGGAGTCTCAGCAAATGATATTTAAGTAACTTTGAAACTAATCATGCTAAAACGAAAATCCTCTGAAGTTCTAGAAGTCAATTCATTGTGTCTAAGTTACAGGAAATGGACTGTGTTGCCTGGCTTAAATGTTTTATTTCATGTGTGTTTACTTGAGAGAATATCATGGTTGTCAAACAAGTGAAGATACTCAACCATTTTTAACCTTAGCTATTTCAGCATTTCCATAACTAGCCCTCTGTAATGGTCAGTCTACGGAGTTTGTAAGAGAACCAGTTAAATTATTTGAAAATAGTTATGCCACCATACTATATCAGACAAACCTATGGCATCATGATAAGATGTTTTATAATATGTAGTAGTATTACTGCCAGTTATGGTCTGTTATAACATCATGTACAAAGAAGAATGAAAGTGGGCTGTGGTAAATCACTCTGTGATCCTTTATGCCATTCTCATATTACAGCTCTCACACTGGATTAATTAGATAGTCTCAAGGCATTGAGCTGGAACAATACCTTTGTAGTTCAGATTACTTTCCAGAATAGAAATTATATGAATTTTGCTCTATTAAAACAACCTTTGGGTTTGTTCTTTAAAGTGTGGGAAGTAGCTAGATATGGGGGATGTGTAGCCATATAACTCTGAGAATCTGTCACTATACTAAAGAATAGCTCAACATCTGCATTTAAACAAGATGTTCAGGTGATTCATATGTGGATAATTTTCCAAGTTTCCACTTGTAGAATATGGTTTCTGTTTTCACCAAACAAATGTTTTGAGTATAAATATTGTGTCAAAATTATGCTAGCATTGATTCCTCCATAAAAATTACCTTCTGAGGAAAATTACATGAGTCAAATCAATCTTTGATCAATTTCCTTTTCATAAACATCGCTTTGTTCTTTTATTTTATAAGTTTAGTTTAATTGAACTATCCTTCTATGCAATTTTACAACAAAACTTAGCTCAGTCAATTACCATATTTTTCATATGTAATCATTATATTTGACCTGACTATACAATTTTTTATGGTACTTGGCATCAAGTCAAATTTTCTGGCTTAAATTTATTGCTCAATTTCATCAAACTTTTGGTATTATGACAGTATTATATTGTTAGTACAAAATTAGGACATCTTGAGATTTATGCATAGAAATTTTTATTTGATTATTTACAACAGTATTTTCAAATAACCCTGTGGTCTAAGCTGTTGAAAACTAAGGTCTTAAGCAGGCATACAGAGCTTTATTTATTGTAAGTTGCACCTTCACACAGAATCACATATTACTTCCTTTCTGTTATTGTTCAATTCCAAGATAGATTATACCACCATTTGTTATGAACAATATAGACAATATGATAGGCAATAGAGTGTGCAGGTTATTCTAAAGATTATCTATAAATAAAGATTGTAGTAGGCATCTAAACTTCAAACTGGTACTTATTCTCACTAATAATTATCCCCTTAAATAATCACTGGTACATTACAGATATTCCAAGTATTCTTGGATGAGAGACAAGTAAAGTTCCCAATTATCAAATATATGCTTTGAGAATTCAGAATAGAAAACCCACTTCTGCCTGAGAAGTAAGTCATTTCCATTTTTTCTGATACATATACCATAGTCCAAAAGTAGAAACAAAAAAGTAGAAAAAAAAAGTCCAAAAGTAGAAATGTGATAAGATTTTTTTTTCTAGGATGTTGCTCATTTTTATTTAATGCAACAAGATTGGACTGTGAATCTGGTGAAAAAGGAAAACTTTGAGAGAATATGAGCATATTGGTCAGTGAGACTACATGATTGTCTGATGGAAACTACAATGGAATAGAGACTGGACAGTTCATGAGGATAGTGACCTCCTGATACTACATTGGGATCAGTATACAGACTCCAGTAAAGCCTGAGCTTGGAAAAGAGTGATTGACACAGAAATGAAAGGAATGATACTCAATGGCATTTTAGGGCACACAAAATGTGTCTTCTCTCTTGCCACACACCCGTCTTGAGAAATTGAAATTGTCATTAACTTTAAATTTTTCATTTGGTTTCAACTTTAGACCAATTTCTGAAGTTTTATACTGCCACATCTCACAGAAACTTTATATCCTAATATATTCTCTATTTTATATACCAAGTTAATATTTTCTTTCTTGATGATACAATTGTAAAAGGTGAAGTAAATTCACACTATACTAATCAAATGCAGCTATCCTTGTGCCCTCTAACACATATATTTCATGGTCTGCGCTCTGTCCCCAGTTACATGTCAGACTGCCTCTGCGATGTCCCATAACTAGCCTTTCCTTCTCCAAGTTCAGTCATTCAAATGCATTTGTCACAGCTGCCACAGAGAACACTGTGTTATGCAAGTCTACTCATGTAACCCTTCAATAAAATATTTCAGGGGTTCCTAAATCTTGTCTTCTGGAAAGATAGTAAATTGTGATAGAAAGAACACTAAAACTTAGAATCATATACAAACTTGAATCGCGAGTTTGCCATATAGCACACCTCTGTGAGAAAGTTATTAATCTGTCCTTTAGTTTTAAAAGATTACTTCACAATACTATGCTAAAAATTGGATACACACATATGTGTGTGTGTGTGTGTGTGTGTGTGTGCCGTATTGTATAGTTCAGGGAAATCTTATGGTACCACAAATGCTAGAAAATGTATATTACCATGGAACTATGACCCATGATCTCCCTCAATATAACATGTTGGGGTGGTTATACAACATAAAATTATTATTTTATTTGGTTTCTTCATGAAATTACAATATACTAAAATATGATATCAAAGCAACAAGAACACTATCTATTATGGTAATTTGCACTAATTGAATAATGTGTCTACAAAATCAGAAGCAGGGTGATTCTGCTAGCGTGTCTACTACCTAGTGTCCTACTAATTACAAAATTATTAGACATTGTGTTGAATTCTGGGAGTACAATTATTTTTTAAAAGGCCATTTAAGCACAACTGTACAAAGAGAAAAGCAAATGAAATTGCTTAGCACACTTGCTATGTCTTGTTCAAAATACAAATGCAAGAAATTTGCTGGATACTCAAGCAAGCTTTCCTTATAGAAAGGCAATGTAATTCCACTATCAATGGATAGAGTTATCTTTAAACTAAAATTATCTAGATTTATGCTCAACGATCATGTATCTATAAAGATTGTGTTGAGAAGATTATCAGTATCACTGATTTGTTTCTGGATGATCCCATCGTGTTTTTCTGATTCTGTCAGGATATCTATCAGTATTGTTTATTTGTGTATCTATTATTGCTTTATATTTAACACATTACATGCTTTATAATCACAAATATATTTGCAGGTCTAGAATTGCTAATAATGTTCTTTAAATTTATTACATTTCTGAGAAAATTCAAACTATAGGTCAATAGGTTTTTGTTTTATTAATTTAAGGGCTGTGGAGATTGCTCAGTGACTAAAGGTTTCAACACAAGAAACAAAGATGCTGAATTCCTAGGACCCATAAGAATGCCAAGTGGACATTAAAAATAAATTGTAGTTTGCAAGGTAGATACAGGTTATCTATCCCTGAAGCAAACTGCAGGGCTACACTATATATACTTGTGATGTCTGGGTAAGCTGAAAGAACGCTGCCTCAAGGATTATAAAGGTGGAGAGTAATCAATAAGACTCTGATATCAAACTCCCACCTTCATGCAACTTACACACATGTACATACATAGTTCCACACATATGCCCCAACATATATTAACATATATACACATATTGCTTGCCCACATACATATATAAAGAAAAAAAGCAAATGGATATCTTAAGATTCTTGACAGATTATACTACAATTCAATTCAATTCAATTCAATTTCTATAATATTTTTAAACCATGAACCAGATGACATTTTCCCCACTACAGCTTCTATGCATAAAAGTTGCTGGAATTTTACTTCTGATTCTACAGCAGTAGAATTATAAGGAAACATTGCTGATGGAGGGAAGAGCCTAGTGAGATTCCAGATGATCATGTGATTGCCATTCTTGACTCCTGCAATAACACCACTGCTCACAATCTCCAAGGATTCACTTTCACTAGTTCTTTTCGTGGAATGATTTGATTTTGTAATTGTATGGGCATCCAAGGATATCACAGCAAATCACCACAGACTCTGTGGTTTGAAGACCCAAAAGTATTTCCTTATGATTCTAGATCCTAGAAATCTAAGTTCAAGTCTTGTAAGATTTGTTTTGTTTTCAAATATGCTGATGGCTTGAAGATGGTTGTATTCTAGCAATGTCTTTCAAACATGTCGGGATGTATCCTAAACTTCTGTTCTTATAAGTCTTCAAGGTCAACTGACCTTATTTTAACTCCTTTACCAAGGAGTCACTTGAACCTGCCTCCTAATATGTTCCCTTCTGCGGTGCCAGGGAAAGATTTTATCATGTCAGTTTGGGCTTAACAGCTGAATAGTGGCATGCTGCAAATTTTACTAATATTTAGATAATAAAAAGAAATAAAACTTTGTTTCATGTATTTGTCTGGATATGGTTTGGTATTGCTTTACTTGCTCATTCTGCCGAACTGTTATCACTGGATGTTAAGGTCTACATAGCTATGTTATCTAAAATTCAAATATTGAATGCTTAATCCTAACGTAATGTCATTTGCTTGGGACCTATTGGAAGCAATTAGATCATATGAGTAAAATGTCATGGATTAGATTAGTCTTATCATGATAGACAAAAGACACCCCATACACTCTTCACTTGCAGTAAAGACACATCAAGGAACAAGCTATATATGAGCCAGGAAGTCTCCCCTCATCTAACACTACCACATTGGTAATTCGACCTTAGGGTTCTCAGGCTCCAGAGAGAGGTGCATAACTTGCCTTTTAGTCATTTATCTATGGTACTTTTATCAGCTGAGCAAACCACTGCAGTATAAAATACTTAACAAGAGATGACAGCAGAATGTCACTCTAAGGACTCAAAACATTATAGAAGGATTTTGTTTGCAATTTCATTAACACAGAACCACACTGAAATTAGTTAAAGTTCCCTACAGACCATATACAAGAAAATGGAGAACTGAGTTAGAGAAATACACTTGCCGTTGAGGCATATAAAAAAATCCAACATGTTTTGTGTTTATACTGAAATAGCCACTCAGTGAAGACTGAACCTCTGTTTGCAAAATGTGGTTTGTTATTTACTTTAAAACAAAGTTTTATCTGAACTGGATTAAATACCACTACTGTTTAATTAAACCAAAAACCTTTAAGAGGATCATTCCTAGAAAACCAATTAACATTCTGTTCTGGGTTGAAGGTCATTAGAGGGCATATTTTGTGATCCACTGGTATAACCTTTAAAATCCACTTGGCCTTTACAATCTGTCCTTATGACATTTCCTTAGAATCCAAACAATTAAACAGGAAAAAAATCATCTACTACTGTACTATATTATTAGTATTCACTTTGAAATTAAAATAATTTATCAAATGCTGGATTTGTGATGTTTTATTTGAAAATGGTACTTTTGAGTGTTAAGGTCTTCTTCATGGGAGTTTGGTTCCTGTAAATGATATAGATAAATTAAATACGTCTATAAAGGTGAAATATTGTGCTAGGTTCTGGTCTACAAATATAGCAGATCATCAATAGGACTCATTTTGTTGGCATTTTAAAATTAATTAATTAATATATATATAATTTACTTTGCCAGTCATGTTTATTCTATCCTAGGTCTTAGGACTATCTAGACTCTGGTTCCTGGCCCTCCAAGCAGTGTAATATGTCAACTTCCTCTCATGGCATCATGGACCATCATCAGAGAGCCTTCACCAAGCAGCTGATGGGAGCAGATGTAGAGACCTACAGTCAAATGCAGACAGAATTCAGGTAATCTTGTTGAAGGAGAGAAAGGAGGATGGAATATCTCTTATTGCAACATGATATGCCATGTATGGTTGATGTCACTGAGAGGCCAGCCCTTTTCTGAGGGGAAATTGAGGAGAAGAAGAACTAAGGGAGAAGGGAGGTGGGGTGACTGGGAGGAGAGGAGGGACAGAAAACTGTGTTTGGGATATATGAGAGAAGAATAAATAAAAATGAAATATTAAACAAATATAAGAGGGGTTTCAGGCTCACATCATCTTTTACAAACTGAACCTTCAAGTCATGTTTCTGTAATATTTGCCCTATATGTCTGAGTCACACAGTTATGTGGACATAAAAGAAAATTCATAAATGTCAATAAAAGTCTGGAAATAAAGCCTCTATTACTGAGCACTCCTATAAAATATTCGGAAATGTTTCAAGAAATAGGAACAAAAGAAAAAGACATATGGGATTTGAAGAGGACAATACTGCTTTGACAGTAATTGCTAATGGCTTGTAAAAAATATTTCCTTCACTTTCAGAAGTATAAATGGTGACTTTGTTTTAAATAAACACTATTAGTTGTCTTCCTTCAAAAATAATATATTCTGAAATGCACTGTAAGACTGAGGAGGGAATGGTTGAGGATATATGAGAGTGAAGTGTTTAGCAGTGTTCAGCTAGATCAAGGGATCAATTGGAGAAGTCTCCTCCTTAGCATGTGCTCTGACACATGGGGAACCTTATATTTGAACTGTTCTTCTTTTGGCAAGAAGGACATACTTCATGCTAAGGAACCTGTCAGTCATGCCATGCCCATAAAAATGTATCATAGAGTTTATACCAACTTTTAGATTTAGTTTGCTTTTCTGTTCATTCATCTCATTGTACTCATAGATAGATACAGTGTGCTTGTCTGTTCATCCATTTCAAAGTAAGATGTATAATTTTTGCACATTCACTTCCACTAACTTGGTACACTACCTCTTGCCTCATTCTTATGGCCCTGAGTTCTTTCACAGTTGATTATTATTTGATCAAAATACAATTTTGTACATTAAAAACAAAATCATTCAATGAATACAAGTTAGTGACTTGTCTTCATCCTTAACATTCTTTATTCAGTTCTTTCCTCTTCTGACTTCAAAATCAATATTAAGTTACCCACATGATTCGTATTATTCACATATGTTATATAATATAAATTTTGGAGGGCGTGCATATAGTTCAGCGTGTTGATGGAAGTCTGTTGCAGGTTGCCGTGAGACTCCAGGTACTTCCCAACAGTTCTCCTTAAGGAGATACTGTAGTTTAATTATTATAGAAGCTAAATTTTCTGTGACTAAATATTTTAATATGGCAATCAAATTTAAATGGAGATTCTCTCGAACACTGCACCTTTGTTTCTGACCCAAGAATCAAAGCTGTGTTCTTCCTTAAGTGTTTCTATTTTGAAGAGAAACACTGCTTAGCTCTGCACTGCTGTCAGTCCTTAAGACTCCAAGATCCTCAACTTACTCTAAAGCAGTGGTTCTCAACCTTCTTAATAACAACACCCTTTATACAGTTCCACATGTTTTGGTTATTCCCAGCCATAAAATTATTTTTTTGAAGATTTATTTATTTATTTTATGTGTGTGAGTACACTTTAGCTGTCTTCAGACACACCAGGAGAGAGCCTAGGATCTCATTACAGATGGTTGTGAGCCCCTGTGTGGTTGTTGGGAATTGAACTCAGGACCTCTAGAAGAACAAGCAGTGCTCTTAACTGCTGAGCTCTCTCTCTAGTCAACAACATTATTTTTGTTGTTACTTCATAGCTGTAACTTTGCTATTGTTATAAATCATAAGGTAAATATATGATATGCACAAATTTCTGATATACAGCCCCAGTAAAAGGGTCAACCAACTCACAAGAGGTTCAGCTCAGAGATTGAGAACTATTGCTCTACAAAAGAGAGGGAATACTGGTGACATGTGTGTGCCTCTCCGGCATGCAGGGAGTAGATCAAAATATTGACTAATTAAAAAGGTCCCAACATTCAAAGTTGCACATTTTTAAAAGAGCAATTAACTGTGTATTTTCAAAATAGTTTCATAAATTTCACTTAAATGAGAGGAGCCCCATATTGCAGGTGCATAATTAACACTTGTCATTAAATACGAGCACAGATGCATACAACTAAATTAGAAAGAATAATTTCATTGAGGTAACAATGGTACTTATTACTCATTTCACATTTTTTGGTTTAAAAATTAAACAGGTGATGGTTTTGTTTATATGTCTATTTGTTTGTTTCTCAAAGGGCAAAGGATTTATTCCTGTGTTTCCCACAGTATAGGAGAGAATAGGTGATCAAGTCGTTGTATATCTCAGTGGAGGAAACTTCATGTTAGTCACTTTTGATACAGCCCTAATAATAATTACATCACCACAATAAGCTTTGTAGGAAGAATCTGGGGAGACACACACACACACACACACACACACACACAAAGATCTCTTATGACTCTTGCTGTATTTTGCCTACTGAACACATGTGGAACAAAGATAAAAGAGGAAGTTCATCAGTAGAGAAGCCAAACTCATTGATGTCAGGCCATTCCGAGTCCATAGTAATCCCTTGATGTAAGCTAGCATTGATTTGAAAAAAAAAAGCATCCTGAGATGGGAAATGTTAACACACAACCAGTAAACACAATGAATAGAGCTACAACTTAGATCACAATTGTCTGCTCTTTTCACCTGTCTACCACTTAATAATCCCCTGACAAGCCTCAGTTTTCTCTCTCCTGGTAAAACATGGCCCCAGCAATGACATAAAATCTCATAAATCCTAAAGACAGAATTGATCTACCTTTTCTTTTCTTTTTTTTTTGGAAGATAGATTATATTATTTGCAGAAAAGACATCTGTGACATTACTTTGTATCATAGGCTATAAGACTATACTGAAATTATAATGAATTCTCAAGTGAATATGATGTTGAGAAAGGCTAAATTGAGTCACAGCTGAATTCTCAATAGTATGAGGTCCAGACTAGAAAAATAATCATTTGAACATCTAGACAAATCAAGTTTATTTTGGTTGTGGTACTTTCAAGTTTTTACTTTGTTAATTCTAGAGTTTGATTCAATTTCAGGAGAGAAAGGATTTAAATTCACCTTCAGGGTGCTATAGCAACCAAATCTCAGCAAAGATAGCATTGTTTCATTTATGGAAAAAGAATAATCTAATTTCCATTCTATTCATGTTTTACTGTAGAAACTTTTTATTTTTCATCTTAAATTACATATTTTTATTTCTTTGCTAATGTGCCAAGAAATAAAAACAGTTACATTTTTAAAAGATGACTATCTCGAAAATTACTTTCATTTAATTCACAATAAACTTTACAGGATGGCATTTGAAACAGGATGCTCTATTGATAAACTATTTCAGGAGGAATTCTGTTTTTAATTTTATAAGCATGTTATTACTTTATAAAATGTAATGTAATGTACATAGTTCAGTGTAACAAAGCTTCCTACAAAGTTGATATTAACTGAACTTCTTGTTTCTCAATCTATTTGAATTTTTTTATTATTTTATAGATAAAACTATACTTTTTTTCTGAGCCTTTTTTGAATTTATACTTTTTCACTCCTTTGTGAAGGTATAGCTAGCCCAAGTCATACTAAGGCTTGTATTCTAACTACTGAGTTCTAGGATAACTCTCTACTAGTTCTGCTCTCATCATACTTACCACCTTATCCTAGTCATCTGAGAGATATGGCATGTAGTAGCACAGGTTGTGTCCTGAATAGCAATAAATACTTTTATGAGTGTCAAGATGGTAGTGAAAAGCTTGGTAGCCTTGGCTGCTCAGGAGAGCTCTCTGTGATCAGTGTGGTTCATGTAGATGGAATCTCATTTTTTTTCTCCCCTTCATTTCTTTTTTATTAGATATTTGCTTTATTTACATTTCAAATGTTATCCCCTTTCCTTGTTTCACTCTGAAAATCCCCTATCCCATTCCCCCTCCCTCTGCTTACCAACCCACCCACTCCCACTTTCCGGTCTCTGGTTTTAAAGAGATACAGTTCATAGACCATCAGCAATGAAAGATTACTGTAGTATGGATGTGTGATGTCGTAATACACCTGAAACTGGAAGTTCTTCAATAAATAGCATTAACTGAAAGTGGTATTAATTGACCAATTTAATGATACTGATTATTTTAATTTTCTTTCTAGATCTATTTGTATAATGATTAAATAGAAAAATGCATGTAAGATTTAATTGATCCCCCTCAACCCAGGAAAGAGCTTATCTGTCATTTCTACTTTATTTTGGAAATAACCAAAATTAAGAAAGCATCTCAAATTAGAAAGAAGGCAGTAACAAGTAAGACGGATGTCTGCAATATAGTTCACATTTATTTGAAACAATAAGGAACAATTTTTGAGAAGAATATGTTTGTACTATATAGAATTTGGTTTCTGAATATTAAAGAACTCCAAAGAATAAAATTTCTGTACTTTAGATGTTATATTTTCTATATTTAAGCCTTGTTAGTATTTTAATTCCTGATATTATTTATAAATAGAGTTTTAAAATGCTGTATTTTTAAGTTGCTTTTGTATTTTAGGAGCGGAATAATAGGCAGAGCCTGGCAATTCTCCAATTATGTTCCCAAAACACGTCATGGCTGAACAAGCAAACAAAAACAATCCCTAAGCAACCAGTGGGTAGAACTTTCTAAAGCATTAAACAGTTACCATAGTTGTTTCTTAGTTATTTGCCATTCCCTACCGCTTGTAGGTTGTACCGTCTGAAAGGTGGAGAAGGACTGACCCTTAACTTGAGGATCGAGCTCAGATGATGTAAGGCCGATCACAGTCAATCCACATCATTGCTTCTTTTAATTTTTCATCTGAGAGAAAACCACTGGCTCCAAGTTACAGAAGCTGAAGCTTTGCTACTTCTTTCTTCAGTTCCCATCCATATTTCTCATCTGTTTTCAAAAGTTATAGTGAGCTTGACCTACCAGTGTAACTTAATTATTTGTCTACCACTGCCTGCTCCTTCCCCAGGACCAGTTCTGGGGTGAAAAAGAAACAAAGTACTTGACATATTTCCTACATGGAAGATTTGGAAATTTGCTGAAGAATGTAGCTCTGGCCAGGGATGACATAAGTATGTGGGCAATTCATTGTTCTGTATGACTATCTTCACCAAATTAGTGCCTTTCCAGAACCAGGAAAGCCAGATCATAAAACACAGAAAAACAGATGGTTGATTGTGGGTCTCAGCATTTTCTGTTTGTGGTTAAATAGAATCGTCACAGAGAAAGTCAAAATTATAAAAATTTGAGTATATGAAATAATTTAACTTAAATCTGAGCACAAAAATATCATTTCTTTCCTGTTTTATTTTGAAGCACATGTGTGCCTGCCTGAGTGTGTGTGTGTGTGTGTATGTGTGTGTGTGTGTGTGAGTGTGTGTGTGTGTGTATGTATGTGCATGCACCTGGTTAGTTGCATGTGCAAGAATCTGTGTGCGCATATGTCCATGTGAGTGTGCATGTGTGTATGTGTACTTGCATGTGCCAGTATATATGTAGAAGTCAGATAACAACCTGAGATTAAGGCCTCTCCTCCATCTTATGTGGAGGATAGTTAATACATTGTCCACAGTGGACAACACCTAGGGAGGTGTGCTTCACAAGGTTCAGCAACTTCTGTCTCCACCTCCTATCCCACAGAAAGAGCACCAAGATTAGGCATGAGCTGTCTGGAGGTCAGAACTCAAGTCTTCATGCTCAGGCAGCAAACGTTTTTCTAACTGAATTAACTCTCCAATCTTCTGAAAGTATGGGTCAAATGATCTCAGGTACTTATAACTTCTAGAACTGTATTAATGCTGAAATGATAGAACTCACACAGGATATTTACATTCTCTGGGCATTGTGTAGAATGCTTATTAGTTAGTATAATTGTATTAAATTGCCCTAAAGCCCAATGAAATGGGTATTTACTGTATTTCATAGATAAAGAAACTTTTGGTAAAGGAAATTATAAAGATTTGAGTTCAAATCATAAAACATATGAGCTATTTAAAAATATGAGCCCACAAGGCCTAAAAGAAAACAAACCTACACAAATCTTAGAGAATTTTAAATGTCATCAAAGTTTTACAAACTACAGACACAAGAGGTTCAGGATCTTTAACACAGTGGTGTTCCTAGCAACTTCAATCAATTCCTGAGATGAAAAATACTATACTGAAGTCTTCCTTCTATTGAAAGAAACTGTCTTTAGAATTTAACACATTGATGTGTAGACATAAAGGTACTTTTCCAGTTGGTAAAACTAGCCAGAATTTTAAAAAATCACTTGCTTCAACTTCCTGGGATAATAATAGAGATTAATAATATAGACATGTAGGTCAATTTAATAATATTTGCTTGAATGTTAACAAACTATCAATGTTTCCAACACCTACTCTTGGAGTATAGAGACACACTGTAAAATGGTCCTAGACAAGCAATTTACTAAAACCACTATGTATAAGCTAATCATCATCCCTCTGTCAATATCCTAGCATTTTTTTTTGATTTGCTATTCCAAGAGGAAGACAAAATAAGATTGCTGGATTCAGCAAAATAAAATATTAGACTCCTAGTTCAATTTGAATTTCATATAAATCAGAATGTTTTTTCTGAATATTTTTCAACAATATTTTTGGACAAGATTATTCTCAAACTTATTCATCATTTATTTGAAATTCATATTCAGCTGTTTCCTGTATTTTTATGTTAACCTTAAAAGACAGAAGTTGCCATGTATAGTATCATTAGGTACTAAATCATTCATAACAGTAGCTAACATTTTCACAGTAGTGATCTCCTCTGGATTTTATACATGTTAAGCTACTTAATCTTAAACATACCCTATGCCATATACAGTATTCTCTCCAGCAAATGAGAGTACTGAGAGAATTAAAAATAGATGGGCTGCTTCATTATGTTCACATAACTAGTTACTAGCAGAAAAGTCATTTGGACCCAGAGGGTCTGCAGTAGAGTTTAATGCTCTAACCATTATGGTGTGCTCTTATAAAATGTATCAGTTCATCAAAAATTACCCTATAAATTGAAAACAAATTAGCTGTTTAAAACAGTTTTATTTAATAAAATTTCAATGTAAGATATATACACTTCATCCTTAGTTATTGGTCATGCTCATGACCATCATTTAGACTATTTATCATTGTGAATGTTTAGCAATATGTCTATGTATATGTATACATATATTTAATGTCTGTTTAAAATGTTATATAGATTCCAGCCCATGCATGACAGTGAAAACCATAACCACAATTACCAATATAGATCTACTTTCTCATTGATTTTATTTGACTCTAAATGTATATCTTTGGTAGACTTTATTTTGGCTAGTGTAAGGAATAATTAAAGTTTGGTTGTCAAGTTCATTCATTTAATAAATGTCAAATCAACATAAGCCTGAACTTTTAATATCCAAGTAGTTTTTAAATTAAGTGTATGTAAAGCTCATTAAAATAATTCCCCAGGAATAATTCATTTTTTCAAGCTTCATCTTTCATAAAGAATCCAAGTATATTTGTCCCCAAACTCACTTTTCTATGTGCAACACATCCCCTATAACACAAAAATCTCATAGTATGGAGTTAAGATTGTTTCATTCAGCTAGAAGACTCAGATACAGGCAGCCTTTATCCACACTTTGAGAAAATGCCTATGACACCCAGGATGTTAGAAGATAAAAGCAGCTGTTGGTATTCTTTTCTCCACTGAGAGCTTTGAGCTGTCTTATTTTTAGAAATGTCTCTATATCCCATTAGAGAGTTTGAGGCAGCTGTAGAAACATATGCATATATATTTAGTGCTGCATTCTAAAGTACTTTTAGTTCCATTATCTTGCATTGCAGCTCCTCCCACATCATCAGACATATGTCTAACAGAATAGATGTATCTTGTGGTACTCATGAAGGGGCATCAAATGTGGTATCCTTGGGGATTAAAACTCTAAGGTGCTCTTCACAAGAAATGAAGGCTGAAACATTGGTAGGTAGTAGAAAGTTGAAAGAAGGGTAACAGGTAACTCAAATTTTAAGAAAAGTATTACTCATTGTTTACTGTAAAAGATTGAAATGCTCACCATGTGGAAAGGAAAGAAAACTAATTTATTTTTTTATTTACTAACAGCACTTGTTTTTGCCAATTATGTTGTTTAAACACTACGGATAAAAGCCATTTAAGACAGATGCAAACTTAAATACAATTACTACAAGATTCTACTGTGTGCTACATTTTTAAAACACAGAACTAGTTATTAATCATGATTCTAGCTAAATGATTGTTGGTTTCTCTTTTCATAATGTTGAAAACCCTTGCATGAATATGCTTGTGTTGTATAAAATATAATCAAATGAGTATAACAACCAATTTTATTGAGTAAAGTTAAAAAATACATACTCGAACTTTGTCTAAATGTTTCTGATTTAGAAAAAACCAACTAGAAATAGATGAAATTGAATATACAAAACATAAATCTATTATTCAACAAACATGTGGTCAACAAGAAATAAAGGACATCTTTATAAGTTAGAGTTCATGTTACAGAGCATGGGATATGTGTTTCAAAATAGGTGCTGCTTAAGTTTGGTGTCCTATTTAAATGTAAATTGGTGAATATCCAAATAGGGACTCTATAGGAATATTGTATGCCCATCAGGTATAGAGCCTCTTTTACTAGAAGGCAAATACAGATTTGTGGTATTCATAGGATAAACTTCAACTTATATAAACAGCACAACAATGATATACTCACTGTTTTTTGCTTTTTTTTTATTTTCTAAGTTTTTTATTTACATTCCAAATGATTTCCCCTTTCCCGTTTCCTCCCTCCCCGAAAGTCCCATAAGCCCCCTTCCCTCCCTCTGTTCCCCATTCAACCCCCTCTCGCTTCTCTGTCCTGGCATTCCCTTACATCCAGTCTTTCCAGGACCAGGGATCTCTCCTTCCATCTTCTTGCAAATCTATTGATATGTGAATTGTGTCTAGAGTATTCCGAGATTCTGGGTTAATAGCCCCTTATCAGTGACTGCATACCATGTGTGTTCTTCTGTGATTGGGTTATCTCACTAAGGATGATATTTTCCAGTTCTGACCAAAATAAATAAATCAATAAATAATAAAAAATAAAAGATTTAAAAAAAAGATATACTCATTGTTAAGGGACAGGGAAACGGTTGTAAAGGAAATTATTTAATTTCAATAAAAGACAAAAGCTTTAACTACTTGAATGAAAAATATTATGTATTTAAACTTCTATAGCTATGCTCTTTGAATCTTTGGAAATATTTCTCAACTAGCAATGTATCCTATATTACTTTCCTTGATTAGGATGGCCAATGAATATGACCCATTAAAATTAAAATGGCATCAGCTAGTCTTAAGTTACATCTAGGCTAACTCTAGTGCATGAAGATGAGATAAAATCAATGCATAGAATTCATTTGGAAAATTTAAAAACAAATATAGACAAAGAGGTAACAGAAATCATTTTAGATATTGTCTATAATGGAAATGGAAGAATACTGTCAATGAAAAAAATGAATTTGTAAATATATATTATCAACTTTAAAGAGCACAAATATTAGAATCTATTTAATATAAATGAGTTTAAAAATTATATTAACTAGAAGCAAAAATTAGAATTTGAAAACAGTTTTCTTAGTTTCTTAATATATATATATATATATATATATATATATATATATTTGGAGACAACTCTGACTATTTGAGTTTGGCTGAATTAAGCTTGTGAAGGTATAGGCTAGGATACTGAACTGTAAATAATCCACAAAACAAGCAAGTCAGAAGAGATATAAAAGCAGTTATGTCTCCCCACCTACAATATTGTCTACAAATAAATGTATTTTATCTTGATATTAACAAATGACTGAATTATTGACAACTAAAACAGACAAATAAACATATTTAATAACAGATATCAGCAAAACAGAATTACCTAAACATTATAGCACCATTGATTTGAAATAAAAATTATGAAGGTGTCTTGGGTGAAACAAACCAACAAACCATGTGGATTTAACCATGGTCAAGTTTGCTGGACAAAGAACACATATCTACAATGTGACATACATGTAATAATTATATCACTGAATTGTGAGAAGAATACAATTATTCCTCCTAGTTATTATTTATTCTATTTTAAAACTAAACAAGTTTCCAAATGTTCAGTGTCCAATGTTTACTAATGCTATAACTGCATACAATTTTAATCATGGAGAACAATTAATTAAGTAGAGAAGAGATATCAAGAGATATAGTAAATCACAATACATGTCTGGGGCTCAGCTGGTTAGAACTGACCGAGGGTATTACCCCCTGAGAAAGGCCGCCACTTCATTTATTAGACAATGCATGCACTGTCTAACAATGTTAATAATGCACTGTCTAATGTGTTGTGTCCTCTTTGCATTGCAGATTGGCTGTTCAATCTTCAGCAAACTTCTCTGACTCCATAACCTCATTATTAAACAAAACCTGTTAGCTTACTAAAAGGGCTCCTTTACAGACAAATAGGATCACCAATTAACATTGACTCAATTTTCCTTATGAGTCCCTACAAATGCTCATTTGATTTCAAATATTAATCTCAAAGTATAGTTTTTATTCACAGGAGTAATTTTCAACTCATTGTTTAAACAAGAGGATGTATTATTTTATAAGTAGAAACATAATTAATGTCACAAGTTAAAGTTTACTTATACATACATACACACAGAGAGACAAATTTGATTTAATGTCTAGGACTTAAGAAAATGAATGGGTCTGCTGAACTCATATCTAATGTATCAAGTCCTGCTATTCAGCTTTTCAATGTTTTAAGTACCGCCTATTAACAAGTACTTACAAATACCTTCATTTTTCTTCATGGATTTTTTAAATGTTGAATCTAAAATCCTATGTAGTACTTTTATGTAAATACCTCTTAAACTATAGTTTGCTTATTTCTATTATTTCTTTACTGGAATAATAGTAAATTCCTTTGATAGAATTGCTTATAAACATTTTTTTAAGATTTATTATATTTTAAATAAAGCAAAGTCATTTATTCATTTCTTGCACTTTCTTAAAATATATAAGTGTTATAAATGAGGATATTTGTTTCACATCTGTGTCTATAATAATGGATTTTTCTATTTGATCCTCTTTATGGATGCTTTCATCATATGGTTGCTATGTACATAATAGTGGCAGTGTGCATTGAAAATCAGAATACTTCCTCACTGACTATTCCTAGGAATCCAATGGTAAGTCCTTGAAAACACCTTCTTCACTTCTTTTGTAAACCAAAAGTTGACTTAGGCAAGGCAGACCTGAATTCTATGGCCATGACATACTTTTACAATCTGAAAGTCTAAATTAAATAAGACTTATTTAATTAAGCTTAAACAATTTCTTCTTACACATATGGAACAAATTAATATTAAAATGAATCTTTCTGGGGTAAGACGCTGTCTAGCATAGGTCAAAACTAAAACATACAAACTGACCATTCTATTAATTTTACTTATTTGGTTGAAATAATGTAAGACTACCTTGAATTAATAAATACATGATAATAATACAATAATACAATATACCAAAAAAAGCCATTTCCTTTGCTATAGCATTTTTTTGCTCTTAATACATTATACTGTATTGCCATTTGTTAATTTTGGTAAATGTATTTTAACAATGAATATGCATTTTCTATAGTTATCACCAATAAGGTAATGAATACTTGTATAGTCTACTCACTGTCAAGAACTTAAACACTATTCTAAAATATATTTTTTCATTTTTAAAATCATAATTAATATTATTTTTCTTGAAGGAGGACAGTGTTCTGCTATGTAATTCTTCAGTGGGATACTTTATTTTATTAGATATTTTCTTTATTTAAATTTCAATGTTATCCCCTTTCCTGGTTTCCCCTCTGAAAATCTCCTATCCCATCCACCCTCCCCCAGCTCAACAACTCATCCACTCCTGCTTCTTTGACCTGGCATCCCCTATAGTGGGCATCAAGCCTTTCCAGGACCAACGGCCTCTCCTTCCTTTGATGTCCAAGCAGGCCATCCTCTGCTACTGAATGGATTTGCAGCTGGAGCCATGGGTCCCTCCATGTGTACTCTTTGGTTGGTGGTTTAGTCCCTGGGAGCTCTAGGGGTACTGGTGGGTTCAAATTGTTGTTCCTCCTATGGAGCTGACAGCTCCTTGGGTCCTTTCTCTAGTTCCTCCACTGGGGACCTTGTGCTCAGTCCAATGGCTGGCTGAGAGCACCCACCTCTGTATTTGTGAGGCACTGGCAGAGCCTCTCAGGAGACAGCTATATGAAGCTCCTGTCAGCAAGCATTTGTTGGCATCCACAATAGTATCTGGGTTTGGTGACTGTATATAGGATGGATCCCCAGGTGGGCAGTCTCTGGATGACCTTTTCTTCAGTCTCTGCTCCACACTTTGTCTCTGTATCTCCTCCCATGAGTTTTTGTTCCCCCTTTTAAGAAGGACCAAAGTATCCACACTTTGGTCTTCCTTATTCTTGAGCATCATTACATACAAATCAATTACATTCTTTTTTTCTCAGATTCTTGAATCATAACAAAATGAATTAAATTTTTTTTAAAACTCTTTTTTTTAAAGATTTATTTATAATAATAAATATGCAAGTACACTGTAGTTGTCTTCAGACACACCAGAAGAGGGCGTCAGATCTCATTACGGATGGTCGTGAGCCACCATGTGGTTGCTGGGATTTGAACTCAGGACCTTTGGAAGAGCAGTCAGTGCTCTTACCCACTGAGCCATCTCACCAGCCCCCTGAATTAAATTTTATAATTTACTAGACTACAATAAGAAGTACTTTTATTTCTGATTCATTAAATATTAAATATTTTCTCTTCTTGTTGAATCAGTTGTGCAACATCATAAATGTTAGAGAAATTTACTCAGCTGTAGAAAGTTAATGATGAGGCAATTAAAACATGTGAGTGTTCAACAGTAGAGTTTCAGTAAGGAAGATCCAAAATTAACATAAAATACATTTTAAATTATTAATATTTATTACTATTTTTAGGTAAAAAGCTGGAAAGTCTCTTAAATAAATACAATGTTTTATTTACTTATTTTTAAATGTGTTTATTTTATGGATGTCAGTCTATGGCATTTATTACCACTACTTGCAATCTGTTGCCTGTTTAAGTAGATTTTGCCTTGCATTTCAACTTTTATCTTGAAATTCCACATTGGAGAGAAGCAAACACACACACACACATACATACACACACACACAAAGACACACACACCACACATACACACACATAGACACCCCCTCCCCCCCCCCACACACACACTGCCCAAATTTATTTTTCTGTTGCTGTGACAAAACATTTTAACTAAAAGAAACTTGTGGAAGAAAGGATTTATTTGGATCATTTCCAAGTCTGGCATGGCCTTGGTAGGAACAGAATGACAAGGTTCCTGCCCTGGGGCAGGGCCAGCAGGTGCTGGATTCCATGAGAGTGTCATGGCTTCTTTGGGTTTAAGGGTTGTTTGTATAATAATCTACATATTTTTTTCTCCTTCAAAGAATGTCCTCCCTGCTGATGTTAATGAATCCATGATAATCAGAAACAGAATGAGTTCAGGAGGTGAAGGTGTGGTTAATGTCTCAGCAAAATGTTAAATGCTGGGACATATAGGATAGCTCTTTAGGCTGTGGGAAAGAACATGGTTTCAAAAATATATAATTTCTCAAAAAAAAAATAAAGATACAATGTGAATTACATAATGGGCTTCACAAATATAAAGTAACAAAAGCAGCTGTTCTGTGACCCAACTTGTCTGAAAGATACTAAGAAAGGAGATAAAGAGATTTAGGAATTAGTGATCATAGGAGATCCTACTCAGTTAAGATATTTTCTTTTGTTTGTTTGTTTCTATGTTTGTTTGTTTATGCGTACAAAGCAGACAGATTCCTGAGTTCAGGGTTGGCCTGAGACAGAGCAAGTTTAGGTCTTGGTGTGGTAGAAATGATAATTTCTGGGTAGAGTCCCACCCAGCTAGAGTATCATCTTTGTTCAACCGAGGCAGTGAGATCTCTGGATTCTTTTGCAACATTACAAGCACATATGTGCTTGCTGTTCCCTAAGAATCAAAGGGCTAGGGTCACAGGATGGAGATTCATTGGATAATCAAAAGGCAACCTGGAATAAATGACTGGGTTGATATGTAAAATAAATGACTGGGCTTATGGTCTGCAAGGATGATCTATTCAAAGAATATTTCAGAACAGCAGGAGAGAACTGCTTAGAGAACTGTCTCAAGAAGAAAAAGAGAGAGAGCTGTCCAGAGATCTCCAAAAAAAGTACAGCAGAGAGAAAACAATCGGAAAAGCTGTCTCAAGCAGAACATAGGCCTCCAACTTGGACCCATGATTTGACTTCAAGTCGTTTGTTTTCACGACTCCCAGACGCCTTTTTCTCAGAAGCCCCTTCCAAGTTGAGGCTGGTCCTTGGCAGCTTATACTTTCATTTCATAGTCTATCTCTTAAGGAAGTCAGGGCAGGGACTCAAGGCAATAACATGGAGGCAGGAGCTCAGGAAGAAGCCATGGAGGAGCACTGGTCACTACTCACTGGCTTGTTCCTTTCTAAAGGTTGCTCAGGTTGTTTTGCTTTGCTTGTTTGTTTTGTTTTTGTTCTTGTTTTTGTTGTTTTGTTTTGACCACCTGTCCTGGGGAGGCACTACCCATAATGGTCTGGTCCATCCCATGTCAATCATCAAGAAAATGGCTCACAGACTTGCTTATAGGCCAATCTGATACAGTCATTTTCTTATTTGAAGTTCTCCTTTACTGAATGACTTGCCTTGTGTTGAAGTGACACATGACCAACCAGCATACATGTCTTCATATTTTACTAAGCTTGGAAGTGTCTGAGATGATATCTTTGTATTATATAAACTACAGGAAGGGATTATGAGACAGTGGTTCTCTAATTTCTCTTAATTAGAATCCAACATAACTTTCAACTACTTCACTGAAATCTAACTATACAAATTTATGGTGAGATTTTTTTGTTAAATATGAAACAAAAATATTATTGAAATACCCTTATTACTTCTTATTTTAATTAAATAATATTATTTTGCATTTTGAGTCAATAATATAATTGCATTATTTCTCCTTTCCTTCCTATTACTTCTATGTATGGTTTCAGGGTTGGTCTTGGATAACCAATTATGCTCCAACATGAGGAAGACTATTCCTTCAACTCTGAGCATTGTTAAGCAACTGTCTGAGGTTCACTGAGTAGGTTTGAAGTATCTGCTGTCTTTCCCTGTCTACTTTTGGCATGTCTATTTGTTCTTGTTTAGCTTATGTTCAGGCAGTCATGTTTGTGAGACTTTATGGGTCTGAATCCTTACCTTCCTAGAAGATAAAATTTCACATCAAACTTGTTGATCCTCTGAACTTTGCAATTTTTCTGCTCCTCTGTCCTCAATGATCTCTAAACTGCCAGTGCAGGAGTTGTTTTAGCAAGATAACTCAGACACAGAAAGAACAAATCACGTATTGTTTCTTCTGGGTTACTTAGCTTCAAATCTTCTGATGTGAATACATGCCTTTGAATAACTTCAGAAACCAGGACCATTACTGAGGTGGAGGTTGGTGGTAATACAGAGGAAAATATATGGGTACACATGACCTGATCCAAGGAAATGCAAAAAATAAATGGGCGCAAGTTATGGAGAAAGAAGACAAAAAAATGTTAAGATGTCTGAAAAAAAATCATAAAGATTCTTACTGTTAATAATTTACTTAAAAGGTAACCTCTAATACACTTAAGAATGTTTATGAATATACATATACAGTTTAAATAAAAATCTCATCTGGACAGACAAAGATTGTTTACCTAAAAGCCAACAGTAGGAAAGAAGCTGTCATTTGGGTGTCTGGTCAGAGATGTCCAAGAGAATCCCTCAGTAATTTCTTAAGTCTCCACACACTTCAGATGCTTCTGAGCTGGATGGAATTTAACTGAACGCTTCCTTCCTATGGAGTAGCTTTCTTAGTATCAGAAAGAAGGCAACAACCAAGAGTCGTAGCCAGCTGTGATGCCAAGGAACCACAACATGGACCAACATGGCATGATAACTGCAAGGGTGCAGTAAAGGCCATAAGTGCACATATCTTGGCAGGAACCAAAGGTTTTGCAATTGGTTTTAAAAGTAAAAGTATGCTTTGTTCTAGAAACCTAGACAATTTCTCAGGGCTAGTAAAATCATAGATCATGGAGGACAGCAACATATAACCACCACTTTACTAAACCAACATAGTCTCTAACTATAATCTAAATATGTTTCCGAATATACAAAGCCAAGCGTAGTCCTTATCCTTTATTGAGGAGATTTTTCTGTGACAAATGGAGACCATTACAGAAAATCATAACTAATCAAATGTGGAGTTGTAGGGCCCAGTGCCAATGGATTCTCCTCTCTTCCTCTCTCTCTCTCTCTCTCTCTCTCTCTCTCTCTCTCTCTCTCTCTCTCTCTCTCTCTCTCCTCTCTTTTAAAGACTTTGATATAATCTAATTATGAGTGCAAAATATCCATAAATCAGGTATTATTTCTATAGGATCTTCAGTGAGACTTTTAGGAAGCAGAAACCATCCTTTAACTTTGGATGGGCCACTCAAGCCATAGGTTTTGTTTCTTTGTTTGTTTTTGTTTTTATTCTTTGAGAAATGGTTTCTATATATAACCCTGGCTGTTCTGGTACTAGCGCTGTAGATAAGGTTGACCTTGAACTCAGAGATCCAGCTGCCTCTGCCACCATGTACATGCCTGGAAACCATCATAATGGGGCTTTTCATACAAAGTTTTGATTATGTATTCAAGCTTAGCACCACAGCTTGGTAGAAGTCTGTTGGTGTGGAAATCAGAGAAATGCTTCCATGGAGGTTGACTGTGAACCTAAACACAGTTTTGTTATTTTTTAGGTAGAACCTTCATAAAGATTCCTGATGAACAGTAGTAATTCAGCGAGTTTATCAGTTATGATTTTCACACATGAAACACTAATACAGCAGCATCTGCATGAGTGTTCCAGACACTGAAATATCATAGAAGACACAGGCAAGATCATTAGAAGACTGATAAGCATTGCATATTGAAGATATATTTAAAACATAGGAATTCCTAAAGGAACAGATAAAAATCCTGTCTAACATATCATAATTAAAAGAAATATGTATTTGGAGGATTAACTTATAATAAATTTCATTTACTAGTACTATTTGATTAAGCAACAAAACATTAAGCTTGAATAAAACTCTTCCATGTATTGCTCATATGTGAGAGTAACTTGTTAAAAACTTAATTTAGAAAGGATGAGCAATGAAGGAAGGAAACTGAGAAGACAGAAAGGCTTCCTTTTTGAAGAGCTTTTGCTCACCATTGATGCACCACATTTCAAAACACAACTAAATTAATTATTTCAGAAACCTCATTTAATGATAAAATGTAGTCTATATGTCAACAGAGTAAAAATCACCATATACATTTTTTCTTTTATAAAAAATTAATCACACTTTTAATTGAACACTTACCAGCACCAATGCTATCTAACTGTGTGCAGTGAATAGATTCCATTTTCTTAAGTAGAAAATATGGGAAAATATTCCTATTCTATAAGTTTTTTCTTGTACAATGCCAGAAAAATAAATAAATTTTATAAGTTGTCAGTTTATTTTTTTTCTCAGAGAGTCAGGATATGTTGTGACATGATAAAAATTAGATATCCACTTGACGAAGTGGTCTCAGAAATGACAGAAAATATGTCATTGAGAGAAAAAAAATCGATGCCAGTGTGTAAGAGCCTTTAAGAAGATATCTTAAACAAAATGATGGATGGAAGTTTGCTCTAAAAACTCACAAATCTATTCATGTAAATATATTTATCCCATTTTTATCTTTCTAAAGAAATTTGCCTTTAGTCATTCCTTTGTGTGTGTATTTCTAGAATATACCCATCTGTCTAAGTTGCTATTTGAGTATATAATAGTTTTCAGAGCTACGAAGTTTAATGAATTATGAATAATCTTACTTATAATCAGAATATCTTAGAAGTGACTTGGATACTTAGCAATTTTAAATATTTTATAGCCAAATGTCAAAATTAGTTTATCTTAATAATTGCTAATCCTAAGGAAGGTAATGGATATTGTTCACAGTTTATTCACACTGTGAATTTGAAAGGACATATATTATTATTGTGTTTTAGAAGCTTGATCTTTGATTTACACACACACACACTCACACACACACACATTTAAAATCTTACTGACAAATTTAGGTATGCAATTATTATTCAAAGACAAAATTCTTACCTAATATTCCTGATAACTAGAATAATAATTTTAAGATATTGACTTTATTATACTGAGGATCACATATATACTGTATACAGCAAAATGCATTGCTTGAATTTCTCCCAAAATAATTATCATTATAACATATCTTTCACATGTAAGCATCAATTATTGTGTTAGGTTAGGCACTGGAGTACAAGCTGAGAAAGCAAACAATCATTGCAATAAACCAGACATTCTGAAGCTAACAATCTAGCATGGAAGTAAAACTTCAAAATTGCTTGATATTACTACGGTGAGGGTATTGCTGAAATCATGGTAGAGCAATAGTCTTATCTTCTATGGCTTTCCCTCCTCTTGTTCCAGTCATGCACAAGCAATCCAATATTAAAGTATTAAGTAGAAATTCCGGAAATAAATATTTCTCTTAGGTAGCAATCCTCCCTAGGTGTTGCCATGGGCTTTTGAGTTGACATATACTTTGCTCAATACATGAGTCATGTCCTTGTTCAGTGTATCTATTTTGTGTGTGCTATCTGCTCATTAGTCATTGCTCATGTTGATTATATTACCTGTCACAATAATTTCAAAATAGTTGAAATTATTTTGTTCAAGTAAGCTTTACTTTTCTGCCAAATTATATGCAAATACAAGAAGAATGATAAAAAGGAGGATCCACAGCACAAAACAAAGACAGGTCATATTAAGTTCTTTCACTAGTTGACAGCACTGCAAAGCATATTGGGAGATATCCATATATAGATATAGTATGATCTGTGCTTTTAAGCCTCCATAGGCGTCTGGGAAGGTATTCACCCATGATAACGTAAAACTAATGTACATAGGGAGATTCTAGATCAGATACAATTAGGGCATAGCCAACAGACAAGCCTCTCTACAATAAGTGACATTCAAGGCTGAGCTTAAGTATCTGGTGTCATAAGACTGATTATTTTGTGTTCTCCTTTTCTTTAGGAAGAATAAATTAATAATAAAACAGGGAGAGACAGATGGTGTTAAATTTGAGGAATGTGAAGGAATAAAATGAGTAAGATAAAAAATGAGTAAGGACAAACTAGGAAAGATTTTAGGCTGTATTAGAAATCTATATTTTATTTTTAGGCCTAGAGAAAGCAATTGAAAATTGCATTTTAGCATACACATATAAGCATGTGTCTAACTCACACACTCAGATATTATAATTAAAAAAACAGACTTTTTTTAAATAGTATAAGAATAGAAAGTAAAAATGTGGTGAATGATCTTCAAGAGGAACCCAAGAAATAGATCCGAAAGTTACAGTAAGAATTGGATTCTTACTGTAAGTAAGGACTGGAAGAATGTTCATAATTTCAAGATGAAATGGTTTCCATTTCAAAACCTAAAAGCACCAGTCATTGGTAAACCAGTAAATCCAAGACTTTGGCATGGATAAGAGAGTTATAAGTGAAAGGAGAACCAATAGATGAGGGGCAATGACAAGGAACATTAAACAACCTTAGGAAAGGAAAATGAAGTTTGCTGTTACGTCAATATAAAGATGGACTCTAAGAAACCAGTGACATCTTCAAAGCCTGAAGCATGCTGATACTTGAGTACAGGAGAGGCTTCAGAAGTATATTACATATAATCACTAGTTACATAAGTGGTTTAATGTAGTGCTATTGGCTAGATGAGAACAGCAGTTTGGATTGCATATGAAAACAGAAAACACACCCCTGATTTAAAATAAAAATAGTAAGAGAAACTCATATATAACTATGTATAATGTTTGTAACCTAAATAATAGGTCAAGTAAAATTTAAGGCAGCTAAAGAAAAAAATTGAGCATTTCTAATTGTGGCAATGTAATATTGTAAAACTCAATGAGAAAACTGAAAAGGAGTATTAGAAATTTCAGGGAAGCTTAGTAAGGACAAATGTGACTTTGTAAGGATTAGCATTTATTGTTTAAGTGTTTCTGCTGTTGTTGTTGTTGTTGTGGTGGTGGTGGTGGTGGTGGGTTACAGACCTACCATGATTTATCACACGTTTCTAAGCTCATTGATCGAGCATGAAATCAAAATGGAGTTCATGTACGTCAATGAAACCACTTTATGAAATTCAGCAATCATGTTTCTCTTATTATAAGAGACATTAACAAAACTATGTATACATAATGGTATTTCACAAATAAAGGTATTTCAGGAGGTTTGTTTTAAAAGGAATTAGATGTAACCTTATTTAATTGAAAGTTGTAAACAGACTGGAGAATCTACATTTTTCTATTACAAGCTAATTGAATGACAGTGTAATCAAATTATCTCATTGCTTAGCAACCACAGGTAAAGAGATACTTTGCCATGAGTCATGATATCATGAGACACCCTGCAGGTCAGTGGCATGATTTAATATCTTTGGATTCTGATGTTAATTTTCAGAATCAAATATAATACAAACCATCAGAACAGATAAAACATAGAAAGTAGGTTGTCTCAAATTATATCCAGCATGTTCAGGATGATCTGGTACAATTTACCCAGCCAACTTGCCCACAGCCTCTATCTATAAGTCAGTACAGAATGGATACGGGCCAGAGAAATGATTTCATATGAAATGTCTGTTTTCCTAGTTTGGCAAAGTGAAATAAGAAAGCATATTTAAAACGGTCTAAAATAATGATTCTGACATGCAGCTAGCAACTCAGTAATCTTTTAAGGCACAAGAACGGTGGGTGATGAAACAGTCTCAGGCTATTACCTGTAACCATTGTGACTGGTCGTTATGGCCAGAAGTCCAGGCATTTACTTTGCCTTGCTTGTCCAGCCGGGCTTTCCTTGGTTCCCAAGTAAACATGTCCATGTTGAGTGTTCTGAAGATGCTGGAGGCAGTGATCTGGTAGTCTTGTATATGCCCTGATTTCATTCCCAAAGGTTCTGAACAGCCTGGCAAAATAAGAAGAATTCTATGAAGAAAACAATTTATCATCCTGGAAATTTTCCTTGTTCATTTCATTTTGGCAAGAGAAGATGGAACAAAATGCTATTCATTCCCCCAAAGAAAGAACATCTAAATTCAAAAAAAAAAAAAGACCTACAATCAAAAATAAATCTGAAATAAAATAGAAAAACAAGATAGCCAATTCAAGTTATTTTGTCTGAATATATTTTGGAAAAATTGAAAACAAGACAGAATTCAGACTACTTTTCTGTGATAGATGATTTTGCAAAATGAAAACATTGCTGAAAAGCTCTCTCCTGTCTCATTACTGAAAGCCTCAAGACTGTTCCCTAGTTTTCGACAACTTTATTGTGTCTTGGAGAATGGGGCATTTTCTCATAAAGTATATTTGGTTTTCTTTTATTTGTTTCATAATATCGCCAATGGAAATTCCCCCAGTACAGAGTAATTTTTGTAAATTGCTCCATACTCATATTATAAACTGGACATTTTGTTGTCTAAGAAATAAGCACTACTCTTATGGTTTAGAGACAGTGTATCACACTGGAGTCAGGCTGGCCTTTATTCTAGCAATCCTCACTTAGCCCTTAAGTAGTAGAAAGGAAAGTATGTGCTGAAATATTCAACACTAATTTATATCATTTATTATTCTGGCATAAAATGGCATAAATAAGGGAGGAAGGGAATATTTATTCAGTATATACCATGTGCCAGGAATTATATAGCTATGGAATCGGAATGTAGAAAAATGATTAAGATAACAAAAGTGTATATGTGTGTGTATGTATTTTACTGTTATCAGTATAAATATTTATATATGTGTGTATATAAAACCATTATTATTCTTTTCATATACTCATATTAATACTGAATAACATTGAATACTTCCATATTTTTGGAAGATTATCAAGTTTAACACAGGTGTTTCCAATTATATTGTGTTTCAAAATTTGGATTTGTGTGGTATTGAAAATGTACTGTCCATGTGTGAGTGTGCTAAAAACTTACCAGGTTTGTCTAGGAGACATGCATCTTTCATTACATTGTCCAGTGAACCAATCTTTCTTTTAAAAGCTGCTACATTTTTTGCCAAGAAATTAGAACTTCTCTACCCCAATATCTTCTTTGCATACCCTACTGGTCTTTACTTCACTGGATGTGTGGTCTTATACCTATTACATATTTAATTTATGTTTCAGTATTCAAAATGAAGATAACAGTAGAAGCTACCTTGGATAGGTATCTTAGGATATTAGTTGATAAACTATGAAGTATTTAGAAGCATTGATGGGATAATCAACATTCAATAAAAGTTAACTCTTCTTAATATTCCCATAAAACTCACTCCAGCAGAAACAAATGCTAATTCTCCAAGTGTCAGTATATCAGTGATTGCCAAATAGCATATTACAACTGGGTACTGCTATTCCAGATATATTACTTTATGTGTAGGCTTTAAGAGAAATCATCGAACTCTTCACTAACAATAATCAACTTTATCTAATTGCTGTCTGCCCTAGTCAGTCTGAATCAGTCTCTTCCTTCCTGTGGCTGCTCCACTTAGTCTGTATCTCTGTCTTTATTTCCACTGCATGATGAGAAGAGGCATGGAAGGCTGATTTCTTAGTCAGAATCCTATTGAAGAGCCCTACACCCTAAACCCAATGGTAACACAGGTCTAAAACTAAAATGCAAATTCTGACAGAAAAAATACATTTCCCTAACAGAGATTCCAAATTCTAAAATGTTCTAATAGCCATAATGACATGATATTTTTCTTCAGACAATTCCAAAGTAATATGGACTCTCTGAATAAAAACTTCTGAATTCTCCTATGTAGATTATGCCCTCAGACCCTGCTGTAGACCTATCTTTGTAAAAATTTTTGTTAGCTTGCAGAAGATGTGCAGTAAAATATATAACTACTTTTTATTTCTTTATAATAAAATATCTGAAAATTTTAATACAAAAGAAATGTATTCGACTATTTCTTTTTAATCACATAGTTTACTTCGTATTTATTCTGATGTCCAGTACATAGTCAAGAAAAAAGTTAAGTAATTATTAATTAGAAGAATGGGAGAATGACTTTATTCCTCTAATTATTATCATGATCTATCTCCTTCCAAATGTAGCAACTTATCTTTCAGACAGTGTAAAAGAACTTTCAAGTGCCTGAATGAGATTAGCTGCTTTTAGGCAAGGTTAAAGATCTAAGACTGCTAAAGACAGTTAATGGGTCTTGGGCTTCCAGTATTGCACACCTTAAAGAAATATCTTAGAATATCAGACAATATTATGTCAATGTTTATTTCCAACAATCACAGCTAAATTATTTTCAATAGACTTAATATTTCACAAATTTTCTGTCTTATTCATGTGATTTTGTGAATACAAATTAACTCCTTTACCAGTATGAACGTTGTATATGCTGTGTGTGTCTGTGTGTGTGTAAAGTATTAACATAAGCATTGATTATACCTATGGTAAAATTCTCCTTTTTTAAAAACAGTCTGCATGATAGATTGTTCTCTGCACCCAAGTTTAAAATCAATTTTTGAGACTGGGAGATGGAGCACAGCTTGCTTTTGAGAAAATAAAGTCTGTAAAGTGTCAGGTGTAACTTCTTGTCAAGCTTGAAAGCAAAATATATTTACACCTTAAGGGTGTATCGGTGTCATGTCTGAGAAGCTGGTCCTCATGAATCAAAGGACTGACGAATTGGGGAAGGTGATGTTAAACAGCAAAAAGCCACAGGGCTTCCTGCAAACCTCATCAGACCATGCCTTCCTTGTGATTGCTTTATGATGAATGGCTTAGGGATGACACTGGCCTCTGGTGATACGGTGACATGCAATACAAACTCTTTGTGGCAATAATTCTGCTCACATTTACTGACAGTCAATAATCTAGTCTAAATAATTCAAAAACAATCCCTCTGCTAAGATAAATTAATGACAGTGAAATCATTCTGTCATAAAGGATATGGAACATTTACTCCCAATTCTTTCAATGTTCATAAAGACTGATATTAAAATACCATATTCTATTTGCTTAAAATTGTTTTCTTTTTCTGTAACACAAATAAATATAAGGAGGTAAGCAGGATTCAAGTATGAAGTTTAACCTTTGAAGAAGATCCTCAGAGTTTTCTTCTTCAAGGGAAAAGATTCTAGTGAGGGACACGTAGGGAGAAGTGTGGGTTCATAGGGGACAGAAGATTTAAGATAATATACAGGAGAGAGTAATGGGATGGATTAAACATATGTATGGCATTTTCA
This sequence comes from Tokudaia tokunoshimensis, assembly GCA_036184795.1. NCBI lineage: Eukaryota > Metazoa > Chordata > Mammalia > Rodentia > Muridae > Tokudaia > Tokudaia tokunoshimensis. Next base: position 16,703,455 of record BTHU01000009.1, on the reverse strand, counting down.
AAACTAACTTAATTTTTTAAATCAGCATAGTACTTTCAAATTTGGAAGATGTTTTACCTCTATGGGGCCTTATGCTAAACTGACATAAATGAACATTCCAATTTATTCACAGTTATTCGATCAAAAGAAATCTTTTGCCACCATGGCAAAGAAAGGTAAGTTTTCAATACGTGAAATACAGCAACTGTCCACTAAAACACAGTTGAGTTGAATATGCAGAAGTGATTTTTCTGTTTAATTCATAATATAGTTAATAAAATGGAATTCAGACATAAAGTTTTCATATTTGTATCTTGTTCTGAGGATCCAGGAGGAAAATTATTTAACTCTATGGTGTTTGATAGATTATCCTTGAGCTAGATAACCATGACATATAATAAGCAGGTTGCTAGCTGAGAATGCTCAAAATGAATTTATAGTAGTGTTCTTGGTGTTGATGTATTGTTCAGAAGGGTGGGATAATATATTTGCATGTTTCATAAAATCTAAAAGGAAAGTACCAGGTTTAAAGATAAAACTCACTTTCTTTGAAACTTTCAGTCTAAATTTGCACAATTTATGAGGTCAAGCAGATTGTATTTTTAAATTGAACTTTCATTGTGAAACATAAATCATATTTACAACCAAAACCAATTGAGTATATATTTTGGCAAGAGTTTCTCATGAGAATTCCTTGTGTTCTATTTTATTACACAGAGATATACTTGATGTTATACTATTTCTATATGGTGCTTTACAACTTTACTTGTCACATAAACAGCATGCTTTTACTCACTGAACCATGCCCTACATATTCTGTAAAAGAAATAAATTTCTGTAAGTGTTGAAAACCTAGAGATTAGTAGCTGGCTGCATACAGAGATGTTTTTGGTTTTCTCTTTTCTTTAGGGGTAGTTTTATCAAAGAAAACAGTTAACTTACCAGAGAGCTCACAGCCAAGAAGTTCCATTCTTAAAGTACAGTGCCTTCGACAAATTTGGGGGTAGAGTCTTACATACTGAGCTTTGATTGGGGGTGTGAATGAATTAGCATAGGGTGTGTTGTTATCAACATTTCCACGGAAGACCTGTGTGTAAAGACATATTCAGGATTTTAAAAGTTGAGCATGTTGGCACATGTTTGAATAATAGTGTTAAGGAAGCTGAAATAGGAGGTTATTTCAGAGACAGGAGGATTACTATGAGATCAAAGTAAACCTATGTTATAAAGTGAGACCCTGCAACTCATATATGTATACATATATTTGTATATGTTAAAGGTGTGTCTGTGTGAACACACATGCATGTGCACAGATGGGTATATGCATGTGTATATACATATATATTTGCATAGATTCCTTAGTCATTTTCTTATATGTATTCTGTGTTTCACTCCAAACTATTTTAAAAAATTATAATAAATTATTATTGAGAATTTAGGAAGTGCCTTGCTAGCAGCAGTCAACAATAGCAACAGCAGCAACAACAACATCAACAGTAACAACAGCAGCCACATATGAATTCTGAATTAAAATTAAAATTATAAAATGCTGTGATCTGGGTCATAATAATACTTCCCCGACTAAAGAAAAGATTTATTTATTTTATTTTTACATGTGTTTTGTGTATGTGTATGTATGGGTATCAAATGTGTGCCTAGTATCCACCAAAGTTAAACAAAGACATTGGATCCACTGAAATTGTAGTTAACTAGATTGTTATAAGCCACAGTGTAGGATGCTGGAAACCTCACTCAAGGCCTCTACAAGAACAATAAATGCTCTTATTTGCTGAGTCATATCTCTAGCCTCCTTATTTACCACTTTAAAGACTAGGACTGTAGAAACAGAGGAAGTCATTCCCTCTCTCTCTGTCTCTCCATATCTTTGTATCTATCTATGTATCTATCTGTGTGTCTATATATTATCTATGTATCTATCTCTGTATTATCTATCTATCTATCTATCTATCTATCTATCTATCTATCTATCTATCTTTCTATCTATCCATCTATCTCTCATCTGTCTGTGTGTTTATCTATCACCTATTTGCCTATTTATCAACTATCTTTTTGTCTGCCCGTCTTTCTGTCTGTCTGTCTGTCTGTCTGTCTGTCTGTCTGTCTGTCTATCATCTGTGTCTTAAAAATTAGCACCCTAAATTCTCCAGCTTAACTTGAGTCTGTTCTCTTGCAAATGAATAAACATTTCAGGTAGAGCCATTCCTTCTATGCATTTTAATCAGACTTTCAAGTGTTATTACAAAATGAATTAGTTTAAAATTCTGAAAACCAAAGGAAAAGGAGCACTATAGTATTTTATTCTTTTAAGTGACAAATACATTTCCAATGCAAAATATGTATAGATTTCTATCATTTCTATTATTTAATATTTGTGTTTTTGCAATAATTTGATTGAGGAAAAAACTATCTGTAAAAGCAAGGAAAATAAATTGGGAAGCTGATTGTCCTTAAAGTAGCTTAACTGTTATGTACAATACTCTGCTAACTTTTTGAGAAGTATTTGTAGGAGCACCAATTAAAATCTAAGAAAAGTTTTAAGTGGCAGCTGTTAGAAATTTCTAACTTTGGGAAGCCCTACTCCCTTTTCCCCAATTAAATCCCAAAAGCTGCAGAAATATATTTGAACATAAGCCTCTAGCAGAAGGCTCAGGTGTCACTTGATAACATGGTCATCCTGGAATCTTAGTTAAATTCCATAGAGTGGGTTAGTCTTACCATGTCTTCATTGGTGCCTTTTACTTTGTACATTGCCCAGGTCTTCCCGTCATTGCTGTAGGCAATTTTGTAGGATTTTATGTATTCTGGGCTTCCAATCCTTTTTGCTCCTTGGGTAATAACCCCAGTGACTCTCATTTTTCTTTGCAGATTTATCTGAGGGGACAAATATAATCAGTGAAAACCTCTGTCATTGCTGTCAGGGTTTCAATATGGGCAATATCAATGCTAGCAACAGCACATTTTACTTATCTTCATAGATTTAACTGATATAAAATGTAATGAATATTCAGTATTTTTCATGCAAATATATTAAACTGTGATATATTAACTTTAAATTAAAAATATCTTCCAGAGATGGCATATAAAAGCACTATTACATGTTCAGTGCACCCCTTCCTCCAACAGAGAAACAGAAAGTCTTTGCTTGGCCATGTTATGCAAGGTTCCTTTATTAACTCAGTGATGGAAACACTCTTCCATTTAAAGTAATCCTGTTATCACTGTAAAATTCTGATGGCAAAGTGATTAGTTGTTAGTATATCTCACTGTCTGAGGACTCCAGAGTTTCCACTGAAAGTAAGTGTAGTTTAGCGAGCCCACTGGAATGTTGAATGCTAGAAGAAAAGCTAAAAGCACAAATGCCAGAACCAAGCACAAGCATCTGCGCTCTCTGGCTCTTTCTCCTTTCATCTCTGCTGTGGTGGGCAAGGGGTCATGGGATGGGGGAGCTTTAGAGCTTCAGCTAACAGTTGTTTCTCTCTTCAATTTCTCACATGGCTTTATAATTGACATGCCTTTCTCATTGTAAATCAATTCGCTGCAGGAATCATAGACAGGTACATTTAAAAAATATGATTCTGCCATTTGAATAGAAAGCACCTTCTGACTCTTATATTACAATAGTTAATTTTACCTGGGATGGAAACATGCTTTATTCAATTTACAGAATAAACATCAAACTTTTATTTCATTTTCGCTCAGTGTTTTCATTATATTTGCACATTTATATGTAATAGAAATTACCATTTTAGATAAATTGCTATAAATCATTAGTCTCTCTACCACTTTTCCTGAAAAAAGTCATCAAACCCCACATGCTTGTGAATAGGCTTTTCAATGATCTAATAAGCCTTTGAGATTAGCATTTAAATAATAGAGGTTGTGAAAGAAGGTACCAGAGGCACTATATCGAACAGTTGTCTCAATGTCTCCCTGTTCTCTGTCATGACATGACTTCAGGGCCACCTTCTGTAAAGCTCATTCTTACTCTTGTGTTTCTTTCTATCTATCTATCTATCTATCTATCTATCTATCTATCTATCTATCTATCTATCTATCTATCTATCTATCTATCTATCTGGGGGAGGGATAGTCCCTACTTCAATATGCTGAGCAGAGCACCCATCTTTCAGTGAACTTTAACATCACTAGTTCCCAGATAATCTAGATTCTGAAGCCTACGGTCATTAATGGACTGTCAAATGGTTCCATGTTTCCTCAACAATGCTGTGTGGATGGACCCTTACATTCAACTGTGTATTTCTCATGTTGTGGTCAGACATCAAAATGTCTAAAGCTGTGGATGTATTCTCAACTCCATTCTTGCTCAAGGGCTCAGAAAGTGAACACACTCCTCAAATGTAAATTTTACTTACTACCTTTAGTGTTTATCTGCATTTGTTTCGGTCTTCTGATGGTTAGATGTGGTGGTTTTACTGTGTGCTTTATACTAGTTAAACCCTGATAGACACTTACATTATGTTAAGTAGATCTGCAAGTTGCTATGCAACTAATTTGCCTGTAAACCTTTTTCCTCTGCTTGTTTAACTCTGGGGAGTCTTCTGAGCCTTCGTCTTCCCCATACATGCAACATAAACATTCGACACTTTGAATTATGTTTCCTCCCATTTTGGAAGCCAGCCTTTTTTAAAACCACATTTCATATTGCAGAGAATTCCTTTCTCAATTATGTTTTATCTCATTTCAATTATCTTGTTTATGCCTCTTGTAGACAGCCAAATTATCTCAGCTAGAAATTTGGCTGATGAGTTATACAGTAATTTTCTAAAGCTTAAGTGAGAGAATTGTACAGAATTATACAATAGAAATCTGAAAGTTTTCTCCAAATTATTAGAAATTGTTTAAAAAGTTCAAATTTTCTCCAGTATATAATGACATCTGAGTATATATTCTAAGAATGTGTAACTCCAGTTAGTAAAACATCATCTCACTTGAATTGTCCCCAATAAGTAAACATTTGCAATGAAATGTCAGCAATGTTTTCTTTAAAATAAAGAAAACAAAACTTTTAAAAGTTATATTTGTAGTATAGATTCTAGGATTTCATTGGGCTTTAGAATATTAATAATTATATATCTGGAATTATTATTCTAGGAAAATCAGAATTCAATACAATGGAATGAGAATTTCATTGTCACGATGGAACTCAAATTTAAAACTAGGAATCTAAGTTGTTGTTAAAAAATAAATAAAAAGTAAAGTTGGCTTTGAAGGGAGACTAAGCCATGATTTTAGAGGCATTGCCACTTTAGACACCTGCTGCAAGCAGACCTAGTTCATCCCATTAAACCTTTCTATGTTTGATTCCTGCCAGGCAACCTATTCAAGCTCATCTTAGATTATCTTGCCTTGTGGGCCAGAGTGTACAATATATTAGCTGTCATTAGAAAGTCACATTGAATATGTTTAAATAATTCTGTGAGTCCTTATACTCAAAAATATATTTTCATTTATATAAATGGCTACAAATTGATATTTCTACACAGAAATATTCTGTGTGACCCTAAAAGACCAAAGTACTTTTTGAGGTATTTGTAGCACATTGTGTCCTTTAATGAATGGGAATAGGAAAATTCACGCAGCTTTGCATGCATACATTCATGCTGAGGCCAAGCAGCAACAGAGAGAACTGGGGTATTCACACCTACTGTGCTACTTCCAACCTATGTAATATTCAACTTGTCTAAGCATTGAAGTTCAATTTTATGAAACATTTAAGAGATTGTTAATAGAATTTTGACACATAAACATTATACAATATACACATGAAAAATTTGCCACCTAGAAAAGTTAAAATATATTTGATATTTGGTTTGATTTTTGGGTTTTGTTTATCAGGGGGATGTTAAATTAAAGCACTGCATTGGTATTAAGTTATCAAGGAGAATAATTTTATGAATTAAAATTTATAATAACCACCCCAAGCTAATTTTGTAAACGACTTTGAGAATTTTGTATCACTAAGATACTTAGGGTTACAATTATTAAGCATATAGAAAACATGGGTGTTTATATGCTTGTATGTGATCTATGTGTGTGTTTATATGTGCATGTGTGCATATGTGTGTGAATGTATACATGTACACTGTGTATCTTTGTATTTAAATATGTATGTTTGCAGCTATGTGTGTCTATGTATATGTGTATATATTTATGTGAATCTGTATGTGTATATTTGTGTATACATATGTTTATTTATGTAAATATCACCGTGAGTTGCAACACAGTATGCAGAGGGGAAATGTAAAAATTTTTTGAAAAGTTAGCAATTCAAATGGGCTTCAGAGCTTCTAAGCCACATCCAACAGTGAAAATGTTCTTGTAAGAAATATCAGATACTGGTTGTGATCAATTAGTTGTAAACACCACTACTCTCGGAGAAAAGAGGGAGGGAAGGGGGCTTATGGGACTTTCGGGGAGGGAGGAAACGGGAAAGGGGAAATGATTTGGAATGTAAATTAAATAAAATAAAATAAAATAAATAATTAAAAAAAAGAAATATCAGATACAAACCTTTTCTAACAAATACTCTAAAACTTGTGTGTACAACAAGAAATTGAAATATTTTTCCATACTTTTTCCATCCTGTAAGAGAGTTATGAAGTGTTTTAATCCTCCCCACCCAGTAAAATCTTTGTTTATATAAAGGCTCCTACTGAATTCTAAGATCCTGGAACAATGACCCTTTACTCCTCGGAGCAGTGATCCTCTCCCTCCATTTCCTTTGCACAAAGTATTTTTAGACTACCCAGCTAAATAAGATAGTGAGGTCAGACTCCAGATAATGGGGAAAAGACACAGCCAGCACCTAAGTTAAAATAAAACACAAATGTACTTTTATCTCAGTATGTGTTTGCCTTATCAGAGCACACACTCTTAGTCAAGAGTAAAATCTAATTTGTTCAGAAACTTTGATTGGAATAGTATTCTCTTTCTTTGTGTCTTACTTCTAACATTCTATTTCAAGAAATGGCTGACAAAATGACCGAGATTAATCATACTCTGAAACACACACACACACACACACACACACACACACACACACACACTCCCCAGCAAGAGTACAGTCCTAACATTACTATGGGAAATCTTTAGTGCAATTGGAAATTTTCAGATTTCAGTACTTTTTCTGCCTGAAGCATATGAAGTAGAATTTCAGGGGCTAAGGGATGTTGGGTATAAAAATTTTAGACATATCCTTGTTCCTGCTCAGTTTGTATGAGCTCTACTCAGTACCAGCTGACACTCATGAAGATCAGACTTAAAATATTGGCGAGAATGAAAGGGGAGCCTATGGTTATGAGCAAGCCTGTGTGTTCCATCCACCCTCTGCACTCCACATCCCACTTAGGGACTGAACAAGTAAAATAGTGGCTGGGAAAGTAGAAACAGAAACTCTTACAGCTTGAGGAACAGCCAGTCTAGATGAGTAGTTGAGCTCTAGGGTCAGTGAGAGAACATGTCTCAAGATTAAAGAAAAAAATGTGGAGAGCAAGCATGGAAAGCACTCAGTGTTAACCTTGGGCCTTCACATGTATGAACAAATGTGTGCACCTTCACATGAATACATATACTATAAGTAAAATATATTAAATAATGTGAGAATTTCATATCTAAAGACAAAAAATCTAGAAAAGAATTAGAAATATATACATATATAATTATATATGAATATATGTACTGTGTGTATATATATGTATGGGTGTGGAGATACGTATTTATCATGTATATATGCTTGTAAATATAGTTATATATTTTTACATATATACATGATATATTACATATATTTATAATATTTATGTATATATAAATAATTATATTATGTATCTATAACTGTATATGAAATTAATGATATTTAACTTAAGAGAAAGAAACATCAAAACCTATATTGGTACAATTTGTTAGATATCTTAAATAATTAGTTTATCAACATCTACTACTTCATCCCAGGAAATTTCCAGAAGAACTGAGAACTTAATGAAAAAAAATAAAGAAAATAAGGACTAGTCAGAGGAAAAGAGAATTTAAAATAATCTCAGATAGGGGTTTGAAAGATAGTCTGTGCTTATGAGCTCTTAATGCTCTTTCAGAGGACCCAGGTTTTGATCCCAGCCCCAACATGGCAGATCACAATCTTAAGTAACTAGTTACAGATAATATGCTCTCTCTGTCTTCCGTGAGCATGAGACATACAAGCAAAGCACATTTGTACAAACAAAAAGAAAAAAAAACCCACTCATATGTGTAATGTAAGTCCAAAGAATAGTATCAAAGGGAGAAATGTTTCTACACATGAAACACAATTTTAAAGTCTTATATGGAACAGAAATGTCTTCAACAAAAAAGTCAAGGTACAAATGGCAAGTAAAGACTAATAATTTGCAATTCATATCATAGCAAAGTGATTTATCTAAAAAACAATGGATAACCTTTATCACTCACAAGTATAATCACACATAGGTAAATTGATAAAAGTTCAAAGCTGGTCTTTTCAGCACTGTGTATCATAGAACACGATTTCCAATAATTTAAAAGTTCTATCAAGAGATAAATATGGATTTTCATGATATAAAAGTTCAGAAAGTTGTTATTGGCAAGTTGTAAAACAAACTAACAAGAACAAGAGACAGAGGGTTACAGGGATAGCAATAATGAGGCGATTAAGGGAGGGGAATTGAGTGGGAAAAGAGAAAGGGAGAGACAGAAGGGATAAGAGAGATCTTATTACATTGATACAGGGAACACACAGGGCCTCATCAATCTACAGTGAATTACATATTTCCGATAAACCCAAACAACTTAACATTTCTGTTATACTAATACATCACAAGCATATACATAGCAATGGCTGAACTATCAAAACTTGATTGAAATGGCAGTGTGTGTGTGTCATGTCTTTGACCTTAGCACTTGAGACAAAGATTGCCATGAGTGAGAAGCCATTTAAGGCTTGAGTTACAACTGAGACTGGCATATAGAGGAAGGCTCTGTCAAAACCAAGACCAGAACGAGAACCAGAATGAGAACTAGAACCAAAAGGAACTAGAATGGTTTTGTCATAAAATATAGCTCAAACTTTTAGCCTTAGAATATTCATATAAAAAATCATTGAGAGCACAAATATGATATGTGTGTGTGTGTGTGTTTGTGTGTGTGTGTTTGTGTGTGTGTGTGTGTTTTAATATGTATGCACAGAGAAGATTTTGTTAGATACTTATAATAAAACGTTTTAGAAATGTTGATTACTTTAGGCCTTAGAAGTGGATTGGGAGATAAAGCATTTGGCTGAGGAAGCCTGATGGACCAGGCTCAGTCTCCAGAGCCCATGTAAAGATGACAGTACAAAATTCACTGCAAAAACTTGCCCTCTAATCTCCATGCATAACCATGTCACATGCAAGCCCACCCACAAACTGAGATAATAAAATAAATAAAATTAATTTCAAATAGAAATATTTATTATGTACAAATAATAAAATAGTCCCAATCTACTAGGAAAAGAAACATTTTTGAAAAAATGCATTATACAAGTATAAGCAGAAGTTTACTGAGAAGCTTGTTTATATTTTTCTAAATTTCTCTTAGAAATGTCTTGAGAAGTCTTACTCTCATATTACTACATTAAATCCTTTGGAATGCACTGTTGTGCCTGAGACACATGAAAAAAATGAAGCTTTACATATATGATTAATTAAGATGTAGTTTAATAATCTCTCTAATAATTTTGAATATTTTTCTTTTGTATCACATTAGAGGATGGAATTTTTGTCTTTATTTTTCAGTTAAAGTAGCTTCTTCAATTTGACTCTAAAATTCAAATTCTCCCAATGAATTTTTCTTATCTGTATGTTAAAGTGTGGATTATCTTATACTTTTAATGGTTCATTTCCTCATGTACTATTTTATAAAATTGTGCATTAAGAGTTTCAAACATACTGGCTCATTAAACTATGCTTATTTTTTCCAAGTGATGACAGTTAATATTATTTAATTTCAAAAAATCATATTACTTAATATCAACACCAAATTCACCAAAACAGAACTTTTCATTTATTACAAACTATTAAAATCACAATGGTGCTTGTGAAGTTTTACGACACTAATTTGAACTTGAAATTTCTGATTTTATATCAGTAAACACTGTCAGATGTTTTCCCTGGTGTAGAACAACTCTGTCAAATAACCAGGAATTATGGCTATAATTAATCTGACAATTGTTCTGTGACATAAACCTGGTGCTACAGTCATGAGGGAGGGGAGTTCACATAGAAAGTCACATAAACATTCAAACTGTACCACTCAGCAGAGCATGTTTTCTCCAATTCCCATTGTCTGGCACAGAATGTGGAAGACTTAACAGGGACTGACAGTTGATTAAGTCAGCTATCATTATCGCTTCATTAGGGGAAATTGTAAATGAACAATGTGTTATTGCTTTGCTCCTAAATGTGTATGACAGAGATGATCCAGTGAAGGTAACTATAGTTTGTTAACACTGTCTTGATTTTTGCTAAGATGTGGGCTTTGATTTGCATTATCAGTATATCCCTGTTTCTGTTTCATGGGTTTGTTTAAATAGCTTATTTCATTTTGATTCAAATTCATTTTGAGCTTTTCTAGTTTGGTGTAATATAGATATTAAAAGTATATTATGATTCTTTAATTTCCTTGGTCTATCTCGCAATGTCCCCATTTTCATCTCGAATTTTATTCGTTTGCATCTTCTCCCTCCATCTCTTGGTTAAATTGGTTAAGGGTTTGCCAATTCTTTTTTATTATCTATGAACCAACTCTTCATTTCATTGATTCATGGTACTGATTTTGTGGTTCTTTATTTGATTGTCTCAGTTTTGTTAATGTCAGCCCCGAGTTCCTTATATATTCCCA